>CM046061.1:48090597-49399757 GCA_025215515.1 Schistosoma japonicum
ATTGAAGTTACAGCTGAAGTGGGCACATTTTAAAGATGCTGTATTCTTTGTACTAAAGAAGGTAACATCACCTAAAAACAGTTACATTAAACCAGTGATTAAATTGATAACTACAATTATTCTGGTATGTTTAAATATTCCATATGAGGCATTTTTAATTCAGAAATCGTTGGAAAAACATTTTTGTTTAGCTAAAAGTCAAATATGTATGCCAATATCAATAGTGAGATAAGATAATTCTTACATGCAAAATGAATGTTCATTTTTTAATTAGTAACGAGATGTATAAACAAAACAAATGTAGTTGCAGTAGGATTTTCTTCTAGATCCTGATTTTAGCTGATATCTTCCTATCGAAATTTCAAAAAGTAGGCGACTGTGCGACACACAAAATAAACTCGATTACTATTATGGGTACGTGGACAATGCAGATTGTTTGGGGCATGAGTGCCAGTAAACAAGAACTGCTGAGTATTTTCAGTAATAATCACCTAAAGATGAAATTCACCTACTGGGACGAGCATGAGAATGCCACAACATAGTGGGATGTTAATATTTACAGAAACATTGACAATTCTACGAAGGAAACATATTTAGGAACAATAATTTCACTGGTCAGTACACTCATCTCTCAAACTTAACATATATTCAGCAGAAAATGAATAATGATCAAATGTCTGAGCCATAGAATCCACTCGTTCTGTTTAGGAAACAGTGTAGACTAAGAGATGAGAATAGTTAATAACACCTTACAAAGTAACGGATATTCAGAAAACTTCATAAAAGAGTACAAGTTCGGATCGAAAACATGACAAAATCTGACACTGAGAAATAAGATCATTTGCATTCGACTCGACTTTAAAGAGGATATCAGTGACATCTTAACACGTCACTTCAAATGGTGGGTCGAAAGGATGTTTAACGTAGCTAGGATGCACATTTCTTTTGTAAACAATCTGATGTTCACCCAACAAATTAAGCATAGATGACTGAAGGTGTGGGTTTCAATTTGATATGATCAAATTGACTGCTTCTGTGGAGATAGTTATGACTGTCGTTTTTGAAGGCCTTTGTCTTTAGACTCGTGAGCATATACCGGGGTGGTTGAGAAGGTGAACGAATAAGTTCATCACTAGCCCAATTTTCTCACTCTTGGTAGATGAAGGAAATCAAGTCAAAAGAGAGAATGCATTCTCCATTTTACATCATGAGTTTATAATCCCTTACATAATCTAGCTACTTTAAACTCCAATCCCATAGAACTCTTTCCTATTTATCCCTACTCAGTTTCATTCTTAACTGCACATTCATCTTCCTCAATTCACACAATTCACTTATCATAATTGTCATTAGCATTGACAATAGTTTCTTAAATCCGCATAGATTTCTTATTATTATTAAAATTACTCTGAAAATAATTTCCATACTGCAGTAACATATCTTCGATATTCCATTACTTTTCTTATCACAACTAACGTAACATGCTATGTCACTTATTAAGTTAAAGCATTCACTTTATCGTACTATTGAAGATAACTCAACACGGAATAGGAATTATTTTCCCTATCCCCCCCCGTTTTAAGTAGCCTCCGAAATTTACAACTGGTACATTGTAGATACATTGAAGTAGTAATCGATGTAAAAGTTCACCATTCTAACATGAATCATTGTCTAACAAACTAATTCATTCAACCGCTGTCATACAGTTGTTATGAATTTATAACTGTGAATGCGTGGTGACGAAGTTATTAAATGCAATTTTTCACTAGAATATTTATGACTTCTTATTATGACATGTGATCTATATTTTATTTATCAATTAACATTATCTAGAACCTACTTAGAACAAACAAAATTAAAGGCGAATTCATTGAGATTGTACAACTTTAAATCATTGAAAAATACTGAACATTTTGAACCAATATCCAATATAATTGAGGTGTTTTGTTGGTATTGCTGTTAGAATAAGTTAATTGGATTCGTCACAGATTGATATTGATAGGGTGCCACTGAAAACCGAAGAGCAATGAACAACTGTTTCACCTTAGTGGAAATTCTTTCATTGGACAACACCCCAGTGGTGAAGAGAGTTACGTGTTTACCAACCTGAAGGCTCTGTGTTCAAGTCACCTAGCAGAAGCGGGGGTATACACTTCTGAGGAGTCCTATACCCGTACGAAATAGCTCTCCAGTGTTCCATGGTTTTCATTGGTACCCTACCAATAGCAATCTATGATGAATCTAATCACCAATATTTAATACATATTGTTGCATTAATTAACCAAAATAAACATAATGAATATGTTACTTGTCCTTTTCTTGAAGCATTTATATAATAATAAATGACTAACTAGCATCTGTGTATAGAATTTGTTTTCAAAAATAGACCACTAAATAAAAGAGAGTGGTAAATCATAAAAGAGGATAAGAAAATTTCTTCATAGAGGAAATTATCCATAACAATATCGCTTTTTATGTTTATTAAGAACACCTGTAAGTAATTATTGTAAATTATTTATCATTTTCATTGACTACTTAAGATAGTCAATAAGCATATTAAAAAAATTAGAATACAATTTAACTTAAACTGAGGTGATTTGTGGAGATAGGTATTAAGTTTTAGTTGATTGAATTCACGACAGTTTGTTGTTGGTAGGGTGTTCACTTCCGAGGAGTCCCATACAAAGACGAAATAGCTGTTCAGTGATCCATGGTTTTCTCTAGTACCCTACCAATATCAATCTGTGATAAATTAAAGCAACTAAAATTTAGCTTAGTTATATTATAATTTCAGAATATATAACTATGATAATCAAGTACATTATTACACTAAATGATGCAGTTTTGATTGGTGTATTTGCTTTTGAATAACATTAATGCAACTGATCTTATATGTTACAGTTTATGTTAGTAATATTGCTGATATGTAAGTATGGGTATATTCGCTCACCTTTGATCTGCGGTATTAATGTGTTAAGTTGTGATATTACAGCTTGTTTATTGCATTTGAAGTAGGTGGATTAGGTTACAAAATTTTCTTATGATGATTAGAAACCAAACATGTTGACTAGTAATCCACTTATTAACATTACTCATTTATACAAACTTTTCAGTCACATGAAGGTGAGTTAAAACGTTGATTATACTTTTACTTCCTGTCAGAAATAGCTAAACCTTTATATCATTATAACGGATTTAAAATCTATTTCTATTTAAAATCTATTTCTGGTTTCGTTTATCAGACTGTCACTGTTTCACACTTGTTATTTCTTATTTAGATCGACTGTTTTCATTATTAAATATAAATACTAAGTAGTCGGCTCACCTTATTCTTTTATTTTTCCTTCGTTTAGATTTCCTTGCTCACATGACCCTACATTCACCTGAACACAAAGTACTTTCTGCTTAGACAAGAACCTTCACAATCATGTATTCATACATATCGCTTGAATGATTTTCTTGAATGATTATCTTGAAAATCTAGTCATAGAGAGTATTATTCTTTGATAAACAGGTGTAACTTATACTTTTAGACGGCAAGATAGTAATGATAAAATGTTATATTCTTTGTGAAACCTACAAGCATAGAGTTCGTAGTACTGAGTTGTTGTAGTCTCATATATTATCGAATTAACCGTCTACACTTTGTAGTATTTGGTGGTTCACAGACGGACTTCTATTTGAGATGAATATCATTTTCATACATGAATATCTCATTTAGAATTAACTGTATCGTTTTCTTTTACAAAGATATAATACTACTGAAAGTATACTTGTTAGAGTGTTCAAGTAACTGGTGGTAACTTTCAGATTATTAAATAAGACTTAAATTAATAATTTTAAGTATATCTTTCTTCAATTCCTATTAAACCTACTGAGATCTCTTTGGAATAACATTCATAAACAAAACAATTTCATTTTATAGACAACATAAAATGGAGTACTATCGATAAGAATGTAAATGAAGAAGAAGAAAAACAACAGGCATATCAGCCTAGATAATTTACTTTTCAACAAAATCGTCTATGATAGATGTACATACGTATTTATAATGATTTAACAAATATATTAGTCTGTTAGAAAAAGCATTAAATGGATTGCATCATAAAATGTTCGGAAACTGTGTCAATAGGCGTTACGTAACAGCCTATTTTGTTGAAGAACAATAATAGGAAAATAAATGTCCATTTGACAAATGTGTAGAAAGTGAGTATGAAAGAGGTTTATGAAGTATGGTTGTGAAAAAAACATAATTAAAGATATTAAGAAATGACTAATTCAAAAAATAAAGGTAGGTCTTATGACCATAGTAGAACAGAAACTTGCAGTTATCGTTTTCGCACAAATATTCAAGTATGAAACACTGAATAGATACGCCTTTATAATATGCAAGTTACTAATTTGTAGCCAGGTTAAGCCAACTCATTTGACCTTGAAGGTGGTCTTCATGGAATCTTCCAATGGAACAGTGTTTCTGCTTAGTGTCTCTTATACTTCTTTCAAAAGTTATGTTATCGTGTCTTCAGAGATGCGTTTAAAGGCGATTCTATGCGCATACGGTCTATCTTGCATCACAAGAGCAAGTAAACTTATGGATACATATAAATGTAGCCCGAAATAAGAGTATGTACATAAATCAGTTGAGTTTATAAGAAGACAACTATAAAGTATGGTGTTTTATCGTAGCATAGTTGTTAAAGTTGATGTAGCAAGAATTCAAATATCAGTAGGCGAAATACTTAGGCTAATATGAATAAAACGTTACTAAGGATAACACTTTTCGATCAACAGAAAGTTAATAAATCAATCAAAATCTATTACTATTTAGACTGCTGTATAATATGTCTAAAATACACTATGATCAACATAACTTAAGTATCATGTTAATGAATCATAAGGCAAAAATGAATACAACTTTAATAAGGGAAACCGATATAAATGTATATAATGATCTTCTAAATGAGAATTACTTCACAGTCAATACGATTAACTGATAAGTAAAACAAAAAACAACTTAATAATGAAGGTTATTGATAAAACGTTCAAAGATCTTATTACACTGGTGTACGAATGAATGAACATTCAAAGATTCATCCCTGATTTTAAAAATAATAGAGTTTTAAGTGACTAATAATACATGTGAAGTGAAGTATGATATTTCAATAAATAACCTAAAATCTAGTTAATATGAATCTAAGAAACTTAATTTAACTGGTTAGTAATTCATTTCAAAACGTCGGCTACTGTTTGTTATCAATACACGATCAGTTAGAAAAATAAAACTGGATTAAAGAATGAAAAATGGTAGTATTAAGTCATCATTAAATATTTATAGTAGCAAAGGGTATTAGGGAATAATGGTAAATCTGTTGATGAGGTTATGAAACTTCATCGACTGAGATGGTTGGGGCATGTGTCACGTATGTCCGAACACCGGTTACCATGTCGCTCAATGTTGACTAGTATTGGGGTGGGTTGGAAAAGGGTTAGGGGCGGCCAAACCAAAACGTGGCATCAGTCGTTGAAGTCACTAACTTCTGGTCTGAGCCACATTGGTAGATGTCGACTACCTGGTTGGGGTCCGCGTGACTGCCATACCCAGTGGTTGGAGACTCTTGGTGACATGGCACAGAATCGATCACAATCGCGTAGGTGTATACATTCTTTGTCTTCACGTACACCTTGAGACTAAAATTACTCTACCTTTCTTTCCACAAACTAATTTTTTTTTCTCTCCCTCTACATATTATATCCTTATATGCAATCCTCCTTTTATATATTGCCACCATTAAAGTAACTGATTCTATGAATTCGGTGATCATCTTGCTATGCTGTTGAGGTGTGGAAACTTGGACCGATGCACTTATGTGCCTGGTCCTACGTTGTATCTGTCTGTCTATAGTAGCAATAATCCTATTCTTATTTCACTCATTTATGAAACTACAATTGAAAATCGAAAAAATTACTTGGAATGTTTCAACTATTTTAATTAGATGAATTACATTATATAGTTTGAATGAACTGAATCACTGTCTTAAATGTAGTTATACAACCTATTGTGAAGTTATCGGAAGTACGTATTTACTTGAGTTGTTTATTCAAGTTGTAAAACTCTCTTGATATGCCTATAAAATCATTCAATAATTACTCCCTATTACATTTATTAAAGAAATAAACCTTTTTCCCAAAGTGGTGAATTCCTCTGGTAACATATAAGAACACAACTCAGTGTTCTGCTCCCATTACATATATAAGCTATTGACAAGATTCTGTTAATCTTTATTATTTAGTGGCAAAACCAACAGTGAAAATAATGACTTTGTCTTAGGTTAGGTACAAAATTATTTCTAAGAAAGCTAATGTATGGGTTCATCTTTGATAATTGTTTGTTAATGCCTTTCTTATCTTGACTGATTGCACTAAATCTTCAGAGTCATTTTAGGTGGAACTTTAGCTGAAGTGCTCCTTTATTCTTTGCCATAATTCTTACTTTATTAAAGTGACTATAAGTCAACCACTAATATTTTAGGCATTAAAGTAAAACGATACAAAACACAAGATAGTTTATTTTCGAGGTAGTTGTCTTCTGCTTAAAACCGAGGCTTCCATAACATGAACATGCTCAATGTGATAACAAAAGTTTATTTATAAAGTTCAAAAAGGGTTGCATTTGAATTATTTAATTTATTCGGACCAAGACAGCGTAATGCTAAATATTCGATGTTATGAGCAAGTACGGAGTCTTAAAACCATGTTTATTCATGGAGGGGTGTCATTATTTCAACCACATAGGTTGGCCATTACCCGTTTAATTCATTGGTAACATCTTCAACCCTAAAACTGTGTGATATAGTGGAGGCAGTTGATGCATACATTAAAAAGATATACGATACAAATATGATTATTATATTCATTGTTATGTAGTATGGAATATACCGTTGATATCAAAGTGATTTGTTTGCTTGATGTATATTTCTACAATCAGTGTTTACTTTATGGATGGTCAACTTAGGTTTTAGAAGATTTAGATTCTTCTGATATATTCATTAACAGTTTCTCTTTCAAAACTATTTCAGTAAACCATAATTCATTTAGTAAATTGCCGCTAATCATGTCGTAATATGTTACTTCCTTATTATCATGACTTATTTAGTCATTCTGATTCTCACTCCTTTTCATTTACACTGAGACTTGTAAAGTTAATGCATAGATTTTATGAAAAATTAATCACTTGAATCCGTAAAAGTTAATAAAACCATATGTAGCACTAATTAATCCCTGACTTATCAGCTTCTGTTCTCTGCTAAATCATTAAATATTTCTTCTTTCTAATCCATTGTAAAATTAAATTGTCATTCGAAAAAATTAATGAAATTTAAACAAAGCGCTACGTAAAAAGGTCATTCTTATTTAATTTTCTTAATTAAACATATAAAAAAAATTACTAGTTGTATATCAGATATAAGAAATTGCTATGAATTAATGTAATCTCTCAATTATTCTATTGGTTATGCTGATAATAAATACAGACGTCTATGAATATGTATCCATGTGTATATTTTTAATGGTAAATCATTTGGGTCATCAGCAACGAAACAGGTGTATTTCATTATTAAAATAATTTCTGATCGAATAATTTTATATGATAAGCATGTGTACATTAGTAAAATTAGTAATAGTGATAGTAATAGATTTAGAAATAATAAATGGGTTGGGAGAAAAGAAGAATAAGATGAATTACTGTATGCATATAATTATTGAACTGGACAGAGATAAGAGTGTAGAATGTAGTCAACAATGAGGAAATCGGAAAAATAAAGACCAGTCAATGAAAGATAAATCCTGAAAAGAAAGGAGATGATAAAAAATAAAACATACATACATACCTATAGTTCTACGAAGTACGTGATAATTTTTTCAATGTCCACCTTCTTTAAAGGAAGAGGACGTAATATGAATAATGTAGATGCTCATCTTTAATTTACTAAATATAAAACAAGAAAATATTTAATTATGTCTTCCTGTGAATATGTATTTTTTGATAAATGGGAATCGTATCTCAGATAAATAAACAATGAAATCAAAAGAAGCAAATAATAGAAATAAAATCTATGTTTTACAGTGTTAACAGTAATAATAATCGTTATTATTAATGGATCAAAATAACAAAGGAATAATTATATCAAGATATTTATCGGTATTCATTTGAGTTAGTTATCGTTCGCCTATCCTGACGAAAAGATTTTGCGAGTTATGGCTTTATATTTATTTTAGGACTATTCACTAATCGTTAATGACTTTACTAAGTATTGTATAAGTCCACATGGTAATAAGTGTATATAAGTACGTGATATAAAAAGATTATGTATTTACCTCATTAGTAAACGTTTAATACAAACCGCGGTATTACTTAAAGGTGGTAAAGTTGTGCGAGAAGGGTTGATCGCAGGGATTAGAGAGTTATTATGAGTTGAGAGTAGGATTTAATCTCGGGTACTGTTAGAGAGATCACTAGTAATTGAATGTAATAACTAATTTTGTTCTCGTTAATATTCAATGACAGAGATTCTGAATATTAGTCGAAAGTTACTCTATTCATCAAGTGCATAGACTGGGACCTCATAACAGTAATTTACAAAGTTTACAATATATTAAACATAGCTCTCTCAAACTACCTCATATTTAAGGCAAAACATTTATTCCATCTACGTTTCCAATATTCAAACATACCTGGAAATTCTTTGAACTTGGGACACTTAACCTCTTAGCTTTCCACTAATTAGTATATCTATATGGGTTTAGTGCTAAAATCCACTGAACAAACAATTCATCTGAACCAACAATCGTTAACCTCTTTACATGCAGTGAATCAGCAATTAAAAAACTCAAGAGGTTTAAAAATATCTGACGTTTTTATCATCACAGGAGGTTAGAGGCAGTCCGTTCCACATTTATGCCACAATTACATTCGTCGTTGTATCATTAAGATGGAGTATTCCTAGTTTTATCTACACTGTTATACTGGTTAGATCTAATTATTGCTTAAGTTAGTTATGATTTAGATACCCCATTGGTAACAGTAAGAGCGTTTGGAACTTAATGACCAGGCTTCAAAGTCCCACGGAAGGTAACAATTCCTTCGAGATTACGAGGTTGGTTTGGTGACAAGTGTAACTAGTATGAAATCTAAGTTATCTTCCTAGCACTTTCAGGTAACTTAGTATATATGTATATATATATATAGTCATATATATATGAGTTGCTTCAGTACTATTATGAAGCTTTGTAAACTTTATCATTAACTAAAATATCTGAGGAGGCATTAAAAACCACGGAACATAGGGTAGGTAATATATTTTATATGAAAATATTGCAGTAATATGTACACTCACGACGTACAAATAATTCTAGTTAACAGAGCAAATTACTTATAAAGTAAATAGAGTCTCTTCAAAAAACAGAAATTAACGAAAAGTTCAAGTTACAGTTCCTGGAATTTTATTTTGAAGATATAATTTACCTTGTTCCCGAAGTTCCAAATATGACAGTAGCTTACCGAGTTAAGTACTTAGACTTTTAGTTAAGCCTATGTTCTAACTCCCTACAGTTTAATGATTCTAGTCAAAGAAAAGGAGACAATCACACTGTTTTTAGGAGGATGTTTTCTATTACAGTTACTTGATTAACATGTTTGAAATGGTAGCGTAAACGATATTTTTAATAAAAGTTCTTACCACTATTTCCTTTGTAAAATGTGATGTTTGGTAAATTGTTTCGTCATCAATTACAAATTAAACTAATTTCTCAACCGAATTCCCGATATTTTTCAAAGCCTTCACTACTGAATATAAAATATTGATAGTCATCTTCAAAAAAATCTTTTTTTCGTGATCAATTTGAACTACTCTCATTTGATCACTTAGCAAACTCATTAAGACATCACGTGTTACATTAGTATATTTTGTCTTACTTATTTGGTTGTGTAAAATGTTCTCTTTTCTTTTTTATGGATGTTTCATTCATGTGTTTTTCACTTTTATACTGTTTTAGCTTTCAACTTTAACCCACATTAATTGGATACATGCCTAGCTGACTATAGAATACTTAATCAACTAAGTATTCATTCAATTCCCTCTTAAAGTGATGGCTTATTTTACTCATCAATTATTATCTCTAATATTTTTCTCGTACTGCCTTTTCTCATAAATGACATGAGTTAAACAGCAAAAACCGCCAAACCTTTTGATGGTGATGACATTTTACAAGCGATGGAGAGATTGAGTGAACGTATGAAGGAAATGAATAGTAAGTAAAAAGGAGATAGATAAATAGAATAAATGAAGAATGATCGAGTAGTTGTGAGTTTGTGTAGTTTAGAGACGAACAATTAGTTATTTTACAAAAAAAAATATCATTTTATTGGGAAACTCGTATACTAACTCATTGATACTTATTTTTTATGAACTTTTCATTTTAGTTTTCAGAAAGAATCAATAGATATTGAACATTTAGACTATTTAATCAACAAAAACAATTAAAAAGGAATTATTTCAATGTTGAATGAATTTAGTAATTATCATTGGGAATTACAACAAATTTATTGAAGGTAACATTTAAATGTATTTATGTCAAATTTTTTAAAAGTAATATCTTTAGTTACATTATGTAATCTATATCCTGAAACAATAAATGATTGAAACATATTTTTCGGAATAAAATATGTTGATTACAAAAAAGGAAACAAACAGATTAGTTAACTTAACCGGTTTCTCTTTATTCAGGGAGTTTTAGACACATTGTAAAAGTAAATTGTAATTTACAAATAAAGAAAGGCAGATATCCCAAATATTAGATTAGTTTCATTTCTTAATACTTTACATTAATTTCAGTGAATCGGCTTATTTACGATGTCAGTGTCATACAACTTCTATCATGAAATGGTAGGGAAGGTTTGTAGCCTCAAAGGACGACTTTGGTTAAATTTCTTTCTTTAAGGTAATGTGGTCTAATTGCTTATTTACTTTTATAAGAGGTTTGGGTCAATGAAGTCCTCCGGAATGATGATAACAACTTTGTGATTGAATAATTCAGCACGAAGAATACAATTTGTTCAAAAAGTCTATCATGTGCGCTATATTTTAAAGTAAATAAGGACATAAATAAAACCTAAAAGGAAACTGCACGAATATAACTTGTACAGATTAACTTCTCAGTTTTATTCTTATTGAAAATATATAAAAGACATATGTAATACTAAAATAATTGTAAAATCCCAGAGTGCAGTAATTCCTTGAAAGAAACTCTTCAAGAAGAGCATTAAAACAGCAAACAGTTTAAGTGAAATAAAAAAAGACAATTTATGCTTTCACACAAAACAGTGTTTTGACGATTGTGATGCTTCTATATATTGAGGAAACTTCTAACGAAATTTCGATTCTTACCAAAGAACACCTACTCTAGAATATAAAGACTGCCTAATAATCCTTTACAAGTTGAAAGGTTACCGATAAAATTAAAAACAGTTGTGAATACCATTTTCAACAATTATCAAGCTGATACAAAGAAATGTAATCGGCTTGAGCTTTTCATATATTCTTAAACCTAAGTGAGGTAAACAGATAAGAAGGTCTTATGATTCAACGTAGTTCGATAATTTTTCCAAACAATCTCCTTATTCATATTCATAAAATAACTATACCTTTTTAGAAGACAAACGTTTTTTTATTCTCCTGTCTCGCTCAAATTTGTTTTTGGAAAATTCATCTCAACTTTGACGTTGATGACATTTGCATAATTTAACCTGTCTTTGTTAGTGACTTATCAAGTAATGCTTAATTTACTCCACTGTTATTGTTTGCATTCATACTGACTTAATTCATCCACTGAAGAAGTGACTTAGCATTTTGAAGTGTCAGAAATAAAAAGTTTTAACAGGTTCAGAATTTATTATTAACCATCCAAATCAATATTCAATTTGTGTCAACTTACTATGTCAACTCTTGGTAACAATATCTACATGAATAAGAATATTATCGGGTAATTTTCACGAGTACAATTTTTAAATGTTCTATAAGAAAGTTAGACACTATCTTGAATGATTTACCAAGGCATTTTATTATTTAAAATAAATGATGTGAAGTATTTACCATGAACCGAAGTCCTTTACAGAATCGAATAACAAAATGAAACCTCTCTTTCCATGTAATGTAAGGAATGATTCTACTTTTAATTTGATAACGCAAATTAGTTTGAGTTAGATAATCATTGAAAAGCAAAAAGAATTCAATAATTATTTCGTCCTAGTATGGGACCCTTCAACACAGTGCATCCATCACTACACTATGAGTTCAGTTTTGGGATCTTTGGGCTTCGCGTTTAACGCTTAATCACGAAACCGCTGAGGCGGATTCCAGAGGCTGATATTTTTTGCCCAGTTATTTTGCGATATATTTGCACGATGTCATCAATTGCCATCAGTAGATTACTGTCTTATACCAGACATAGTTCAGCTCCACTAGTTACGCCATCCCACTAGAGCTACGGCAAATATCTCTAAAAGTAAATCGCTAGTTTAATGGTTGAGCTTTTGTCGCGAAGTCTGAAGGTCTTGAATTCGATTCCGTGACAGAGTTGTAGATGCGGACTACTGAGGAATCTCATAGTAGAACGAAGCAGCTATTAAGTGTTTTCTGGTTTTCAATGGGTGCCAAACTCAGACCAGTTTGTAAGGCCAAATTAAAATTCCACAATCTATACAACACCCAATTACAATTATTCTAGCAAGTGGAAAGGAGACAATCAAATATCAAACGTTAGATCAATGACCAAAATTAGTAAAAACAAGCTAATTATCGAAATCTAGTGACTGTAACATTTATTCCTATGAAGGATATAATTACGTACTATTGATCAATTTGACACCGCAACTAATCACCTGCATAATGCTTTCTAATGTTTAATTTTAATTATTATTCATATAAGATGATCTTTATAATAATCATATCACAAATACAGGAAAAAACGTATACATCACCAGTGTTAACTATTTCTAAAATACAAATAAATTCATTAGGCTAAATAGAAACATGTCAAAATATTTCTGTTTACTCAGTATATTAGATTCTTCTTAATAGATTAATAGGTTATGCGATCGGTTATTTACAGAACACTCACAGTATAGTAGAAGTGGAATAAAACTGTCGACATCATATTATTTCCTTACTGAGAATACAACAAACAATGATTTATTTGTATGTCATCATCACAAATTGATGTTAGGTGAGTACCACTTAAAACCATGGGGCACTAGTCAGGTGTTTCATCATGGTATGAGACTCCTCCTTCTATCTCCTCGAAACTACATCGATTTAATTACAATAATTAGCTTTGTAGTAAATAACCTCAAGATATTTCTAAATTTCTAGTGGGAAGTCATGGCTGGTGGGATTCAAACTTATTATCAGAGACAGTTATCACCAATAACATTGGATGATCATCACATTATATCACAAACTAATGGAATTGGGAATCTTACCACTGGACGTCGGCCAGGCCAAGTGATATAGAAGCCTAAGCGTCCATCGTGAGATCTGATGGTTCTATGTATGATTCGATGGCGATATCGAGGTTGCTCACTGCCAAAAGGTCTTATATCAGGACAAAATAACTGTCCGAATATCTCTAGTTTTCAGGGATACTCAACCAACATGAATTTATAACAAATACAAGCAACCAGACTTAACACAAATTTTCATAAAATAATTCCAATTAAATAATGATTTATCTATTGTAAAAATTATAGATTATTCAAAATGAAGTGTTGAATTCGTTCCACTTGTAGCATTTTCGTTACCAGTAAATTATAATGAAGTCATATTCTTTTTTTTTTTAGAAATTTCTTCGTTTTTCCACATGAAATATTGATCAACATTCTAATAAGTTGAAATTATTTACAGTAAAATATTAGTTCTGTTTTATTTGTATTTATTATAAAGTATGTTGTCGATGAAATACAAGAAAAAATAAAATCAAATATCCATTTAATATTACACTTAATTGATTTCTAATGGAAAACATTCAACTAGGATAGTTTAATTGGTGAAGAGTATTACGTAAGATGAACAATACAAATGTTTCACTTTCAGAACAATTTTATAAAAAAAAGATATTCATTTATTAATAGTTAGAGAAAGAAACAATTTAGCATGGTAGTTATTTGCTTTTTTTTAGGATAGATACTAGATAAAAGATGGTTCACAATGGTAAGTTTGAATGAACAATTACACAACATGATGAAATTAAAAATTATGATTAAGTCGATGGGAAATCATTGTTTAGAGATTAGTCATAATAGTTCAACAATACTCAACAGTTCTTTGTGAACTTCTGTGAAAGGAAAATATATAATTCTTATCGATAAAACATACTTGACACTGATATGCTTCACTGAAAGGAAATCAACACATCTTAAATGTTATTTATTTTCTAAGAAAAAACTCTCAGAATCTGCGTGCTGAGTGTTAAGTTTGATCGGTACCGGTAAAAATTATTATTACAAAAGGATAAAGTAAGTTCTTTGATGACTTCTGTTTTACCTCCATCATCATTCTTTCTAGTTTTTTTCCTCTAGCTTGTATTGTGATTACTATTATAATTTCATAAAACTGCCTTTAGTAAATTTCAAAAGAAGTAGGAAGAGGTTATAAATATTTTTTGGTAATGAATTAGATTTAACTCTACATGGATTCAAATATGACAATGTCGTAGCTATACACTAATGACAAGTATCAATACAGGATCAAAGGAAGTATGCATTGAATTCTAGATGCCAAACACAATTTTTTTGAATATATACAGTAAAGGTCATCTGTGGCTTTCATTATAAAATTTCAGTATTATTCAGAAGAACAATGTACTTTCACAAAGTTATGCATCTTTTAACACTTTTCCACAAAGAATTGAGTGAAGACTACACAATATTCAACCTGAAACTCCACAAATCGCAATATTATAATATGAATACTACTATTACATATATCATAATCACTCGTGAAACGTCTAAGCTACCTATTTTACAAGTATGCGAATGTTGTAATCAATCATTCTGTTACATATTTGTTTTAATCTATTAATTATGAACGCTAATCATATGTAGACACATGTGTCATCATAAAAGTCTTTGAAATTAAATACATTAGAATACAAATGAGGGACAACGGTTGCTTTAATGTACTCTCATGAAGGAATGTTAAACAACGGATTGAAAAAACAATTATACCGCATGAGCCGGATGACGACCTTATATACTTGAAGATAAATGAGTAATGCTGATAACCACTTACTTTAGTGTAACATGGTTTGCAAATAATTATCGTCTTAATGCATATTACATGTAAAATATTTTGCAATATTGCACAAGTTGCACTGAAAATTCGTTATTGTAGTAAAGTTCATATTAACAAATAAAGGTATTTATTCAAAGACACTAGTTAAAAAATTCCTATTCCCACACCCTTTTCTTGACAGATTGACATAAGTAGGATACCACTACAGAGAATGGGGCACTGAAAAGTTTATTAGTACTAGTAAATGACTTCTTAACAAATCGCACTTACGATCCCCACAAACAAAAATTGAACCCACGAGTTTTACTAGTGATTAAGTAATGACTGTTAAGCCACATAGTTATAGAGTAGTTGGGTCGTGCTGCCGAAGAGTTCCATGCTCGATTGAATCAGTTCCACAATTTTTACTGATTTTTAATCGCATCCAACCGACAGTGATCTATACTGAATAAAACCAACATACTAAAATCTTTCTTCATTAAAATACATTCGATTCGTTTATTTCTTTAACCCATTGAGTGTAAAAGTTTTTATTTTTAAAGTCTTTCGAAAAGTAAACTCCGTAAAAATTATTACTAATCATCAGATTTGTTGATATGCCCTTATGGTTACATGAAAATAATTAGGATGTAACTCACATAATTATTATCTTCATTAATAAAAATAATTACTACTTATTAACAAAAAAACTAGTAAAGCTAAAAGAAAAGAACAAAGAAAAAAGGAATGAAGGTAGGAATTTGATTTGTTTCGGACAATGTAATAGAAAATATAATTAGAAATATATTTACAGTAATTAATTTACGATTGTCTGCCTATAACAAAATAGCACTATAACATATACTTACCGCTTTGATGTGTCACTATTCAATGACAATGTAAAAATTAGTTTGTTTAGCATATTTCATAAGTTGTTAGATTGAGCAATTTAATGTCATGATTACTACTAGTAGTATTAGTTACTTTCAAGTAAATTTTCTTTAAACAATGAAATTCAACTCTACTAAACTCTTTCTAGCCTACCACCATGATGGTATTTGATAGTTGTGTGACAACGATCACTGATCTTCTTTTTATATCTTTCCCCATGTTCATTCTTCTCCTCCTCTTTGTCCTTCATCCACTATTATCAATTTGTCGTTTTTCCTATTCACATTGAACTTGTCGCCACTAATCTGGTTTTAGACATTATTATTCATTCATTTTCCGTCCTAATAATAATGTCGCCTAATTTACAAAAAAAACAACTGTGATTATACACTTACTTCTTGTCTTCTTTAGGTTTTATGCTTTTATTTTATGCTCGGTATTACTCTTAACTATGAGCGTAGGTTTAAACTCGTTTCCGAGCGTTTGTTCATTTATATGTGTACATAAACATTTGTAAAGTATACCCATATAATGATGTTTGCTTATGTTTTACATATATCATTGATCAATACATATATATGCATGTATATTAAAAAAGCATTATGGTTTTATGTTGTAAATTTTAGACTATATCTTTACTGGCGGCAAAAGATTAAACATTTATAGTATTATATACTACTGAGATGTAGTTCACATATGTATGCACTTACTAAAATCTATATAGATATACTTCATAACAAACATTAATGAATACAAATGAAAAAATATGCATTTCTACAATATATACATTCGTGAAAGCCCATATAGAATATAGACGTTCTTTAAGTTAGATTCGGTTATGTGAGTCTGCGGAAACGAAACTATATTTTAAGTAGGAAAAAAAAGTTCCTCTACTTTCCTCTCTCATTGAGAACACACATAGTTTAATGAAAGTTTGATTAAGTATGTGTGCTCATACTCTGAAAAAATACCGTAGCAATTTTGTAATATTCATAAAGAATATGTAATAAGGAGGTAAATTATCAGTTTTATCAATTTATTTGTTTGTAATGTGTATATTGATTTTTTTCCAAATCTACTTGTCCACGTCGATAAGTGAAATTGGAATTCTAAAAGTCTAGAATTTCTCAATGATTTTTTGTTCCACTTATTTCCACTTTGCTTAATCCAGTCAAGAGATAACTCCTGTAGAGACAAAATAATACTCTTATAAGAATAAACTCAGAATAAACAATTGGATAGTTGATTACATAGTTGTAGTCAGTTTATTTTTCACAAATTCAATATCGGTACTCGGACACTATCATAAATTTTGCATTATGATATGTAGATAGTTTTTTGAATGACTTAATCAATCATTAATTTGAAGGCTAATCTTCAGTGATAGTCATTGGTTAAGTTTATATAAAGTATCTACTAGAGTAGTAGAGATCATTTTAGTTACAAAATTGTTTAAAACAGAATTCCAATGTTTCTCTAAGTATGATCACTTTCGAATTGATAATAGATCATATAAGTAAGTAATAAAATAGGATGTTTACCAAGATGTTCGATTAAATCCTGATCAAAGTATTTTCTAATTTGTACTATTTTTTGAACAAAGACGTTATCGTACATTTAGGTTGAATTCGTTCATAAAGTTTGAAGTAACCATTCAAATAAAATCACATGAAAACAATGTCTCTAATCAAGCATTACTTATCAGAAGTATGTTACAACATCCGAGTAGCAACTTTTCAATTATCTACTTTAGTAGTCTACAATGCATTAGCCTTTTATTTGACAATCTAGATACTTGAAAGAAACAAACAACAGAATCCAATAAATAATTCATCAGTCGATAACAGAAATAATCATCACAGTTATGGTGTACAGTATATACACTTTGACCTATAAGTGTATTTGTTTTATTGTAGTTTAAAAGAAGCAACAGTAAATAGATACCAAATAAAAAATAACTTATCGACTGTACACCAATAACAATGTACATGCATATGCCCGTACTCATAAATCTATGCTTGCACAATAATACGGCTGAGAGAACATTTAATTAATTGCACCTTTTATTATTGGAACATAAGTTATTGATATAGTTTTGTCTTCATAATACATATGTTCTTCTTTTATGTTAATGGTCATTTACGATAAAACCACTACCACTGAGGTTACATATGCATAGATAGCAACTGTCTTTCCTAAACTACTTTTATGTAACCGTTAGACTTAACTAAGAGACGAGCAGACGAAGTATTCTGTTTTATGTCTGTATATATATATATATATATATATATATATATATATACGCACATACCAATAATAAAAGTCAACTGTCAGTACTATTAACACAGTTAACTACTAGATTCTTATATCTCTTTTCTTTCTTATCCTTCACATGATATTTTTCCATGTATGTAATACATATAAAGAAATATTTTCTTTCTAGAATTACTCGCATATTTAACCAAAATTTATTTGTCTACACATTAACTACACCGTGAGGGATAGAGTTATTTCACTGCATTGCTATGTATTATCATTTTAGAGAAAAAGAAACAATCTTTTATTACTACCGACAATAGTAATAATTAATAGTAAAACAATTTACATTTCAAAGTATTCTGTAAAACTACAATAAAACAAACAACAATGATAGAAAAACAAAACAATATGATCATCCATTAAGATGATGTTAAAAATTTTATTTCTGAAAGGTGATAATATAGATAAAGGTGGGAGTAAGGTTAATAATACAAATAATAACAATTATATAGCACTAAACATACTGATAATGGGAAGTCGAAAGTTACTTCCTGTGATTTTCATTATTGAGGAATTTGGCTTTATGGAGTTCATATAATCAGTGTTAATATTTGAAATGTGATGCATATATTAAACAATTTATTGCTTACTCTACTTAAGAATCTTATTTATCAGGCATAGATTAGTTTACCTGGCTTCAAACCATATACTGGATTAGGGATAATGAAAACATTCAACTGATTAACTTCATGTAGATGAAGTGGGGTTCATATTGCTAGTTAAGAGTAGAGCATCTCAACCTACGACAATAGTAAAAGTAATCGCACAACGATAATTTCAAGATTGTTCTATGATATTTATTTTATGGTATTAAGTGGCTTAGCGGTAAAAGCACTCAGCTTTCAATTAATAGGGTTTAGATTTAAACCACTTTACGTTTTGACTTTACAGTACCATAAAAAATATTTGCAAATGGTTTAACTTAAGGTAAAGTACGCTAACAGTTACTTCATTATACTGATTGAAAGAATTGCTGATATGTTTCACAGAGTTAGAAGCAAAGTAAGTCTATCTATTGACGAAAATAGGTAATCAGGGAATAGGAGAACATAAGTAGGATCACTTTATTAAGAAGGAAGGTGAACGTAATGATTAGAAAATCTGTTAATTGCATTCCTCTGTTATAGGTAAAAGAGTTATTTTCTAATAAGCAGATGCTCAAAATCAACGTATATGTTATTTAAAATGCCCATTAATAACAGATAAAAATGATGCCATTTTGTGAGGTTTATTAAAAGCCTATTGAATTTGTAGGCGATTACATCATAGATAACATCAACTGACATATTAGTTAAAACCAGGCAGTACCCGATAGGTGGGTTTTTACTACCTCATTAATAATAAGTTACAGAGTCCTATCCGCTACCCAGTGAATACTTACAGGTAATAGATGACAAGCCTTGGTAATTGTATATTAGGACAATGCTAACGGTAAATTAAAGGAGTAACAATTTATGTTTCCGTTATTAACATTCAAGACTTAGTTTCGATCACTTTTGTTAGGAACATACAGACCTTTAGTATTTACCTAGGTATCAAGAATGAGTATTAGATTTTATTAGGTTATTTTCCTCATACTGCAGTTAGTAGTTGAACTCAGAGTGGGTGCTTAGCCCCATTTTGTACTTATCAGTTGGACAAACTGAGTATTTACAAAGTAAAATCATAAACCTTTATAAATAAAAAGTATAATACTCGTTCAACATGTTAGTGACTACTAAAACTCAGAAAATGAGTAGATAAAACATTGACGTCAGTAGTAATAGACATTTCTTATGAGCTTCATTATGAATATCAACATGGAAATGCAATTGTATTTGTTCAACTATTCTCAAGTAAGACAAACGTGTATCCTGGATTCTAATAATAGCTATAATTACATATTATTATGTTAACAGCAATAACTATAATAACTACATAGTTTATGCATAGAATGCAGTCATTCAATGACTATAAACAACAATAATAAAGTTGGCATTAACAATTGAAAAAAAACTACGATACACCAGGAATAAAAAAACCCAATCAAACAGCATCTTATCAGTTAGTTCTTCTTTGTTAAATGTAAGCTGCATAAAAGGATAACATTATTATTGACAACCAAGAGGTAATATGTCAATAAATATTTGACGAAATGGAATTCTTGGGAAATGTGGTTGTAAATGTGTAGTAATTTTTATTTTAGGACTAGCGAGAACAGTATTTAAATTAGGGTATCTTCGATATGCATGTAACAGTAGAAACCAAGGAGTGCACTTTTTCGTATTTGAGACTCGTCAGTACTATCTTCTCAGTATTTATCACTTATACTTAACAGGTGTTTCAATTCAAACGTTTTATCCACAGTTAATAAGTAAATACAGCCACTAACACGTATACATCGTTTTCACCAGTAAAGATAATGCAATAAACAAATCTTTCGATTTATTTCACTGCTGTTGAACATTTTCTAAAGTTTAGTTGAGATCAAATATTGAACTTTTTGGTGTCTCTATATTAGCGTAATATCGACAAAGTAGAACCAAACGATTCGATGCTTTATTAGTTATCAAATTGTATCCAGTTTTATTGAGTTGATATTGAATTTCATTTGTCTGCAAGCAGATTATAATCATTCAATCTATGCTGAAATGTGTAAATAGGCACTTTTGTTGTAAACATGACAAGTACATCTGAATGTTTATATGATACATTATGTTTTGAACACTTATAAACAGAGTGAATATATTGTTTTCCAGTTAGTAAAGTCAGTAAATGTAAATATAATGAATAAATATGAATAAATAATTCTGAGAGTAGGTAGACAGAAGAATAAAAGTGATAAAAATCATAGTTCATAGCACAAATTTATCAACATGAAATGTATTTTATGATAGACGATAAGATGAACATGTTTTACTTAAAGTAAATGAATAAAGAAAACCGATTGACTTATCTTTGTAAAACATTTAATGCTAGGTAAATAGCGCATAATGATTGAAGATTTATAACATACAAATCCTAATGTTTGAGCTTATCTAAACAATGCATTGGCTTTCAAAGACAAAGATGCTAGACTCAGGTTTCATCGTGGACACCAATAATAGGGTCTAGTTGAACCCAGCTGATGAGTTTTGCACTGGACGGAACAAGAGTGCTGGATTCACTTATTAGCTGCATATTAAAAATATTTTGGACAGAACAGATTACACTGTGGACTAATGTTGACTAAACAGCTACTGAGAATCATGAGTCATTGGACCACTGTTTCATATGAGTACGAGATTTATAACGGTGCTCAGACATCCCTACATAAATTTTTAAATCTTAAGGCTTCTTGGTAAGTGTGTCACATGAATACTGCGGTTTCGGAATCTGGTGATTCATAGTTCCAATTTTAACAATATTATAAGACTGTAACTTAATATCGCCATCTCTGCGAACGTTTAACCCCTGAGTTGGCTGGTATTTCACATTTCAGCCACTTTATGATATATTTGCGTAGCCTCCTCTACAACTATCGGTAAATAACTGCCTAAAATCAAACATGGTTAGATCCTGGGAGTAACCTTGTGAATTGACTGAAGTTAGAAATAACTCGCTCAGTGGTCGAATGGTTAGGCGTTTTCCACGAAACTAATAATCACGAGCTCGATTCCTTGTGATTGGGCACTACCAAGTCAAATACTAGAATAAAACAGCTATCCAGAGCCTCTTGGTTTTCAACGCTGGTCTAAACTAGGTTAGTTCGTGATACTAATTCAATATTTTGTTTATAGTGAAATGAGTCTATACATAACTGGATTATACCTAAGAGACTCCCAGTAATTACTAGACAATCAAATGACCATAGATGTGATTGATATAAACAATCAAGTTGGATTTTGTAACATACAGCCCTTAACTGTCAATAATTAACTATGTTTGGAGAACATTAACTAAAATTCCTAAACATGAAATGTTGTTATTAGTTGACATGTTGTTCAGTCGATTTTGATTTAAGCTACACTATTAAGGAAAAAACACACGTAGTGCTTTGAAGCCATGCTGTTTGAATTTGATACAATTCTTAGTGATTAAGCGAATATAACGTCCTGTTAAGTTTATTATTATTACCATATGTCATACGTTAAACAGAATAATTTTCAGTTAAATCAATTTATAGTGGAAGCTGCTCATATGGTGAAGTATTTGTTGCATGATCCGGTTGCAATATAGTAAGTAAATCATGGAATTTATGAATAGTTTAAAAGTATGACGTAACTTTTTATGTCAAGGTAGCATATCCTAGAAAGCCAAAGTGCGAGGAAATAGTCGATTTATTTATTATTTATAACTCAACAGTACACATCTATGATGCAGCACGAAGTGCATCCCAACATAGTCGAGTCCTATTGGTCAAATGATTTTGAATCTAATAGTCTAAACTTTCAACCCCAGTCAATTTGTGGTTTAGGATAATACTTATGCAGTGTCACCGATAATATTCGACTTCTAATTTAGGTGATCTCACATCCTATCCCAGAATAGAGAAATAGACAACCGTTTACATAGACCACTCAACAAGAATCATAAACAATAATAAGTACCTATAATATGAAATTCTTGTTTCAGTATTAGTGACTGTTTTGTCTATTTTGTTTTGAAATTAGTAGACACATACACTACTAGTTAGTTAGTACCTTTGCAATAACTACTCATAATGATTAAAAAAATATTGTTGATAATAGACTTTGAAAAATTGTAGTTAATCATATTGTATATACAGAAGGGAAGATAGTTACTCAGTAGATTCTATGTTACAGTTAAAATCTAAAGATTAATGGAAACATTGATATTGTTTAAATCATAATCAGTAAGTGATTGATATGGTAACTATACTCAGACTGTTTACAGATTGTAATTTACGACAAATCTTAGTAGAATTACTCTTGTTGTCAGACGTATTTATCAGTCTATGATATAAATTAGTTGCACTTTAATTTTTGTCAAGTAATTACAGTAAAAAGTACTTTTCTAGCATAACACATAACAGTACAAATTATCTATGACACATGTATTCATATCTTATGACGTAGTAACAGACTACAGATTATCGACGTAAAATGAAGCAAGTAAATTTGATGACCACATTTTGAAGAGTTGAATGATGAACATCAAAACAGATAAGAACGTGGCAAAACCAACATATCCACTTTAACTTAGAGCAAACCTTTATAAAACCAACATCATGGGATACTTCTGGCATAGTTTGTGGATTACACAACTACGTTCTTTATGTTTCATGAGATTAGCTTATTTACTACTAGAAACACTGTAAAAATAGCTCTAGGTTAGTTATTGATCACTCAACTGAAGATACTATGCATTGTTAAATAGGAATAACGTTAATAATAAATTTTATTTTATGAACTGGTAGAAGATAATTATTAACTTTCTTGCAATCACTTAACATGACATCTTTATTCAGTAGAAGCTTGAAAAGGAACCATCCATACAGTTTACTATAAAGTGTTAATTGGTTAGTCATCTAAAATACATGATATCATATAGTTTCGTCCGACATACTGCCAGTCATCTGATTATATTTCATTTATTATAATTTTGAATACAACTTGACTTATAACATTAGATTACATAACTTTTGACAGAAAGCTATTAACCCGTTCATCACATCATACATTTACAACTTAGAACATTCAAGTGAAGAAATCATCTATTACTTTCTACGATTAGCTTTGTTATTAGTTTCAGTGTATGTATAAACATTGAATGAGTATAGTTAGCATTATTGCGTTCAATAATAATAATAGTAGTAATAGTTTCGATTATTTATTTGCGCTCTTCTTAAATCTATTTTGTTTACCTATTTCAAGTTGGAAGTTAATCAAAATATAAGAGATAACAGAGATAAACATCAGTGCATAAATCTACATTTATTCTATAGAATATTTTACATAAATCAGTAGAAAAAAATTACAGGGAAATAAATAAATTGGAAAATTTAACACATTTTCTAAGTATATTTATCTGCAATTTATAATGGGGTATCAGTCTATTTGATCATAGCGTTTACTACTTTGTTGTTAGTATACGTATTTATTCTAATGAGAAACTCTAAATGAATAAGTAAGTCGATGGGTGTTTGATGGGTTTGTTTCCAGTCATCAACTCCCCACTCCCTTCTCTTTTAGTTACCAACTCTTTACTTCTTTTAAATCATTTTCTTTGTTTCCTTTTTTTGCTTTCAAACATGATAAATATTATCTTCTTGAATTGAATACTATATATAGTGTGTTTGTGTGGATAAATTGCAAGAACTTGGGTAATTTCCTAAGGATATATTACTAATTCAGTAGTATGTGTTTACTGCTTTCACAATTAAGTAAATGAACTTAACAAGAAAAAGAAAACACAAAGGATTTATAGCAATCACATAAGAGCAATGAGTAGTTTAATATAAATAAATGATGTTTGATCACTTATGATAGAGTGTTTATTTATGGTCACATGAACTGTATTTTCATTTATTTTATAAGTAGTATGATCAATTCAAACTATAAAGTAGATTATTAGAAAGTTGTCTGTAGAATAAAATTTTGTAAATAATTTTTAAAAAAATATCTCTATCATTTTGAATTTCATTTAAATGCTGTTTAAATGTCAAAATGACTAATGATGTTGACTCCTTCTTATAAAGATTCTATAATTGTTGAAATGTTATCTTTTCAGTAGCATGTTTGAAAAATATTAGGTTTCAGGTAATAACTCAGTTATCAACATTGAGATTTTACAGGTTACGATAATAATGACAATCATGTGATTCGTATTTCACATACATTTTTGCTTACTATACTTGAAGCAACACATTTCTATGAAAGGACTGGTAATATTACCCGCTTGGTCAAAGTGTAATAGATGAATTGAGAATGTGTTTATTCATTCACCCTACATTCACTCTATAAAACACCACTTCATAGTTATTAATTAACAATGGTGCAATCATTAAATGAAAACAACTATTCCTTAGTATTTACGCAAATCGGTATAGACTTTTGATGTTCTATATGAAAGAAAATATTAACAGTTACTATACTCATGATATTAGTAAATATGCGACTAATATCGGTAGTCGTTTTTGCTTTACTATCACATGATAAGGTAAACTAAATAGATATTTGTGAGTATTAGACCGAAATATTGTAAAGTAATTCTATAGAAATCAATACTTAAAAATACATTTAAGATCTAGGGAATCACGACACAATAAAGATAGATTAACCGTTTACGTTGTAATTAATGTGAAATTCCCGCCCCTACCCATCTCCCAATATAAATTACTAAAATATTTTCTGGAAATGACTATCTAAAATCCATTTCCGCGTAAGGCCCTAGAACCATTTAGAAATTAATAGTAAACAGTTTAATGTTTTTTTATGTCCTACTAGATAGGTTTCAAGCATTGAATACTTTTAGTATGATGGAGTAAGTTGTTAAGTTATTACTTTTTATTGGTGAAAATAACAAGTTATGGTAATTCGACAGGTCAGCGGTTCATGTTTATCAGTTGTGAGAACGTTAAACTTAAAAACAAAATATGGTGAACCTACAGATTTTTTGTGCTTAATAGCGACCAGAATTACTTCAATACAAAAAAGTATTGACATCTGAATAATATAAGCAATCAAGTAGTCCAGCAAAATTTCTTGTACGCACTTAGAACAACAATGGTTATTTCAGATATTCTGTTATTTAAAACAACGTTATTCGATTATGTTTCGAACGCATGACTCCAATAGTGAACGTTTTATTAGCACATTACGCAAATAAAAAACACAATATTAAAGAAATTTCCAAGACTACTGAAGTCGGTGATGGCAAATTATATTGCATACTTTGTCAGGTAACCTGATTAATTAGATGTATGTCATATTAGCCATAAGATATATTGTTCATGAAAGTGACACATAAAAGTTCTACAGTCTACCACTAAAACTTATTAGAAGCATTTAAGACAACAAAACAGTTTTTGAAAACAGGTAGTCGTTTCCTAGAACAGCTAAAAGTCATTAGACTCTTATTAAGACAATATCAAACGACAAAACATCTTAAGATAGCTAATCGAACTTTATAGCTCAAGTCATACAGAATATCAAAATCACTGTAAGCAATAAAGCATACCAATGATCATTCATTAGTGATCACATAATTTAAAATGAAATACTCCCGATTGCATCTATCCGATCCTTAGTTCTAAAGTTTCATTCATCCTTTTTTCGTTTATTAAACTTGTTAATTCAGTGAATTTAAGCACATCTCCAATAGTACATCATTATGTTCTCTAGATCTTGTTTAACATAGAGCGTATAACTTATAAATTATGCAGTGATAGCATTTTACTGAGTAACCTAATAGAAATAATGTTTAGAAAAAATTTAAAAGTGGAAAATCCAACTTCAGATAAGTAAAAATTTATTACCATTCATATTTACTATGCATTTCCTAGTTTTCAAGAAGTTGTCCATTTAGTGTTGATTATCGACTACAGTCTAGACACCTCTACCATTTTATATTATATTAGTTATAAGAAGAAGAAGGAGAGAAACATTCCTAACGAAAAAAACTACTATAAGTAAAATCACTTTCCATATTACTGTTGGAAAAGAGTAAAGCATGACAAAAAGATATAGGCTGAAAAGATGAAGCGAAACAATACGATATATATATATATATATATATATATATATATATATATACCAACCTGTGTGTAGGAGAGAAGAAACCAAAACATGTAAATATGCATAACTGAGAATGGTCAGTGATTCATTAGAAAACCTTTATTTATTCATTATTTAACTCCTTTGTGTATTTCTGTTAATATCTTAGTGTATATCCATATTTAAATTGTTAAAATTACTGTGGATTGATGCATAGTTTCAGAGTTTGAGCTAGTGACAGTTTCATTTAATGTTCAATAATCAAACATTACTGTATCATTTTGTTACGATATGCTTAGTTATAAAATGCTTGTCACATAAGCTATAAGTTTCATTTTTATGCAGGCTACAGGTTTGTGTACTATTCTTCTTATCAATGTTTTAGCAGGCAAATATATCTAGATTCTATATGCCAATTAAAGTTTAACAGTTATTTACAGTCGCCAACCTATGATATAAATGAGATATATTGTCGTATTCTGGCTGTTAGTGTCAGTCTGAAAGGATCGCCTTAATTTTATGTTCTTGATAATCAGACTGAACCTTTTATATAATGACTGGGAATTTCTTTAACGACATTATATGCCTCTTAGTATAAGACCTTTCAGTAGTGCTGAGCAATAGCCTCATCACGAGTCGAATTCAGGACTTTCAAGGCTGAAGGTGACCACTTTAACTTTGAGCCACTGAGTCGACATTCCATGACCAACACACAAGATTCAAGTCACTTATCAGTATTGTTCATCTATTTTTAGCAAAAATGTTTTTGAGTTAATGCACATGTAGTTAATAGTAAAGTTTCTGGATATGATCGCTTTTAGGCTCATTAGCGTGTTAAGATAAATGTTTGTCCCTCAGTTATAATTGTCTTCCTACGAAATATAGTAAGTAGGTTAGTCTGCATAATTATATTTGTTAGATTAATCTGGCTCCTTATATTGAATGCATGATCAAGTTTAAAATAGGTCTTCTTAAACCGATGGAAGATTAAGACTAACTTTCTCCATTAGTCAAATAAAGTAACACTATAGAATAGCTAGCCCGAATACAGAACCCTGTGATCTTATATATATATATATATATATATATATATATATATATATATATATATATATATATATGCCGTCCGTGTTGTGAAATGTAATTACTCAGTTGACACCGTTACATTAAAAAACTGCATATTATTACCTTATTGACTATTTGATGATAATACTCGTAAAGCAGTAATGCACTCAACTTGAGTTCATTCAGTAATACTGACGAAGAAATCTCTACTCAAACTAATGAAAAAAACATTTTACGATTTTAAGTATTTGAAACCAATTGTCTCTCAGAACAAATACAAACATAATTTCTGTTACTCTGTTTAAAATGGTAACAGGAAACGAAATATTCCAATTGAATTCCAATGATGATTATGATATAATAAAAAGAGAAAAAAGAAACTAATCTAAAATACTCTACAAGTTTATAGTGTATTTTTCATATTGTACTGTAAATGCCAGTTGATTTCTGCATTATTTTATGCTTGAAAACATTAACAACAACAGCAACAACAGTAGCTAACTTGATCATTAAAAATGAGATTTCTAAAAAAAGAAACATTTGACATTTTTAAAATTTAGTTCAATGTGAAAACATTGAATTCAAACATTTACGTACGTGTATTGATTGAAATTAAATACTCGATTATTCTACACTTAGTTATGCGTAACGTGAAATTAATTCTTTTTCGTTGCGTTTTTTTTCTGTTGCTTACTAAATACAACTAAACTAATCAGTCGGTCATTTTGTCGGCAATAAGATAAAAGCATATAAAAATGTATATGATGTTTTATTTATTTATTTATTTATATTAAATAAATCATAGGATACCTGTATATTGTATCATATACTTGTTATAGAATAATTATAGATAAAATAGAGAAACACCGACTTGGTAAACAGTAAAACTAAATTGATCATTGAAAATGTACTTTTAAGTGTATTCTATGTAAAGACATTTTACATAGTGATGTTTTCCTTATAAGAGATGTTGCTTAAAATGACTTTTTCTTTACTGTGATGTTTTGTTTACTCTGTTTAGGTCTTCTTATTTAGTTCTCTTGTTAAATATTATTCAAAAAGCAATAAACTATACACTTATAACTACTTACTAAAGTAGTAAGTATTGAAATTGATAAAAATCGTATAATAATTAGTTCAAGGATTAGTGATTCTAAGTTCAACACTGATGTTCCTGTTTATATTATCGAATAATTGTAAACACTAATGTAAACTTGGGTAATGAAAACTTTTCTACAAAATACATAAACTAGGAACAACAAAATATTCATCATTTTGATTATTATTATTACTATCATAACTATGCATTTTATTTTCTCAGATTAAACATGAGAGTCAGAAGTAGTAGATATTCATACTAACAGCTTCATTTCGCTTCAACAATCATCAAGACAAATATGTCATGCTGATTACAGGATGAACTAATTAGTCACTTCACCATTTATATTTTTATTATTTAGATTTATCTGATAAACATAAGAAAAACTAAACTATTGCTTATGCTATTTTTCAGTTGCTTATTATGCGTTATTATTTTGTGTAGTACTTCATATTCATTGAGTAATCTTTGATGTAACATTCCTTTTAGTTTATATTCAGATTGGTATTGTTTGTTTCATTTTATATTCATTCTTGTGATTAGCCTCATATTTACAACTGTATTACCACTACATTCAACTTATTCCAAAACTAACAGATTTGACTTTCTTAATAATCTTCAGTTCACAGACTATAACTATAAAATGTGTATTTGTACTAAGCTTGATTATTTATTTGAACTATCAAGTAATTTGAATGTACGCACGTGGCACCTGACGGGGAACTATCGAAAATAAGTAGATTTTGTCCATTTATTTTCGTTTTCAATCTACTAACACTAATACATAAATGAGTTCATGAATCAGGGAATTTCCTAAACTTCTAAGTAAGCGAAACGTCTAGAATGATATATATCAATCTATTCTATCTATTACTATCAGTTTTTACTTGTTCATTAGTCTGTAAATATGTTCTTCTTACCATCGAAAAATCAATACACCTGCAAATCATACACTTATTTACTAACCGTTTAATATTTATAGATTATGTTCAATTGATCAACAGAAATTATTTTAAATGTCGCCGCTAACTAAATATCTCCTTTTTGTATTTTAACAGTCGGTTGAAACATCAAACGAACACATTCACATACAATGTAGATATGTATACACTTGTTATATATACATTATAATAAGGATGTAAATAAGAAAAAAATGTTGTTTCGTTTAAATGTGACTTTTAGATTTGTCTATTGAACAAATTAATAGAGCGGAGGTTCAAACAATTTCTAGAATGTATATTGTTGAAAGTAGAAAGAAATAAAACATTTCTTGATATCGATTTGGTATTTCTTACTTTTAGCAACAAAGAAAAACATTAAGTTTTCTTTATCATTTAAGAAGATTAGAAATTTTACAACTTAGCAGGACGGTATGTAATGGTTACTTTCATAAGTTTATGATACTAGATTAGTCAAGATGATAAGATATTTCTTAAAAAAATGTATTATCAATGATAGAATTTATTTTCAGTAGGCAATTTAATTAGAAGAAATTATAAAGTCATATTTGATTGAAAACATTAGTTATTATATTATGGATATTTCAGTAGTATTTCTCTATGACTACTAGATTGTTTTTATTGTGACAATAGTATTATTATGAGATTTTGACAATAATTCAGTAATTAAAACCTCTTTTCTTTCATCACAACCCATTTTATTTTGTTCTATGGTTTATGAATTTCACCTTCAAACTGTCCAACATTACTAGGTCAATCAACATTTATACTTTCAATAGAATAGTTATGTTATGTCATCTTCATGAATATTAAACACTGATCTGGATATAACTTTACGATGGGTTGTATTATCTTAACAAATAAAGCATTTTTTTATCTGTTTTATCTACTACTAACATGCAATGATAAATAAATCTATTTTCAATGTTTATTTGAATTAATACTTATTCTCATTAGAAACTAATATCATAAATTCGTTGAACTTCTGTCTATTTTATGTTTTAAATTAAAATTGTACAATAAAATTGAAGGTCATAAATGCTGAAATTACATCACATATATATAAAGAAAAAAATAGTGTAGACAAACAACTACATAGTGGAGAGTAAGTAGTTACTTCAGACAATAAAATCATCAAAGTATAAAACTATAATAATGATAATAATACATAGGTATTTTACTAAATTATTAAAATATCTTTCTAGTTAAAATTTACTCTATTTATTGAACTACATTCATTACTGTAGCAATGTTTGAATGAATACTTAAACATATGTTTATCTAACTATTGAATATATATATATATATATATATATATATATATATATATATATATTGTAATATTATAATAATCTTTAAGTATAATGGTAAAATAGTGTACACTATTAGACTCATCTATATGAATATGTGCATAGACTGAAGCAAACTTCTGATCTTATGCGTATGGTTTACAATCCGACGATTTTCCATGAGCTTCCATCCTTCATGGTTGAATGCTTAACATTTAGCCTAAACCATAAATTATGCAGACTGAGAGAAACTGTAAATTAAGTTATTTCACTTGGACGAATTATATTTACAAATATGAGATAAATTAGACCGGTCACTTTACTCATTCCTAAAGTTTAAGATTTCTTCAGTACAAAATAAATCTGAATCAATATCTTAACCATGAAATGAATCAAGTAAGGAAATCTGCTGAACATTTTTAGTGATAGTAATTCTAAGATCAAATTCATCTACTAGGATGAGCATGAGAATGCCACAACATTATGGAATGTTAAGCTTGATAGAAACATTGACAATTCTACGAAGAAAACATATTTAGGAACAATAATTTCACCGATCAGTATACTCATCTCTGAAACTTAACATATATTCAGCACAAAATAAATATGATCAAATATCTGAGCCATAGAATCCACTCATTCTGTTCAGGAAACAGTGTAGACTAAGAGATGAGAATAATTAATAACACCTTACAAAATAACGGATATCAGAAAACTTCCTGAAAGAGTAGTTCAGACTGAAAACATGACAAAATCTGACACTGTGAGAATGAAGATCATTTACATTCGACTCGACTTTAAAGAGGATATCAGTGACATCTTAACACGTCACTTCAAATGGTGGGTCGAAAGGATGTTTAACGTAGCTAGGATGCACATTTCTTTTGTAAACAATCTGATGTTCACCCAACAAATTAAGCATAGATGGCTGAAGGTGTTGGTTTCGATTTGAGCATACCAAATTGACTGCTTCTGTGGAGATAGTTATGACTGTCGTTTTTGAAGGCCTTTGTGCTTAGACTCGTGAACATAAACCGGGGTGATTGAGAAGGTGAACAAATAAATTCATCAGTTGCCAAATATTCTTACTGTTGGTAGATGAGGGAAATCAAGTGAAAAGAGGATGCATTCTCGATTTTTTATCATGACTTTATAATCCCTTACATAATCTAGCTACTTTAAACTTCAACCCCACAGAACTCTTTTCTATTTATCCCTACTCAGTTTCATTCTTAATTGCACATTCATCTTCCTCAATTCACACAATTCTCTTATCATAATTGTCGTTATCATTGACAATATCATTTTAAATGCATATGGACATTTATGATTATTATCAGAATTACCATGACACAATTCTTATTTTAGACACTGTGTTGACATATTTTCATTCTTTGATTATTCATATCATGACAACCAACCCCAACATGGTATTTTGCTTACTACACTATACTCACATGATTTGATTCGCTTATGGTATTACTGAAGGTAATTAAACACGTTACAACAGTTAATCAGCCTATCCCCCCGGTTTTAGATAACCTTTGTAATTCACAACCGATACTTTTGGGATTCATTCAAGTAGTAATCGATATAAGAGTTCATCATCCTAACATACATCATTGTCTAACTGTCTTATATTTTGAGCCCCTGATGACGAAGTTATATGCAAATAAACGTTTCTTCAAATAGTTCTCTTTTTTCGTGTATGCATCTACATTAAGTACAGAAACAACTAATTATTGTTGTTAATGTTACTAGGTTTTTTAAGCAGTAAGAATAAAGTTCATTATGAAAATAAATAGAAAAAGTTTTTTTAACACGTTTTTCACTGGTTTCAACTAACAATGTAAGATCAATCATGTAATAGTGTTATGAAACATAATTGTCATGTTACAAGTTGTAATGATAATATTGAATGAATAACAAATAATCGGAAGAGGTCAGATAAGCCAATTATAACAGCCAGCGAATTTAGGTAAGAAGTGAGATATATCGTTTAAAGGTTGACATATTTCATGATACATTCTGGTAACAAGTCAAGTAATAATAATAATAATAACAGTTACATAACAGCACATTCTAGAAAATCGGATAAAATAGGGGAACACAAATTTTGTCTTAAGACTCTCTTGCACAACCTATGTTGATAGCCAGAATAATCAAATACTGGTTCAAATAAATTCGATGGTCTTCTTGATTACCGTTTGCTACCCTTATTTATTCGTTACTCAAACAGAGTGAGATTCGAAATTAAGATGGCGGAATCACCTGAATGTGAGCTTTATATTACTAGTTCTTTTTAGATGCTATTGTGGGACATTTAAGTTTTTTTGTATACTTCAGTGGTGTAGTGCTGTAGAAATGGGAGTTTTTCCGACACTCGTTAATAATTTTCAATGTCTACCACTTTTAAAATCCTTTTGTACGTCGTATATTTAAAACTAAGATATTATTGTTCTCACTCCTTCCTCTAAAGAGAAAGTAATCCATGCATGGATGTGGTCAATTTCAATCAATAAATTATCTTCTACAACTTAAGTTTATAATGCAATCAAATTATCGCTTATATAATGATAGAAGAATCTAAGCTGATTAATTATATCTTTAAGTGATCTGTCCTCTAATGTTTCAATGAAGAAACATACTAAAGGTGAGAACTTAGTCATTCTCCCATAACAACACTATCCAATAATTTATTAGCCTCGTTAGGAAAGGAAAATTGTATATTCGTAGTGATTTTCACAGTAGAAATAGGAGTTACTATCTATACACATTCATATATAGGCTCAAATAAAAGAACCTTGAAGTGGAGTGATAGTTCGTCTTATAATATCATAAAATTACTTGTGACTGAAAATTACTTCCTGAGAATGAGAGTTACTTATTTATTTTTTAACCATATCTGCAATGTCATTTTCAACTACTAGTTTTCGAAATTTCATTTCGTCATTAAGTATGATACTTATATTTCTTACCTAACCTTCTCTATTTATATAAAATGTCTTAGACAGTTCACCTAAATTTGAGTTCAACAAGCTGCCACTAGAGCTGAGCTTTCCATAAGTTTCTGTGTGTTACTATGTTACGACACTTTCCAGCTGTGGCTGTTATCAAGAAAAAGTTGTCCACTGTGAATTCAATCTTTCCAATATAATCACTTACTACAGATGCTCTTACGTAGCTGTGATTAATATTTGGCTTGTAATTGAGTTGTTTTGACATTTTTTATATATTATATAGTCTGTCAATTATATATTTCAATTTGTTTATTAGTAGTTGCTTTATCTATTCTAATGGTGGATGTAAGTCACTCAATAGTTCTACTCATCAACATTAGGTCAACTCTAATCACTTAGCTCCTCTAAAAGCAGCTTCTGCTATAAACTTTAAGATTACATTGCCTGACTTAAAAGGAATATAAATTAGAAATAAGTATATGAGAGAAGACTGTACAGTTTGTCGTGTTAAACATGACCCGTATGCTCAAAACGAAATAATCGCTGTGATATTTACACTGGTCTTCAACATTGACAGTTATAATCATACATACTTCCTAATTCTAGTAGTTGTTACCTCTTATCCTTTACTTATTATCTCGATTACATAATATATTTTCATTTTACTGCTTCATATTACTTTTTGATCGACTATCCAGTTTTGTTATAGTTGAAAAAGCTTTCAAAATAATGCAAAATATGGCATCTGCATCATAATAAACTTATGTATGTTAATTAAGTATGAACACGATTTAATAATTGTAGTAAATGAATTAGTCTGAAGTAATATCTTCTTTGCTGAAATATTTCGTCAATGACAAAATAAGTCTGTTTCGTTTAATATTCCCTCTACTCTTAATTACATAATAAATCATACATTATTTTTATTTTTATAGTCACTTTTAAAGTTGTACTGCATTTATGTAACACTACCGCTTGATTTGTATTATTTTATGATTGTAACATATGTGAAGTGTCATAAAAAATTAATGAATCAATTTAATAAATCACATGTTAACACCTGAATCATGGTAAACGTTGACAATATGTAAAACACGTTTTATATGCACAAAATATAGTTACTTGAAAACATTCTCGGTTTATTTGGAAAAAAAACTCCCGAAAATAACGATTCAATGTCCACACGTAAAACCGTATTCTTTGTTTGAACAGGTAAAGATAATGAATGTCATACATGCTAGGATTAAATGTATGTGTACTGAGTAATTGGAAAATTTAGGAGGTTATTAACAATCAAATTGAGAATTTTTATAATGATCTTGATCAATGCAAATAATAAATTCGAAACCAATTTTCACGAAAACCACCACGAATTAACTACGATCAGCAGCTAACTAATAATCTACTCCTGAATTATTTCAATGTTTTGGTGAGAAGTCGTAACTAGTGGAGCGTGTACAAGCTGGAGCTGAGACAGTTATCACTAGAAGTACTAGACGTTCGTAGTACTATGCCACAAACTGATTGAAGTGGAATCTTACCATTAAAAACCAACTGAGTCAGTAGTACTGATGATTAGGCATTGACAACAAGACCTGAGAATCATAGACTTGATCTCCTAGTGAAGTTGGGGGTTACCAGTACAACAAGCCCCATAAAGAACTAAACAACTGTCTAATGCTTCCTGGGTTTCGATGGTACCAAACCAAGATCTATCTGTAACGAACAGGAACATGAAATATATAACTGTACATATATTTCAATTAATTCTAATGATTAAGTGCTATGGATTTATTTACAGACTATTGTAGCTTTCTTAATGCAAATATTTTACCTAATTTCTAAACCAAGTTTATTTCAAACAAGTTTCCTAGAATCCATTATATTTATGAGACGAAACAGGAATATATATCACTTACGAGTATACACAAGTTAAAACGGCTGGATAAGTTGACATTTAGTAATTTCAGATTGATTTAGATTCGTATATCCACTTTTAGGTATATTGAATATGAATAAAACAAACTGTGTTTATATAGCAACGTGTACTCAGAAGAAACATTCGTACTTTTTTCTCAATAATTATTTCCGTTATTAATGTTGGTGTTACTGATAACGTTCCGTGTAAATTTTACCTCAGGAAGCAACTTCTAGCAAGGCTATTTCATGTCAGCAACTATACTCCTCTTTTTTTCATTTGCTATTACAATGTGATCACCTCTTATTTTTGGTGATATACATTTCATTCATTTGGTTTGTTTGCTCTCTTCAGCTTTATTTTATTCAATGTTGTATTGTAGTTCGCTATGTTACACAGGTACCTGTCTGCTTAGACTAATTTCAAGGAATGGATAGTAGAAATTCCTAAGTTACTTGTAATTTTCTTGTTCTTAATAGTAACAATGGTAAGTTGCGTAAGGAATGGCAACTTAAAATCTAACCTTTAATTCAAATTATAGTGGTTGATACAAATATATCTACTAATTGAAAAATGTTTACTTATCTATGTTCAGTATATTATGCTTAAAATGTCCCACCTTCTCTCACTGGTACACATTATTTACTTCGCTTTGCGATAATGTGCGACAAATAACAACTGTAGATTCACATCAGTGTTCCCGTAGGTTGGAATAATCCATATTATGTAAAGAGTAATAATAAAAACAATAAAGGTCTGAAAACAGTACTGAAGATTAGCTAATAAGTCAGTGGTAGGAAACAAACATCTCTGCACAACTGTCCGTCAGCACAGGCTACCATATTACATAAACATGAAGAGATAAAATAAACAATTTGAAAAACGAAGGAGTTTAGAACAAGGTAGTAACAGTAATAGTCAAAAAGACACTTAGGATATGGTTCGGGAAGAGAGAATAAAGAGGAAAGATTGAATGAATAGTAGAAGTGATATCTGGAAGAAGATGAAGAGTAAATATACCTGTATCACTGTGGTTGATCCTAAGCAATTTCACCTGGTGTTCCTAACAGTCTGTTAGTGCCATCGCCAAGACTGAGAGCCCATGGTTAAGTAGACAAAATCACAAGCACTCAACAATTGAACTAATAAGTTGGAGGACTAATCAGTCAGAAATTATACGTAACTGAATAACTCATTACAATAACCGTATACAAAAATATCAGTAAAGTAATAAGGAGTCGGTTCAAGTTAAGCATATATAAACATAACTTACAGTCTGAATTTCCACGACATCACCAGTTCCATCGGTAGTGCCGGGTGTTGTTGTTTCCGTTTCATTGTAGTTATTTCTACCAGTAGTTTTATTATTTTCAAGCAGTTGAGAAGTTATGTTCACAAGTTCATCGTTTTTTTTCTCCATATGTTCAATTTGAAAGATGAATGGTCCAGCTAACACTGAATTCCATATAATAATGAAATATAATAATTCTATAAAGATACTGAATGTATATACACATGTAGACGTTTGTTTATTGTTTATATTAAAGAAATGAATAATTTGATAAACTCGAGTCATGATATCTGTAATATGAATCAAATGTATTTGGTTAGTCTAATTCTAAGTAGATATAATGATAAATTTGAATAAATAAGTACTTCCAACTGGCCAAATGTTACGACATGTACTGATCATTAAGTTTGTCGTGAGTCTCAAATCTTTTTTTTTCTGATTCTAGGCTGGTTAGTATTGTATTTAAATATCAGCTGTTATAAAATCTAGAATGTCTTATTTCAAATCAACCAATAGGTAGTGTCGGGCAATTATGATTGGTTGACTGAGGACATTCGTTGATATGTAAATTAACCAATCAGAAAGAAAGGCTAATTTAAGATATCAGTATTATAATTTTTGAGTGCAACAACATACAGAAATGCTTACACAACATCAGGAATAAACAGTTGCATTGAAGAAAACTGAGAATCCTGGAGGCCCTTAATCGCAGTTGTTAGTAATGAACAAATAAATTAATAGAACATTGGAAAATGAAAACAAAAACACTGGATTTTATACTTTGGTAATGATTATTCGTACTTTGATGGTTTAGTGGTTCTTTTCACACTATTTAGTCAAAAGTGATCGTACTCATAGCTGGATCTGACGTTTATGGCTTCGATTTTGGACGACAACCAACAATGCATAACACTGAAATGTTTCAAACAAATAAAGAACAGATGCTTATTATTGCATATTTTCTCATCTTTTCCGGACTGATTTTAATCCTTTGAGTAAACCGTATACCCTATACTCAAACAAACAATTTATAGATCACTTTTACCTTTTGTGTTCATGAAATGAAGTCAAATCAAGTATAATCACTTAATCTTCTTAGCATAAATAAACAACTTTCACATATATCATATTCATGAACAAGTTCTAGTCGTGAAAAAAATCGGAACAACGGTCTGAGTAGAATATAACACGAAATCATTTTTTTCGTCAACCGTTCTATAACTTATGGCGTTTTAATACCAAAATTACAGAGTGTCTTGAAAATACTTACAGGGGTGCACTTAGTTGTAGTCCGCGTGTATCGAAATGAAAAATTAACAACACAAATAAGGTCATACAAATAAGTGGAACATTCCAACTATATATGTACTAATGAAAGAACATCTTGAGTCTCTGATAGAAACAAAATCCATAGGACAAGAAGTAAGCAGTTACTAAATGAACATAAACTAACAGTAACTCGAAGTAAAAGAAATAGACCTCAATTACTTCCATGCAAAGTCATGGAACATAAGTAAATTGACAGAATGATGTGTTTAGGTAGTCATATGTGAGAAAGCTAAGAGTTTTATGTTATGATCAAATAAGAGTTATTTTCCATGGCAGAGAAGGACTGATACATATCTATTTGAACGCAAATCATGATCTGTAAGTTTGATAACAACGGTTTCAGAAAATTTCCAAAGAACATTACCCATTTGTTAGTTACCTTAAAATATTTCAGGGTATCAACCTGATATTTTGTCTAGACCCATATTTACTGATTCTACTTACTCCTGTTGAAAGAATGTGTTCTCCGAACACGTATAGAAAATCTTTACTTTTTCATTGACCTTACCTAGACAGGTACATGCATAGCTATACATACCATCGACGATAACGGAAGTAATTTTGTCCGCCAAAAAATATACTTTCAGGAGGATAATTAATGTGGTTCCAGCATAGGTTCTAGTCAATTTTGTGTTTAATCTTCTTCCATACAACAGACCACCTATAAAACTGAGACGGACAAAAGTAAATTTTTAGGGTCTATAGCTGTTTTTCAAAGCTTGTCGTCAGTTTCCTCTAAATTTCTCAGTGAAATTTTAGTGAATAGCGATTGTTTCCCTAGAATTTATAAACTATTATCAGGTATCACTCTAATTTGCTGGTGATACACGTTCCTTTAACTTTTCAAAATAAAGGTTTCAGCCTGCGCTTTCTTGTAACTAGTTCGGCGGAATTAATCCTTCCTATGTATGTATTCAATAAACCAGAAGTTCAGTTGTGTCATCATCTCTTTGTTACGCGGATAAATAAAGCGACTAGGACCTATCGTCTTCTCTATGTTATATAGCTGAGTGGATGTTTCGCAAATATATAACAAGTGAATTGAATATAGATTATCTAACTTCTTTATTATTAGATAGTTGTTATAATTTGTACTAGAGCAATTAGGGAAGTATTTCTCGTTCTAGCCCCTTCAGATGTTGTTCAACGATAGAACACATAAAATATCACAATTTATTATCATTCAAGTAGGCTTCTGTAAAGTCTATTACATGCACCGTATAATATAATTAACTAAAATTTCAAAATTAATATGAAGTAACGTATGATAAGTGATGTCGTTGTAAAACCTCATGTAGAATTTACTGTTACAACATAGACAACTTAGATGAAAGCGCATTTTCGGCTGTATATTTCTTTAATTAGAAATTAATCGAAAGTAGATTGAATGATTTTCCTATTTCATAAGAAGGTTGTTTTAATATTAAAAATTGTATTAGTGAAGCAATCAAGACAATAGTAATCAGAGGAAAATTATTAGTAATCATTAGGGTACATGAATTAAATGACATGTTATGTTAATCTCAACTGATCAACCTGTGTGTGTATTTTCATTAACATGGTACTCAAACTAACTGATACAAATATATACTGAACACCTAAACTATTTACAGGCTAATCAGTTTTAGTTTTATTTAGAAATTTAGGCCTAGGGTATTCGCAACGTTGATAAGTTCAGTAAATATATCGTACTCAACTCATCTGATCGATTTTTTATCCTCTCATTTAGTGAGTTTTGCATGTTGGAGTACATTTTTTGTAAAAATGCATCATTTTATCCTTTAAAAATGGAACTATATTTGTGTTTTTAGTTCAGTAGGTCTCGGTGTATTACAGTTGGCTATGCATTACAGACATACGTTATTTCTGAGACTGAAGAAAATGCATATAGTTTCTTTGATTGGAATTTTTTAGTTGCATAATAGATATATGGGGTTTCTTTTCATTCTCTTAATTGTTTCATGAAACGTTTATCTACCCAAATGGTTCTTTTTGTGCATGTATAGTAATACCACTCATAAATTATCAATAATATAAGTTTGATAAGACGAAATAACTAATTTTGCGGGCGATTATTTTCACAATTATTTCTATATGAAGATTGTCTTTAAAGTACACACGTAAAGCTTAAGTTGACATATGTTATATGAACAAATTCAGAAAATAGTAGTAGCGTTTGTAAAATTCATGTAACGACATTAAATGATGTACTCAAATATCAAAATGGATCATAAATTTCATTTCCTACATTTCTAAACTAGCTTTTATATAGTTTTGTACTTCCTAAATGAGTCATATATGATACATACATGTCTATCAAGAATATAGAGGCTGGGTTATTGTATTATCTAAGAATGTATGAACTAGATGCTATACAGAAGTCTACAACAGATAACAGTCCTGTCTTTAAAACAATTATATTACACCCATAGTCAGTATACCTACATTTATAATGGGCATAATCTAATATTACTTATCATGGTGAGTGCATTTATAAACTAAACGACTTTTGTGAAGTTACCACCCACTTAGTAGCCAGTGATGTTTAGCCTATACAAAGATCACTACTTGTGAGGTTATGGAAATAGTTAAGAAACACACATATTGTTCTCTATATTAAAGTGTTGTCAATGTGCATACTGTCTTGACTAACAACGAACAGGTAACCTGTTTATGTTCTGACATGTATGTTGGTATACATGAATGCTTCGCGACTTTTCACTAAATTTCATAATAGGTAAATGCGCTAGTCCTAGTATTATGATCAGTGTGACTATACACTATTTAATGTAACACGTATAAGAAAACAATATTGTTTCAATTATAAATTAATCGGGGTTTACTGTAATATACTATTTTCTACCTGCTAAATTTTCATAACATCAGATGATACATTTATACATCGTTAACTAAGTTTAAGAATATGACTTTTCGATATCGTATACTACTATTGAATTCATGCTTATTTTCCTTGAGGAAATCAGCACATTCCGGGTACTCGGAATCGATGTAAATGGAAACATGATACTAATGTTAAAATCTTTCCCTATCTTAATATATGTATCTGCAAATGATTTCGTAATGTTGATTCAGAGACTATTGTAAAAAAAATTCATGCAATGATTAGTAGGCCCATAAACAATCATAAAATATTTAATTTAGATTTGATAAAGAACAATCAATATTAGTTATTACAATCTGTTGTGTCATCAGGTACTCAGATCCATTTTACTAACCACTGTTATTGAGTTAGCAGATCAGCGTCGTAAGTGTAATCAAAATGAAGTGAATTACTTCCTTGTCCGTTGCATGTCATTAAAACCCAGTTCCGTGCATACATTAGAAAAGACGTATAAAAGCCAGACTTTTCGATACAGTTTTGAATATTTGTATATACATTGCTCACAAACATTAGCCTATATTATATGGTTGAAGAATAGTTCCAAACTACTTAGCATTATTTTCAGTGTTCATCTTTAGAATGAGCTAACCGGGTGTTCAAGCAGATAATAATGATGAAGCTAGGCACTATACTGATAATCGAAACTAGGATTTAAAATGTTCTGTATAAACTTTGATTAACTTGCTGATCTAATACACTACAAAAATGAGAACATTTCTGGTCGAAATTCCCCAAGTGATCTTGAAGTCAAAATCTAATCACAACGCATCGTAGTCAAATGAGGGCTAAGAAATTACTTAGATTACAATCTCTGTGGTTAGTTGTCACTTTACGCCAACTTTCATACTTTGATATCGTAAGTATAATAAGAATAGTGACCTAAAATAATTTTCTATCTATCGTCAGCAAGTCCTGATGTTATAACCAAATTTTAGCTCGAAAATGATAACAAATTTTCTAAAATCGAGCACATTTAAATGAAGTGAAACACCAACAGCTGCATCGGGTTTGATTTATCGATGTAAAAGTGTGCATAGAAAATGTATCTTATAGTACAGGTTATAAAAATGACGGAAATAGCGAATAACCTGGTATTAGAGCACGAATCTGATTGATTGCTAGCACAACTGACTAAATTACAAAGGATAGTTCTCACTATCAGGAAATGTATTGAATCTACCACTATCATTTTTTGATAATTTTACTGAAGAGTGCTACATATTAGAGTCTAATTTTTATTAAAGATTACTTTTTAAGCATTTAAGGTCATCTACAACTGATTCCATTGAACATCATAAAGCAATGGATCTATACATGCCGGAAAAAAAAACAAAAATTGTGGGATGAAATCCCCAATGAAAATTACATTCTAATATGTAGCATTTATTTAATTAATGAATAAAATAAGTTATTGAAAGTGCTAGATACGACTTACTAAATGAACTCTAAAAACGTTGATGATAATCTCAGAAGTAACTCATAACTTGTAGTTAACATTATGTAATATTGCATAATGAAGTTTAATTATAGTTATTTCAACTTACACTAGATTACTAATGCTATTGAAGCTTTGATAGGATTCAACTGTTGGTTAATATTGAATATGTACGTGTTTATACTTGTTCGAATCTATTTAATACAAGTACTAGTTTTTCGTTTCATACTTACATCCTTACTTATTCTTCAATTACTTATTAGTATTAGTAGCTGTAGTAATAAGGAGTGAATACTTATTACTATTATTTTATTCAGAATAAAAATTAGTTAGATTTATTCTGGTTAGTTTTATTACAAAGATATTCATTCACTATTAAATGGCTGCGGTAAATCAAAGAACAGAAAAAAAATCATCTTCACTAAGTTAGAATGCCGATTGCCAGTTCAAAGGAAACAGGGCATTTCTACCCAGCTAGTAGTTAATTGCATACATACATGCGATTGTCTGCATTCATGCATGTTTAAATACTTGCATGTTTAGATGTGCGTGTGTTTAGGTAATATATGCATGTTGATACTACGACGACTGATGCAAATATCACTAGTCGTATTATTACTATTATTATTACTACTACTACTACTACGACGACGACTACCATTAGTACAATTTTTTGTCTGAGCTTAAAACAAGTTTTATATGACTAGAAGATAGTTACTCTCACTCTATTTGTCCTTTTATTATTTGCATTCAGTCACATCAACCATATATATATATATAGTCAATTCTAAATTGTTTCTCTTATGTATATATATTCACTTTATATTTTTTTTTACATTTTATCTCATTTTGGCGCTTTTCATGTTATTTATTGCATTACTTTATACGAATAAACTGTTTGCATACATAATGAAATCATTTACATTGTATAAATATACATGAAGTATACTGAAATGTATCACATGACTAATTTAAAGGTAGTAAAGTATGAAGTCAGTATTATTCACTGTAAGTATAAGTAAGAAAAACAAAAGGCATATAAAATGAAAGTGTATATCACTCTATCTACTACTTATTTCAGAATTTACATTTTATTTTTTTTCTGAAGGGTTAACATTATTGAATATGAAAATTTATTTAAGTGATTTGTTTTATACTTGTTGTTTTGAAAAGTTGAGTCAATATTTAAAAATTTCTTTTTTTCTTTTTTTTTCTTCTAGAAAAAGATGTATTATACCTCGATAAGTTGAAAATGACTGAATTATAATTAAATTTAATTGATTTATATAAACAACACAAATGAACGATGATAATCATATTCAATTTGATCTTTTCATTCATTAAAACTATTAGATAACTTTGTGTATTGTACTTATATATATACATAAAGTAGTGTATACATGATTTAGGAGATGTATACTGTTATTTTATATGAAAATAAATACTTGTTACTAAAAGAAGTCGTAGATATGTTGACTTGAATAAGCTGAAAAAAAGAACACTTTACAGTGTGAGTTCACAACAATGTAGTGTAAAATTAATCGACCAAAGTTTTGTATTAGTTGACGTTTGTCATCAATACACACCTGTCATCTCTAGGAAATTAATGCAACTGGATTAGAATATATGTCAGTTAGATTAACAGTTTGAAATCTTACCACTGAGCTACTCAGGTTGTACCGAAAGAGACTCGACCAATATCTTGTTAGTCACTGTTCAGTCAGTACATAAACTGTGGATTATCTCTCCATCCAGAAGGCATTGACTGGAGTATAAACCACACATTTGTACATCTATCTAAAAGTACGTCCAATGGATAAGTATTTATCATGAAGCCTAAATAGCTAAGTCTCAATGAGTGTAGTTTCGGTTGTGCACTCCTGACGAATCTCATATTAGGAGAAAACAGCTGTCTATTGCTTCCTGGTTTACAGTGGTGTTGTGATCAGATCAGTCTGTGGCAAATACGTACAATAAATCATACCCAATCATTAGAAAACCTAACACAATCATTTTATCTTAAAAGCTGTTAAATCGTTAATTTATTTCAAGCGTGACATATTGGGCTACTCCAGAAGGTCAACTAACTTTCAGAACTGTTTTTTAGAGGGCTATTTCATTTATTTTGAGTACTAGTAAGCCGAGCATTCTATTTCTATTATTTTTATGCTCCTCTCGCTCTAAACTCTCGTTAAACTTATGAACTGTTGTCATATCACATTCCTTTCAGCAACCACAACTAACTGACTGTATACCTTTCCCTCCCCGCCCAGTTTCTCCTCATTACTGTCCTTGTTTTTGTGTGGCTGTTACTTTCCTTATTGGTTAACTGTGTGGTAAGTTTTGTATGCATATAAACAGATGCAAGTGATGCAATTTGTTTCTCACTTGCTTTTGGCTCAATTATCTTATGTCCGTCTTAGGGATCAACAATATCATTGCAGATGCACGAGTATGAAACGAACATCCTGAGTCTTGTTGCGCTAATGGTTTTAGCAAGGTTATTGCTTCCGCACCCCATAGTTGCTCAAGTTCTAGATATGTTGATAGGGAATCGCCAGTTAAATCCATCTTTGATGGATGGTTTCATACCTCCTGTATGGCACACCTAACTTATTATAACAGAAAAAGTAAGTTTCCATATTGAAGCAGAAGTAACTATCGTGTAGTCTGTTGAAAAGAAGCTAATTATAAATTTCAAACTTTCTAATATTTTCATAATACATATTTTTATAAATATTATGGCTTGTTGTTAACTTGTGCTGCACAATAAGCTATTTTCAACATATACGTATTATAAAGGTATGAGATTTCCTGACATATGTAATTCCTTGTTTTTTTAATCTGTGAAGTTTCGACTTGATTTGTGCGTACAAAAGGATTGTGTGATAAGCCTTTCTTTACCATGGCGAATATATAAATTCTTCTTACTCACATAAACCTTCAAAGAATATCACAATTTCACGGATTTCGTTGAAAATCGTACCAAGTAATGATAAAATTATCTATGTTAATTTTCGTACGACTGCTTAACGCATTTTTCCTTAATTTTACTATGATTGCGTGATTACTGTTCCCCTTTCATTAATTACATCCACATTCATTTACCTATAGCTTGTAACATAAATACACTTGCAATTTAATCGAGATTTTCGTATCCTTTTCTAATTATCATGATCTTAAATTTTATTACGGATATTCACTTTAACACTAACAGATGAAGTATGTTTAATATTCTTCGTAATCTCAAGTCGCTTTTAGTTGATAAGAAGACTCGAATTCATTCTCTTCGGAAAATCATGTTTTAAGTCTTCATATAATTACTAGTTTAAAATTTTTAAATAACAATTTTATTGTTTCTTATTCATTCGAGTGAGTGTGAGACTACTATTTTTATCATAAAATTTAATTAACTAACATATTAACTTATTATAGAATTGATATTTCATATCAGTTCATATGGTAACCTAGTTTTGAAAATGAGGGGATTGATACCAAGGGAGATATTTTTGAAATGCAACATTTAAAAATATCACCATCATCATCGTCAACAGAACAAGAACAATGTTACCAATAATATAAGTGAATAAATTATAGTGCTGGATTCCTCGATACTCGTTTAATAATTATTCATTGATAGAAAGACAGTGGTATACAGTTAGTAGCTTAAAAATGTAAATCGTTTGTTTCTCCTTTGCTTTTCTATTGTGACGAAGAATTTAGTTAAGTTTCTGATGCTTATCAACACAGTGGATTTGAAAAATTAAAGAAATTTTCCATAAGAAAAGAAACTAAACATCATAAATGTATATAAATTGCCATCTTAACGTAGAGTAACTCAGTCAATCCGTTCTTTAAGTTCCTTTCTTTAAGGTATAAAGCCCAAAGTAAACATTATCTCTTTGAGTACTGCTAAACAAATTTTAAATCTGAAAGTGCTCAGAACTTCTAAGATGGTAGATGAAAGTTTTCTTATGAAGAAACTCACACAAACACAAAATACTGCATAACATAAAGAGTTTATTAGAGGAATTCAGTCAATGCTATGAATTACGGAATACCAACGACCATTGTTATGTTATAAGGATCTTATACTTACAGCAATTTTAATTAAACATGTTCTAGTATTTTTAGATAATGCATAGCAATTTTAGTGTACATCCGCCTTGATAATTATTATAGCTTTTTCCAGACAAAAACAAAACAGAATGATAAAGTTGTAGTAAGCAAGATTTGCAAAGATTATCCACAGACCACCTATTACGAGAGTAAACTAAATATAAGTAGAAGTAAATTATTCAAGTTTATAAAATAAAACTCATTGTAATTTAGTAAGCTACTAGTATAGATGGCTTTAAAATTAAATTCATCTACAAAATGTATCCTTGAATATTATATCATCCTGATGAACACAATTCATTTGAAAATACCATAAATTAGTTCAGCTTTATCTATCATTTTTAAAATTTCATAGTAATGCAGATTTTGCAATTATTTGTTGTACAGAGTGTTGAACTTGAATTTGATGTGACGAACAGGCTCGAAACTTGAACTCTTTAAAATTGCTCTCAGGACCTTCAGGCATATGCATTAGAACACTGAGTCAACATCTATTGGCTTATATATTTCTAACTAAGTCAATACGGTGTATACTCAAGCGGCTTTATCTATTGCCGTCGGTGGGTAACTACCTCACATTCGACAAAGTGGAACTTCATTGGTCGTGTCTTTTCACTAGAACTTTAGGAATTACCTCCGGAAGTAAGCCACTAGTAAGCTTATATTGTTTGTTATCCGGTGTTATGGGGAATGATAGATTTGTATTCAATGTGACTAGTGAAGTCCAACCATTTCAAATGTAAGACAGACACCTACCAATGGCAACAGATGAAGCCTCTTTAGTATATCGCGTAATGACTGAGTTAAAAATATAAACCATTGGATAACGACTCAGTGTTTTAATGTATAAGCGTTTTCCAGAAAGCCTGAGGGTCCTGGGGTAGACTTTGTGGTGGGATCATGAATACACATCGTTGAAGAGCCCCATAATAACACAAAACAGCTGTCCAGGACCTCCTGGTTGTCTAACTAAGATCAATTTGTAATCATTAAATCATGGAAATAGTTTAATACACGAAGTTCAAAAGATTTCGAATCGAGATAAAACAGATATCCTTCATTGTGTTATTAAGTCACTTCGGTTCATAAACTATAAGCTTGACTAATGTTTCAACTAGACTTCAAGCGATACATTGAGTTTCGTAATCACATTAATTACGTAACCAGTAATATGAAAACAACTAGACTGAATAATTCGATATTTACCTGATTAATGCTCAGAAATGATCACATTTATTATACCTTCGAACTGTCAACAAATTAATCATATTGATTAATTGAGTGATTGGATCGGATTTGTTTCACATAATTTATATATGGATTGACAACAGTTTTAGATACTTAGCGCCTGGTTGACAATGAGCTCAACTCATTTTTCATCATACCAATATCATCATGAAAGATAGTTGTAATAAAATTACTTTGTTGTGATAGTGTTATAACAAATAACTTACCATATTGAGGCTATAAAAGTGCATAACGGTGACCTGAGAAATAAGTTAGTTGTGAAGGCGAAATTAGTACCTCTTACTGTTTTTTGAGAATAATCTATTCACATTTAAATTAGCCCATATACTTGCTAATTTTTGCATTGATTGAACTTAGAGTAGACAGTGGTAAGGTGCTTGTCTACTTTTTAGGTGGTGATTAAATTATATCGCTCAAGTTGTGTTGTTGCTTCGACTCTAAGTGGTATTCGGTATTTCTTTAGAGGTCAGGTGCTCAGAGGTGGTCATTTTTAAACACTAATTGACCTAGACTTTATGTTAGCTAGCACTCACTAGAAAAGTATACTTAATGTCTCGCCGTGCTGATGATTTATGATGAAATCAAACCAAGGTTTTAACTCAAATCCAACAGAAAATATCCATTCATTTAGGATTATGATTGCCGGTAAATACCGTCTAGCAAGAAATCCAGGTCAAGCAGTATTTCCTTACGATTGTTTTCAACCACCTAACATTACATGTTAATTTCTAAACCGAATTGATGAGAGCAGTCTGTTGAGATTTAAAATAAATTGATTATAGACTATTATTTGGACCATAATTTGAGTGTCCGTATCTTCTATTACTCAGTACCTCGATGGAGAACTCGATGACCATCTATTACAATAGCCACTTAATAATACAGTTAATTACATATTACCAATCAATTGAAATTTACAAAAAATTAATACACTATCTTCCAATCCTAGAAGTCATTGATGTAAACTTTTAGATAAGTCCTACATTAGAAGTTTTCTATGCGCCAAACATTATTCAAAAGTACATATGTATAAATTGTGCTAATAAATAAAATGAAATGAGGTCATTTGATTGAATAGAGTCAGTACTTAGAAATTTACTCTCTCACTCTCTCTGTCATTGTAATTTACCATATTTATTTGTTATTCACAAACAGGATTTACATCGAATTCACATTCATGACTCGCTATGTGTGTTATTGTTGTCCTTTTTTCTGAAAAGAAAATGCATAAAGAAAAGTAAAGACAAATAGACAAAAAAAATAAACAAAAAAAGGAATGCCGACAAAATTGTAATGAGAAAAATTATGATTTTCTTTATATTTTCTTAACAAAAGACTAATCAGTTATAAAATCTGCATCTAATTATTAACTACAATTAGTGATTGATTGGTTGTATACATTTTAATTAGTCACAATTTACATATTAATGATACTACTTGACCTTACAAGTAATACATTATTGTAATATTCAGTCTATACTTGAGTATTACTGTTTAAGCATCAGTTGTAATTAAACAAAATAATTCTACATTATATCTTACTTTAGCTAGAAGTATTTCATAAGAAATTTCATTTGTATGTTTCAGGCCATTTAGCACTTTTCAGCAAATTTTTACCTATGACTTAAAGAAAATTATAAATATAACCTACGTGAAACATTTCTCGTAAACATAATTCAATTTAGTATCCAAATTAATAAAAACAATAAAGAAAATACCTTCTGTATAGCAGACCTACCAATGGTTTTTTCTAACCAACAAGTTACTTAAGTATATGTTAAGATAAGTTGTTATTTCTAGTCAGCTGATCATGCACCTAGGTTAAACAAAATGTACTCACTACTAAAGAATTACCTAGCTTAATTATCGAAAGGTGAATGCGAAAATATCAATAATTCCATTCTCAGACATTTTGAAAATTCTGGACTTACAGCTCTTCCAGAAGCAGCCTCTGAAATTACCTGTAGGGTCAAGAAATTTAGTTTAAAAGGATTGCCGATGAGAAATTAATAAATAGCAGAAACATTAGCAAACATGACCTCCTCACTCGAAAACGATATATCTAAGTTTTTATCTTACCCTGGTCCTAAAGTAACAATTATATACCCCTTTTAATTTTGGCAATTATTACTATTTGTTTTCCAATTATCCACATTTAGCTTTTTTTTTCAATAAGAAAATTGTCTTTCATTTAAGTTTATTTCACTTAAGGCTTTTAGTTTACTTAATTTTATTCTCCGATACTTAAAAAAATGTAAATGAATTGAAGTTGTTTTGTGAAGATAGACATTAAATGTAGTTGTTTGTATTCATCATAATGATGTTATATAAGTATTATTGATAACCAGGGAGCACTAGAAAACTGCTTCGTCCTAGTGTGGAACTCTTCAGCAGTGTGCACACGCGAAAAGTCCTGAGGAGTGATGACTATTGGTGTCCAGACTTATAAGAAGTGAGACAGTTATTGCCACAAACAATAGATGAACGTCGTGCTGTATCACAGATCTATAGAAGCTGGAATCCTACCACTGAACGCGAGTTCAGTGTCGCAGTTTACCGTAGGGCTCGAAGGACCTGGGTTAGATACCATAGCGGAATTAAGGTACCCCACGGCTGTGAAGTTCCATTTAAGAGTAAAACAGTCGTCATGTGCTTCCTGGTTTTCATCGTTATCCAACCAACGTCAATCTACGACGAATACAAACAATTAACGTTAAAAAACATTTTTATCAGTTTTAAACTATATAATGTTTGTCTTTTTTATTATAGACTCATGAATATTTATTAATTATACATACATGGGAATGTATGGCTCAAATAAACGACATCTTGAATATGGAATTTTCCAACCTGTCTTTATTCCTAAATAATGTTTCAATAGGCTAAATCAAGGTTGATTTGTACACAAGATTTAGCTCGATGAAATTTAAAATATAGTTTTGTTTATCCTGTACTAGGTGTCGTAGAAGTGGATTCTGTATTATGGTTATCAGCTCCATCAAAGTTCCAGTTAACAATTATGGTGGTTAAAAAGATTTTTATTTCGTTAAACCATACATTTAATAAGTTTAATTTCAACAAAAATGCCCAACATTTAGCTAACTTACATTCATACACGGACAAATGTATTTAAATAGGATCCACACACACTAAGAGCATATTGTTTCACTAGTATATTTAATTACTAGTAACAATGCTATTTCATATCTGTATTGAAATATGATGGTTATTTTCATGGTAAGGTTATGTAGTTTCTGGGCTTGTTTACAAAATTCGTATTTCGGTCAGTTTAAGTTGGTTAATAACTATTTAGTACTGTTGGCCCAAGCGTTATCCTATATACGATGATTTTCATTATTTTGAGTCTTAAAGGAATCTTGCTTAGTTGATCGAGTAGTCAGAATCTGATAGGTAAACTTTAGATCATGAAAAGAATTCAAGATATGAGTTCTATGCTTGCTTTATCATAAATCAATGAAGGTATCTGTGGCAAACTCAGAACCATTTAGTGTAAACAAGGAACTAGAACTGCTTACTTATCAAAAACATACTTGTCACTAGTACTGGACAGCTTTTCTACTGGATATATTTCAATTTATTCTGTGAATAACTTGATAATCAGAAGCGAGTATAATCAGTATACCAGTATACATGAACTATGGATTGCATAACCTTTCTAAGCTATATTTAGATTATTGAGGAGGGGTGATTATAATAAATGCCTGATAGTTGTAAGTAACTAAGCTCAATTAAAAATACATACCTCTCTACATACAAGTTCATTTATCATTCATAGTCTTATATCCCGATATGGTACTGAAAATCATGATTCATACGAATAATGAAGCTATCACTGAACTATTATTACAAGGATTCAATTATAGTCTACCATATACTTCATCAGTCATTATCAATTATTGATGAAAGTTAGCTTTTAATTAGACAAATTTCATTAAACTTTTATTTTAATACGTAAAGATTCTAGAAAAAAGACTTTCTGATATAATTCTCACTTATATTTTATTGAAACTTGTGGAAAACAGTGAAAATATGGGGGGAGGCGGCTAGGAAATAATGAATGCCTATCTTATGATGTAAATTTTGCAATTACGTAAACAAGTTTACGTTATAATGATGTATGAAGATTAGTTTAAAAAAAAATGTTAATTGTGATTTCTATTGTTTCACGTTTGTGCCTATTTTCATTTAAAAACCCTAGTCATGTGATACATTATTATAGACAATGATTTTATTTTATTTCTAATGCTCATATTCTTTAATAGTAACAGGTATTACTTAATAATATTCAATGATGAACTAAGACATATTTATGTTATTTTCAGTTACCTGTTTAGTTTATTATGTGCAACAATTACAACTATTGAAGACTCGTAGAACTTGATTTTCTAGGACAAAGATATAATAAAGGATTTTGAAAGCTGATTATTAGAAATAAATTTCTTCAAAGAAAGTAATACTAGATATTGTTTCTTTTAGTTACGGACTGTTATAATTCAACGAATATTTCTGAAGTAAATTGCTGAGAAATGTGAGTTACAATAAACTGATTATTTAACAGGTTTTAGTTCTAGCTAACACTTAACACTTAGAATATATTTGTTTCGCATGGAAAATTTGTGCCTATTTGTTTTGGCTACATTATCACAGAACTCTTGTACATATGACCTATAAATGTCCTATATTCCTGACATCTTAAGAGATTAATCAAAATGAATTCCATAAATGTTCTGGATGATAAACTTAGTTTGTTAGACAGAATGTGTACGATATCAGGATATTTCACCCTAATTTGAATGATCTAGTCTGCTTTAAACTAGTAATGGTTTGTGAAAATGATACTGTCGAACTTAGTATGTTTGCATTTCTAAATAAAACAGGGGGAGGGTAGTTGTAGTGCATAATATTATAAATAGAAAACAAAACATAGTTCTAAACTAAAACTACCTTTCGGATTATAACTTAAATCTAATGTATTCTAGCAAATGATACAACGTGAATCCCTGAATCACAATTCACAAGATAAAATGTTAATATATTGAGTTATTGTTTTACCAATTTATTAATTATAATTTAATGCTAACTGCTTGTTATTGTATTACCATATAGTGATTAATACTACCTTTTGTCTTCACTGTACGTTTGATAGTAGCTAACAAACAAATTATACAAGCACACAATTTTTGATAACTTCACTGTTCTCCGGATAATTGTCAATAAAAATCCTAGAAGGTTGTGCACAATTTTGGTGTATTTCGCCAGTTTTTTTATAGTCTGAAAATTTAATGTCACATATTAAGTAGTTAAGCGGAAATTACACAATGAAGAAATAATCTTCAGTACTACACTCTTCTTCATTGTTATTGAAGCCATGTTAACAGGTAAGTAGAATTAAAACGAAACATTGACATCATACTTATGTGTGTATGGATTGTAATATTAGGTAATTTTATCTGTGATTTATTACTTTAAAATTGGAACTCGACAATGTGGTCCGTTTAATTCTTGAAGTTCCTGGCTAAAAAGATGATTACTGTAAATTAACACACCAAGATATAAAGATGTTTCTCTTCTTATTCACAACATTATGGACTACAATTAATCGGTCTCTGTTGCCACATGTACAATTTCAGCCTGCTGTCTTCAAAAAGATTTATAACACAGTTTTTATTAAATTAGGATTTTGGCCGATATCAAAGTTTAGGGTACTCACTTCATTTTGTTCAGGATATATTAACCATATTTACAGATAACCATTTCGGATGTTATCACACTGGCTGAAACTCAGTTTATTCGTTTCTAAATGACACTGAACTACTGAGCCTTGATGTAAACAACATAACTGAAAGGCCTGTACATCTAGTTAACTAATACCAAATAAGACGAAGAGAATGTCATAAATTTCATTGGCAGCCAATATTCAAAGTTCCTAAAATTTGAAAGATATGAGTTTCATGAAAACTATTTTAACAGTTGGTTAATGAAAGCATTTAAGCTAAGATTTCATATTATCTGCTATGGAAATCTGTTTTATCCGTAGTAAATTAAATAAACGTAATAACTCAACGAAACAATTAATGTATTGATTGTATTATATATATATATATATATATATATATATATATATATATATATATATATATATATATATGCTCATTTGCATGCAAGCTACTGAAAATAAAAATATCTATTGAAAATTCTTTTAATTGAAAACTTGATATCAAAACTTATTAAAAAGAACTCAGGGTAGAATGAACTCTTAATTCAACATACAAAAAGTGCTAAGTACATTTGAAAGTTCAGTAGTAACCGAAGCTTAAACTTTAAGAAAATTTAATAAAATCTTGAAGTAGGCGAGAAGAAGAGCTTCTAAGACAAAGATAAGATAAAATGAGTGTAGTTATGCAAAGTTTGATAAAGTCTACTCATAAGTGAGTTATTTAAAATAAGAAGGAATGTTTAAAATCTTTCTATTATAAAAACTGTGATAGGAAAGGACCCGATGGTTAAATTTAATATTTGTAATAAATGTACAAGTTGAATTTCAACGGGAGAATCGCATTACATTTGATGGATTTCAGTAAATGCTAGGCATTTTGATATTCGTCACTCATCATTTCAATGGAAAATTTATTGCGTAATATGTGGCACATCATTTGATTCTTCATAGCTTCTTCTTAGAAAAATTTTCAAAGAACTTGTATGATGAAATAAACTTAAAATTACTTTTCTTTTTCATAGGTTTGATTGATTTTTTACCGAATGGAATTTTATCAGACAAATTGAGTATATATCCACTAAGCACATTTTAGATTATTGAACAATGTCTTTTATAGAAATGTATCGGTATAGACGCTTGAACTATTTTTATGACTTGTAGTTTCAATATCCGATTACGATCACTAATAATTTGGTTTACTGTAATAAGCGGCTAGAGGATCCTGGGTTTAGAAAGTACCTTAATCAAATATATTTTAATCAATGATGTGCATAAAAACAAATGTCTACTCTATCTACTCTCCTTCTACACTCAACTAAAGGATGACGTATATTTTCGTTGTATCAGATCTTGACAAAACACAAAACGTTTAGAAAAGAGACTTTTATTAAACACAGAAAATGATTTTGTTTTCAAATGTACTTTTGAAAAACTGACATTTGATACACACTATGCATGCGGTCCGTAACACATTCACAATGTACCAATAACGATTATTATTACATCCATTCATTTTGAGTGCACAAATATGAAGATAAAACATTCGAATCTACAAATTTAATTTCTCTTTTAATTTTTTTGTTACCACATTTGATGTTATTCTGTTGTAGGAAATACTAAACACGTACAACTACAATTATTTAAGTTGGATTGTGACTGACAAGTGGAGTTCAGGACGCGCGTTTCGTTCTATCTGGGACTCGTCGGATGGATGTACTTACATTCCAATGTTGATGTTCACAGTGAGATTCCAACAAGTTATTATCAATTAAAAGTATCAAATAGTTGGAGATAGCAGAAACCTCTAAGCCTTGATTTTGTTCTTGTTGACAATAAAATGTTGCAGTGATTTGTTTAATTAGTATCGTATTAATAAATAACAATGTTGAAAATGTTGTAAGTATAGTTACTGCAGAATTAATTTCGAATAGTCATTTGATAAACATAATTACAAAGTTTATGTCGAGATGCATATTTCCGGTAATTGCATTCGATATAACCGATCTTTCCGACCGTTAAAACTTCATTCAGATTGATAAAGTGAAATTGGTAAGCAGTTCTTTCAAATAAACTGAATACTATACATCCACAACCTGCAATCTGTGAGGAATATAAACCACTGTAAAACGTAACTTTGTAAAAGTTGCAATAGAGTAAAGAAAAACAGTAGAATAATATGAATTCATCACATTTTCGTTGGGTTCTCATGAGGCACCCATTACCTGTAGTAGTTTAGGACCAATATTATAAAACTGAAATTTAACTGTAATATGAAATGAAACCGACTTGGGATATATACAAGCAACATCATCACGGTGGATGGTTTTTAACCGAAAATGTAAACCAAGTTAAGTGATAAGATAAAATGTACCATAAACACATACCATCTGTCGAAGAACATTCTGGAATAGTGTTAATTACAAATAGTCAAAGAACTAGAAAAGAGTACTCACATAACGAATAACTGCTAATTATGATTAAAGTAGAAGAAAGTAAATGATTAATGTTTGGTCAAGAATAAAACTGTTGAAATAGAAGTTTATTGATCAAGTTTATTCATTAACATCACACTGAAATCTAAGTTTGATAACAATAATAAAACAATATAATTAATCAATAAAGTGAATCATAAATGTTGTTATGCAACCTTTGAATGCGCAATTGATCGCTGTTTCTCTCGGATCATGATTTTAAATCAGAAAACTCTTATTTCTTGTATAAATACAATTCTTCGAATATATATGTGAATGGTTTGTCCATCTAAAGTTAATATTATGCATGTATTCACTTCAATAGGATATTTATTAGGAAAATGAAAATTAGTGTTAGTCGACAACTGATTGTACACGTTTTGAGAGAGTCGTTTAAACATTGTTTAGCTTATATTACAGTCAGTTTGATTGACAGTTAATGATGTTCTTCAAAGTGACTCGCTTATTTACAAACTGATCTCTTTGCAAATTAATGGACATTATAACATTCGACTTGATTTTTCCTGACTGGCAACGAAATACTAAAAAATACTTTTAAAGTGCGTGGTGGATGTTAAATTACGAACTAAAGAATATAATGCATCATAATGATGAAATGATAGTTAGTTATTGCAGTGACAAACATTTTTAGCCGGTCTTGATAAAAAAAGTTTAAATATACTTCCAAAGAGATGAATTCAGAATTTAATCATATTGGCGATACATTCATCATAGTCAGCAATTACTGTAATACATCAATAACATATATTCAGACACTTCGGTTGACTAAAACAGTAAAACATGTAAAGTTTATTTAAGCACATGTTTTTATGCAAAACAGAAGAGGATATAGTTCAGTGCCCAGTTTTAAATGATTTTATCCACTGAATTGGAATCATTTAATAATAAAGATGCCTTGTTTAAAGGTATCTTGATGATAAACTTCATGAGAGTTAACATTATCTGTGAGCTAGCAATTATTGATCCATTTATATCTCAGGCTTTCTTTGTTTTACATTTGTTTTACTCCATGATATAAGTAGTTTTATCTAGTGTTTATTAAACCTTCTCTCTATTCGCTTAGGATATTCAGAAGTTACTTGTGATTAATGAATACCGTTAACAAATGATTACCTCCATTCAGTGGAAATATTGTTCATAGAATAGTGAAATCTGACTACATATATCGGGACAATGGGGAAGTGTGGATTTAATTAACTTTGTCAGCATAGAACAATGACCTCAGTGGCGTACACAAAACTCACCTACTGTTTCAAATGTCTTTTCAATTCATACTATTCGTTAACTCTGAGAATGCTAAGAAAATCAGAAGATTTGTTCAATTTATGCCTTAATACTATGTAATACAGATTAGTGAAATTAGATTGTCATGTTAGTCTCTAGTAGTTATCTATCTGGTATCCTAGGTATAATATGTCTAAGTGAATTAAAATGTTAACAAATATAGGCGACCAATGATGATAACGTTGTAGTTTAATCTACGATTCTGCATATAATGTGTGATATATCCTCAGACTGATCAAAATCAACAGTAATCGTGTTCATATTTGAACAGAGTTGATTTTAACTCCTTTTATCTTTTTCGTACATTTTTATTACTAACATGTTCGTGTAGTATACATCTACACGTTCTATATAACCAATTTAATTTATCTGTCACTACAGTTATAGTAGATAGACCCTCCCTAACGTATCCACCAAAAACTCACTATCCTATTTTTTAATTAAGCAGATATACATATCATACTGATAAATATTTTAAAGATGTCATAATTAACAGTTATGAAGTGACTAGATTTTTTCTTTCTTCAACAATACCAGCCTTCACCAGTTTTCTTCAAACGTGTTGTTGATGTTTTTTTCTACTGAATAATGTAGGTAAATTATACTTTGAAAAAAGAAAAGAACTGACAGTTTCTTAGAAAAAGATACACAAAAAGAAGAAGGTGAATAAGAAGAAGAAAAATATAAAGCATGATCGAAATCAAATGATTGGGAATAATAAATTAAAATACAAAAATAAAGAATAAGAAATATTTCACAGTCTCTTATCTGATTCTTTGTTCCAATCATTCTCCCCTGCCACCCACCCATCCACATTAATGGTTTACATTTTCTTTTTCTATTATAACGTAAGCAATAAAATAAATGACATAGATATTCATAAATTTGTTGAAAGACAACTTCGTCATACTCAACAGAATAAAAACAGTATACGCTAAAAGTTTAGTCACTTTTATCGTCGGTAAAGCTTTTTTATATGAGGTAATCAAGATAGTATAAAAATGGATGACAGTTTATTTACTCTTTATTCCTGATGAAATTTAACGAAACACATATTAACTATAAAATTGGGAAGAAATAATACTGAAGTAAAACAAAAATTCAAGTAAATAATTACTGTTTTCATATGGACGAACCAAAATGTTTAGGGATAAACAGTTACACTGTTAGAACAGAATGATGACTTTGTAGTCGAGTAAATTGTTTAAAAACTTTTAATAGTGCTATTTCAAAACACTTTATTGACCCCCGATTAACACCTTGAATTCTTTTATAGTGATCAATAAACAACTAAGTTCTCCTCTCTTAAAATTTAGTGAAGGCATAATAATTAAATCCATAATATCAGATTTGTCTATTCAAAAATATCTCCTATAAATCCTTCTCTTCCATTCTATTGGATTATTTAATTTTTTTAGACTCTTGAATTTATTTTGATTGTACCGTTGTCAAATTCTTTCAATTGATTGATTTCAGTTGAGATTTCGCTAAACTATCATTAAGTTTCATGGAGCAGTACTGTTAGGCAATCAACGAAAACCTTTAACTCTATAACTTTTAGGTCATTTTTGTTGTTCAAGAATCTTCATTTATTAGTTACATTTAGTTGTAATAGTTGATATTTAGTTACAGTATCTTCACTTGCATGTTCTATTAATCCTGATGATGTTACACACCTATTCGCTCCCAACTAGTTTCACTTCATAAGTATGCTAACCTTCTAATTTTTGTTTAAAATTTTAAAATATTACTGATTCTAATCAGTTGATGAGAACCGAGTGTAACAAAATGAATTCATATTATTTTACCCATATTTTAGTTCCTCCTCTCTTCAAGATAAAAAATATGTCAGTTAGATATTCAAAACCATTTACTGAAGCGTTGAAGTAGTAGTAAATCGGTGACACTGTAAGTGCCATAACAGCAACTACTTCAGTAGACAAGTAATTAAACACTATTTTGAAGACCAAGGCCAAAATCGATCTGTCTACTGAGTATTTGCCAAGAAATCATCTCCTTGGTATTCATTTATTGAAGGTAGTAAATAAACTGCTGTAGATTTTAACTGTTATATAAATAAGAAATTTCTGAGTTTCCAGTGATACTTACGTTGCCATACAGACATTAATGGAAACAAGTAACAGATTTATATTCCTATTAAACACTGTTAGGCCTGTCAAAAACTTGTATTCCTTCCCACAGTGGTAAATAAATAACATAGAAATGTAACTAAATAGAAGTAAATCTGCAGAAACAGGTATTAATTTTGGTTGTGTGTATTGATTGGGTACCACTAAAAAATTAGGAAGAACTGGGTGACCGTCTGATCCTAGTATAAGAATCTTCACCAGCGCTCAACCTCAACTTCCTAAACAAATCGTAACTAAGTCCTTCTGGTCTCACAGAGTACTCTATACCATCTGCGACCCTGATCTCTCCGGTGTCCAGTGGTGGAATCAATTTGTGATATGGCGCAAATGTTTTCCGTTGCCATTGGTAATAGCTATCTTACTGACAACAAGTCCGAGCTTTACCAGTCACTACTTCTCACCACCTAGTGTCCATGGTTTTCAGTGGTACCCAATCGACATTGACCTGTTATGAATACAAACAGCTAAACATGAAAAATTTAAGATAAAACTGAACACATATCTGAATTAATTCCCTCTATTGAGATTTATAGCTTCTAAACATAAGAAATGATGAAGCTAATACCTGGACAATGCATTCATAACTCAGTGATGGCTGAAGTAAATTAAGTTAGTTTGGACCTCTTACGTATTGATATACGTTAACCATAAAATCGAATAGACATGATGTTTAAATAAATAGTTTACTGTTAGGTGATATCAGTTATCAACACATAAGTGCTTAAACCTTAGAAACAAAACGGCTTAAATTACTTTTAAATTATCAAGTTATGCTGAAAAGTAGGCACAACTGTTTACTAAATATTTCCATAAAGGATTCCTATTTTCTGCATGGTTTAAGATTAGGATAAACATATGAACGAATAATTAAGATGAATGAACTTTTTTGGTAAGGAGAACTAACTACTTCTTGAAATGTTTCTAAGTAGTTAAGAGTTAAACATCAGCTATGGGTTACCTGATATTGTAGAACTGTTTACGATATTTAGTAATACAATTCACTCTGGAATACACCAACTTAATCATCTAATTAATCTCTGGAATAAAAACAAACCAGATTTCAAAACTTCACCTTCTGAACAGTGGACAAACACCATACTGACTGGAATAATAATAATTTAGTCCCAAGAGAAATCCACCACAATAAATGATAAATCAAAGTAAACTGTATTGAACTTAATTTTAGTTTTGCTTGGTATCACTAAGTCATTTTATTCACTGTATGATCAAATCCATGAAATGGGAGCATGAATTATAATTTCATACTTTCAATAATTTCCATCCATCTGTCTTCAATATCAACAACTTATGGCTCGCTAAATAGCTATTTTGTTCCAGTATAGGAGGCCTCAGAAATGCACACATCCAGTTTCGCCGGTGAACCGAACCCAGAGTTTTTAAGTTATATAGAGGCCGCCTAACCTTCTGCACAACTATGAAGCCATTCATATCAATATAAATAAATATGACTTTCAGATTATCTAACTATAACATTCGTCATCAAGTCTTAAAAACCATGTTGAAGACTCAGTAACGGAGGATGATTACAACGTGTTTCAATGTTATATCATTAACATTAACAAAACAATCTTGATCAAGTTAACATTTCCATGTATCTTATACTATGATCAACTTCTATGGTAATTCACACAAGAAACAGTAGCACATTACATAACAAAATTATAACTTAAATACACAAGTAGTCTTAAACTAATTCAAAATAGTATTTAAGAAGCAAAATTATCATAACAAAAATTATTCTAGGCCATTTAGTTGCTAGTTAAAGTGTATGTGTACTTTAATGTAAGAAATGTTTACAATATATGCATATATATATATATATATATATATATATATATATATATATATAAGAATTTTAATAAAGTTTATTATTTTACAGATACTGCTACTGAATGTGCTGTAATTATTTTTTTCAAAACATCAAATACTTTCGTCGGTCTAATATTTCTCTATGTTATCATTTCTCATAGGTTGTCTATTACATGTACACGTATATTATATATATTTCTAAATATTTATGTATATACACACACGGTATTCCTTTTATATTACTAACATTATTATTATTACTACTATTACAACCATAGATAGACTATAATACAATAATACCATTTCATTATTTCAATGAAGTAACTGATATTACCTTTCTCAATGCCTTTGAAATTTACTATTTACTATTTTATTACGAGGGGAAATTCACTTTGTATTTTATCAGATTTTTCAAGTTACTTTGAAATTTACCGCCATATCATCATTTTTTTTAAAACTAATATTAATATTATTATTATTATAGTTATATTCTAAGTACATTAAATTATTAATTTACTATCCTACTAACTAGTTGCTTGTATATTTAGTTGTTCGGGTTGGTTGATTAAATACCAAATTGGCTATGGCTATCTAGTTGAATGACTGTATAACTCACGCACTTTAATTTTATACAATTATTTTTCATTTGTATTTATTATTCTATGCTTGAAAAATTGTTGTTATTATCATTGTGGTTGTAGTTTTTTTCTACTTCTTCATAGAAATTCTTATTTTTCTCTTAATACTAAAAAGAAAAAAAAATCATATTATCTTCATAGATTGGTTTCTTTTAACTTTTCCTCTACCTTTTCTATATTGTTTGTTAATAGTTACATAAGAAAGTGAAATTAATAAGTCTATGAATATGAAAGGAATACAAGAGTTTAAAGGGATTAAAAAAATATGATGTAGAACAGAATAGAAAGAATTACGTTCTAACGATGGTGGTTATGTTAATATTTAATTCTCTGTATCCATTGATGAATCTATGGTATATATGTATTGAAAAAAATGTTGATTCAATCTACTTTGTTTTATGATTACGGTATAGTTGATGTTTGAAACTGAAAAAAAAAACAGAAATAAAGAAATTCGTTTTCTTCTAAAATTCATTATTCTAGTTCACTACTGATTAGTATTAACGTATGCGTGTAAATGTACAGAAAAGAATCTATGTGTATGCTATGGTTCCTATTATTACTTTTATTTCGATGACGTCAGTAGTTATTCTATATTTTATGCAAATATGTATATATACACAGGTATAATACAATATCCAGATAGATGACATTACATTTTTTAGTAATAATGTAGGGAATTTAGTCGAGGGTTAATGGATTCTATGTTTACTTTTACCTAATCGGAATTTCCAGTTATAAATTAATATCAATTGAATCAAAATTGTGTTGTATCACATACCAACTAAATATAAGAATACTATCCATTGAACTATTAATTCAATAATTTAAATTTACTGCTTTTGATGACTGAGCTGAGGGTCGAAAATTCTATTTGATCTGGAATTACAGATGTGAACAATTCGGAAGTATCGAAAATTAGATGAAGCAGCCAATTTGTTTTAATTAGGTGTTGTGGAGATTGTTGAGTGTGAAGTTGATATCACGAATTGGTTTGAATTAAACAACCAACCGAGTAGTACTATGCAGCTGTTTCATACTAGTATGGGGCTCCTCAGCAGTGAGCACCTATGACTTCGTTATTGTTTTAGACGACTATGCATATCATATTAGTTCTTCAGACCAATGTAAAGCTTTCAATGAAATCAATTAACTATGAACTACTAATTAGGATGTATTTTTACTTTAAAATTACATTATAAGTATAAGCTTTAGTTTAGTTGATTGATGAGTTTCAAAATGATTCTACTTGTTCTTAGATAGTTGCTACATATTATGAAGTATTACACAATAAGCAAATCTTTATCAGGCTTCCTGGAATTTTGAGCCCAAATTTAGCTTAAATCTTCAATTTATTTCTTACTATCTAAATATAGTATTTATAGAAAAAATTGAAAGCTGGTACAAATTATCTGTTACTATAGTTGAATAAACAAAGAAATAACTACTGTAATTAACTAATAAAAAAGACCTTCAACGTAAAGAACACAGTAAAGGTAACATAAAGTCTATTAAGAAATGAACAGGTGTACATCACAGAAAAAAATGTAACGAAAATTAACAAGTAAAGCACTGATGTACAGTTTCAATTCATTATTTTTTAAAGAATTCAACAGTAAGCAAGTGAAAGATTTAAGGCAATTAATGTTTACTATTTAACTATTGACTTGATTTTGATAAACAATAATTAAACAGGTGAGTATGATGTAATCGTATTTTATAAATATCATTTAAATGTATTATGATAGTCATGCTGCTATGCTACAAATTGACTTTCATTTCACCAGATCAATAATAGTGATTACTGTTACTTCTGGTTTATTTCAAAAGTTTATTTTGAATGTTTTGGGTTAGATGTATTCCAACTCATGACATTAGTTATGCGTGAGAAAAGAAGTTGCTTAACGTAGACTTCAACAACTGTGTGGAATATTAGTGTCTGTAATAAGATCTAAAATTACTTTAGCTAAGAATACTATTTTGTTTGATACTATTATCAAGGTCAGATGTAATAATTTAAAAATATATTGAGTAACATTTAAGTTGTTTATAGTAATAAGTAATGTATTTGTAATATTTCAGTGAATAAAAATTGTAGATCCGATTGTCTTATGACTAAGAGTAAGTTGTTTCTTCAGGGAATAAATTAAACAGACCTATCAAATTAATCAGTTCTTAAATAAATATACTGAGGAACAAATCAAAATATTTGATAGAATCAGATAACAAGTTTAATTGTGTTGAAGTTATACCAATTTAGTTAAGATTGTTTAAAGTGAATTATGCTTATGTATATTTTTTCAGTGTCAGTAGATATGAAATCCTTGCTGTGTAGTATGAAGAAACGGAGAGAGTTCATGTGTGTTTGTGTGTATCAAACATGTGCAAAATTTGATAATGCTTATTTTTGACTGTTTTGATTGATATCATCATATTGCATGCATAGTAAGGACTTCGTATTTATTAAGTGTAGTAGTGTAGTAGTTTAGCAGTAAAGAACGAGTTTCAGCTAAACCCCTTTCATTAAAATCGAAATGGATATTTTTGATGTTGACTTTATGGTCACTGTAAATAATACCTATTGATATTGCTGATTGGATTTTTCAATAAATTTGTAGAACTCGATAAGCCACAATACCAATCATAAATGGAAGTACATACTATTTACAGTAACCATAAAATCGACATCAAAAATATCCAAATTATTTTAAAACATTTTCTTAACTGTATAGAAAGGCGAGTGGCTGGTTATTTACAATCCTTACAGTCAACATTATTCAGTTTTTTTAGCGACAGGTAGAAGTAGTTTATATTTTTCCTTTTCCGTTTGATCATAAAATAAAAACACATTGAGTGTTTTCCTCTAAATATTGTTAGGTTACAGGAAGCGAGTATATGCTGTAGAGTTAGAGTTCGTTTCTTTCTTTATTTCTTGTGAGACAGATTAATTCCAAAAACTGATTTTATTTCATAGTTTATAAATGAGTTAAAGTCCAATAAATTGTGTTCGCATTCATTAAATGACCATAGTTAGACAACTAGTGAAATGCATAGGGAAATAAATAGCTATTTCTTTCTAGTATGCTACTTGGCAGTTCATATACATGTGCTTGTCAGAGATCAAACTCAAGATCTTACGACTTAGAGTCGAGTATGTAATCGTTAGACCAATGAGTCTATATCTTACTTCTCAAGCTTCTCAACTTCCAATTCAACAATTTCCACAATATCCAATAATAATATGTACAATAATAATTAACTTGTATATTTGTTACAAAGGATATAAAGTATAGCCTCTTCAAACCATTACACGTAACAATATTAAATAACTGTCCTGTTTAGTAGTCAAATTTTTACTTGATATTTACAAATTGTCTAACTTAGTGAAGAATTCCTGCAAATACCAGTTATTCGCATCTGAAGAGGGACTTCCTTTAGTTGCATCTTTTTTTTCACATTACAAACATGTTTTATTGTAAATTCATGGTTAGAATAATGACATTTCAACTACTATATTAACAAAAACTTTACTCCATCATAATGCTGTATTTAATAGTCACATAATCTAACATATTTTAAGCATTTCAGTAGAATACTAAAGAAACATTTTCAACTCATTTTAATCTTGTTAAATATTTAGCTTTTACGGTTTAGTTCTTGATAGTGACGTTAAATTTATCTAACTTTATTTGTTGTTAATAAATCCATAATCTTTCGAGAGTTTTCGATACATCTGATGGTCGATAAATCCCTAGACATTTGTGAATATATATATATATATATATATATATATATATATATATAGTGCCAACTGTCGTTTTGAGTAGTAGTCTACGTAAACATGTAAAATATATTTCGTTACGATCTCTTGTACATGTATATTAGAAGGAATACTAAGCAAAACTGTACTGAAATAATTCGAAATAGTTGTATTAGGCAACTAAACAATAGGGATCATAGTTAAGTTTTTTATTCTCTCTTTGAATATGTTTGAATACACACGTGTGGTAGTGAAAAATGAAATGTTATTGATGATTGAAAATAGAGATAAATCGATTAGGTGAGTTGAAGAAAGAGTTGATGATAAGTCGATAATGGTTACAAAATTTTAAACAATCTATACACGAATTTAATTGACATTTAATGTTCATGAACAGTAGGAACATATTTTGTTTAAGTTCATTATATAGATATAGTCGGCAATTAGCAAAATTATATTTACTGACTATAAAAATACTGATTAAAAGAGGTTGGTTACAATTTATATAGTGAAAATATGATATTATCTCATATGGTAGATAACTTGAGAACACAATAATAAATCAAACATCTACATATAATGAAGTAGATAGTTACAATAGTGATTAGTTCCGTTTCTGTAGTATACTGTATCTTAATAATGAAATAACTAGTAAAGGGAAATATTTCAAATAATTTGTATCAGAAAAATAAAAAAAAGCGTTTCGATCATTCAATGCCCATACAGAGCATAGGCCGCCGACTAGTATTCTACAACCAACTCTGTCCTAGGCTCTCTTTTCCAGCTCTTCCCAAATGCTGTTCCTTCTCTTGATGCTTGTCACCAATTCCCGATGCAATATGTTCTTGGGTCTTCCTCTTCTCCTTTAGTCTTTAGGATTCTAAATTAGTGCTTGCCTTGTGTCACAGTAAGGTGATTGCCATTTTTTTAATCTTCACTCTTACGCAATTATTTCTTTAACTGACTTGTCATTAAAATTACTTTAAAATTTCATGCATTAATTATTATGTAATCTGTCAAAATATATTTTAACTTTCAATCGTTTGATGTTTTCTCCATAAACACGTGCTTACACAATTCAAAATGGTAATCAATGTTATTGTGTAACACTAACGAGTTGTGTATTATTCCCTTATTATATAAACCATGTATATTAGTATAGCGGCCTGATGAAAAACTAATTGAAATTAAATATTTCATCCCTTTAACTAGCTTTTTAATAAATGTCTAGGTGGAATTTTTCACTTTATTGAAGTAAGCTGATTATAATTTAAACGAGGAACATATCAGTACCTTGTTACGAACAACTAAATACATATGAAGAATGATACATTAAATGTTACAAATATACATCAATTTATATCAATCATTTAAATTCATTAGTAAATATTTATGATCTATCTCACATCTGTAATATCTTCTCATTATTACCTCATTTACTTGATGATTAAGCTGTAAGGAAATTATTTCCATTTTCTCTATGTAGCAAAAATTATGTGAATCACCATAGCACTATTTCTTGTGATTTCCAATAATAAGATTCCATACAGTTGATTAGTATTTTACAAAAGTTTATGAATAACTTAAAAAAAAATGGTTCATAGGTTTATACAGGCTTCAGTTTCAGGATGATAAATTATTATTTAGTTGCTGCTGAATATGTCAATTTATCTCTTCACTTCAGTAAAATACTAGTATCATATTAGATGATACATGTAATTAACCTAACAGATATTGAAAATATCCAAACAATGGAGAGCTATCTGAACATCCCAGTATCGATCTTACCAAAAATGCACACTAACCGCTACATCATGATTGTGTCTAGTTTTTTTTGTCTCATGAGTGAAATGAAACTTCCCTCCCCCCCCTCTTCTCATTAGTAAGTTTACAGAAAATTATATGTCGCGCATATTGAAATAAATATTTGTTTTTGCATATATTTTGAAAATGTAGGCAGTTATGTTGATTTTTATGATTTTGATAAGTTAGATAAAAATTTTTAACCTACCAGTATTTTTTATAAAATTACTTATTTGATGCCAGATTACTTAATTATTAAGTCTTTATTAGTTTTTTGAAAAATTTCTGTAAGATAACAACAGGCCATGTAAACAGCATGCTCTCAGTTTCAAGGTTTATCAAATAAGAAAACAGTCAAATGTATAAAAATTATCACAGTCTGCAGCGATACAGTAGATACAGGAATTTATAAACAGTTGTTTACGAAAGATACTTGGAACCCGTTAGCTAAAAGCTATCAACAACAGTTTTCTGTGATAGAGAACAAACAAACTAAAATTTAGCTGAGGAAAAAATTAAGGAAAAAGTGCTGGATGTGGATAAGACACGATGAGGAAATCGACAAACTGAGTCACAAGACAAGCAAAAACTTGGAATGCTCAAGGCCAATACACAAGAGGTAAATTAAATAATTTACTGTCGAAAATCGGAGGCAGACAGGAAAATAATGATTGACACTTGAGAAGAATTTGTGTGAGTAGTTGAAGACAGACTTAGTTGGAGAATCTTAGTCTGCTGTTCATGCTCCATAACAGAAGAGTAGTAACAAGTATATGAATGAATTTCAAACAGCTTTCTTCCGAATGATAAAGACGTATAGAAACAGAAATTAAATGCATTTCTATGTATAATTCCTATTCATGGTTTTATACTTTATTGAATTAACGCAGTGGAGGATAAGCGAAGATAAGAGTATTCTAAAAGATAGGCAACTCATTCTTAATTGTACCATAGAAGCAACATATTGCTTCCATTCTTTTTCCTTCTTCTTCTTCTTCTATATTTTCATTTTTTAACTTTATTAGTAATTTCAGTTAATTCTTCGTCCCATCCTTTTTTTAAGTGTTTTTCAAAAAATGGTTTTTTCAAACTCTGATCCAACGTTCTTTTTGTATTTTCCTCTTATTTACTAGTACTACTATCCAGAATTGATCAAAAATTTCACTACTTACTTACTTGAACATTAATGTAAAACAGTTTAAATGTGTATACACATAAATCAAGATTTTACGATAGTGTGCGTCGTACGTATATATGTATATGAATATAAATTCCTTTGAAAATTATGTAAGAAAAGCCGCTGTTCATATTCTTATGTTAGCATATTAGCCTATCTAGTTAATTTACACTATGTCATCCCCTTTATTTTTTTACTCTACTGTGGTTAAATCATGTTTCCGCATAATGCAATGATATAAGACAGAATAAATGAATGCATAGACTAATAAATAAATAAGAATAACCTTTTTTATACTAAGTAACAAAAAAATGTTTTGATTCCATCTATGATCATTTGTAGATCGGACTACTGTTATATGTGCATAATATGTATGTCGCCCTTTTAATGTGTGATAGTAAATACTATTTAATTGTTTTTACCGCTATGAAATTGTGTATTAGTGCATGCAATGCAAGGGGTTACTCCATTGGAACTATAATCTGTATGTATATAAATATATAGAAGTCAGTGAATTTGTCTGTAGAAAGTTAATTCATTGTCTTTCATAAAACTTATCTATCCGCCTATCTTTATATTAAGAAAATATGTGTTTTTTTATTATTTAGCAATAGATACTTTTGTAGACAGATGAATAAAATAAGTAGAAAGAAAAAATCGTAAATAAAAATTTATTCTTTCTTTGGTCTTTTTCTTACTAGTTCAGCTTCTACACCCACAGCTACAAGTAGCATTATTAGTGTAATTATTACCAACTACCATCGCTACTCGATTCTTAAGTGTATATATGTCTATATGCATGTATGTCTTCGTAATAGTTGTAGTAAATCTTTATGTTTTACCTTTATCCTCTTTCCAATTCTATACACATATCACTGTTAGTCTCTATATGGTGCTACAAACTACCTGACTATTTATTTCCACAAATTTTTTCTGCCTATACATACTTCTTGTTAGACATATATACATAAAAGTATATATAAATGCATAATCTCTTCTTTTTATTATCTTAGTTTTATAAGAATATCTTTACAATTACTTCGTGTATATTATCTTACTGGTAATAATTATAACCATAATTATCGTTACTACTTATAGTGTTGATAGTAATTAACTTTATTATTATCATCACTATATTATTAATACTCTTATTATTGTTAATGTACTAAGAACTAATGAACAAGATCATAATCATTATCGTGTAAAAAAATGTTACATTTATGAATAATTTTTATTACTAGTTATTACACAGCTGTTAATTCTGTATTTACATGTAGTTCATTAACGACAGAACACCTATAGATAGACAAGCCTGACAATTGAAAAGTTATAATAATATTATGAGTGTAACTTCAAAGAAGAAAAAGATAGCTGCCTGCATCTTATGTTGAACTGTTAGTCCGCTTTAGTTTTACGTCGTGATATCTCAGTTTATGCAAACTTTTCTATGTATGCTAATAATAAAATGAACACTGATGGAAGAAAATAGTTATTTGTTAGTTATTTTGGTTTTAGATCCTAAATTTCATTATAAACCATAATGGTAATTATTTGTATTAGTTAGTTACAATCAATAAGTTGTTAAAAACAAAATGTATTTATAATGGTTTATGCCTGATTTCATTGAAATTATCAAAAAATACGATTTACCATAAGATTCGTTTAAGATAATTGGCTTAATGGTAATTTTTCTGACAAAGTCATTACGTTAAAAAAAATTTTGAGTGATCTGTATGTATGTATGTTCTAAACAACAAACAACTGACTTGATGAAGAATTGTATGATTACTTTAAAATCACTCTTGATCAGTAGAAGCAACACTGTAAAATGTGAAATAACATACAGCATCTAATATAAGTACTATTACCTACCAGGAACTATATAGTTGAATGATTTCAGCTGACTAGGAAAAATTAATATTGGATTGTTATAAATATATAAGCAAGCTAATTAAACTAATTACAAGGTGATTTTCATTAATTACTAACACCTTCAATCTACTCGCTATTAGAAATACTCAAAACAAGACAGTAGACGGAGAAGGCAATATATGTTTGATGAAAATAATATGAAGCTTCTTGTAAATAAAAGTAAGTTTAACTTGTAGGTAATTAGAATTTACAGAAAAATATTTTTCATGTTTTATGACTATGAAATATAAAAGCATTCTAAACTGTTGTATAAAGTGACAGTTTCTAAACGAATAAAAGAAGACAGCATTTGACTTTCATCAAATGTTTGTAGCTTGACGTCAAATATGTGTTGACAAGATGCAGGATATCGAAATTTTATCATAATTCTGGTTTATGACTTCCAGTTGAGTCCAGAAAATATGTTTCAACTGATTTGAGATTTATCAATTCAATGTACCATCATCTCACTACTACCATACTAAGAACAAATGAAGTTATAAATACTAACATTAAGAAAACACAAAATCATGCGAATAGGAAAAAAATTGTCACGTTTTTCCGTAATGTGATAGAATACATCCATATGAACTTGGAGAGAGGATGAATAACACTTGAAGTGGAACACGATGAAATCATTTTTTTTCGTCAGGTTCTCTTCAGCTGCATACAATCTATAATATTTCATAACTAAAATTGTACATAAAAAGTAACATGCTTTATGGATACGCTGCTTCGAGGTTATAACGTGCGATCGTAGTGAAATAAAGAATCAAGTAAAGTTAATACGATGAAATGTCATACATAAAAAATATAGTGTACGAGTGCGAATTCTAGAACACCAGGCTAGTAACAATGAGCTGTACAGACAAATAATTAATTTATTACTCAATGGAGTAGCTAAGATCGAAGTGAATTACGAGTAACAGTAGTATGAGTTGAAATCACTGAGTGTAAAAAAACAAAAATATTACCAAGTTGCATCGATCAAAGTGATGTAATCGAAACAAGAGAAGGACTGAAAATGATGAAATAAGTAAAGCCTTACAAAAACAATAGGAAAATTGAAAAGATGATGCATAGTAAGGAGAAATTAGTCACTGCTTCTCTTGAATAGTTTGATTATAGCTGCTTTGGTGAATTTAAAAAGACTGCATTTGACATATCTCATGATTGTTTTGAGTAATTTAGGGATATCAGCTTCATGTTCTGTATCAGCTAGATGTTTTATTATAGCTCTGCTTCACTTAAACGAAGACTTTTGAAGGTAACCTCTTAAAATTGAACGTACGCCCTTCTTTCTGCTCTAAAAGTGTAACCGTTTTGGCAGATGTGTGCAAATTTATATACTCAATTGGAGAGTAATGTGAAATAGATACTTGTCATTCGTTTATGCTATTAAGCATCATGTTGCTTTGTGCAAAATGACAACTTACTCTATATTATTTTTTGTAGCGATTAAAGCGATTGTCATGTAGCATCCAGGTCACGCATTTCTTTCTATCCAAGATTCGTTAGCTGGATGTGTCTGAATCCCACTACTGATGTTCACAGCGAAACTGGAATTTAGTCCATACCACTGAGTTCACTATTAAGTAACTAAGTACTGATATGGGCATCATCACCGAAATTGAGGTAGATCAAGTTGGTGAGCTCCAAATAAGAAAAAATCCACTTCATGGATTTCATTTCCCAGCTGGAACCCAACTTTAAACAGAGTTGTTAACTGCTGATGTGTCTAGGAAATTTGCTTAGAATGCGCACACAATAACAGAAACTGATCAATTTCAGTCCACTACTGAATTGACTGGAGGACACAGGTACTTTTAAGTTATATTGTCTATGATATTTGTGAATGTTCCTATAATCACAAATGCATTCAAATGAAAATCATTCAAAATATGGTAAAACTGAATTGTTAAATGATACCTAGTTTTCAAAAGCTTTTATTTAGTTTTAATTTCATGACAAAGAGCTATTTTTGAAAATTGTCAGATACAGATATGAGTGACAGCATTATCATACTAGCTTACTATTACTATCACTATCACTAGCTTAATGTAAATTTTTTAAATATCGAATGAGGAAGATTGATTTATACCCCCTAATGTCATGGTTGATTGAATAATTCATCCAGTAATACTAAATAAAGATTACACTTTGTAACAAAACCGAAATGTAACAACACTAACCCATGACAAGTATTAGGCGATGAGTGTGTCCCATACTAAACTGAAAACTACATTAATCCGTTAAATAAAAATCATGTTTTAAGGCGTTACGTAATTACCACAGATTCGTGAATTCGATCAAGTTATTGATCGAAATTCACTGTCTATCACCTATTATATAAAGTCAACTGATATATGTTTCTCAATCATATAGTTCACATTTCACCCTTATGTGAAATGAATTACCAGATATCTAAGGCAGAACTTAACCAATAAAATACACATACTTTTATTTAGATTACAATCAGTGATTGTTCCCATTATTCTCAATAGTCAGTTCTGTAAATTTTTTGATTAAATTTATTATTAACATTTGTTCTCAAATATGACTAGCTACCTGGTAACATGTTGTAATTCATTGTGAGTAAGATATTGTATCTTAAATAACTCTTTTATGGTTTCTATTTACCACTTTTATTCATGCTACTCTGTAGGTCTTTTCAAAGTAATGAAATAATTTTCACAAAGGAAATAAACAAATAAGGAAACTGATCAATTGCCATCAATTGTTTTCTTTTTGATTATGATTATTTAAATAATTAATATCACTTACATAAAACTTTATTGGTTTTATATCTATCATAATAATGTAGAAGTTGTACTTCTTTCTAAACAACTAGGCGTAAATTTGTAAACCAGGTAGATCATGTATAATTAAATGAATACAGTATAAGGTTTGTTTACTTGTAATTTTGCTTTATTATTCTCTTATCTTTGTTCAATGAATTAAAACTAAAAGATAAGTATTCAGGTAATTAAGTAGTAGTAGTAATAGTAATAATATCTACTACTTATAATTACCATATTAATTTAGTTATTTAATGAAAATCTTTTGATGTGGTCGGCTAACAGATGCTTTCATTATCATTACAGATAATAATAATAATAATATCATCACTATTACCATGTCTAACATAGTATTACTTATCGTGTTAATACTGTTTATCTTTACTTATTCTTATCTTAATTTTTTTTCTATTTTGCAATTACAAATTTACTTACCAGTTAGTCGCATTACCTACTGAGACATCCAACTGTATTTTGTGCAATCTGTGTGTGTGTGTGTTTGAATGCATGAATAATTTTCAGACTAAATAATATTATTTACTTTGTCTAGTTTAATATAAGTTACATATGTTGATTGTTATTACCGATATTACTAATGATAATAATAGTAATAATTGTTATCATTTACAACAATATTATTAACAGTACTGTGAGGTTAATACAAGCCTAAAGTGTGTGTGAGACGAAAACAAAGAGATGGCGGTATATCATATTCACATCAAAGGTATAAGTATGTTTTTAGATATTCTGGTAGTAGATACTACAAACAATAATTGTAATAATAATGCTTATAATGATAGTAATAATTAAATATTTATAGCCAACCAAAAATTAATTATACTGTTTTTATGCTATTTTGTAATCTGGTATTCTTGTGACTAATACGAGGGGAGACAGATTATTCGTTATCACTATAACAACAGTAAGTGTTAATAGCTATTCTAGGGCTGTTCAATATTTACTCATATAATTTCATTAAATCAAACAAGTAGTCAATGGAGAAAGACAAAAAACTTGACACGATGTTATGAGTTGTGAACATAAATGAAACTGACCATCAAATAAAGGTGTGAATAGTCTGATTAGAAACACGTGATAAAGTTTTGCTAACAATTAAATCTTATTGCTTAGTCGGACCTACAATTAACCTAGAAGTTAAAGGTTTTTCTCTATAATTTACTAAAAACCTAGATGTAAATTTGGAAGTATAAAAATTAATTGAGGAATAGGAACTCTGCGAATTAGAACATGAAGTTGAAAGAATCTTCTTCAAATCTTCTTCCAACAAACAAATAACATTTTCATACAAGTAGTTGTTTTCTATATATCAGTCCTTCTAGCTTTCGAATTTGGTTAAATGCATCAGATTTCTAAAATAAGCAGAAAGACCATAATGCTGTCAACTGAAAAATTGCTGGCAATGAACTTTGCTTTTTAGTTTTCTATCCATTTGTATGGTTTCGGCAATGACCATTCCAAGATAAAGTACAGAGGTAGAAATGACGGATGTATATCCTGAATATCACTAAACGGTTTGTAATCCCAAGATAGTTTTATCACAGTAAACATATCGTTGATACTAAGAATTCAGCAGATCAAATTAGTAATAAATAGACATATAAATCGAAACATTCCACAGAACCACAACCTTTCTACACACCGGTTGCTACCGACATATAATGAACGTCTTGATGAAACAGCTAAATTAATGTGGTTGTAGTGACTCTACTTTCATTAACAACAAGAAAATGACTTGCTATTCTTATTTAGATGGTGCAGAAGTTACATCAAAGTTGTTGGATATAAACCTGAAGGCAAATAATTAACGGAATTCCTCAGTATAAAGTTTACTAGTATCATCAAGTGACCAATTTTTCTACCTATACAATCTGAGCAGTTGGTACATTCACATAATAAACAAGACTTTAGAAATGTAACCTATGAACAATCAAATATTTCATAGTTCAAATAGCACTGATTTAATGATTCTTTTTCAATCTTTCATTCATCATATCTATAAACATACCAAATATTCTTTATCCTTACCACTATTATAGTTATCGACGTTTGTACATCTTTTTTAAAAGATTTGAAGATCAACTTGCTGAGTAAAACGTTGAAATTTTGTTTAATTTCATTCTATTCATATAATTTGAATATTATCTTAAAATGTTACGTTTAATTCATTTTTGGTTCTATAAACTATTGATTAATTCTATTAACTTATTTTAACAAATTAGTGACATTATAAATAGATCCTTGTGAAGTTGATGACATCATGAGCCTTTTCATTTATATTCATTCTAGAAACATTCATTCCTAATGAATGTAAAGAGAATATAAAATGTTTTTATATATGTTTTACGCAAAACTGAATTTTCAAAAAGAACGGCATAACTTTTATGTAGTAAATGGGCATGCAATAGATCTAGAGCGAGTAGTATGAAATGAATTTACTGTGTTCCACTTATTCTCCTATTTAACAAAGTTTATCGAAGAAACCGACTATATAGTGACTTTGACTGTTGTTTTACAAATACTTGAAAAAGTAGTTCACTAAGGAAATGATCAGTCATGATGACTGTACAATCTTCCAGTATGGTATTCTATTGAATTTTAGCTCTCTGAAAAGTTTTATTGTATTCCTAGTATAATAACTATAACCGTATGAACAAACTTTCTGTTTTGTCTCATTTTAAATATTGATTGGGGAGAAATCAAGTTTTTCTACTTCAAAGTAGCATTTCCTATTTTGTGTTGTGAAAGAGAAATATCAATATGTCATATCGCTTATTAAACAGAAGGTATACTTTTAAGAAAGTCATCAAATGTCAATGAAATTAAGAGCTTCATTAAACTTAAACAATAAGAGCTTGTACGTTTAAAATTTTTAACAAAGAAATTAGTTAAATGCAATTTTAATGTCTCCAAACCTGAGGTTTGTTGGTGAGTATTCCTTATATGAACTAAATTATGACAAAGAAATGTGTTCTGACTCTCAGGTTTTTATTCATTGTCAGAGTTATTTCGAAATCCTAAGCTACATGTTTCGGTTCATCTACAGACTAAACATTTTAGTCACACGGATAGTTGATTTTATAATAATATGGGAAATATGATGCTCCATATTATAGCTATCTCAGCAACTTGATTAAAAAATACTTGGGGAATTAAGGCATTTACTGCACAGTGTAACCTTACAAACTAAGAAAGAGATTCTCGAATTTCGCATGTAAAATCTTCCATTAATCATACGAATTATTTAAAATTCTGATAAAATTACCGTTGTCCAAAAACCAGCATAATCATTTAATTCTAATTTATACAAACTGAAAGTCAAGGCAACGATTTTCGCTAACTACAATAAATACTGAACTAGACAAGTTAGACGTCTTCTTTTTTACACGCTGATTAAATAGGCTGGCAGTGATATCAGTTCACAGTAACAAGTATGAAAGTGAATTTGAATGGAAAAACGTTAACATTTCAGATCGACTGAATGGTAGGAACGACGGAGAATTTCTTCAAGTATGATATTCATATCAATCAAAAATCGATAATTATATCAGCAAAGGTTTGTTTCCTTAACCCTTGAATAAAGGACAATCAACTATACGATCAAAAAACTATGGAATAAAACAATTAACAGAATTGAACGAATGAATGAAGATGTGGAAACAAATAAGACCACCGGAGATATAGTGATCCAACTCTTTTAGTATAATTCAAACTTCAATTTCTAATGAAATGGAAGAGGTGCCTAAAGATGTCACCGAAAATCACAATATAAGCTCTGTGAATAAACCATATAACCAATAAAAATCTCTATCACCACTGTTTCATTTTATTGCTATCTGTCCTGAACTATCTCAGATAAAATACTGAATGTTAGTAAGAATTCAGTGAAATGCTGTGAAAAATGTAAAATGAAATTAACTACTGTAATACTCAACTGACTACAGATAAGATTCATCTGTTTACAATTGACCCCCTTGCTGTGGTGTTATCGATTCGATGCTTTACAAAGCATATAGTATTTAATGTAAAAATTATTTTTATGTCAGTCAGTCAGTCAGTAATGAACAACCTATAACCCGACGCATATGTGCATAGGTCCAAGTTACCGTACTACATTAGCACTATGAGATCAAATTTACAAGATTAACACGAGTGTATTATTCAATCGGAAGGAATAAAGCAAACTTATGTACATAAGAATAATGGAACTTGAGATCCTAAAAAACAAAAGGAATGAATATACTTGCAACACTGTGAGTGATTCTGAACTATATTACCCAGTTTTCCCAGCCATTGATTGCTATCATCACAGTGACCTCAGCCAAGTAGTTCGCATTCATTAATGTGACTCAGATCAATAGTCAAAGATTTCATAAACTGATTCTATGTTTTAATTTGGTCGTCCTTAGCTTCCTTACATTCTACTCTAGTATCAGACAACGTAGTGCGACGTGACAGTTGGTGGTAGGGCATACGCAACACATGTCTCAACCATATCGGTCGATGAAGGTTTATGACCTTTTTCACTAATTTACGATGTTTTCGTTGTATTTTGTATCTGACATGAATATTGGTTACTTGGTCACTCCATGATCAACGGACGATACTACAAAGATTTCTATAATCAATGACTTGTAGCCTACGTATTTTTCCTTTTTTCATGGTCCATGCTTTCCATTTATAAGGCCATAATTGAGAGAACTGCTGTACAGTACATGCGGTCTTTCGTCATGAGATGAATACCTCTCTTACATTACAAATAGCATAAACTGATAAAACCCGAGAGAGGTTTCTGGATTTAAGGTTAGACTTCGTCAAACACTGGCTTACCAAGGCTGATGAGACGCCCTAGATTAATACAGCGATTTGAGTCCACAACTACTTTACTTTCGAGCCGATAATAGAGACCAATCCTCAGGTAAAATCGCGCTTTAATAAGAAGAGAATCTCGTCCCAGGTATGCTTACAATGTTACTTAAACTGTTACGAGACTGTTATGGTGAAAGTATATATTTTTCAACTTAGTGATGAGATATACTTGAAATGTTACTCTACCAATTACTACATACAATAATTTCATCTGTGGCATTTTCTTCTTTTTTGCTGAGTATTAGTTATGAGCAGTTAGCCCTTCGGAGCAAATAGGTAAAGCATTTATTTTTTACAAAAACATAAGAATACATGGCATAAGTTTTTTCTTCTGCATTGTACTTTTTACTACATCTTACTGGATTTTCAATGATTTCTTCTACTTCATTTCACAATAGTTGCCATTGATTTATGTATAAGGAATGCATAGTGAATTTCGCAACGAATACTTTTTAAAAGAAAAATATCCTTATTTATTACAGCTGTTACATAACATTATTCCCAATTACTTTTACGATATTAAATACCTTTTCTATTTTATTTCATTGATATCAAATTTACCATCTATCGTTACTCTGAATGACAGTCAATCAACCGAAAATAACCATCCATTCTTTATGAATTATTTCCTAGAGATTTAGGTCAATTATTTTTCACATTTAAATAGGCTTATGTACATTATTAAATTGATGTGATGATCTGAGTATGTAACTAAAATATTTTCATATCAAACAGAAAATTAATGAGATCTTAAGTACTGACTTTGTAAAATTTTAAATATTACTGTTAGCTATGTTTGATTTTGCATGTTTCATACAGATAATTTGTGCTAAGTAGAAATAAAATTTTGTTAGTTATCCTACGTGTTTCGATCAATGAAATCTCCTCAACTATGTAGTTTTCATGAATAGCTAATACTCGGATAGAATTCATTTTAGTGCATACTGAATTGTAGGCAGGTATAAAAGTAATCACGAAAATTTGTTAGACGTAATGAATACAATATTTAGTTCATTGACTGTTAAAGTTAATAAATTTATACGTTATAACTGTGTTAACTGTGGAATAGATTTTGGTATAGACTGATTATGTACTTGGGATTAGGCAAATATAAAAATGATTGTTACTCAGTAACCAGTTAACACAAATATCAAAGTTCAGTTGTAGGTTATTTTCCACCCGTATATTTTAGGAGTAACATCTCAGACAGTGAAACAAAACATATTTGTTTATGCTTATGTTGGGTAGTAAGTGACAAACGGAACCCAGAACACTTGTTTCGTCCTATCCAGGACTCATCGGCTAGATGTACCTACATCCTAATGTTGATGCTCACACTGGAATTCGATAAAAGTTCAATCTAATCTTTGTTTATATTTTATAAGGGCTTCATTTACCTCAAGATTAGAATTGAGCCTTATTAATGAGTGGTTTTCCGTCGTCTACTTCCAACCATCTAACATCAAAATATGGTGCATATGATACTATGTTACTTGAACTAATGACCACAATAAAACTTCATCCGACAGAATTCGATCACCAAGATGAACTAGACAAATATGAAATAAGTTATTGCTAAGTAACTAATCAAAGTAAATTAATTTAATAATTTTATTAACATGAGTCGGAATAAAATCATCTTCATATAAATCATAGACTGGCATTTACAGAATTTGTCATCATGCATTCATTCAATTTAACATTAAACAAATACTTTGAAAAAAATTTAAGTAGTAATTTTATTTTCTATGCCTGATATTTCTTTCATGCTTACGATGCCAGTTGAGTAACGAATAGAATTCCTGTTCACATTATTGTCATATTCAGAATCTAAATATTCAAACAGTTATCATTGTATAACATAGTAGCTTATATCTCTTGTTTAATGCTACAATAAAGCTATTAACTATTATGTTTTAATAAATCACCCATTTTGTAATTAAAAGGGGATCTAACTGGAATTATTTATTAAAAAAGTAAAAATGAAAGATGTGAACTGTTATTAATCCCTTCCTTTCCCCCTATGCCTCCAGAAAAACACAAACCACAATAATCGAATGTTAAGTGTTTCGTTGTGTTAAATTTAATTGTATACATAAAGTATTGTTCTGCAATAAGAATCAATATGTATATAATCCTTAAATAATAAGAATACTTCCCGTAGTGTTACTTTATGTTAGTTAAATAGTTTATTTGTAAAGTATTCATAAATCTATACAACCGATGTCATCAGAATCAAACTTGCCCAATATTGAATTGAGTAATTAGAAAATCTATACTTTAAGATAATATGAGACAAATAAATAAAATTTTTCCGTAAAACATTTAGTAATAAAATATAAAGAAAATGTGAAGATAACTGTGTTTTATGAATGTACTTATTATAAATACATTGACAAAATTATTTAATGATAAATTACACTATGCATACACGTGTTGCTATTATGTAATTTATACATTATTGTTATTTATTATCGTTTAGTTTTAATTTAAGCGGGAGATTTAAATCATGATTATATGTAAGAAATATGAATAGAATATATTTGGTAATAATCTCAGCGGATGAAATAAATGAAAAATTCCAACGTTTCGCTTGGCAAACTGGTCTGAAGCTTCTTCAAGGGAATAACCAAAATACAAAAATACCTATAAAACATGATTATATGTGTTTTCCTTTCATTGCGTTCCTTTGCATATGATTCAGTTTTTATTGACAATATTTAACTTTGTACACTTGTTAGCCTTTATTAAATTTAAATAAAGCATAAATAATAAAATTTTACAAAATATCATGAATTCATGGTATTTTTCACTTTATTATTAGCTACATACAAATGAATAAGATTAAAATATTAAAGGAATAATTTATTATTTGAATCAATATGATTGTAGAAATAGTTGAAAAACTATGAAAATTAAGAATATTTTTTCAGATTTTGAAAAACTTTTGTGAAAAATTATTCGTTGTAATTACATTCACCGAAATCATTGTTCATTGAGAAGTCTTACGTTGAGTTATATTGATGAAATTAAATTGTAACTGTGAAAAATTGATCTAAAAATTGCACTAAAATTATGTGCATTATACAAACTAAATGAGCTTGTAGATAGAGTCTCAAGGAATCACCTACATGACATGAACATGAAGTTGATGAAGAGTTCAAAACTGAATGGATTGTGGCACTTTTTTTCTGATATAACATAAGACAATTCTAATATCACATTATCTGTCATTCAACTAAAATGTTTATCACTTGATACAAAATTCTTTAATATTTGAACTCAATACTAATATCTAATACGAAAATTTAATTGGTCAGACAAAAGATCTAATCTTTGTATTCAACAAAAAATTCTAAAAATCCAAAACAATTCTCGTGAACTGATGCTGTCATTTTGCGCCTACAAAGCCTACAGGTAGATAACTACTTTCAAAAGAATATAAAGAGTAGCTGAGTAGTCTCCTTAAAGGTAATACTTTAGGGTTTATTCTTTCAGATCAAGATGCTAGAAGAGTTTTCATTAACTGCCAAAGATACATTGATAAATTATTCTCAATATAATTAAAAACTGACAAGTATTGCAAACAAACTATTCATAGAGATTCAATGTAACAAATGGAAGAGGAATCTTGGAACAAACTGAAAAGTTAGTCACTTACTATGACCTCCTTGAACAACTAAAATCATTAGGTCCTGTCAATCCAAAATTATATCATCACTCGTAAGTGAACAGAAAATATATCCTGTTGTCCCCGCCCTCCTGTATTAAACATGAATTACTCATCATGCTATGTGACTAATATATGACTGATAAAGATTCTTAAACCTAATTCGAATCGGCTCAATAGAAACAGCACTCAATCAACTCGACTTTGTTGATTCAGTTGGTTACGTCACAGTAACTGACAAAAACATGATATTAATAGACGTTATATCACTCTTCACAAACGTTTTTTTTAGTAGAGATAAAATGCTTACTCTTTGATTATGTTGAAAACAACGTCCGCGAAATCGGTGTACCAAAGCGCTGTATAGAGGAACTACTTTTGAAATGTACCTTTAAACTTTTTAATGACTTCTACCGACAAACTGATAGTGCAGCTATAGGTTTACCTCTGAGTCCTCTTTGTACTGACTATTTAAAGACGAATCTATCAAATATTATACTTAAACCAACTGATCGTTGGAGGGTGATTATTCACTATTTTCGAACACACTGTCCAAGTTTCAACCGACTAATTACTATGACCTCTGCGAATTTCATTAGAAGTTGGATAATTTGTTGATTACTTTAGTCACGTGTCTTATGTTTACTCTGTGTTCCTGGTCCAGTGGAAGGTATGGGACTGGATTACGAAGATTATGTCATCCTTTGAGACGTAAGGCTTTCAAAATATCCCCTTCAGAACCCATAATGGTCTTAGTCTAGCAGCCGAAAATATGATATTTGCAGTTATTTTCAATCTCTGATTAATCTTTGTTAAAACATGAATACAAACCTAATGAATAGACATTTATCTTCAGTTTTCTCGATTTGTTTCATAGCTATTTTTGTTACTATATTTTTTTAGTAGCGAAGTGCAGTAAGCACTATGTTATGAAGTATTTCAATTTATTAACACTAATCTTCAAGTATACTGGTTATGTGTAATTTGTTACCTCTTTAGTAGAGTATTTTCCCTATCTCATGTTTGTAGTTTCTCGGACAAAGCTTTGATAATATAGATGATGTCCGCTCCAGGTTTATTCTCCATTAACATATATTTGACACATAGCCTCTTCTTTAGGATGTACTTAGGTCTAGAAATAGCATCCATTATCATTTGCATGTACTGTTGTGAAATATGCATTCGTATTTGCTGCGTTATAGGGTTCAAGTAATATATTTAGGGAAGAGGGGTGAGGGCCAATACACTTTTGAAATACCCTGTATAGAGCGCAGGTTCCATATTGGAAGACCTAAAACATTTTGCATGAAGTTTGCACAAAGTAGGACTGAATCACTACTTTAATTATTCCATGAAACAACTGAATATTTTGATTAAACCACATGACAATTCGTTCTAAATATTTTTAATAATCATCTTCAAATGTTATCCTATACTAATGTGATAGGAATATTGCTAAACAGAAACATTAGTAGTAGTAAATTGAGACTTCTAGTCCTAAATTTATCAGTAGTAATCGGCAAAATAATACTGACCTAGGTGCACTTGAAATAAAATAATTGTTAAATAATTTTAGATAATCAGTAGTAAGTATTGAAGTTAATTTTTGTGGCACTACCATATATGCTGCTTTTGGGATATACCGGCTTATTTGCAGGATGAGAAAGGTATTCGCTTATAGACTTTAGAAGCATCTTGAATTTTCCAGCAGAATCCCATCAACAATTTAACATGATACATATAGTGAGTGTTCATTTAGCTGGTTGTAAGTTAGGAGTGTCAGCTATTGGGTCCCGGCTCAAATGTCTGATGGCTAAGCCTTCATTGCTAAACTGAGTTCGATTCTCTGGTGGGAACGTAGATGCTCAGTGCTGTGAAGTCATATCGAAAGGTGAAATAACTGTATAATCCCTGTTGGTTTTCAATGGTTACCAAACTCAGACTAATTCATGATATCAAATTAAAAGTCATCAGTCTTTACAACATTTACTTACTGTCTCTAAGGAACTAACAATATGGCTTTGAATAACACACACTGATCATTTGGTGTACATAAAATGAATAAGACTATGATTGGTGTTAGAAACATGTAACTGTTTAGATGTATTTATTCTAACGGATAAGTGTAAACAATTCAAAATGGATTTTATAGGATTAAAGTGAAAGATAATTAATAGAAAGACATAATTAACAATAAAGTGAATAACATAAAAGAGGTTTATAGAAATACTTTAATGAAAGCATAAATCGAGTGAAAATTAGTAGTCATAGAAAACTCTGCTAAACTAAAGCTGTAATACATTTGCTCTATTTGAAGCATAGCAAATTACACATACACTAGTTTGTTTTAAGTTACTATCGTATTTTGATGTACTACTATTGTAATTGGCATTAAAATAAAGATCTATAATCAATACGTTTTATGCACATATATTCGGCGAAATAATGAAATATTAATAAATGAACAATGTAATGTTGACCTTTATAAAATAAACTAGAATTTCATTTTGTTTTTTATGATCATCCTTATACTTACAATAATGATTATGATTACGGTTATTATTACAGTTACTAATTTGTGTGTTTAATTAATAAAAAAAGTGATTGTTTGATCTTTGTTACCGATAGATGATTGTTAATGAAATTTTAGATATTAACATTGCAACAGCTGATCAGTCAATGTAATTTATGCCTCAGTAATTAACATATATATCAGTAAAGAAAAGAAACTTATAACTAAAAGCTATTGCTCTACACTTTTATAGTTTGCTTTTGTTCGTTACTTCTATATAAGAATGAGTAGAAAAGATGCAAGTAAATGAGAGATTGTAAATTTACGAGTAATTTGTCACCGCCTTAAAAGAAGTAAGTGAAAACAATAATAGGTAACATTACTACTAGATGTAACTTGACCAACTCGGTTAAATACGTATTTTTAAAAAAAGTGAAGAGGTTGGTCATCCACTTCATTTACCGAAAAATAAGTCAAAATCTTACAGACTGAGTTTGAATAGGCAAATTATTAAGTAAATCAAAACAAATAAAAGCAGACAAAGTATGATTATCATATGATAGTAAGTGAAAGATGAAGGAATTACATAGTACACATGATATAAAATGTTTACTTGTTTAGATTATCTGCAGATTGTCAGGCAGAGTTCATTATAAATAATGTATACTAGCGAATTTCGAAATTGTGATCAACGTGTAGCATGTTCACCTCGAGAAATAAAGTCTTCAGTTCCAAATCCCGTACCCTGCCATATCAAGGATCCACACTATTCAAAAGTCATAAACTACATTGAAATAATTCTTGATTTCTATTGATTTTTCAGTAAATATCAACTTTTATTAAGAAATGATCTATTTCAACAAGCCACCTAATAAATCAAGGTCTATGATTGTTTAAATGTTTCTTTGACTACATTTAAAAGTAATTGATAATTATAAAGGTAAATTAAAATTAAACGTAACCTCTTAAGTCCCTCTTTTAAGAACTTCCATAGAGTCATTAACCAAAACGATGATGGTTTAGAGAACTCTGATGCCCATGTTGGTCGTAAAGTTATAAAAAAATGATTGGCAGTGGAATATAAGTTATACATTTTGTATAGCAACAGTTAGTATTGTGATATTCTATCAAAAAACTTGTTTCCAAGCAGAAACTGATTAAATTCAATACACAATGTCAACAACAAGAAAGTATAAATCAATACTAATGAACTGCAGTACAGAGATTTTGGTTCTGGAATGTTCAATATAATTGAAATTTACTTAGGTTGATTACGATGACAATAAGCAGATAAACTGAATTAATCCATTTAAAAGACAGAGTGATTTTAAAAGTAACAACTAAGGCAAGCGAGGCTAACAGATGCTTTGACTTTCTATCTATTATCTTGGTTTCGACAAGGAGCTCTTGATTAGATTGATTGAATCGGAGTATTCATACGACGATCAGTAAACTAATTGAAGTATATACTACATCTTTTTAAATAAAAGTATTAACAGTTCTGCGCTTGATCTGATCACATCTTACTTCTTGGTTTTAATTTGACTAATTATATTTCCAGTATACCTATGATATACATATCGTCGATCTATTATAAAATCTCATCAGACTTTCGTACTCATCCTGTTGACTTTTTTCGATTATTAACACATAAGGATTGGTCAAGGACAAGTTAGGTAATCAATACATACTGTCACTTAGAATTTTCAATCTCTAACTAATATTGAGTCATAACACTTGACTACTGTCATCGCATCTATAATTTCTTAGACCCTTTAATACTAAAAACAAGAACAATTAACTTCAAAGATTGTGGCTGACAAGTAGAATCCAGGAAGTGAGTTTCTTTCTATTTGGAACTAGTCTCACGGACGTACAGGCATCCATGTTGATGATTACAATCGGGGTTCTGAACTCACTTCGTCTTGTTTTAAACACCACCACGTCCACCACTGAGTTCAGACATGTAGGTTTGTTGTTTAAACACCATTAACAATTTATTTATTTACATGAGTAGAACTATTGACTTTTCTTTGTAGACGATTCGTGAACAACATGTGTAAATGAATAAACATTTAGGTGTATTACATTTAATGCATAGAACAGCTTAATTAATTATTAGAAAACCGAGTTACTTGGATTTATAAATGCCACCACTGTTCATAAACAAAAGTGTTTAATCTCTTTTCAATTACTTTGACTACTTACAATCAAACATTAAATTCTCTTACTAAACATTTTCTAAAGTTCATGGTACTAGTTATCGTTAAGTATGTTTCATGTTTATTTGAGAATCCTAGAATTATAAAACGGAAAAAAATTAGGAAGGGTTTAAACAGCATTAGATATGAAGACTATTACCTCAATCATAGTCAATAGTTTGTGAAACGACACGGATTGTACCCTATCGATACATCTGATATTTCAACTTAGGGTATCCACCTCGTATCAACATATTAGTCTTCTGAACTCTAACCTTCGAGACCGTCTAAAATAAATGACATAAAGGATGAATAAAGACTATATTCGAAGAAAGTGTCAAACAAGCACATAAACTCGTGGGTATTTGGAGTTTCAAGGTGACTAAAAAGCTTTGTTGTAAGTCATCCAACTGGAGGATGAAAAGTTGCGTAAATGACCAACAGAGCGATGCCATATCAAGTTTTCTGAACCTTTTAAAAGTAAATAAAGGCTTCTCGACCTCTGCGAACCATCCAAACAGATAACAAATTAGAACAAGCATCATATTCTAATATCTTAACAATTAGGGAAGATAGTCATGCTACCTGTCATACAGTGATTTATATTGGACTTCAATTATCACCAATTTGACGATTCGCGTTTCCAACTACTTAACGTTATCAGTGCACATTTTCTATATATGTATATCTAAACTACTATTCAGTAGTCCAACACTTATAGTACTAATTTTCCAACCGGATATTGAAATATAATATTTACACAATAACCATTTTATTATATCTCAGACTTTTAATGATCTGTTAGCTCATAAATTGATTATTTCTTACGATTGTTATTGGAGAATCTCTTGAAAATAATATTTTTTAATAGTATACGGAAAATAACTGAACTGGTATGCTATGAATTTATTCATCTTGTGAATCATTTTCAGATAATTGGTGTTTACTTCGTTAATTGATCTCGATTTTGTATTATTTAAAGCTAGGGAGCATAAGACAAACGTTTTAACCTATAATGAGACCGTTCAAAGATGCGCAACACTGACGACGGAACATCTAGATTTCATCCATAACTACTAGCATCACTGGTCCAGTATGTAGTCATAGGATTCCAACTTCGATCAATCTGTAGTGCAGGGAATTCATTATATTATAATTCGGTAACGCATCTCATTCGCGATATATCTGAACTCAAATTGTAACCAACAGAATATAATTCCCGAAAAACACAAAATTGTAAATTATTATATAATACTTATTGTTGGCTTACTTACTTACGCCAGTTACCTCTCACAGAGGAGTACAGGCCGCTCACCAGTATTCTCCATTCAACTCTGTCCTGAGCAATCCTTTCAAGATGTTTCCAGTTTCTGTTCATCCTTTTAATGTCTAATTCCAATTCTCGACGCAGTGTGTTCTTTGGCCTTCCTCTTCTTCGTTTTCCAACAGGATTCCAAGTTAATGCTTATCTCGTGATGCAGTTTGATGATTTACGTAATGTATGTCCTATCCGTTTCCAACGTCGTTTGCTGATTTCCTCTTCAGCTGGAAGTTGGTTTCTTCTCTCCCATAGTAGGCTGTTGCTGATGGTTTCCAACCAACGGACATTCAGTATTTTTTGTAGACAGTTGTTTATAAATACTTGTACCCTTTTGAGTATGTTTAAAGTAGTTTTCCACGTTTCACCTCCATACAGCTGGACTGTCTTGACGTTCGAATTGAATATTCCGACTTTCAGGTTGACTGACAGTTGTTTTGAGTCCCATATGTTCTTCAACTGTAGGGATGCTGCCCTTGCTTTGCCAATCCTTGCCTTTACATCTAAATCGGATCCTCCTCTTACATCGATGATGCTTTCCAGGTACGTGAAAGTATCCACTTCTTCCAGAGTTTATCCATCAAGTTCATTTGGGTTGGTGCTCCCTGTGTTGTATTTGAAGATCTTGATCTTTACCTTATGTATCTTGAGACCTATTGATACTGAGGTTGCTGCGACCTTGGTTGTCTTCACTTGCATTTGTTGGTGTGTATGGGCTAAAAGAGCTAGATCATACGCGAAGTCCAAATAATCAAGTCACATCCTACTTGTCCATTGAATTCCGTGCTTCCACTCAGATATGGGGGTTTCAATGATTCAATCAACTACTGGAAGGAAGAGAAAAGGCCAGAGTAGACAGCCTTGTCTAACACCGGTTCTTACTGAAAATGCATTTGTCAGCTGTCCTCCATGCACGATTTCGCACTGTAGTCCGTCGTAAGAATTCCGGATGATGTTGACGAGTTTCTCTGGTACGCCGTAGTGTCGAAGAAGTTTCCATAACGATCACCTGTCTACACTGTCAAACGCCTTCTCATAGTCAGTGAAGTTGATGTACAGTGACGAGTTCCATTCAATTGATTGTTCAACGATGATCCGTAGTGCTGCGATTCGGTCTGTGCATGACCGATCCTTACGGAAACCAGCCTGTTGGTCTCGAAGTTGAGCATCCACTGAATCTTTCATTCTGTTCAACAACACCTTGTTCAAGATTTTCCCTGGTACTGACAACAGTGTGATCCCTCTGTAGTTCTCACATTTACTCAAATCTCCTTTCTTCGGTATCATGATAAGGTATCTTTCTTTCCAGTCTGCCGGCACCTGTTCTTCCTCCCAGATCCTCTTGAATAAAACGTGGAGCATCCTCGCCGTTATGTCTGACTTTAGTGCTTCGGCTGGTATATTGTCATGTCCTGCTGCTTTCCCACTGTCGATCTGTCTGATGGTTATCTTGCACAATCCTCTTTAACCCAGTCTTGGGACCGGCAGTAACCCTAGAAGAGCTACAGGCGGAGTTTTATTATTGGCCAAATAAACTATATGTAGAAGGTATTCTGTATTCAAGTTTCTATTAGTTTAAACTTGACAACATTTTCACGGTAACTGCCCGGGTTTGTTTATTTTAGATGTGAAACAATCACCACTGGTTACAGCAGATAATAGTTGAACAATACAATCAGCTGACTGAATTTTTAAATGTGGATCACTAAATACTGATCCACTGATATGAAATTGACATGTTTCGTGCCAGAAGTACCTATTCTAAATGAATAACTATTTCTCATCATGATTTTTGTAATATTTCAAAGGCATTTTGATTTCCTTAAGCTAAAGCAATCTATCTGCTTTGCTTGCTTGCACTAATCAATAGCACATGTGCATTTGATTGATTTTTTTTATTTTAACAAAAATGGTTATTTTCTGATAATCCCAAATCTTAGTGAAGTTTTAGAATTATCTGGTTTGATGTGGGAGTATTACAAGATACTTTTATTGTGCGTTGTTATTTATACAGAAGTTTATATGAAAAACTTAGTGAACATGAATGAATTCATGTTATTAATTTATATAACACTAGTGAGCTTGAAGAACTGACGATGAATGATTTTCGTCTTGTCTAAGCAACTTACGAAATAAGAAGATTAGAGGCAACCGCTTTCATCGTATTTCTACTGTTGAACTTCTTACGGACTACAGGATAATAAATATATTTTTAAATTACAATCACAGATCTCATGAAGAAGTGTAAACAAATGTATATTTTAAATCGAAATATTCATGTACATATTTTATCACTACCTCGTTATAATAGTTACGCTAACTACTGAAAATTATACAGTATTCGAATTGGATCCGATTTTGTATGGCACCTACTTGTTGACATTTTAAGTTACTTGTTTCAAGTTGTTTTTCTGTAAATTTACCCTCCATACTGTCTTTTAGACATTACACCAACAAACAAAATATATAGTTAAAATTACTCTTCTAGAATGAAATCAATTGCAGAATGCTAACCATTATAAAGATTATGCATATTTCCTAATTTATTTACATTATCGAAGACTATGAAAGTATCATCTATGTATCTTTTATAAATATCAAATAGTACCTACATGTTATCTACACATATGTTTTCTAATTTAAACATTAGGATGTCTGATGATAAGGCTTTAATATTGATGAAGCAGTCATCATTTAGTCTGTTTACTTACATACTTCATAATCATAGATACACTGCATGTTAAAAATACATATTAATAGTTCTTTTATGTTTAGTTGTTTGTATTTGTCTTTTATGTGGTGAAACGGTACACGAATATGCAACATAATCACAACAAAATTGATATGACAAATTCTTTAAAATAAACTCAAAAGATTTCGTAGTTATTCTAACGATTTTTAGCTACGACTACCGTCGTTTTATTTATGATTTGTAAACTGGTTGTACTAGTATTCAAGTTTATGTTCAAACTAAGACTCGAAGCTAATACCTATCTTTTTAAATGCTATGGAGTTATTCACAAAACTACTAGGTCCAGATAGCTACTATTGTTGTCAAATAATCACATATCAAAACTCATTAATCATATCATATGAAAATGATCATTAGTTAAACTTTAGTCAATAACTGAGTTAGAATGTTTTTTATGTACTAAGTAACTTAAGGTTGTACAGTTCGTGAATTATTGACCATTCCAGAGTTTTATTCATTTCAAAATGGAGAAAATAAATCGTATTAATTTCTAAATTAAGTTCATATACTTTTAATGATTTTATTTAAGAACATGAGTAGTTCATAAACAATACGGTACAAAAGAGCAACTTAGATGATTTTTAGATGCTTAAACATTTCTTAGACATTATTACGAAATTACACAATTTCACATCTTAAATTTTACTATGGTTTACAGATTGTATACATCATTACCAAGGTTAACTTTGATAATTTCAAATAAATTGAGCATTGGATAGGTTGTTTATAAAATGAGTTATATATATTTGTAAAATTCCAATGAGTAGAAATTAAAATTTCTGACGTTTCGCGGCTTAGTGTAAGTCGCTTCTTCATTCACATTTCATTCACATGAACATACATACAATTTTATTTTCACATAATCTCAGTTCACATCACACTAACATATGCATGCACACATGTCTCACATCAAACTACCTTGACCCAAATGACATGACATGATCGAAACTCGCAATTTTGATTGTACGAACTTATTTTGATTCTGATTTGTTCCATTGTATTATTTAATCTTGTGCTAATTCAATTCGGTTATTCATTTCTCTGAAGAAGCGACTTACACTAAGCCGCGAAACGTCAGAAATTTTAATTTCTACTCATTGGAATTTTACAAATATATATAACTCATTTTATGGTTTACAGATGTTTATAACCCCATATAGTAATTCTGATAGTAAGACTGATATTGTCTAAACCATGGTTTATATTGAATTTTACTCTAATTTTATCTATACTAAGTTTCATAATTACTAATTAGCTTGAACGAATGAGTTTCATTAATATTACTATGAAGTGCTAGAAATGTGACCAAAGCAAACAGAAATCATTTAATCATTACTTATACATAAGTAATAATGTTGAAGTCCAATCTTGTTGAGAGAAATTTATCACTATATCACAAGGTAGGAATTTTTCCCCTTCAATCTTATCGGTAGTGTAAATGGCCAAACATTCTCGATGAGACCAGAAAAACCTTTCGTTCGGTTCCCTGATAGAATCGAGGTTGTGCACTAATGACTAGTCCCTTATAGAATAAAAAATTTCGTTCTTTTTGGTTTTCACTGGCACTCAATCGACATTAATCAATGACGAATGTAAACAACATACTACTTTTCTTTCGTAAACTAGTCGAAAAAGGTTTACGTCTTGATGATGATTTAGAAAATAGATTCCACTTCTTACACAATAATCTAAATATCATAATGATGATGTGATTGTGAACGAAAACTCTGAGTAAGCACGAATAATTTGTTAGAAAAAGCTGGGTGACACTATTTGAAAAAATAAAAAAGTAGGATTTTTAAAATGTTACTCATTAGCCCACTCCAATAAGATACGAATGTGTTTCAGTAAAATACACAGTGATTCTACTGTTTATTTTTTAAAGATTGTTTTGATTTGAAAAGTTAGTCGTCTTACATTAAAGATGCTAATGGAAACATTTAGTAAAATTGTAGTTTGTCCAACTTATTTCTACTTCAGACATTCTAATACATTCACATCTAAGAAGAGCTAAACCGTAAACAAATTTGAAGAACTTTATCAACTAGTGAAATGGCTATTCAGTTCCTCGTAATAAAGCTTTTTATACAAATTTTCCTTCGATTGCCTCATACCATCAACATCAACACTGTAACGAATTCTGTGATAAGGTAATGAAATAAAGTGAGACAAAAGTAATCCAACGAAGAAAATCCTGAACTTCATGTTACTGACTGACTACAGCTAGACAACCATTGAAAATATGAAAGCACTGGACAGATGATTTATCTTAGTATAGTATAACATTACGTATTTAGCACCCTAACAGAGTTCACATTCAAGAACAACAGAACTTACTGTAGGACATTAACCTTTAGACCATTGAGACAGCATCCATTCATTTTCACTTAAAACTAGTCAACTCTTGATACTGAGCAAAAGAGATACTTTTCATCGATATCACTTACCAAAATGGTACAGTCTTATTTACATTGACTAAACTGGAATGGTATTCGACTGAAAAAGAGGAAGCGAGTTTATTATCATACTGCCCACCATAAACATCTCTCCAAATCATCTTAACAGTCGAACAACCGGACTTCAAGGTGGCATAAATAAAACACTTGTGTACTGTGTCAGCTTTAGCAAAATCAAAGACTTAAGTTTGAATTGAATCACAACTTAGAATATTAAATCTCCCATCCAACCATGCCCATAACAAGTTTAGTTGTCATTTTATATTGAATGATTACTCGTTATTATCAACTCGATTCAACTCAATTCTTTCTCCCTTTCTCCATATACAAGAAGTGGATAGTTGATTCATGAATTAGTTTTTCGAAAACACTTAAGACATTAGGCACCCCACTTGTGACATCAATATACTATATGATGTTAGCACTTCTCATTTTTCTACAAACTGTTATATTTGTTAGAGTATTTTAAACATCACTGTAGAGTAATAGTACAAAATATCTTCGAAGGGAATTTTTTTCTTAACTCAACTACTGTTGCTTCTTTTTAGTGAAACAACGGGGTTCTTCTGTTAAACTGTGAAATGCTACTAAACTATAACTAAATTTTTGACAAAAAAATGAATTAGTGATATTAAATATTTCTTTTAAACTTACAAATCCTATACTGATCAATGTATTTCATCGGTACATCCAAAATGTAGTTACGACACTTGCTACTCTGAGGATAAAAATTTACGCATACTAACTATACATTACTTTAAAATATGAAGTAGTGTCATACAATAATCGAAAATAAGCGTAAAAGTTTGACAAAATTAGAAATTTTGTTCTTCTTTATGGTTTCAGTTCAAATATGTTCGTGAATGAGCATTTAAAATAGATAATTTTTTATTCAAAAACTCCCCATTATATAAAATAGAATACCATCCGCATAAGCGAAAAATATTATTTCCAATTACATCCTCACCAAGCTTTACTACAATATGTTGCAATATTTGTATTCAAATTTGATAAATATTAAACTGATCAAGGTAATTTGAGTCAATGGTAACATAAAAAAAGGCAGATTATGTGACTAATTTATTACTATTGGTACACCTGTCATTTTTCTATTAATCTAAAATTTTCACCTATTATTAGCTACATAATTCACTTACTTCATTGTCACCATTAACCCATAAATTGACATTAATTGTTCAGCTTACACTTTCTTATTTAAGAAATCATCACATATCACCCCTATAACCTGATTAATGGTTATTATGAGAAATGTTCCAACTCAATCTTATGGACCATTATACCATAGTGAATGCATGAAATTTTACCTCTATAAGCTTATTAATGTTACAGCCACCATTTAGCCTAGAAATGCTTCAATAACAGAAATTATCATTTAATCTTAAACGCTCTAAATATGACTGCGATTTATTAGGTTCAATTCTGATATTTCTGGTTTATTATTTTCATATAATCACAGTGAATTCGTATCCCGAATATATAATTAAATCATTTTTACTGTCTTACTAAGCTATCATCCCTTACTAGTCTCTTGATTTTATTATGTTCATAATTAATATCAACAAATTAAGTGATCAAGTTACCTCCGATACATTCTAGAATTACTAATCGAAAAATTGTAAGTGCTATGCTATAAAGCTTTTATTTCAAATTCATAACATTCTCACCTCTCAACCAGTTGTCTTAACTGGTGAACAGTACAACTCTTAGTGTATATGTGAATGAACATTCTTAATTATCGAAAATTGATAACTTGTAGTGCGTATCTGATAGGGATGGAACATAATACACCAAGTTCAATATATTCTGCAAACGTTCCTTCTCTAACTTTATTTATAGTAGAAATATCAATTGAATCATGATATGTCGATTAAGAATTGTTTTGAGAAGAAAAATATAACAAGGCTAGATTGATTAATTCTTTATGTAGAGAACCAATAGTGATTTCATGAAACAAACTACCTAGTTCCATTGCGATGCTCTGAATTGTTAACTTCAACTACTCCTATTAAGTCAATTACATCAGGTGTATAAAGAGATAAGTTTATCATTATATTTCGTAATACTACTCATTACAGTTAAGGAATGGACGATAAATAACTAATTATAAGCCTTATCATTTCAGATTCAATTAATGCTGGTCATCGAATTCAATGTAACATGCCCTAAGCTCCAATATGTTGACTCTAATATAAAATGGTGGTATCCACTTGCATAGACTTGATCTTTGAATCCATATAAGATTTGTACAGTATCTTTATCAATTTTATGAACATGAACTTAAATTTAACTTAATCATTTCACTTTTGCCCCCTTATTTCTAAAGCTTAATAGATTAGATAGTATACTGTCATTACACAACTAAATCTAATAGAATAAAAGGCAACTAATCTATTTACTTCTGTTAGAAATATTAAACTCTTCAAATTTGTAAGCTCATATATTAGTTTCAACGCCTTTTTTAATTTACTAAACTTGTAAACAGACCTTGTGTAATTTTCGACTGAAGTTATTTGCAGTGTTCACTACATTAAGAATTAAAGTATAATCATCAAGAAAAGTTTTACTTCAAGGTCTAACTTTCACTACTGTTGGGTTTTTAATTCAGATTCTCCAAGACACTACATTGAAAGGTACATAAAAATTGGTTACAGATAATTCTAGATAAATAAAATGAATTATTTAGTGAAAATTATACTTCAATGTGTAGCGATCATTCGTTGAATGATTGAAAAATTAACTGGATACAACATACATATCGAACATTCAGGATAATCCCGATTTAACTTTTACCAAACATTCATTATAATTAATAAATTAAGAATGATTTTACATCATTTGATTTTCATTACACTTTCATTGTATTCATTAAACAAGTGTGACATTAGGTGCACATTCATCAATCGTAATTATATTAAACAATCTACAAACGAATGTACTTTCCGTTTATTATTATTCAGTAAGAAAATTATTTTATTTCCACAATAGTTGGGTGATATATCACACAAAATATTAGGTTGCATGGCAGAATGTTAAAAGCAACTGCTTGAATCCATGAAGTTCGTTAGGTTTTGTATCAATATTGGCGTTCATAAGCCAACTTTGTAGCAAAGAGGTATAACAAGCTTTCACAGAAAGTACATATACGATATTTATAATTGTACAATATAATAAATAACTTTCATTGTTTGTGTTTATATAAGCAATGATTACATGAACAACGACAGAAAAAGAATATTGGCAAGATAAAATGAATTTACTCTATTTCCAAGCTTCTGAATTAACTGTAAAAGATTTGGAATTACAAGTAAGTATTTGATAAACTTTATCCTGTGAATCTGAGACAGATGATCAAAACAATCGAAAATAATAAGTCGAGTAGAACACAAAAAGCTCCTATTAGACGAAATTAAAACAGACATTTTAAAAGAGTCCTGAAGGGAAGAGGGAAGAAATGAAGGTGCCCAGACTGGGACTCAAATACTAGTTTTCGATTAAAAGTTTATAAACATTACACAAGTACCAATTCTTATCAATACGTTTCCTATATTTGATCCTGCAGCTTTTGTTTAATTGCAATAATAACAATTTGTTATGCTTGCTCATCTGATTGTTTCTAAAATATAATATTCCTCGAACTTGGCGTCCTCATTTACTGCTGTGATAACTAACATTGTTTGTTTCTGATTCACCTCTCTTTAGTGTATAGTCTTCACTACTTATATAATTAGAACGTTTTATTAACACACTTCGTATAACGTAATTATTAACGATTACTATTTTAGTAACTTTATTTTCTCAAGTTTTGATCTGCCTTCTGTATTGAAATACTTACTTAAGCTATTTTCATTATTGTAATCAACATCAGTATAAAACCTATCCTTATATTATCAACATTTTACTTATTATGACTACTTATGTAATCTGTCTATTTCATTGTCACAACTAGATCATAAATTGCCTTGGTTGGTCTAACATACTTCATATTTTCATATAAATATTGCCGTATATAAGAGTAAAGCCTGATGAAGATTTAAATAAGATCAATAAACTTTACTTACGCATATGTTATTTTAATTTACATGGAGACTTTAAATTTTTTTCAGTGGAAACAGAATCTAGGACGAATAATACCATAGACAAGAACAAACTTCTGTGTGCATGAAATATTTCCAAAGCTACACTTTAACCCTTCCCCTTATCCAAATTGCAAATGTAATTTATCAGTTTACTTGTCGCTTCCTTGTCAGCAGTAATAAAACTTTCAAATATAATAATTAAAATATCGATGTATCAACTTATAGTTCTTGACTTATTTAGCAAAAGACTATTCTATTAACAATTGAATTGGTACTATATTCAAACAACAGTATATTCGATTGCCTCTCAAATGTGTATAACTTTTTAGATTTTACAAAAACATTTGGTCAATGTACAGATATATCATGTTCATAAAATTTCTTTTGTGAAAATAATATGAATTATACGCATATATCTTAAAAGTAGTATACAACAGTAATAAAACTCTATATAATGTCATTTAAACAAACGATATATATTTTTAAATTATTCTAGTTTTCTCTAATATATTTATGTTAGCTGTCACCCATTCACTAGATGTAACATCTAAGGACAATAATGTGAAAAAGGCCTAAAATTTCAGTTAAAATGGAAATTTTCGATATTCAGTGTAGCACAGTCTTCATAAGAGATTAAAATCGTTTCGTATCAATTGTAGCGCAACAGAGTCCAGATGGTTTAAATGACTGTATGCAAATATTTGAAAGATAATAACATAATGAAAGTAAAGTTCTAAATATTCATGAATCGAAAAGAAATTACTACGTGAAAATACAAGAGAAAAAATCAAGAATGTAAATCAAACTTTATAGAAAAATGGAAATCTTCGCTTCGATTGATGAAAAACACTAGACTTGTAGGTTTTCCAGATAAGTATACATTCTTTAAAAGTTCCACAAACGTTTGTAACTTGATAAATCACCAACAAATTTTATAAAAAACAACTAAACCATTTTAAAGGAGCAGTGACCTATTACTTAAAGCAATTAGCCTTCGTGTGATAAGACACTTGTTCGAATAGTACTCCGACGAATTCGGTTTGGAGAACGATATACTACCGTTTAAGCTCATACAAAATGTGGTTGAAAGTTAAATGTATTAGTTTGTATTCGGTATATGAACAAAACGAAAGATAACTTTATAAGAGATTTGTGTAGTTCAAATTACAAACACTAGCAACCAAGAATATGGAAGCGACCAACTGTAGCGAAGAAACTAGATAGAGTTATTTGTAATGCATTCAATGTACGCTGAATTCATTGTACTAATCACTTTCCATTATTTCACCATTCAACTATCATATAGGTGATGCACATTAGTACAATTCTCACCAAATATGTCACTCAATTCGTCTTGAGTTAGACACAAATGTTTAAAAGGAACACTGTAGAGTACCCCAACATATCGGATGGAAGACACGATAGTTCTTAAAATGACAACTTAAATAAAAATTACATATCAATATGCAGCACTCACCAAATAAATAGACAGAAAAAAGTTATTCGATACGATGCGATGAACATCGAAAACATTGTGAATAACCTCTACTGAAAAAAATCTTGCCCCATGATAATTAAAATTGTGGTTAAATGGAAAAAAACGTAGAAAATATCTTACAGATACTGGAAATATAATTTACAATTTAAAAGTGATAAGGCATGAAAAAAGAATAATGCCATGTCAAAACTAACTGTAAGCAGCAATTCATCGAAATTAGTGTTGTTGGGAACAGACAACTATTGTCTTTCTCGAACCTGTTTTCATAATCCATACAGCCATATTTAAATATGATTGGAATGTCGACATGATTCGTAAAAGAATGTAAACAATTTTTTCGTAGACTGTAGACAACAAAATTATGCAAAGACGAAAATAAGTGGATTAGCACACAAAATATACGTGCTAGTAGAATTATTTTTCATTGTCTACTGAATAAATAAGTGAACTGAATTAATAAGGTTGCTAATTATAGACTAAACAAACGACTAACTGCAACACAAGTAAGCACCCATCAACATCAAAGTTTGGAATTAATGGCTTCAGTTGCTCAAGATTTAATAAGTGAAAATTCATGAATGACTGTCCTGTAAAAACAACACGAGAGCACATTCAGCAGTGGCTATTCTCAAGTTTCTTATCCACTATTAGAATAACCTCCACACTCACTCAACAGTTGTACATAACTTACTTGTTTCCGGAATAAAAAATAGTCGAGTAACAGTGACACTCAGACAATAAAACGTGAAATGATGCAACAATTGCAGAGTTCGACATCTGGAGACTTCCAGGAGTGTTTCAAACAATCCAAACAAGGATGGAAACAAGTGTAATGTTATAAAAAGAAAGAGATTAGATTGGTACACCATGAATTTTGAAAAATAAAAATTGTATGATTACCATTCCCTTATTTAATGAATATCAGGTTTCGATGAATTGGTATTTTGAACACAATTTATGATCTTTCTAGAATTACGTAGAAAAAAACTGATTATATATTAGTTATAAACATTATTGCTGCTTTTATCGTAACGGCATCAGAAGGTCAAGTAAGATTTTTTTTTCGCTATATAAATCCACAATTAGTTACAGTATTTTACAGATAATTTGATTGCATTTGCAATTGATATTGCCTATGGTATACAAACTCGCGTTACTAAGCTCTGTAACATTGATTAGTGGTTTTCTCTTGACCTCTTCCAATAACCCAACATCAAAATATATTCCATGTGATATCAAGTCACTTAAACTAGTGAACACATTCCGACTTAATTAGTAGACTTCCATTGGTAATTAAGACCTAAACGAGAATGAAACTGGTTACTAACTTAAGAGTTCAATAAATAATTATTAACTTCTATTAAAGTAAGCTCTTAACTAACGTGGAAAAAGAAAAACGATTTAATTAAAACAATCATTAATACATATATTTAGCAAGATATGTACTACCCTATCTATCAAAAATTCCCATATACCTTCGAAACAGATCATAATATCAACCAAATAAAGAAACAACACATATTCATACGAAATAGGTTTATTTCTTTGAATACACCTGTATGCTTCTTTTTTTTCCAAGAACACAATCAGACGAATCAAGTTAAGTAACTAAAAACAAATATTAATTATTACTGGTCTAAAATAAATAATGTTTGCAATTTCAATAAAGTATAATCATTTCAATACTCTATTCAATTTTTTTTTACACGAAACTGTTATTGTTTATTTTTCTCAAAATATTACTGTCAACTAAAAAAAAAGGAAACTGATGTATAGTGAACAGTAGACAATGAAATTAATGAAAGTTTGAAATAACCAATAACGCATACATATACGTATGTATCCTTTAAGATTTAAGAAGATACATCAATTAAAGCAAGTCACATGGTTAAAAACACAATAGAAGGGAAGAATAAGTAAAAGGGAATACGAAAAGGACTACTGGTGATATTTTTTAATAGTAATGATAATAAAAATAACGGGAACAACAAAAGCAAATAACAATAATAGTATTCAATTGAGATTTTTCAAACTTAAAAGAAAACACAAAAGTATAACCTTATTTATTTTAAGAAAAGATAATTTTTACTGACACAAAATGTCATTCAGCATTGGTTAGTTTTAATATTGCAATACTTGGTTGAAAAAAAAATAGAAAAATAATAAATTCAGCATATTCTGGAACTAATCAATTAATGAGACGGTTTGCAGACATGAAATGGAAGAAAGTCAAACAACTCAAAGAATAAAATACATAAACATGCAGAAATTCGTATGGTTGATCAAACAACCAATAGAACCGGAAGGATGATTAATTCCCCTTGAAACTAAGCAACACGAAATAAGTATGGAGACACAAATGTGGTTACAACGATACTGATAAGGGGGACTTAAATGTAATGTAATTGAGAAGACTGACTTGTAACTGGCTTGCTTTATATAGTGCACTTTCTCTACGAAGGGTTAATAGAGGTTATCGAATTGAAAACCAATAAGTAAGCAAAACGTTATAAAGAAAAGCCACCTAGGATGAAAGGAGAAATTGTCTTATATACATAATTAACTACATATTTAGTGTACTGACAAAAGGAGCTGAGGAAATAACCAGAATATGGAACATGAGACGAAAAATCAATAAACGGTGAGAGATAATAATGTAAGCAAGAATCACAATGAAAGTATCTGATAAAGAGGAAGCTAAAATTACAACAGGAAAAGTAGCATGAATAAGACAACAGCGAAAAATAACACGAAACGGAAAACAACAAAAGGTTCATTTTGAAAGACATTAATTATATCATAAACTGCGCAAATGGGAGAAACAACAATTATTCGTAAAAAGCAATTCCGTCACAACAAGATCAAATTATGCAGCGCAAAATGTAAATCAAACTGGCTCAGAGGAAACGGTGACAAAGCCAAAAGTGGGAATTAATTAAATTGATAAAGTTAAGGGTAGGTTTGTGCAGGCCAACGTACATAAAATTGAGAAAAAAATAAGAAAAACCTAAATCTATCGGTAAATAAGCCAATACATGGATCAGTCACAATTGTTATATTCAGGAAAAGTAGATTAAGAACAAAAAAGAGAAAGATAAGGACATTATATAATTGCAAAAGTGGCTTGAAGTATTTGAGAATACTTTAACAAAGTATATATATATATATATATATATATATATATATATATATATATATATATATAGCGAATAAATAATTTGGCAAGAAAAGAACCATGTAAGTAGATTAAAGAGGAACGAAATAGAGGTTTTATTTTACACATTGAAACCTTAATACAATACTCAGTTTGGAACATAGAACAGTGTATACTGTGCAAAATGTAAACAATGAACAACATGAGTAGTGCAAGTAGTTGGGCCCATTTCAATTGTATGGGGAATTTTTACATATTTGTACGCATATATATGTACGGAGACACGATAAAGCGGTCATAAAGTGATGATTCTGAAAAAAATTAAGAAAAAAAATTGTGAAAAATTTCGCAGGTAGACAACTGTGAAGTACGAAGATAATTCCGCAGGACAACAAACTTAAATGTTTCAACTTATTCTATTCCAAAGTCGGTCATGTACAACGCAGAACCTGATAAATATGTCAATCAATTTAAGTTGCTGCATTCGATTGGCACAGCAAAAGGGAACACTAAGATAGTAGAAGTATTAGCAGCATCAAGGTTAGTAAAACACAAAAGATTAAGCATGGAGAATATCATTCGAGCAACGTTCTGAGCAGTGTCACCCGACCTCCGATCAATGGTTACGGGAGTCTCATAGACCTTAATCAAGGAGTCTGTACCTGTCGGCATAGTTCAGCCAAACAACCAGTGATTTTGTGAACTTAGCTCTACAGAACGAATAATAACGATTTAAAATAATTTACAAATAAAACAATTTTACTTTACTTCGTTAATTATATTGTCTTCTGCATATATCTTATTTCAAATTATATTTTAAAACAATTTTGATATATGTAATATGTTTTTATTGTAATGGAGTCTAGAATAAACATCTTACCCTAATTAATGCTCATCGGATGTATGTGCATACTAGTGTTAATGTTCACACTGAAACTTGACAAAGGGTATTCACAAACACTTACTTATATTTTAATACACCATTTGAACATATTAGTTCAAGTAAATGTGTTGGTATATAAAGCGAGCTGCAACTTTAATACAAACACTGAGGTACATACAAATCAAGCTAATGAGTCTCAAACAAGACAGAATACATGTTCTAAATTTTAATAGGAGCCATATACTACATACATTAATTTTTATGACATAATACTATCGAAGCAATCCTTTTAAGATGCATACACGATAACATAAATTAATCAATTAAACACCTGAATATCAACGACGGGGAATTACAAACATTTACTAATCGTTGTAAGCATTTGTTTCAACTTACACAAGTTATTTAACTGCACGAATATTTGTGAAGAGACAATTTGATTGTAAAGGAAAAACAAAATCCTGTTTCACAACAAACTAACGAAAACGATGACAAGCGGAATTAAAATTTGAAAAATATATCTCGAAATTTGAATGTATGCACATGTATACTTCTTGTATAATATCAGAGTAAATAAGTTATAACAACTGATAATAACTGTTTTCCATATTTTAGACACAAAATTCAGCATCGAATGTAGACTATAATAATAATAATAATCACTAGGAAACGATTGTCGTTGAAAAAAACAGGTTTCAGCACCAAATCTAGAAAGCCTAAAATATAAAAAAAATATTATAGAGATTATCAAAGAACTCTGGGTGAACACGACTATCATCATCAACAAGGAAAGTAAAACCAATAACAAACAAGGAAAAAAATCATTTAGTACCCTGTATAAAATTAAATAACATTCTACGTGAATGGTACAGGTGACTATTAAGCACTAAAGTTTGTAATAATATAGGTAAGTAGTTAATCCAACAGAAAAAAAAAGAACAAAGTCAAAGAACTGTATTTTACAAAGTATAGGAATATGTCTATTGAATGCTTGCATCTTTTCATACAGTTCCTCGCCTTCATAAATTCTAAAAAGTTAAAAACAATACGTGCAGCAGAATGATATGATTTCATTTTATTACGCGTTTTCTCACTAATTGCTTATGGTTTAGAAACAATTACAATTGTTAAAAACAAAACAGGTATACACAATTTATGTTAAGATAATTATCGAATAAATTTGCGTTGAGATTCTAGAAGGAAAAACTGGAAAGAGTATGGATACAGGATTAGAATATCATAAGTTACGTAATAACGTACACAAAACATATTGGATAATTGAGCAAAGCCCAGATATAAAAAAAGAGATAAGAATACTGCAAGTCTAATTCTTAATGCTGAACTTAAAGCAAAGAAAGATTGACTATAATGTCTTTTTGGATACACTAATTCGGTTCAAATCTTTGCTTTTGCTTCAAAGAAGCGTAATAGATCTGTTTGTGTAGTGATTCTTTGGAAGGCTTTTGAGGTACAGCCCATAGTACTTATATATGCATTTTGTATTCATACCCTTTCCAGTTTTTTTCGTCTAGAATATTTTTATAGTTGATATGTGAATAAACAACCGTCTTCATGACTTTTAATTCTTGCATATTCATTGACTTCTTAATAATCTACATCTCAACGCAAATTTATTTAATACTATCTCAACATAAATTGTGTATACCTGCTTGTTTTTAACAACTATAATTGTTTCTAAACCATAAGTAGTGAGGAAACGCGTAATAAAATGAAATCATAACATTTCGCTGCAATTATTGTTCATGCTTTACTAAACTTTCTTTTGTTCGAAAAATCCCTAGAGATCATTAAAAAGATATAAATCAGATATCTTTCGTTCCATGACTTTTAAAACTTAGTTCATCAGCCTCTCCCTAATTGACAAACAGAGTACACAAAAGATCAGATACACTAAATTTCATCTATTAAGTTGTATATCATTCTGGTTTTGCATGACTTTTACAGCATTCATACCCTTCACTAAAAAGCCTAATTCATGTAAAAAAAAAATGGCTGTTTACTTCAATGCCCTCAGCACTTCACGAACTTTGTCAGAAGTTCCATCAATAACGACAGAATCTTAATTTACACACACGCGAATGTACACAATTCATCATCAATTTATTTTTATCTGTCAACAATTGTCTTATTAGAAATTATGGTTACACAAAGATAATAAGTGTAAGATAATATTCCGATTACTCATTACAACAAACTTATTCATGAAAGTCAGTCTTTTATTTCAATGCAATGAGGATTCTTAAAATCACACTAACATACATAGATATACGATAACGAAAATCTGATGGATAACATCTAAATAAACTGAAAAAAAAATCCGAATGAATATCCCGTAGTGAAATGAAATAGATACACCAAACTAAAAAAAAGATTTACATACTAATCAAATCGACACTATCATGCAAACATTCTTAGCAAAAACGATGAAGAAGTTACAATTATATACTTCATAATCAAATTCAATTAGCTGAATTTGCAAGACACATTATAAAAAGTATTAAGTGTAGGGTTTCATAGTAAACAGTGTAAAAGTTGATAAACTACTAATATTGAGTCTACCCAACAACAAAATTGGAGTTTGTTGATTTTTGCAATTATGCACATCTATTCTACTTTAAAACAACACATAATAATCCACAACATATTACAAAGAAATAGTAATTTTAAACCGTCAGGCTATATTCGAAAATACAAAGGATTGGTGTACAGGAAGCATGCAGTAAAACAAAATAAAAAAGTTGAGAATACATTGAAGTAACAGTATATAAGTGTAGAACAATTACATTACATGTGAATATGCAAATTTTCACAACAGACCTAAGAAATGCACTTTCATTTAAATAGGGCGTCACAAATCATAGCTTCATATATGAAGATACATGCAAATAACACATCTTTTCTGGCGACGAACAAAGAATGTTTCAGCTTACCCTAAAATGTCACCAATAAGCTTTATTTAATTCAAGATGAACAAGTGTTTGAATCTAAAATAGTGAAGTAGTAAGTAATGGACATTTGTTTTGAATGAAGGTATTGGGAAGAGATATAAGGACTACAACTCCAAGGTATAAACAAGAAAATATATGCATGAATAAAATCCATTAAACTAATAATCTAAGCTTTGCAAACAAGTGTACTATTAAATGCAATCACTAAGTCGTGAATTTTCAAACAGATAACAGTCAAACAATCGATGAGAACAACAAAACAATGTAGTACAATTTGATTCTAATACGAAACAACTAAATAATATGTAATTACGACCCACCACGACTTTTAGGTCTTGTGATGAACGTCTAATCGCGAGACCACTGAGCTTATTTTGTGATCAATCCCTGACAGTTGTAGATGCACACTACTTAAAAGTTCTATAATATGATGAAACAGTTGCTCCTTTGTTTTCAATGGTTCAGTACGTGATGCAGAACCACAAATCAACTATCTGCACAAACATATACTATTAAAAATAAATTTAGTATAAAGTATTTTCATATATACAAGAAAAATTGTATATATGTGCAATATATGCTTAAGTGAATTAGTGCGAAATTTTACGAAAAGCAGATGAGTGCAATGCATAAAGTTCGAGTTGAATAAAGAAACAACTCATTTGTCAAAATTTAACAAAAATATATAAATAAATATATGGTAGTTAACTTACTTTCATTTTCAAATTCACTAACACTTGAATTTCCCTTTGTAGCTACAGTAATAGGAGAATGAACTGAAGCTGAAAGATCGTTTACATTTTGAGTATGAATAATTAGTTCTCCAGAAGAATCATTCTGAGGTTTCTGTGATGTCATTACAAATGATTCTGAACATTCAATTCTCGCTTCAAATAGAAGTTGTTCTGCGTGTAAACGTTGTGCTACAGTACTCTCAAGTACACGTCTACTTTCTGCAACTCTATCACCAAGTCTACGAGCCTCCGATGTGTACTTCTCTATACATCCTTGACTTAAGTGGCGTAAATCTATATTTTACAGTTTCAAGTGAAAACAATAGTACAGGTTACTAATTGTAAACACGCTATTTTATGATATATATATATATATATATATATATATATATATATATATATATATTAATACGTTACGTTACACAGACCTTAGTACACTTTTACTGAACTTATTGACTCCCTTATCAAGTACAGTTTGGTGTTTTCGGCTTCAAAACATACTTTAAGTGTGTAGGAAAATGAAACTATTCTGTTATCCATATCGAAGTATGTAGGATGGGGTTTGAATATTTAAGCAAATAACAGTACATAAATGCAAAATTTTAAACTCACTGTCCAATTTAGTTCCGATCTCTGAAGGATTTTGAAGCAACCGTCTAAGTAACAACCGTTCATACAAAGAAAAAGAACAACAAAGTACTAAGGTATATAACATAACAGATTTAAGTCTGATTAAGTAAGCAGCCTTATTTAGGAAAATTAAAATGAGCCACTCACATAGCCTTCAAACACTGTTTAGTCGTGAGCGCTAGCGATACTACCCATTTGCCCAAACCATAGTAGGTAGAGCAAAGTACAAACTTCAGACTTACGAAGAGATAAGTTTGAAACGCTACAAACACTGAGCTACTTTACCTAACATAACAACTGATGCCAATGTTAATAAAATGATGCAAACTATAAGCCGATATTCTGAAGCAAAATGTCTATCATAGTAGTAACATTAGTGAATAGAACTACATGTGTTAAACAGCATAATCAGGAGAATTTATCAAAGAAATATACTTAATCGGAACTAAAAGACTAGAACGTCTAGAAAATAATAAATCATACTTTGTCGCTAAGGGTAATCAGTTTAAATTACGACTTGTTTAGATTATGATATCCTTTGTAGTATTTCATTATGGACGTATATTACCACAATCAAAGATATTATAACTGGACATGAGTAATTATTAACCGAGAACGAATGTTGATATTTATGATCTGTCATTTAAAATCTTACAGATGTTAACAAAGAAAAAAACATTATCACTACACAAAAAGTTTGTTTACAAGCTAATTTACATCGGATGTGTGTATGTGGGCTTTTATTAGATGGCATGTTGTCAAATAATTTTAACACAGTGATAATTCACTTGCAATAAAATTTAGATACTCGTTACTCAATACGTTGGAGCAGTTTAGTAACATGCCATATAATCAAGGCTGTGAGCGAGCTGTTGTAAGTAATAAGTAATAAAATGTTAAATTAACGTAACTAAATTACATGATACTAATCATAGCAGCGAATAAGTGGTATCGACAACATCCCGTTCAGTGTCTATTGTAATGTCAAACGGAGGAATTGGAAAAGACACACAAAATGATGGAACATATATAATTATATTTGTATTTACCCACATAATTTGACTTATCCAACAGGGTATTAGTTCATGAGATTACCAACTGTTGATCTGAGTCACATTGTTAGGTTCACATTATTTTAATTAATATCCGCGTAATTACTACAAGCAATGATTGGAGACGTCGGATCTGACTTACAATCAGTGAAAACAGTCCACGTGCACTTATTCTTTATATACGAATTATATACATATATCTTAAAAGTTTTACGTTGTTTATAACTGACTGATTGATTTCAGCGAGAATAATCAAAGCTTCTGGATTAATCGAGAAATTATAGATATCAACTACGAAATATATTGAGTCACGAAAACCTAATTCCTTAATGCAGATATGTTTACATAAATCAAGAGTCACATTTATTCTGTATATGGAGGTTAATAATACTACTCACTGGACTATTTACATTGAAGGTGGAACAGGGTTAGAATCTTTGACTAAGTTGTTGAAAAGTATTTTAATGGTTCAATATAACTAGCAAAACAATCTCACTGCGTTTCGGTTAACAATCAGTAGCACAAAGAGTGAAATAAAGGAGTGATTACTGTTTGGATTCCTTTATAGTAAGAATATGTAAAATCAAACTAAAATAAATTATATAACGTATAAGAGACTGTGTTCCCGAAAGTTATTGAATATTCGGAACAATACACTAATTAAACCAATTAAGAGGAACGATTTGAACTTACAAAGTTGAACTACTAGCAACATCTGGTAAATGATGTCCTTCAGCCTTTTTATGATCCACTACATCAGATAGAACTTTTGAATCGATAATAAGATTTGTTTTTACTTTTAGTGTGGATACATTATCACTTGCTGTAACGGTAGAAGTAGTAGACAATTCATCAGGTAGGCCTCCACCAGATTGTATTAGTAGAAATATTTGTTAATGATGATAACCAATTATTGCTACTAGTTGGGATTGAAGTAAAACGTGGTCTTGACATAATAATATCAGATGGTCGATCCGATTCCGGCCCAGGTATCTCCGCTGTTTCTAAATCCGTATCAGATGGTGGAGGTGGAAGACTTGCAGCAGCTGTTAATAATTCAGCAACCAATGGTTGCACATCACCTTGTAAAAAGAAGATAACCGATAAGTACATATGTTTTTGTAATTAAGAAAAGTAACCTATATCATCATATTAAAACATCTACGCTTCAAATTCTAGCAGAAACAAAATTAGCTTTAAAAAAACAACTATCTTGTAAGCATTTTCTGATGGTGTTGATCCAGTCTCAGGATTGAACATCAATCTGCTTACTCCTAGTGAAGCAACTTCATACATAGTGTGACTCGAAGCCAGTTTTCTAAAAGTTTATATTGACATCTTGATAATAATTCACTTTACATGTACCGAAGACCCCTTAGAGTTATAAAATAAAGTGGAAGGAGGAATATACGCGAATTAAGATTTTGAAGTGATGCAAATAATTTGAAGCTCAGGTTGATAACACTGATAAAGTTAAGTTCTCTTAGTTTAGTAGTTTAATTGAATGATTGTTCCGTATAACATCATCAGTGACTACTTAAAGTAGGATTGAACCTTAAGGACCTGAAAAGCCAAATAGGCCAGTTAAATAGTATAAGAGTAAGCATCAAACTAAAGATCTGAAGGCGAAGACACACTGTTGACTGTATACAGCTGTGACATTAGTACGGTGTTTTCATTAGACAACCAGTATTGAAGCGATATCACTTTCCGACTGTGGAAGGAAGAGAGGTATAAAAAAGACCGAGTATACACCACTACATCACTGAAGATTACCATGACATGACCAGTGAAGAACTTAAAATATGTACATCAGTTCAGGTTGCCAAGCCCCATCTGTACAGCAAGATAATACTAAAGTAGCAACAGCAGTAGTCATAAAAAGATTACGCACTGGAAGTATGATTCGAGGAAGTGATTAACCGTAGAAGGAAAGATACGAAATAATTTTAAGTCTAGGATTTAAATGGAGATAAATAATGAATGCAACAGCATCATCGCAACATATTCTGAGCCACTTTATTCACAGTCTCCTACTCTTGGTTATAATAATCGTGTAGACCCAAACTAAATAGTCCGTACCTGTTAAAATGGCTTAGATTAACAGTCCACGATTTTATGGACTCATACAACGTTTTGCTCTAGTGTATAAAAATGTGGAAAATTCTACCTGAAGTAAGCGTTGATGACGATGTCAAGAACACCCATGAAAACATAGCAGTTAAATCAGTCACCTCAGATAACTCAATATATGCCAAAAAAAATTCATATCTACTTGAATATGTTCTGGTTAGACATTGCAGATAGTAGCATTTATGAGAGTCAATCAACGTCAGAATAAACTTAAACTACATTGTGAGTAATTACTGTTATTGTCCGACTTCATTCTTTAGATATTAATTGTAAATTCAAAGCTTGTACCATTTTTAGTCTACATAGTGTTCCTTATACAAAACTAGCAAAACATTTGGGGTCTGCTACGAAAGTTTGTTATCCTTTGGACCGTAATTAGATCAATGAAAAAGCAAAAAAGCTTGTTAGTTGTAAATAAAAAAGATTTGCAGCTTCTAATTTACCTTCTAACCGTCCAGGTTGATGGACTGAATCTTCTGAACTATCAGTTGTTGAACTATCACATAATGCATTTTTACTAGTAGCAGTATTAACATCAATTTCAAGCGTTAAATCTTCTGCTGAGTCAGGTGGGACAGAACACCCACTTTCTAAGCCTAAATCTGGAGAAAATATCCAGGCGTGGTATTTAATCACAGTTTCGACAAGCTATAAAAGGAAGTATAAAATCGATACACATATAAAAGGAGATCAGTAATAATGTTAGTCATACATAGAAAGACATGAGATATCTCAAATTACAATACCACATTGGCAAAGAGCCAAATTTAAAAGATGAAAGAGTCAAAATGATATAGCAATAATCACAATAAGTGAGATTAGACATTGAGAATATGGTTTATGAAGAAAGGATAGAACGGTATGTATGAAGGAATATTGGAACTGGAGATCTAAGAAAAGATAAGGAATGAATGCATCCATGCCACTATGACAAAATGGACCCTAACCAGGCATTCGGTACCAACCCATCTTTCAAAAATCAACAGTCAGTGTATTAATACCACATCATACCTCTCCGATCTCGATCACATGAAAATCAACATAAAAATAATGAACATATAGCAATAAAATGATCTATTTAGTTACCCTAACTCTAGCAGTAGACTGACGAACGTCAACGGGTGTATGCATAGGATTCCATGTTGGTATGTTTCACTTAGTAATGATAATTTAATCAAAAAGTGAGTATATATGAATGAAATGGTTAACAATATAAAGGTACTAACAGTTAAAATTTACGTAATTGAAACATAATTTAACTGTTGAACTACTTACGTCGATAGATGGCTTAAAAATTGTGCCACTAAACCTGAGAGGTAGGATATTTTAGATGGGAAATAAGAAATATTTTTCGCAAAAATCGAATAATCAATTAGTCACTTATAAAGTATTACACAATTATATGATGTTAGATGAGTGAAGATAGTCGGGTTTTCAGTCGACTACCTTCAACTTCTTATGATAACAATCTTTAGAAATGTCTCCGAACAACAAAGTATTGTTTACTGGTCCCTTAATCAAACATTGTACTACAAGAAACCTAAAACTTACTGAGTAACAAAGCGTTATTTACACTGAATAACTCAATCCATAAAGCAAGTTGATTTTCCTAATGTGAAAACACGACATAAGCTGAAAAGATGTGAATGTAATCTATACACTGTAAAAGCGAACAAATGATTGATACATGAACAAGTTAATTAGATATCTTATACATTAAAATAAATATGAATGGATGCTCACCTTAATTTTATACTTTGAATCACTCATCAGTAACTCTGGTGTATCTTCGCATGGTTGTACAAGATTTGGTGCAAACACTAAAGCTAAATTATAAGCTGTCATTTTATTCACTCCTTCACGAGCGCTAACACGAGCCAAATGTGTAACAAGATAACGCAAAGTAGCTCGATGTGCTCTATATTCTGGATGACAAGGATAACATTCCATAATACTTAACAAACGTTGAATAGAAAGAAGACGTTTTTCACGTTGTGGTAAACGACATGCAGCCAAAAAATCTTGATACATAACTAAATGTTTACAAGAGGAACAGGGAAAACCAAAAAGAGAAAAATTTAAATGATAAAGGTTACAAACAATACTTACAATGTAAAAAATATAAGGAAAGCATTGTTAGAATACTAGTGAATTAAAATGATTGTAAAATAAAAAGAATTATCATAAGACTGCATTAGTAAAACATTAAATAATAAGTGATTAACAGACATACAATTCGTTACGATGGATCACAGTTTACTATATCACTTAAGATATCGTGACATAAACATCGAAATGGTTTCATAAATAAACTTCAGTCAGTGAGTATGCACTAAATACTTTTACTCTTTTATTTACTAAGACTGCGGAGTTCAGCTTTAAAACCATAATCTACGTATAACAACCGTCGATACAACCTGGTTGCACAAATCAAAATAAATGGTTGAAGTTGACCTGCGATTTAACAGCTAAAAGTTCAATGCCCTAACTGTTGACCCACCACTCAATCATCAAACGTGGATATTCGAAATCATACAATGTTTTCTATGCGTGAACCATAATGATAGCCTACAAAAGTAGGAGAAAACGAAGGGCTTAGAATGCATAAACTAAATTGTTGGAAAATAAATTATTCACAATTAAGTCACTGTTCCACAATATATCCTGAGTAAAATTAAAAGAATTAAGCAGTATTAACATAAACATTTCATAAATCAAAACCTATCAATCAATTAAATAAGTTCAGCATATTAATGTGTAGAAAATACCAGTCAATAATATAATTACTGTTATTTCAAAGTAAGCTATGTAACACACGTTAAACATCACTAGGGATGTATTGTTACAACTAAAAAAAGGGTTACATAAATCATAACGAATGACATTTATTATTCAGTTGATTAGAACATCTATGAATGTATACATGCGTACAAACAATCCCAAATAAATCACCTTTAGGAAAAAGAGAATCCGGTAAATTGCGCAAAAATGTTTTCAAAACTCCACAAACAGCGTGTAAGTCATTCCATTTATCTGAAGTTACATCAATAGCACTAATATCCTGAAAAAATAAAGAAAACAGTTTTGAAGATAACCATTATTTCGCCGAATGCATACACAACAATGATTTTCATAAAACATCATATTAGGTATTAACTTGAGTATAAAACACACAAGAACCAATTAATTATTTACTTAAGTATCAAATTTAGTAAGGAAAACGATAAAAAAAATTCATGCAATAAATAAGCAGAAATATACCTAAGAAACAAATGAAAAGAGGGGCATTATTACAATCAAAGAAATAAAGTTTAGAAAGTAAATAAGTAAATTAAACCGCATAAAAAAGCGTTCAGTGGAAAAAAAATCTAGCAAAACTACTTTCAATTGAAGGAAATCGTTTTACAATTACAAAGAGTTCAACATAAAAATGTAGCAGCATCACCAACGACCTCTATTCTCAGCTATATATGACTACGTTTCAAGACACTCACCTGCATCACCCCTAGGACACCAACTACCCAGTTGTGATAAACCTATAGATACCAGTCATATACAACCTCCTTCCACATCACAATGTCATATCACAAACTAACCACCACTCCGTTTCTTCCATACAATCAAAGCGTCGACAAGTGATGCACGACACCAAGGTAACCTGAACGACGTTCGTAAAACATAACCAAGCCACCAAACTCAGTGTTTTAAGATGCTGACACCGACTGATATTTAATCATTACAATCGAACATATATTCCTGAACCTTAGTATCATCAATATAACGCTGCCAGTGGATGCCAGCAATTGTTCGCAAGCAACGATGGTCGGACACCGACAGTCGTCGAATATCTTCAGCTCGTAGAGACAAAGTTTCAGAAATACAGATCAGAACTGCTTTCACTGACGCAGTGTAAAACCGACTTTCTACAGTCAAACTCACATAGTGGGAGAGGTTGTCATAAGCCACTCTAGCTTTCATTATCTGTAGACTGATTTCATCTGTCACAGCACCACTATCACCACTTACGAAACAACCCAAATACATAGACTTCAAGAAAATGGTTAACTACAGAGAGTGATAGCATGCATAGCTTTCTGCCTGTTTTGGAGAAGTGCTTGGCATTTAGAAAGTGCCAAGTACACCATACTCAGGCATACCAAGTGACTATGGATTAAGTGCAATTTTGATGGTGTGTAACATGACACAGTAAAACAATATTCTCTGAATAAATGCAATTGAAATGCCGTTCTCCAGGTAGCATATTCACAGTGATATGTGGTTTATAAAGCCTTTTTCTAATTGACTCAAGTTCGATTTTCAAAAAATTTCCCTGCCCCATCGTAACAAATATTCCCGTAAATGCCCATGCTTATGCAAATAAAAGTTTGCCTTACATCGTATTTCTTTATAGGTTTTATGGTTAGAAAGATAATTAAACATTAAAAGTTAGTTGACAGTAGAAGAACAAGCACAAAAGATGGAATTACATTCTAATAAATGAAATTCACTCAACAACCGCATATCTCATATTAATATTAACGGTTAAACAACACATTATTCCTAAACAATATATAAATTATCTAGACTTAATTTTAAATAAATACTTTATTGATATGAAAGTGTTCCAAATAGAATCAATATAGTGGTCCAGGGGACATTAGCAATTATGTTATACAACATCAAATTGTGACCAAACTTTATGAAAATGTTATTCACTTTTACATTTGGTACAAAATATCTATATAAGTACATTGAATGATGACAAGCATAGAAATAATCTATCGACAATCATTGAGTCACAAAGAATTCATTAAGAGAATCACATAGAAATTCATCAAACATTAAACAATAATATAAAAAGCAATTAAAGCTGGATTATACCTGGCAAGTGGGAAGCAGAACGAAATTTTTTATCTTATTTAGGACACAATAACTGGATGTGAATCAACCCTGTACCAGGGTAATCCCCTCAGGGTGTACCTACGGTAAATTTCAATTCTTAACAACACCAACAGGAAGAATATAAACATTAAAATGAATGTTTTATGTTATATTAGCAAATATAAAATATTTTATTAGTGTAGTGTTGGGGATGTTAGATCCCCAAAACTCATTTGGCAAACCTGTTATTTTTGTGCTTTTATTGTGTAAATTTAAATTTCCTGTTCTTGCGCCAAAAAGTCCCCTTCTCACCTTCAGTTCGTGTTCCCACTGGTTAAGTCGCTAAATCTTATTAATTCATTGTTTATTTTAGTACACTATTTATGATATTCCAAGGACGCTCTCTGTTTTCGTATATATACGCATGAGTTGTGTGTGTTGATGTCGTCTGACAGGCTGCCTGTGGAATTACCGCTTCTTGCTGTCTTTAGACTTCTTACTCTAGTTAGCTGGGGCCCTGCGGAATAGCTTAACTTCCTGTTATTGTGTCGCCGGTCTTACGTTCGTTAGCAGGTATCTAGGTGTCACCATAACTCGCGATTCCTTAGTATGTAGTAAGTTTTTAGGGTCGTTGAATATCACTGAGTGACTTCAACTAAATAACAATTAAAACCAGGTAAGGGCTGAATGATTCTTTCATCATCAGCAGTAGGTATTTATGATCATAGTAGAAGTAGGAGAGAGAAATAAGTGAAAATCAAGCGAATAAAGTATTTGTTGAATACGTTTTCCGATTAGCTGAAAGTCAGAAGTCTTCAAAGAAAACTAATTTATATAACCTTTGTTACAAAAACAATGTGTATGAGTTATTAAATGCGAAACTAGCACTACAACGCCATACTTTAAACCTAGTTAAAACAAAAAAAGTTATTCGGTATGATTGGTTAGCAACGATGGAGCCTATTTAGTTAATTTGAACCAAGATAACACACTATGAAACAAAAAATTAACTCATTGAATCAGAGGATATTAATGTGCACTGGCAAAAAGGTGCAACCACAAATGGATTACCAATTGCAATACAATTAGCTTATTTTTAGTACGAAGAGGAAGCTTTCTAAACGCATCTAAGAGGGTTACCCAGTGCGGCGATTCAAAGAAAACGCAAAACAGTAGACCGTTCAATACAGAAATATTGTAGTAGTTCTCGCCATGTAACCCTTTTAAAATTGTCTAGACAGCTGAACGAATAATCTCAAACGAAGCTTAAAACACACATGAGTAATGTAGAAGCATTAACGACTTCGTAGCCACAGCTTAAAAAATGTGCGGTCTTGTGTTCTACCATAGCTTTAACATATCTTTGAGTTTTTTTGCTCGATACTCAGTAAAAATTACCCTCTTCTAACTTTCGTAAGTAATATATCATTACCAAGGTTAACTTTAATAATTTTATTGATAATTCATTTCTCTGAAGAAGCGATTCGCACTAAGCCACGAAACGTCAGAAATTTTAATTTCTACTAATTGGAATTTTACAAATATATATCACTCATTTCATAAGCAATATTTAATTGTTACTATCATATGAGATTTTTCATACTTCCGATTTAAAAACTACTCCTAATTTATAACCCATCAAAATCTTTAGGTTATTAAACAAGTTTCTCATAACACTTTAAGCCTCTGAACACTGTGATATAATCACCATGTTATTTTATCGATTGATATACTGTTTGAACTACAAAAATACGATCGTATGGCTTCAGTAAATGATATACTCTAGCTGAATAGTCTTAATTTATCATTAATGGGACTATCGGTCTTTTTCTTTGTATTTAGTGTATTTAAGACTAAATAACTGATGAATATTATTTGTCCTTCCACGTTCGTACGTGAATACATGAAAGAATACATGAAGCAGTAAAAGCACACCGTTAAATTAGATAATTTTTAAAAAAAGGTTTACGATCATTTAGCATAGCACAATGGCATGAGCGACGAAAAAGGTGAACAGCAAAACCTAAGACGACAAAACTTACTCTACTCAATTCCGATGTAATGAAATCATGGGCTACTTTGCTTCCAGATAAGCGATATATGCCAATGCAATTGAGGCCGAAACGTTCAACAAGTGTTACGCAGAGTTCTACCACGAAAGGAACAAACTATGCACAAGAAAGATAGAAGAGTCAGTTACAGGATTGAATAAGTGAAGCACTGATAAGAGTTTTAAAAATTTGGAAGACGGGAAATCGGATCACTGTGACAATAACGTATCTGAGAGCAAACATACAACAGTAATGGTTTGTATGTCCTAAAAAGATAACAAGTTTAAAAAAATAGAGAAGTCCAGTGGTTAAGATATTTAACTCCCAGCCTTCAAGTCTAAGGTTCGAACTTCGCCTTGCCAACTTTGCTTAAAGCAACCTGGTAGAATCATTAATCTGTCCCACATAGTGTGCTTCGAAGACAAATATATGGATTTATATTTAGTCAGATAGTAATCGCATCATTTTAACAGAATAAAAAGCAAGTATATGCCAACTACAAATTCTTATTATTTAAAGTTGGTCTCACAATTTGTATTGAGGATGAAAATTAACGCTCGCTATCAGTAACATTGACTACTATTTATTTAATCAAAAAATTGGATATAGATGGTCACCATACAATTTGAAATAACACTGGGAATAAATGAAAAAAGGGAAGGTAAACATGATAGCAAACATAAAATTTAACAACAGGACAAAATGTTGCATTTAAAGCAAGGATGGCCGGTATTGTGCAGTTGTGTTATCTGCAGCGCTATGTCCTACAGCTAGCACATAGCCTTGCCTTAATCTATTGCTCAGACACAATAATCCGACTGATTTACCAAGAAGCCAACTAGTCAATCACATGCATGTATTACAACAACAATGAACAAATAATATACAAGATATATATATATGATCTAGCCTTTGACTCATATGTGTGTCACACGATATTGACCAATCACATGTCTTCTTCCAGACATGTCACAAAAAAATCGCTACTCGGTGATATGTACAACAAAGAAATATTACCCTCGATAAAGAAAGATCATTTCACATTTATGAAGAGTTCAACATAAAAATGTAGCAGCATCACCAACGACCTCTATTCTCAGCTATATATGACTACGTTTCAAGACACTCATCTGCATCACCCCTAGGACACCAACTACCCAGTTGTGATAAACCTATAGATACCAGTCATATACAACCTCCTTCCACATCACAATGTCATATCACAAACTAACCACCACTCCGTTTCTTCCATACAATCAAAGCGTCGACAAGTGATGCACGACACCAAGGTAACCTGAACGACGTTCGTAAAACATAACCAAGCCACCAAACTCAGTGTTTTAAGATGCTGACACCGACTGATATTTAATCATTACAATCGAACATATATTCCTGAACCTTAGTATCATCAATATAACGCTGCCAGTGGATGCCAGCAATTGTTCGCAAGCAACGATGGTCGGACACCGACAGTCGTCGAATATCTTCAGCTCGTAGAGACAAAGTTTCAGAAATACAGATCAGAACTGCTTTAATTAAAGCATTCTAAACCTGACTTTTGCGACCAAATTCGTACCATGATAGTGCCAAAGATGGAATAATCCAATAATAATAAGAATAATTATAGTTATAAAAATGAACAATATTGATTCGTCTTTATTTAAGTAGAGAATCATCGATAAAATGAATTTAACAATACAGTGGGTTCCGAACACGGTATATAGTATTTAGAAATTGGTTGTCCACTAAGAAAAAACTAATGAACAATATAATTCGACAATCCTTTAAGATTTTTTCATGACTAAAATGTTAAACTGATTAATGAAAAGTATAACTTGCAACTAACACCGAGAAAAGTTATACTTTCCAATTATGCATGAATCCGAAAACACATAACTTATTCATTTAGTGCTATATATATTAGTCCTCGTTTAACGATTCTTATAACTAATGTTATGGATACGATATATAAATCACACTACTACTAGCATTACATAGTAACTTACTTAAGAGCATAAAATAGAGAACACTTACTGGAGATAATGTACTTCTAGGACATTTATGCAATGGTAAGGGGTTACTTAATTGTACTGGTAATGGTATGAAAGGGTGTGTAGATTGGACAAATAAAGTGTATTCACTTTGACTGCTAGTACTTTGGACTATACTACTTTCTGAGTTAACATCATGATCAACACTGTCCGATACTACAACGGTAAGTTGACTGTGTGATTTATGTTGTTTCCTAGATTGTTGATTGTCTTGTGCATCCGGATTATGACTTGCTTCTTTGTACAAGCATTCATGAGATCCTTGTGGAAAACCTAAATGATGACAGAGACCAAGCAGACAAAACAATATGTATAATGAGTTAAATTAAGTAAATATATATGCAAAATGGATTAATTTTCTACCGTCATATTCATATATAGGTTGCTGAATCCATAGTGTTCAAGCAACCTGTGTTATAATATGCTTTTCGTTTAAAAATGTTAAAGTAGATGAAGTACCAGCTTTAAGAATCAGTACTGAACTATTATTATGATCAATTTGGGTCAATTGAACATTGCAAGATTATCCTTATTGAGCAGGAAGCAATCGGGTAACAGTTATATGACATCAAATATGATGACTATGATATTGAGTTGTTTAACTAATGACCAGATAGAACATATAGTCGGTGAGACGAAGAACTCGGAAAGCATAATCTCCAGAGCCTATTTTCGAGAAGTGTATTGTTTAATTGTAATTGACTAACATTCAGAGAATATGATATTTTAATCCAGTAAATTGTCAGTTTTCCAGAGACTTATTAATTAGTGTAATACCTACTTCCATTTTCAAGTTAGTGTAATCCTGCAATGAACCTATTATCCCGCAATCTATACGCAGCTTCCCTAGTTTAGACATTATTGTATCTTGTAGTTTCTTTGACATTTTGGCTTATCACTTGTCTTGCCAACACACCAGAATCCACAAGGCCACCACTAAGAGGTAAATACTTATAGAAACAAATGCGACTGGAGACGGAGACTTAATAAAATTCCCAGTCTCTTGACAAACACAGGAAACTATAACTAATATAAATTTTGAAATTCAAAAATCCATAACATACGTGTGTCAAACCATTTCGTCATACAAAACTGACGACTACAACCTAATATCTAGTTTAAACTTTACTTATCGAAATATCTATGAGATGCTAATCCCAACTATTCCGATACACGTAGCGATCTTTCTGTTCTGAACTGCCACATGACATCTCCGAACCTAAAACATTCACATCACAATGTAAGTCAAGCAATTAAACATCAAGGTCCAAAGTCCCACAATCTAGTAGGCACGAAAGAAAGTAGAAATTGTAATTCTGAATTAGATGCCAATCGACAATCTTTTACGCACTTTCCGACTGGGAAAAATACTAGAGTTCATGAAAGGTTAATTGTATGGGCTTCTTGGAAGCTTCAAACGGTTCCCTATAAGGGATGAAATCAGGCACAAACTCCTGTCAGTTTTCGAGTACTGTAGATTTATAAAAGGTGGAAAATACATACCAAGCATATCGTTTTTCAAACGATGATATAATGAGTGATGATGTAGAAAAATATACACTTACGATGATTTCAACGTTTACATTAGTTGAGCTTCATTTATTTAATCGACACAATATCGGGTTTCGTTAATATACCATTTTGACTTTCGCGAAGACAGTATTAAAAGCAAACGGACTAAAAAGTGTTGTGACAAAAAATCACATAACTATAACCTTGATGTACGATTGTCAAATATCTGTGAATTTATATTAAGTCTATGAAATATTTTGTGCATGATATATCGGTCAATTAGTTTCTTGTATAAAACGTCTACTTACTGTATAAATCAGAGTTGGTATTTACTGAATCCTTAGATTCTATCTGCAAGAACGTCAAACAAGGAGTTTGCAGTGAAAGTGATGGTGAAACCGATGTAGCCATCAATAATGTGAGCTGGCTATTATTATTGATATCATGTGACTCAGATGATAAATTGTAACTGTTTTTTAATTTACTTGAAGAATTTATACATTCAGTGGATGCTTGAACTGGAGAACTTATAGAGATGGACTTATTTTTGCCAAAACCATGAGTTGAAGCGAAATCTCCGTGTTGTTACACTAGAACTTGACCGGTTAGTAGGATCACATGATGCTGTGGCTGCACGTCTTATCCGTGTAAGAGCTTGATGCAGACGCCCACGACCTCTTGGAAAAGACGGCAGAAATCTAAGCTCTTTAGACTTACTAGGCTGTGCAATCGAGTCTGATGGATCAGATGATTTATTTTTTGTAGTCTGACCACCTACAAAAATACAACAGTCATATATTAAGTATATAATATAATTAATTACGGTTGGATAATTTCGTGACACGTGGTAGTCATGAAAATCTAAATATGATTTGCTATAACTTGTGGTAAATAACTAAACACAAAAAGAGGATCAAAAATGAACAAGATCACTCTAGAAATAAATACACGAGTGGATTGCTCTCAAACGATTTGTTAACATCCAGGAGCATATTTGACTGTATATAGAGAAAAAAACAACAAGGCAAATGATGCACTACAGCTGGATATTTAAACTGTTCAGACGGTACATAGTTATTGCCTACTTCATTTAAAACAAGAAACTTCAATGACTTTCTAAAACAAGGAGGATTATGCCTAGATGAACACGGGTTTACAACACGAATTCAAGTGTATCCAACTGATGGGTCTCAAATAGGATGAGAAATGTGTCCTAGATTTCACTGACGGTCACAACTTAATTTTACCATAACTCGTAACTAAATGGCGATGTCGAAGAGATAGGCTCAGGACACACATGCGTCAATGTAGACTGGTGAAATTCAGTTTTTAATAACAGCATTTGAAATAACAAAACTCTTACATATACAGTCCCACAGCGATTGAATACAATAGTGTTTGTTTTAATTCACTAACTCAATGGATAGCGTACTAGCGTTTACAGTGAACGACACTGCGTTCACGTATCAGTACGAACATCATAACACCTAATTCGAGTTACAATGCAATTCTCTGGAATTATTGTTGTAAATCAAACTGCTTCTCGATGTTTTCTTCGCAATAAAAATAGCTTATGACCATGTAATAACATGCGGTGTATTACCGACATATACACTGTGTTTGGATAAATTAACTATCATTTATGATCTACAAAAAAAATAGTGAAGATATCAACAGTCAGTGATGTTCAAAGCCATACTGTAGCAACCCGACAGATGCTGAAAAGAAGACAGAAAGCAACAAATCTGGTACATTTAATCATTCCATACAATTAGTAAGACTAAGAAGGTCAACCACTTAACTACATTAAACGATTAACAAGTAATAAACTAAATTCGTCAGATGAAGTATTAGTAAAAATTCGTGATAGGTGGGTTTCAACAATATTGAGAATGAGACCGAAATCAATGATACTGAATGAGTGTTACTTAATTCGAACTGACCATATGGACCGACGAATCACAGCCCACTGGGTGGACAGTTTAACGCCCACTTTGAGGCCTGAAAGTCATATGTTCGATCCTTAATGGGAAGCGCTGGTAAACACTACTGGGAAGTCCTAAATTAGAGCGAAACAATTGTCCCCACTGTCAAGTATGTGTTCTGTTAATGTTAGTTCATGCTGAAAACTAGCAATGAATTTAAAACTCTCAGCGAAATCACAACATAACTTTATGGCTATATAATTCAAATAAATAGTGAAAATTGAAATATCGAATATATATATATATATATATGTATGTATATATATATGATATAAAGCGCGACGATCATTCATTGTTATTGGTCGTGACTGAGGGAATTCAGACTTGTTGGTAGTGGGGCAGTTATCACTACTGGCAGTGAATGATCGTCGCGATATATCACAAATTGATGGAAGTGGAAATTCTATCATTGGATGTCAGCCCAGTGACGCAGTGTTAGGTGCTTGCTAACCTGAAATTCCTGGGGCGAAATCTGGAGTGTGCACTGCTGAGGAGTTCCACACTAGAACTAAACAGCTGTAAGTTCTCCCTGATTTTCAATGGTACCCTGCCAACATCAATCTGCGACATTCAATCAATTAAAAATATCATTCTCCACAAAAATAACCATCTCAGTTCAAATAGAATATTTACTTTTTAATTTACTTATATCACCATTTCCAGCTACAGCAGATGTTTGAGAAGAAGAAACAGAACTTAGGGCCTGTCTATTTGATTGTAATAATCCTTGAAAATTCACATACTCGCTAAGCTGCATGCCAACTGATGCAGCAGCAGTTCCAACTGCTTTAAATAGTGGTGCTACACCAGAAGGTCCAGCAAGACCAAGACTAGATCTTCCAGAGGATAGCTTATGATGCAAACTGTGTGATGGCAAGCTAGTTTGAGAGGAATGTGTTGTGGAGTGTTTCTACAAAACACAAAATAATAGCAATAATGAGAATTAAAAAAATTTGACATGGTAAGCTTACAGATCAACAAAGATAACAGGTTACTTAAGACGAAAGTATACAATATATCTACTAATTGGAATAAAAGTGAAATCACATGGATATAAAATTTTACAAGTTACGAAGTGTGAGGAATTCATCTTTCTACTTGATTAAAATTTAACAGAGAGTATGGACGAACTCATTGATCCCCAATTTATTTGGAACTGTTTAAGCAACCTACTCAAACACTTCAACCATGTAATATTTTTCAATAGCGTAAATTAAATTCCTTAGCTTATGAAGAGAACAATTCTGAATAACAACCATACGAATTTATGCAATAATGTTGTAAAAGGTACGCTAAATACTGGAAACATCAAATACAAACAAAGCAGTTGTCGACATATTTTCCTCCTTTTCTATAATGTGACGAAAAAACAAGAGACTACTACAATGAAAGATGGAAAGAAAAGTACTTGTAGCAGTTGGTTTAATGAAAAAATCATCGTGAATGCAGATGAGTGGCAAATAGTGACTATCTAAAGGCTTATAAAAATTTATTTAAATGATTACAATTTAAATGCAAGTTAAACAGAAATTTACTAAAATATGTCACAAAATGGGGATCAGAATTCCCTATTGTAACAAAATTTATAGTATTCAATATGATGAGCAAAACAGATAAGTCTTACTGACTAGAGAATGAGTGGCCTACAGGAACTACATTGTTCAATCATTTGTGATATTTATGTGTTATTTTGTACTTAATGTTTGTATACAAGCACGTTACTTCATTCGATAAAATATTCCTTTCTGGTTTATGGTCTTGATTTTGATCGAAATTTATTAGGTCTGAATCAATAATCATATTTCGTAGGAGGTTATTCCTCGGTAGCATTGTATCATTGTATTTTCCTTTCCTTGATTAATAAAGTATTCTTTCATTCGATAATCTCTGGTTGTTCAAAACATCAAAATCCTAATTCATAACAGTAATGAACAAATTTAGTAATGTTGCTAGGTTTGTCTAATATATTTATAGACTACCACAACGACCAACATCGCTTCCACGAAAACATCAAGCAGGTTAAGACACATTTCAGGCATAAAGCAAAGAGATTAGTAAATAAAAGCTATACTGACATGGTCCCATGGAACAATGCTCTATAACCGACAAAAAGAATATAATGCAACCGAGATATTCAAAATGAACATTAGAAACAGTTACCTTCTTAGAATCCTCATTCATCTTCTGTGGTCCAAAACGATCAAAGATATCACAGGCTATCTGACGATGCGGAAAATTAAGATAACAGGTTAAGTTTAATTTTGAACTGTGCAATACACCAATAACTCCAGTTTCTGTATCACAATCAGACGGCAAAGACGAACTACATGTTATGTCAGGTACTTCAGATGGTAAATACCAATCAAGGCTTTCTCCAGTTAATGGAATATGAATATGAACGGAGTTTTCGTTAGTGACAGTATGACGAGTAGGAACCTATGTCAAAAAATAAGAGAGTCTATAGTAAAACCTTATACTTAGAGATACGAAATACATAATAGTCTACATGAGGTCATCTTGATATGGGTTAATACTCCCCCCCCCCACTACCACAAGAAATGAAATTAACAGTGTATCGGGAAAAAAGGGACCTATGAATTCCTTACATTCAGAGGCCGTACCAAATGTTGAATTTACATATCCAACTAATACTGGTTAAATATCACTTCTCAGAAAAGAAAGAGAAAAATAGAAACAAGGAATTACAATAGTCGCGAGCTGTCAAACTACTTACAATCCATAAATATACCAACTTAGATTGTTGGTATTTCGGATATGAATTTCATGGGAACACTATCATGGATCATATAACAATCATTATTATAAATAATTGATAGTGGAACGTAGGATGTATATCTTATTGCAGATAGCAGAAAAGAAACTTAAGCTTATTAAGAATATATGTTTCAGTATTTCCAAGAGATAAGTAATATTAATTCACGAAAAAATTGTATAACAAAAACCTTAGAATCCAATTATGGTGAAAAAAGCTCAATTAGTGAGTTACCGGACATAATGGCTCTGCAGAAGGAAATAAAGAGATACACTGAAATCCTTTAAACTTCAATATAAAGTCAGTTGTTTTCACAATATGAAGACTTTTATACTAGCGAACGAAAGCATAAATTTGACTTAGAAAATAAATGTTTATTAACTACCTTTCAAACATAATGTAATACAAATGAGCTGCTGATGCAACTCACCAAGTACAAATTCGTGTACTAAGCTTTGAGCCATACTTTATGAGCGAGGGGTGGTGATACTATCGGTTACCCTAATCAGTATCTAGGGTTTGGGTAGAACAAGTAACCTATTTATTAAAAATCCGATGTCTTAACCACTAGGCAACCATTTAATATAATCGACCTAATATTAAAAACTATAAACAAAAGCAATGTGAAAGACCATTGTAGTTTTCTATTTGTGTAAAAATAAAACGACAGGTTTACCTTTGTGTGTATTATAGATAATCTATGCATAGCTTCATATTTTGTAAAAATGTTAGGAGATAATGTATAGCTGCTGATGCAAACTTTTACTAGCAATATAAACACTAAATTCACTACTTGATTTAACCTCATAGAAAAGAATTTTATATATATATATATATATATATATATATATATATATATATATATATATATACATTTACCAACTTTAGGCAGGTCTATATTTACGTAAAAGTACAATTAGAGGAAAAAAATCTATCTGAAGAAATGATATAGTTGGAACAAAAATTAGTAGTTAAGCGTAAATGTAAATGATGAAAGATAGAAAGGGGATTGAAAAAATTTAAAAATCACCTGAATCGAAGAATCATTTTCTCGTGTTAATACAAGCGTTTGACCTGTTAACGTCATTTGATAATTGCACCAAATTAACGATTTTTTAGATACCTATAAAAATTCAACACAAAAAGGAATGATTTCAACTTTATTTTTACTAATATGTGTTAATAAATAGTCGGAAAGTTGGTAAGTCAGTCATAAAGAACTTAGGACCTAGTGCAGATGCGCATCGGCCCACTTGACTATTCTTCATGGTAAAACACGAAGAAAAAATTAACCAAAATATCCGGAATAATAAAAACATATACAGTAATGAAATCTTAACATAACGACAGAAAAGTGATCAAGGAATAAAAAGCATGGTGTAACGTAGGATTTCACTATTTAATGAAAGACACAAAATGAATAAACAGATACCACTACTAACAGTTTTCAATTATATCACGTAAGATTACCAACTACTAATCGTGATCACCATGCGGAGCCCAACTAGGATGTTTTTAGCATGAATGCAAACAACAATAATGATTACAACACTTTACAGTTAAGATACCATATATGTAGAAGGTGATAATGTTTATTAACGGTCTTAACATGATGAAATAATAAATAAGCATCTGGTATGAAAAACAATAATATATCCAATGTAAAATTGTATACGTTATTACAGTTTCGTTTTTGAAATGTTAGTTTTTAGAAGACAACCAAAACGTCATTTGAAGATTGGGACAAATACTACTTAATGTAAATCTTATTCATAACGTTAGTGTACTTAAATAACCAATAAAATTTTACGACAAACTCAGAGTAGGGAAGAAAAAGATGTGGCCAGTTGGAAATATAAGTTTTGAAAATGATCGTTGTACCAAGCATTATTTAATCGAGGAACTTTTCTGGTTGATATGAACAAAAAACCTCATCTACAATTAGCGGACATAAAATTATGTATGAAAATACAGTGTTTATTAAGTTATTAACTCTATATACTAAGTATAGCCCGTAATTATCGATAGCGTTTCTAATGTTTCTTAAATGTGATGCATCGGAGAATTCCGATCACTTTTTCATCAATTGAATAGATGAGTGCTGTAGACTAGGAAGTAGTTTTTATTAAAGATTTCATTTTGAAGCCCAACTTTCATCACATGTGTTTTATTCCGACATATTTGCTAGGTTTCTAGAATTAAGATATTGTATTGATACGAGCAAAACGAGAACAATCACCGGCGATACAATGACCCTGAACGAAGCTAAGTTACTTTCAGCTCCCCAACTAACTAAAGCAAGAAGTCCGGCGTAAGCACGAAAAGTCTACAAGCATCCCAGAAGACGAACAACAAGCAGTCAACGAAACTACGAAAAACATCTTTGGAAGCGCTTCGAAAAACAGCGTATTAAAATTTAAAAAAAAAAGCCTTTTGAGGTGGAAAACATGAAATGGAGGTAAAAATGGGTGCTTTGGCGCGCAAACGAGAAGTTCAAACCTACAGAAATAATAGATCTACCAGGTAATTTTCGAGGATGTAGCATCCTTAACAATATTATACTGTTATATTGATCTATTTATTGCGGACGATTGTAGTGAGGTCTACATATTTGAAATGATTTGTATATTAAAGACTATACTCAACTAAGCAGCGCTCATCCACTGAATTAGTAAGAAAAATGACTGAAAATTGTAAATACAATACACATTGTGGAGATTGAAGACACCTGGGATAATGCTAGCCAAAAATATACGATTCCATACTTGGCTTCTGTACTTATTTTTTATTATATATGCATACGAAAATTACATTTTAAAGTGTAAATTTATATCATAGGATTGCCTGCTTCTTTGTATAGATACTTCTATGATTGTGGATGCATATCTACTTCTTTTAGGAAAAATAAACGATGATTCGGTTTCTACAGAAAACTACAGTGGATTTTCTTAAGAGTGTTGGTGATTATGTAAAGGCAATCTGAAATGAAGGTGACATTATTTATGTTGAACATTTGGCCCAAGGTAAATTAGAAAAATGATTTTATAAATATCTGTTTATTCCCCCGGCCGTTGCTGTTACCTTGACGTGATGGTCGGGCTTGCCTATCGTGATGGACCAATCGAGCTATACTGGCTGGAACAATAGTTCCTCAAGGTCCTACCATGCCAGGCAGGTCGGTTGAAGAGCGGTAAGACTAAAAGCAGCAGATCCAAGGTCTGAGGGCGAAGTCGTGCTGCCGACTGTACAGAGGTGTGACGGCAGTAAGGTGTTTCCCTCGGACAACCAGCATCTGCAGCGATGCTGCCTTCCCACAAGGAGGGGTGGGGTTAGAAAAGGTTGACCCTAAAAATGCACACCTCGCCTTATCCTACGGATTTCCTTCTTCGGCGATAAGGTCTTCAACAAGTACGGAGCTAACACTAAAACTACTCACCAAAAGGTCGTGTGTGACCGGCCTTAAGCAGTTGTCCCTTGGGCACTGCGGTAACGCTCTAATCCAATTTCCTTTTAAGGTACCTCCAGAAGAACCCTTCCACGGTGTGGGCAACCGGGAAGTGATAACTGCCCTCATATCTCTGACAGCACTCAAGGCCACCGTATTCAAAATCATTTACTCTCTTCAATCCCTATCATTGCTCCTACCTTGACTATCAACTCTGAACTTCCTCTTCTAACTTTCTCTTCAAGTGTCACCACGTCCGACGATTCTAGTACTCGAAGTAATGTCCCAGGTCTACTGAAACCCCGCTCCAAACTACACATTGGAGCTTTCAACGTACGCACCTTATGTCAAATCGGTCAGCAGGCCTCCTTAGCTAAAACCCTGGAATCTCGTATGATTGATGTGTGCTGTGTCTCCGAAACACGCATACAAGATCCTAGAGTGGTCATTCACTTGACCTCACCTCGCCAAAACGGCGAGGCGACAAGATACACTCTCCGTTTATCTGGCGATTCGATAGCCAGCTCTCGTGGACTGGCGTGTGTGGGCATAGCGCTAAGCATGAGAGCAGAACAAGCACTATTAGAATGGATCCCTGTTAATAGTCGCCTATGTGCTGTTCGACTAAACGGCTCTGTAAGGACTCGGAGGAATAGGGACACTCGTCGTTGTCTTTTCATCGTTTCCGCCTACGCTCCCACTGACTGCAGCCCAGACGAACTGAAGGATGAATTTTGCAGAAACCTTTGTGAACTTCTTCGAAAAGCCAAGCACTCAGACATAGTAGTCGTCGCAGGTGACTTTAATGCCCAAGTAGGTAGTTTAGACCAAACAGAAAGACATTTAGGCGGGTATTTTAGTGTTCCAGCTCAGAGAACAGATAATGGTGACCGTCTGCTGCAACTTTGCTCAGACAATCGTTTATTCTTAGCGAATACTAATTCTAGGCATAAGGAGAGACATCGCCTAACGTGGCGACCCCCTTCACCAAGACAATGATGGACTCAAATAGACCATATTGCCATCAGTCATCGTTGGAGAGGCTCGACAGAAGATTGCCAGCTCGTTCTGGAGTGCATGTTTAGACTCTGATCATGCTTAAGTACGAGCACGCATTTGCTTGCACCTCACTGGACGTAGAAAGGCCACATTAGGAAAACCCATTAGAATTGATCTGAGCGACGAGAAGGTCAAAAGTAAATTTCAAGAACAGTCAGGGTCACAATTAGGTAACTCTGGAAACCAGGCTGATCCTGATGTTGCCTGGAATGATATAAAAACAGCTGTAGAAACAGCAGCGTCATCTATCAGTAATTTGAACAGGAGCACGAAAAACCAGTGGATTTCTGCGACATCTATGGCACTGATGAGCTCTCGCCAACTAATCCCGTCAGGCTCAGTACACGATGAAGAGCGAAAACAAATCAAGTCTAAATTAAGTAGAAGTTTACGAAACGATCGTGAGCAGTGGTGGGCAACGAAAGTAAAAGAGATGGAAAAGGCAGCGGCTTTAGGCAACACTAGGCAGCTTTATAAACTAATCAGAGAAACCGGAATTAAGAAGTCAAGGATAAGTGAAACTATCTCCGAGAAAGATGATACCGTAATCTGCTCTCAACCCAGACTTTAGAACGATGGGCCGAACACTTCAAGGAAGAGTTTAGCTGGCCTTCAGCTACTCTACAATTACCCAGCATTTCCACTCAAGCTAAATGGAACATTGAAGTAGGCCCCCTGACACTAGCTGAAGTTCAAAAAGCTATATCTAACCTGAAACGAGGAAGAGCAGCTGGTCCAGATGGGCCAACCCCAGAGGTTTTCAAAGATGGTGGTCCAGTCTTGGCGATTAGGTTGACTAGTATTTTAGCTAAAGTCTGGGAACTAGATAAAATTCCATCCGACTGGTCTAAATCACTAATAGTCCCAATATATAAGAAAGGACCAAAATCATCTTGTGATAACCATAGAGGGATTAGTTTGACTAATATAGCATCTAAAATACTAGCCTCAATAATTATCGGACGTTTAACAAAGACTCGTGAACTACAAACACGAGAAAACCAGACTGGCTTCAGACCTGGTCGTGGTTGCATCGACCACATATTCACCATTCGTCAGGTTTTAGAACACAGGCACGCCTACCGGCGTCCTACAATGGTGGTTTTCCTCGACTTAAAGGCAGCATTCGACTCAGTTGACCGTGAGGTTCTGTGGCAGTGTCTGTCATTAAAAGGTGTACCTCAGAAGTACATAAACCTTGTGAAGGCTCTTTACTCGAACACTACCAGTCGAGTCAGAGCTTATGGCGAACTGTCATCTGACTTTGCGACCTCAAGTGGTGTCCGTCAAGGCTGCCCACTATCTCCGTTTTTGTTTAATTTTATCATAAACGTGCTACTGGAAGTAACGCTTTCTTCGGCTGAATTTTCTGGGATTGATCTCCTTCCAGGAGGTCCACTCATCGACTTAGAATACGCAGACGACATAGTCCTGTTTGGTGAAGACACTGATAAGATGCAGAGTCTTCTGGTCGCACTGAGCAACAATGCCAGGATGTTTGGGATGCGTTTCTCCCCCTCTAAATGTAAATTGTTACTTCAGGACTGGCCTGCGTCAACCCCTGAACTAAGGATAGGGAGTGAATAAGTTGAATGCGTTGATAACTTCACTTATCTTGGAAGTCTGATCAGCCCTAATGGGTTGGTGTCTGAGGAAATTTCTGCACGAATTCGAAAGGCTCGTTTAGCTTTTGCCAACTTACGTCATCTATGGCGTAGGCGTGATATCCGTCTATCAACTAAAGGACGAGTATATTGCACAACAGTTCGTCCTGTTCTACTTTACGGCTGTGAAACATGGCCATTAAGGGTAGAAGACACTCGTAGGTTACTAGCATTTGATCACAGATGTCTTAGAAATATATCTCGTACCTGCTGGGATCTCTGGGTAACTAATAATGAGGTTAGACGAAGGGTATTAGGGAATAATGGTAAATCTGTTGATGAGGTTATGAAACTTCATCGACTGAGATGGTTGGGGCATGTGTTACGTATGCCCGAACACCGGTTACCACGTCGCTCAATGATGACTAGTATTGGGGTGGGTTGGAAAAGGGTTAGGGGTGGCCAAACCAAAACGTGGCATCAGTCGTTGAAGTCACTAACTTCTGGTCTGAGCCACATTGGTAGATGTCGACTACCTGGTTGGGGTCCGCGTGACTGCCGTACCCAGTGGTTGGAGACTCTTGGTGACATGGCTCAGAATCGATCACAATGGCGTAGGTGTATACATTCTTTGTCTTCACGTACACCTTGAGACTAAAATTACTCTACCTTTCTTTCTACAAACTAATTTTTTTTCTCTCCCTACATATTATATCCTTATATGCAATCTTCCTTTTATATATTACTACCATTAAAGTAACTGATTCTATGAATTCGGTGATCATCTTGCTATGCTGTTGAGGTGTGGCAACTTGGACCGATGCACTTATGTGCCTGGTCCTACGTTGTATCTGTCTGTTTACTCTAGCTTTTAAATGTTATGTTAATTGAAATAACTGGAAAATAAGAAAACCGAAGATACATAACAATTAGGTAGTACCAGTAAAATCATGTGAGCTACATACAGACCAATCATAAAAGAGATAAATTAAAATTATTACAAATTTATGTTGTTCTGTTAATTTTATGCGATACCTTTTAAGAAATTATCACAAACTATTTCATAAAAAGCGAAGTCAGTAAAAAGTATAATCGTACTACATTTATTACCTAAGCAGGCTTCCCTTGAAATGTGTACTAACAAAGGAAATAAGACCAGTTAAACGTATTCTAGTGACATATACAAATTCTTGTATATGGTTTTGAACCACCCTCGACGTGTGAGAACTAACATTACAACTCAGGTGCTCAGACTAAAATAAGTGGGATATGATTCGGACCTGAGACATAGTGGATGAATGCATTAACCACTGAATAATCGATCAACTTCGTTACTATAATAACAATGTGAAGTATTAATTGTGTCTCACCAACCTTAATTATCTTTTTTTTTAAATTGAACAACAAAGTACATATTCTCCAATTGTTCACAAGAAATTTACCATACTATTGTGAAATATTCCACTTTCACAACTAGTGAGACTTATATTCCAGCTGCTATAGTTTGAGCAACAAGGTAGTGTAACTCGTATACTAACTTAGATTGACTACAAGGAAGTTTATTTTTACTGCGTCAGATACCATCGTACGACAAATAATTAAAATTATCTGTGATTCTCCCGTAAATAATAACAATTTATAATCGCCGAAAGTGCGACTCTAAAACGATTTCAGATTTCCGTTTCATACCTACTACATACTCCCTGGTCTCGCTGACATGTATTTGTTGTATTAATTATAAACAAGTGAGATTCACTATATTAGAAATCATCATTCAATAAACATTCAAGTATATGGATTTTAGATAACTTCAAACAGTAAATTAAATTTTAACTTTTACTGAATATCACAATTCTTTATGTATCCTCAACATTATTCATATCGAGATTGGCTGGTCGATTTGATCATTTACCTATGGAAAGATTTCTGTACTCAGCTCTGAGATACACTTCATTTAAGTGAAGGTTAATAGTACCATCCCACTGTAAATTCGAAGTAGCTGGGGCAAGTTAAGAGTCATGATCTACTAGATGAAAGTTTACTGCTTTCATTACCATCCAGAAGTCCATATTCATATTAGGAATGGAAAGTGCGAATGTGGAACAGTAAATAATGTAAACTCGAAGCAAGATGGATCCCTAAAGATTAGTTCAATTTCTATTGCTAAGTCATGTTTTTACAAAGATTGAAATGTCCAAGTAACAAAATATTTTAATCAATTTCTATCAAAATAAGTTTGACAAAACACTTAGATTGTACGCAAATAGCAAGTGACATCAGTTGTGATATAATAATAATGACAATAATAATAAAAATAATGATAATAATAATAATACAGTAACATCACACTAATATCGATATACATTAAGTTTACACACTCTTAGTCGCAATAAAAAGTTTATAGAAATAGCTTATAGCTTTAGCATGAAACAAACTAGTTGGTATCATCCAATTAAAGACAGTAAAAACAAGATATATAAAGGAATAAATAATTAATTCCTCAATCAAATAACTTGCAAATTTACGAATGTGAGAATTAAATCGAGTAAATGTCATTATGAAGAATAAAGTACCAACCTCTGTTTCAGAATTATTAAAGTGAATAGATGCAACCACAGGATATGATGGATTCGAGTTGGAAATTTTTACACATTTTCTATCATTTAAATTTGTAATTTGGTTTGGAGAACAATCACATAGTAAACTAGATCGTCTAACCGATTCGACAGAATGATAGCCATGAGATCGCAGTTGCCCAACTTTCGGTGAACACAAAGAGTCTTTATCTTCATCTGCTAACGCACTAGTTGATGCTGATGTAACAGAACTAGTATAACCAATCTGGTTAATTAAGTAAAAATAAAACATAATTCAGCTAAAATGCGGCAGGATTTGGTTAAAATACATTTAGCAATTAAGAAACAAAAAAATGCTTTGTGTAAACTATTGGTGTTGCAAGATAAACATTGAGTACGTGATATGTATATAGAGAATGTATAGAACAACTTAGCGAGTGTTTCCATGTAAAAATACTGACGCTTCTCAGCATAATGCAAATAATTAGCTAGTAAGGGAAATCAAGACAGTTTAAGCCCTTAAAATACTTCAGGATAGTAAATTAATATTGACAGTAAATACAGTACAAGCATTTTAAGCCAAAGACTAATAAACCTTATAATGATTCACCGATGTGATGTTCATTGTTAAAAACGAGTCATACGAAGGTGACTATATGTTCGGTTACTGATTGAGTTATGGATGGACCCAGTAAATGAGCCCAAGTTAGAATGAAACAGATATTTTGTGCTCCTTGATTGTTACTGACTGCTAAAGTAAACCCATGATCCGTAATAATAAACGAATTTCTTCAACGACAACCAAAATACTTTAATTATAATGGTATAGACGTTTTAGTCTTTGAAAAACAAATACAGCTTAGTAGAAGTATAGTTTATGGATTAAGTCGTAATTAAAAATCGCTGCGACGGCAGGTCAGGTTACATAGGATGAATAAGCAAATTAAAATCTGAGAAACCTAATCAACGATGTTGCGAAATTTCATAATCATGGACAGATTTCAGAAATAGAGTGTTAGAGAGACGTAAATAGCTAAAGGGGTATAATACCACACAGATTTTTACACTCAAAACGACCATACCTAATTATATTACTGAAGACTATTAGGTCATACTGTCTGGAGAAAGATATTAAATAAAACAATAATGTATACGTAATTAAAAATCGGAAAATACTTACAGAGTCACCAAAAATATGTCTAATACGCCGAAGATGTCTAACTGTTCGAACTATTTGTGAACTTGGTGAATTGTGAGAATTCAAAGGTTTAGGATGAGGCAGGAAGGAATCGGTGAAAGGTCTGTTATTATTTGAAAAACAGAAAATACATGAACATTAATTTGCATATTGCGAAAGTCATTTATAAATAATTCTTTAACTTCATAAATAATATCAAACAAAATAGAGTGATTTATCATACGCATATATAAGAATTCTTCAATTAAAATCCAAGAAACAATAAACATAAAACTAATTTATGGAGGCAGAAAAACAACTTCCGTAAGTTCCTCTCCCAGTTGTAGCTGTTTAAATACTTAAGAATAATAGCTGCGCAAAATATCATCTGTTGGAAGGGCTCCCAGAAAACTCAATGAAGCATCCAGAACCCTTCAAAGAGCCTGAAACATTCCATGCAATCACTGATCGATAGGACCTTACAGAAGCTCGACGTGGTGCGTTTTGACTAGGTAATAGCTGAAACCTCTTAGTTTGGATTTGATGGATTATAATACTGATTTCGTTGTTTCAGAAAACTATAAATATACGATTATTTTGTACAGAAGTCATTCTCTATCTTACTGGAATAAAGTTTACTGTCTACTGGTCTTCCGTCTTTTGAATTTGCGACTAGAAGGGTTCAAGGCGTTCGAATGCTAAAATTGTCTGCGGCTAGCCAAGCTATCAAGCACGAGACATAACATCAACTCAATAGTAAAGTAGGATTTAATGCAATTACTCTTCAACGGAATGTGCAATATCATCATTCCCAACAACTCTTGACTAAGCCGCCTAAATATTAGGACGAAAATTTAATTCTTGATGCAACCGGTGACAGATGATAAATGGAAATGTGTGAATTATTATATATGTTTTAAGATGCTCTTGGGAATCAGCTATTCAGATTGCACAATTAGACCCCTTGATTTGAAATGTACTCGCATGATTGAAAAATGGAAGATAGTAATTACTGTAAAACACTTTGTCAGACTCATTCAGATGAGGATTTCGGGAAACAATGTATTTGCCAAGGTAGTAGCGTTTAATATATCTTAATAAATGATATTCTATCGTAACTTGTCAAGTGTTTTATTACACGTTAATTTAATGTAGTTTTATCGAGATCTGTAAAAATCTTTGGAAGAAAGGAAAGTTATTTTATTGAAAGTGCATTTCATTTCCATGAAAATAATCGACTTTTCTACAACAAGAACACACCATAATACAGATAAAAGTACTGACAAGTCAGAAAATATAAAATAATTCAACTGTCTCCTTTGGCTATGAGTGCCTCTCATACTGACAAATAATCGAGCTGTGGTCAGAAATCACTTTTACTAGAATTCCTACACCCTATTAAATAGTAACATGTAGTTCAACCTAACACTTTGTCTGGCCACAGTAACCACCTTTCATGTCAATACATATGAATATATGTGATATGACGACAAAACCTGTTATGACTGGTATTTATGGTCAATTAATCGACATGACCTTGTGTCTACGAAGTTACAGTGACAAACGCAAGTGTGAGTGCTGAGTCGGTCCCTGCACGTATGACCGATGCCCACTCAACCCCAGACCGGCAATAGAAAGAACACAAGCCGATTAATCAACAGGATGAATCAAACTATATTTGTAACAATCCTTTATATATGCATCAAACCTAATCACCCAGCCAAGCAATTAGGATATTAACTTCAATACAAAATAAGAGTAACAGTGATTGTGAACAGGAATAATATGTGTACAACTGATTAACCATAGGTCAACAATCGAAAATAATATACCGACAGTCAATGTGATAAACGGCAGAATAAGATAAGGGGGAGGTAGTAATAATGGGAATAAAATATCCACTTTGTACACAACCAAAATAAATGAAACAGATTACCGAAACACAGTCAGTCTTCTTTAGGTGCCCGACATAACAATATGCTAACCGGCTAACTGAATAAACGACTAGTTTGTTGTCTCAGTCAGTTAGTGATGAACAGCGTAGAACTTGGGATATATGTCTATAAATTCAAGTTCCCATACCGCATTAACACAAGATCAAATTCACATGACTAACATTATAACATAATTCGAAAGAAAGGAATGGAGCAATGGATGTGTATAAAACAAATAATAAAACTTAGGATTTAGGAGAAAATAAAGAATGAATATACTTGCGCCACCGTGACCGATTCAGAGCCACGTCACCCAGAAGCCCCAACCACTTATCATGATTATAACGAGGACCCCGACTAAATAGTTGTATCTACCAACTGGCTCAGACCAACAGTCAAAAGCTTCATGGATTGATGCCATGTTTTGGTTTGACTGTCCCTAGCTTTCTTCCAACTTACTATTGCGTCACTTGACATCGTGTGACAATGTTGATAGTGGTCAGAAGTATGTAACTATGTGTACCCAATCACCTCAGTTGATAAAGGTGTGAAACTCCATCCATCAATTTTCAATTATTTCCTAGTACTGTATGCAACATTGGTAATCTTATTCAGTCATTCTAATAATACACGGGTGATGCTTCGAAGACTTTTGTGATTGAGAACCTGAAGCCAACTCATATATTCTATATTCATAGCCCATGTTTCGCACTCATTGGTTAAAACAGAGCAGAATGCTACACAGTATACTCTTCCTTTTGAGGAGAGATGTATATCTTGCCTGTAAGACAAGTGGCGCAGGTTGGCAAAAGCCAAGCGAGCTCCCCGAATCTACGGTGAGGTCAGACACTTACTAAACAACCAGAGCTGATAAAACACCCAAAATAAGTGAAGCGGTTTACGCACTCAACAGATTTACCCCCTTGCTATGACGATGACGCAGATCAATCCTAGAGTAACGTTCTCCATTTGAAGAGAGAGAAACGCATCCCAAGTATGCTTACATTGTTACTTAAAGTGTTCAGGAGACTCTGTATATTGTCAGCGTCGCCGTTAGAAATAACTACATATTATTAAATCGATAAGTGGGCAGCCTGGTGAGAGATCAATTCATGAGAAATTAGGTGAAGAACTTGTCACACAGTATTATTCAAACTGATTCTTCCGTAGTTGTTTTATGAGGTTTCTTGTCCTCTCGTATATAAACTGGGGCGATCAGGGAAAAGGTCAGTCAGGTGAAATAACGTCCGATTTCTAGACTTTGGCTAATATATCAGTCAGCCTAACTACAAAGATTAGACCACTATTCTCAAAGATATCCTCGCTTTAAAATACTAATAGCCTTTTCGACTTCAATATGAGTTGAAAGATAGGTATCAATTTACTAAGCAGGCGTCTAGAGATAGTCGTTAAGTGGAAGTAGCTAGGGATCAGTTGGATTGTTCCTTAAAGTATTTCGTTCATGAGTCTAATTTTCTGGACTGAGTACATCATGGACCAGTCATTTTTCAAGAGTCTCACTAATAACCGGCTTTTTGATATCAGTTCAGTTTTTTGTATGTTGTTTTAGATTGCGTAGTACTAATTAACAGTGACTTTAAAACTGGTGACAGATATACACCTATTTAGAATTCGGAGCTTAATGTATAACGTGATGGTGCTTACAGCAACAAACACTGGGCTTGAGCATCAATCTGAACATTAACGTTGGGATTAAAGTACACCCTCATAACAAGTCAAAACTAGATTATTAGACACAGTTCATATATTTAAATGTAGAATGCTTACTAGAAAAAATCATGAGAACAATGATAACAGGTAAAAAATATATGGAGTATCGACAACAGTTGTTCATCAAATCATTAATCTGTTAAACGAATAGAATATTACACTAGTGCTTTATTTTATTCACTATCATGTGTATTGAAACACTACGACAGGATGATAGATGCGAAATTATGAAATACGCTTATTCCACCCATATATATATATATATATATATATATATATATATATATATATATATATATATTCCCGAAAATCAATAAGAAAATTGCGAAGGTAGCCTGTTGTTTATCCTTAAATAACAACATTAGCAACCCCACACAATATACGAAACAGAATTCCTCTTAACAATAATTATAATATATAAATAAAAGTTCTATTTTTCAACAAAAAATGTATGCAGCATGTAAGCAATACAAGAAGATCAGGTGACAGGTCAGTCGATAAGAGACTGAATGAAGGAAAAAGGAAGAAAGAAAAGTTATAAGAAATTAAAATAGCGCAATAACAGCACTAACTAAATGGTACATTTATCACTGTTCGATATATATATATATATATATATATCGAACAGCGATAAATTCTCTTTTAGACAATCAAATCATGAAAATGATTTTGTCCTTACTAACAGGCAACAGGATTATTAAATGATTCAACTTAGTGACTGATACATGGAGGAGTATTCAAAACTTATATGATGAAAATGTTTTAATATAGTATGTATATTCTGAAATGAGGTTCAGAAAAGCAAGGTAACTGTAGCCTATCTGGCTGAGATTCTTTTAGAAAAAATGTTCACATTATTGTATTAATACACACAAGGACGTAATTTTTATATAATAAAAATAATATGTTGGCAAGCTGACTAGAAAAGTACGATAAGCAACGAGAGCTTACCTTTCAGAAACAGGAATATATTGGGATGATGTCACTGGTGCTGAAGATCGCAGAGAAGGATTAACGTAACATTTCTTCGTTACTGGTCGATTTACTATTAAGGGAGACATTTCTGTCGGACTTGGGGAAGATGCTATCATACGTAAATAAAATGGATCATTATAAATCACTTGTATCACATTTAATACGTAATAAAAACAACAATTTATCTAAAATCACTAGGTGCAAGGAAGGAAAGTAAATGTCATTTACTTTGTAAGGGTATTTCTGTGAGTTAAGTGGCCGAGAACAGGACAATTTCCATCACCATCGAAAATAGCTTTTGAGTACACTCGTTTACATCACAATTGAATAGAACAGAAATTCAATACATAGCTTATGCTAACAAAATATCAACAATGTTAAATTATGGTTAGATGCAACAGCAAAAGAAAGTGCTGACTATTTCCTGATATAAAATATGCTATAATTATCAACTACAGTATTTATATGCAGTTAAATAAAATAAAATGTATCAATGAGCATATCAACGGGTACACCTTACTTGAACAAGGGAAGATTGGTTCAAGTGTTCTATTAGTTTCCACATCTGAGTACGTAGTTGGAATATTTGGTTCGGAATTGATGGTGGGTTTTGGATATAAGCAAGAATCATCTTCATCCAATGATACAGATGAAGGAACGTTTCAAATTGGAGATCGTCAGTGTAGACACTACTGGAACACAAGGATCTCCAGTTATCGCCATTCCAACATATGGTTGTGGAGAACAATGCATCCGGATCAGACTTGAAGGACTGTAGGTAGACTGAACCGGCGGGAGCTCGGGTGACAATGTTGCCCGGTCCCAAACGGACTATATCTGTAGCCCCTATATTATCTGTAATATTGGGAGCTAGAGGTGGCGTATTTGTTGAACTAGGAACATTTGAGCATGAAAAGAAGGTACCTGATGGGGAATGACATGATACAGTATGTTTAAGATTTGTGGGAGAAGTACAGGCAGATACAGACTGGTAGGGTTTGCTTGTAGGAATATTCTTACCAATCGAGTTTAAACTCGAATTTTCTGATACAATATTCGATGAACCAGTGGAAAAAATGATTCCGCCAACACGAGTCATTTGAGCTGGAAATGGAACACGACTACTATTACTCATATGCCATGTAGATGGATTATCATGAGATGTAGTACACTGTGATAGTCGAGAATTATAATGAGTAGTGTGTGTAGGAGAAATAGAAACATATGGTTGATCATGTCTAGTAGCTGTACCGGGACTTCTAACAAGGTGAACAGACTGACTAGAGCTATTATATATGGGCCTTCTAGTCCTTCGAGGAGAAATACGACAAATATGAGGGTATGGTGAAGCAGAATGTGTAGTTGAAAAATTTGCATCCTGTGAGTGTAGGGAGCTGCACTTAGAATCTGGTGCCAAACGCTTTTGATCATAGCTGGTGCCTGACTGATATAAATAATGCCCAGGTTGGTTTATTTCTGAAGACCCTATTTGAAGTAGTTGATCAGCTGTAAGCCCACCGTCGATAGCCAGCCTTGCAACTGCGCCTAAATGAGACCCGCATGTACCAGTAACAGGAGAACAGGTAGACGCGTGCTTTGGTTTGTAATTTATTTGAAGGTTGGGTTTTTCAAAAGAGTTGTTCTTTACATTAAGATTGCGTTGTGTCCTCACGGAATCAGGAGATGAACGATATGCTTGTCTATGTATTATACGTAAATTATCATGTACTGAATTGTCCGATGTGATCTCAGTGGCTAAAAATAGAAACAAATACTTAATCAAACTCTAAGCAGAAATACTGAAGTATTTGAATGTGAAAAGTTAATTATGTAATACAATGGTTTATAAATACTAGCAAGCACAGCTAAACACTGAGTCAACGTGGAAACAAACTGGTTTGGAAATAACTTATTTTTAAAAGGTGGTAGTTAACAACACTACAGCTTATTACTGCAAACTCAGTGCAGATAAACAGTATGGTGGGATATCTTGAGGATTACTCCACTTGACTCAAAGTAAAAAATATATTTTGTCTGCATCCTAAAATAGTTTTGATTAAAGATTAAAATCCGTAATTTCATTCCGAATGAGCTTCAGAGTTATGAGATTGCCATGTAGTGAAGCGAATAAGCAAACCCTGAAATATATGTAGATAGTGATTAAAAATCACTTATGAAACTAATTAAAATACTTAGAGTTTAATGTGTTAGCTATGGATTAAGAGATAAAGAATAAATTCAGTAATACGTTTATCAAACATAACACTTGACTGTGTTCTGAAAAATTCCGTTATATATTCATTCAGTTCGTATGATATGAGAGATAGTTGTGGAGATCCTGTAACTCAGTAGCTGGTGACTTTGTGGAATATGGTTCAGAACAGAAGTCAGAGGTAATCTTACTGTAGTTTTCTTGCATGATCTTCAAGGTGAAATCAACTGAATTAAATCTTTATTAACCACATTCTCAACTAAACAGTAATTCCTATCAAGCATAAATATTGTTTATTTACTAGCTGTGATACAATTTTATACCTTACTTTCTCACAAAATGTGTTCATTTATATGGCATATTTTGGTCCTTTGTCGTAATAGGGCATTAAGTAAATGAATATATGCACTACATAAAGATTTTATTAGGGAGGTGAAATCTAAAAAATCACAATGAAATGCGTAATATGATAACAGGGAAAATAACTAACCAGAATATTATGGGTTACTAAAAAATATTACAGAATGTAAATTTCTGATCGTAAGATACTTATTTGTTTTTTTAAAATAAGGTATATCACAGATTAACGTAATTAAGTTACTGTCCGTAAAACTGTGTATATACATACATGTAAGAAGCGAACCTTTATTTATTGTTATACAAATCGCTTTCTTGCCAGTTTCTACGGGGAAAGAGCAGGATATTTCGTTTTTATTGTCTATCACTTTCAGTCTCAGTTCACCGGAACTAAAATACAAAGAAACAGAGTATGATTAAGAAGTCATTCTAACCAGAAATAATAAAAATATAAGAACTATTGCACATCGAACCGATGAGTCTTGTATTGTCATCATGTACAACATATAACTAAGTGGTTCAGCTTTTTATTACCTCATAATGGTGATTTATTATTTATATTTCCTTACAGGAACATATATATGCAGCCTCAGCAAATTCATCTAAAAGGAATTACTAACCCTAATTACGTTTCTAATTTTATAATCGTAATTCTAGTTTTATTAGACACCCGTTGGTAGTTGACACTTATTGGCTACTCATATTGTTAATTTGTAGTCTTCTACTTAACATCATGAGCTTAAAAAAATCACCTATCGTGTGATTAAGCCTAATTATTTTAGGCATATTGATCCATAATAACTACAGAAAACGAAATACAGTGAATTTATATTGCAAAGTGTAAGATACATGATTTTACCTAAATAGTCTCATGATAAAGTAATAAGAGACCACCTAGTGTAAGCGGTTAGATGTGCAAAAATATTCTGTAAACTAATTAGTGAGAGAAACAAAACCTCAGGAAAATCGTAGGGAAGTACCTGATCGAGTCATTTATCAAAGACTGCAACTCTTCAAGTTTCAGCCCACTAAGAGGAATCCTACCGACGGACGTTACAAGAGCTCCCACCTTTAATCCGGCTGATAGCACTGAATTAGATGGAGACACTGAAATCACACGACTGCACTGGGAAAATACATCTAAAACAGAAAAGAGCTTGAGAAGATACCATATATTTAAGAAGTCAGAAATCACTGTTAAGACAAACCATGAACTTATAAATCTGTAGGTGGATGTTATTAAAATAAATTTTAGCAATTTACGAACCGAATCTACAATAAAAATATACGCAAACGCCACATCGAACTCACAACTTCTGAGCACACGAAATCTAACAAAAGGGAAGGATTCGCAGAGAATTCAAAAAACTTTGATTGTGCAACATATGTGCTAGTTTGATCCAGTAATAGAAATATCTTGCCAATTCTATTGACAAATGTTATTTTTGATTGAAATAAATATTAGAGCTTTAAGAGCATGCTTAGTGTTTGCTACCAAACTATAATCATTACGAAAATGAGTTGGATTTAGTGGGAGTCCAAGTCTTTATAACAAACCTCAACTCGAATCAAGTAAAGATTACCAAGAATCTGCGTACATAAAGTAAAACATCTTTAGGTCTATAATCATGTTCACTGGAAACCGTAATTCTTGTTGTATTGTTTAACTTATTTTTCAGACAACCTGAAAGGACATTTATCATAAAGTGAAAATATGTTAAAGAATGTAAAGACTGATCTAGAAGCTCGCAAAACGGACAATAGCCGCGGCAGAATACATTTTCATGCCTTAGAACATACCTGGTTTGTCTAGAATAAACTCTCCATCTCCAACAACCACCTTCAAAACAGATTCTCCCATACTCCAGATAATAAACAATCAAAATAGTCTACACCATTTCGACGAAGAACCCAATGTGCAAATCATCATTTTGATTGTCAAAACTGGATTTTTCGTATATCATGGTTTTATTAAAAGTAGGTAAGCAAAATAGGAGTATTCACTGATGCATTCCAATTCTATGTGCAAGTTAAGCATCATCAATTAAGAAATATTATTTCAGAAGAGAAAAAGGCATTTATAAAATATATCTAACATTTGTCGTTCAAAAAGCTTCTATATCACGTATTGGGGATTACACAGAAGTCAACGATCAAGATACAAACATGTCAACATCTGCAAAGGACAGACTCGAATCATGCGCCCTCCCATAATGAGGATTTCATGAGATGAAACGGAAAGGAGGAGTAGTGTGAATTACAACTTCTATTTCTGCTGCACATAACTACCAGGTTGAGAGTTTTTCAATGATGCTTTCAGATTGTATGGAAGGGTTTTTTGATATGGCTATGTATAGACCTGTCAAGTTGATAATTGTACTTTGTAAGGAATACATAATTGTGGGTGCTCATTCAGCGTATCTCTAAAAAATAGATGGGCAAAAGTGAGAGGGGTTTTAATAAACAAAATCGATACATGGTTACGTTTGATCTTTTGAGAATTCGCTACATAGCTATCACTTATTCGAGAAACGGACCGACGACACATTGGTGACATCCGTCTTATTCTGATATGTGTAGTAACCAATAGGATATAATTATGACTCCGATCCACCAAAAACAGACCCTCTTTTTATACATCATCCCGATTGTCATTTAAGCTTTACCAATAAGTAATTGTCTTTACACACAGTATTATTGACAACAATAATGGGCCAAACCCAACCAAACCATTTCCGTAAGTGGTTTTTCTGGAAGCGTCATAGGCAGAATAGACTATTACTCACTAGATACCACCAAGGAGGTCTCTCGGATTATTTACGCATATTTTATTGCACTGTACATAATATGGATAACGCCACATGAATAAAGAAACAGTTTTAGTTCACTATTGGTGTTCAAACTATTTTCATTAGTAGAAAGAAATGTACGTTAACTAGTTATCGTGCAAAGATAAGCGTTGTGTCCTTCAAGTTCTTTATAATACTGAGTGAACTCTATCGATCAAGTTGCAATATGCCACTAAACAGACAGGTCTATAGAGTGATGTGCAATGAAGAGTACCCCGTTATATCCAATGTATATGAGGAAAGCTTTCCGTAGTAGTGAGAATTTTTGGTCTACTTTGTCACTCCTATATTGTTTTCAGTAACATTAGCAATGTGCACTGAATTTGACCTTCACTTAGATGAAACTATCATAAATTACTAATCCCTAACTCTTAGTTCGCCCGCCGTATTTTCCTGTTATATGTTGGCACCAAATGTTTGTTATACACAAGCCAAAAAGCTGCTGTTTAGGTCACATTGGGATAGGTGTTCTTGACTGCACTTTTTCTCTCGAAATGTCCAATCTTTTTAACTAGCTGTCGTTAGAAAATCATCCTTTTGTTGTCAGGAGTATATATTTGTGTCATCGGTAGTTAGTAGTGGATTATTATTTACCTACTGTTGTATTACAATTTGCTTATGTTAGTTCTTTAGAATAATGATTTTTACTGCGTAGTGATTTAAAAGTGTTGCAGTTGGCCATATTACTTATATGTCTGTTACCAGGAAACAAAGTACCTTAAATATAGTCAATAAATATTGTTTTATTATTTGCTTGCGTATCCACGATTCGCGCGCGAAAACCAGTAAAACTTGGCAGGCAATATATTGATCTGCGGGATTACCACTTTCACGCGAATATTATGCCCTAACCATGGTTTTTAGAATTTTGGTCGTAGCAGACTGTTTAACACTTCAAGGAATCAAAGGATGGTCAAGCATATGACAACAGTCGGTAGATATCCTTAAGTTTATTACGATGCATATTGGATGCTAAGGTCCAAATACCTAAACGATGAAAAATTCCGAATTATTATTTGTCAGAATGCGACAACTAAATAGTCATACTTTGTCATTCTTTAACTACCTCGTTTTGGTAGGAAATCTGTGTATTTGTTTATTGTGTTATCATTTAGTGATGCAATTATAAAATTAATATTCTGTCGTTATTCGTAATGTCCTCATTATTTGCAACATAAACTGCATCATAAATCAACGAAAGGACTAATTTGCTATCTCCGGACAGTCACATAAATTAATGCGACTTGCGTAGGTTAAGTTGTACAACAAGGTATAATTACCATTCGTACCCATATTCGTGGCCACAGAACGGTACTGTGTGCTTTTTCAACTACTCCAATAGCCATATATTACAAAAAACTAGACGATATCGAGATTGTATATATTTATGCTGAAATTTAAACACCCTTCTTAGATTTTCTGACTGGGACAATAATTTCATATCTAATAGTCTTGCAGATGCACCAGATACTTTTGTCAAATCAATAAGTCGTGTTTTTAATCAGTTACACTTACGAAACTAGACAAAATAATTAAGTCAAATGATTTGCATATACCACTTCATTACTTTAGGTAGTTAAGATGCCTACAAAAGTGCCATTTTAAGTCAAATGGCCTTACAGCATTTGTGAAAAATACCAGGATTTTTAACCAAATTAAAGAAGTTCATAGGTCATGGACTATGAATGAAGAGTCATCAGCAACACACACAAGCTTCAAGGTACAAAACTTGGTACGGCTGCATAATAAGTGCCTCATATCTGCACGAAATGGATACCCTTTTTGCATTTTACACGATGGATTAGTAATTAATGACCGTAATATTATGGTCAATCTGTTTAGTGATGTCTTTACCAACAAGGGTAAACCACCGGATGATATTAAGGTAGATACTATGTAAACGGCCACTAACTACATGCAATCCATCTCCTTCACTTATGACCACATCTGTAAATCGATTAACTCACTTAGTACCTTAAGCAGTTTCAGAGTAGATAGAATAGCATGCATTTACTCTTATCTCAGTAGATCTAATATCCCACTACACCCACTAAAGTTGTCCTGACAACAGGCACTTACCCTAATGCGTAGAAAACTTTATGCATGTGCCTTCAATTCAAATCAAGTGACAGGAAAAACGTGCATAACTATAGGCCCATAAATATCAACACAGTTATCTCTAGAATAATGGAAAAATAAATGGAAAAATAAATCTGAGTTGCATCAACTTCTGGGTTGCATATTATGTAACTTTTATAACAATGATTTTTGCGTTCTGCTACATAGAGTTTGTGTGCGATCACTACCGGAATACTGCATCTTTATTCTCAGTAATATTTCCATTAAGGATAAACTTAAAATGGAGTCTGTACAACGTCGCTTTACTCTTTGTATTCTTGAAGCTGATCGTACTCTGGACAATCAAACGAGATGCGTCAAGTTGGAACTAGATACTCTATGGAATCGCCAACTCAAATTAGATCTAATTTTATTTTACAAAATGCTAAATAAACCAGCTTTTTAATCATCTGATGCAATTCAGTTAGCAAAAGCTTCTTGTTATAGTCGCGAAAATTCATCATTCAAAAACAAACATGTCACCTCCCAAATCTACTAATTATATGAATTATTTTATAAATAAATTCACAAGAATCTGGAACAATTCGCCCCAAGCCATTGGTGAGACAGATTCGCTCCCTTAGTTTATACGACGTATTGATGATTTGTTTTCTTTTGATGTTGCACTTATAATATTCACACCAACTATTGTTTCCTACGCAACTTGTAAAATAATAGGGACTCTGAATGTATCGGCATCATTCAATCTACCCATCAGAATTAAGCATATGCTAATGATTTTTCCTTCCAATCTACTTACAAGCTTATGTGGCAAGTCGTGTCTTCTAATGTTCGTATGAACACTAATTCTGCCCATTTGTTCCTTTAACTCCGGTATACTGGTGTTTTTGTTTTGTTTCCTTTACTTTTGTTTTCTCTCTGGCTACATAAGATGTTGTTTAATGCAAGCGCTAAACCTACTTGTACAATATTATTCACTTCTACTCATCCTAGCACATTATCCACCTTGAAGATGAATCAGACTACATTCCCATGGATTACTGTTCACGCAGAAACTTTTGTGATGGTAAATCACTGTAACTTTCTAAATGCAACAATGCACTTACATGGTATTATTGACCGATCTCATGAAGAATTGGTCTTGTATAAGTGACTTAATTCTGACGCTGTTTCGCAACATAACGCTTTAATAACTCACCATTCGAAATCAATGCACATGGATTCCATCATTATGGCAGAATATCTACACATACACATGTATTTGGCGCTACTGTTAAAGTTTCAAACACTTTAGGTCTTATTCCGTATCGTAACAAGCCGTATAATCCAGTCTGCTTACTTTTGGTCGTTTTCTGGAACCATAACGCCCGATACACAAATCGCGCGATTGTTTGTCAGAAGTTTCACGACGCAATATATACCTCTTGTGTCTTAGTACTGTAAACTTTCTTGCCGTTGTTTTTTTAATTTTCTTCTTATATAGTTGCAGATCTTCATACGGTGTAGACTTCCTAACAATGACTATTTACTGAAGCCCTTGTATGTGGATTAGACCTATATCATTTTGATCATGATGGCATGCTTTCATGTACAAAGAGAAACTTGAGGATAAAAGCCATTATTATTACTCTGCGTTCATTTTACGCATTCTGATTAGTTAACCAACAAGGTTGAAAAACCTTGAGGTACTGAGTCAAACATAAATTTGACATCATATACGACCACCTTGATGACTTTTATAGGTGTTGTATCTTGGGATTTATATATCTACGGTGTTCGATGCCAGAAGACTTTAAACATGTCTCAGGGTATTCTCGTTGTATACAAGGGTAAACCATCGAACAGCGTTTCAGCAATTACCAAACTGTCCAGGAATACCTGCCAGGACTGTATCTATTGGTATTAAAGATCCGAACTCCCGGTTAAGTTTTAAAGTTAATATCGTTTCCAGATAGAGCCGACGAGCTCTTGGGTCACGTACGAATTCACAATGATATATCCAATAACACTATTTATTGGTGCGAAACATAATACTGTAGCAATTTTGGTTGACTAGTTTACGGTTGACTTTAAACCTTGAGCATACACCGAAATAACAAAGCCCAAGTATTCATTTATTTCCTTATTCTGCATAGGGTTCATATTTTTATTGTCTCATATTGAATGTTTGTAAGCTTTGTGCGCATGAATGATTAGTATTGCGCTCCACTGTCTTCTGCTCATGATATAAAAATAAAGACGTATTCCCTAGTAATCTGGTTTCTTCTGTCAATGAAACGGGACATTACAAGGCGTTAGAATACTACATTTGTCAGTAAACACAAATTTAGCACACAAAGCCTAACAGTTTACTCTCCTTATACATCCAGAGGGATTCAAGTAAATTGTACAACAAATAAGTAGTAAAGAAACATCGAATTGGTTACTTGTCTAAGGAGAAATGTTTCTAACGAATTAAGGAACCAAATTATGTTGGCAACTAATTGTGTCGAATTGCTCAGGTATAGACAGGCAAAATATTAACCCAATACGGCTTACACCGAGACAATGAAACTCAAAAAAGCAAAATTAAAGACAGCGATGATCAGTAACATGTGCCAACAGAACACAAATAAGAACTTGATTGTGAACAAGTATCCAATAACTGTTGTAATAAAGGAGCAAACAAAAAGAAACAAGATTTGTTAGACAGATAGAACACAGTTAAGTGACACCAAACATAAGTTAAAGGGAATTGTTTGATACAGTAAAATGAAGGAATTTTCATACATGCGAAATGGATTTTACATTGGCTGCTGAAAAATAGTTGAGGCAGTATTGATTCCAGACGACTGATGGTAATACGTAAACAAACCATGATACGTATTAATCTTCCGCAGATTTCGCAACTTTTCAGACACCTCTACCTGTGAATAAGCATCAGCATGGTACAACTTTGCAAATAATTCTCCATTGTTTAGCATAGTGAACAAATTTGAAGGAACTGATAATGAATAGCGATGCTATTCGAGGACTGCGCATGTGTATTGTGTTGTCTGGCTCCTTGACAACCACAGTAGGTACAGTCTAAGCAAAACACGAAATAGTAGTAATAACTCCTCGTTGTTGTAGGCAATTGAGTTCTTCATTAACTTTGATAATGCTGCATTTGGCACTGGTCCAATCAAATGGAATATAAGTTTAGTTGCAACCGAAAAGTTACCTTAATAGTGAGGCATCCGACTTAAACCAGAGTGAAACATGAATGAGGAATGTGCCGCTGTATATCTTCTAGCTCGAGATTATTACAGGAGACGACGTCAGTTAAATTTCACCGGTCAAACTAATCAAACTCAAGCAGATTTAAATGGTAGTGACTATCATGTCCAGCAAAGAAACAACACACTTCAGTTGCCCAAATAACTACCACAAGCTGTGCAAGCCTTCTGCGCAGGTGATCTAGCGCGTGGTTTGCCTACTCCAATTCAAAACTTCTGAGCTATAATCATAATGTTTAAAGCAGTATCTATTCGTAATTTAAATGTGCACCCATTAACATCAAATGCAACAAACCGTCCCACCATGGGAAGTGCTCTGATAGGTTCAGTAAATCTTTGATAGTTATGAAAGCAGTTTTTCTGTTTCTGGACCTACATAGTAGTCACTGTGATTTCTGATGTTGGCAGAAACCATTCTTGTGGCCTGTGGATTTAAATTTCCTGTAGCGATGGTGTTTGTAAGGACCAGGTTTCTACAGTATGCCACGCATCACAATGTCAGCGTGTCGTTAGAGACTTCGTCTTCCATGTCAATTCTGTGCGCAAATGAGATGAGCTATGTGTAGCGAATTTAAGTGTGACATAGTCTAATAACCGATGAACAGAATGGACTCCATAGTTGTATTCACTTCTATATTGAACCATAGTAATGTCGTGCTTAATATCGATTGAACGCCGATATCCATCAGCACTGATACTCAATCTTAGCTAGATGTTCTTATCAAGTTGACGCAGTAGCCGAGTTGTGATGTCACTACATTTCTGGGACTTCTATATTTTAGGTGAAAAACAAAGACTCCAACTGACTGTCTGCAAAAGATGCTAACTGAAGACGTTCAAACTCGAGGTTGACGATGTCTTGATAAGTCAAGAAATTACTAGCTTCATTCGAAATCAATTAAGGGTATCGGTACAGTGTAGTGAATAGGGAAGAAGGTGTTTTCAAACTGTTTGCTTAGTGACTGAACGGAAGTCAACAAATAAACAATGACATGGGTTCTGTGATGAGATAGAACTGTAGTATTCATCTAACTTATTTGACCTAATTTCCGAAATGGCAGTCAGGCCTTCCAAGCATAATCTCTAGTTGCAAACTCAAATGCAAGTATATCTGCATAACACAGAAGTAACGTCTGAATTAGGGTCATAGTGGAATTCAGTAACACTGTTTGCAATACCGTTTTTTGACGGAACAATCATTCAAGTAGATGCATTAGTTTGGTAAGTAGTCGTTATTTTTCTATTAGCCGACATCTGAATCAGTTTTAGCTGATACTCCAACATTAATTCCACTTTTACTGGACCTTATAACTGGCGATCCATTACTACTAGTTACGAGCGCCTGGTAAGCAAAAGATATTTTTATTACCTCTTGAACACTGATGTTGTTGCGAACTTGGTCAAACCCAGTGCACTGCTTCCAGAAATTTCTTCTAAAGGTAGTCAGATTGTTATCTACCATTAACAAAACTGATTCAGTTGATAACGATAAACAATTCTCTTGTTACGAATTGTGTAGATCAGATTCGTCTACGAAACTACGTTTTCATTATTTCATTATATCTTATTCGACGTTTGAACTAAGTTCGAAATCCCAATGTTGTTCGTTTTCACGTTCCTAGGCTATGACTATTTTTTATGTGGTCACCAAACGTTTCAATGAAACGAAGATTCACCACATTATGATTACATTATCAATCTATCACCACATCAGACCTGAAAGACTGAGTGGTGACAACATTTTCCATATGGACTCGCCTATCGAATTTGCTAATCGTTACATTATTATTTTATTATCACACTTTCACTCCATTTCTATCAAATTATTACTATTTTTCCATTGAGTTTGCCTAAAGATATGTTATCATTTAAACGCTGTATTTAAAAACTACTAATTCTAGTATGCATATTTATAAGGATAAAATACATTTGCAACGGTAAATAATTCCCAAAATAATTAGTTGCACATGATCGACATTGATGCTGACCATGTATGTTTTAGCGGACACAATTAGTTGATTGCAGTCGGTCACGCATCACCACAAGATCACAGTACGACGCACCGTGAAAAGCATATTTCTATAGTTTCCCAGCCTAGACGTTGCTAACCCTTTGATGCTCTATTTACAATCAAGTGTATCTGTCTTCCATTTTTCATTGCCTTCTAAATATTTCTCATTTATACGAGCGGGTTCAATCGTCATAAGTTGCTCTGGTTATACGACAAACGTAACTTAGTCATATACTGGGTGTACTTCATTGGTGATCCGACAACGATCATTACTGTTAGCTCATTCCTGTTTATAGTTATTAACAGAACATTTTTAGTGTAATTAATTTTCTTTTTGCATATTTTTTTCGGTACCCTTGAACTTGCATATATATAGCTGCTTTAATAATGTCCGACCAGACTCCTAAGCTTATTAGGATTAAAACCCCTACGCCTCCAAACTTTCAGCTCATTCCTTTTTAGGCAGATAATGTAGGAGATTGGTTCTGTCTCTCAGAAGCCAAGATTCAAGATCATGGCGTGACAGACTCACGCGTTTAATTCCTAGCAGTTGTAAGGTCACTTCCCCGTGAATTGAACAGATACGTCACTCCTTGCTTTTTCAGCCCCGGCTGCATAGAACCTTATTACTGGCTTAAAAGATCAGTTCTCAAGCGCGAAGACTTGTCCAAAAGACAACGTCTTGATGAGTTGTTCCACACCATCAGGCTCGGTGGCGGTTCGGCGATGGAAATGTTATCGTACATGAAAAAAGTAATTGATCAAAGCACTTCCGACAAAACACTCTTTTGTCAACCTTTACTATCAAAACTGACACAACAAGTGCAAGCAGTATTGGTAAGATTTATTAACAACACAGTAGATAAAATAACTTCATCTGCTGATCGAATTCTAAAGATCACGAGAACCAGCCACGATGAGGTTAATTGTGTTAGAGAAAAATCTCATGAGACCGAAAATAAAGTGAGGCAATTGTGCAAGACTCTTTCTTGTTTCCTCGACCTGAATGAACGACACCAAACAAGCGATTTTCGACGACAAAGTTCATCACGTATAAGATCCTCATCCAGCCCTCAAAGAATACGAAACTCACATAGGTGTTGGTGCCACAACACCTATGGCAAAACCTTAATGAAGTGCAGAGATCCGTGTAGTTTTCCTGGTCACAAACTCACCGTTGACGCATCAGGAAATTATCCCACCGGCACGTGTTAGCGGCCATCGTAGCCAGTGGAAAAGCCGCCTGTTATTCATCACTGATGTGATAACAATGGTTTACTACCTTATCGATACTGGCGCAGAAGTCGGCGTCCTCCATGTAACTTCATCTGAATACCAACATGAAGCTGCATTCAATCTACAGGTAGCAGACGGAAAAAGGAGTAGCCACGTTTAATTACAGATATGTCTACTTGAACGTGGGTTAACGAAAACCTATACACTGGATTTACACCATCAACGTTGTGAAAATACCTATCATAGGCATAGATTTACTGAGCCACCACAACTTGCTTGGTAGCCTTGGTAAACAGTGGCTAGTCCATAATAACATAAAGCTATATATTCATGGAACCACTCCTACAGATCGTGGCTTATATCCTCTTTGTTTCAAACATTTAATTAACCTTTGTTTTTTTAGCCGATACTCGACAAGTATCCAGAACTAATTAAGACGACGTCAAAGTTTACCATGTGTAACTAGCAATGTTGTACATCACATCACGACTACAGGTCAAACTGTATTCTCGAAAGCACGCCGACTAGCACCCAAAAAATTAAGGATTGCGAAAAATGAATTCGATCATATGATTGACCTGGGAACAATCCACTCATCCAGTAACCCATAGTCATCTCCATTACATGTGGTCCCAGAAAAGATAGCGATGATTGGCGTTCCACTGGTGATTACAAATGTCTCAACACTCTAAACTACACCTGATTGTTACCCTTTACCACACATCCACGACCAATCGGCTACCTTGAAGAGGATAACAGTATTTTCAAAAATTCACCTAGTATGGGTGTGCAATCTAATACCGATGGCCGTAAATGACATATCCGAAACGGCTACTGTAACCATATCCGGCCTTTACGAATTCCACCGAATGCCCTTCGGTTCGAGAAATGCAGCACAAACATTTCAGCGTTTCATCGATCACGCGTTCCATGGGCTTGGCTTTATTCATGAATACGTCGATGACCGCTTGATAGCGATACCAGACGAGAAAATACATACGAAACATCTGAACACAGCTCTTTCAAGACTGCAAACAATATGGATTTACCATAAATATACAGAAACGCCAAGTTTGAATAACCTCATTGAACTTCCTGGGGCATACTATTGATGCTAATGGTATACGACCTCAAAAACACAAGGTGGCGGTTATTCTGGAATATCGAGAACCAACCACAATTAAGTAGTTGCAAGCTTTCAACGGATCGGTAAGTTTCTACAAACGATTTATATCCAACTGTGCATCTGTCATAAAACCACTAAAGGATCAGCTTCGTGGGAATAAAAAGATGGCCACAATGGATACAGAGTCAAAGAAAGCCTTCATTGCAACTAAAGAGGCAATAGCCAATGGGTCTATGCTGTCATATCACAATACTGCAGCTCTGATCAGCATCGTGGTTGACGCATCTGACTTAGCCATTGGTGCAATTCTGCAGCAATGGATTAGTCGAGCTTGGCAACCTTTAGCATTCTTCTCAAGACGATTAAACGATACTGAATAGAGAAACAGCACCTTTGGACGTGAGCTACCAGCCATGTACTGTGCTGTACGACATTTTCAGCATTCCATCGAAGGCCAGGAATTCAAAACATTCACCGATCATAAGCCACTGAGAGATAGTCGCGTCATCTAGGACTATATTTCCCAGTTCTCTACTGATACACGACATATATTGGGGTTAACGATGTAGTTGCCAACGCCCTATCGTGAATGCATTCCTTGAATCGTATCAAATGAATTGATCTTGTTAAACTATCTAGGCTTCAAAATGAAGACAGTGGTCTTCTTTACGAGTTATCCACAACAACGCTAAAACTTCAAACTAAGGTAAGAACACTTCAAATAATAGTTCTTCTACAGGTACAACCCGTTCAATCATCCCCAGGAGTTATCAACGAATCATCTTCGACACATTGCACAATCACTCTCATCCTGGAATTCGTACTACGAGTAAGCTGATTGTTCAGAGATTCTGCTGGCCGAAGATGGACAAGGATATCAAAGAATGGGCACGCTCATGCATGGCCTGCCAGAAAAACAAGGTTACTCAGCATAATAAATGCCCTCCTGACACTTTCCTAGCCCCTGACTCTGGATTCGAACACACCCACCTTAATTTTGTAGGACCTTTACCAGAAGTGAATAAATTCTCTTATCTTCTGATATGCGTGGACCGATTCACACGCTGGCCAGAAGCGATTCCACTGAAAGGCCAATTTGAAGTAACTCACATTCAAAAAGACAGTCAGTAGGTGTTTTTTTAAAAAGCTAAACACATTTCATCGTTCAGTGTGATTGAATAGGAGGTACAATGCTTACGAATGATAAAAAAGGAAAATCCGTGAATTCCACCTCCAAGTCTAAAAAAGTAGTAAAGATGGAGTTAAATTACAGTGGTAGACCAAAGAGAGTTAGGATGCAGTTTTCACGGTTATGGCGGAATCGAAGGAAAGCCATTGGTGTTAGATCACATACTGCAGAATTTAGGCGAAGAAGGGACAGTAACTTATCTGTGCGGTAAAGGAATGCTGCAGAATACAGTGTCTTGAAGTTGTGGGCAGGTTATATACTAGAAGAGTCGTGTAGTGCACCGTGGATATAAAAAAGCTACGTTTGTCGTGAAACCAGAAAAGCTTTTAAAAATTAAACCCACACATACTTGTAAAAACAGTTCAAGAAAAAAGTGAGGAATGGAGTAGAAAGTGTATTTTATCGTAAGCAAAAAACCAATGGGACGTCTCGGCTGACTAACTAGAGAACGAGTTGCTTTCCACGTCTCCTCCTTCGTGATCTAGTGTTGATGCTTGACCGAGCACCTTTTTTGTCTAGATGTGTTTGTAAAAAGAAGATTATCAGCATCAATGGAAAGAGCCTATACAACTATTTATTAAAAGAATTATTTACCGCTACAAGCGTAATACATTAATATTTTAATAACTCCCATAGGGCCTCAAAAATTCGTCAAATCGGGGTCATTTTCCAGCGATGTGGAAGTGACTTTCAATTTAATGGTCTTATTGCTAATAAGAGTGTTATTAGCAACTCCAACGCCACTTTGTAATGATATTTATTCAGTAATATGATTACTGCAGTAATATATGCTCATAAATGATATTGACTAATACTGTATCAATGAGTATTGTCAATTATACTGTTGAGACATAAGGATGTGTTATTAGGAAGGTACAATCGCAGAACGCTACTAAAGACATAATGGGAAAGTAGATTTCATACTATAACTCATGTGTATGTTAGAGATTCAGGGATAGGTAGCACGATATTGTGCAATTTGAGGTCTGGCCAGACAGAAAGTTACAACTATGTTGCCATTAGTCAAGAGACACGTACTGCTGGGTAAAACAGTATATGAAAACAGCTGGAAACTGTATAAGTACCGTAGGTTTACCAAAAACGAAAATCATGTGGCGAATTCATGGACGTCATTTTGTTGATCCAACTAATGTAGTATCCTTATACAATGCAGACGTAAAATGGAAGAGATAATGTAAGCATCTAGGACCATACCGGGGATCGTGTAAAAGGATTCTGGACAGTCCTATGGGCAAACGCACGTTCCTTACATCTCAAAACATAAAACCACTTAATAGTCAAAAAAGATTTATAATTCTCGCAAATTTTATTCACTTGTTTATTTCGTCTTATTCTTGTACTGTCGATACTAATTACAATATCACCTTTTAGTTAGTTCATGTCGTTTACTAATTAAGTAAACTTGCCTCAATGATCACTTTTAAAAATAACTCAAGACTGTCTTTGTGGTTAAGTTCTACTCATACTAATTCACCATAAAATTTTTAAATGACTCCAATTAGGTTAATTTCTGAAATTTCAAGGCTACCACACGACGAGGCGACGGAAAATATAAATTTGCTCATGGCATGCACAAGAAGAAGAAAAAATACCAACAAACTTGGTCATAACATGCTCATTTTTTCATGTTCTTCAGAGGAGAAAATTTATAAGGGTACTCGAAAAATGTTGTGAGCATAGAACCATTTATCTACTCGTCGTTCACATACACATAAACTAATCAAAAAGTGGAGCACTGTATTGAAGCATAAAATTGTGGCTCCACTTGTTGGCACAATTAAAAAGACTGACTCAAGTGAGTGATCCCCATCGAGAAGTCTAAATCAGGTCATAAAGCTGTCTGTCTTGATCAAAATGAGGCTGGAAAACAAATATCACCAGTACTAGGTGAATGTTTAGAAATACCTCCCTGTGTCTTGCACAAATCAGAAACTACCACGTTAACGTTAAGACGCTAGGGCCAAAGGTTCATATAGTTTACACTAGCATATCAAATATATATAGGTTATTGAATATCTCCAACTGAAGTTGTGAATCGCAGACATTTGACTGGTGCGTTGCTTTTGGGTTAAGTACATTTCCTCAATCTGGTTGTTTATTGCCTCTGTATTATTTTGTTGATTACTCCTATTTTTAACCCGAATGTTCATTAAATTTGAATTTATTGCGTAGATTTGAAAAGGTGGTAAGCTACTAATGGACTTTTGAATTTCTCCTAAGTGAACGGAGTAATTCATTAAATTTGATTCCCTTGTTTTTTATACGAATCTGGTATACTTGCACATGTGAGCCTTAGTCTAAGTATTATATTGGGTCATAGGTGTGTGCTGATTTCTTCCTGATGGTATTAATATGGGGTGTTAAAAATCTTCACTCACTCGCATATAAATATCTATACAAACTTTTGGGACTTTTAAGAACCACTTAGCAATGTCATTTATGCCCTGAGCCTCGGTTTTATTTTGAAATCTGAGGGTTTTGTTCTCAAGATGGTAATTTACGTTTGTAGGCATCTATATTTCCATAGTGTGATCAGGTAGTAATTTGCAAATGTATGCACTAATTATCCCAACGTAAGGCTCTAGGTACATAGTTTTCGTCCGATTCACTTCACATGGTTCTTCCCAATTACTGTTATGGTTTGTGCTTTGTCTATTGTTTGATTGTCTTAACTTGGTTTTGTCTCTGTGATTCCACCATTATTACATTCACAACACCTGTAGTGGTGGTAGTGTAGGAGTGGGCTGAAAAAAGCTAGACGTGAACGAAAGAAGATATGACGCCGGTTCATGAGGTCAATAGCAATTGGACTGATCCATGTAGACCTACCGGGTTGGAATCCGCGTGATAGTCGTAAGCAGTGTTCACGGACCGAGTAACAGCTCAAAGTCATTCACAATGATGCATATGCATCCATTCTTTATTCCCCTTACAATTCGAAGCCTCTGAATCCACTATAATTCTTCTACTGGTTTGTATTTTCTTGCGTCTTATCTTCGACCCTTAATTCTTCCCATTTCTACTAATATGGTTACTACCTCCACTGCTCTGGGATTTGCCATGACAATTTCATTTCTATGCTGATTGGGGAATAGCAACTTGAACTGAATGTACGCATGTACCAAGTTCTGCGTTGTGGTTGAGGGATTTTTGTTTGACCTTTTATCTCTACCACCTTGATTTCCTACTCTCTGTTGCAGTTGAAGGCAGATTATTGCATCACCTTAGGAAAGCGTATCTGGTTTATTATAAGCATGTCCTTACGTAGCCCTTGATAACATCAAAGACTAGTATCGGGTTTTACAACTGTTTTCTACTAAGCGTTTATGATTATTGTTAATTTACATGGCATTCTTCCATTAATTCCGCACTTTTCTCATCAATTCTATACTTTATTATACAGTTTTCATTCTTAAAATTATCTACCTAATTTTTATCTGTCGTTGTTGGAGTGTGAAGTACTATTCCACTTATAATCGGATTTTTACTTCATCTTATGAGTCAAATATTGGTGTACGTACTCAGCTGTAAACCACACTTTCTTTGGTAGTACGAAAACGGATAATAAGTAATTGAATGCTTGTGGTAATGTAATTTAGTAGTTACGCTTCAAACAGCCTTACCATATTTCAACCTTAGTTTAAATAAATGGATGTTGACCGTCTTTTAATGTGTTCAAATCTTGAAACTTTCACTTCTAAAAATCAAATAATTGTCCTACAGGTATTAAGTAGACCCACATATACACCACAAATTAGTCTGCTTTCACAGCAACATATTTAATCAAATTGTTCAAAAGAGCTAGTGAATATAGCATTTTCTTACGGTTTGGTGGCTGGGGGACTATACGCAAACTGTATACATGACATTGACTACTGGTGTCAGTGATGTTCGAATACGCGGATTTCTTTGTCGAAATTTGTGCAATAATTTCTATTCATAGACATGAATAGAATATATTTGTAAATAATCTCAGCAAATAAAGTTAAAGAAAATTCCAACATTTTGCTCGGCAAGTTAGTCCGAGCTTCTTTAGGGAAATAACCAAAAAAATTATCGAATATAAATGTAAATAAGTCGTCAGATTTCATTGCGAATATCCAATCCTATACAGAGTATGAAAATGTTTTATAAGTCATTATAAGTGAGATAATGTTGAGTTGTTGTAGATGAAGAAATGTACATTGCGTGTGTAGTTTCGTTTGTGCACATATATTGTTCTTGTTTAAGTTCACGGAAAGAGCTAGATAATCTGAATATCGCTTTATCCAATCGTATAAATTTGACTAGGAGTAAATGGATATGATGATAATTGTGAGTCACAGGATGGGTGTATATTTACATGTATCAACACATTAACCTGTGTAATCAGAATAAATTATTCTAAACTGAAAAAATAACGTTAGAATGTGTTGGAGGTTGAAGTAGTATATAATGTTTGAATTCATTTATTTTACTTATTAGTTTCCATGGCGCAGCTAACAGTACTCCATCTCGTCGATTCATATTGTTAGAAGTTGCCTATATGTGTAGGGCTTCAGATGTTAACCTTTCTATTTAAAAATCAAGACATTTTTAAAGGATTTGAATTCTATCGAAATAGATACTGTGCTCTGTTTCTATAGTTGAATATATCAGCTGAGACTTTTCAAAATCGATCGCAACGGAAACGTTGTATTTATTCTTTATGTTTCTCTAAAATGTAAAGCTAGGTTTATCTCATTTTCTTCTACCTATATACTTTTACGCTTAATTTCCCGCGTAGTATTTCCTTCACTCCTTTTCTTCTCATCTTGTCAGTTTCTGCTTTTATGTTAATGTGCCTTGAATCGATACACCTTTGTATTGGGTTTTGGTGAATAAATATGTGTTACGAATTGCTGTCAGAGTTGTTGAGAAATGGCCTTTGGATTAAAAGTGAAAAAGTTTTAGATTTTTCAACTCTCTCACTTATAAATATACGATTTAACTCATGCAGTTGATGCTTACTCACATTTGATTTTAGTAACTATGTTTCATTGTATGTATTATTTCATTGCTCTACTATTTACAAGATTTTACAATAAAGTTATAGTGTTTGGACGCTGTAAAACTGTTCCAGGATAGTGACAAAATGTGTGTAAACCCTTCACTCGGCAATCAATAACTGGTGGCATTATTATACCTAGTCCCATAAATTGATAGTATAAACTTTCTCCATATCATTGTTGCATTTCACAATACATTTATGTTTAGGTCAATACAACATATAGTCAGTTGAAATTCTCAAGGATCATTATTTTTTCTTTTAAAAATCTATGTTAATTTATAAGTAGCCATCTGAACAACTAGTCATGCTAACCATCCATCCAGATAATACCTTAAAATCCGTCATTATTAAGTAATGTAACCTGTTTACTACTCGAGTGCTTTGTGAATCTAGAAAATCTGGTCATGATGCATGAGAAAGAAAAAATCTTACTGGTATGATGTTTGTTTAGTCTCGGGAATTGATCGAATTCTGTCAAAAATAATTCAAGTAGCGAACTTCTTTGTTTTCCAGTATCACGTGTAATTTGTATGGCATCCACAATTTTAGTAACCACTGAAATACAATTTCTTGATAATGTTCATTGTGTTTATTCATGTTGCTTTTTCTGCATAGTTTAATGTCGGGTCAGCTGTCGAAGTCATGTACAAATGTTCAGGTAATTTCTGTAACAATACTTTTTTATAGAAATGGAGTAGTTGTTTGTGATCATCGGTAGTTTCTGTGTTTTACTGGTTGATGCCATTTTAGAAACGAATATATTGGAAGATATTAGTAGTATAGCTTGTATACTTTATTTTAAAGGGTGATTATGATGTACAATTGGTCTGTTTGCGTTGTCCGTTCATCACTTTGTCTGATGATAGTAGAAAATGCAACTTAAGAACTGCTTGCAATCTTTTTCCACTAAATTGCAGGGTATAATTATTGAGGTGATGAAAAATAATACCAAACATTGAAATTTTGATATGTAAACTTTATTTAAAAAAGTATTACTCAGTACTTATGAATTGTGAGCTTTACTGAAAAGCTACTTGTAAAACATCAGTGTAGTTGATCTTAATTTAAGCATAGTACTAGTCAAAGATGCCGAATCGGTTGATAAGGTTGTAATTCATCATCAACTAAAGCGTTTGAGATACTCACCATTTACGGCAACTTGAACCGACGCACTTTTGCTCTAGATCCTCAGTTGTACACGACTGACTGATTAAGTATACCAAACCACTGCCTACCTCAAGTCGCGATTTTAGCTGATGTAAGATGGAAGAAAATTGAATGCAACCAACTTTAAATGTTTCATTAGTTCATGAGGTCGTTGATTGTTGATCTGAGCCATAGGTGAAGACTATTTCACTTAACAACTTCACTCTCTGTCGTTAGTTCAAGTGTTGACACAGACAAATCTTGAAGCAGCAGTTTGCATTTAGAGGGGGAGGGACGTATCCCAAAACGTATTTGATAACAGATAGAATACATACTTTTAAAGTGTTTGTGTTCCTTATTGCATGTCTTTGTGCTACAAAAATAAAAAAACATTGAAGTTTATTTATTATATCTAACATAGGACCCTGTCCCAGCTTCAAGTGTTGAAAAGGTCATTTGTGATAACAATGAGAACTCTCATGTGAGGTGCAATTCATCACTGTATGAAGGTGATCCAAGAGTTGTGGGAGTGAACGAAAAAAACCTAATGTAAGTAAAGTACTATTCACCTAGTACGTTTAATAGATGTTATAATTAAGATTTTATTTTACTAGTTTACTTTTTCGAATTCCCAAACTTGTAAAGTCAGTCTTTATGATTTATTTAGAAAAAAAAGATGCCATTTGTGGCGTAACAACTGTTATCTTTATTCTCTAAATTTATTATACTTAGTTGAAAACTACACTTCGTACTATAAATTAAGGCTGATTAAGATAAAGATGTTTATACAAATAATGTTATTTCGACACGCAAAACCATGTTATTAACTGGAATATTTAGTTACGTATCCAAACGATTAATATTATTCTTTGGTTGCCTTTACTCTAAGGTTTTCGTGACATACCATTATTCGAATATACTTAAAATTGATCTTTAAAATACATCTCACTGTAGTGTTGCGAACAACTTCTGTATCTTTTGTAGTTTTGTTTTTCTGAGCTATTGGAACATTTACTCATTACGAACAATATTTCCTACACTTTAGAGAAACGATTCGATGATTAATCGTCTTTATTCATGTCTATTAAATATATGAACGAAAGTCTACCGAAATATTATATTAGGTGCTAAGCATTACTCAAAAAATCATCTAGTGATAATATGAGACAACTGCAACGATGTCAAGGAAGGTTTGTAACGATTCTGGAGACTAAAACGGTTCGCGATCATAAACCGAGTTTAGAAGTTCTAGGGTCTGGAAATATACCAAAATATGAAACAAAAAAGCTTGTATTTTTTCTCCTGGTTATGCTTTGTGCGATAATTGCGATTAGTGGCTGAAGAAGATGGGTGACATTGCTCAGAATCGGTCACAATGGCGCTAGTGCATTTACTATTTATCTGCTTACAGATCTTAAGTTTCATTATCCTTTCATACACAGCTTTGTTTCATTTTCTATTGCCGAACTTTTAATGTGGTGCTAATCTGACTAATTTGGTCTTGTCGTAGTGCACATATGTGTTAGGTTTTAAGCTATGTGTTACTGACTTATTCTATTGTAGTCTCGAAGGTCGTTTATCTGTTTTACTTGTGTCAATGTTGTGCAATTCGAAATTTCATTGTAATATAGTACTATACTAATATTGATACGTGGATTTTGTTTTATTTATCTCCTGTATTTTCGAAATGAGTATCGTCACCCCATGATTCGCTGCATAATCGAACTTTTGATAGTTCACGATACTCAGTTGATCGTAGCAAGGATAGTTCTATTGGAGTAAGTTTCTTTCTGATCAACTTGTTACTTGAAATTTTATTATGCCTATAATCCTGTTTCAAGTTAAAAAATGATACGTATCAGACACATTGTGACCCAACTTATACAGAGAGAATGAATTCATACAGTGGACTTTTTTCAACACAGACAGAAATCATCGTTGTAGTACTCGTATTGCGATTGACCTCTTTTGGGACTAGATTAGTTGCTGTCGCCAGCCACTAGGTAGTAATTGATGTAAATATTGTTAATTATTAGTGCTATCTGGATTCTACCAATTCACTTCACAATGTTATCAGGAAGATAGGAAGCCTAACAGTGTATTTTTCTTGATGTTAGGTTAAGGTTATTGGCTGAACCAAGGTACTGTTGTAGTTGTTCCTTACTATCAGCGAGGCATAAGGTCCTATCTCACACCATTGTTTGCTTATTTAGTTCTTTCTTTACTCATTTTTGTCTGTTGCAACAACAAGTAATGCATTGTTTTCATGGCTTTCTCCCTACTCATTTTTCGATTTTGTCGTAATTCAGTCAAGTAGTTTTTGCATTCATTCATTGAGTGCTGCTTATTAGAGCGTACTTTTCATTGAAGATTTCATTTGGAACGTCTGGATTTTGTTGAATCTGTTTGCTACGAACATGTTCATTATGGCGCTGCCCGATATTCCAGGATGAAAAACACTAATTCAGTAAATGTTAGGGATAAAAAGGAGATCTTTATTGAAAAGTGTACTATAATATGTAACAGTCACTCTTTGAAAGTGCTAGGTATAGCACACTTAGTAACCACTAAAACGTTATGGACAGGCCAGTCTATATATATCCACCAAAAATTAGAAACCTGTTTTTATGAAGTAAAACATTTCGTTATAATTGTATGTTGCGGAGACTGCTGACGGTCAATTTTAATATCATAAATTGGTCTGAATTAGACAACCGCTGATCACCTGGAAGCAACAGACAGCTGTTTCATATTAGTATGGGACTCTTCAGCAGTGCGCATCCACCACCCCACCGGGGATCGAACCCAAGACCCTGTGGCTCAGAGGCGGACCTCTTACTGCTAGACCACCGATGGGAGTGGATGAGGTCGCACAAACGTATCACGAAATGACGAAGTTAGGAATATCAACCGTTATTTGCCAACCCAGTGGTCTGAAAGTATAGCGTTCTCCTCGGAGTTAGAGGGCCCTGGGTGGTGGGGTCTGGGTAGGGGCCCCGATGGGGTGGTGGATGCGCACTACTAGAGTCCCATACCAAGATAAAACAGCTGTCCAGTGCTTCCAGGTGATCAGTAGTTGTCTAATTTAAGCCAGTTCGTGATATCAAAATATTTAGTATTTGACGTGTCATGTTTAAATCCCGACCGTAGCTGGAAAAGTTATCTCTGGAGGCTCAGAGTAGAATGCATATGGATGATAATTTAAACGTAGACTAATAAAATGAGCATGCAATGATCGTCAGCGGTGGTGAGTAACGACAGCAAAAATGATTTATATGGCAGTGGCACTTGGTAATACTAAACAACTATTCCAACCACTTAACGAAACAACTGTGAAAAAGTTGAATGTTAGTTAAGCTATATCAAAAAGAGATGGTCCATTTTCAGTCCAGAAAATTAGACTGATGGACAGAACACTTTAAAGAACAGTCCAACGGACTTCCAGCTGTCTTTGAGTTACTTAATATATCTAAACAACCGGAATGAAAGATTAACACAAGTCCCCTAACTCCTAGCGAGGTTGAAAAGATCGACTAATTTGATGCAGGATCAAATTGATTATTTTCGGAGGTCTTTAAGCAAACTGGATTACTGTCATTTAGGATCGGTAGTCCAGTTTTAGAAATTCAGTTTATGAAGTACTAGCTATGGTCTGAGGGTTGCATATATTCCATTCATCAATGGACATACCAAAGAAATACATAAACCTATGTAAAGATGGTCTTCTTGTAACAACCGCAATCAACAGTTAGAAAAGTCAACTAACGTGGCTCAGAATACGTCACAATGATGCATTTATTTTTTATCTTTTAGGTCTTAATCTCCAGTAATTCTTCATATACGCTTTTTCTTCGCGTTTTATCCAACTTTGTTATCACTGTATAGTTTATCCTCATTTTCACTACTGTTTTATTATTTCTACTCCTTGGTGTCTGTCCTCGTAATTTTATGTCATCATAATAACGTAGTTTCAAAACGAGCTATCGTTGTTTATGATTGACTGATTTGTCTATAGAACCAAATAGACTTATTTTCTCTTAAATGCTGACATTCTGTTTATGGTTTTTAGGTTTACGATGAAATTTTGCGTCAATTTACCAGTACATTTAGTCCATTAAAATTCTCATTTAGTAATTCCTGTCAAGAAATTAGTGTGAAGTTGTGAATTTATTTATTCGATAGACAGATGCATATTATAATGACTTTTTATGCAGTGCAATTAACTTAACTGCTTCATTTACTGTCACATTTCAGAGAAATATATTCACAATATCTTATCTTGGTCTTTAATAAAATGAACAACTTTTGAGCATCGATTTCCTTCTGAATAACAGAGATTATGTTACGGTATTTAATTCAATATGAGTTTTGAATTCTCAAGTTTTTTTTCTCATTAGGATGTTTCACCCACTGTTACATCAAACAGCCAAACAGATGGAGTTCGTTGGCGCCATTGTGTTAACAATGGTCAGGAAATGTATATAAACGAAGCAACTGACGAAAAAGTAAGTTTGCGGTTTTTTTAGCCATTAAGGCGGCTATTTGTATTTCGAAAATGCAGTTATCTGTATTTTCTTGTTTTTTTTGTGTCACTTATTTGCTATTTGGTCACAATCGTTAGTAGTATCTTAAAAGAAAGCATAGTATTTTTGTACACAAAAATATCCTCGAATTTTCTCCAGCTATCCACTAGAACTGATTAGCTAAAAGTACGCTAATCATCGTGCTTCAACATAATCTTGCATTGGACATGCTTTAGTCCAATCTATGTCCTGCCAACAAACGCCCTTTTTAATTGTATCCGAATGATCAGTTCACGGCTAATGTGTTTGACTTTTAACCGTTATTTCACAAGCTCCAGCGTCATCCCACCTACTTTAGTTCTGGAAGCCGAATAAATTCATTAATTTTCACGTACTAAGTATTACTCGTACGTATGTATATGAATCTTTTCTACGTAAATGAGTTTGGAGGCTGGAAACATTTAAGAAAGTTTGGTATGTTGTATGAAATTACGAAAGGCTTTGTTATTTTAAGAACAGGTTGGTTGGCTTGTCGAGAAAATTGTTTCAGGTTTCTTCATGACAACAATTACTGTGTACCGTACGTCGTTTGTTTCACAACTGAACATTCAGAATTATACTAAATCCATAGTTCTTAATCAGATCCAAAGTTACCAGTAGTATGTAATAGGCTTAATTTAAGTGATGGATTTACGGAAATGAAATTCTAGTTAATTTCCTTTACATTAATTGGATATCATATCAAAAATCTTTAACTGCATGTTTTAGTAAAAAGCCAATATATTATATTTAGGAATAGTGGAAACTCCGAGTACCTATAATTTTACAGGTTTACAGCGAATATTGATTTAAGTGTTTTTTGTTAGGTATGTGATAAAGTCACAGTAAAACTCATGTGAATGCGTTTTCTCACTAGGGTATGATCAGAGTTCAAATATATGCTCATAAATAAGTGATAGCTTTCTTTGGAACCTCCCTAACTATGGTTGACGCCTATATGGTCTATTTGTGTCCTTTACTGCGTTAACGTTGAAGGTCGCTAGGTTACAAAGCGTCTCTTTATGCTTAAAATTCATGTCTTGAGGGAAAAAGTGGTAATCTGAATATAATTGTAGGTGACAGTCTTCATTGTTCGTCCACTGGGCTGGGACACCAAAGGATCTATCTAAGTGTTTTCAGCTTTACCTAACCCACTAAATTGGGCGTTAAAATCCCTTTCTGTGATTACTTTGTCTATGTGTCTAGCTTTCTGTAGGAATTCAGTGATGTTTTTCTGTAGAACTCATCTTTTACTTCATTCGAGTTGCATCTTAAGGAAAGAAAGACGACAAAGAGTTATCGGCGTACATCTCTATCTTTTCGAGTTTTTTACTGTACTATTTAGGCGAATGTCAGCATTAATTAATTTAGGAAGTGTTTTTTCTACTCGGAAGCTTACATCAACAAGGCTAAGAGAACTTGCTATCGGGTCTCCAGATAAACGAAGAGTAAATCGAGCTAATTATTTGAACCAATTCGGTGAAGTCAGGTGAATGGCCACGGTATGACTCTGTATGCGAGTTTTGGAGACTTGGTGTCTATCATGTACAAGAGATTCTATGGTTTTAGCTTGTGACTGATTTGACTTAGGGTTTAGTCATTAAAAGCTCAAATGTAAGGTTTAGAGCGTAGTTTTAGGAAACTTGCAGTAGCACTTTATGATCTTTAAGCACTAGCATTAGTGGCACGCGTGAGAAAAGAAAGGTGAAACTTGAGAGTGAAAATAGATTATTGGGAGAAAAGATTTAATCGTAAACGGGGTGATCTCGGTTACTGTTAGAGGTATGAGGATGGTTATCGCTCCCTGAACGCTTGCACCATAGGAGAGCCCTTATTCAGCTACTTGCATAAGTGGCCGGATTAGAAGTAGTCTTGATGATTCATGACAGTGACCACGGTACTAATTGGACAACTTGAAGCTGGTCACACACAGCATTTTTGCAGGTGATTTTTGATGTTTCAGCTCCGTGTTTGGAACGGCCTTACCTCCGGAGACTGCAATCTGTGAGATTTAGTGAGGTGCGTACTCTTAGTGTAGACCTTTTTCAACACCCTTCTTCATGCTTACAAGATAGCATCGCCATGTCACTGGTTTCCTGAGGGAAATACTTTACTGCCATTACATCTCTGTACAGCTTGCAAAAAAACTTCGCACTCCGATCTTATTTTTTGCTGTCTATCGTCTTATTGCTGTTCAACCAACTTGTTTGATGTGCTAAGATTTAAAGAAACGAGTACTTCAACTAATATAGCTCGGTAGTATCATTGTGACAGGCAAACCCGACGACCACATCAAAGTTGGCAGCTGCAGTCAGATGTATTAAGTAAACATTTCAGGAAATTGAAAATTCATATTAATGAATATTAGCGATGGGCTTTTCTACCAATGGATGTGATATTAAATGTGTGGTAGTTGGTAAAAACAACTTCATAGAATTACAATTTTGTATTGGTTCGATATAACAGTTTATTGTTGCTTACTTAACGTTTTAGTATAGAATTTTATTTCTTCTTTTTCCATTTTGAAATCGATAGTGGATTCCAGCAACTGATCAGTATGGCAAAACGTATTATTATGAACTAAACACTCGTCATTCAGTATGGACACTTGAAGATTTAAAACCATCAGTTTCAAACGCTTCACAATTTCCCGATTCATTAAATAATTATCTAGAAAGTAACGGCTTGAATCCTGCTGATGAAAATTTCGATTGTTCGGCATTTGAAGGTGAAAATAATGCTTCTTATGTAGATGACCATTCATCTGTAGCCAGAATGTCAAATACGGGTAAAGTTACTATGAGAACAAGTCAATCTAAGGTGGTAAGGGTTTATTTAATTTAAATTCTTGTTTGAATAAATCTCTTCTATTTGTTTACTAGTACTTTCCTGTTTAAATAATCTAAAAGTACCAGTTATTACTTTTTCAGTTAATTGCAACTAGTCTTTTGATGTTTCTCCTTCACAATTTTGGTTGAAAGGCAGATATATTTTTTGAAAATACTTTATATATATATATATATATATATATATATATATATATAATTTTAACTGTGGCAATAATACTTTTGGTCACTTTGTCACCCGCGTAAAAATCAACCACATTACCTTTGCAGTTAACATACTTTCACTAGTAATTCATGTTTTCATATGATCAAATACATAAATCCAGTAAAAAGTCTTCAAAACGCTCAATTCATCAATTGTTTCCATATTTGTATAATGGTTATATAGTTTCGTTTATAGTGCAGCACATACTGGTTGATTAAAATGTTTAACTGATTAGTATAGGTTTGAATGATTTCAGTAGAACTCATTATTCTGGTTCAAGTTGTAGCTTTCATAAGCTTAATCTATTTTATCGGAACTGTCCATTATGAACACCTCATAAGTCATTCAGTTGAGTAGTGTACACTCGTTTTGAGTTCATATAACACATGTATCTATTAATTTGTTAGGAAAATAAATGAAAATAAATCCTAGTATTCCTACTGTATATTAAGATGTCGGCTTAAGCTGTTTTTATGTATAGTTGACAGTTAAAATTCCAACAGCTTGATCCATTAGTCAGCTTTATTAATGATCCTGCATACTTCGAAGTATGTGGCATTAAAAATAGAAAATATTTACTTATGTATTTCATTTTATTTAAACTGATGACTGTCTAAGTAAATGTCTATTGTACAGTCTCATAGAAGCTCACATATGCCTTCCGAAGTTTGTTCAACGCATGTTGTCAGCAGACCTTTTAGTCTAGTCAGTCTCGATGATCACGACCAAGGAGCAGATGGACGTTTCCAGATGAGGAATCTTAGTAAAGAACATATTAGTGGACCACATGAAAATAAACTTACAGTATGCAAGTATTTTTTTGCGTAATATTTTCATTATTTTCACATTGATTTTCTAGAATCATGCTAATTACTTATTTACTATTAGAATATGTTAAATTGGTGTCACACGTGACCAACTATTCGAATATAAATATAATTTTTATTTGATTCCCTCATGATCACTGTAGTTTGTTTTAGGTGCATTACACTTATTTGTGGATGTCGGAATGACTGACAGATAATAACTGTCCAATTATAGAGCGCCATCGTACGAAGATTGTAATACATCGAGTCATTTTATCCAGTAAAAGACTAACCTTTTGTATCAATTCCACATATAAATATATTTTGGTGACAATCAAGTGTGAATAAATCCCAATTAGGATCTACAGTGTGTGAGCAGTAACTCTCTCTCATGGATGGTTCTTCTCTCCTGGATGTTTCTCAGAAGTTTCTTCGTAATTTAATTAAGTATGAAGGTCGTCCCAGTATTTCACTTATTTTAGTTTGGATAGCTAAATCGTGATATCACTAGCTCTAATATAAACAATGCGGCTCAAATTTGAGCATTATAAACCCATACCTAATAACTGAGTTACATATGTTGATCTTAACTAAGTACTCAACTGATTATCAGTACTAAAATATATTTTACTAAGGCCCAAAATGTCTCAATATTTATTATTAACGACGTTAATTTTTAAGATGGTCTATGTAATTTTATGGGAAATTTTTGATTGATATCGGTTATAAATGTAGACCTCCTCGAGCATTTCACATTTTAGTCTAGAGTTTTCTCCGAATACACTTACTTTTCAATTAGTCAGTAGGTGATTACGTTACGTTTTGAATCTATTTTACACCATGCTGCGAAGATTATGGAATTTGAAATTTCATACCACAGATTACTGATTACAGTTAAAGAGTCATTGTAAAGCAGGAAATGATTGACAGATGTTTCTTTCTGGTATGGGACTTAGCTGTAAGTATTCATGCTGTCATCAGAGATAGAACCCATCACCTTTAGACCCCTTTCTGACTACTCAACCTCCAGACGACTGAGTTGTCATACACTAGTTTATGTTTTTATTTTCAATCAATTCAATTAATTTAAAGGTGAAGTGCTCACCTATAGCTCTGAAGGTTTTGAGTCCGATCCATTGTGTGGCCGTGGTTGTACACTGAAGAAGTCTGTCATACTGGAACAAAATAGGTACCAGATACTTGGTTTTCAGTGTTTACCCATCTGCAACCAGTCCGTGATGTAAAAATTTGAATCCACTTTGTGTAGATCCATTTTAGTAGCTTTAAAAACCCATATTTTTTGTCACAGCATTTTGAGAGACGTGGTGCAGTTGTCCGTACTATGCTAATCGAAAATGATAAACGCGTACCAAAAAGATGGACACCCGGTATATTACACATCTGTGGTCCATTGCTGTTGTTATACAAAGATAATAAGCCTAATTTACCTGTAAGTCAATTTAAATGCATTTAGTTCAGTTTAGTCGCTTTCAAATTTTTGTTTCAATTTTATTCCTTACAGTATACTTTATTATATTTGCAAGACTTTTTTGTTTTTAAAAATAATGTGCCTGCTCAATATTTTAGTACGGAAAGTCGAAATGGTTTCATCTGAAATAAGGAATCATGATAATTTTCTTCTGCTAATAACTCAAGCACATTACAATGAACGTTAAATTAGTTTTCATATGATGTGGGTTCTGAAATAATCCGCTACAAATAATAAAATGACAGAGTTGCATAGCATATTAGATGGAATAATGATACCTAAAATCATGTGGAATATATCCAAGAAGTTGACACTATTCTATATGACTCAGATCATTAGTCAGTGCCATTTCGTTATCTGGCTATAGATCCCTCCTTCTAATTCAACCAGTATCATATACTTGTGGTCTCATTTACCAGCTTATCACCCATGACTTAAATTCAATGTTTAACCACACTAGGCCATTCTATTTCACTCATGATTTCATTGATTGTCGATGTGAGTCATGTTGGAATGTACAGACCGCTTGTTTAGGATCTATGCGATTGTCGTAACCAATTGTTGATATTGAGTGATATGGCTTAGAGTGAGTCACAATGGAGCGATCGTTTTCTTGTCTTAGACCTTTCTTTTCATGAATTAATTCTTCATTTTTCAACCATACTCTCTGCTTCTAGTGTTTGCTTTATTCCCTCCTACTACTTTAGTATTCATCTTGATATGCTGATGGTGTGTGGCAACATAGACTAGTGTACACATTTACCAGCTTCTACGTTAGTTACGACTGACTGACAATCCATTACACACGAGTAACACTTCAAATACACTTATAATTGAGTATTTAGATTCAATACATGTTTCATCCCCACAACCTTGCTGACACATTTATAATAGTATGCATGTATCTATCATATTACATATACAGTAGTGGGGAATGTGTAACAAAGTACGAAACATGATTTTTTATGAAACAGAAATATAATTCCATATGTATTTCCTAAACTCGTCTTAATCGTTTTGCCTGTGAGAATACTGATGATAAATAGGTAGATTTAAGTGCGTAAATCAAATCGTAGTGTTTAGAACTCATGTGTCTTCGTCTATCTCTCCACAACTCAGTTGTCAAATAAGAACATGATCCACTTCCTCCTAAAGTGTACTTACCTTGTAATTTACCACTGATCGCTTGACCTTAAGACATTCGTGGTTAATAACTTCGCAAGGATCATGATATATCTATCCTCCAAAATATTAGCGCTACACACAAACGACTATAGATCACATCTAGCGATGTACTAATGTATTGTCAAATCACTATTTGATAGAAATGAAATATCATGCTGGTATCACACTTCGTGTTGGTTTACTACTCACTGATAATTCCATACCTATTTTGACAACTAATTCAATTTCTGAAATAGGCAAAATGATGTCTATACCTAAAAATGCATCTGTTTGTTTCTTAATTAAGTAAGGGGTGATAATCCGTGACGTTACATTTGATTAGATTATAAACCCCCATACTTGTTGCTACGCAATGAGTTTATAACTTCTATTATGACTCAATTTTATAAACTAGGTTTATAGTTTTACAGTTGTTGTATGGAGCAGATATGCTGCCTCAAATTCTATAGCAGTTCAAAGTCAATCCATATTCTTGAGAGATCCTAATGCATTCTAAAAATCAAACTTGTTTATGTATGTGATCGTAATATAATCAGTTCGTTCGCCTATGTCGCTGATTTGTAGCAAGTATGTAAAACACATTTAATACCACTTACTAACATTTATCGTACTTTGAAATGTACATGTGAGGTGATCACAAACCGTATGTTTTCTTACTTCTATATAACGACTCAAGAGTCTAAGAGCTTTATAAAGACACATTAAAAACAGACGATTTAGTAATGTTACTTGTCATTCGGTCTGCATGCATAGTGATATTAATATGGCCAGGTATCATTTATTATTCATACACCATAGACTATTGGTTGTGTCGCAACTTGGTCTACGAACATGACAATTCACTATTTAGTAAATGCCTCAGTCCTTCAAGTGATCAATAGCGGCACGAGTAGCTTCGTTATAACGTTTATCAAACTGTGAAATGTGGTAACGCGAGATTTCATCTCACAGGATGTATCATAGCTTTCTTAAGATTTCATATGTGCCTTGCTGATTAATTTCATGCACATTTTTCCGATCATCTAATAACTTTTTCTGTATCACACTGTTTGTCGAATAATAAATGAAATATTACTTTTCGTAAATATTCGATACTTTATAGTCCGGGTTGATTTAAAAATTAGGTATTCATTTAACTTTCACTTTTATTGGTATCGTTACCATCATTATTATGTACTTGTCTATTTAAAAATATTATTAGAAAATAAATCAGCCACTAGGCAAACCCGATACTCAACTCGATATTCGAGAAGTCAAATTTTCGGAAGCCAATGGTGAACAAACATCGAGAAAGAATGTCCTCAAGGTTGGTGAAGTCTATATATATAATGATAAGTTCTCAAGTACAGTTTATTTTTAAAAAGAGCCGATTAAGTACAATATACGGTTTCCGGTAAAGTATAACCTTCGAATATTGTTCTGACTAATTAGTAATGTGATAAGCTATTGACAATGAAAGAGTGCTTCTATTTTATTTCCTAAGTATGAATTCATGACCTGGAGTTTAGAACGACACTATAAGTTTGAAAGCTAGTTTTACTATTCGGTTACCCTTAAGGAGGTAGGTATAGGTCAGTCTTAACCCGTTACTTAGTGGTTGAAACTAGAATACCCCAACCATTTATACACCGCCTCACCAAAAGTAATATAAATTCATTCACTTGCATTTTTATTTGGGAGTAAATTTTATCTCTCTCTGAAATAATTAAAAAATTTCAATAAAATGACTCTTCATGTGTAATTCCATAAGGTTTCAACACATTTGTCATATTACATAGGACTTAGATCATCATCGCTTACTAAATATGTTCCCGTTTTATGTTTAATTTAACGTTCTTAGTTGGATATAGATGGTAATCTTTGATTCATTGTCGATAATCAACTCCCTCGTAATTACAAAGCAATTAAAGGACCCCTTTAAAATGGTTTATTTCATATTTTTGTTCACTACTACCTTGACATTTTTGATACTATTTTAATGACTCTCTGCAGTATCTTTTTTACTCTAGAGCTATAAATAAATGGTCTAACCACTTAACTTCTATTCCTTAAGTTTCAAGTGTGGGGACTAATTTATACGCTTAAGTTAATCAGATAGTATTACTCGTACTCACCCAATAAGTAATACTAAGGTCCCATTCTGAAAATCTTTATTTGGATTAATCTTTTAATGGTAATAGAGTTCAGTGAATCACTCTAAATCCCATGTTTTCTTTGCTATCTTCTTTGAAGTCTACTGATGGGAGTTTCATGTTATCATTTAGCTCAAATGAACATTCTGAAATTCTTCGTGTAAATGGTTTGCTTAAGCTTGTTTAAAATTAAGGTTCTTTACATTATAAATTGACATCAACTAGACACTGAGGTGTACTCGGCATCTATGACTCATCACACGAAGACACTAACTATCCCATGCGAAACTTGTCCTATAATATTGACTTATCACGAACATGATATTATTCAATCATTGGTCATATTATCGAATTCCTTGGAACTCTTGTAGTTTACTGATTCTGTATGACTTCGGTCACACGATGATTGATCACAATCGGAATACTGGTAAAAGGAAAATACTCTGTCAACAGTATATCTGCTGTACTCACTTAAGCATGTACAATACGTAGGTTTAAATCACCATATGGTCAACGTATAAGGGAAGATTATACTAAAAAATAACAATTTTAAACTAATCATTATAAACAGTAAGTTGGTGTGGTATAATTTGTCTACGTTCATTGTCTAATTACTGATAGTATGCATCAGTCGAAAAGAGAACAGTACATTAGGAATGATTGACCTAATAAGAATGCATATATAATAGCTTCGTCGAATTACATAAACTCGTATAATCTCTCATTGATTTTGACTTTCTTTATTCAAACTTATTTAAAACCACTTGCTAACATTTAATTCAATTTTCGTTCTCATGCTTTGATTATCACAGATTGAATATGAAATCTCTGGGAAGTTGAATGTTCAGTTAGTGCAAATTCCAACTATTGATTATGAATCATGGAGAACTGCGATACGCTATGCAAAGGATCTTTTGGTGGGATATTTAATTTAGAAATAGTTTTTTTTTCTCTCTCTCTCTAGTAATTGATTTACAACATTTATCAAATTCTACATAATTTTGAATGGAGATGTCACTATATGCATCGTTGGGTCACTGACTTATGATAGCTCTCATGCTTCTATAGTCCACAGCACTGGCTAAGTTGCAATATAGTTACTAATATGAGTGACTCAACATTGCATACAGAAAACTCTGAAACTCAGGTCTGATGCCAGCTGGCACTTGCCATCAGTATAAATTATGCTGATGTGCTACTCTCTATGCCTTAATATTTATGATCAAATAAGGCTAGCAGAAATAGTATGATCACATTTTAGCAAATATCAGTGTCAAAAATAATGACATTAATCACGAATAATCTACAATATGTATACTACTCAACAGTAGTTTTACATGTTATTCCTATCATATTATATTTATTAAATATTACATTCACTTTAAAATTCATCAATTGTTTAAAATACATCAAAATAATTTGTCATCAATTGTACACTTGAACACTAATAGCTCATCTTGACTGCCATGAATCCTATTATAAACGAATAAACAACTGAATCGTTTGCATGCACAGTTACATATCGTTATAAGCTTTTATTTCACGTAAAACATGAGATTATACTTAAAGTAATAAGTTTGTAAAAAAATATTAGTGTATTTAAAAATTTTTTAGAAGTCGATTGATTTGTATTTTCAATAGTCTATTTTCGATATGTTGCCTAAATTACTACTATTATTACTATCTTATACAGAATCTTGTTAAACTCTAGAATCACTGGTAGCCAAGTCATTACCTTCTGATTTCTGTAATTGAAGTAATCTTGAACCTAAAGCTTCATTTGTATGTTTGTTGTTGTTTGGTTTCGTCCAGTGTTCAAGGTGTCGCAGGTTTTAGCAGTTTAGATGTCTGATGGGAAATCAGTGTTGCGTGTGTTTAATGTACTAGACATAACAAGGATCTCGTTGTTTAATCGGTATCGTTAAATTCGTTCCCGCAATATTTTCAGTGTTAATTAGGTGTAAAGTATCCAGTGTTTTCAGTCGTTTTCTTGTTCTTTTAACGAGTGAGTGCTGCATAATAGAGCATTATTTTCACAAAAGTTTGTGATGTGATATAGAACAATTGTGGACAATTTAAGGTGCTTAAAATGAAATCTTTAATGTAAATTACAATCTAATGCACAGTGCTCACTCACTAAATGAAAAGTCTATAACGCTGAACTACTCACAATTTTTGAATGGTAAAAACGTTCTGGACGTCTTATCTGTAATAAAATTAAATAGCAGTATTCTGCAACAAACAAATAAACTGAAGATGTTTTATTGCCTTTGAAGTGAAAATGCACTTGCCAAGCTGCATAATATTAATGAATTTTATTTTTACATTTATGAATTTAGAATGAAGATCGTGGTGTTACCTTAGCGCGCTCATTAACTAAATGTAAGTGAAGGTATACATCGTCCTTTGCTTATTCGTTTGTGCATTTTTAAAAATCCTGCATAAATATATGCTAAGTTTTGCAAAAATGCCTATTTATGGAAAAGATTGAAAATGTAATAATTACTTAACTCCCCTAACAAAAGTTGGGCTTTATTCAACACCTTGTGTTGAAATTAAAGAATGTTTGAGATGTGTTTTTCACTTTAAATGTAAAATATTGCTTTTAATTGATCTAAATTAATCTCTAATGTAATGCCTAGGGGTAAATAAATTGAGCGTATTGGCCACTTATCTTCTGAGTGGTGTAATCAGCTGTGATTATTTAGTGGCTGGTGATACACGATAAGTTATGCCACCTGTAGTACAAGTGAAGTTTCCGTCTGCCTTTTAAATGACGAGTATTCTATACTGTGGCCAGATTTAGAATAAGTGGCGGGTATGAAACGTATCCCACTAAAGTTAAAAGAAATTGCGAGAATTTCGTCCAAAACAAGATTGAATACTAATCCATGAGGCCAGTGAGTACGAATTACGCAATATACCGTATAACAGTTGGTAGTACCACAGTGAACACTTATTTCTTATTTTCCAAGAATCTTTGGTACTGTACTATTTCTAAGTACTATTCTCCTTGTTTCATATTTTAATTACGTGTTTTAACATCTATGTGTATGCTACCAACGCCTAGATAGTAAGTGCTGAAAAACTATAAAAAATATATTAAAAGACCTGCTATCATATTGGCTAACGTATTGGCTGCATACACATTTTTTACACATATGCACCATATGCTTTAAGGGTATGCACCTCTCTATATTCACTAATCTCATTCACATAAAATTCATTCTTATAAGTACGTTATATTCAGTACTTTAATTATATACTGATGATGGATATATGTAAAACAAAAGCTAAGAATATCTTTCTTTATCTCAAAATATTAAGTATGTTAAATTTGTTTTATCGTTTTTTAAACGTCCAAATATATGTTTTTACCCATGTTCTAGAATTAATGTTTCCAGAGTATTTTCATGAGCTTTGTAACCATTGGAAACTAAGAAGCACATAATATTTTCAGTTTAACTTAGTTTTAGTCCTTTTGTCAGCCAGCATCCACCAACCCTTATGGGATAACTTGAGTGACTTTTTACCTTTGTGTTTATGGGGCGTGAAGAAGAAAAGGCGTTTTGTTAACGTTGTCAGGAGTTGGCAGTGGAATAGAAAATATGCGTTTGTATTTATTTGAAACTCGTAAATTAAGTGCATCGAAATTCATGTATATTTTTGCCCCTAGGAATTCTCCATCCTGCTATCTTATTGTTGAATGAATTTTCGTGGAAATAATTGAAGTAATCTAAACTAACGTAGTAATCAGATATTTAAATTATGCAGACTGTTTAAGTCACTAATGTAAACCCAATAAATTAACGAATTTATGTTATCCTGCTCAAGATTGTTTTTATTCTCATCGACTGCAATACGTTGTCAACTAAATCGATTACATCTCCGTAGTGGATGACGTTGTGATCTATTACAAATTAAAGTGGTTAAGACTTACTAATCATTTTCAGCCATCACCTTTCTCAACGCAATAGATCGTGTGACATAATTTTAGTCCATAATTGAGATGACTTTAACAGTGTAGTTTATTTATTATTTGTCTTTTTGTGAATACTTGGTTTTGCGTTGTTCCACACTTCCAAAATCTTGTTTTTATTTGGCTGCTTTGATGCGCTCTTTCTGTTTAAATTTGTTCTTGTTTGTGTTATTATTTTCACTTCATCTGTCCGCTTATGTGGCTAGTTACAAAGTGCTGTAACTTTTCAAACCTACATCTATTCTATATTACTTGTGGGTTTTGTTCGTCTCTGGTTTTTTTTTTATTGAATTGACCACTCAGTTTGATAATAACAGTCGTAGATACATAATGAGTGACTTAAATATAGAGTGGTCATCATGTGGTGTATATAATAAATTGGATAAGTCCTTAGTTTATGATGCTATTGTTAATTGTTTAGGGTTTGTAGGCCGGAAGTAGAAGAGCGATTTAAGTTGTGTCCAACAAGAATTTTTAGCTAGATTTCAATTGACCATTCATAAGCTACATAGAACCTAGCAATATGAGTACATCGACCGAAGTTTCATGCTATTTAGTTATCATCACAATTGTCTATTCTAATTTTTCCTTACATTTAAGTTTGTTGTTAATCAATTCAGAATTATCTAATTTCTTCTATTCAAAGAAATAGTTTATTTGGCAGTTCGCTCAACTACGACAGGAAATTTAACTGTCCAAATAACAAACTTAAAATTAATTAACAACTATTTCTATATAGAAATACATGATAAGAAAACATGTTTTGAAATTCAAGGTAACCACTATCTTTTACTAAATGTAAAGGTCGTTACCTTTTTTAAGCTTAGACATGAAAACAATACAGCTAACACCGATTACACATCAATATTGGAACAAATGATGTTAAGGCTTAAGAAATTTATACAATGATTTTTTAATAAGCTGTACTTATTTCATTTTATGTTTATATGCGAATTTATAAATTTCTATAAATTAACTGTAGTATGATGACCAGACAGTAAGAGTGAGGTTAGATTGTTTTTTTTTAAATTTTGGTCACATTATTCTTAGAGTGTGTATGACTGTTAACTTTAGTAATGCTTAACTTGTTTTGTTATATTTCAATTTATTGATGATTCTCTAATGAAGTATCGATTGAAGAAACTGGTAGCAGTAGTAATTTTAGTTGGTCTCAGAAGCTGTGATTGTGACCTATGTAATGATTGTATTGTCTAGTAATCAGAATACTTTTCACCAATATGTTTACGCCTATTATATGATATTATGTAAAATAGTATACAATAATTTTCTCCAATGTCTCTCAATCTTCATCTACATTTTGTGCTTTGAAACAGTCTTTAGCTGGTGCCATTATGATTTAGGAATACTATTCAATCAGTTTTAATATATCTTTGAGTTGGAAATATTCTGAATACTGAACTTTTGGCTACCCAATGAATGCGCGTCTCTTACAAGTGACTGAGTAATACAATACTGTCAATTATAACCAGGTGTTTTTAGCGTCTTGTCTCTCCACACCAATCTGTGTATTCACTAATTGGGATAGGAAAAACACGTGATGTTGAGTCAACCAATCTAAAAGTATACATTATTTCTTTGTTTCATACCGTCGTTTAAATCTATACATTCAAGCCTCGAGCATACTGCAGTCTAATTAAAATAATAATATCAATACGAAATGACGACTTTAATGACACAAAACCAGTTTAGCAGCTGTAAATAATTAGTCCTAATTCATGAGCAGAAAATAATATATTAGCTATTGATGGTGTAGATGAGAGCTTAGGACTAGAGTAATATAATACTAATCAAAGCCAAACGTTTAATAGGTATGCAATTGAAGTGGGCAAAATAACTTTTCGAAAAATAATTCTTAACGTTCATTTATCCTATTCAACTTATTCTTTGTAACAAGTTTACGGACTTAACACTTTCTAAGTTCTGATATACGTGATTGCATCTGTAGTCTCAATATGAGACTAAACTAAATTATGCAGCCAAATCAATCAGTTTGGAAACAACTGTCCGATTTTTGCACCAAATTTAAAATACGATAATAGTTAGCTCTCACTTTATGTAAAACAGTAGAATTTACCTTTGTTTAGTTCTTAATAGGTTTAAAATTGAGCAACCACTCACAGCATGTCATAATATGAAGTCTAAGTTGCATGAAACACTATTTCTGATACAGATTGTATCTGAGACAGATATTACAATATAGTGTCCTTCAGATTCGAGGTTTTCCATATATCATGACTTCACCTATGCAGAAAGTTGAATGCAAACCATTAAGATTTTTTCGGTTTTTTATTATAAATCCATCATTTGTTTAAACTGCATTCTTATGGAATAATACTGAGATAAAATTTCTAAAGGTTCTACATCAACACTGCAGAAGCTGTTTATTGTCCCCTTTAACAGTAATTATAACTACATATTTATCAATCACTGAATAGTGTTCAATGCTGTATCTATCTAGTCCCTTGTAGTACTGATCAGATTTTATAGATCACGTTGCTATGTGGGCACTTTACATCACGGGCCCTATGCTTTGAATTCAGGTGGTCGGAAGGAGTCGACAAAAGACATCAACCTGAATAGCTCAACCAGTGAAACTGCGTAACCCAGGATCGAATTCACCAATGTGCATTAGTTTCCTTCCTGACGAGTCCCAACTAGTGTGAAACCTGAATCCATAATTTTCTGTCTATTACTTCAAAACCACCTCGTATTTACGACCATGTAAAGACTGTTGACAAAGAACTCAAGTTGTTTCTGAGAAAGATATGCTTCATAGTGCTATTACTATTGAATGTAATCAGACTACAATTATCGAAATTCTTTTTTTTTGGCTACTATACCTGAAATGATTGGGAACAACTTTTGTGGCTAAAATTCTCTAATTAACTGTGACCTAGTGGGTTTATAATTTTCGATTAGATTAAACATTATCACTAAATCAGTCCTTTGACATCCGATTGTTATGAAAATATAACATTCATCTTGTGAATTAACTACATTTAGTTGATCCGATTGTAGTTTTTTAAGCTTTCTTCTATTGTTTTGTATTTCACTCTTCACTTACATATTTCTTTCCTGTACATTGTTTTCAGCTAAGACTAAATTCTCAAACTACCAAGAAACTCATTGATTTATGCTTGAGTTTATTCCAAATTATTTTATTCATTTCCTTTTCTACTCCAGATGATTCAGGACAACCTTCTATGTTAGACAAAAAACTGTTAGCAAAGTTGCGAGACTTTTTTCGAACAAGACCAACTGCTGCATCTTTACGCTCTCGTGGTATTTTGAAGAGTAAGTAATTCACTTTCGTAGTTATATTTATCCCAATAGATTGTACATTATGTGTATGTCAATTTCCTATCTAATTCTAACTGTATTGAGGAATGGGGTCGAAGTTATGCTTGCTCATTACTACTGTATATTATAATATAACAAAATCTACACAACCTTTTCCTGTAATTATATCTTATTTTTTTACAAACATTAGGTGGTCAAATCAATAAATGCTTACTATTCCTTTGTTTATTTATTTTTGTGACTATGGTTACAAATCCTGTTTTATTAACTTCTTGATAGTTATATCAGTTCTACTAACCAGTCACACTTTTAATTGATTTATCTATAATTTTGAAAAGTTCCTCAAAATTGGCATTCGCTAGAATTTTTGTAGTTAAAAAGTCTTTGGTTGTATTTGTGAACTTTATATTCTGGCTACAAACTTATTTTATCTAAGCTTACCATTAAATACATATTGTACCAACTGCAATTTAGAATAATTAGGGATTTTCCCGAGTTATCATCGTAGAAAAGAAGAGTTAAGTAACTGGGGGTGGTATTATTACGGCATACAGTAAAGTAAATCTCGGCCCTAGTAAAGATCATTTATTACCGGAATATCTAAGTGGTAACGTCTCAAACGATGAGTCTTATTTGCCAGGACTCGAGTCACGCAAGTATCATGAGTTTCCTCATAACTTCAGGTTTGCCTTTCTGACGTACCGAATAGCATGAAACCGAACTCTAGGGTTTCATGTCGATTACTTCCGATAAGAAAAGTAAATGCGTTTGAAAAATTTAGCTTACGTTAATACACTGAATTTGTTTATTATTTTAAAATATACATACTAAATTACTTATACATCGCAAAAATTGATAAGCAAGTTAAAAAGATTTTATCCAACTTATGAATTTGTATTGATTGTTAATTATAAACGAAATGTTTTGGATACATTACTATATATCTAATATGTATTTACCGAGTTTGTTACTGTTTCCAATGGTTCACCAGCTATAATGCTACTTCATGGAATGAGTTAATATTCCTATTAAATTGAGGTGGTTTATGGAGATTAGTATTAAGTTTTAGTTAACCGAATTCGTCACAGATTGATGTTAGTAAGGTACCACTTAATCCAGAGAACACTGGACAGCTATTTCGCGCCGATATGGGACTCCTTACCTATTCACTCTCTAGATTCCGCCCCAGGGCCTTCAGGTTGGAAAAAATGCCTAACCTTCTGCACCACTGTCCTATTTTGTGTGTGAATTTAAATGCTTATAAAGATTTTTTTGTGATCAATGAGATATAATTAGTAGGGAAGAGTTAACTTTTGCTATTATTTCCTTTACGTTCATCAACTTCTCCCCTTAATTTTCACAACGAGAAATCAGTATCTTTTATGTTTTGATTTGCGGGTTAGCATCACACGCTTTCACACTTTGAATATGATTGAAAGACAGGTAAACGAATTTGTACTGACTAGATTATAATTTTTTTAAAGTAATGAACACCTTGATTATTTCAACAAAATTTCGTCAGTGTTAGTAGTAATAACAACATGAAGAAGAAAAAAAACAAAATATTTTGAGTGGAATTAGGGTAGAAATAAGGCAGTGATTTTTTGTTTGTTCAGTAAAAACTCCGTCAAGCGTAACCATCACGTCGGCAAGTTTATTAGTTTGTATATTTGGTGAACTTATCATATAGGTGGTTGACAGTTAGTAGTTTTTCTACTTATTTATATGAAAGTTTGAATGTAAATAAAATTGATCACATTTTTGTTTAAACGTCTGCTTGTGTATATGACATCAGCAAATTATGTACGTGGGTGTTTATCATACTTACTGTTGTAATCATCCAATGTGATAATATATATGTGGTGATGGAAATAAAATAACTTAAAAGTATGGATATAGTAAGTGCTAACAACTTAAATAGAAAAGAATGATTCATGTTAAACTTCGATGAAGAAATCTTATCTCATCATGGATGTTTTACTGTTTATTGTCAATAATTTACATACTGTTCAATTAATTCTTTGTTGGATACTGTTTGTTTTTATTTTAGGCGATCAGATCCATTTTTTCTAATATACAATATCATGTGTCCAATTTGAATGTAAAGTATGCAGATTGGTAACCCTTGAACGTGTATACATTAATGTGACTAGTGAAATGTTGTTATTGAGTGTAGTTGGAGATTCACAGTTCCCTATTCAGGTTTACTGTTTTCCGCGAAAATCATATTACGTTTATTTCTCAGTATAATCCGACACGGTAATACGACTTGACCTCTTGATTATGCGACACGACGAATCAGACACTGGGCCACGCTATACACATTCATGCTAAGTTCCACTTTCCAATCAGCATTAAGACCAACAAGATTATGTTAGCACAATTCTAAGCAATCATGCATTCAAGTGATAAATCAACAGTAGATATAATTCCCAATCCTTTATCTTTAATGTCGTTCTATATATCTGTCTATACTGGTTAGCTAGGCTCATCATCTGTTGATGATTCTTTTAGTTTTAACAGATAATGTTCCTAATATACAGTATGAATAGTCCTCCTCATTCTGCTTCCCATGTTAGCTTCGTTTGGTCCTTAGGGATGTAAAGTTCCGTTAAAGATCAAATATAAAAGAAAATGTTTACACATGTTCCTTCAAATAGATCCCAGTTATTGTACCGTTTGTATTAGTGCATTTGAATCCTTAATCGTGTTTCAGTGTCATAACTATAATTACAGACAGTAATATAATGAAAATAAAAGCATAGTTTATGAGTATTTGAGTTATATTTAAGCGATGAATAATCTAAACGCCGTTAGTTTATTAAATAAATTTATCAAGCTTCGCTTGTAGTTCGCATGATGTGCTATATTTTTAGATAACATTTTGTTTAACCGTGTAAAAAAATATAAAGTATCTATTACATGTTATTTCCTTGCAAAAAGCTTCTAATTTGTGTAGTTTATGTGGTTAACGCACTCAACTTTTAGCCACTATGTCGCATGTTCGAATTGCACTCCACCTGTTTTAGTCTAGACAACTGACCAGGTAGTATCGCTAACCAAGTACACAATTCTATACCTTGTAAATGAGTTACAAAATCAACTCATATCATCGTATAAGAACTTAGGGTAACTCGCATTTGTACCAGGGACTACATTGGTTACACCTAAGCCAGTTTATATTAATGTACAGAATTGAGTACATTAGAAAGACAGAAACTTTCTGTGAAGTTTTCGTCTTTGCGAATAAAAACTAATCAGTATCTATATTGTGTACCATCTAAGAAAGAATTGTAACAACTACTCCGATTCGTTGGTACTATAACAGCTTGAGTGATTAAGTCAGTTTATTGTACTTGGGGAATGTCAGCAGTCATATTTCATCTCTCGTAATGAGACAACTTATCCGGGTTTTGAAGTCGAATGTGAAAATTTATAAAAATTGTTTCTTATTTTCATTTTATTGCAAATATAAAATATATTGTACTATTTCGCACCAAAATCTTTTTTCTAATATTTCCGAAAAAACCATATTATCGTGCTGGTAATATACTGAAGCGAAAAAGAAATGATCAAAACTCAAGTTTGGAAGCTCTGCATATCACTGAATGTTTCATTTCTCCTAGAGGACTCTATAAAATCACTCCTTTTCAGTATATAATTTCAATGTCTTTTAATCAATTTATCGAATTCATTATTTGTAATAGTATAATAATATTATTACTAAGATAGTTTTTAACAGTGTTGAAATTATGTGCAAGTTCGCGTTATTAAAGGTCTGTAATTTTCCATCGTTGATATTAATGGCTGCTGATGATTACTCTCTTGAATGAGGGTACATTCAGTTTACGAGATGTGCCTCTTGAATTCCACCGCTATTCACATACCGAATATCCTTAATGTTACACTGTTTTCTTTAAAGAACTGTGTTAATATTATCAAAGCTGTTGTTTTTTTCCCGTTTTTAAAATAGATGAATCTGTCTTTGCATCGACAATCATGCAAATATGTGAAAATGAAAACTCTGACATTCCTAACTTTGTTATACGTGCTATTCGCGCGATTGAAGCTCGAGGTAATTTGTGCTTTCAAATATATATATATATATATATATATATATATATATATATATATATACACTTTATAAATATGGATAATGTATTGGCCTACAGTGGTTTATTTATCTAATTTCATCAGTTAGTTTGTTAAACACGTGGATTACTGGCGATAAAACTATGCTTCAGTTTTAATCTCAAATATTTGTTCTATTACTCTACTATAGATTGATATATACTTTGTAAGTATGGCATAGAATCTGCATTTAATTGTCATTATAGATGCTACCATATCGTATGTTGTTTACAGACATTTTAACTGTATGGAAGAAGCGGAGAGATGGTCACTTTATGATATGAAGTCATAGCGTGGAAGTAAGCTAAATTGGACTAATCTTTACCAATCTATCACGTCTCCCTGGTTGGAGTCCTAGAGATAGTGCAACTCATTAGCTTTAAACGTTAGATATGACTGGGAATAAAAGTCAGTGCGATCCTCCTGTTGTATTTTACGTTCTGCATGAAATGAGAATAATCCCTATCTGAATGAAATCTACCCTGCTTATGTTTTCTACCAAAATGTTTCTTTCGTAATTTTCTTGTCCTATTGCTAAACATTACTTTTTTGAATAAAATTATGTCCTGTCTTTTATTTCGTAACAGTATTTTCATTCTATTTCTATGGTTCATTCTTTTTTCGTTGCTTACTTATACCAAAATTCTATATTTTTATAAAAATATAATTAATTAAGCCATTTAAGCAAACAAACATAACTTTAGTGCTGTTAGAGATATGTGGATTATTTTCTCTCTTTGGTCCCCTACACTATGAATAGATATTCTCAAACGATTCAAAAATGAAATGGGGTTGGTATCTAATGTCTTGTTAACTTATGAACTCAATTTCAGAACCCGTCGAATAAATGACTAAAACCATTTAATGTGTTATATCTCGTACTTGACTAGTCGCAAACAACTCTGGCACTCAAACGCCTTGAACCCTTCTAGTCGCAAATTCAAAAGACAGAAGACCAGCAGACAGTAAACTTTATTCCAGTAAGATAGAGATTGAGTTCTGTACAAAATAATCGTATATTTAGTTTTCTGAAACAACAAAGTCAATATTATAATCCATCCAATCCAAACTAAGAAGTTTCAGCTATTACCCAATCAAAACGCACCACGTCGAGATTCTGTAAGGTTCTATCGATCATTGATTACATGGAATGTCTCAGGCTCTTTGTAGGGTTCTGAATGCTTTGTTGAGGTTTCTGGGAGCCGTCCTAACAAAGCGTCCTTTTATGAATGGATATTTTGTTAGTTTCGTGCTTTTCAAACTGTACTACTGAAGTCAAGAAACCACAAATTGTGTTATTTCCCCACTATTTCTGTTGTGATTTCGTTGTCGCTACCACTATTATCTTACAGAATATAATTGCTTGTATCTCAATTATATCACCCCTAGACTCGCCTTACGAAACGAATATCTCAGTTTCAACTTAATTGTTCTGTGATTAGTGAAGAGTATTTTAACTCACCCTAATTTATATTAGTCTTCTTTTTGTTAACTATACATTTAGTACTCAAATCCGTTTCCTATCGCTTCAATTGACAGCATGTTATTCACTTAGCTACTCAGTGTAGATAGCCATTAAATTACTCAACAAATATAAATTTATGCATATTCCGATTTGATTTTTCTTATTATTGGTACTAGGGACTGTATTTCATTAGTCTCTATTGATACATGTGTATCCTGAGTGGATTGTCTTGTCATTATTTCCTGATTGTGAGTTTTAATCGATTCATATTATGAATCCCATTGCTAGTCACAATGTGACTCTCCTAAAACTTGTAACTAAAGACGATCACAAAACACTCCGGTCAGAATGCTTTTATGTTAGTAGATATTGATGAAATACATTCTTCATTTTCCAAAATGGGGAAACTGAAATTTTTTTTAACTTTCATCAGACAAGTCAATGAATATATGTACTCAGTAGCTCAGTGAATATCTCATCGATGTTTAAGTCGATACAATTCTCAGTAACGTCAACATCAGTAAGATGAAATCGGTCTCTCGGATTCCACTGCTAACCATAATTCAACATTTTTTGACGTTATTTAGTTTGAAATGTTTTTTATTATAATAACACAAATGATTATTCTATGTTCCATTCAATTCATTGATAATAATTTGAAGTAATCGCTACAGTACTTTTAAATGATAACTGTTAGTTAATCTATACTTATTTTCGAGTATTCTAAAAGTAGCTTTTGTCTATATTTACGAATTAAGCCGGAGATTTTTTTCGGCCTTCAGTATAGGGTATATCTTCTCTGATCAGAATGAAAACAATTCAGAGATGAATGTTCCATTATTGACTAAAGCTGTACAGTTCTGTTTATTTTTGTTTCACAAATAGTAGTCTGTAATAGAATAAGCATTTGTTGCGTCATCATCAAGGTCGCCGTAAGTCAATTAGACTTATGTATTAGTCCTCGCCTTATAAGAATGATAATAGTTTATAAGAGAGAAATGTGAAAAATAATCGTCCACTTAATTAAATGTAAGGAAGACAAACAAATGTCGAAGACAATTTAAAAAATGAAACGGACTGTTTGGATCATGGTAAAATTGCAGATTGAATCTATCGTTTTTGGACACAGAGAAACCAGGCTTTAATTGATAACATTGACAATCCCCACTTTGTGCGTTGTTTCAGTTGATGAGTTGCCAAACACTTTGTCATGAATAAAGTCTAGTATCCAACACACTTTGGAGCCAGCTCGTCTTTGTGAATAATTTTGAATGTTAATGTTGATGATGATAGACGACAGTGATCGATCAGTCGTCCGACAATAAAGCCATTTATTAATTTACATTAACCCTTAGATAGCAGTGCTAAATATTGATTTGATATATGTTCTGAAACAGCACGCTTTAAGGTTAATCTATGTTTTTCATCTAAATTCCACAACCTAATCTTGTTTATTTTTTCAATGCAATTTTAGGACTTGATCATGTTGGAATTTATCGATCCAGTGGAAATGGTGCTACAATTCAAAAACTTCGTTGCGCTGTTAACCAGTGTAAGTAAGCTGAAGTAGTTTCGCTTCGTTATTCTTATTTATTTAAATTGTAACTCTTAATTAGCATTATTATTACTTGAAATAAGTATTCAGATTATGTGTATATTAGATCAATATTTGTTTATTTTTGCATTACTGAGAATGTGTCTTAAATTATCTTTTTGTTTATGCATTCTAAACTATTGTTAATCATTTTGTGTAGTAAATTAATGCATTTTTGAACACAAACTGGAATTTAGTGTAACAACGGTTAAAGTAGTTGCCTTTCATTTGAATTCCTTACTATTTACGTAAGCTTTAGCAGCTACATGTTAAAACCAACTCTCTCATCTACTAAAACGTAGAATCTTCCGTACAAACACAAACTTGGTTATTATTCTTGTTATCTTTTTGAATTAATTAATATTTACACATTTGTGTGTGTCAAAACGGTAGTGCTAATGCAAATTAATCAATACTGTTGTAATGAAGCCACTAATCAGCACAAGAAACTGTACTGGTTTTCTCTCATTAGTCAAGGCATTTCTGCAGTTTTGCCCGAACTGATGTTTTCTGCCAGATATATACTCAGGTTACTCAATTTCACAATCTAAGACTACGACAGCTATCTAGTCCATAGTAAAATTGCTTTTCGCATGGGATCGGATGCCTACCGTATAACTAAAGTTCAATCCACGTAGCTGAAATCTATTTTTGTCTGAAATGGGATGTATCGTTGTACATTTCCGTTAGTCTAAATTGTTCATAGTCAAGTATGATTTTCATATTGAGTAGTTACAGTCTCTTCATTGGTAAATATTTTTATCAAGCATACATCCTCTTCAGGTAAACGGTTGTAAGAACCATATAAATTATCTATCTTCGAGAGTGATGTGTGAGATCCGTGAAAAACGAAAGTGCTACCGGATAACTATTTTTTCTTGGCATAAGACCATTCGACAGTACGGATCACATCTCTACCAAGATTTGAACACAGCTTCTGAGTTTCACGTTGAGCATTCAACCTATATAGCACTTATTCTCCAACGATTGATTTACATTTCGAAGATACTTAATATCCCTTATTAGGTTCGCCAACTGAAGTTAAATCATAGATGTTACCACTGAGATATTAGATCTCAAGTGATATATTTTTTAACTTGATAGATTACTTAATATTAATCAGTATCATGTTGGTCTAGTCATCATTACTGATCAAATTCTATCAATCAACTTATAATGCGACCGCTACTTTAAATGATTTAACATCGTGATGACTTACGACAGTTGATAAGAGCTTGTTAATTTAATTTATTTTAATAATAATGTTATAATTTTTATTACTAATTTCAAACTTCAAGTCTCCTTTACTGAGATACTTTTATCTCTCAGAACAACTATAAATATAAATGTGGTTATTTGTGTTACTTTCTTCCGATTGTGTGTTACAACAAAAATTATTGCAGTGATGTACTTTTATTTTAATTGTATATCATTTGATTTAAAGTAATAACGCGTTCTCATAAGTGGTTTCCAACTCTTATGATCATTCATGTGTTAGATTTCATTTATTCAATGTACAATATATACTAGGACAATCGATGAATTAAGTGACTAGAAACTCATTAATAGTTCGTTATTATCTCAAACTCATGAATCCAGCAGTCTTTTACTAATTTCAACAAGCAGCGAAATCTAGACGTCTTCCGTTCAAATGTTGCATTGTGTAACAATAAGAATTGTGTAAGATAGACAATTATTTTGTTATTTTGATACATATTACAATAGGAATAGTTGATTAGTTAGAATTCTGTTATAATCAAAATATATTACTATTGTTATCTGTTTTGCTTGTTTATAAATACGGATATTACTGGGTGCAAACAAAAGTGGTATTCGTCAACGATGCTTCATCTTACCTAATTTTGTCATAGGTATTCTTCTAGAATTTATTCTCTCTTCGCTTAATTTTCCACTAGGAGGTTCACTTACTAACAATCAATATACAGAGTCTCTTGAATGTTTTGAGTAAAATCGCAAACAAGTTTAGGATGCGTTTTTCTTTCTCGAAGTGCAAACGTCACATTATGACTGGCCTACATTTATTCCCTAGAGCGAAGTAGTTACGTGTGTTAACCATTTCTTTTTTCTTGGAAGTCTTACTAGCCCTAGTGGGTCGATGTTTGGCGAGATATCGGCACAGATTCAGAAAACTTGGCTTTTGCCAGTATGTGCCATATATGGCTTAGGTGAGGTATTTGTCTGCCGATGGCTGTTAAACAAAAATAGACTATAGAAATAGAAGATATTCGTAGGCTGCAGGTCATTGATCATCGGTGTTATCGAAGCATTTCTTACATATCATTGAATGACCAAGTAAATAATTGTATGGTAGAGCATAGTGGTTAGGAATGTGGCTCGGGTTCATACACTTTACATTTGTTGAGCTTCACTATTCGTTCATACATACGTTTATATGACTTATTGTCGAACTATATTCTAGTGATAACCTTGTTACTTTGACCTTGTCGTGTGGAGTGACAACTTTATATGCTCTACATCGTATATGACTAACTGACTGCCTGATTACATAGAAAGTTAGTTTGCGTACTTTTCGTACTTCTTAGTTGTATAATTTGAAGGAATATAATTTCATATCATATACTGACTTCATCTAAAAAACTACTGATAACTGCAAAGAACTGGTAAGTTGTTCTGTCCTTATATATGATACCCCAGCGATGATTTATTGATTCCATCTTTAAAAATATCCTGGAGTAGTTTAAAAGAAGTAAAATGAAATGTAAATTTCAGCTACCAAAAAAGACTGTCAATTACTATCTTTATGAATAAAAATGTTTGTAGTAGTTGCATGAATTGAATAGCACAAAGTTATTTTTGTGAGGATTAAATTGTTATTCTACTAAAATAACATTACGAACAAATAAATAAGAACGTAGTTCTTTGAAGTATTTTTGACCAGTACACACATCTTATCATTAGAATAATCATTATCTTAAACATTTGTTTGATAATCCTGATGATAAATTATTTTTTTTACTATAAACATTCTATCAATATTGTTAAATGTTGTTTGAATCATGTTTACACACTTTATTTTGTATATGAAACTTAAAATTTATTGGTTGATAGGTAGTATTCGTCACAGATCGATCTCAATTCGACTACTATTGATCACTAAATAGCTATCCAGTTTCAACATTAGACTACATAACTGTGCACCGACAAGCCTGATAGAAGTCACACCTAAAAACAACCCAGCTTTCTTGGCTAGCACTTGATCATTAAACCACTGACTTGGAATCCAGTGATGAATAGTTTTTTATTTAATATACATTTAATTTTACTTATCGTTTGTCATACATTCTACAATCTCAGTTAGAAGTAATGCGATTAGCTGAAGGATTTAGAAATGACGGCACATTCTATTATTCTGTAGCAATAATTTTTATACACTGTAGATTATTCCAATCTTCAGAATTACCTGGTCCTATAGTTTTTTCATTACCTTTTATTACCTAGTGATGACAGTTTGTTTTCAAATTTTTGAATACTGAACGGGTGTATAACATGTTGAAAAACCTAAAATGATTTCTTTTTTCCCCTTTCAACTGCCTAAAACAAAAATGTTTGAGATGCTTACATTTTTAGTAATTAGCATATTAGTTAGGCTTGAGAATAGCTGGTCAGTGTTATCTACCTTAATCAACAACTTTGATTTAATCCTTCTTATTAAGAGATTTATCCCTATGAGAATAAAAGTAGACACATTTGATTATGTAGACTTATGATTTTGTGCTCAGTATAGAATCTGATTGTAAAATATTTAGTCGATTGTATATGGTTGCGAACATATACTGATTTTGAGTCCGAAACAAAGATGGAACACCTATACATTCAACTACCATTTTTTAAACAGTCTTCTGGTACTGTTTCGTTGTTGGTGCCCTCTAGTTTAGTTGTGAAGCATTGGCTACCATCCTATTCTATCAAGAAGTGAGGATTTTGGTTATTTCAGTAGTATTAAACCATGGTGTTCTGATAACTTTATTTCTAACTGGCCTTCACAAGTTTTATTCCTTTCATGTGTCTTTTTTCGTCTCTATTAGCTTTACTAAGCCGATATCTGATAATAGGATTTACTAATCTCTTCCATGTTTATTGGTAGATTGGATCTATGTTCATGTGTCTATTGAGTTCTAATTGTTTCTAGACATCCTCTGACATTCTTGAAATTTTCCAAATTCGATGACGTGGATTCCGAATGGCCTGAGAATTTTTATGATATTTTTTGTAATATACTTCATATATGGTGTAATGAGCTGATTTTTTTATATCGGAATTTGATGGGGGTGGTATTCAGTGGTTTCATGTTGATTTACTAAAGTCACTATTTTGTTATTTTATAATTTACTAACATATTACTGATCAATGTACAATTTGAAATATTTTTTCTATTCATTTATTTTGACTGTTATAGATAACTACAGTCTAAATTCTGAAAAATGGAGTTTAGAAGTGTTAACAGGAGCATTGAAACTATTTTTTCGAGAACTTAAAGAACCACTTATAACATTCAAAATATATCCAGAAGTTGATCAACTTTTGGGTAAATTTATATAAAAATATCAATTTATTTATAGTATGCATTTATATATTGTAAATAATGTGAAATCGTTATTGTATATTCTAAACCTGTTTGCTATATTCAGGAGGTTTGGCAGATTTCTTGTATAGTTTCATAGTGATTCTCATTATGAATGAATACAAGTTCATCTAATCGATGTAGTATCTTTGAGATGCAAATGTTTATGTCTTCAATCCTATGTAAATTTGTATGTATAATTTTTAGGAGTTTCTACCTAATGTTTAACACCATCATACACTACTTTCTGCTTATGTGAAAGAAATAGAGCATGCAATCTGAAATGAATTCATTTCATGTCACAATGCATTTTGTTATTGCGTTGTAAAAATTCATTAAGATAACAAGCTACATGAAACATTATCTGTTTACTGTAGCCGTATTTTTAATTGTACAATTTGTGATCAATTTATGACAAAACTGACGTATACGTTTATATGCTTAAAATGAGGACGATCCGTTGTTCTCTGATATCTCATTAACAACGTTAGTGGTTTCATCAGTACTAATCGTATGTTTGTATGAAGATTTTTGTCCAACGTAAAAGTTAATAAATTGTAAATGAATAGCATTCATTTTATGGCACATATTGACCTTAACTATTATTGGTTTCTATGCTACTGTCATCTAATTTGATTATTGATTCACTTAGTTGGTTTTTATTTCATATTAAATGATCATATACTTATTTTTAATCTAACTGTAGATTAAAACAACATATACATCTTGTATCTTAAAAATATTGTGCTTTTGCTTAAATTAAGGTATATGAAAAGTTGCTGGGACATGCGATTTAGTGCCGAAAGTCGGATAGCTTGATTACTGAGCTACTGATTCATTTTGTAGGAACTCGTAGGATGGAGGGTATTCGATGGTTGTTTGTGCGATAAATCAAACGAATGTAATGATTGACTGTTGCTTAGGTTATCCTTTTGAATGAAGAATTGATGAGTTACAGTGCCCGTTGTATCGTGTTATGATTAAATTGACACACTATATCAGCTCAATAAAATGAATACCAGCATAATAAAGGAAGTAGTAGTGAAAAATATTAGGACTAGATAGTATTATCCAATAGAAAATAGTTCATGGTAAGGTATAAAATAATTTTAATGCTCAGACACTAAGGGAAGACGATGGGTTAATGCATATATACTACTGTGACTGGTTTTGAGTCACGCTACTAAACGTCTCTAGCAATTGGCCACAATAACATTACAGATCACATCATGTTGTCTGCGCGTACCAATATGACTCAGACAATGAACGAATGCCAACTTTTGGTTTTATCATAACAAACCAGTGAAGCAAGTGTATTTGTTACCAATGTGATCAACTTAACAACAAAAGTAGCCTTTTTAATAGAATAATCACTGTATAGTGTGTAGGCGCAGCATAGCCACTGTTGTTAACCTAAACAACACTTTTTAGTATAATATGACTGATGTCTTACAGCTGTATAAATATTTGTTTGTCTATATCGTAATTCGATCTCAAACAGAAATGATAACCCGTATAGAATGCAATTATCTTCGTAAATCACTAAGTTACTTACTGTATTGAATTTGATATTCTATAAACTTTTCCAAATCATTTTCGTCACGTTTTTTTCTTACAAAAAGAAAACAGAACGAAATAAAACAGATAATGTTGCTGATTAGATTATTTTATGTAGCTATTCTGACAACTATGAGTTGATTATGTAACAGATGTATATTTGCAGTTAACTTGTTTATTACTCTCTATCACTGCATATTACATTATGTCACATAGAATACAATTATAGTTTTTGTGTTTAAATTTAATTTCATTGTATATAGGTAATAGAGATATGGCGCCAGATTTAAAAGTTGCTAAAATGCGAGATCTAATTAACTCTATGCCTCTCCCGCATGTCAATACGTCCCGAATATTTTTTCATCATCTGTACAGGTAAGCAAATGAAACAGTTTGTGATTCTTAAAATGTATTGGTGATTAACCAGCTGGTATCTTTTGTAAGGTGAATGAAGATTGTATGACACACTCATAGGAAGATGCATATCTTTTTTTCTAAAGCGAATGTACGTAAAAACGTTAAATTTCCTTTGATTCATCTATACCTCAAGACTCGATAAAATGTCACTTGCAAATTATGATATCAATCATCAAATTACTAGTACTCCGACAATTTTTTTAACTGTATTTAACACGATGTAATTGCTAATTTTAAAAATTGTTCAGCAGCGTTTGCTGTACGATAATTGATGACTGACCATTAAAGGCTATGGCATTAGCTCGATCAGGTAACTGCAATGTTGCCACTAATCTAAATGATACACTATCGTAGGCACTATGTTTGGAATTTATGTTATTTTATTGATTAAAATTGACACTCGTCAGGAGGACATGACTTCAAATTTAAGGGAACTGATAATTTATTTTGACTGAAACTGACGTTAGGTAGTATCATAGTAAAAAATTTTACAACAAGGCTATATGATTCGCCTCTTACATGACTAGTATATTAATAGCAATGCATTGCTATACTGACATATAACGTTACATTACTAAATCAAATACTTTGGCACGTCTGCCGATAATTCTGAATTATACCGATTGCTAAAGTTCAACCACCAATTCGAAAGTTCACTGTTTACCACATTTAAATTTTCAGTAAACTATTAATGTCTGTCTGATCAATTGTGATAGTTTGTTTCAGTGATACCGAAATCGACAACTTACTAGACAATGTTTTCTTTACAATTAACGAGTACGTGAACATTGCTTAGAAACAGAACTCCAAGTATGTTTTAAGTCCACTTATATTTCAATAAAACTATTCAGTCGAATAGTATTTCAGCAACTATTAACTGGGATTTACTTGAAAAGTCTCTTTATCACCTTCAGGTTCAATTTCTGTTTTTTCTAAGTCAAGGATGAGAGGAAACTGACACTAATATTTCCAAATACCTAGAAAGTGAACTGTAAATATATAACTTTGAGTAAATTAGGCAGTGTCAACAATAACAATACTTTTTGTGCGTTTCGCAAACAGCAAATATTTCAATCTAGCGAAAGTTGGTGTAGAGCGGTGGGAGCTTAGAAAGTTGTAACACTGCAGATCGATGACAAAATTGCAGACGCCTTACGGTTACTCCACCTTCAGATGAATTAAGAGCTGAAGAGCTTCCAAACATAAGTGAAGCCGAAAAGTCGATCGATAGGGTTTGATGCATTATGTATATTTATCTCTTAACAATAACCAATGTACACACAGGATCTCTTAATTGAACTGAAAACACCAAACTATTCAGATAGGCTTATACTTTATTTACTTGTATATTGTTTTACATTGTTTCTTAGAGTGGCGCAACTATCCAACGTTAATCAAATGCATTCATACAATTTGGCTATCGTTTTTGGACCAAGTTTAATTTGGCCAGAAGTAGAGTCTGGAGCATACAAAGCACTTAAATCTGTACAGGTCCCATGCGTTGAATACTTAATTACACATGCAGAGGAAATATTTGGAACTGTTACTCCACCCCCAGTTATTTCGTAAATTCTTATATGAAAATGAATACCCTTGCCAATATTTTATAATAATAGGGATGTTCAGCGTTTCTTTGTGTACAAAAATTCAATACCATTGCTCAAAATACATACTTATTTATCGCCACAACTCTTACTCAAGTGATAATTTTTAGTTTTAGAGTTATCATTATTATTTTTGATCTCTAACTTTTTTTAATGCATATTATCACAACACAGTGCATAGTGTGTATTATTGTGATTTTCTTCGCACACACGCACCGAGTAATGAGTAAATAACCATACACATTTTGGACCCAGTTTATACATATATTAAAACTATCCTAAATTTATTTGCTTTACTAATAAACCATTTTTGTAATCAGTGTTATTTTGTACTTGTTAAAACTGTAAAGACAATTGGTAAAATAACATAGTTCTGCAGGTTAATTTTATTTCCTTACTTTACTTTTGGGATCGGATGACTTCAACTGATATCTATGTTAATTTGATATCGCGAAATGGCACGGCTTAGGTAACCATCGGAAACCAAGAAGCACTGGACTGGTGTTTCTTCTTAGTATGGAAATCTTCGGCAGTGCGCATCTACGACCACACTGGCTGACGGTTAGTTGCTAGAACACTGAGCCTTCATCCCAGGGTCGATATTTCGTGCAACCTTATCCGTTTCCATCAGTGGTTAGCTGTTTCATACCCAACATGGTCGGGCCCCATTAGTCAAGTGTTCTCACTAGAGCTCTAGGAATTACCTCCCGATGGTAATTATTAGTGAGCTACAACTGGGCTCGACTTCCCGGTAAGGTTATGGACGCGCACTGCTAATGAGTAGTCCCATACCAAGTCGACATAAATACTCAGTCCTTCTTGCTTTTTAATATTTGTCTAACCCAATTCGATCCATGTTATTAAATAATCTCTACAACGCCAAACAAGTTGTGTCATCTTGTTTGGAAAGATTTAATTCTTCTCGTAATCGTCCATAACATACGTGGTGAAATGGCGCAGTGGTTGAAACCCCCAATCATTGGCACGCAGATAAGAATACCCACCACCACCACCAATTTCGCTGAGTAGCCATCTTTGGCTTAAAACTGAATACATGGAACTGTACTTAGAAAATCAAAAACGTTTCTTTTCTCTTAAATAATAGTGAACCCTGTTATCACTGAAACTATGCTCTTCACGTTTGATTATGTAGTGCGGAAGCATTATGAGATTATAATAAGGAAAAAGCAACGATAGTTACCTGAATTTACTTCGCGTTTTATTAGCTGCTTCACAATCTGAAAACAATTATACTGATCATTCAAGTAAAGTGAGTACAGATACTTTATATTTGAGGAACTTGTGATTTTATGTACGTCCCAAAGCCTTTCAATATAATCAATAAACAGAAAACCTCAAATCTCTTAGGTTTGTAGAAGCTGCTACTAGTAAATGACTTAAACCGAATTTATGTTCAAGACAATAAAGTTACTAACCTTGTTCTGCGAAAATTCTCATCACTAGTATTTCCTCTTTTATGAGCTAAATAGTCCTACAAATTTGTTTTCTTATATAATCTCCAATCATCTAGTCAGTTTTAATTATTTCGTTGTCCTTTCACCCATTAGATTTAAAAATGTGAGTTGTATACAAATAGCTAAATATTGACCTAACTAGCCGGCGTTTCTAGCATATCTGAATTATTACGCTGCAGTTATGAACCCAGTCTTAACTATTTCTGTTTAACCAATCAGACAGTATGCATATCCCTCCCACAAACGATGTAGCTTAGAAATAGGTAAATACGTATTTGATAAGTGAATTATAATATACTAAATATAAAGTTACTACCAGCTCCATATGAAATTCACTGTGAATGAATGAGATCCAATTTATACTTACAATATCAACTGCTAGTTAATTAATATTAGAATGCAGTCATATTTTTATTCTAGCATAAATTTTAAGGCACCAAATGACCATTAATTTTCTTTATCTGATATACTGACATCCAATTTTCCGTAGCAAAACAGTACTCTGTGGATTATCGTACTAACCAACTAATTTCAGTCTGACTCATTGTGATGTGGTTATTTTAATGGGTATTTTTATACTCCATTTCTAGTTTTAAAAGCATGCCAGAATATGAAAAGCAGCACAGTACGTTAAGATAAAAATATTAACAAGATAAATGAGTCAGATTACTAAAATTTATGATACAAGGAGTTCACATTAACATGATTCGCTATTTTATGTGACACTAGGTTCTTAAACAACTGATTATTAATGTTTTCTGTACCATAATGAAATGGCCTTTACCTCCATACGCAGGTCAGGATCTCACCAAGTTATTTAAATTATTTATATTTAGACCTCTACCACTGTACATCTGCCCTGCTTAATTTGCCAGTGACACAGAACATCAAGATATAAGAAACATCTTTATAATCTCAGTTAATACTGATTAACACCATATTTCTTACATAACTCTCAACGTTTGCCCTTATTATTACTTACTTATAATCGCACTAGTCGAAAATTACATAAAACCGTGTTTTTTCGGACTTCATATGCCATTTTTCAGTAGACAGTTGATTAGGTCTAGACGCCTAATCATTTATACATATATTTTGTTATCATTATAAGTGGAGTTTGTATGTCGCTGGTTATCACCGTTATTGAGCCACCTTCCTGCGATGCTCAGAAACCAATCAGCTCTGTTTATTAAATACGAATCTGTTCGCACCAATCATCTAGTGTTTGTCGGGTGCTCAGTACATTAAGAAAAAAACATGCCACTACTTAAGATTCGTAAAACGCAGTATTTTGTCAAAACCTCTGTCTAATGCAGGTTACATTAGGATCAACTAAAATACCCAACAGTACCAATCGAAAACAGACAAAGGTACTATTATCACTTAATTTAGAATAATGTACATAAATGCACAGAGTATCGGCAACTCATTATATATCATCCAACAGGCAGCACCTTTGAGCACTACAGTCGTTTGAGAGCCTTACGAAACGAAGAAGTGTTGCGTTGTGCTAATTTAGCGTGTGGACCTGAATTGGTTGACCTGAAATGATAAGAAGGGTGAAATACTGTTACTGTAAAGACAAAACTAACTTCATTAAGTAAACTTGTTTTAATGAGTAGAGCCGTCAGGTTGTTGCGACAAATTAGGAGTATGCTTTCGGCGTTAAAATTTTTAATACGCAGTGGTACTTTTCACATTTCACTGAATATAAATAATTTGATGTCCAAAAGACATCGAAAGCAATGTAAACTACAGTTGGTATTCTACATATATAGTCGAATAGGACCAAATGATTGTGTATGAAGCTTCAAAGAGGACATGCTTGTTAATCCCATGTTTATGCTGGAGTTATTCAAATGTATCTACTATGTCAAGATTTGAGGAGTTACAATCATACATGATTCATGTTTATTAACTTTCAACTACTGTATCGTCGATATCAAAAATCTATCTTCATTAAATCCAGTTTCCAGAAATGAATGGTACAACTAGCTCACAGTAAGTGTAGATCCAAATTAAACTGCATGGATGTGAGCTCAGATAATGAGTAATATGAGACTTTACGTATTGTTTGTATTACTTAGCCATTTAACACTATAAATTAGTTGATAAATTGTAATTGCGTCAAGTATTTTAAAAACTTCGTTGTAAGACAAGCACTGGCTCCAAAAGTTAATTATATCATCAGAGGAAATAAGGAAAACCCAGCGAGGAAAATCTTTTAGATGTCACTTACTGAAGCTACACAATCGTACGAATAGCAAGTACATATTTCAAACTTGTGAACTGAAGCTTCGGGAATCTGACAGTTCAAACTTGGTTTCATAATGGCACTAAATCCCTTTTCAGTTTCATTTTCCTTAATTTCTCATACCAAATAGTTTTTTGTAATAAACTACTTCCAAACTTCTTATTATCTTAGAAGATGCTTTATTTCTTTTCCGAACCATATATTTTCTTATTCTGGAGTTTTTATCGATTTGGGGAATTACGAAATCTGTTAATAATAGTTGGGGTTTCTAAAAACGAAAACGGGGTAATATTTATTTCTCGACAAATCAGTGCTTGTTTGGAAAACGTTCACTATAATACGACTGTGTAGATCTAGTAGCTAATATTAACCACAAGCTTTATTCACTAAGTTGTCATTATTTCTTTCCCAGTGAAACATTGAGGCTTCTCGATATAGCATTACATTAGTATAATTACAGTCGTTAACGTAGATATACTTTGAAGTAGCAAACTATCTTTGTGCGTACTTTTGCACTGAAATGAATGTTTAGATTGTTTACTGTCTCACACACACCCATAAGTTGAGAAGCACAACGAACGTTGAAAAGAAAAAAAACTTGTTCGGGAAACAATGGAATATTTCAGTGCATGGAAAATCCAAGTTATGAAATAGCCAAACATAAAACATATTAGTGACTAATGAGATTTCATTTATTTCATTACAAATACATATCTCAACCAAAACTCTGGGAATGAATGTAAATGCTCTCTTGATAGTTGTCTATACGATAATTACCAGTGATACTTAGTTATTAAACCACTAACGCCTTTATCGAACCGAAAACGCTTCACAAACGCGTAACGGTTTTTGAAGTAGATTCCGCGTCTTGAACTAAGGAAAATAGTCAAACTGCTTAAAATTGAAGGCTTGTTAACAAGTTGGCAAACCAAGTTCAAAAAAACTATCTTAGACTTTAAAAAAATGATATACAGTAAACAGCCAAACTGATGTAGTAAAACTAATTCATATAGAACAATCCCGAACAAAACATGTTAGGTTATGTCCGAAGTTTAAGAAAGGTAGGGTGAATGAACCTGACTCAACTGCAAATTCTGTAGTATTGCTTATAATGAAGAGAAAGCTCAGATTACTAATCGACAACGATAATGAAAAGGACACAAAACTAAACGCACTTACACATCCACACTTTTACCATTTTCTGAATGGACCTTCTGGCTGTTAGTTTTTGTTTGTTCTCGAACATGCCAGTGAGCGTGTACTTCTGTGAGTAGACGAGCTTCTGACACAAATTCATTGTAATCTTCTAATAACAATTTCCCAGCTTCTTCATTGAGAGCTGACTCTGGATTCGGTTCTATCAATAAACACCTGATTGTCTGAGAAATAACCTGAATGTTACGGACTGACCAGAAGGATGTGTCGAAGACCTAAATTGGATTTCCAATCTTTCTTCAATGTGTTCACACAAACTTCTCCAGTGTTTGGAGCTATATTTGGGTGGAATATTTTCGTGCAGAAATAAGCTTTAGGAGGTTCTATTGGGTACTGAACTGGAATCAACATTTTAAGACGAAATTTTCCACCATCATAAGGAGTGCCTACTGGTCCATCGAGAAAGACCTTCCGAATTTGAAAATGCGAATTCAACTTACTTGGACTTCTGTCATATCCTGCTCGTTGAGTATTAGTTGAATCCCGTCGACTGGATTCGACGTAAAATCACACCATTCTTTGTACAAACGACGCGCAAACTCAGGAAGCGCATTCTCCATTTACAGCTGCTGGCTATTAAACGACCTTCAGATACGCGCTCACTTGTAAACACCACAGATATTGAATAGTTTATAGCATAGGATCGCAAATATCATAAAATTCGAGGAATGAATTAAAAACTGTATTAAAAGGTATTTCAAAAATTTTAAATATAACCGCTGAATAAACACAAATGTAATGACCGTTGTTTGTATAGCAGCACGATCTCTAACATGTTATATATTTCCTGCCCATTGTTCGTTCTCGCCTGAACTAGAAAATATTATTTATGATTGCATCTCTTAAAGGACTGGGTCTCGTGGGTCTTGTTAGCACTTCAAAAAATTATTGATAGTGGATCCATTCGCCATTAGTGAAGGACTTCAGAGAGGAAAGCCTGTGTCTCTCCGTCAGTTATGCATAATTTTCATTGCGACTATGGAAAGACTTGTAACCACAGGTAAAATTGAGAATTGAGAATATTTCCACGCTAAGCAACTGGGCAGCTGAAAATCAAAGGGTCCACACTCAAGATTTGCTTCATAGAATTAACCTCTGTTGGATGTTATCATTGACAAGGTTGAAAAAAAATTATGGGTTTTGACAACCTGCCCAACCCCACTGCTATGTTGGAACTGTGTACAGTGGTCACTACTTGGTAATTGTCGCTCCTTTAGCGGGGGGTAACCTAACTACAGGCAAAGTAACAAATGAAGAGTGTAGCAAAGTAGCTCTCCGCATTTCTACAGGATTATAATGCGAATTCCATCTAAGCCTGCATACTTATGTGGATACAATTACATTAGCATTTATTCCATGTTGAGGTGCTCTGACAACAATACATAGGTTATCATGAAACAAGTTAGGAAAACTGTCGACTGGTAGGAATATGCTTTTTCGAACGAAATTTGATGAAGATTTTTTAGTAATTGCTTTATTAACTTTGAAATGGTAAATTAACATAGTAATAGAATTACAATTTTACATTTGCGAGGGAGGATTCACCTTTTATGAGACTACATGAAAGAATTTCATTGCGTTATATTGTTAATATGAAGGAGGTGTAGTAATATGTCAAAACTTGTTTGATTTTAAAAGTTTATTTATTAAGTAATATCCTTCGAGTTAGGCCAGTTACAGTTTACTTTGAACGATACGTGGAATCTTTTTTATCACCAAGAGGCATGACCAGAAATTGTTTTGAGACGAGCAAAAAAAAAGATTGAAAATCGTCAAACTGAAGCAATGTTTTAACATAGACTCTACTCTTCCTCTACACCAGTTAAACAGTGTTTGTATTTGTTAGTCTTTTGACTTTCCGTTTGTCTTTGTCGTAAAAAAGGGAGCCGAAAAAAACTGTTGCCGTTTTGTTTTTCTTCCGATTTGTAATCAATTACATATGACTCTATTTATTTTCAAATAAAATTGCTTGCTCATTAAGCGTTTTAAAGAAACCACTGAGCAACATCAGTTAAATATTGAATAAACTAGACAAAGTTTCCACTATAGTAGTATTGGGCATGACTTCAAATACATAAAATGTGCCGTCTTTTAAATCCAAAATCATTTTACAATGAGCACTTTAAAATGAAATTAAACTCACATCTGTCAACGGATGTTTACCAGTTTCTAATCAATTTAACTCTGTCAAACGTTATAACATTTTTCAGAAATGTTGCATACAGTAAGTACAACTTTTATCGCTTCTTACAGAATGGAAGTTCAAATTATGTAACGTCCAATTACTATGCCCAATTTTATATAAATCATTCCATTTGTGATTGCCATTCACACATCTGAATTTTCAATTACATTACTATACACGTCGACCCCGTATGTTTATTCTTTGTAGTCTTTTTTATTTTATAAACAATCCAACCCGTCTACTGTCTAATACATATCCGTTGTTCTCGCCTGTAAAAGTGACTTACTTCCAATATCAAGAAGTAAGTTATTATAAGATTATTGTTTAAGCGAAAGACTCTAGTGGCTCGTTATCATAATTTAGTTTGGACGAAACAGCTCACATTATGTTTTCTATCAGTGAAATAAATAATAACAATAATTTATTTCCTGATATCTCCATCATTATTCGGCAAGTCATTATGTGGTATTATTGGTGCTCAATAATTATGATGGATTATCAAAGAATTGGTTATATTGGGCCTAATCAATATTTCCAGTTTCGTTAATTAGAAAGTCAAGTAAATAAATTTTAGGTATTTAGCTCTTACATCTTATGAAGTACAATTTCGGACATCCACACATGAAAGTAAAGCAATCAAGAAGTTGGCGTAACAATATTATTCGACTTTACTTGGGCTGACAAAACTTCAGTATTACAAACATGGTTGTTATAATCATCTGAGCGGGGCATTTGCGTCATTATTGGAAGTTTACATCATTTAGATGCGTAACCCCATGCATTATGTTTGCATTTAATTACACATCATTTGACTCTGAATATTTGTTTTAGTATTGATGGTGTTAACAAATGTCCAATGACGCAAAGTTAGGTACTATTATTATACAAGTATAATCAATTGGTTGCAGTGGGTTATCACTAAGCCACTGTTATTAGTCAGAAATAAGATAGACCTACAATCCTGGGGTTCAATAACGATTCTCTGGCAACAAATGCGATGTTTACGAAACAACGTCAGGGACTATACAAGAAAAGTGGTTTACTTCTTCATCGTCACATACTTGAAAATAGAGTAATAGTAGGAGATGCAACTGGTTATCACTTATATTAATAACATAGGCATATTTTTTTAAATGCATGCACGCTATTTCTACAAGTGTGAAATTTGGGTGCAATATGCAGAGTATAAAATTCTATGGAGAGCGATAGACGCGTACTAAATTCGGTAAGAGATTAAGCGTAGAGATTATGATTATAATAGTAGTTATATTTTAGTGGGACAGTCATATATGGGCAAATTAAACAAACAGATAAATTTCCACGATGGTGACACTTTAGCGAGAAGTTGGAATAATTATTAATTAGGGTTATTTTTTGGACATTTAAACTATGCACATGGGTATCGATAAAAAAGCCTAGAAGACAAGTAGGTTTTAAGATCACAGCAGGTAGAGTATATTTGCGGTAACGATAACAGTTTTTCACTGATGTCAAGGGCAAGCCCTTTTTACAAGCGTAACAGTGCAACGCTGTTACACAAACGTAGTGGGCAAGGATAAACCTACTTTCGATGTTAAAAAGCATAGTAATGTAATGGAATAATCAGGCTTAGTAACGATGATGGCCAAAATAAAGTTTTTCATACATTTGTTAATACGGTGACTGAACATTACAGAATATGAAATTTCAATTTGTGGGGAGCAACGGAATCGTATATACAGACTGTAGCATATTTAGCATAGCGGTTTATGCGTAAAGAACAGCCATCATGAAAGACAAATATATAATTTCTCTATTAATTAAAAAGCCAGTCCATGCCATTAGAGGTGAACAACGTATTCCATAAGCGTATCACCTATTCTGTAAATATGTAAGAAGAGTTAAAAAGTGTGCTGCTTCTGCGGAAAATACGATTAATCTACACACTAAGTGAAACTTGTATCGTGGGGATGTGTTTTAAGTTCACTGTATTGCGTCGTAAGTCATGTAGGCCACTTAAGGAGAGGAATTTGTAGCGTAAGTTAATGGAACTACGAAGAGGTTCTGAATTCCTTTTGTTGGTTGATAGCTTGTTCTATATCTAGGAAAGTTTAACCAGGAACAATTCAGCTCCAAGAATGCTCTTTAAGATGCCAATTGTAATGCGAAATAATGGTTGCGTAGATAACAAGTTGGGACTTCGCTAAAACCGGATTTCGTTGAAAATAAAAAGTCGAAGTAGGAGTTTAAGGGGTAGTAGTATATTTTTGGACGTCCTCCGAATCAAGGTAATTATTTCGAGCGGTAATGAATGTATTGGTAGATAACGACTCAATCTACAAGCCTATATAGAAGAGACCGACCTGTGTTAACTTAATCGATAGTAAAGCTCTCGAATATTATGTTAACCCAATTCCAGATGGAGGGTGAATTTTGAGGTACTAATGGCCGTTATCGTATCAGCAGTTTGGAATAAAAATAACACACTGTAGTGATGTAATTTATAACATAGACGCTATCAACAAGATTTTCTAAAGTTCTCATGCCAAATATACTTCCATTGCGATAATTGCTATTAGACAATTCCAAAACCATTGTCTACCAATCGTGGAATTCAGTTTGGTTAAACATAGCTTAGTGATACTAACATTCAGTCTTCCTTGGCAGAGACATACCTACTCTAAACCCCCCCTGATTCCAGAAGCATAAACTCCTGACCAAATTCTCTATATTTACCAACTCAACCGATAAGAGAACACTTGTAATATAGTACTTTCTATCATAAATGTCTAACGCGAACCACATATACGACCTGGTTAGGCTTGCGGTGTACCTAATGCTGCATCTGACGACTGAATCCATACTTATTGATAAGGCAAGATCAGAAAACAGTGATGATCGAAGAAAAAGATATATGGCCACAAATCAGGTGTGACTGGCATTGAGGCTTTCGTAAAGGAAGTTATCTCTCACGGTGCGTCGAGTCATGATCTAGTAGAGATTCTTAAACAAAGTCTTTAGGCAGGCTGTATCCACTAAAACGAAGCTAGTCAGCATCAATGAAGAAGACCTACACAATTATCTATTGTGAAGAATTATTTACCACTTCACACCATTTTCTAAGTAAAGAGCAGTAGATAGTTAACTGCATTGATATTTTGCATTTTTGTAAATAGTTTATAAACGCCTGACATGCTTAAGTAACTCGTCCTAGAAATAACGTAGTTATTAAATATGTTATGTCTGCTGGTACCTAGATGAATCTTGTTGTTACACTGTCACGTCTATAGAATGAGCAATAACACACTGCTTATCGTCCTCCATACATATATAACATACCTTTTCCATAAAGTCAACACAACAGTCTTTCTTATTTTCAGCACTTATATGCCACAGTGTACTACGCAAAACATTGAACATCATCCATCGTCAGAATGTGGTCTCTCGGTAGAGTGACTCGAATCTAACTACTTTTTCTTCTTCTGTATCACACGGTCGTCTCAGGGTTTTCTCGTGACGAATGCTAAACGAATATCAATTTGAGACAACGATTATCACTGAGTGTAACCCAACTACATATATATCACACTTATTGTGCACTTTGCTTTTATTTATGTAATTTTATACTTCGCATTATGTATTAGTGTAACAGCTATATATCATTATGATCATGCCTGTAAGCTGGCATGAATTCAGCAAATATTTCGGAATATAATAATAATAAAAGTATGCATACGTCATAGACATTTGGATCTCAAACGTTTATCACTGTTGAAACAAACTTACGATGAACTATTAAGACCGGATATCACCCTCGCATGCAGCACCTCTTGGTCTTTAGTCTTACATTCTGTACCCAAGAAACATTCTACTGAAACGTAATTATAACAAAATCGCCATTGTTACTTAACTAACTTCAGATGACAAGTATCCCATTCCTCATATCCAGTGTTTCACGAACGGCATAAATCAAGTCATAATCTTTTGGAAAATAGATTTGGTACATGCATACTACTACATTCCTGTTGAGCCTAAGCATAACCCAAGACCGATGGTGCGTTTCCACTCAGTCATTATGAATTTCTCAGAGAGCCATTTAGCTTGAGCAGTTTGACTCAGACTTTCTTACAGTTTAGAAATCATGTGCTGCGGAATCTCTCATTAGCTTTTACGTATACTGACATGTTAGTCGCTAGTCAAGCTAAACATACGTGATATATCATACCGCTTTTGAAATAACTGAGTACTGAATAGCCAAAATTCTTGATAAAGGCACGACCGATAAACACACCTTAATTCCTAATAAATCATGAACACCATGCAAATCTCAGCGAAAGTCGACGCTATCAGGGATTGCCTTTACCTGATTCCTTCAAAAAACTTTGGTGCCTCGAATATGGTAGGTTTTCATGGCAAAATGTACACGTATCAAGCATTTATTTGGTTTACTAAGGCGTTTGAAGTCCGTAACTTTAACTTGGTTTGCAATAATAGCCCCCAGGCGTTTTTCTAGACCCCACTACTTTTCTTTCGCGTCGAAATAGCCAAGCATCATTTGCTTTATCGACTGAATCACTAAACTCGACTATCGTAACAGTACTGCAATGCCACGTTGACGGTCAGTGTTGACTCCTGTCTTTTTAAATGCATCAGGCATGTTCTTAAAGGTACAGTCTTTACTGTTTTTGAGACCGTAAGGCTATTAACGTAAGCACCCACGACGAGCCATGACAGGAAAGGAAACTAGAAACTTCGAATTCACTATAAAGTTTACGTTGAACATATAATCAGTCACTAACAACGTAGAACCTGGCATATAGGCCCATAGGTTCAAGTTGGTATACCACATTAGCACGACAAGATCGAACTTACGAGAATAGCATGACAATAGAATACAAAATAGAAAGACATTGAGTTTGAGAAAATAACATCTTAGGATCGATGTGAAGATACAGTGTGGATACACTTAAGACACAATGACTGACTTTCAGCAATGTCACCCAGTGTCCCCACCCATCAATTGTTGTAAACACGCCCCCCTCGACAGGCGACGGACTCAACTGGACATATGCAACTGATGCTGACGTAATAAGCGCCAAACCTCTTGTTCTACATTGTAGTACCTCAAACTGACATATGAAACCTTAGGCAAGTAGAAACCCAAGGCTGATGTCGGAAGATATTAATGACGCCAAAAGTAATCATTTTTAATATAGTAACTGCGGTTATTTTTCTCCCCTTTATTCAATGAACGAATATCACAGATAAGCGTAATTTCAATTACAAATTTAGCTAGAGCACAGTATGTATGTAGGATATGATTAAACCTACAGATAACTTTTCAAACGCTTTCCGCAAACTGTCAAATCAGAGTCTGGGACTAAATACAGTCAAAACCGGAGGAAATTAGGCAAAGCATATATCCGTTTCTAAAAAGAAAAATTAACGCAATTAGTACAATGATATAAACAATACAGCCAGTCAGAAACGGACTTCTACCAATAGATAATCGGTCTCTACGAGTAGGTACAGGTTCTCCACATCCCGAATAAATTCGTCAGTTGCCATTATCAAATGTACCGTTCTGACAAGTCCATCTGGACCATAGCTCACCTGTTTGACGATAGTTTTTGATCATAGATTTCAAACGGTTTAGTAGCCATGACAATCAACTAGCAAACACGATATTTAGAACACACGTGATTGATGGGATGGCTCCCAGAAAGCTCAACGAAGCCTCCAGATCCCTTGAAGGAGCTGAAGGCATTCCATCCAGTCACTGATCGAAAGAACCTTCCCAAACTCTTGACGTGACACTTTCTGATTGGGTAACAGTTGAGACTTCTTAATTCGGATTGGATGGATTATAACACTGATTTTTGTTGTTCAGAAAACTATAAATGCACAAATATTTTGTACCTAACTTACTTTCTATCTCACTGGCAATAAAGTTTCTGTCTACCCGTCTTCTGACTTGCGACCAGGAGAGTTCAAGCGTTCGAGGGTGCGAACGTAGTCCGCGACTAGTCAAGTATCAAGTACGAGACATAACACTGGTGACGGGGTAAACTATTAAAATGTCATTTACCTTCTAACAAGTTAAAGGTTTGCTGAAACGCCAAGAGAAACGCTACGAACAGTTCCAGATACGCGTGCTAGAAACCTTGACCCAGCAAACGAACCTTACTCAGAAGGGGCTGTCAGAAAACTCATGTACATCTCACGCAGACTTCATCATTAACTCTATCAATGAGTTTCTTTTTGATGGCTTAGCTGGTATTTCGTTTGATTCATGGAGTAAGAAGTACGAAGACTTGTTCAAGGTCAACTTGGAAAAAAATGATGCCGCGAAGGTCAGAATGCTCCTGCGAAAGCATGGCACCGCTGAACATGAACGCTATACTTTCAAAGAAACTAAGAGATATTATCTCCGAAGCAACAATTGAGATCCTTGTCGCAAATTTTTGGCGAGCAATCGTCCTTATTTAATATCCGCTATCAATGCCTTAAGTTATTAAAAGCAGGTGATGACGACTGGGTGCAGAATGCAGGCTTAGTGAACCGTGGGTGTGAGCGGTTTAGACTCTCATCAATGACAGAGGACCAGTTTAAGTGTTTGGTTTTCGTATGCAGCCTACAATCACCTGAAGATGCTGACACTAGGACCAGAATTTTGAGTAAAATTGAACAGTGTCTAACTACCACGTTACAAGAAGTCACTAGTGAATGCCAGAGGTTGGTGAACTTGAAACATGATACTTCTATGGTTGAGAACGGCAGTCGTCCTCCGTAAGTTCATGCAATAACGGAGAGAAAAGATTTTAGCACGCGAAAGCAATGTGATTCAAAACCTCCGTCCCCATGCTGTTTATGCAGAGAATGGCACTATAAAAAGTTTTGTCCATACGAAAATCACCCTTGCAGCAAATGCCATCGTAAAATACACAAAAAGACCCACTGTAAAGAAAAGTTACATCGTCGTCATGCACCGAAACTTTATTCCAGAAAATATAAAGCTCGTGTATTAACCAACAAAATAATGGTGGCTCACACTAGTACACAACATTACAGCCGAAAAAAATATGTTACCCTAAAGGTCAACTGCCGTTGTACTCGTCTACAACTCGACACTGCATTTGAAATAACGTTTATCAGCCGAGTAACCTGGAAGCATATTGGAGAACCTCCAGCATGTCCAACAATTCAGCTAGCCCACAGTGCAGCTGCATCAGGACTTCTGAGGTGTCAGAGAAAAAATGAGGAACACTTTGTGAGGAAGACATCACAGGGTGTTTGCAGAAGAATCGAGAGAATGTAATAAAGCGAAAGCACGACTTGTCCTCAAGCACGGTGCCACGCCAGTTTTCCGACCTAAACGTCCAGTGCCGTATGCCGCTTTACCTATTGTCGAGCAAGAGTTAGATCGCCTTCAAAAAAGTGGTGTTATCGAACCGGCGAATTTTTCCGAATGGACAGCTCCAATATTAATCGTTAAGAAGCCCAATGGAAGCATCCGACTATGTGCAGATTATTCTACAGGTCTAAATAAAGCACTAGAAGCCCATCAGTACCCGTTGCCGCTACCAGAAGACTTATTTGCGAAGCTGAATGGAAGGAGATACTTCGCAAAGTTGGATTATCGGACGCTTACCTGCAAATTCCAGTAGCTGAAGAATGCAAACAATACTTGGCTATAAACACTCACAAAGGATTGTTTCACTATATTCAAACTGCCGTTTGGCGTAAAGACAGCCCTATCAATCTTCCAACAAATCATGAACACGATGTTACAAGACATTCCTGGTACTGCTGCATATTTGGGTGTAGATCAAGCCGATTTAGAAAAGAAGCTGGATTTAGTGCTCACATGAATTGGGGACTTTCGGTTTCCTGTCTACGTGCTGAAAAATGTGACTTCCATCTGCAGCAAGTGCGTTACTTGGGATTTATAGTGGATAGAAATGGAAGATCTGATCCAGAAAACATCGAAGCTATTAAGACGATGCCACCACCGACAGATGTTCCGACCCTACGATCCTTCTTGGGAATGGTCAGTCATTACAGTATATTTCTTCCAGACCTGCACCGTCTGCGAGCCGCACTGAATCGTCTACTATCGAAAAATGTCAAGTGGGTCGGGTCAGATGAATGCCGAAATGCGTTTACAGAAGTAGAACAACTTCTTTCCTCTAACCTACTTCTAACACACTATGACCTAGCTCTATCCATTATGGTTGCAGCAGATGCTTCGAACTACGCAATCGGTGCGGTGATTTCACATGTTTACCCATATGGATCTGAGAATGCGATTGCCCACGCTGCAAGATCATTAACGACAACGGAGCGGAACTATAGTCGAATAGAGAAAGAAGCTCTTTCCATTATCTTTGCGGTAAAGAAGTTTCACAAGATGCTATTTGGCCGACCGTTTACAATATTGACAGACCACAAACCACTACTAACGGTTATACGTACTGGCCATCAATGGATCAGGATATAGAAGCGAAGTGCTGAAGCTGTTGGTCCTGCCTACAGGCTTCAAAGAGTCCGGCTAAGGCCGAACCGTAACCTTGGCCAAAACCAGACGCCCCCTGGAGAAGAATACATGCTGATTTCGCTGGTCGTATACAAGGTAGAAATTACTTAGTCGTTGTGGACGCTTTCACATAGTGGCCGGAAGTATACCATATGCCAAGTCTGACGTCAGAGGTCACAATTTGGAAATTGTCAAGACCTTCTTCCTGCTTCGGCGTCCCAGAGGTCCTGGTGACTGATAACGGTACCCAGTTTGCGTCGTCCGCATTTCGACGTTTCTGTCTCACCTTACCATGCGTTTCTATGAAAAAGTTATAAGCGTAATCCAACCAGTGATGCAAAAACCTATTACAAAATAAAACAATACAAGTGTCCGTAAATACTACTTTCAATGTTCATCAGGTCACGACTGCATTTGTAACTTTAAATCTTAACCTTATGGCAAATCCTTAATTCTGAATGCTAATCCCGGAGTAGCATTACCGTTCGCATAGCCTAAACCTACGTCTTGTCATAACCTGTATTGCGTCTTGCCCAGTCTTACAGCACTTTTAAACTTCTGTTTCGTAGACAATAGCGCGGCTGACTAGGAAATTCGAGCAGTCATTTATATACTGCTTATGATTGTTCATATGCTGTACTCTAATCAAACGTCTCACTTCAAAATTTTGTAGTAATAGTTTTGGCAAGTTTCATTTTATGAAACTTACACTTTCATATATAATACCCAACTACATGCACCAAAAGAAAAAAGTAAGAACTGAAACGCTGGTAATAACCTCCGACAGACGCACAAATACACGTCACAATTACTTTTCAAGACAGTAATTTCAAATGTATTTAATTCACACTGATTACTTGTCTGATTTTAAATGAAACTTCAACTCAGAAATCCTTAACCAATAAGAAATAAAATGAAACTTATTTATTAGTGCTACAAAAATCAACATGTCTTATTCAACAAAAAACATAAGTAATATACAATGTATACACTAGTTACGTTTTACTCTGAGAACTTATCTTTGTCCTTGTGAGGTGTCGTATATTCCTAGTTTAAAAGAAAAGAAAACAGTGAATTGTAATATAACATCGAATATTTTACATAATAAGTAATGGGAATATATATGTGGCGCAATGCAAGTACATATGCCACTCAATGAGCTGGGCATTTTGTGAAAGTAGGAAATATCACCTTGTCGTCTGAATCAATGCATAGTGCTATCATGTTGTCATTAGGGGAAAAATCAATTCCTACATATTATATAAGATGACTTTAATATTATTACTAGCTTACATAACCTTTAAGTCTAGCATTTTAAGCACTATGACATGATTTGAATAAATTTGTTTCATGGTATTTAAAAATATACAAGAGTATAACGCACTAGACACTAATAATTCAGAAATATGCAATGTACATTAACTTACTTGGTGTCGATTTTTTAAGAATAATTGGGGGTAATTTAATGTCTGTAAAATAAAATTTCGATGTTTGTATCGAAACAAATATATAGGAATACTCTGTGACTATATATTATTTCGAATGGTTAGAATAGTAGAATTGATATGCATTCTGTTACACGTGTGACTGAATTTTAAGTAAAGCAATGTATTTGAGGACTTAAGGAAAAAGATCATATAAATTGACAATCATATTGTATTCGACACCTTATATAAATATACAACAGAAATAAAGATATAGAAATAGTAATGCGAAAGTATTTTAAAACCAGCTTTTAAGATTCAATAATATGAAACTCCGACGAATAGAGAAAAGCGAGCTTTATGCTTGATTATGCTTAGCAAGCTGATTAATTGACACACTCCAATTCGCACTAGAGATTGTAATAAATGATCAGTTATCAACTACTGGTGAATTTAAATATTTAATCAACTTTAAAAACAGTGGAGTTACACCAACTAAGAAATATTTATGACGAGTTCGACCAGAGCATAATACAAGGAGTATTAGACATAGGCTGTATTATATGGATTAAATTGTGGATAAGTATGGTTAAGTAATGATTATAAAACAAAACGAAAATAAAACTATAGTTTAGAGAATAGTTGTGGTACAAAATACTACCACTCATACTAATAGACAAACTTTCACTGGATTTATGCCATTTAAAAAAAATATGATTTGTGTTACAATAAAAGAACTGCGAAAGATTTAATTAATCGACTATACAGTGAAAGGTCTAATTGACTATTGTATGTTCTTTAAATACAAAGACATAAAAGACTCAAAGGTAGATGGAAACATGTCACTTGTATTTTCTTACAATTGAATTAATGATATCCGGATATAACTAGCAAATATACCGAAAATAAATAAATACAGTTATAATAAACTCGATAGGATGATAACTTAGTAAGCGAGCACCGAATAGCTTTTCAAGTGTTACGTACGAGTTTTTAGCAACCATATGTTTAAAAAATTTATCGTATCAAAAAGAGACATAAATTCACAGTGCCGGTAGCTAGTGGAAGCCACGTTAAGAAGTAAATGTTCTACGGCTGGGATGAAGCAGGATTTGAACACATGATCTACTGGTGGAGACGAAATGTCTCTAGTAATAAATAACGGTCCTACATTCTAGGTAAACGAGATTTTCATAAGTCACTTAAATGCTAGACTAAACTATTCTCATGAATAATACAAGTCCTAATGAGAAAAGTGCTAGAGAAAGTGAGTGCACCAAAAATACATTAGGGCTGATTAAACCGATTACCTTTCGAATTTGTGTGAAAAGGTAGTTGCGAAACCAACTATATGTACGGCAAAGATAACGATGTAGTGTATATTACAGTCATTATGTATAACGTGAGATTTCAAACAGTTAACGCTCTTGCAATATAATGATGTTACCATACACCAAACAGTATCATAGATTTAATGTCATAAATAGTATCAAATGAGTCGCATACGCAGATCTACTAGCTAGTAGAGGATAGGCTGATTTAACTTTGAAACTAATCTACAAGAAAACCAAAAATTCTTCGAACTGATATAATAAGCAATAAACCAAATCGAAATCTCACTTAATTCATTGTGAAAAAATGTTTCAGCGAAGAAAACCGTTTTGTCAACGATTTCATTTTTAGAACTTGTAAATGTGTATAATTAGAGATTCATGGAGAAGTTTGAAACAATATGTAAAACAGATTATTAAAGAATAAATAAATCACTAGGCTGACTCAAAACAACAGGAGACATACATGAATAAAGGCCTAAATTAGATATAAGATGGAAGATGTTGGCGTGAATTTTAGATGGGTGAATAAGTCATTCAAAACGAAAATACGAATTAGACGCTGAAGACACTATAATAGTGTTTAAATCTACACCAATTTCATCACTACCGCATCAATTCAACTATTTGTTATTCTTGTTAAATTATTCTCTTTATGCTAATGTATTGTGGTAACTTAAGCTAACAAGCAATCATGTTAAGCTTTTTATTGTAACTGACTGACTGACTAAATAAAAGTAGATGGGAATGAAGAACAATAAGAACTACTTGTTTGACTGAAACAACAGTTCGAAAAGAGTATTATAATACCTTGTCTATCAAAAGGCTGTGTGATAATAGGCATTAGGGATTAGGCTGAAGTAATATTACATCAGAAGAAGTTCATGTAGTGATGTCATACATATTAGGTATACTTTGAGGTTGATGGTCAATCGAACAACATAATAAGTGATTGGGGTAGATTAACTGGTAATTAACTGAACAACATATAATTATATAGATGAATCTGTATCTTAATATAGTCAAAAGTTGTTAGCAATCTATCTGGATGCATATTGTGAACGATGGTTTCAAAGGGGATCTATTTATGAGAAGTCGTTATACACAAACTAATAATACCAACAAATTTGAGACGATCCTTTACGAAATTTTACAATATATAAGTAAGATACATATAAAGCACTTCACGTGTTCCAAAAGTGAAAAAGTAGATTGGTTGAAAAACCGTTCCTATCCAATTGCTACTTATTGAATTACGATAAATAGTACAAAATAGTGAGCTTATCATTACGAATTCTTTCAAATTATGAAGATGTTTGTATTTGATTTTATTACTTTCCATTAGACTTTTTTTGAAAAATAGATACAAAGACTATACAAACTAAGTAGACAAGTACGATAACTAACTTCATCCACTATAACACAGAGGTAATCACGTTCTCACTGGGGCTATAATTTATAGCCTTCAAGCTTTGCATCGTCTGCCTAACTTTTAGGCAACAGAAACCATGGTTTACATATCAAACTAAAACCAATTTGTACATTATCAGATTACATTGATCAGTTACTGGCACACGCGTGACACGTTTGAACCCAATCAATTAAATTTACTCGCTTGAGCTTTGGAAATATTTTCCGAAGTAAATCACGAGTTACTTTCTAACATTCTGAAGAATGTTGAATCTGAAGTTTAATATCAAGGATAGACTTGGATTAAATAATCATTGAATACCAAGAAACATTGAACAGTTGTTCCGACCTGGAACTTTTCAGTAGTCCGTACCCTTGTCCCCAACACAGAACGCCTCTTTTACTTTCCTCAAATAGTGGATAAGAAAACTGTCCGTCTATTTTTAAAAGATGAATAGTAAGATGGAAATTTTAGTTTGCAAAATAAATGCATGTGTCCTTGCTGTACACAGGTTCAACGAATAGAATAGGTATCAGGATTATTATTTTGATTAATTGATATTAAAATAATAGATGATCTGTTCAGAAAGATTCACAAAATACAGAATATTAGAGAAAACCTAAGTCTGATAGGCTAAATTGAACAACGGGGTAAAAGTGATTCGAACTGTAATTTCTAAATAACCAACAAACTGCCGAAAGTTTTTTGAGCTTCAAAATAATTTATCATGCTAACGTTACTCTTACTTCAGGTGCTAACTCTATTCAGATTAGCCGTCAACGAAATTCACTCTAAAGTTGTAGTGAACACTGCATATTTGATAAACGTTAAAAATACTTATTCTACTAGTTTGTGAAACACTAATCTCATTTCTAAGGAAGTAAAACAAGTATATGACCAATCTACTCACTTCGTAAAACCCAGTTTGGTAACCACAAATAAACCAACTCAGTAATAATGGATGTAACTGTAATTCGTCGATAGACTGTTGTATATTTGGAGCATTGAAAGACAAACAAGTACTTGATATATTCTGTTTCGTGAACTTGGAGGTACTCTCAATTGAAAAATTATTAAACCCAGGTTGACTAAACATTTCACTTTGTGATTCTTTTTTTTTAGAAGGAATAAGTGGACAAAGTGAAATTTTGTGCAAATAAGAAGTAATTTCATTCAATTCTTTTATCTTCCCATCATGGACAGAGGATCGATTTATTTCCCTGAGAATGAAAAAATGTTCCAAAATAATTATTACACTTTCAGACCGAAGTGTACGCTATCTAATACTACAAAACAGCAGATCAAGAAATAGGCAACTTCAACAGAAAATGGGTCGCTATGATAGCAAGATAAGTTATATATTATTCTAAATAAAGTGGTTCGTCAGTCACTAGCAAGGTAGAGCCTGGTAAATATGCCCTTAGGTTCAAGTTTATATACCACATTAGCAACACGAGACTAATTTTGTAAGAATAACACGATAACAGAATACATAAGGAAATGAAAAAATGAAGGCGTGTATGAAAAAAAATAATAGGTTTTAGAATTTAGATGAAAATAAAGAGTGAATACACTTTCCCCACTATGAGCGATTCACGGCGATGTCACCCGGTGTCTCCAATCAGGTAATCTGCATCTACCAACATAGCTCAGTCCAATAGTCAAAGACTTCATTGATTGATGCCATGTTTTAGTCAGGTTCCTCAAGCCTTCTTTCATCCTATGTCTACGCTAGCCAGTATAGCGCAACAAGGTAGGCCGCGATTGGGAATACGTGGCAGAAGCCCTAACTATCTCAGGCGATGAACATTTACAACCTTATCAACTGGTTTATCATTTTTGCCTAGTACTAGATGCCTAACGTGAGTACTGCTTACCTGGTCATTCCATAATATACAGGCGATGCTTAGAAGTCTTGCACAATCGAACACTTGAAGCCTATACATAGTATCTATTTTCATAGCCTATGATTCGCATCCATAGGTTAAAACAGTGGTCTGCTGCATAGTACACCCGACCTTTTGTTGAAAGACGTATATTTTGCCTACCTCATAAATGACGTAAGTTTGTAAAAGCCAAAGAAGCTTTCTGAATCCGTGCTAAGGTTTCGTCAGAAACTGAGATTAATTTTCGAAGAGATAAATGAAGAAAGTGGGACTTCTAAGAGAACACCTATGACGAAATTAAGCAAAAAGGAGGATAAGCAACAACCCTAACGAGTCCCACTTGAAGCTGACAATTTTCGCAAAAAGTCGCCATAAGCTCCAACTCGTCCAGTCATATTCGAGAAAGTTTTTGAGGCTTGTCTACTTTTGTGGTACGACTTTTAACGGCAAACATTGGCACAGAACTTTCCGATCTACAGAGTCGAAAGCTACTTCCAACTCAAGGAATACTCTTATTGTCGGAGGTTGGAAAGTATGCTTATATTTTAGATGATGCAGAGTGAATATTGATCAATGCACACTCGCCCGTGTCTAAAACCAACCTGATATTCCTGGATTTGTAGCTCCCTAGTGCCAGATAAACGTCGTATGATTACAGAGGCTAACAATGTAGACAATATATCAAACTGACTCCCCTCATAAGGTTTTTGTCACTTTTTATAAAATGGAACAACCAATAGTCAAAACTAGTTAGATGGTATGACGCTCAGTTTTCAGTCTTTAGCTAATACATCAGTAAACCTACCTACTAAAAGTAAACAACCATCCGAAGTTAAATTACTTGGTCCTGCTGCTTTACCTAATTTGAAATTAATTACACCCTTTTTAAACTCACTAAAATGTCTGGGGCACATGTCAATTTCTTACTTAGGTAGTTTGGGGAAGGTTAGCGAGCAGAGAGTAGCTGCGGGCCAGTTGAATTGTTCTTAAAAGTGCTCCACCTATCAGTCCAATCTTCTAGACTCAGAGAGAATCATAGATTCAGCGTTTACGGAAATAGTTTAAATAGTAGCCAATTTCCTTATACTTGTGTATTTGATGAGTTGGAACAGTTGTCTAGTATCGCCTACTGCCACCGCCGCTTTCATTAATTTGCTTTTCGCCATCGCTGTCCATGGTCCTTGTGCAGACCTTTTGTCAGTCTATGTTTTAGTTGTCGCTCATTATCAATCCAAGAACATGTGGGAATGAGTTTCAGAGGCATAACCAGTTCACTAAAGGTTTTAGAGATCTGTTGGTCTTTCATAACCTTTGGATTGAGGCTGGATGCAGATATGGCTGCTGCATTTACAGCTGCTTTAAAGTCGTTCCAAGCTTCTTTGGGATAAATCTGCTGTCTATGAACAACTAAGTTTCTAGCTAAACCTTCTCTGAATGTACCTTTGGCATTTTCAGTTTCGAATTGATATCCTGTTGTGACCTTTCTGCATTCAGCAAAACTCATGAAAATATGTACACTTGCGAGGGGGCAATCAGAATCCAAATACGTTCTCTTGAATGGGCAGTAGTCCATTACGGAACCGACGTAGTCTACTTGTGTTCATCGTTGTGATGTTGAAAGTCCCCACGTTGAACGACCTCTCCTTATGCTTGAAGTTTGTGCGGTTTTTATCATTCGTTTGTCGGGCTGCGATGTCGAGAGATCCAGCTATGTATTTCTCGACATGATATGGCCTACCGACGTGGGCATTAAAATATTCTGCCATGCTTACTATGTCTCAATGATTAGCTTCCTGAAGGAGACTAGAGAACTTCATACAGAACCCGTCTTTTAATTTATCTGTGCTACAGTCATTAGGGGTGTGAGTATAGGCAGAAACAACAAAAAGATATCCTTGTGTATCCCTGTCCTTCGGAGTCTTTACTGTACCGTTTGGATGAGCAGTACATAAACGACTGTCTACAAGAATCCACTCGAGAAGTGCCTGTTCTGACCGCAAACTTAATGCCATGACTAACCCAAGACCCCAAGAATTTAATGTCGAGTTCCCCCCCCCCGCTGGGATAAATAAAAGATAACCAGCACAGTATCTCCGTATTGACTAGGTGAAATTAAGTAAATGACCACCCCTGGTGTCCTGTGTGCATGTTTTGGAGACATAGTATACATCGATTCTAGAGTTTTGGCTAACGAAACTTGTCTACCGATTTGATGAAAAATGTTTGCACATTGACACCTCCAACATGAAAGTTAGAGTGCGGTTTCAGGTAACCTGGGATAGCATTTCAAAAAATCGAATAACTAGTATTAGTGGCACCCGTGAGAAAAGTGGTAAGAGGAAGTTATAGGTAAGTGCAAATGGTAGAAACATAAGGGGGAGAACGGAGTATGATCGTAAACAGGGTGATCTCGAGTTCTGTTAGAGGTATAAGGGTGGCTATTAATTTTCGGTTTTCCATAGCATGGAAAGGCTCTTCTACTTGAGATACCTGAAAAATAAAGTGGATTAGAGGTCCCGACGACCCGAGAACGTAGCCGCAATGCCCAAGGAACAATTGATTGCGGCCGATCACACATGGTTTTTTCGAGAGAGGTTGATATTGTTAGCTTCGCACTTGTTGAGGCCATACTACCGGGAACAGAAATCCTCGGAATAAGATGAGATGTGCATTCTTAGGGTCAACATTACTAAGCCCACCCTTGTAGGAAGCCAGAATAGCTGACATGCTATTTTCCATGGAAAACACCAAACTGCTGTCACACCTCTATACAGTCAGCAGTGCGACTTCGCCTTCGGGTCCTAAGTTTGCTGCTTTCAGTTTTAGGGCTCAGTAACCAACCTGCCTGGTATGGTAGGACCTGAAGAAATAATTTTTCCAGCCAGTATAGATCGACTGATTCTTCACGACCACCGCATGAATGGTCAGGATACGATACGATATGTCGCTACCAGGATAGTAAGTTACCAAGACTGGATTCAGTTAAGCAGTAAACCTATTTTTAATAAACAGAGATTACAGAAACTGTATACTGACCGAAACCTCAAATGGAAACGTAAAAACCCAAGTTACTACATATTGATACCACAAGATAGACACTAATATATTTTGCGCCGAAATGTCAAAGAGTAAGGCAAACGTCAAAATACAGAACAATCTAGTAATCAATAGGTGAGAGGAGCGAACAATATCCAGATGTGGGGTTTCATACTACCAACTAGGTCTTCGCAAACTACTCGCACCATTATTTTTCAAACATTAAAATGAAAATCACTTATTCATATTTTTGATATAAATTTGATTTATGAAAACAGCACCCGTATTTATCATATACAAATAACACATTCATCACTACAAACAGCTTCACAAACAGTGATAAATTTAGAAAGCAAAAAATAACAAGGCCATGATAAATGAGACTAAAAATGTAATTTGTTGTTAGTTTCCTCTCCTTTATGTGCTACCAAAAAGTATTTAAAATCCCACATGAACAATTTGTTGTTTGGTAGATGAATACATCACACACGATACAACTCGATTCCTTAGTATTCATATTAATTAGAAAAGGAAAACATATCCTTTACTAGTGACTCTGTAAAAAGATACAAGGAACATCAGAACACATTTAGCTCTCACAAGATATTGACACCTATAATTCAGTTAATAGGATGATACTCTGGTGACTACCTACCACACCAAATCTTACTGAAGAGAATTACAGTAGTGTATGCCTACAAATAACAGATATTCAACTTTACTTCTAAACTAGGATACGGTAAAGTTTACAAATGAACCATGAATTCAGCAATTAATTAATCTAACTTCGATTAAGACACATATAACTCGACGAATATCAATCGACATAACTAAAGCATTTTGCATATGTGGCACTCGACCACATTTATTTTACCAGCTTCCCTCTTGCTCGTAATATCATAATACAGAGAACGGGAAACTCATCATCGACAAGTTTTATTTGGAGTGAAATTAACCTTACTTACTGCAATAATTGGAATTCTGTTAATATCACAATTGATCGGTTCTAACAAATCTGACGTTAGTAGCAGTTTGTTAAAAAAGTAATCAGTAATATCCAAATGTTTCTGAACATTTTAGAGATTGAATTACTTCAGACATATCGCCTACCTTGGCAAACAGCATTGACTGATGTAAGAGTGACATGGAAGATAACAAGAGGTGGTCAGACCAAAACATAGCAGTGGCCTATGGAGTCATTGATTATTAATCCGAGCCTATGCTGGTAGATGCAGACTACTTGCAGTTTTAGTGATAATAGCAGTCAGTGACTTAACATTAAGTGGCATGGGTTAGAATCAGTCAGTGATCTGAACGACCACTTCAAGATCATAAGTTCGATTATCCCGTCATATATACTTTAACATGTACTTTGTTGAACTGCATTCTAGTGTTAATCTTGCTAATTTCGTCTTTTGCTGTTGCATGGTAACTTGAACTACATAAAGCATGTACACAGCTCAACGTTGGTTATGACTGATACTACTGATAGTTGGCATAAAATGATTTTTATAAAGCTATCTGATGTTGAAAGTAGTCAACTAATTCAGTCTTAGTCAATATCTCTACTGTTAAGTAAAAAAATACAGATAAAAGTAAAAGTGAACCGAAGTACCATAAAAAAACTGAATTTTTCTGTATAAATAATAATAATAAATAATCGACAGTAAGTTGTTATTTTACTGATAAAAAAATACACTATTACACTTACAGCGAATTATTACAATCCTCCCCAAGTTCACAATGACCATCGGTATTTTTCTTAACAAACAGATAAAGCATTAAATGATAACAACAATACCTTTAGTGAAAGTGCAACTGATTTATTCATCGTATCTTTCACATATGCAGCAAATCCAGAATTGATATCATGCAGATCTTTAAAGGATTTATGTTCAACGTTCTCGTAATAACAAAACGATACTGTGAAAATATCATTTTCGCAATCAGCTGTTAATATTGTAGCATAGTAATATGCCTCATCTTCACTCCATGCACAAATACACAGGTCTCCATTGTTCCATGATCGGACAGTTTTCTTGTTTTCCGTGTTCCCGACAATTGTAGTCTACATGAAATAAAGTACCTCTGTTTAGTTAATATTGCTTTTAAAACAAACCGTAGAAAGCTGCATATTTACTAAACAGCTGAGTTTTGTGACAAAATATGAGCTCGCCAGTGACTGGAGGCATAAAATTAAGGCGGAATACTTCTACATACTTCTAAAGTCGACATGATCTTATCATTGGCATATAGTAATTTAATGTTTTCCATTGTTACGTGCAACATATCGTTGGAACTGCACGAAGTTGTGTAATCGCTTGAACGAATAACATAAACTGAGTTTCTCCGAATCAATTTCCTCAATGACGAATAAATCATAAATACTATTCGAACGTAAAGAAATGCAAATATCTCCTAACGACCAAGCCATTTAATCAAAGTTTCAAAATCTATATAGAGTTGATACCTTGAAGAAATCCATTTGTGAACTAGAAAGATAGAGAATAGAAAAACTTCAAGATACGAAACATATTTTAACAATAAGCTGCATTTTTCTTTATTAAGTCTTGAGTCATCTACTATGAGCATGAATGATACAGGGTAGCTTCGTATTCTTAGGTAAGATGCTGTTCAAAAACATGATTTAGCTTTAGTTTAAATGAAAAGTCCAATAGCAGCATTACATGACTCTTTATGATTAAAGCAGTGGCTGGAAAATGCAAGAAGATAATAAGTCCATAATATATAATTTACAACAGAACGACCTTAGGCTACATAAATAAACTTCAATTAAGGACGTTCGCCTGTGAACTTTCTTGATAGGGGATAGATACAAGCATGGTGCCTGTACAATGACTATATCACTATTTTGATTTGCTACTAAATAACTAGTAAAAACTCGAAAGGACCTTTTGAGCCTTACTTTTGTGATGAGGATTACAAACCCGGCTGAACAACAATTGTGCAACACTTGCTCGTAAGAGATTATTTTTTCAGAAGTCTTATTTATCTTTAATCGGAAGCACAACAAACATGATATAATGAAAATTGGTTAATCTTGTCAGTAGGCATTACGAAATAGTAACTGTTTTGCGTAGTAATTGCTTTGTAGTGCATAATTATAAAAGTTATTGCAATATTCTGATTTTTTTTATACACCACGTTAACAAGGTATCTTCAGCGTAAGATCAGGTAATAATTGTCAAAGGACAGGTTCAAGCTCTTTAAAGTAACACAATAAATTGCATGGTTATAAACAACAAACATTTTCTGTCCTGCTAAAGTTCATGGATCTTATCTGTTCAATAGCTTATGGCATCATTAAGAACTATATTAAAACAACTGATAAAACTGACAACACTACGTATTTGCAAAGTAAAATATTCATAAATGGTACCTCCCTCATGATTTAGTCAGCTTATAATGGATCCAAAGTAATAACGCTATTATATATATATATATATATATATATATATATATATATATATATATATATGGATGAATATCTTTAAATTAGTGGCTAAAATACCTATCGCTTAGTTCGTTACTGCAACTAGCAACAAATGATAACTGATGACTCTGGGTAGGGACCAAAGAATATGAAAACAAGCATAAATAGATGTTTAATGAGTTTATGTAGAGTAGTAGTGAGTACCTGTTAAAAATTCTTCTTAAGAACTTTCAGAAGGCTGACGTAGCTACCTAAATTAACAAGAAGTCAGAAAAATGACTACGCGTAGGTAGAAACTAGGTCTACAGTACGAATGACTATCCTTGACTTTCAGATTACGAGTGTTCGCTATGAGGTTGATGTTGGGTCTGAACTCAAGCAAGCGTTTCAAAGAATAGTCAGGTGGGTGCCTATACTATAAATTAGTCTTAGGTAGTCCCCAATTACATTGAAGACCACATACAAGAACGCTGCCTCGAAAATGAATAAACTATACCGGGTAAAATTAGTGAAACCGAAATGGAAACGACTGTCATCAGACTGCACAAGTATTCACCTCAGGTCCGATAGTCCAGAACCTACTTCAAGCGCGTAACTATGACAACTAGCAATAATTTGACATCGCACAAAACTAAGATATGTATGCACTTATTTGCTAACGACGCCTGCGATCGATAAATATGTAATCTATGAATAATCACCATCGACCCATTTTATTCGCGGTTTTAAGTCAACCCATCGTTATCTGGCTAACGTTGAAGTCAAATCAAATAGACTTAATAAAAACAAAATAGACCACTATACAAAGCATAACAAGAATCATAGGTTGCTAGCGAAAAAGCACTTTAGGAACTGTTGAAAGACCTATAAAACTCCCTGAAAAGATTAATAGCTCCATAATGGAACTCCATGAGTCCTCGTTAGGACACTGTGTATCATGAATGAATACATTTTCATGACGTGCCAACGATGAAATAGTACTAATGCATCTATTTCCTCGGTTAAGATCGTATGCACGCTACTAACACATTACATTCGACATTCACATACAACTTAATTTCAAAACAATTGTTAGTAAGTGAAAAAGATTCAACATATGTTGAGTATGAAAATTTGGAAATGCGAATACACAGAAACCATTGTTTACTGTTTCAATTAGGGTTGTCCATAGTGTAATTAATACTTTGGTATTATATATATATGCATTATACCCTAAGCCAAGGACGCTACAGAACCGACAAAAGAATTCTCAAACTCAGGTTTGCGCCAAACCTTACGACCTTCAAAATAAAGGTGTTGGAGTTTTCAAACTTGACATAATGGAAAAACACAATATAACTTTTACCCTGGCTTTTGTAGTGGTATGGTGCATAAGCATTTAACTTTTTAAAAAATTTGTTGAGCTTTACGCTTGGATAGAATGTTCACCAGTATACTTGTCGATGCACATATCTATCGGTATTTGATTCATTTATGGAGTACCCTGTATACGATCAAGTTATGTTTTGGCATATCCATAGCAGCTTTCAGTAACTAAACACAGACGTTTTAACAGGTAGTAATCAAAAGTCAGTGATGATTGAAGAGGGAGGTCTATCTGACCACAGAGTATGAACTGAATTGGAACTTCTATACTCTCTGACTGGAGAAAATGTTACTATTCACGGAAAATCGTGTGGGGATTTATAGGTGATAAATAACCTAGTGCCTTCATCTAGTCATGTGCACTGGAACAAACATGGTCAGTACAAATGACGACACCCTGCACAACTATTTATTTTAGAAAATATTTGACGCTACAAAATTCATAAGTAACAACTGCACACACTCACTTCTTGAACATTCTCGGTTACAATTCTCCCTAGGTCTTGTAGATATTGTCAAAAGAGTTTAATAGTGACACCATTAAATGTTATTTGATTTGATTGAGTTTCATACCTATCAACCATTAGTTGTAGAACGATTGAGTGAATGTCCATGTTAACGTTGGAGTGAATATTATTTAGAAGTACTTTTATTTACTTTTTATATTTATGGTATGATTCTAGACCACATGCTTGTGTACTCCAACGACAATAAGTTGATGCACTTAATAATTTTGACTTGCTGTTATCCTATCGATTTATAGGGATAATAGTAATGGCCAGTACTCGATTGACTAGAATTGCTTTGTCAGTAAAAGAATCGCAATAGTATTCCGAACTCCACTAACCTCCCAGTCGTGGGAAGTCAGTCGGCTTATTTAACTGACAAAGTGTGCTTGTATATAGTCTGCCCACCATATTCGTACCTTTTTGTTTGTGCTAAACTTAAAATTGACGCCAGTCCATGTATTTATGCTTACGACTCTACGAAAGCATCATTTTTCTCACTTCGTTGTAGCTCTTTCTTCGTAGATACATTTAAAACCCAATGAGCTATGCATTTCTTCGAATTTTGAATAAACACATGTATTAAACTAGATTACATAACTCTTCTGAATCCTATGCAAGGTGTTTTTATAAACTTTCTGGTTATTTGGTATGTTATGTTGCCCGTTATAATAGACATACACCCTTTTATACTATATATAATTTTGCGGCTAGACATTGTGTATTCCAGCAATTAACACGCTTTGTCTGTTCATCTTGTCACGAAGCTCATGAACTATAACTCCAGTAAAAATAAAACTTTGTGTTCCACGAAGATCTCTGGTAGTAGCAGTCCCTCAAATTAAGTAGTAGTTATTGCTATAAGTATAAAATTAATATGCTACTAACTAATACCTATTTATGTTTTCAATTGTGAACTTATGATATTTGTTTTTTCATATGCTTTGTAGGCAGTTTATATCCGCCACTTTTGGATTTAATACATCATTATTAATGAAGACTTTGAAAAGTCAAGTACTGCTGTTTTCATTTGCGGCGTCGTCTTGTATTATTACATCGCTCCATCATCAAGACAATAACTAACGTTATCATTAGGTCAATAATTTTCTCGACAAATAATTAGCAGTACGTCCTGTTGAACTTGAATTCGACTGGTTGAAATTGACACTTACTCTGCCACTGTTTGTGCATTTAATTCGATTCCCTTTTCTCTTGATCTGATCTACAGTATTACGTTTGCTTATCAGTTTTGTAATTGGCTGACGAATTACATTTATCTCATTGCTTATTGATTACCGTTAAATCGAAATACAAAGCCATATGAATAGAATATATTTGTAATAATCTCAGCGGATGAAATTAATGAAAAATTCCAACGTCTCGCTCGGCAAACTGGTCCGAGCTTCTTCAGGGAAATAACCAAAATCAAAAATTATCGAATATAAATGTAAATAAGAGGTCAAATTGATTACGGATATCCAATTGCATACAGGGTATGAAATTGTCATATGAGTCATTATAAGTGAACTAATATTGAAATTGTGTGGATGTAGGAAGGTGTGCATTTTTGTGTGTAGTTCATGTTACAATCATGTGTTGACCTGTACTGTTCTGAGTTACGTGCACGGAGAGGGATAGACAATCTGAAGATAGGCTTATTATCAAATCATAGTTGGAGGAAATCAATGTAATGATGATTATAGGTCAAAGGAAGGGAGAATATTCGTAAATGGCTACACGTTGAATGTGAATCGGAATAGGGAATTCTAAACAGAATTCATCAATCAATAAACAAATAAATGGAATGCATTGGAAATTGGAGTAGTAGAAGTTGTTAATTCATTTTTTAACCATTAGTTGCCATGTAAGCAGCTAACTGTACTCTATCTCGTCGGTTTATATTATTCGGATTAGCCCATATGTGTAGGGCTTCAGATGTTAGTCTTTCTTTGTAGGAGTTAAAACCTTTTTGAAGGATTTTAATTCCATTAAAATCGATACTGTGCCCTGATTCTATTGAATGTAGTGCTATTGCCGATTTATTTTCAAGTTTCAGTATATCATTAGAGGATTTGGGAATATGCTTTGAGCAAAGTATATGTTCCTCCATCCTTACATTCAATTGTCTTGATGTTTCTCCTACGTATTTGGCACTGCAATGCATTCCATTTATTTGTTTATTGATTGATGAATTCTGTTTAGAATTCCCTATTCCGATTCACATTCAACGTGTAGCCATTTACGAATATTCTCCCTTCCTTTGACCTATAATCATCATTACATTGATTTCCTCCAACTATGATTTGACAATAAGCCTATCTTCAGATTGTCTATCCCTCTCCGTGAACGTAACTCAGAACAGTACAGGTCAACACATGATTGTAACATGAACTACACACAAAAATGCACACCTTCCTACATCCACACAATTTCAATATTAGTTCACTTATAATGACTCATATGACAATTTCATACCCTGTATGCAATTGGATATCCGTAATCAATTTGACCTCTTATTTACATTTATATTCGATAATTTTTGATTTTGGTTATTTCCCTGAAGAAGCTCGGACCAGTTTGCCGAGCGAGACGTTGGAATTTTTCATTAATTTCATCCGCTGAGATTATTAACAAATATATTCTATTCATATGTCTTACATACACTCGGCGCCCAAGTTTTGTAAATATTTTCGATCATTTTTGGACGAAGATACCTACGAAATACAAAGCTTCTAAAAATTATCCGGTTCTTGTTATGTTTCCCTTGTCCCAAATTACCGCGTCTTCCCAATTAAAATCGTGCTTATAGTTGTCGGTATGTATCTATCATATCAGCCGAAGAATTTACTACGATTATGAATTAATGGAGATCAGGATACAGTTGAGATTCTCCCACCAATCAAGCGCTTCTAATTAATCGAGTATCGACTTTGAACACTATCCCCACAGCTCAATGCAATAACAGAAAGTCGTTGAAAAACGATTGATTACTGCAATTCTTCTCGTAGCAATACACAAATATGTAAGCCATGTAATAGCAGCAATAACAGAAACAATAATAATTGTGTGACTGCGTGTGTGGAGCGAAAAATCCTAGTTATAATGAGTTTTCTAGATTGTTGCTTGTCCACAAACTCCAACTACTACCCGTCAGTGATTTGGAGATCTGTAAACCATACACACTGCACGTGATGTGGCTACTGCTTTGAGAAAAAAGTATTTTATTCAATGTACACACCGGTTGATAATTGTATTTTGAGCTCACTTTTGTTCCTGGAACAACTCACTGCGTTACATTCTTCATTGTACCACATGTCAGGTGGGTTTTAGTAAATTTAGTGTCATAGTTCTTATTTGAAGTGTTTTTAACACAATCTGGATTTCAAAACACAAGTAGTAAATGATAGGTATATATCGTTTGGTTTGATTTTTTTTGACTAAATCTAATAATGAGAAAACTTGTGTTTTTTTTTACACAACATTAAGACTATTATTATCCTTATCATACGACTACCAAAGTAATCATGCATTATTAAAGTGGTATCGATAACAAAAATCATTTTATTTCAGGCTTACCTTTCCTAAACTTGTAGTGATAATATTTTTGGTAGAGTTGGTGCATGCTTCCAAACTTCAAATTGTCGTTTAGAATGATTCACCAACCACATATCTAGATTTATAAGTCAACATGTATAACAATAAAGCTTATAGCTTATGACCAATTTGCAAGTTTTAATCTGTTTCACGATGCCTTTTGTAGAATGTATGCTTTTATGCATTTAGTTTATACGTGTTGGTGAATTAGTCTTGATAAGTAAATAAACACCATTTAGTCTTATTGTAAAGCTGACTTTCCGCGGCAAGTATTCTATTATTGGATTTTTATAGAGGGGTTATTTTACAAACTATGTGCAATTATTTGTAGTTCTAACCTCTAGTACGTATATTTCTAAATCATACATATAGCTCAAGTTCTAACTTCGGACCTCAACCATATTCCTATCATTGCATCTTAATCGAAACTTAGTAATCTTTAACCTTAATCCTATCTTTAATCGTTACCAGTATTGCCGTTTGAATCTCATAATCAGCAGTTGCTATCCTGATTCTGATTGTCCCACTTGCTTAACTCACCTATATTTCGAGTTACTGTAGTAATTTAGCGCTCATCGAAGTTCTGGTTGTAGCCAGAACTAAATTAGGCTTTGATCATGGCTTCAGTGTAACCGAGCTACTGGTTTACAAAACCATCTTTATAGTCCAGTCACACCGTGTTTTTCTTCTTTCAGGACAAGGTTTATAATGTGATTAGTCAAAATTCAAGGTTTATGAAAAAGTAATATCTTCGCACGTTTTACAGAAGTCGGAAATTAAATGGTTGTGTGAGAACCACTGGGCATTAAAGTAATAATAAAATTAGAAATTATGTATATTGCTCATCTTCTTAATTTAATCGTTACACAGTGGATTAACGTCATCTCTTGTTTATTTCATCATACTTGTTTATAGAACTCCATTTCAAAATTCTAGTCCCTAACGTTGCCGCTGGGGCGATCATTGGGAAAAAAGGGGAGGCCATTGAAACAATAAAGCGTCAAACTGGAGCAAAACTCAAAATGTCTCGGGCAGACGACTTTTATCCAGGTAACTTAATAAGTAGCTTAAAAATTGTTCTGTAAGGAACTACTGAAAGAGTCTGTCTCATCGTTGGTACACTTGAAGCATGCAAACAAGTGCACGATTATGTAATGGCTAAAATTAGCAAACGACCGCAGAATATAGCCCTAATAACCCCCTCAGGGGTTAGTTGTATGGAACGTCATAAACAGGCAAGTATTCCTCATAACTATTTAGACTGATTTTACTGAAGGTTAAAATTTTAGTTCCAGATGGCACTGCCGGTATAATCATTGGAAAGTGTGGTAACTTTATCGAAAAAATAAAGGATGAAAGCAACGCCTTCGTTCAAGTTTCCCAAAGGCCCAAAGATATAAGATTGTTTGAACGCTGCATTGTAGTAACAGGTGGGTTGATAATATTTGCAACCGTAAATACCTTTCTAATTACTCTCATTTCTAGTCTTATTTTTCTGTTAGTTTTTTTGAACATGATTTCATTTTGGCTTAATAGCGCCAGGTTTTTTCCAAGATATAAACAGCAGGTAAAGATGACAAAACATATGACTGATAGTGTCTTAGACATCCGTATTTTAAATCCTGAATCTTGTCCATTCAAAAAAACACATCTATAGAAAGCCTTCTTGCAATGACCTATATACAGATTTTAAAGTTGGATCCGGCTGATCAAAAAAAGTAACCTAATTCACTCTTTATCCTGCTGTGCTAAAGGAATAGGCTTGTATGGTGTAATAGTGAATGAATTGTTTCAACTTCGACACTCATCAAAAATAGTTACCCACCTTGGTTTATAAATGAATATTTAAGACCGAAGCCATAACATGAAGGAGTTTCAATAGGAAATTATTAAACTATTTATAAACTTGAAGTTCACAGTGGACACTGCAGCTGATATCCTTAGTAATCGACTATCATGATCATCTAATTAAACGTTTTGCGCTGCCTGGTTGCGCAGTCTTATCCAACCGGGCTACAAACTGCAACTGTGTAAAGAATAAGCATTCGTTTCAGACTACGTCCATGTGTATCTACTGGTTTACTTGGTGGTGTAGAACAGGGTACATTGGTTGCACAAACCGTTTGATTCCCAAACGCATCTCTGTAAACTCGAATTAAGGAATATTGGCTATGGCGTTCGGCGTTCTGTTCGTTTTAAGGTATATTTGTAATCGTTTCATGACAGCTATCTGCGCAAAATCCATTCACTTCTACACAGGTTAGCTAATTATCCTCATAAACTTTGTTTTGAATACCCTGAAGTGTGAATTTCATCCTGTTTAAGCTCTATATCAATCTATCCTCGTTTTTGACAATTTTCCAGTTAAGCTACTTTCCTTTCACTTTATTTGATTGTCTTAAGTCAAAATTGGCTAATTTATTAAAATTAAGTTTTTTTAAAAAGTATGTTCGTAATATGAAGTAAAGTTATAGATAACGTAGAATCAGATGCATATGCATCTGTTCGGGTTGCGACAAAGCACAGCAGGATGACTACCAAAGCAGTAACAGTCATAGTAATATCAGTAGCTGTAGAAAATAGGCTAACTGTAAAAAATCTGATCGTAATAAAAAAAAATGAATTTCTGGAAACAAAGGTATATAAATTCTCATAGCTCATGATTTAAGAGGATGCAAAGTGTATGTATAGCAACAGTGCTCAAAAGACGACTATTTAAAGCTGGTCACATGACCTTTATACGAGTAGTATTAGATGTGCTAGCACCGTGCTTGTGAAGGCCTTACTTCCAAGGACGGAAATCCGTAACATAAGGTGTGGTATACACTTTCAGGGTCGACGCTTTTTAACATCGTCTTTTTGTGTGAGAGGAACGACTGGCTGGTTGTTTGAGGGAAATAGCTTACTGCCGCCACACCTTATGTACCGTCGATAGCACGATTTCACCCTTGGGTCTTCTTATGACCCTTCAACTTACCTTCCTGACATTATAGGATCTAAAAACACGAGTGTTTTAATTAACATGACTTAGTTGAACTACCACGACAGGCAAGCTCAACCACCATGTGAACGTAACACCCACGTTCAAGTGATATCATTCGATTAAGATTATCGAGTAATTCAACTCGACAAGCGTTCAGATTTAGATTCATTTGAAATTTAGCGAATTCAGTTATTATTAATTTTTGCACACTATTCTATTATATCTCTATAGTATTTTGTTACGTACTCAATTTCGACACTGAAATTTATCTCATAGTTATAATTATTCACATTAATTATCGCTCAATAAAAAGAAAATCTGGTATAATTGTAGTATTTTTCTCATGCCATATACACTTAGCAGTTCTAGGCTGAGCTTCATTGTGGCTTTGTATTCACATTAGTGGTGAGTTGGGTGAAGAGTTATTTAAGGTACAACATTCAAACGAAATGGCAAGTCTACAAATTAACATAGCAGCTCAACGACAATCTTGCCGTGATTTGAGTTATCTTGTCAATACAGGATATATCAATTTTTTAATAGTTGAATTTCAGTTTTAGGCTACAAGCTTGGAATATGTTGTAAATTTTAAATATATTGTTTCCTGTTAAATATTGTATAACATGCTTTATTCTCAATTTTAGGCGAGTTAAATGAGAGAAGAAAGGCAGTAGAGATGATAATGCATAAAATCCTTGAGGATCCTGATTCAGCTTGTTATTCAAACTGTTCTTATTCTCAAGTGAAGGAACCAGTAGCAAGTGCATTCTCAATAGGCTCTCCATTCGCAGTGTGCCGGCCTCCTATAAATATGAATGACACGAATACTGATTCAGAGTCAAGAAGTTCAATCCGAAATTTTCCTGACGCAAGTTTATCAGCTGTGACTCTTGAAAACGAGTCTGCTATCACTCACATCGATCCACTTCTTTGTAATCAATCTTTATCAATGCCACTTTCAAATATTAAACTTGATCCCAGTAAGTAGTTTTGTTGCCTCGAGGTCATCACTTATGTCAATGAGTCATATTCAATAAGCAGCTGTACAAAATTATGAGGTTTCGTTTGTACTTTGTCCATGAGCATGTAGTATAGATTTTAACAACATATGTCACTTTCCGATTACGTTGGAATTGATCACTTGAATGAGAGGCTTTGAAAATAATCGATATATAGACTTATAAACTGAATAATAAACTCGTTTTCTACCCGTTAACATTTCGTAACGTCAGGTGAATCGAAAGGTTCTGATATTTGTTGAAAAAATGTTTTAATTATTATCCTATTTCGTTTAAAAGTTGTCAGTAGTAATTATGGCTAACAAAATTCCAAATAGACCATATTCTCACTATAGGGAAAGGTATACTGAATTAGTTGGTTTCCTTTTTACTAAATACACGTACATCAAGACTTTGTATTATGCCTTACATAAATAAAGTAGTGCGGTTTTTCAGTTAAGTTTTCATAAGCCATCTAGGAAGGAGGTACTATTGTTATTAAGCTAGCAACTGTTAGATCAATGTGCTATACCATCTTCATAACAGCGTGTTAAGAATAGTTTTACTTTCTCGTTCACGGAACCATATTATCAACTTTAGTGGGGTTTCAGAGTGGCTTTTGTTCATTGTTCCTAAATATTGTTACTTGCTTCGAATCTCTTGTTTTCATCATAGAATAATACATGTTATATTACATGTGAAATATTTATTATGTATAATTCATTAGTTAATAAAAAGATTATCTCTCGGAAAGGATCATAAAAGTTTTATATGCAAGTATTCAATTAAAATATGTGGTTCACTAATGAGTTTTATGGTATTAGTTGTTTGTCAGTTTTTTGTAACATAATGAGAATATTTTTCATGTAGTCTTAAGTTGTTTGGATAATGTAATCATAGTTTCTAATTTATTGTTTTCATTATTCTTAATCCCACTTTTTCCACGTAGGGTTTCCTGTTATTCCTTGGGTCGACCACAGTTTGGTATTTAAGAACACTGATTCTCTTGTTAGTCTAACCTCGTGTGGCACTGTTTCTCAGCCACTAGTGGTCCAATCTCACTTAACTGACCGATCAGAATCTATTCATCCTGAATTGGCTTTAAATCAAATCTTTTGCTTTGGACGTCCTACTATCTGCTGTCCAGGTTTTAGGCCATGTACGTATGATGTGCAGGACTGTACCCTTCAACCTTTTATTGAAGTAAATGATAAAGTAAGTCAGATTTTTTAGATTATAACTTCATAAAATTCATCTGTAAGTGTTTATTCCATCTAAACTGTAATGATTTTTGATAATCTTTCCAAACAAAATTATTTTGTTTATGTCGTTACGAAGGTTAGATTTGATAATTTCAATTAGATTGAACATTGGTCAAAAAAACATCTCACATTTTGACAAAACAAAAACATCTTCCTTCTAATTTATCGAAGAGAGACTTAAGAGCTTTATGTTCACCATAATAGGATAAATTGATACCAAGGCGGACAAAGGTAATACTACAATGGTAATGAATAGAATAGAAAAATGATGATAAAGTCTTTGAATATTTATCCACATATCTAATGACCATATCTAATAATTGATCCAAAAATCATACACTGATAAAAAATAAAGTAAAATCAGAGACGGGTCAACTTCTGAAAGAACTGAAACCATTCATTCGTGCCTCTCTATAGTTAACTTTATATTAGAAATCATTTACACCTCGCTTCTATGGTTTGCCGAAAATTCATAAATCTGCTATCCCACTGAGACCAATAGTTGACTTCACCAACACTCCAACTGATACATTTGGTAGTTATCTAAGTATCATTTTAAAACCACTGCAACAAAATCTACACAGTATTGTCAGAGCCATATATGATTTCAAATCGAAAATATCGGATTTAATAGTTGAAGATATTAAAACAATGGTAAGCTATGATGTTGTATCTTTATATACAAGTATTCCAATTGATATCTGTCTAGAATTAATAATGGATTACTAGAAAATGATCATACATTTCTAGCCGCTATCCATTTAGCATCAGTTTAATCATGAAATCCTTAAGACTATGCTTAAATCCAACTCTTCACTTATAAAGGAATGCTTTACAAACAAATTAAAGGAGTGGCAATGGGCTTCCTCGTTTCACCGGTTGTAACAAACCTCTCCATGGCCCATATTGAGTCTCACATCTTCACTAGTATCACTAGACCACGAGTTTGGCTCAGATATGTAGATGACACCTTTGCCATTATTAAAAAGACTTTCCTGAAAATCTTCTCAAAACGAATCAACACTCTCAGCAAATCAAATTCACTTTAAAAAGTGAAGGTCATGACAATCAGTTACCGTTTCTAGACTGCCTAGTCAAAAGGAATTTAAATAGAACTCTTAATCTGAGGATTTATCATAAACCTGCACACTCAAATCGGTATATCGATTTTAATTCAGCACATCCATTCAGTGCGAATATATCCCTGGCTCTAAACTTATTGAGAAGAGCCAATAAACTAATTACAACAGATGATAAGAAAATTGAATGCAAAAATATAATTAGTATCTTACAATTTAGTAATTTTCCAATGAATATTATTAACAATATACAAAAACGTAACAATTTAGTATTAATTAACAATAAATCAACTAAAATGTCATAGATTGGTACAGCTGTTCTACCTTACCGCTGTAACACAACAGAAGAAGTGCAAAGAATTCTAAAGCAACGTAGAATTCAAATATTCTACAAACCTACCAACACTCTTCGAGGTGCATTAGTTAAAATAAAAGACAAGATCCCTTTCACCCCTACACAGAATTGCGCCTACAGGCTAAGCTGTGTTGATTATGGTGCTTTCTATATTAGAATATCTTGAAAAATCAAAACTCGTGCCAAAAAACATGAAAGTACACTAAAAGACCTTCTAGCAATCCTGTTAAACAAGAAAAATTACAGATCAAATAAGTTTTAGCAGTACACGCTATCTATCACAACCATAAAGTCAAAATTAAAAATATCTAAATTATTCAAAAAGGCTTTTCCAATTATAAAGGAAGGCGAATAACGAAAGCGTTCCACATATTGTCGAATTCAACTGCATTTAACAAAAAGGAAGGCCTTACTATTCATCTAGCATGGACTTTATCCAAAACAACCATAATTAAAGTATATCGAATTTCTTTCTTGTGAACACATACAATTTCATCTTGTGTTAAATCAATTTGATTATTCATTTTCCTTGGAGAAGCAACTTGCACTAAACCGCGAAACGTCAGAAATTTTAATTTCTACTCATTGGAATATTACAAATATATATCACTTATTTTTATAAAATCCTTTTGTTGAAATGAATTATTTCTTATGATTATCACTTTTAGGTTTCTGTGACACCAACATTAGCGTCTACAATTCATCCTACTCTAGAAGCTAATACTGTGGGTGATTTTTGTGGCTTTATGTCAGATAGTCAACGGGATGATGAATGTATAACAGCTCTTGGATGTCACGTACCTTACTCAACTTATGGTGACAATAATCAGCCACATTCTCGCTATTTAAGTGGAGAGTCAGTTGATTCAGCCTTTGCAGAGAGTTTACTTAGTGTCAGACTCCAGTCATCTACGGAGGATTTTACGAATGACCTATTTCAGCAGCAGTCCTACAATTATAAAAATAAGCAAACACTATCCCAAGTTGAAACTGTGGTATCGCCTAATTCGGTGTACTCAATTTCTTCGAGTCCTCAGAGCTGTATAGATTCTTCAGGCCACAGTCACCACTTACTTATTAATTCACATGAACAAAATTGTCAGGTTTGTAATTAGTTGAGTTTTTTTTTTCATTTTATTCATCCGAAGCATATTTATTATTGCTTTTTTAAAACATTGCTTATCAAGTTGTTTAATTGTTGAAAGACCGAGTCTCACCGAAGTTGAAAATGCCAAATCCATAGCAGCGGAATCAGATAGATTAACTCCTGTAGTCTTTAAGGTTGGTAGGCCAATTTTAACTACTGAACTGACTGATATTTTATCAAGTTTGAGGGGTAGTCGAGAGCCCCTCTGACTAGTTTCGGTTTTTATTTCTTTCCATTTATAAGAAATGATCGAAATCCTCTTGTAACAATCATAGTAGAATCAGTTTAACTGATATAGTGCCTAAAACAATTTTTGGACTCCTAATATGGACTTGTAAACTGCAAATCTATAGCAGCTTAACTGTATCAATCAACCTGACCGTAGCTGCTACCTTGAAGTGGTGGTTGGGCTTGCCTATCGTCATGACCCAACCGAGCTATATTAGCTGGAACACATGTTCCTCTGGGTCCTACCATTCCAATCTGGTATGTTGGATAGCGATAAAACTAAAGGCATCAACCTAAGATCTGAGAGCGAAGTCGTACTGCTGACTGCAGCGAGGTGTGACAGCAGTAAGGTGTTTCCCTTGGATGACCAGCATCCGCAGCGATTCTCCCTTCTTAACAGAAGGAAGGGGTTAGAAAAGGTTAACCCTAAAAATGTCACACCTCACCTTACTCCACGGATTTCCGTCTTCGGCAGTAAGGTTTTCTAACACTCTAACACTCTAAAACTTCCCATAATAAGGTCGTGCATGATCGGCCTCAAGCAGTTGCTCCTTGGGCTCTGCGATCGCGCTCCCAGGTTATTATGACCAATACCAACCCGGTTTCGTTTTCAGGTGCCTCACGAAGTGATATCTTCCCATGGTGTGAGCAGCCAGGAAATGACAACCGCCCTTATGCCTCTAACAGTACACAAGATCATCATGTTCGGGGTCGAATTCCACCACCAACTCTTAATAACTCTCTTATCCCCACGATTAATCCTTCTAGCATAACTTTATCACCTCGCGCCTCTAATGCTAATGGTTCGAGTTCACGAAACGTTATCCTTGGTCTTCTGAAACCTTACACTAAATTATACATCGAAGCCTTTAACGTTTGAACCTAATGCCAAATAGGACAACAAGCCTCCTTAGCTATGACTCTAGATTCCGGCTCCACCGATCTCTACTGCGTCTCTAAACGCTTATACGGGATCCAAGTATAGTCATTCGGTTAACCTCACCTTGCTAAAATAAAGAACTGGCCTGGTTCACCCTTCGTTTTTCTGGCGACCCCACCGCTACCACTCGAGTCTTTGGTGGTGTAGTCATAACACTCAGTTCTAAAGCTGAACAGGATCTCCTTGACTGGATCCTAATAGACAGTCGCTAATGAGCTGTCCGTCTAAACGGGACGGTAAGAACTCAGAAAGATATGGGCACACGCTGTTGCCTCTTTGTTGTCCCTGTCTACGCTCCCACTAATTAAAACTCAGATGAAGTGAAAGATGGATTTTATAGAAAGCTTTTCGACCTCTTTCGTAAAGCTAAGCGCTCTGATGTAGTGATAGTGGCTGGTGATTTTAATGCACGTATTAGTCTGCGTATCACTGGACGTAAAAGATCCACGACAAAGATTCCCCTTAGAGTTCAACTTAATGATGAAGAAGTCAAGCATACATTTCAAGAACAACTAGGAAACCAATTAGTCAACTACGTAAGCTCTACTTATCCCCAGTCAGTTTGGAATGATATCCAAAAAGCTGTTGAAACAGCAGTAATATCTACTAGTAAACTAGACCAAAAAGTTATGAAAACTCAGTGGATTTTAGCTGCATCTACTGGACTGATAGATGCTCGGAAATACATCCCATCTGGTTCTGAACACGATGCGGATCGAAGGCAACTTAAACATAGGCTGGTTAAAAGCTTACGCAACGGTCGTGAGCATTGGTGGGTGGTGAAAACTAAAGAGATGGAAAAGGTAGCGGCAATAGGTAACAATAGGCAACTGTTCAGACTTACCAAGGAAACGAGTATCAAGAATCCGACTGTAAGTGATACTGTCTTAGAAAAAGGTGGGACCCTTATTTACTGCCAATCCAGAAGATTAGGCCGATGGGCAGAACACTTTAGGGAACAGTTCAACTGGCCCTCATCGTCATCCCAGTTGCCCACCATCCCCAAGCAGTCTGAACGACAAATTAATATTGGTCCCCTAAGTCTTAGTGAGGTTGAGAATACTATAGGGAACTTAAAGCGAGGGAGAGCAGCAGGGCTTGATGGATTAACCCCTGAGATATTTAAGGACGGTGGTCCAGTTCTAGCAGCGCGACCAACTGAGATTTCGGCCAAAATTATGGAACTGGACATAATTCCATCTAATTGGTCTCACGTCGTCAGAAGTGATTACCTCAAGTGGTGTTCTCCTAGGTTGTCCACTTTCCCCATTTTTGTTTGATTGTATCACTGACATGCTTTGAGAGTTAAAATTCTCGTCATCTGACTTCTCCGGGGATGACCTCCTTCCAGGAGATAAACCTGTTGACTTAGAATATGCAGATGATGTAGTTCTCTTTGGTCAAGATTCTGATAAAATGCAGAATTTTTTGACTAGCTTAAACATGTATGTAATCATGTTTGGAATTCGATTATCCCCATTCAAATGCAAAATGTTGCTTCAGGATTGGCTTGCTTCGACATTGAAGCTAGTGATAGGAAACGAAACAGTCGATCATGTTAACCGCTTTACTTTTCTTGGGAGCCTCATCAGTCCTGACGATTTGGTGTCTGCTGACACCTCGGCTCGTATATATAAGGCCCGATTGGATTTTGCCAGTTTGCATCACTTGTGGCGTAGGCGAGACATTCGTCTACTGATGAAAGGACGCGTTTGCTGCGCAGCATTCCTTTCCGTTTTACTTTACAGATGTAAAAAATGACCATTCAAGATAAAGGATATTCTTAGGCTCTTAGTATTTGATCATAGATGTCTTCGAAGCATTGCTCATGTTTGCTGGGACCACAGAGTAAGCAATACCTCTGTTAAGAATAGAGTACTAGGTAAATACAGTAAGTTTATTGATGAAGTTGTAAATCTTCATCAGCTGAGGTGGTCAGTACATGTGTTACGTATGCCTGACCACTGCCTACCTCGATGAGCAATGCTGTCTGGTGTAGGCTGGAAGAAAGCTAGAGGCAGCCAAATGAAAACATGGCACTAGTCCATGGTGGTTACAGACTTTAGATGATATGGCTCAAAATCTTTGACAATGGCGCACGTGCATCCACTCCTTGTCTTGCCCCAAATTCTAAGTTTCTAAACTTATCATAATTTTTTTTTACTGAATCATATTTTCTTAAATCTTATCTCCAGTTTCTATTCCTTTCCATTAATACTAACTCTGTAACTACTTTCCTTACTCTGGGATTCGGTCCGACAATTTATTCTCTATCCGCTAATTGGGACATGGCAACTTGAACTAATGTACGCATGTACTAAGTTCTACGTTGTAACTGACTGAATGATTGTATCAATCAAGTATTCATTCTTCGTCAGATCTTAGGACATAGACATACTTGTCGAAGTCTGAAAATGATGGTTTTTCTGAACTTGGAGCCAACATTTGACTCCGTAGTTCTTGAGATTCTGTTGTAGTCTTTGTCATTTAAAGCTTTCCTCATCAATACATGAGTTTTAAGAAGTCTCTACGCGAATACAATTGGTTAAGTTAGAACTCATGGTAAACTGTTATCAGAATTATCCACTTTAAATGGCCATTGTCTGTGCTGCCCCTTATCCCTCTTCTGATTCGATTTTATCATGTTTTTCCCTATGTAAATACACATTTTTGCGTCATGATTGTTCTGCGCCAACCCCTTAATTAAGGATAAGAAGTGAAGTAGTTGAACTCATTAACCACTTTACTTAAATTAAAAGTCTGACTAACCCTAGTTGACTGGTTTCTGACTAAATATCAACACGGATTCAGATATCTCGTTTGGTTTTTGCTAACTTATATCACCTATATCATATTTGGAATATTCATCTATTAGTTATTGAGTGAATGTACTGCGTAGCAGTCCGTTCTGGTTTACCCCATGAATTTGAAGCATGGATACTTAGAGTAGATTGTATTCGTAGGTTACTATTATTTGGTCATAGATGTCTTTGAAATATCACTGATGTTTCGTGGAATGACTGAGTAAGCACTGATGAGGTTAGGTTACTGAGTAATAAACAAATATGGCAATTCAGCTGATGTTGTCATTCATTTTGACTGAAGTGATTTTGATATATATTACGTATGCCCAACTACCGCCTAATTTGATGCACAATGTTAGATGGAAAAGCACTGAGGTTGGCCAAACGAAAACGTGGCATCAGTCCATGAAGTCACAAACTGTTGGTAAATGCAGACTATTCGGTTGGAATCCGCATGATTGTCGTGACCATTGGTTGGAGAATTGTTGATATGGCTGTGGTTCGGTTACAGTGGCACAGGGGTATTCTCTATTAGTCTCCTCTTAAATCCAGATCAAAAAATTATTTGACGCCCTTCGTTTCATTAATGAATTCTTGCTTTCAAAATCATATTCTCAATGTCCACTCTTTCTATACTATCACTACTACTTATTTTATTTGTTTGGCATTCATTTGTTTTGCTAACGAGACGTAGCAACTTGGATTAATGCAAATGTGTGGTAGGTTCTACGTTTTGGACTGCTGATTGATTGGCCATTATTATTGGCTATTATTTTGACTCTATTGTTGTAATTCACTTTATGCCGATGCAGCACGACAGCTTGTGGCCATTATCATTTGTGTCAGGTTCTCCATCGCTTATAGCTGACTGATTGGCACATTTTGTCAGCAGCCTATATTTTTTTTGTTCTAACCTTTCCAAATTATTTTTTCAACATTCGAAATGACTCTAAATTATTTACTTCCTGTCAAACTAATTCCTTTCAAAATTTCCCCTTATTCAGAATTCTTATGTTCTTGATGAATCAAACAATAATTTCGATCGATTATTACCAAATCACATCCAATTACCAGAACTTCCTTGTCTTCCTAGTGAATACTATGGCTCTGGTGTTGGAGGTGTTCTACTTGTTGGTACTATTCAACAGTTACATGATACATTGAATTTCTTACAATGGCAAGCTAAACAAAAGGTGCTATCTAATTCTACATCAAGAATTATGATGACATCTAACGAAATAAGGAATATATGTAAAACCAGCCTTCCTCCTTCAATCTTCTCAGAACAAACGATGACAACATCATTGGCCGACTGTAATGGAAGTGCAATAAATTTTCCTCAGTCAACATCATTCAGTCCTGATGTGTCTTTAAAGTTGGACACAATCCAACCATGGTCGATACCTAAGCATTTGACACCGTTAAGTTTACATTTACCGATGAATCAATGCTAGTGAATATAAAGCATTTATTTATGAATCGTTTGGTTATAAAATTATTATTATTATCACTGCGTAAATATTCATTTTTCTTTATTCTCATCACTCCTTGATGATTTTTTATTCATTTATTCATGATTGTTGGACATACTTTGTTAATTTTTCCATTATCCAACACTTGTTTTATATTTGTGTTTATAATTCCGTTTTTTTATCCCTACATATATTTTATTTGTTATCGGGACTGAGTTTATTTCACACATTTTTTTCTGTTTTCGGTACTTATATTATTACCCGGTGTTGTCAGCGGGTACAGGACAAGCATTTTTCTAATATATATATATATATATATATATATATATATATATATATATATATATATATTCGGACATTGTGGTGAACACTTGTCATGCCCTTCGACAATGCATAACAAGATTACATTGGAAATAACGTTGTTATTTACACATTATTATTATTATTATTACTATTATTACTATTATTATTATTATTATTATTATTATTATTATTATTATTATTATTATTATTATTATTATTACTATAGTCATCATAACAATTATTTTTAAGTAATTGGTTATACTTTTGCTCTGAAAAATAACACATTTTTGTAGTCTGCATTTGTTTTTACATAACATGAATTCATCAGAAGTTTTTTACATATTGTTCAGAAAGAAATATTAAATTATGAAACACATTTTGTTGTACTTTTTTGTCCAACTTGCTTAGTTCTCCAAGCATTAATATGATCTGTTTCGTTATACTTTATGAATGATGTTATTGCCAATATATAATTACATTTATTTGTTATTCACCTGTTATAATTAATCAGCATGTTACCTGATGCTTTGTTTATACTACTTTCTAAACTAACCTAATGTTGAGTGACTTTTCCTGAAACGAAAATGTATTGCCGATTAACGAATTCCCGGTTTTTTCCTCTACGTTATTAATCGCAGAGGGGATCAAAAAATTCATGAATTATTATTTTGATATCTTGTATCGTTTCTTTACTATCATGCAGTCTTATTTATTATTTTTTATTGTTAATTAAATAATTGACTGTCTTATATTTATCTTGTTAACGTGACGTTTTTTGTATTTTACTCCTTTTTACAACATAAACTTAGTACACTGCCCTTGCATGTATGCATTTTGTTAATTGTAATGTGAGAGATGAGATTAATTGTGTACATATAAATCATATATATATATATATATATATATATATATATATATATATATATATATATATATAAGCTGAGAAAATAAGCGAACTATTATTGGTTTCTAATGAAGGTTATGCATTGAGTATATTTGTTTTCCTGCATACATACTTCCTAATATGCACATTTTACTTATGATTTTGTATATTTTACTTCTTTTTTTTATCCAAACGTTTCCGCAATATCCAAAATTTTGTTTAGATATATTCTGATAAATTATATTGAATTATATAAAATTGAATGAATAATTTAATGAAATATATCTATGTATAAATGCTTTTAAGCATGCTTTCTTTTTCTATGTATTAGTAGTGTTTGTGCTTTATCTCATTTATTCACTTATCTTTGTATGTCTTTCCTAATTAATTCCATTTCGTAGATTTCAGATCAAATATAAACTAGGTCTGATATTTAACGAGTAATACCGGTGTAAAAGATGAGCTAGTACTCTGCTATCATTCGTTTCCAGGTATGGTATGCAGCTGTACACTCTGTAGTACAGAATACGAGCTCTAATACTTAAGGTATGAAATAAAATGATACATTGACTGGAGGTTTTTGTTCATAGACATATTTGAAGAGCCTCTGATTTACTGTGGAACTGTCATGTAGGCGATCTTGAAGAATTAACGTAAAGTACTAGAGAATGAGAGTAGTTGTGAATCTTCGTCGAATGAGGTGGCCCAAACATGTATCGCTTATGCCTAACCACCCTCTCAATCAAAATAAAGCCAGGGTAAATCAAATCTATGACTTCATGAAGTCAATGTCTGTTGGTGTGGTTCACGTTAGTAGATGCAAACTACTTGGTTGGGGTCAGTGCGATAGTTCCATTCAGTAGTTTCAAACATTAAATAGCATAATTTTTAGCAAATCGAATTGGCGCAGATACACTCCCTCTTTATTTTCTTTTAGATCTTGAGTTGCAGTATTTCATCGTACATACTTCGTTCCCTCTTCCCGGAATATATTTTTATTGTTAGACCATCTTCGTTATCATTTCTACTAAATTGTCTTAACTTACTTGCGTTCACATTTTTAATTATATCACATGCTGATATATGGTAGCTTGCACTAAGGCAGATCTGTTCTAAGCCGTACTCCAATTGTGACTGACCATCATCAATATAAAGAAATAAAACCAATTATTAGGAAAAATTATCTTGATTCATTTGTTCATATTTTATCGAGCGTTTAGCTACAAAGTTGTTTCGAAAGAATAATTACTGTACTGTCAATAAAAAAAACTTCTGCAAAGTCGGAACATATTTATCATGTATTAGTGGATTATTCTGCTCATCATAGCATTCAAATGTACAAATTGATTTCTCTAGTTTATTAAAAGCCTCTAGTGATGGAATGCGGTTTGGGAGTTGTCGGCAAAAGACTCTGTGCCTAGGTTTTGTGCTATTTGGCATCCGTTAACAAGATGTACCATCAATTCTGAAGGCGGGGGTAATGACACCCCTTGGTGGATTCGACCTAGGGACACTCAGCTTTGCTGTAGGCTACCGGACCTCTAACCACATATTGTGAAACAAGATGATTTGGGATTGGATCCGTCAGGGAGCACCAATTTATTCAATATTACAGCTACGTGTTACTGACGAGTGCCAAGTAGCGTCAAATCTAGAATCTTTCCGCCAACTACTAAACTAACTTCCATCTCGACATAATGCTAGTGATATCGAATCACTTAAACTAGTGGCCGTACTGCAACTTGGTCGACAAACTATGATCAGTACTATAAGGGGCTTAACAAACTTGACACTTCACATTACTCAGTGGTCAATGAAATAGGTAAGCTAGTTATCTACTCATTGTGATTACAGCTACATATAGTGTAAGTGCGCTTTACTACTTGTACTATACTTGGCGTCATTCGAATCCTTTTTCAGTTTTTAAAAAAATTGCAGCAAATAAATGTATAATTACAACCGACGTCGAAACTCTGGTTTCATTTTGTATAGGTACGTCGACGGTTGTTCAAACGCTTAGTGAAAAGTAATTGGTAAATGGTCCTTTGCTGCTACCGGGTGGTATATTTATTACATTTGTTCTTTCTGACCGTCTGAAAAACTCATCTAGGAGAGACAAGAGATTAAACACAAAATTATTAACAGTGATCGAGTAAAGATCCTCAAGTTATCTGTTTGATCTGTCTGTGAGATTTATGTTCATGAAAAGTGAATAACCTATTATTAATTAATGTAGAGAGTCTAAAATACGTGGCTTCAAACCGTTCTTCGCACAATTACATTTATTCATTGCTGATTTTGTTGCTGTGTTCACTTTCTTTTCACTAAGTGTGCCTATTTATCAGGGCTAATAAGCCAATAATCATGGAACACTTTTAAGAGGAAATGATCAAAATTATTGTGAATCTTAAAGATTAGCCTAGAAATTTCAGCTTGCTAAGTTTGAGTAAATTTCTGTTAAACTTGTTAGTGTACTTTCTTATAAGCGAAAATGTGAGCAGAATGTTAGAAAAAAAGGTATGCTAAAAGACTGACTTAGATTGGCATGTTAAGTATTGCATTGATGTGACAATCCGGCTAACTTCGTTTACTCATCCAGTCATAAACACCATACTTCCTCGTATATTTGTGCATTAGTTCAATTCGGCATATCACACTATCATGACGAGATCAAATTAACATGATGAATAACATAGGGATCGGAATAATATGGTAACAATGATAATGAGTTAGAGAATATAATCTGATGAGATGGAATGAAGAAATACTGGAATTCGAGATTTAGTGAAGGGTAAGGAGTGAATTTCCCCGTAACTCTATCATAAATTATCACATCACTTGTCGTTTCAAATGATCTCGCATGTTGCTTGTTGATACTTTGGGACATCAGTAAGCAAGGAAAACTTAAACGTTTTTAAAATATCTAGCAGTGAATGGATGAGTATTACTGTATAAAGATGACTTAGTATTTGCCTATTTGCTAATTTAAGTTTAAATTTGGTTTTGACAGTTTTAAATTCGATGCGATCCTGTTACTTTGTGAAGCTGTAATAAATGTAATGACTCCTACTTTCTGTTCCCTTTCATAGCGTAATTATTTATAATAAGCTGTATATATCTCGTCTAGTCATCAGTAATTTGTAGCGGCATCCGATGTGCTACTAAATGCTCACGTTAAATATAGAAGCACAATTACTCAGTAGTTTATTGAAAATGAAGTTATAATTCGTCATTGTACATTCAGTAAAAGGTAGGGAACAATAGAAACTTTGTTGTTTCGTGTTTATTCTGCAAAACTTATTCATGAATACTGCTTGAAAAATATATCTTTCGTCTTATTCATCGGTAATTTTCATAAATTGAGTTTTTCTGATTACAGTGATTGGTCACTAGGTAGTAAATACTGTCAGGTTTGTCAAGTTTTATAGTCCTAATCGAATTTTATCGATAAGGTTGCAATGTGGCCACTAATCTAAGTGGCTCAACATCACTGGCACTATGTACAGATTAAAGGATCATTGCTATAAAGGAATTAGAAAAAATGACATTGTTCACTACCTAGGGGTCAAGTTAATGTACATATCTCAGTTCTACAGTAGTCGGTCGAAACCCAAATAGCCAATTGATAACGGTGGCACATTGCGTGACCTGAGATCAAATCCACTATGATGTATCAGTTCCCTTAAGACTGAAGATACACCTTACTGTTGAATTCCATATAGCACAAAACTTGGTTCAGGTTTTCGTGTCGACTACGATCAAACCACTTTCTTGTTCCTCTGATTCTCTCAGTAGGCTCACTAAAGCTGTTTTCAATGTCACATCTTATTCAGTTTACTAATTATTACTGTACAATATACACTTTGGTTCTGTTTGCTTTGTTCTTGTTTTCAGCCATTCATACATAATGCTTTCCTGTATCGTGCTAGTTATACTATATTCTTTCCTGTTTTAATGATTTTTGATGTGTAACGGGTCATAAGATACATACGTACCAATAGTAACTCTGATCGAAGATTGATTCAAGATAATCAAACTTAGCTACTTTGGGAATAATGCTGACTGATTACTTGCTGGTCAGCTTATATCATGTTTTGAAACTATGTAGACTAGTTAAGATTATACTAATCACCACTCAATAATCATTTACTGTTTAGACACCTTAGTCGTGTATTAGGTCTGGTAACATGTTATGATTATCAAAATCTCCAACTCTATGACGAACATCCACTGTATCAATATTGTGAATGCATCTTGTTGTGAAAGAGGATTAGGTACGTAGATGAGGTTTGAAATTGTTCAAATAAATAAAGAAATATGGTGATTGGTAGATAAACACAGTAATATGATGTGGTTGAGTTTTGACTGTTCGTTCGTTAAGGTTTTTTATTCGAATTTACATTCGAACTGATATAAAAGGCGACACCACCAGCCAGAGGGATATCTCTTTATCTAACAAATTATTGACAGCAAAAATAAACGTGGTTATGTGTCATAAATGGTCGAAGGATATTAGTATTGTAGGTCACTTAATATCCAATTTATTAGGACGTAACTTGTATATTACTTTTCAGTCATATCATGTCTTCCTGATGAGTGCTGACCTATAAAAACCAAAGTTCATTGTTTACCGCTGATTAATTTACATTAGGATTTGTTTACTTGTTCTCCGTAAATGTCTGTATTTAAAAAAAACTTTTTTTGTTTGCTTATGTTTATTTTCTATTTCTTAATTTATTTACCAATTTCAGACTAATACTGAAAAGACGTAACGATTATGCCTAATAAAGTAGTGAATTTGTATACTTTTGGAAATTATTGGATCTCAACAGGTTTTAATCCAGTACTATTCAGAGCATCTAAATTTAATAATGGTCATTGTTGTCTTCGTCACTATTCGACTCCATCTATTCAAAACAGTGCAAACGGTTTTGCTGAACAGGCAACTGATAAATCCTCTTCATATTCGAAATATATATCTTGGACTGATCCGGATGAATTAGCTCACCATCTTAGTCAACGTATTGTAGCTATTACTAAATATTTTGTTGTAATTGATAAACCACCTAATCTTTCTGTTTGGGGTCATTCACTTACCAGTCGTGAAGCGATTTCAGTTATTAATCCCAAAGTAAGGGAATGGGATCTTTTTTTTGTTAAAACTAACAACTAAGGAGTTTAATAAGTATCATTCTTTGTAATAGTATACAACAATAACGTTAACTCATATAGCATTTATAAAATATGCTAGGGTTGCAACTTAAAATAACACCACGATACCAGTGAACGAACGTGTGATCAGCAACTTAATAACAGGTAGAGCTAAGCTACTCCTCTGCACTCCAGCCCACCTAACTAGAGGAAGAAATTCAACGTCAGCGGGAAAATATATAATTTCAGAAGCAGCCTGAGCAAAAGAATAACAAGTACCCAACTTATTATAAGAGACAACGGATCATTAAAATTTAGTGTCCTACTAAGTGGAAAATATAAACTGAAGGCAAAAATAGGCCCTTTTTGCAGCGAAAATGAAAAATTTAAATTTCCACGAATAACAAAAAAGGATAGGTTTATCGAAATGTTTAGACTAAGTGATTGTATTGCATACTTTTTGCACTGAGTTACATCATCATTCCAATGATTCGGCTACAGCTGGTTACTTTTAAGAGAGTAAGAATCGGGACATTAGTGCATCAGTTCACGTTTCTATATCATATCAACGTAGCAAAATACATCTGTTACTTGAAGATTGTGTGTGTTAGAAAGAAAACTGTCAAGTTTTTATAACTACTAAAATGCAGCCTTTATAACAGTGTATTAGTTAATTACGAGTGGATTTTGCTGTCCTACTATGGAAGAATATGTAGCAGTCTAAGTTCTTACTTATTCCTCATTCACCTTTGTATTATCACTATAATCCATATTTTTTGTAACCTTGCTAATCTACTACTGTTCATCAGTAGACTTATCCATTGTCAACTGTAATTGGGTATTACAGAAATTGTGCAGTCTAAATTTGATATAACGAAGTGACCTGGTTTAGACGACCGCTATAACCAGGATGAACTAGATAGCGGTTTCATCTGTGTACGGGACACCCGAGTGGTGTGTTGATCAAACCCAGGACCCAAAGGTTTCATGGCTAACGCTTAGCCGTTAAATCATTAAACTGGCATCCAACGATTAAATTTTTGACTTCAGATAATTCACTGTATATTTGAGCGACCTCATCCATTACCATCCTTGGATAGCCACCTCATATCCGACGTGGATGAAACTCATTGACCACATTTTTTCATTAGAGCTTCGGAAGCTATCTCTAAGTTAATCAATGGTGAGGTGATACCGATTATTGTAGGGTTTTTCGGAGATTGTTTATTTGATGTCGCAAATTAAACTGTCTTCGCAACATCCAATAATAATATCAGCCTTCAACTAACCTACTAAGATTTCCTCCTGGTTCGCTTTAATTTCTATACTGGTGAACTCAAAAAAATTACGTATTAAGGTATCCGTAAACATTGTATTGTAAATTGAATTCAACAGTACTGATATATAAACCAGGGATCACAGTAATTTCTGATGACTTCATAACCTTAGGCAAAGTATTTTGATTATGAAATGAGGTTTATTCTTTAGAAAACCCCTCGTCTTGTAGTAGTTACTACTGTTTTATCTCTCTGTAATAGTATGTGAGATAGTTTAGTAAAATGTTTCACCCTTATCTGCCTAAAATCGTGAAACATCACTTAATATACAATACTTCACTTTATACATTCGCCTACCTACGTCCGTATACATCCCATTATATATGCTTAACGTTCGTGTAAAGTTTCAATTGGTTATATGTATCTGTGATGTAATCTCGTACAACACTAAACCAACAGAGCTGATGGATTTATCGATAAAAGTGAAGTGGTTGACATATTTAGTTAATTTTTATTTTCAGACTGAATATTAATATACTTCTAATCTAAAGTTTTGGTAGAGTTGTTGAGTGATGTTTTTAATGGTTTTTCAGTTTGCTTACAGCTAGTTACTATATATTATTTATTACCATTTCATTTATTAGCAACCTTCATTGTACTTCTTTATGCACATTCTCATCATTAAAACAGTTAGTTAGTACATCCGATCTTGGTATAAATGATTGCTTGCCTCAACTAAGCAATATCATAACATCACTGGAAAAGGAACAACACCATAATTTTAATAATGATTTATCGAATTCATGTACTACTGTTGAAGTTCCCAAACTTTATATTATCGAAGCATTGCCAGCTGCATATTCTGGTCTCATTTTACTGGGCAGAAATGAAAAGTATACAAATGCGGCTCGTAAATTTTATAAATCCGCAACGCTTGGAGGTGTAAGTTTTTTTGTTTGTATCATATCTCTTAGCATTAAAATAACCAACCAAATATGTAGTATAATAGTTGTTGTATTTATAATCGTTGTATTTAAGTGTTAAAATTGTCCAAATAGATCCTTATCTTCTTAATGTTCACATTGCTTTATTCCAAAACATATCCAATTTAATGAATGCCTGCGATTTCTACTTGTTGTTACTTAGAAGTTCATTTGAAACACACCCTGGATTTCACTACTAACCACGTACCATCTATACTAAAACTTATGAGTAAAGACTGTATTGAAGCAGCCTTCCCAAGATGCATGTGTGACAACAAAGACTGATCATTTTCACTCTTGAGTATTAAATTACAAACTTTTACTAACACTTTCATACCCAATGAATATGACGGTAGCTACATAGACTCAGAGTCTTAGTGAAAAGCGTTGACCTTTTAAAATACAGTTACTGAGTTCGAGTCTCAGTATGGATATCATTACTGAAATCCAAGTATATCCAGCTGACGAGTCCCTATTAGTACGAAACGCATATCTTTAACTTCATATCAACTGCGCCTTACATCAAATGGCTTGAGTTTGTTTGTTGAGTCTCGTAAGATATATATTTTGTTATGCTGCCTTCGATTGTCAATCTGGAACAACATCGTTAGCGCATGCTTCACATTGAAGTGAGCTTGTACAATTTCTCTACAAGTGACTAATAGTTAATTTGGAATTTAATTGGCTGTTGTTCATAGTTATTGTACTGTTATTTGCCTATTTAATTTAATCGTCATCTCTTCTTATCTGGTCTCTTACTCGTATAATCCTGATACCCTAAATGATGATAACAAGGTTCTAAGCAGTCATAAGGATGAAGATCAAACCAGAAGATAAACAAAACAAATGCGCAAATAATACTAATATATTTATGGATATTCCAGATCATTTGCTAATCAATTAGGGAAAATCATTAAAGATCATTTCATTTTGAAGCTAGTGATGTCTAGAAAAACAACTGACAACTTCACGATTATACTGTCTAATTAAAAGGATAAAATGTTACATCAGTCCAAATTCCAATACACTTACTTAAATGTGGTCACACTGGTAATAATATCGTGACCATTATGTAAATCTGCCCTGTTTGTGAAATTAATTAGTGATTGCTTCACATTACTTAGTGTTTTGCATTTCTCTTTGTTAAACTCGATTCTCCGTATAGATAAATTTACCAGAATGTTAATATTTTTGTTTTTATTAATGTACGATTGGTTAATTTCTTTTCATTGCGTCATGGTAAACGGTCGATAAGTGCTGGATTTATGTATAATAAACCGTTCTTGTTTCCCTATTTTCTTTAGTCTGTAAAATGTAATCTAATAAATTATTTTGAAAGTTTACTGTTGCTATCACGTGGTGTTTTTTCATACTACAATTCTACTGATTGTAGATATCAATCTATCTGTAGTGAAAATTACCAAACTTCATTATATTTATTTAGTAATGTAGTTAGTTCCCGGTAGTATAAAAAAGTTTTGTATAAATGAATATGACTGTTTATAGCGGTGGGACTTTGGGCATACACTTAAAGTATCAAGCTATAGTATTTAAGTTTATGAAATGCAAGAAGAAACATAGATATCGATTGGATATCAAAGCGCACTGAACATATAGTACATTATAATTTATAACTTTTAAGCACCGAGCACCTACGACATTGTGTTCAAACCCAGAACTTTCGGGGTTTGCTAGGGAATGCGTTATTTTAAGACTACTGAGTTGATACCTTAAAGTTCATATTCCCAGTTACGTACGGCGGATTCATGAATTGTCTTTGGTGAGTAACTACTTTTGTACCTAGATAATCAAAATCCGCTATCCAGTTTCTCATTGAAACTCCAGCCAATTAGTAGTATCACTAGCTCTCAAAAATAGTGTAGCCGAAAACCGAGTACATAAATCTGTACTTGTAAATAAATCACATCATTATGTTCTTCTTTAAATAGCTATCTAGCACATTTCCATTGATGACATCAATGCAGCCTTTACAAATCTTCCAACTCAGCACTGGTATATATGCCATCGTATTCGTAAATAGCACTTCTTTACTCACCCTGTCCTTAAGTCGTTATAACTGTGGGATAACTTAAGTTCCACTGATTTCTGAAAAGCTCCAGTAATTATGATGGTTCACATAAAAAGACATAATATGGGGTTTGATCAGTCATATTTTTCAGTATATTTAATTTAATAGTGAAAACAATACTGAATTCGTTTACTCTATCGTTTATTTCTAAATAACAATAATTATCTAGTTTCAAGAAAAAGATACTTTTTATCAGATTCCAAATTATTTTTATTCACCTCTAATTATACAGACGCCTTGGGAATTATATCAAAAACTTTTAATTGTATGCTGGGGTAAGCCGCAGAAGAAGGACTCAATACCAGCATCATTCCCAATTGCCTCTTATCGAGTAAATGATCATGTGCGTGTTGGTTATAGGTAAGGTCACTTCTAGTTATTGCCGTTTTGTGAAAGTTTGATGATACCAGTTAAGGGGATCGATTGCACAATTCAAGTTTCGGTTGCGTGTTGTGCTGTCAAATAACTTAAACGTAATGACAATTCACTTGAATTAACATTTAGGTATCTACAACCCAATACATGTAAATAGCTTACCGACGTGCTGTGTGACCAAAGCCTATATATATATATATATATATATATATATATATATATATATATATATATATATATATATATACTACTTTTAAGTCTCCTATATTCCGCAAGCCTTTGTCTGCACTATTGGTTATTTCTAAATTTAAATAAGTTGCAACCCTTTGCCTCTCGATCCAGTGACAATTTTTTAAACATTAGCATCAGTTACATATGTCTGTACATCTAACAGCTTATACCTCACATTGTATTTCATTTCTGCCTACAGCCTGATATGTTCACGTGATTTATTGAAGTGCAAGACACATATAGGCTTTCACATGTAACGTATATTTCTTATGTAGCCCTGTCTACCGTTAACTCGTATCCAACTTGTCTGTCTCGTTCGTCTGACCAAAGCCTAATTTTAAAACAAAACGATGACTAGTCTTGCAACGTCGAAATGGCGAATTAATTGGGACAATAGACTTTGATTGTATGGCATGTTGCTTAGCAAAATAGACTATTTACTGGTCAAGGTCAACCATAGTTTATTCCGGATTTCGGTTAAACCTTGGGTTTTGCATTTCGATGCAGATGATCTTATCAAGGTTTTCTTGAAATTGTTAATCTGACCATTAGACCCTAATCGTTGTAACGTGTTATCTTTCACTATTAGGCTGGATTTATTGAGATAAATAATATTTCAACGTGAATTTTCGTAATTCAAGTCAATAAAACATCAATCAAATCTTACTGTTATTCTTGTTAATTTTTTTACTTTAGTTTCACTCTTTTCTAAGCTACCTTCCTTAAGGTCTAAACATCACCGGGTCATCATCTGGTTGAATGCAGAGTAATGCAAACCTGCGGTAGTATCGTAATATGCTATTTTGTATGTTTGTGTGTTGCTAGTTGTCTCATTGTTTTAGACAATTTTCATACAAAATTAGCGTATACGGCTGTTATCTACCACTCATCATAATAAAATTCAAACAATATACCAGATATCAAACTGTCATTAGCAGATATACTAGGTCAAATTAAGTAAGTGATTTTTCTTTATTAGGTAACATTTCAAGAACAAAACACTACTTGCGATAATAACACTGTTATGTATCGTACACTTAATTTCGCCCTGTCAACCTGTTTCATAGTAGTTACGATGTCGATACAGCCTACCGTGCTAAGTATTCGGTCATCAGCTGAAGAGAGTGATTCTTAAGCCGAAAGTAGACAGTTTACAATATATAATGTTAGAGAACAACCATGAACATGAACAAGGTGGGATCACCTAGGAACCCTCACATACGAATACTCAGTTTTTCCAGGAAATAAATTAATCAGGTGAATATGAGGTGAGCTTTAGCCAAGATGACTGTGAACATCAAAGGGATTCTGCAACTTACGAGAACAACCATTGGAAAATCCTCAAATTACTGCCGATAGTCATTGTGATAATTCGATTATAAAATTCTCACTGTCAACAGAAGATAAAATAGAAATTTCAAAAGTGTTACTAGAAGGCTCTAAGTAATGAAATCACTTTATGCGCTTTAGACAATTAACCTGATTACAATATGTTTAGTGAATACTGGCCGGCTTTAATTTTCGTTAACCTAGATAGGTAATTAACTTCAGCATGGACATAATACCTATTACCTTTTTAGGAGCCCACGGATTTGTAATAAATATCGTTTGAAGAAAACGACATACTTTTTAAATTACATGACATACCACTGACAGTTACAAGTATGAGATTAACTATGAATGACGCTTAAACGAAATAACTCTACTGAACCTAGCATTACTTAAAACAACAGATAACCACTTCCTGGGACTCCAGAGCTTCATGAGATAGATCCTCGACTATTCTTTCTTAACTACCAATTGGATAGCTCGCATTTGGTCTTCTATACAAATGTAGGATACTCATACGGAAGTGTTCATACGGGATTTATCCCTAGTAATTCTGAGAATATTATCAATTATTGTTCAGTGTTCACTATTGCACAAGGTGTCTATACATTAAAACTACAACAAAATGATGTATCAGAATCTATTAGCGGTAATAAAAATATATGGATTCTGATACACCCATTTTTACTGAATTTATATATTTAGACTATACCAACGACATCTGAGAACTTTCCTTAAAGACTTATCATTTCGTTCCATGCAAAGACAATTTTGGAGATTTTTCCGGCATCTCCTCAGGGGACTTCTACCTTCCCGAATCCACTTGAACGCCTCATGAATTAATTTAAATTACCTATCCTTACATCATCGACTTTTACACATACATATAACTTGCATTCGTAAACTTTGGCCTTCGTATTCTTTGTCTTTTTACAATAGAACTTTTATAAGTTCTTTATACACTAGGTTCATAGCTTCTAAGGCATAAGTTTTCCTTCCAATCTTACTCCTCAACATCACACAGCCTTCATTTTGAGCAATCCATTACCATAGAAGTGATAGTACGTGAATACTTATGTAGTTTCGAGATATGGTATTTCATATTCACCTGGAGCGTTTCGAGCTCTTAGCTTGGTAAACATAAGTATTGTCTAAACCTTTATTTAACAAATGTATAACGTTATGTTTTTATGATCTTTGTCACAGAGACTATTTTAAACTGTGAAAATATTTGTAACACTGGAAGATAATTTATTATTACTTCATTTTTGGTATGTTTGTTGATATTTCATTATCGTTATACAAATAACTGATGAATAAATTTTAGAATTGTCAGGTGCCTTCAATAACTATTTTAAAATGTTCTTAGAAATCATGAAATCGTATATATACTTAAACTGACCATTGTTATTTGGGAACTTCCAAGTGAATTCTACAAAACGATTGATTATACTTTCATTCTCCTAATTAAACGAAACTTATTTCAAATTTTAGAATCTTTCTGAATAGAAAAGTTATATATTCTCCTACAAATATTCTTCGTTTCTGTTCACATAACGAAACTCCTTCCATATCTTCGTGTTGTTTTTATTTATTTGAGGTTCTAGGTTAAAATACTCCTAAGAATTAGAATGTATTAAAAAAATTGACATCTTAGTGTTCAAGTACGAGACGTTCTAAATTAACTTATACGTCTGTAGTATTCTGCAAGTTTTAACGTAGTTTTGTTATATAATTCAACTTTTTTAATGTACTGGGCATCTAGTCAGATCATAAAAGTGATTGGAATTTTAATCTGTAGCAAACTAGTCTACCAAGTAAAGTTTTACTCATTTAAGTAATTAATAAATTTCCTCATACACATCTTGGTTTAACGAAATTTTTTTATGAACATTTGAAAAAATTATTAGTAAGGATCAGTAATTTCGTGTTGTTGATATTCAGAAATGCAACTGATTAGTGTATATTAACGTATATGTATCCTATGAGATTTGAATAAAGTCATGAGTCTAAGTTTATTTTTATGTGGTTATCTAAACCCCTACTAATACATATGTTGAACAAGTTAGTGACTATCTGGACTCATTAGCTCAGTGGATAATTCGTTGACAGACAATAATAATCTACTAAACATCGACGCTAGGACTCATATAAATTCAGCTGAAGAATGTCAAGCAGAGCAAAACGCATGTCCTAGATTCCTCTACTAGTTACGCATCAAATATTTTGAAAAGTGTAGATTGTTACTGGATAAAATTATTATAGAATCAGCATATATACAGATTAACATATTCTTCTCCATTATTTCTTTTCGCATTAAACCTTACATTCGTCACACCATAATCTCTTAATATGAATATTTTGTTTCCGTACTTTGTATGCTTTGAATTTCTTTAGACCGTCTCCAAATGAAATTTCTGGCAGTTTGATAAAGAAAGGTGTCATTCTACAAAAATCCGTTCAACATACAATTCTTTCTGAGGGTCACGATAACTGTAGTCTATTAAAACTTGAAACAAATAGTACGTTTCGTGGCTTACCTGAAGTATATTTATTATATGAAGGTTGCGCTGTTGTCGGAGAAACATTCCAAGTAGGTAATTTTTTTGGAAAGGCAATTCATCCAGTTAATATCATGACTTTTGTTATTTATCAACCCTTCATGCTTATCAATCTCTGATTAAGTTTCGATCGACTAAATTTCAAGAGAAAAACAAGTGAAGATTAATGAGTCATATTATAAACTAATTTGCTTTTCTGTCTAGAAGTTGTCTGCGGATCTGAGTTTGGATCCTACTGGGAGCACCGGTTCTCTAAAGATTACAGACATACCTTGCTGATGACTGCCACCTGACAGTGGAACCTAGACCAGATGCGGTTTCCTCTCAAACTGCCATCAATCTTTGATATATTGCCATCGAACTCTTCGATCCACGACCGACCTTATGTTTAACTCAGAAGTTTAATTTGGATTGACCAGTATTATGTTTTTTGGTCTTTATTGATGATCAATTTCTGTTAATCAAATCCTTATATGACCAATAATCTAAGTGAGCTGTCTTTTGGTGCTTGGTGGTTGAATACAATCAACAAGAAACCCTGAACTAATGTATCATCCTAGCATCTCTACAGACCACTTCGAAACATTTTAAATCAAAATATAGTGTGCACATCATCGAGTTACTTAAACTACTGATTATATTGCAATTTATCTGATAGAATTCTATTATTTCTCAAGAATTAGCAAGCATGACATCGGTTAGTACTTAGTGATCAATACATGGGAAACATTTTCTAGTAAATTTAAGGAAAATTTTACTTTCTTAGAATGAATCAATCTCTCTTAAGGCTATGTGTGGACAAACAAACTACAATATCCTCGTCATTTATTATTTTTTGCTTGGGATGCTACAATAAACAGAATTATCATATCTAGTTTCTAAGTCGACTTCTGGTTACTTCAAGTCATAAACCTGTTGTTAGTAGTTAGTAATCATCGGGTCTACTCTATGGATTATCAGTAAAAACATTTCAACAACCTTGAGTGTGAAATCAATGCTCAAAGCCCATATACTGTATTACTTGAAAACCTTACATGTCTTTAATTTTTCGAGGTCATGTTAAATACCGATAAAGTAACACACAGCGGACTGCTACAGAGTAAACTAGGACTTAAATAGACAGACAACAGTCTTGTTTCCTGTAAGTGTGACGCAGTGTAAACGGAAATCAAGGAAAATTCTTGTATTCATGCTGGGATTTTGTGCACTTATCAGCCTTTCTTAGACAATGATACTATTAAAATTGGTGAAACGGTCGACCTATTCAACTACTTTATTCTCATTTGGTAAACTTAATTATAACAGACTATTTCTGAAGGGATATTTTGCACTTAAGTGTTATGAACTCAAACATGTATACATAGTCATCCAGGTTAATATTAAAAGTTTGCACCTCTCCATTATTTTTACTAAACACGTTTCTGCTATCACAAACGCAACAATGCGTATATTAAAAATTCTTGAAGTTATGCATCATTAAATCATTGGACATTTTCATAATAAGGTTTGATATTAGTTGATAATTTTCATTAGAAAGTAAAACATCCTCTTTAGCATTACATATGTATCTTATAGCGCTCATTTTATTTCGTTAAATAATGTCTTGATATTTTTGTGAATACTTTCGAAATACAGTGAAAAATTTATAGACAGATGACATTCCAATTGATTGACAGATGTTTGTTTGAATCCTGTTTTGTTTCTATTTCACACTCATATATTTTCGCACTGATTATCTAATAAAAATAATCATTTGATCTCTGCTTAATGTCTTTTGTTTAGGCTTCACGTCTTTTGAATACTGGATTATCACCTGTTGTCTTACCACCTAGTCAAATTCGTTTAAACTATTCCATACCTTTGAAACATCGTCGAATCCTTGGTCAATCCAATGCCGATAATTTAGATTTTATTCCTGTCCATATTCATCGTTCACATTTATATCTACCTATTCCATATTTTATGAATTCCTCAAATCTTTGCATAGGATCATATGTTAAAAAGCCTTCAATTCTTTTTAAAAATAAATTTACAGTTTTCTCAATGAAAGATTGTGGTGTACCGTCAAAACCTAGTTCTTTAGCATTATCTCATGTTAAATTCTCAGCTAACAGAGATACAACTGCGACAACTGCTACTACTATTCCTACTAACAATAGTGATCGTGTAACTGATTATTACTTTCTAACATGTCACTCACCTGAATTACCTAATTATTTTTGTATTACTTTAAATCGCCTTGGAATTAAATTTGATTATTCTAATTGGTTAAAACAAAACATTGTAGATAATCATGAAAATGATAAAACTATCAATAAAATTGCTTAAAATTTATGGTATCCATTGACATTTTTAGCGCTTCAGTTGACGATATTTGACGAACTATTGTTATTGTAAAATTTGCTTAGCGATATCCAGATCAACTTAATTACAAACCTTAGATATTTAGAAACCAAATGTAGGAAATAGATGTTCATTTTAAATATGATAATTATATATTCGTTATTCAAGGAAGTTTCAAGTATTGTCAAATTAATCAATCGACGCCTGTTACCCCATGTAGAGCATAGGTCGCCAACCAGCCTTTTCCAACTAACTCTGTCCTGGGCTTTCCTTTCCAGCTCTTCCTAAGTGCTCTTCATTCTCTGTATGGGTGTATGTGGAATATCACCGTAGATTATATGAAATATAAGTGTGAATTTGCATATACCTCTCATCACTTGAAAGCTGAATTCATTCAAACCACACGAGGTACATTGTAGTGAAAGAGACGAGCGTTTGATTTTTAACTCGTTATTGAAATACATCGTTTGGTGAAACGAGCATGATTCGAATGTATTTTTTCTTAAGTAGAATGCTGTACGCACGAAATCAATGTGGATTATAGTGAGAATTGTTGAAAATAAATACGTATACATCTTCACTTTGCATATATAGAATGGGAAACTTGAAAGTTAATATATCCCACAACAGCTTAGAGTTTGCAGTATTTGCAATGTGACATCAATATATGCATCAGTTACATATTCCTACACTCTTAACAACTTACCATAAAATAGACAGTGAACAATATGACTGATGCTGTATTCAAAACCCTAAATTTTTCAATTTGTGTATATTTTTCTCCCAAAACTCTATCAAGTTCTCATCGATTCTTCGCATAAAATTCGAAGCTGAAGATCAGAAATAAATTTCATTGAAAATATGTTGGATTGTTTGTTTACAAAATGTAGAATACAATCAATCAATGCTTGTTATTTCATGTGGAGCATAGGCCGCCGACCAACCTTTTCCAACCAACTATATTGTGGGCTTTCCTTTCAAGCCCTTCCCAAGTGCTCTTCAGTCTCTTCGTGACTGTCTCCGATTTCCGACGTAGTGTATTCTGGGGTCTCCTTCTTTTCCTTTAACCTTCAGGATTCCATGTTAATGCTTGTCTTATGACACAATTCGGTGGTTTCCTCGGTGTGTGACCCATCCACTTCCAGCTTCTTTTCTTAATTTTTTCCTCAGCTGGAAGTTGATTTGTTCTCTGCCATAGGTGGTTGTTGTTGATGGTATCCGGCCAACGGATCCTAAGTATCCTACGCAGACAATTGTTTATAAATACTTGTACCTTTTGAAGGATGCTTTTCATATTTCTCCAAGTTTCAGCTCCATACAACAGGACTGTCTTCACATTTGTATTGAAAATTCTAACTTTAATGTTGACTGACAGTTGGTTTAAGTTCCAGATGTTTTTCAGTTGTAGAAATGCTGCTCTTGCCTTTCCGATCCGTGACTTCACATCTGCCACAGATCAAACCCTCCTTGTTTATCGACGATTCTGCCCAATTATGTAAAAGTGTCTACACCTTCCAGAATTTCTCCGTCAAGTGAAATTGGTTGTGTTCATTGTTTGTGTCGAAGTATCTTAATTTTGCCATGGTGTATGTTAAGGCCTACTACTGCTGATGCTATCTTATCGTCTTCACTTTCATTAGTTGTTGTGTGTGAGCTAGATCATCTGTAAAGTCTAAGTCATCTAGTTGCATCGATGTTGTCCACTGTACTCCGAGATGGCCTTGAGATGTTGAGGTCTTCATGATCCAGTCAACCACCAGCAGGAAGAGAAAGGGCGACAGTAAGCAACCTTATCTAACACCGGTCTTCACTTCGAATGAATTCGTGAGTTGACCTCCATACAGGAATTTTACAACGTAGTTGTTATGACGAGAGAGAATTGGGGTGTGTGGGTGGCCCGAGTGCCGATCGCTAGTGCCTAGTTGGTTATTGCGCGTCTGCCCTGTGCCCACTTAGTCCCAAGCCGAAATAAGAAGAATGCGAGCCAATAGGTCAGCTAGACAGAATCGAATCCTATTATATTTCGAGCATTCTTTTATATATACATAAAATCAGACCACACAGCAAACCAATTAGAAAATTAGCATGAATACAGAACGAGGGGAATAGTGGTAGTGAATAGGAACAACTTGTACAAAACTAATTGACTGTAGTCCATAACAAGAGACAATATAGTAACAGTAATTATGCTAAACGGGAGGATAGGGCAAGCGGAGCGTAACAATAATAGAAACAAAATGTTTACATTACAGACAGTTCGAATAAATGAAATAGTGTTCTCAAACACAGTTCTGAAAGTTTGTTACACTTCTTTGTGGTCCGACCTATCAGTAGTCCATTATAGGAGTTCAGTATGATGTTGAATATCTCCTCGGATAAGCCATAATGTCGTAGAAGGCTCCATAATACTCTCCTATCCACGTTGCCGAATGCTTTTTTGTAGTCGAAAAAGTTGATGTAAAGGGATGAGTTCCATCCAATTGACTGCTCAGCAATGAACCATAGGGTAGCGATTTGGTCGATACACAATCAGACCTTACGAAATGCGGCCTGTTGGTCTGGATTTTGGGCGTCAACTGGATCTTCCATTCGGTTCAATAACACTCTGTTGAAGACTTTTCCTGGTATCGAAAGTATAGTGATGCTTCTGTAGTTTTCACAGTCCCATGGTATCTTGATGAGGTATCCTTCTTTCCAGTCTTTTGGTACTTGTTGTTCCCCCCAAATCTTTCTGAAGAGAATGTAGAGTAACTTTTCAGTTGTTTCCATATCAGCCTCAGGGCCTCAGCTGGTATGTTGTCTGGCCCTACTGACTTGCCACTCTTGATTTTTCGGATAGCTATTTTGATTTCTTCGACTGTTGGTGGGTCGGTGTTAATGAGAAGATCCGTGGCTGATGCTTCGATGACTGGTGGATTCATTGGGACTGGTCTACTTAACAGCTCTTCGAAGTGTTCTATCCTCCTGTTTCGTTGTTCATTCACTTCAGTGATTAGTTTACCAGTCTTGCTCTTGATCGGGCGTTCTGGTCTACTGAGTTTCCCAGCTAACTTCGTTGTATAGTATAGGTGCCTCATGTTTCCTTGTCTTACAGCCTTTTCTACCGTCATTGCTAGGTCCTCAACATATTTCCGTTTATCCGACCTTATGCTCCTCTTCACTTGCTTGATGACTTTTGCGTATTCGGCTTGTGCTTTGGCTTTCTCTGTTTTCGTCCGACTGTTATGAATTGCTAACTTTCTGCTCCTTCTTTCTTGGATCTTGTCCAGAGTACCGACAGAAATCCATTCTTTATAGTGTTGGTTTTTTTGCGACCCTCTTATTGCTCGAGGAATTTGATAGTTTGTTGGTCGAGTGCCAATTACTTGTGCCTAGTCGATAATTTCGCGTCTGCCCTATGCCCACTGAGTCCCAAGCCAGAATAAGAAAAACACAAGCCGATTGACCAACCAGACAAAATCGAATTATATTTCATACATTCCTTTATATATACATAAAACTAAACCACACAGTGAACCAATTAAAAAATTAACATTAATACAGAATAAATGAAATAGTGGCAGTGAACAGGGATAACTTATACACAACCAATTAACTGTAGTTCATAGTAAGAAACAATATACTAAGAGTAAATATACTAATCGAGAGGATAGGGTAAGAGGAACGTAATAATTATAGAAATAAAATGTTTACATTACCCACAGTTAGAATAATTGAAATAGTGTTCTAAAACACAGTACTGAGAGTTTGTTACTCTTCTTTAGTGGTCCGGCAGAACAGACTTAAAACATCCTGACATGTTGAAGCTATTGTTTCTTTAACCTTTTTCCAATTTTCCTCTATATTATTCCTACCTTTTTCTAGTAGATCATCAACTGTTTGGAACTTATTGTTGAGAGCTATTTTGAATTCGTTGCGTTTGTTAGTATCCCGGAGAAGGGTTGTGTTAAACTTGTGTAATACTGCTTCTCCAGTCGTCCAGTGCTTTTTCAGCTTCAGTTTCATTTTAATCACCACTAGATGATCTGAAGCTATGTCAGCTCCTCTCCTTGCTCTTACATCTTCCATGGCCCTTCTAAACTTCTTAGTGATGCGGATATGGTCGATTTGGTTCTCGGCATTGTGGTCCTGTGGAACCCATGTAGTTTTGGGTATACGTTTGTGGGGAAATACGGTGCTACCTATAATAATTTTTTTGAAGGTACATAAGTTTGCAAACCTCTTACCGTTTTCGTTTCTTTCTCCAAGTTCATGTCGTCCCATGATGTTTTCGTATCCAGTGTTGTCCATTTCAACGTTGGCGTTGAAGTATCCTATCAGAATGGTCAGATCCTTGGCTGAAGATTTCTCGATGGTTGATTGCAGCCTCGCATGGGACTGATCTTTGTTGTCTTCGTAGCTATCCTTGGTGGTTGCATAGCACTGAATGACATTCATTGTAATCTCCTGGTTCTTCGTCTTGAATGATGCTTTAATGATTCTAGACGTATGAGGTTCCCATCTTATAAGAGCTTTCCATGCTTCTTGGGACAACATTAGTGCTACTCCTTGTGTTTGTGTGAGGCGTTTTCTTCTTCATGGTTGGAGTATAAAAGCACTTCTCCTGAGGATAATCTTTGCTGTTCAGCTTGTAACCAATGGGTTTCGCCTATTTCAAGTATCTTCAGGTTGTATCTTTTCATTTCTTCGGCGATTCGCATGCTTCTTCTTGTCTCCCACATCGTGAGGATATTCCATGTACCTATATTAATGGTTGCTCTGGTTGTCAGAAGCGGCATTGGCCTTGTGGCTTCCGAAGAAACTCGGCTTTCATCATGAGGCGTCATAACAAACCTTCCAACTCCCAGTGCAGAGTTAAAATGGTTATAAAGGTTTCAAATATTATCAATGTGATGAACTTTCGAGTTATAAGTACTGAATATTGAACTCAAATTACAATTATTTGTTTTATAGGGTATGTTATTTTACTTGGTAATCATTACGGAATTGAGTGTATAGTGTTCGAAATAGCTTATCTGGTGCTATTTGCTATTTATTTTCCATAATGACCTATAGAAATGACTTAGTAACACGGAATCCTTTCTGTTGACGATGCTAAAATCAAGAAAAATTTCTGCTAAAGTATTTAGTAGAAACTATTGTTACTACCATTTACTTTTTTATACGACGATACAAAACTATGCTCACAATAAAGTCAATAGTTTACAAACTAACCTCTAAAGAAACGCATCTTACATTATAATCGTAGTGTATCCATATATGGATGCTTAGTCTCAACCTTATAATTGAGTTGTCCGATTAACTGAAATTAGAAAAAAATTATTACTATCTGCCTAAATTAAATTTCAGTGTTACATGTTTTAATTTCAAGCAGAAATATCACCAAGGCTGTCTGAGTTGTTATGATAATTTTTAATATCAGACCAAACTATTCATGAAAATTTTGTAAACAATCTTTGTTAATCCTTCTTAGCTTAGTCAGCAATTTTTTATTGTTTCAGAATGCTGTCAATATCTTTGTCTGAAGAATATATGTTTTTTATGCTTTTTATTAGAATTATAGTCATCTGTGAAATAACTCAAGTATTCTTTACGTTGAGAACTGACTAGAATTGCTTTTTTCAGTGACTGAGGATCTTTGGAATAATTAAGAAGAATGATTTGTTGCTAATGCTTTTTCCCCGTTCTTTCATGAAACTCAGGTTGTTGTTTATGGAGGTTTCGGTGATTGATTCGCTTTCGATCTTCAGCAGATATTTAGCTTCAATATAAATGGATTTAAATATTACTAAGCAACTTCTGCTTTACACTAATTGTTCACTGAGAATTAATGTAATCACTGTTTGGTGACCATCTATTTGTATCGATCTTAGTGATTTAACAATGCTTTTACCACACTTTGATTGACAAAATTCGATCTACTTTAATGGCCAATGATGATGCTTATGACTGTAATATTAGTGTTATAGTTTCGAATCACATGATAAAATTCATTTTCTATAGTACAGTTGTGCTTTGATGTAATTATAATCAGTAGTTTATGCCGCATTATTATTGTTATTAAATTTTAGTTATCACACTATGAACATAATAAATGAAATTTTCTATATCTACTGTTATAATACCTATGTAATTTAACTATATAGAGGATTGGAAAACATTTTGTAAATGTTATAATTGTAACATGCAACAACCTGTTTTTCTTTACTCATTTCAGATAGCACTTCATGAAGGCTATTTAGTTGTCTAAGTATTTAAATGATTCGATAATTTATAGTACTGTACTGGGCATATTTGATGTCATCTCAGTCATGATATCTGCATTATCAATTCTAGATGACATGTATGACATCAATGGCGGATCCGTTTCCGTGAAATTCCAAGTAAATATAATTAGTTAGGCTGTAAATGTCAAATTTATTTCTAAATAAATCATAATTTCGGAATTGCTTTGATCTAATATAAAGTTACCAACCAAATAATTATATATATATATATATATATATATATATATATATATATATATATATATAACCGTAATTATCTTTTAAGTTTCGCTGAATCACATATGCTCATTTGTGCACTTTTTGAAGTCTTGTTATCTTACTAGTAGTCATCAGTGATCAAAGTTCTTATTTATGATCCATTACTGGAGATTGATTTTCGGTTCATAAAGCAATATTACAATCAAATGTCCATCACCCTTTAAAGATCATAAGTAAGCAAAACGCACAGACTTGATTATTTTATCAATATTGTTTTACAATACTAAATATTAAGAAATAAATAAACAATGACAATTTAACGAGTAAATGTTTGCTAGGTATTAGTCTAATGAAAGTTGTAAAGTGATTTTATTAAAGGGTATTCAGAAAATAAACTCAGAATTTTATTTCCCTGACTTTGTGTTGATTTATTTACAGAAAGCTAACTTCGAATGAACGATATACCAATTTTCACAACTGGTTCCTACTTAGTGGAGAGAGAATCCTTATTCATTCTAGTTCCTCAAGGACCAGACGAATATTCAGCAAAGACACGATTAATGACATACTATCTAGACTCTAGAGAATATTAGTCAACGTCGGTTGTCCTACTAGATTCGTTTACAATAACTCTAAGCGTAAACCGTAACCTGAAAATCCCCTACTCCAACAGAAGCTTTTTATAAACCCCGAATCAAAAAAAGATACAGGTGCAGAAATTTTGAGAAATTGTATTTTCAAGTTTTTGGGAAAACATTCCGTACTGCAAGTTTTTAGTTTTTTACTTCATAAAATATATCCTAATGTTCGAGAATACATTAAGGATCCGATTCTTTTATGGATCTACAAGCTGGCTTCCTAAAGTATGGCTTTTTATATTGGTCATATAAAGTGAACGTTTTCTAAACGCTTATCAGAAAATTACCCACTCTAGTTCCTAGTAGGTGAATTTATATCTCCCTGTAACTCAAAACAACAACTATTAGGATGGACTAGTATCTTCCTATTGATCTGTTATGAACTGAAGCTGGTCAGTCACTGTTGCTATATGTGCATCCTGAGCGGATTGCCTCGATATAGCGATTATTCACAAGTATTATTTAAACTGGATGGTGACTGGCAAGTGGAATCCAGGATGCGCGTTTCGTCCTATTTGGAATTCATAGGCTATATCGAGGCAATCCGCTCAGGGTACACGTATAGCAACAAAGACTTACCAACTTCAGTCTGTAACAAATCAACGGAAAGATATAAGTTCATCCTAATATCTTGTGGTTTCTTTGATACTGGAAATTTCTTAATATTTCACAATATAATCTCAATCTATTTTTCAATAAACTAATATCTTACAAAAAATCACTACATATAATTGTACATTTATAATAAATGATATCATCAAAAAGAAAATTAACTTCACTTTATTCATTTATTTCTCATTAAATTCATTTCATTACTTAAATACTAAGATATATATGACAGATTACCTAATAATTAATAATCTTAATTAACATGTTTCAATTTTCTTCTTTATTCTTAAGTAATACTTTTCATTAATCTAGCTAAATGACTGTAATTTTTATATATTTTCATCAAGAGAACCAAAGTCAATTTGTCTTTACTTTGTATACTACTTTATTACTACTAGTAACATTATCTCAGATAATAAATAGCACTAATGATAATGATGATGATAGAATTGCATTAGAAATAATTTTTTCATAGTGTATTAACAAATCATACTATTCACTAAATAGTTAACGATTATCTTTAAGAATCTTATACACTATTTTTGTTCATTGTTATGCATTATCATACTACTTAAAAAGAAAAATGTTAACTAAATGCTACTTAATTGTTTTGTATTATATTTTATTATTTATTAATTTTTTCTCTTTATAATTTCTTTTAATATGAATAATTATTAATTTCTCATAATTAATCAGTTTTACTTTCATAAAAATGAAGTTAATAATAAAAGATTTTTTTTGAATAACATAATTTCTAATGAATATTTTCATTTGTTTATTTGTTTACTTAGTGATTGTGATAATAGTAAATTAGATTTTCTCTTGTTAATTTACATAAATAAACATTTTATGATTAGAAAAAGTTTTAAGAAGAAAATAATTTAATGGGCATATTATTTTCTTAATTTATAACCTCCCCCCCCCCAAACCGTTATTAATTATATTTATTTTATCTTGTATTTATGATAAGCAGTTTGCAAAATAGTTTATCATAAATACGTTTAAATATGCTTATTAAATATCTTAGAAGTCTCAGTTTCATCAGTTGTCTCTTCAGGAATTAATCTTTTACCAGGAAGCCTATTTGTTAAATAGAATATACAGGTGGTATGGTCCTATGAAGTAAAGACGCTGACAATAGGCAAAGTCTCCTGAACAATGCAAGCACATTCGGGCTGCTTTTCTGTTCATCTGAACCTAAAGTGTTACTCAAAAACTGGTCTGTATAATCGTCTAGATTGGTAATATGAAGTGATGTAGTTGGGTGCGTTGACCACTTTATTTATATCGGAAGTTGCTTCACTCCTGACGGGTCTGTGTCTTACGAAATCTTAGCACGGATTGAGAAAGCTTGATTGCCTTTTGCAAGCTTACGTCATTTATGAGGTAGGCAAAATATACGTCTTCAACAAAAGTTAGGGTGTACTGTACAGCAGACCACCCTGTTTTAACCTATGGATGCGAAACATGGGCTATGAAAACAGATAATATATATAGGCTTCACGTGTTTAATTATACAAGACTTCTAAGCATCGCCTGTATATTATGGAATGACCAAGTGAGCAGTACTCTCGTTAGGCATCTAGTACTAGACGAAAATGATAAACCGGTTGATAAGGTTGTAAATGTTCATCGCCTGAGATAGTTGGGGCGTCTGTCACGTATTCCTAATCACGGCCTACCTTGTTGCACTATACTGGCTAGCGTAGATTTAGGATGGAAGAAAGTTTGGGCAGCCAGACTAAAACATGGCATCAATCAATGAAGTCTTTGACTATTGGACTGAGCTATGTTGGTAGATGCAGATTACCTGATTGGAGACACCGGGTGACATCGCCGTGAATCGCTCATAGTGGGGAAAGTGTATTCACTCTTTATTTTCATCTAGATTCTAAAACCTATTATTTTTTTTCATACACGCCTTCATTTTTTCATTTCCTTATGTATTCTGTTATCGTGTTATTCTTACAAAATTAGTCTCGTGTTGCTAATGTGGTACAGCGAACTTTAACCTATGAAGCATGCATTCCACGTTCTGCGTTGTTAATTGCTGACCCATTTAACAGTACGATAAACTTATTCTGTCAAAGGATTTATATTAAGTCATTATCAAACTGAATTCATATATATATATATATATATATATATATATATATATATATATATATATATATAATGTTTTAAATAATCAGTTAGTAATTGAGGACAGGAAATTTGTGAAACATGAAAATTATATAATTTGTGATTTAAAGACAATAAATATGATTATCGTTAGATTAAGTTGGAGATGCGTGTATGAAAGATCAAGAAAATCTGCATACAGACAATATCCACAGTAATAATATGACAATAATAATTGTTATAATAACAATAATTATTGCAATAATGGTGAATGTGAATAAATATGTTATCGTAGAAAAATGAATTAAATCGAATTTGTGAATCCATTATATGTACATTTGTTAACAGACTGCTTACTACTTAGAGTAGTTCATCTTGTTAGTTGACTTTTATATATTAATTCCTTTCATAGCAAATTAACTTGTTTTCCCGTATGATAGTTTGGGGGCGGGATAGTTGATAGACCTTTAAATTGTGTTAATGTTTAGGTCTATGAAGATAGGTTACTTGTGTTAGAATGTCATAGGATATATCCGTTCTATGAGGATTGTAGGTGCACCTTACTGACAATGTCAATCAACATGAAATCTTGGTCTATTTTAATCTTTTGTCTACTTCCAAACCACATAAAATTAAGCTTAGCTTATATATTATACCAGACTACTGGGAGAATTTCAAATTCACTTATTGAATTCAATTAGCACTAACAACTTGATAAACGTATCATTGGTTACTGTTTAGTAGTCAATCGGTCCAAGTTAATTCATATTAGTCGAAATCTCAGATAAGCAAATCCATTTTCTATAATGAATTTGATGGATAAGGTAGATACTGCTTCTAATTTAGACGTTACGTTTGATGTCATGTCCTTTAATGTAGATAATTTAATTACGAAACTATTGTAGTCATTCTGTATACAGTGAGTAACGCTTACATGAAAACAACACTAATAAAAGCATCAATTTGAAGCTCCATCATTTAAAAAAGACTATAGATGCTTTTGAAATATCAGATTTTATCATACTACGAAAATTTGTTTTCAGTACTAGTTACTAAACAAGTAAAAATAATATTTAAAATTTTTTAGCCATACTAGATCTCCAAAAATAAAATCCTTCAGAAAATCAAGCGAAAAACTTTCTATCGATTCTATAAGCATAATTTTTTAAACATTAGAATAATTCTATGTGAGTGGTACTTCAGAGTATACATTACAACACAAATTGTATTAACTGGTGGTCTCCTATGACTAATAATCACTGTAATTTCATTGATATATAAATTCACTACGAAAAATGATCTCCATCTGTATTTCTGGACTATTACATGTATCATCCAAATGTTTTTCTCCTAATTGAAGCGGTTTTTCGGTAGAATGACAACAAGGTGAGTTTCTTGGTTGTGAAAAGAGTCATAAATTATTCTGTCACCCACTAAGATGACTAGCAGAGATTCACTACAACAACTTGGTCAAACCCTAGGACAAACAACAATGCATACTGTTAACCTTTATAATGGACATTTTGAGTAGCCTATATTAAATATCATATCGTAGATTTCTAATGTATAAGACAATTGAGAGTAATTTCAACAATATGTGATAAAGAGGAATTTGTTGACCTTAGAAAATGAAGAACACAAGTAATTGTAGAAATTTAAAGGAGCATAAATAAACTTGATAGTTGACAGATTTGAGTATTTCGTAGATTCTTATTCTGTTTTATCGAAAATATACCGTCTCTATTAATTAAATAAATTTGTGGGTTTTTTAGTGTTGAATGGTTCCCACGGAAACAACCTTTAAATCAGCGCATCATTTATCCAGTTTTGCAAACTATCGATTATTTTCCTTCTACTCTTTAGCTGGGAATAATTTTGTAGAACTCTAAGTTCACGTTATCATATTCATTTCAAAAATGATTTCTAAGGGAACACTCGTTATAGTTTAACGTACACTTACTATGGTGGCAATTTTTTGCATCACAAGACCATATGAGACTACTCGATAGCTTGGTTGGTTAATTAATATTCTCAGTAAATCTTGAAGTATAGATTCGTTACACTGGCAACTTCTATTACATTTCTCTGTGTTCAAATGTCAGTTACCACCAAATAATAGCGAAAAATATGTTTGGAAACACTTCATTTATTTAAAATAAATATCTAAAGACAGCTTTAAGTGCTAGTTGAAAGAAGTTTCTTGTAGGCTTTGAACTTAAAAGACAAAATTGCTTTTTCATGAGAGCACTTGTTGAACCTAGAACACCAATTCTATGTATTGTTGGTGAATTTTATTGTAAAATAATCTCATACTACTTTCATAATTCTGCTATTGTATCTAAGTGGTTTCTATCACATTGTGTATAAGTTGATTTGATGTCCGTGTACTATAGTGATTGGGAGTTATCAACAGTACAAACAAAAATCGTACTGTATGTTCAGTTGCTTCAAGAAATTCTTGGCATAAAATATAAACTGTTGAAAAATAGCTGATTTAACCAATGTTTTAATGAGAATGATTCAAAACTCTAAAGTGATATATTCTTAATAGTGATTAACAGATGATTAGCGTATGTCATAATGACTTTGAGTCAATTCTACTATTGTAACTTTATATTTTGTGTGGTATACATGTCATTTAATACATTGTAGAATGTCTTTCTTTTCCTTTAAGTGTACAAATTGTAATGTACATATATCAAGTTTTGTCAGAGAATAGGCAATGAAAATGAAGATTGTGTTTTTCCCATCACACTTGTTCGCACTAATTATACAATCCTGAAAAATAATTGTAATACGGCTGTTTCTACATTTTAGTTGTTTTCAGTACACATCTATAAACATTTTTAGAAAAGTTGATTGTTAAACCTTACAGTTAGTTTAACTTAATAAATTAACTGGTACTATTAGTTACAATCATTTGATTTCATAATTTTATTTATTTCTGAATCTCATTAAATTGCTCCATATCACTAGGAGACCAAATTAATGAATGTTGTTATGAATTCTGAAAAAAAATTACATTAAGAGAAAAAGGATCTATCATCATTAAGTATATACAACATTGATTTAATGGTGTATTAAAAGTGAAAACAGTTGCTGTTATACCATATAATGTCATGAAGTTAGCTACTGAAATGAGTCAGTAGATTATTTTCTTCATTCTAAATTTCCCTCTTTGTTGGAGTGGAAAAGGATGATGAGATAATAAGTGATGAATTGTTAGAATGTATGAATATAAAGCTAATCGACAGATGTAATTTGATAATACGTTTTCCCCGTATGAAGACTTTTTACAAGATAGGATTGTTTCTCAACCTCCCGAATGAATTGATGTCGACGACAAGACCACTAACCACAAGAATATAATTTTTATCTAATAAAATAACATACCTGTATACAAATTATTAGCAGAAAAATGATGCGATTATATATCATAAAAGACTGAATGATATCCATTTCATGAGTGACTGGCTCATCAGTAAGCTAAAACATGACTATTAGAATTATTTTCCTTGTGCATCATATTAATCTATTTATCTGTTTACTCGTTTTCGTTTTATGGTCGTTTTGATTTAATTAATAATTTCTTTCAATACTACACACTTAGCAACTAAGGATCTATTAGGCTGATATACATTTAACAGTTTGCAAAAATATAATAAACCAATAAAAACAATTTATACTCCTAAATATATATATCATGTACAAAATGTAAATAGTTAATATATTGTTTCTTGTTTCATCAATTTACTACAAATAATTCTTTCGAAATAATGTATGGCATCATTTTAGAAGCTGCTAAACAATACATATTAGATACTTATGGTGAAAATACATGGATATGGCTATGTAAGAAGTCAAATTTTAGTGAATTAGACATACAGACTAGAAAAATATACCAAGATAACTTGATGATAATATTCGTGACAGTATTAAGTGATGCTATATTCATAGATAAAGATACAATTCTATTCGATATTGGACGTTATACTATACAATATTTAATAAAAAATGGTTTTGAAAATTTTATCCGTGTACTTGGTAAAACATTCAAAGATTTATTATTAAGTTTGAATGATCATCATGAGTATTTACGTTATAGTTACCATCGTATTAAACCACCGACATTTATCATATTATCTAGTACATCAAGTTGTATTATGTTAGAATATACTACAAGACGTCCTGGTTATAATCATTATGTAAGAGGATTATTATTTGAAGTGGCTAAATACTTTTATCATTTACATTTAATTATGCGAATTAATTCAGAAAAGCGTGAAGGTCCAGTTTATCGAACTGTATTTGCATTAGAATTATGCATTGGTCAAAGTTTTCTAGAACGTGAGTTATGTATAATAAAAACTGGACTAGGCACAATGAATATGTTTCCAAAAATTTCGAAGAAAATATTTTTTGAATTAACACCATTTCATTTGTTGCTTGATACCAATTTAATGATACATAGTGCTGGACAACGATTATTAGAATTTAAACCTATTTTAATCGGTAGTGTATTTCAAGAATATTTCACTATTATATTACCTATTATAAAACCATCTTTTGACCGGGTAAGATATAAAAATATTTTTAGAGCTTTTTTTTATTAAATGTTCACATGTAAAAGCATTATTGATATGCACTAAAAATAGGGATACCGACCTACAGGTCAAATTTGAAAATCTCCTTTACTTGATTTCATCTAAACTGAATTCTCGTGTTCGAAGAGTTCTCTAAATTACTCTATAGAATTTTAACATTCTATGCAGTTGGTAGATGCATTAGTCTGGCATTCATTGGCATTTTCATTAAAATAATCAATAAAGTTGACATTTAAACAATCTCTATAATCGTGAAAAGTCAGTATTGAATGTCTAAGAAGTCTAAGTTCTAAAAATTTGTGTTGAGGATGATCAATGAGTGAACAGAGCAACAATAAACAAACATTGTTCTTACGAAACTAAAAATGTAGTTGAGTATTCATTAAAATGTTATCAAAGTTAAATAAAGATTATTAAATGTGAAAAAAAATAGCCAAGGGTTCAGCAATTGACTATACATCTATTGAAGCCAGAATTATGTAACCAAGAGAAATATATTCAATTTTTACTTTTACTCAATCAAAAAGAAGAAAATCTTTTTCCAAACATCATTAATACTTTCTCCCTCCTTATCCACCTTTAACCCTGGAGTGTCACATCCTCGTTTTTAAACATAATTTTATTTTTAAAAATTTCGTCTTAACATATTACGTAAGCTTTTAGATTTACATCTTTATCTAACTTCTATAGCATTTTGGTGAACACTCAGTTACACTATGTTTCATATGAATGAAGTTTTTTTATTGTTGCTATGTTCATTCACTTATTATGGTTAACACATATTACTGATTATTGTTGATAAAAAAAATTATCACTGCTAAAAACATATTTCATTTGTAAAGTTAAATAGTGAATTCTTGAAATTTACAATTGTCTAATAATAACGATATCATCCATGAAACTATTTGCTTACTCTGAATGAACACTTACTTTTAGGTTGCTGATATCAATTTATTTGTAACTTACTAATTGACGTTATTATCATTATTATTATACTGTACGTATACTTTTAAGAGACTAGATTACAATAAAGTATATTTGGATTTTCAAAGTTATGCATTTTTAATGATACCAAATAAGACTGTTTAATTATCTTTAAATTAAAATTATTCAGTACTTGTAAATATGTAAAGCACTTCAATTACTTAGTTACTAGTTAAATTTTTCATTATATTTTTATTTATTTAAATAGATTAAGATATTTTCTTCGTGTACGTTTAAAATTGCATTGAAGATGAATAAAAAGAAATTAAGTGAGTAAGAATATTTTCTGTTTGTCAACACTAAATGGGGTTGCTTTAGATTTTACAGTTCATTAGTTAATGTACATGTTAATTATCTAATGATCTTCATTTAAAAATTTTTAAGTTTCTAAATTGGTTTGAATGAACTACTTCTGGGTAAGAAAAACTATGTTTCGCAGATAGGTGACTGATATTTTTTGGTGATATTATTGATCTCACGTGTTTTATCTAATTAATTCATACTATTCCGGCACATAAGAAAATCAACTTACTTAAAGTAAACACTGTTTGTTAAATTTAGCTTCCATCAGTATATATGAACTTTGAAGAGTTTCATGCTGTAAAATGCCCAGTATGTTAAACAGACAAAAATCATAAAACAAAAGCAAATACCTAAATGAAGTACATCCTATAGAATTGAAAAATTATAGGCAAAACAACGAAACAGTAATATTACAGCCAGATAAAAATTGGGGTGGAGGAGGATGGCAGTACTATACGACAAACATAAAAGTCAATTTTAGATGATTAAATAAGATTCAAGATTCATAGATGTAATAAAGAAGTGATTAATTCGATGGAAGAATGAATCACGAACGTACTCAGCAAATTTCTAGAGAGGAAAATGATTGATATCTCTACCTACAATCATCTAAAAGCTGAAGAATAGATGCCAAGTATATGTACGGTCTACTGAAAATTCATAAATGAAAACTATTTTGACAATGATTAATTCAATTCATTACTAAGTGTTACACTGGTTGATAGAAAAATTGTAGCCGGCTCATCAACATTTTTCAGTATATACTTAAAAGACTTATCCCACCTTCCTGATGTACATAATCACATTAACATCTCCCATTCACTCTTGTTCACCAAAATACCACTTCATGGGACTGCAAACACAATTCTTATACATTCTGACCTTTTGACGTTGACAGGAGCGAACTGCAATTAACTGCTACTGATACATGCGTACAGTTTTGGTTTGATGGCATAAAATGCTGTCAAATGGATGATGTACCGTTGAGAAGTTGATTAGGATAACTCGGTCTGCATATTTCAGTTTCCATGTATCTTCCAAAGCGGTTACAATGTCGGAAAATAAAGAAGTACCTACATTCGCGTTCAAGTTAATCCAAAGAATCTTCGATTAAATGTAGTGAAGATCTTTAATAGTCCTGGTTCAAGACATTTCCTTGATACGATAAAGAAGATCGATATTTTTAAGTCTCATTTATTTTACTTATTTTAATTGCATCATCTTTATATTCTTTTATTTTCACTATCGTATTTTTTGATTAACCGTTCTAAAATCGTGTTATTCTTCATCACCGTCAACTTGTATCAAGCTTTCCCGGTTACACAACCCATTAAGATCTTCAACTCACCAATTTATAACTTCATTTCTTTTGTCTTAAAATTTCCGCTTGCTAATTATATTTTATTGCAACAGATACTAATCAGTTGTATTTATTTCATTTGCAACATACCGACTCAATCGACTGCAAAAATATATTAAGTTTCTATTTTAGAATTTTCAATTTAAAATATTGCAGGTTGTAAGAAACTGGCAAAATAAAGTGAATTCATGCTAATCCACTCATTGCTTGTTACCTTTCTTCCAAAATAGATCTGAATGATCATATTTTATATGTGATTTATCTAATGATAATTAGTTAACTGATCTACATGTTACAGAATAATTATAGAGTGAATGTTTAGATACAAATGTTATGCTTTAGTCAGAAATAGATAATGTTAGTGATAAGGAGTAGTTATAGCACGAATACAGAATCTTTTCCTATTATATCATGTATAAGATACTAACTTTTAAAATGTCTATTAATGTAATTAAGAAAACTGTTGAAATTCACTTTGCATCATTAGGTTGTCTGAGAGGAACTGTTAAATACAACAAGTGTTTTTGTTAGCCAACACTGGCGTTACATCCTAGTTTCAAGGCTATTTAACAGTTTACTTTAAGATCTCGGGACGGCATACTATTTTTAAATAACACAGTGGGAATGCAGTTGTACATATTATTTTTAAATTCAGTCTATTTGTATACAGGTATAATACTTATCTTATACTGTATGGGACAATCTGACTATCGACAAATTTAACTCTTAAGTTCATAGCAACTCAGCAAAACTTTAGTAAAACCTTTCACAAAGTAACTCAATCTTTAACACTCATTTGTTACTTAGTTAGATGGCGTACTATTTTATCGATGACAGTGAATAGGGGTAAATGTAAAACGAATAAAAAATTTTGATTTTCATCCTGTTTAAGGTTGTGAATGTGTACTATTCGGTACCTTAGTATTATTTAACAGTAAATGGATATAATTTAATTTTGATCAGTGCACTTATTTATATGAAACAAATTTAAAACAGTTTGCTGTTGTTCTTTACCATAGAAGCCCTACTTATGTCTATATAAATAAATTAAAGGAGTATTTACACTTTTGATTACCCATTTATATGCAATAATATGAAAGTAATATACAAACATGAATAGCGACTGCTCCAATTCAAGTTGGTTTTCATGTACAATTATTACTTATTTCATGCACAACAAAAGTAATATAAATGATATTTTCATTTTTCCCTGTATTTTGTTTACTATCTAATAATTATCGATATTTTACAAACTTCTCTGTGTTATGGTGTGTTTTAGTATTTACGTTTAGCACATGAAACCAACACTGTTAATTGATAATTGTTTTGACGTAAAATGGAACTCTATGGAATAAATTCAAGTTGATTGCTTCTTGGTTTTTAGGTGTTGCTTAATTCAGGTCATTTCATGATATGGAACGTAAAATATACAATTAATATAAAAAAAATCTATACTGAAAATGGTCATTTCAATTTAAATAAATACTTACTTACTTACCTTTGTGGTATTGATTGAAGTCATAAAAATTAGCCAAAATCAAACAGTTGCTAGGTTTCTTTGTTTGTTTTTTTCTTATAGATGGTAATCATAACTACATATTATATCTTAAAGGACAAATAATTTATGTAAAAGAATGGTCTATGTTACTTTTTATTGGCAAACCAAAGTAAGTTAATTATTTAGTTTCAATATGGTTTATGTATACTACATCAATCATAACATGCCAATAATCTAATAAGTTGCTATCATTTGATAAACAGTAACTACTATTCAGTACATTTTTTAAATGTTGACTAAAATAATTAAAGACTAGTCAGTTGCTGATTAATTCTACGGCTTCGTTCGATGATATTAGTTAACAATCCCAAGCAGAGGTAGCCAATCTAAAGACCCAAGGGCAGAATCTAGAGTACACACTACTAAAGAGTCCCATACTAGGACGAAAAAGATGTCCAGTGCTCCCTGATTTTCAGTGATACCCTACCAACATCGATCTGCGATGAATTCAATCAACTTAAAGATAAAAGTTAAATTTTTGAATAATAACTATCACACATTTTTCATTTTGAAGTCTAGCGTAAGTTACAAAATTGCAACTACAATACTTGAGTAGTATCATATAATCTCAGAAAAGGTTATATTTACTAACTGTAAAAATAGAGAAAGCTGTTTGTTTAAAAAAAGTTTAGTTGATTTTATGGTGTCAATAGTACAAGTTGTCGATAACCTACGGAAAATTTTCATTAGTTCAATTTATTTGGTATTATATACTGCTAGCATCGTGTAGAACGACAGTTAAAACTTCTCTTAGTTTGGAAAAGGAAACGCTTTCATAATTTTACTTGTTCGCTATAACAGTTCATTGAAAACCGTGGTTGAATAATAATTTCTACTTACTTATACTAAATAAGTGTTGGGGAGATTATTGAATTCAAAGTTTATTATTCCAAACTGACCCATGTTAGACAAACCTCAAAGTTCATTTGTGATTTGCAACTTCAAAATCAGAAATCTTTATAATACTCAATAATAATAACCAATACATTCCGGCTAGTGACTAACTCCAAAGGACGACTCTTGATTCTCTAATGTTACAACATAAACAGAGTAGTTCAAACATGTATGGTATATGGAGGTTACCTAGTGACAGTAATGGATAATGCAAAATCGTTACTGAAGTTTAAAAAATATAGACCCCGAACATCAGCTCAGTAGCCTGAAGGTTTGACACTGCCGTAAAGCTTGAAGGTCTTGAATATGTAAATAAGTGCATGCAGGTGAACAATTTCATACTATACCTGTCGGATGCCTTATGATTTTCACTGATTGCTTAACTGAGTTCAATCCACTATATGAAGTGTCATATATAAAATTAAAAGTAAATCAACTAGTTGACTTAATTTTTTGCTGTTTTAGATATTTTTTTTCTCATTAATTCTGTCTACTTTTCAGTTTTTCAGCAATAAAATCATTTATTGATTTTGGACTCTATTTACATGATATTAGTATGTATGATAGAATGGCTGAAAAAATGGTTTCAGGTGATAAAGTCTCTGAAGAGCTTTTACAATTATTAGAAAAAGTGAGTTTACCGTTTTTGGACAAATTATAAATGATGGATTGTTTAGCTACATCTGTTTTACCTCTACTCACATATAATTTTAACGTCACGATCATCATAAACAGAAATCAACTGAGGAAGTACTGGAAACCAATAAGTATTATATATCTGTCTTGTTTTAGTATTGGATTCTTCATCAGGTCTCATCACAATTGAAACCAGAATCAAATTTAGAGTGATTATGTACACTGGCAAAAGCGTCAATGATTAACAGTTTACTATAGGTGTTTTTTCGCAGTTTGTTATACAAAATTGCTTATGAGAAGATAGAGAGATTGTTTTAATTTGGTAAGTATTACCAGTGAGTATCGTAACAGAAAAGGCATCCGTAAATTACAACCTGAAGGATGGATAGTAAAAATTTCATTTAATAAATTCATTAGAGTTTAGGTTGATATGATTACTCAACACAGATTCAGTTTTCACTTTAGTTTTGTTGATTCAATAACAAATTATTCCAAACACTTTTTTCATAATCAATGCCCGATCTCATATGAAAGGTTACTTTAGATATTAATCAAATGAATTATCCAACGGTTGTCATATAGTCTGGTTTACGCGGAAATTATAGTTGAACTCGTGTAAACTGTGAATGAATTCAGTGATTGAACAAATAATAAATATTTCCAAGTATATTCAAGTGATTAGATGTGTTATTCCTGATATAAATCAGATATATCGTTAACTCAGTTTTCTGCAATATGAAATAATAAGAATATATGAAGTGTAAGGTAATGATATTGTCTAGGACGATAATGTAGACTCCATCACTAAGTCATTATAAGGCAAATTTAGGATTTTGGTTAGTTCGATAGGTCAACTATGCATCAACACATTGGTATTTAGTAAAAATGAGGAGTTTGAATATCGTGTACTTCATCTTTATCGCAGGGTTAATATGTAATGAATACATAAACTTTAATTATTCTTTAAACGGCCTTATCGATCACATTTAGATGATTGGAAAACGTATGACTACTGTCCTGCTCACAAAAGATATAACTGTAATTGATCTACAAAGAATATAACTGTTAATAATTCATATACAATCAAATTGCAAACAGAATTGCTACTTGGAAATCAGTTTGTCTGAAGTTTCATTTAATTTTCACAGTATGACGGAGCTCAGTAAAATAGACCCAACTGATATCAGTTTCTAGTCATTTTCTTTTTAATGTGATTCCATAAATACCTAAACTATCTATTTACTAAAGGTTATTAAATTTCTACATCGTATATAGCAATTTGATCGTTTGATTAAAATGTCTTCTTCGGAAATAACTACCACGGCGATAAAAAGTCTGGATGAATAACTTTAGCATGTATACCTTTCGTTTTATGTAAGATAATATTCACACAAATAAAAAATGAATAGGGAAGTAATTTTGATCGACAACATTTCACGCGATTTCGGGATTTTAATACTAGTAAATCCACAAGTAGTATCAAATCATGCCGTTTACCACCTTATGTTTCAATGAATCAAATAAATTGTTACTTTAATATTTTGTTGTTTATTTATGTTCATAGCAAAAGAGAAAAAGTAAGGAACTAGCAAGAACAGCCAGAAAACTTGATGAACAACGACGAAAAACATATGAACTTCTGGAACAATGTCTACCTAAGGAGGTTGCAAAACAAATAAGTCAAGGGAAAAGTCCTTTAGAAACGATGAAAGTAAAGATTTATTCTACATTTACTTCACATTTAAATTTTTTTTCTAAAATAATGCCATTTTTAATCGTCATTAGCTTATTCAAGCGTAAAACTCATTTTGTAGGTTATTTCCCTGAAAATTATGATGATGGCTGGCTAGTAACAATTCAAAGCACCTCATTATGATGCATAAAAAATAACTACTAATAACTACTAAAATTGAGTTTAAACAGCAAACTTCCTATTCAATATTTCTGCATCCTGAGAAAAGAATAATTTTGTTAAGGTAATAAGCACACTTAGCTTACTTATGAATGCATCCATTAAGTGCTACATATATGTCAACCAATACGACCACTTAAGCCGTGTAGACTAATTTTTACATGAATGCTAATAAGATTACATGTTGATAATGATTCCAACACCTGACACTGTGCTAGGTATTTAGTTTACAACGTACGTATTCATTTTAGTAAGTCTATGAGTTATATATCCACGTCGAATATTTCCTTCAAATTATGGTGACGTAGAAATCTCACAGCAGTGCACACTTACACAATTATGGCAGGTCGTTATTTTTCAATTATCAACCAGTTTAGAAAAGGTTCAGCATTACATGTAACAGTTATTATTCAGACAAATCTAGAATTTTGTGTTAAAACTCAAATATATATGGTTCAGTGTCACAGTCATAGACGCCGCAACACTGTTACTATCAAATGATTTGTCATCCTAAATTAATAGATAATATAAGTGGTAAGTCCTAGCCCGATCTATGCAGTGATAGAGTCTCTGGCTGTAACAGCATGTTACACGAGCTAGAATCTATGAAAGTCAATTGTACCTTCAGTAATTACAACTATGCCTTGGTAGCGAAAGCCTTTTGTCCAGAGATGCTTATGGATTTTATCCAACCGCTGAACATTGAAACATGACTCACTAGACATGTAGCTATCTAGACTAATGAATCTACTGATGGGATTCAATCATCAATTTGGGATCAATAAAAATTATATCGACCACTATTCTATTCAGTCGATGTTGGGCTATTTAGTTTTGACATTTATTGATCCTTGATGAAGTCTTGGATGCACAATGCTAAAGAGTCCAACACTAGGACGAAACAGCTATTCAGTACTTTCAGGTAATCAACGGTCGTCCAATTCAGACCGATTCGTGATATTAAAATTAACAGTCAACAATCGCCACAACAACCAAATATACTTAAAAGCAATTGTCGTAGACTACTTAATTCGTTAAAAGTAAGCTGTAATTAAATGATACATAAAATAAGGACTTATATAGAGTCGCAAGCTGTTGTTTATTATTTTCAAAAAAGCAAGAACAAATATTTGTGCACAATCAGATGAATTCATTTTATTTCGTTGGTTTCTCATCAGCTGCATACAACCTACAATCATACTTTTTTGCAAAATTAATATTTGAAATAAAGTTTTAACATACTCATGAGAATGCATGGACTCGTTTGAAATCAATATTATGTAAACCTGTTAAACATGTGAACATGACTAAAATGTTGAAGAAAATGCTGTAAATATATATCCAATACAAGAGGAGGTACCAGAAGGTAAAATAGAGATCAGAGGTCAAATGATTACACAATAAGAGGTGGTTGGAAATACTTGAGAATAATGTGGATAAAGCTCAGTTGTTACACTTAAAATGACCTAATTAAACACAAAAGTTGAACTTAACCATCTAAAACAACGGTGATGTAACCAAAAAATGTTAGATCTGATCTGAAGAGAAAACGTAATAAATAAACTTTGGCTAGAAAATAATAACGATGAAAACAAAAACGCAAAAGTTAAGTTACCGGGGTAAAGAAAGACTTATTACAGTTTCTTTTTGGACACATAAGTTTAGTTTCAATTGTTTATATAGATTTATTCTGTTATTCAGGATGAAAAAGTTTAAATGCTTTGCATCCAACAAGATATTTAAAAATCTAACGTACTCAGTAAGATACCTTGAAGCGTAATTTTATTCATTTTAAAACTACCAGCTGTATATACCTGTAGCACCAAAGAATTGCAAATAACTTCATTTGCAATAGTTTCATCAAACAACCAGGAAGTTTAATCTTGATGTTACGCAATGTTATCCTCTTGAATTGTTATTGATTATTTGTGTTGAACTGTTTACAGAATTCAAAGATTTTCATAAGTATCCAAAAATTTGTTTGTATGAATCAAAGTTAAATCCTTCTAACTGATCTAATGTGCTGTTTTTTTCAAATGTTATCGAATATGGATAACTCTATTTTACTTTTTTTCAATTTTCAGGCATATGATTCAGTAACGATATGCTTTACAAAAGTGGCCAACTTTTCTAATTATTGTAGCCGAATGTGTCCACATAAAATTGTTGAAATACTAAATCAAATGTACACTCTTTATGATTCCATGACTGAATCGCATAATGTTTATAAGGTAAATATGCTTATTGATATCACGAATGTTAGTAATTAGAATTATAATGATAATCCAGCTGTGGATTTTAAACATTAAACTTTGTTTCGTTTATTTTCTAGTGGTTCGTTTCGATAAAGTACTTCTGAGAACCAGGTTGTACTGAGAAAGTGTTCTGTTCCATAGTAAGACTATTCAGAAGTACACACCCAAGACTCCCACTCGATGATCTAAAACAGAAATTTAATGATCATCGTTTTCTGTTATAAATTTATTGAGGTGAGAATTCTATTGTTGGATTTCGGATAGATGATACTGATGACTAAGCTTTCTCCCCCTGAGCTGATGGGGGCTTTGTCTGATCTATACTGGTGTCGTTGGTGCATAACATTGTGGAGGACGAAACAGTTGACCCGTGTTCCCTGGTTTTCAGTAATATTTAACCGAGATCAGTATGCGTGGTAAAAATGCAACAAATCATTTTAACAATATTATTCGATGTCCCTTTTAAATGATTGGCATAACAAAAATAAATAATATTGAAATACTAAGATATATTTTCTTACTTTGAATATACTTATTTAAAGTCGCATTTCGAAATAACCATTAAATTCTTAAAGTTAATTGAAAATTGACAAAATATTCATGTTTACATGTTACCTTACTAAATACCTCTCATATTTCATTAAGTTATTTTCATTAATTTGAAGACAGTAAGTACAGCAAGCTGGGCGAAATCAGGGCCTGCTGTGGAACGTGAAAAGAGTAATTCATTATACTGTCTTAATACTACCACACAACGAAGAGCAGATGACATGGTTCATTATTCAATTTATCCAGTTATGCAAATCAAATATCTTGTACTTGGACTCCAACAGTTTATTTCTAATTGGTTATAATAAAGCTTTAGTCAAAACACTACTTTATAGAGTAGAAATGGTAGAGCGCATTTTATAAACAGTTACAAGAACTATTAAAGTTGGATTGTGACTAGCAAGTGGAATCGAGGACCCGCGTTACATCCTATTTAGGACTCGTAGACTGAATGCACTTACTTTCCAATGTTGATGTTCTTAGTAACAAGAACTGATGAGTGTTAGAAAATTTCAAAGTAAAAACAGCTATCTATAAGGGTTCACCGGCAAACATATAAGAACTGATGGCACCAAAATGAGAGTATCTATATAAAGGAAGCCTACCAACTTCATGTGATGATATTGCAGGGTTTATCACCAAGAAGCTTAATTTAGGATTAAATGTAATTTACCCACAATCTGAATCAATGATGCTGAATATAACCACATGTTTAACAAACCAATCAAAGGTAGACCAGTACACCTTCTACGTTGCCATCAGTCGTGTCTATAAATATGCATGTATCTTCCAAACCACTTTCGTCTACAGAACAGAAAGACAACTTCATTTTAAATTTTTTGGATTTGTTTATCGAAACCGGAGATTAATAAAAATAAGGGGAATCAGTCGTCTAATTATGAGGTATCTGTTAGACTCAGGACATCAGGTCGACGCCAAGTAACTTTCTTAAGGTAATTAATCAACACCCAAGTGATGGTCTTTTAACATTGCTTGAAGATATTGCTAGTAGATATCAGAAATCTGATTTATAAGTTCAAGGAGGAAAATAGTTTGGCTCTGTAGTTTCTTTGGTATCATCCAGTTCACTTCATTACAGTATGGCTTTTAGTTTTTCTCATTTCCCTCACTATCTCCCTTATGTAATGACTTTATTAAGCCGTTTATCGACATCATTGTGTAATATGATAACTTTTCATTTTAAAGTAATTGTGTTCCACTGACTTTATCGAGGCTTACTTTTAGCACACCTCACAGAGTAACCACTTTTTTGCTAGACGTGATCTGAAAGTTTCTTCTACAATGTATCACTCGGTAATTTGCCTTGTAGTCAAAACTATCAACTAAACACATCACTGTAGTTCAACATTTATGCATTACAGATCGTGAGTATATAGTACGAAATCAATGAACTCACATTATTCTGCCAAACTAAATGTTTCTGCTCACTTTAATTCATCTCTCATATGTTAGCAATCTATCTGTTTTTATGTAAGTACTACATTTCGTATAGTTATTCATGTAAGCGAAATGATAATACTTATTTAATATGACAGCTCGGAAGACTGAGACAGTATCATGTTTTTAAAATAAAATAAATGGGCTATATTTTGATTTGTTAGTTATTTAAATGATCTGACGTCATTCATGAAAGAAAATGTGGTATATTTTTCAACAGATTCCAGTCATCTGATACATTTATTCATTGAATATATCACAGACTGATGCTGGTAGGTTGCCATTAAGAACCAGGGAGCATTGGACAGCCGTTTTGTTCTAGTGTGGAACTCCTCAGCAGTGCACACTCCAGATTCCGTCCCAGGAATTTCAGGTTGACAAGCGCTTAACACTTTGCATCACTGGACCGACATCTAGTGGTAGAATTCCTACTTCCAACAATTTATGATACATAGCGTGATGACCATCCATTGTCACTGAAGATCACTGTCTCACTCCTGACAAATCTGAACTCCACCACTCTCACTAGAGCTTCAGGAACATCCTTGAACTAGTCACTAGTGAGATGATCATTATAGTTCAATTTAGATGATTATTTTTGTAGAGATTGGTTGTTTAGTTGATTGAATATGTCACAGACTGATGTTGGGAGGGCATCATTGAAAACCAGGGAGCACTGGACAGCTGTTTATTTATTTCCGAAGGTAATCCATTGACAAGCTATATGCAGGATGAAACAATTATCCTTGATGATACTATTAAATACTTTTCATAACATAATTAATCGAATAGGATTGATACGAGTCAATGTACTGATTAGGGAACTTTTGTTTTTATGAATCAATTATTCATAAAACAATCCGTTTTAGAGAAAAATGTTTTTCAGATTTTTCTTTGAAAATGTTTGTACATAACATGGTAAATATAAACCATATCTTATTTTTTTGAAGAATATAACACAACTTATGCCTTTTTTCAGTACTTTCATTTGTTGTTTAAATGGTTTCATAACTGATGAAATAAAGAGTTATATTATCATGAAACGATGAATAAAAAATATCGATAGTGTTTTTGTAAAATCATGACTATTATGTAATATGGAAGTCGTTAGTAAATACTTCTAGTCAATATGTGAGTGTTTTCAAAAAATTCATTGTATCCATTAATAATATGCCTAATATTTGAGAATGATATATGTATATTTGGTGTTTATCAAAATATAACTGAGGTGGAGAGTGGTAGGTGTGAGTTACAGCAAACAGCCGAAATTGCCGAATTCAATTAATTATTTTGAACTTATTTTTTGTAATTAAGGTTGAAGTGTCATTTAGATAGGTTCACTTATGAATATCTTTTATAACTGTAAATCTAACAAACTATTTTCAAATTCTTTTGTTTATTTAAAATAATTAAGGAATTAAACTTTTTGAAGATAAATAGTGATGGAATTGCTCTTATTTCAAAAACATTAAAACTTATTCCTGTTTTTTTTTAAATTAAAGGTTGAAACAGTCAATGATAGTTATATGTTAGTATCTGGTGCACCTAGTCCATCACCATTACATTCTGCTCATATAATTGAAATGGCATTAGATATTCTAAAAGTTACTAAAGAAAATTTATTTTGGCCTAATGAAGCCTTTTCAGATAATTCAACAGGAATTCAATGTGAACAAAATGTACCACTACAATTATTTATCGGTTGTCATACGGGTTCTATTGTTGCTGGAATTGTTGGATTTAAAACACCAAGATATTGTTTGTTTGGTGATACAGTAAATACGGCGAATAGAATGATGAGTACTGGACTTGTAAGTAAAGTTTTACCGTGAATCAAATTCCCACTGATCTTCATTTTGGTAAAGCTCAAATTTTTTACTATTAGGCAATATTAACCAATATTTTACATTTTTCATTCAGACGGTACCAAGTATTAGAAGAATTTCTCGTTAGATAAAAGACGCTATATGAAGTGCAACTGTTCTTAGAACAACACATAGATTAATGGAATAATTGCTAACGGTACTGTATAATTTTCAATCCTCGAAATAATAGTTTCACGAATTCGAGTGTTTATATCAGGCATAACTGAGTGAGAGACGTACAAAGTAGGCTATTTACTAAGTTCAAAGTATGTCGACTTCTTTACGAAATTAAATATTCTTAAAATTCATGAAGTATTTTATAAAGGTGCGGGGTGGAGTTTGAGCTTGTTACAAATAATGTTGAATAAATCTTTTGAATCCCCCATAAGTTGTGTTTATTCTATGAGATTAAACATGGTCTGTAGCCAATTGAGGCTATTCTACAAGTCGTTTTCTCAAAACTTGCATATTTGTACTTTTCTTAGACACAGATGTTGAAAACTATTCACTTTATGGTAAGGATCTCCTTAATCAATAACATTTACCAACTTTATTAATCTGAAAAACTGTCGATTAAAAAAAGTTCACTTAATTTCTCTCTGAACTCTCTTATAGTATATTTTTTGTCACCGTAGGAAGAAAAACTTTAAAAAAGTGTCTCAACTGTCCAACAATTTAATTTCTTTTTAAATAAAAACAGAGTACTGGAAATTGTTCTTTCTATATCGATTAAAAATGTAATTTATGTGAATATTAGTCTTCATAATGCACTTACTTATGTAGGCCCGTCGCCCGTCCCAGAGGAGCATAGTTCATTATGCACATATATGATTAATTTTGAGGAAAACGATAATGTTTCTGAAAAGTTATTCATGGAATGCTTAATTTTAACTTAATATATTCACTGTAAATATTGTATTTTAACTTACTATTATTATAAGTACATAATTTTGCAAGAGTTTTGATGTGTTAGTTACTACAATATGAGTTTCTATAATTTCATCAGCTAGAGATTGTTTAATTTAAAGTTTCCTTAGTATTAGCGGTTGAGTTTTCGGTAATCGGATCTGTAATGATAACACTAGAATATTTCCTGTCAAAATAAGCATTAACGACGAAAAGGTATCTAATGTTTACAAGTGAGTCTTCATAGATAATCCATTGTAACATTTTATGACATCCTGATATTAGATATGGTTTCTGACATTAAACTTATATGAATATGTCATAAAGTAATGCCATTTAAATCTGATCTGATCTATGCAGAAACAGAGATGTTATCTAACATTAATTATAATCTCCTGAATCTTATATAATCGAATTGGTGTGTGACTAGGTTGTTTTACTTCGCATAGCTGTTAAAATAACAATAATAATACTGTAAAATTAATATAACACATTCTGCTTGTATCTATAAGATTGTTTATCCAAAACAAAACTAAAATTCGAAAACTGTGAATTTCAGGAAAATATGTTCTCATAAGGTCTTTTTTGTGTGTATAAGACTTGCTTTAATAAACCTGTTACTCATAACTATTCTTTTCTTTACTAGCCAGATGCTATTCATATTAGTTCGGACTTGGCAAACGAATTATCGAATTACCCATATGTTCTAGAATATCGAGGTGAACAAATTATAAAGGTGAGCTTATCAAAATAAATCTTGTTAATATTTCACCGAATCTGATATGAATTTGTTCCTACATGAAGTTAAAGGCTTAAAATAATTACGTAAGTCTTAGGAAGTGACTGCACTATACGGTCAGTTGATTATCACAACTGCTTACAGTGACTCTTTTGTTCACATATTACTACAAATCTTACAGAACATTTCATGTCACTGTTTCGGTTGGCAATATCTCGCAGTAATGTAGGTAAGTTTGACTAACTTAATAATTGTACTGAAAGCTTTTAGCTAGAAACGTCCCTTTTAGTTTTTACTAGGTGTTCAAATGATTCCTATTGACTGATGACTAGAGCTTGTGTCAATAGTAATTGATGATGAATATCTATAAGTTTGAGGTGAAGTTTAATTCATCGAAGAAGTGAATCAGTTGAATACTTTACCTATGAGCAAATACCTTACTAATAATTACTGGGTATCACAAAGCACAGGTTTACAACTTCTTGATGATTGCTACTAACTATTAAATAACCATGCGTAGTTTGACACACTTCCGGTTCACTAGGATTAAGATTTACACTCAGAATTAAATAATGTAACATCAATTAATTTAATCACTCCAACACCTTAAATGATGTGTGTTTCAAAAAAAGTGGTTAGAAATATGTAAAGTATAAGCCTATTCCTTTTTAATCAAGAATATTGTATTGCTATCAGGGTAGTATTTAATGTCATCTTTGCACTTATGCCACACAGATTTCTTTGAACATTACACATTGATAAAGAAAACTGTAATGAATTAACATAACATTTTATTTTAAAAATATTAAACAGGGTAAAGGAAAAATGACCACATATTTTGTTAGAAGCCGTAATGAATACTTCACTATGATAGATACAACAACTGGAGAAGTGTTAGACTTTCGAAAGCTATTGAGAGAAGATGTTGATAAACACTGTAAACTAATGAATGAACTTGATGATTTAAATTCTGTACTTCATACTGATCATCATGAAAGTGAATCAAGTTCGTCTACAATTTCTGATAATGAGACAGATATAGAAGAGTTTCATGGTACTCAAGAAGTACGGGAGTCAAATCTTAATATAATCAACAACAATACTATTCGAAATTACGTTTCACCCCAGTCTTATCTCAATAAATATATACAATCTCAAAAAGAACGTGAATTGCAATTTAGAGAACTGAATCCAGAGGAAACAAAACAAAGGCTGTCAGATTTCAAACCATTAGAGAAAACGAGTAAATTGGGTTGTGTTTTCTTTGGTTACAATATGTTTAATTTTAGATTAATATCTAATATAAATATAGTAATAACCTTTACTATCTGAATTACTAGGAGTTCACATTAAGAATACGTAGTTTTGAACTATAAAGACAGTAAATAGACACGTTAATAAGTACGTAATCTATTTACTACCCGGAAAACAGTTTACACGCACTATTTTCTGCCCAGTGTTTTGATATAAAACTGTGTTATTTAAACAGACTGACATAATTTCATTAGAAAATATACGCCTGGAACACCTGAATCAGACTTGCACTTATGAATCATAGTCTTTGTCACCAAAGGCGTGTTTCAAATAAAACAGGCATGACTACTATATCATCTGTCAGACTGGAACTTTCAAGATTGTCAAACAGCTGTGTATTATGATCATTAAAATAATAAAAAAGCTGGACGTTAATTGTTAATCATAAATGCCAAAATCAACTTGACATTCGGCGTTTCACTTGCGTCTTATATGCACCTTACCGCATCTAGAAAGAATAAGAAAAATTAAGTTGATTTCACATACATTTCGTTAACTACTGATGTGTTTACAGGAGATTACAGACTATTTCCGTTTCTTAGGGTAGGTAAAAATTTGCAACACACTGGAGAATTTCAGAGTTTTATGTCCAGGTGTCCGACAATTATTGCAATTTATGCTATATATTCAAATAGTGATTATTATCGAAATATTGAATCTTCTATTCACAGTAAGATATAACCTGACAATATTTATGGAATAATGAAACTCGATTAGATGGATCCCTTTTTTAGTGTAATGTAATCTTCAATAAAACGTAAAGACAGTTTTCTCTTGTTTTATTATTTAACTAAATTTCTAACACTTATTCTTATATGTAGATTTGAAAATTTCTAATATACTGGACAGTAAATGTAAACAACTAGAACCAGTTCAGTCCTTCAGCTCTTCGAAATCGGTAATATTTCAAAACATTGGTAAGAATAAGTAATCGCTTTTGAATGTTCATTTTTAAAATCATGAGATATTGAAATAATTCAGGCAATTTTAACATATGAACCTCAAGGCAGAAGGAAATCAGTAAGTAGAGTACTATGAATAGATGTTTAGTATAAAACAGGATATCAGTGTATTAATAGGCGGCTTCACTAAGTAAATCGATGAAGTCTAAATACATAAGAAACCAAATAACTTGTATAGCTTAGAAATTAACTCAAAAACTGATAACAGATTACTTTTCATACAATTAAGTTATCAGCTGACGGACTAAATACACTAAATAGTTTCCCGGAATATCAGTGAAAACAATAAATAGTCACATTCATTTAATGAATTCTAAATATAGCGAAAAATGTACTGATGATTTTTTTAACGTTTAATCAATGCATTAAATAACAGCAGGACTGAATGAGCTCATTTTTTGTTGGCGAATGTGCTACATTATCCCAACGTCTATTTCTATTCACCCAATTATATGAATTCATTAGTCCTATCGATAACTGACTAGATAGAATAATGATGGTTATGGACGAGATACTGAACCAAGTTATATATCACTCTATGTTCTATAATATTGAAAGGCTTTAAAAAGTGAAATAAACTGTTCCGTTTATTTTGACCTGATGATTTTCACTTCTCTTGAGATATTCATGTGTAAATAATCAGGTACAACCAGAGTCAGATAGATAGCGTTAAGAAAACATAATAATGAAATTCCATGAAACCTCTTTCCGATTAAAATTGTAAATTATCTTCTATTTGGTAACATTAAGTTTTCATCCCGTAACGAAATATTAGTTGTAAACTAACACGGTAAACTTCATAATGCAAAATAGTGTGTAGGTGATGTAATCGACTTAAAACAAGAAGTGATTGATAGATTTAAATATCTGATGGAATTTAAATGACAGATTAGAGAGTAATGAGTGATAGAAAGTTATAAATAACAGTTTGAAAGTGAACTTCTCACTTTGCAGAGTGAATGGAGACAAAATAAGTAAGCGATTACAGCAATTTATGAAATTACGAGATTATAGATATAAAAAAATTCGGGGATGAACATATCACTCAAGCTTTACTTGATTACTCGTTAAAACCTTTCATGTTTATTAACTTTGAATAGATCAGTCTAAACCCTGAAAAACCTAAAAAATAACCTCAAACATAGTTACATGGGGGAGTTAAAGACCTTCTCAAGAAAAAACTATTAGTTTCTTTTAAGTAAGGGTGAATTTTATGAAGATGCGTAACTAAGTTTAATTTGTTGGTATTTGTCATAGATTGATGGTGGTTAGATACCATTGAAGGCCAGAAAGCAGAATACATCTTCTTGTCCCTATTATTGAACCTTTCAGCAGTGCGCATCCTCTACTTCCAATAGGGAATCGAACACAGAAGCTTCAGGTTGGCGAACTCTCAACCCTCTCCACCACTGTGTAGGTTCTTAATTGCGAAATTTTCGCTTCCATCAATTTATAATTAATTATTTTAACATTTTATTAACGATGAAAATAAACGTCATATTAACATAACCCATGTTCTGTTTATTTTATTTAACAGTAAACCCATTAACATTAGGATTGACAGAAATTGGTATTGTTCAACCTGAAAATCCACTTCAGTATTTAGGCAGCTGGTTATGCGAATTTGCAAAAACGTCTACGAATGATGATTTATTATAGTGATGACAGTGTAACAACTTTATTGAAATAATGAACTCCTATGTTATTGCATTATAAAGCATTAATCAATATAATGAGTAACTACATAGTTCCTTTTTTCATTAAAATTTTTCTTTAGACTATAAAATAACTATAAGAAAATTTCATATAAGTCCTTACGATAAAATGTCACCTAGTTAACGTTTTATTGCTAAACAAAAGGATTCTACGTTTACATTATTAGTTTTTAAAAGATATTATCCACAGATCGTTGAATGGAACAAATTCATACTCACCTCGTGTTTTTATTTAGTAGACACAGAAGTGTATGTTATTTTGCTACTGAAATATATCATTCAACTGTGAATAAAGGATAATTATAGAATCAGCTAACATACCAAAAGTGAAGTCTTTATTCTCAATATAACGCTAAAATTAGGAAAACTTAAAGTTCACAATTTGTTAGTAGATGCAATTCTGATACTTATTTACATTTATAAGGCAAATTAACTTCAACTTGGTTCTCATTGTGGAAATTTTGAACATTTTTATAAAATCGAATTCATGATGCGTTATTTTACAATTTTACTTACTACTAGGTTGGCCCTTAGTTCAATAATCGTTATTGATGCAATGTCAACTCCTAGTAAATGTATACCGTTTAGACCATTGATTTTAGTTTCGAATAACAGCGACATTACAAACAAAAGTTTACTTATGCAAGTAATATAATCAAATTATCTTATATTTCATTATATTCTTAATAAATTCAGAAATACTTGAGAATACAATCTAAACTGTTCCACTGAAACTATTTTGAATTATAGTTTTGATTTAAATGTTGAATGAAAAGACATTCACTGCGCCATATTTCTAAAATTCTTCGAAACATGACAAAATAAACCAGAACGATCATCTTTCTATGAATTAGATCTAAGATGCAAGTAATCATTCTCTAATTAGCAACTGATGTTTCATCGTTAAATGTTTTTTACTGAAAGGGATGTGTCAAGACTGAAATATACCTGAAGTTTGGAAAACAAATTAATAAACTACTGAAAAAGGATAGGAAAAATTGTTCAAAAGTGTAAGTAGATAGTTGGTGTTTCCCCCTTCCCCCAATACATACAAATAACCATTCCAGTCAAACTAGCTTTTATTTTAAAGAATGGACATTTACCATTCTGAAAAAATCACACAATTAGACATGATCATTTTGTGATAACATATTTAAGTTTTCAATAAACTGTGATTAAGTCTTTAATTTCAATTCACAAAAGTAGTAAGTAAAAACGTTAACTTCATCCTTTATGTAGGTAACATTTGCAAACATGTCAAAGATGACAGGATTTAACTTACTGTAGAACTGTCAGTTGATTTCATGAAATACCGGGAGTTAAACATAATCCTGTGTATCAAACAGTGATTTTTTACGAATATTTATGAAGATTAGACATTCTTTAAATATCCGAAGGGGTGTTAAGTCTTTTTCAACTTTCAAACAATCCGAAATTCCAGCAATGATCTGATAGTTAGGAACTTATCTAATCATTCTAATCATAGGTCTTAACGGTTAAAGCTTTGTTCATTTGCATCGGTGTCTTCATGAGATGTTACAAACTCGATGTTATGTTACAATTCGTCTGGTTCGTTCATAATTCACTTTCCTTAATGGACGATTTAGAAAGTATAAAATGCCTAATTTTCACCCAAAATGACAGTTGTATGCATGTACCATTAGTGAAATTTCCTCACATCGTCTGGTAAATTTGTCATTATTTTTTTAGTAGAATTTATGTTTCTAAGATGAATAATTTGATTACGTCAAATCAAATTGCATCCTCATCTTTAATAGCTTTATTCTACAACCAGTAATTATGTAGATTAGACAGTGTGATTTTTTATGACACTCGAAAATTTAACCGCCGAATAAATACATTAGTATGTCTCATTGTCAGCTTCCTACAGATGAACTCTCACACTACTGAACCAGAAAACTTCTGGTTTCTTAACTAAATTTTTTCGTAGTCACCAATATCAAATATTTAGAACAAACTTTTCTATATCGAGTATCAACCAGTTACACATTGTGTAATACAAGACAGCGATTTAGCTCATCTCATCTTAATGGTTTACATATATTATCTTTTCAAACACTTCAGTATCAATAAACCTTTATCACTTGCATATAATCTCAAGGCAATCTAATTTATTCCTACTCATGAGCTTACCTAAATACACAATTCTATCAATATTGAGCTCAACACGATCACCCTACACTGCTAGAAATGGAAATTGAATCTTAGTGTTCCAAAATCTACTTGACATTGTTTTGATATTACACTCCTCGACGTTCATCACTCCATAAATGATGATGCATTATATTGGTCTTATTCAATGTCTAACTGACAACTCGATAAACCTCACAACTTGCCATTCTCACATTAACTTTCTCACAGATTTCTAAATTGAACACGAAGTAACCTTCATAACACTGATTTCCGTATTCCACTTCAAAAATAACTAACTGTCCAACCATCACCAGAATCCTAATATTTCATTCACCGTGATATTTGCGTTAATGATTAACTTGTACTGGAATCTGTCAAACATCAATTTACACCTCATATTCATAGTAGTGATTCTACCTTAGGTTACAAACCAGATTCCTTAATTTAGAACTAGATCCCTTATGGAAGAGAGATAGCTAAGATCAAATCTGTTTCTGAAGATATTTAATAAATTATATCGTTCAATTACAAATGAAATTCGATTTGTGAAATCGTAGCACATAGTATAAAATTGTTTCATTCTATACTCATCAGATACAATGAATTACTTTGCAAATGAATTTTTGCGAATCTGGAATAGTTCACCACAATCTACACGCAACAGTGAATCACTTTGATTGTTTATATGGGTTGTTGTTAATTTTCTGTTTTCATGAAGTGCACTGAAAATGGTCACACCAATGATCATCACTAGTCTATTGGTGATATTTCGTGAACTTTTAATGTGCGAATATATTTTTATCTCTGAGTACACGCATTCATCTTTGTTTTATGTTAATAGTTTAAACTGTTTAACATATCGTAAGGTCATACTTTAAATCCTCTTAATTCATGTTAAGAGTAAGCTCAACTCATTTTCGTACTTCTAGGGTATTTCTCATTTTCGATATATTCTGTCACTTTCTGTTTTACCTCTAGTTGTAGACTATAGTGTATAAACCGTGAATGGAATCCGTTTGTCCTACATAGAACAATTTTCTCCTCCACTTTATAAGATCTTAGTTCCTTTTGTTAATTGAGGTGGTTACATCTATTGCGAAATTCCGTACTTAAATTACTGTTTTTGATGTATATCTACCATACCCTTAAGGAAATAACAACTTCCTTACTCTCTTTACTACAGACATGATATACTATCAAAATTAATTTCGATAGCAATATTTATGTAACTAATAGATTATCACCTAAGATTAACCATTTCTATTAACATCATATACTTCGCAGTTTTTATTAGCATCGAATCTAGCATTCAGTTAAAATACTTAACAATGATTGTCTTTTCGTATAATGTACAGTTATAATTTTAACAATTTGAACACGCCTGTAAATTAGTTTGTATTCTGTAATTCACTGCAGAATAAGCATTATTATTATTATTATAAAAATTGAAAGACAACGCCTAGAATTTTGTTTATTTTTTGTATTTTCTATTCTAATTATCAAAATTCTTGAAAGCATGTACGCTTCGTCAAAATCGTCAGTATACTAATTCAATAACAGTCATATCACTGTTTAAAAAAAATTATCAAGCAAGATGCTATGTGACTGGTACTCCCTGATGTTACCATTAAATAGCCTTATCACTTGTCATTATATCACTGGAATGACAGTGTGCAATTTTTTTACTAATGAACTCTTCAATTTTTACTTCTTCTTCATATTATGTTGCATAACTACTATGATTGTAATTTAGTAATAGTAAATTCCATTCACTTTTACTAATTTTACGTAACTCAGCTTGCAAATTTTACAGTTCTAGATACTACCTTGTACACTTATCACGTTCAGCCTCGAAGCTTCAAGGCACGCTTGCATGCTTGACGAAATGCAGAAATATGTGTGGAAATCGATAAGAAAAGAAGAACATGAGAAAAATAAGCTAGAGACATCGTAAGCGCATCAGATACACTAGCATTTAATAATGAACGAAGTTGGTCATAATAAGAAATAACAATAACAGACGAATATATATATTAGTGAATGACAGAGTTACATTTTGAATATATTACAATTTCAACCGCATCTTTAAAATTAAATATAAACAGATGACTAGGCAGATTTCAACTGATTCTCTGGTAATAGCATGAATCATAACTATGACTTAATCAAAATACAAAATATTGGGCTCAGTTTCACGACACACTTAAATTGCAATCGTTCAGTATATGCTCGAAAAAGTTTAAATATAGTGGATCATTTAAAACAAAGTGAGAAAGAAAAATCCTAAAACAATTATGACTCAAATGTTGAACAATTAAATGGTAATTATCTACGTGTTTTAATTATTCATTCCAGAGTGTGTTTGCAAAAAACAAACATCTTTGTCAAATATAAAAAAACGTAATAAGTAAACTAATTAGTGAATTCTAATTGTTTTCATATTGACAAAGGATTTTATATTTCAATAAAAAACAGTTAGTTTTCTACCCGTGTAATCAGTAGTATATACACTATATATATATATGCTATAAAGATAACTGCAGTTGATCACTTGTAACAAACAGACAAATGTATGGTGTACTATTTGAAATTCTAAGAAATTATATCGAACTGACATTTGGTACATCAATATGGGATTCTGCTGTGGAAGTAGTTAATGGACATCCACTTGAAATACATGTAAGACAAAATTATTCCACAAAACTATTAACAAAAATAATTACTGCACTATGTGATTTTATCGGACTACCTGAAGAAGACATTTACTATGAATTCGGTATTAAATCAGTTGACTACTTAACTAACAATGGTTTCAGGAATTCATTCCGAGTGTTAGGCAAAAATTATATTGATTTCCTACAAAATGTCAATGAACTACATGAATATTTGCGATTTTCTTATCCGAAACTGAAGGCACCTGATATTAAAATCACTTCAATTAATCACAATGTCATCACTTTAGATTATTCCACTATACGTGAAGAATTCTCCCATTATCTACGAAGCCAACTAATATATATTGCCAAATTGTATTTCGATTTGGATGTTAGTGCCAAATTGACTGATAAAAGGAAGCGTGCAGCATCACATATATACACATTCAAATTATATAATAAAGGTTTATCATGGATTGAATTATTGGAGAAAGATAACCAACTTAACAAGAATATTTCTCTATTAGATTTATCTATTCATTTACCAGAGAAACAATTTCTAGGCATGTTACCATTTCATTTAATGTTAACCAAGGATATAACTCTCAAACGTGTTGGTACAGGATTTCTGTGTTTGAGAAATGATTTACAAGGAAGGAAGTTTACAACGTGTTTTCAAATCTCGAAGCCTAAAACAGATCCAACTTTCGATGGAGTAAGTAGTTTAGTTTGATCCTTTATATCCACTTTTATTTACAATCTGCGTTTAGACACATTTACTTAGCACGATTGATATGCCTGTATCTAATGAACGATGTCTTTGTTTAGCGATGATGGCTACGTAATTTTATAATAATAATTTCCAGGAGTGTCAACAATTTTTATTATCACTATTATTTATTCAACAACATAGAAAATCGTAATCAACTCTTCATATTCTATGATTTACATACTGCTATAGTCTGTTTTAATAAAGGCGATATCAACTATCCGCTAACTATTACAATGATCTAATTTATTGAATAGTGGATGTCGATTTAATTTCTTTGTGAAAATTCCCATTTGAGTATAAATTATACCTGGTTGATATTTCATAAGGTTTGGGAATGTTTCACGTAGACTTCGCTAATTATCATACTCTACCTAGACATATTCCATATGAATGTCTTCAGTGTTGACAATGTCAACACATATTCAGCAGTCAAAGAAATGAATTAATTCATTTATTATCAGTAGACTTATCCAAAACATGTGTGAATAATTTGACAGCTTCCTTATATCTTTATTGCAAATTTTTCAAGCTAATCAGGATTCGATCTGAACAACCTTATCTGTGGGTCGAATAAGCTCTGTTATTTCATGTTAAGTATCACTGTGTGGTGGATAAATCATTCTCCATACAAAATACCACAACATACAACAAAGTTTTGTTCGAGTATTGTTAGCATTCAATGACTTCTGTAATTCGGTAACTCACTATTGATCGTTGTAACGGATTAAATACAAACCACATAACATCTCTAAAATTGTCAATTTCGATATCACGAATTGATCTGAGTTATACAACCACTGATCATCTGAAAGCACTGGAGAGCTGATTCGTCCTAGCGTGGGACTCTCCAATAGTGCGCATCCACAACCTTACCGGCGACCGACTCCAGGACCCTCTGACTTCATGGAGATCGCCTTACTATTATACTTCTGAGTCGACTCCTAACGGTTGATATTTCCAATTCAGTCAATTCGTGATACGTTAAAACGACCTCATTCATGTCATCGGTGGACAACTGCCTCACACCCAATATGGTTGATCTCCACCGATCACGTCTTCACACTAGACTCCAGGAATTATCTCAAGGAACTAGTCACTAATGAGCTGATATTCTCCCCAATCTCTAAAATTAGTTGAAAAACATATCAGTGATAATAATCCTAAAATTTACTGAGACAAAATAAAGTGATAACCGATGAATGATACATAATGTAATAAGATAATTGGCTTAAAATTTCCTATATCATAATAATAATAATAATAATAATAATAATAACCAACTAGGAGGAATTATAACACACTAGAAATTAATTATTTCCTGAAAATACGAGTCAATGACAATGTTTTAATGCTGTTTCTTTTCACGTTCTCCTAATATCTTTTAGATTTATGCCAGTAGATTTACAACCTTCGAAATAATTCTCTTGAATGAAACCACTTCAAAACGTGAGTTACGCTTTTACAGACTCTCCAGTTGATCTTTGTGTATATACAAAGAACTTATTCAAAATACTGTTGAAAATTCCACACCATCTATGGGATACTAGTCAGTTGATAACTCTTGTAAATTCTAATATACTATATAAGTACTATTCACTAATATTATATTGCATCCGAGCTATTGACTGCAAATCGCTTATTATAGTTTCAACGTTTCGTGTGTACATTAGATCTGACAAGTTTACTTATCAATATTTTGCATTATTCTACATGGTGTAATCCAATATTCACAATATTGAATAGTCTAAAATGGCAACTAATTTACAATTTTCATAAAGAAATTCTAATATTGAATGTCAATGTAGAGATTATGATCTGATTGATTTCGTTGCGATGAACTGAGTTTCTTACATTTGTGAAATCTACGTTGTGATAATTAACCTTAATCTTACATTAAGAAAATAAAGTGAGGTTATAAATATTAAGTAATCAGCAAACAATTAAGTGCAATGTACAAAGTAAAGTGTTCTTAACTTCATTTGAATGAACCTATATGCATTAATTTAAATATATCGGGGAGTTCCCATATAACAGTAATCGTATTCGTGCGTAAGATCTGCACTATTTATTTGGGTGATTAAGTTTGTTGAGGCTCATAGATTAAAACCCTGAATACACTAACTGCTGAGGACTTCAATCGACCATTGATTGATCATGTAAAATGAACATCACTGATGACATAAATGTATCACTTTTTCTGATCATGCATTCCATGTGCATTTTAATCACTTCATCAATTAGTTTTAATGATATTTTCAAAAGTACCACTCTCCCAATTATGGTCGAACTATAAGTCGGTATAAATATTTCGAATAGATTGATCACTGAGTAATGAAGAATGTGATACCCTGGTTGTCATTGTAAAGCTGATCAAATTTCGTCTATGAAGAGCCACTGTGAACAACGGTCTAAGTAACTTAATTTGTTGGGAACTAAATTGAGATAAGAGGTGGTTTATTGTCCATAGATGCCCTCCATCCACCCAAGCCAACTTTTTCATTCCCTTACATGTTCAACTGTCATTCATTTATTCTACTTTTATTTGTTTCAGGTAGAACTGCCATGAATGTTTCTGGAGTTGATGAGAAATGTAGATTCAAAGGAGAAATGATCTATGTCGAAGAATGGCAAATGATGCTGTTCATGGGTGCACCTGTGTAAATAACTGCAAATTGATTTATTCGTTTATTTTCTTAACATTTACTAATATGTTATAGTATGATTAGAGAGTGGATCAGTTATGCTTATTATTAATTAGCGTTAACAACTCCAACTGTATACCATAGTAATTTTTCCGTAACGGAATTTTCATTTATTCTTATCATTAAATTTTTAGATACTGTTATTCATAAATACGTTGGCACTTTTACCATAAATAGCAGTAACATTCAGTGAATTTCATTAATTATAAGAGCTATCTCTTTATGATATGAAACAAATTTCAGGCAACACTACGTATTTGTGAATTTGCACAGAACAATAACAACATGGTTTTCATAATTTAATGGATTCATTAGATTTCGTTACCTAAGATCACCTACAACTAGCTTAAGATGACAATTAGTTTTACTAGCATTATTTCAAACAACGTTTTGCAGACCCTAATTAATCAATGAGATTGAGTTCTAAAGGTAGCAAAATATCGTGAATTCCAGTAAATTAAAAGAAACATTCGACACTAGTAAAAAAGATGGTGAATACATGTATAAATAAAATAAATTTAATTAAAAAATTGTGACGTAATGAATAATAATTGATGTAAATAATACTTGACAATTGTGTGATTATAAATTCAAGATTCGGCTTACGATTAAAACGGATTTCAGGAATACATGTAGGCATAATATAAATAACAAGAAGCTTATTTTCCTTCAACTCCGATTCAAACGTGACGATGCTTTTGTGGCAATTACTCGAAAACTGAATTAAGCATTGCATGTCATGAAACTGAATTAATCGTCATATGCAAACAGAATGGTTTTTCAAAACAAAGAACGATTAGTTACTGTATTTTTCTATGTTACCACCTTTTGTATCAACTAGTTTTCGTTTATTTCGCAGAGCAGTTACAATGATAATACAGGGAGAAGGGTCTACATTCGATTGCAAGAACATATTTACTACGAAATTTTGAGTGAACGGCTCAAGGACCCTTAGTAACGTCATTCCAAAACATCACCCTGATACAAAGATTACTTTATGATCTTCCAAGGTATTCATTAAACAACCAAGTTTAACTCTTAAAATTTCCTAAAACCATACCAGTCAAGACTTGAAACCAGATTTCTATATTTTAAAAAATAAGTGGTAAATTCGCCTCTACGACTATGACATTATCTCTATTGTGTTACATCATTTAACGTTGTAACTCATTCACTTATTTTGGTTGTCACCTTCGGATTCTTTTTATTGGACAACCTCACTTTTGAAAGTGATTTACCTTAGCTCACCAAGGTTCTGTTAAGTAATCATTTGAAATCTATGGTTCCATAACCTTTGCACCTTTTTAGTTATTGTAGAATTTCGAATAACTAATTAACTTTAATTTCAGCAGTTACTATTCAATCCTGTTAACTTTCATTAAATATTCTATCCACAATTACTATGTCATGCACCTACTTGCATCCAACAACCTTCATTTTATTAGTATTTTAAATTTCTATTTATAATTTTCTTTTAAAATGTTAACGATTGCGAGCAGCTGATGAAAATAGAATTAGGTAAACTGAATTCGGGTTATTATGCCCAAATGTTTGCTTCCTTCTTCAAGTTTATTATACGGAATTAGACTGTATATGAAATAAAAAGAACATTCAGCGTAATTGACACGCTCGATTAACATAATTACTTCTATCGTGACAATGGAAGCTTTATTTTCTGTAAGCATATAAAACTCGTGGCAAAAAATTATTAAAGAAATAGTCTTTCCAAAAGAAAAGTGAAGACTGTGTTTATTCCTTATGACTACATCAAAAACCTATGCAGCATCCACAAAATGATCACATTTTATAAGTTGTATCGTTATTGTACTTGTGAACAAATCTCCTCGATAAAGGAAAAGAAGTTCCTCCGTATATGATGAGAAGTATAAATTGGTTCCCGGTTCTCAGTCCATCTTTTATATTTGGTGCAAAAAATACGTTGAAATTGATAAATATATTTAATCAGTGTTGCATGTATGTTTGTATGAATAGAAAATCAGATTATTCAGAGTTAGACGATCAGATTAATTTGATCGCTTTGCTTTTGAAAGCTCTGACATCAAATCTATATGGCAATACGATCGTCATGTTTATAAATAATGTGTTGACATTATCATAGTTGTAGAAACTACTGTATACAAGATGACATAGAACATGACTTCATATAAAGGAAAAACGTCGTGTTACATATTATTCTCATATTACATGCTTGAAAATTTAAGTTTGACAAAATATTAACAGAACATATAAAACTAAATAACTGCCGACCCTAAACTCAACAGTGTCAGAAACAATTGCATGTCAGTGACAAAATTTCATTCACATTATTAGCACTCAATTTCAGTTTAATTATGACATATGTCTATCTCTCAAAACACTTAATTCATTCTCCTTATTATTTTCCACTTCCCAATGTAGAATTCGAGATGCAAAACAATTGTATGAGAAGAAACTACGAATTTCTGATCTGAATATGTTCGACAGTAGTCGTGATATAATATTTCAAGGGGAACAACAATCGGATGAAGTTATGAAACTTTATGAAAATGTGAGTAATTAATTGCTTCACAAAATAATTTGATTTAATATGGTTTGTTATATGAGAGTGAATGGTTGGTGAAGTGGTACATGTATTTCAGCAACACCTACTGTAAGCATCATTCACAAACACTGCATTATATTATATTTGATATTTTGTCTGGAGACACAAATACTCACCATTTAGAAATAACAAATTCATGTTAGGTTAAGTCGACGACTACCGTTGATACAAGAAGATGAATCAGTGAGATGTGAATCACTAAGACCATATAATTGAATATATTCCAATCAAGCAGATTATTCTAAACGAAAAACAAAGCTAATGTAATTTCGTTTGAAATCTCAACAACCGATTAATGTACTCGAAACTGTTTGTTGAATTCATAGTGAGGCATTCATTTCATTGAATTCAACACAATACACCTACTTCGTTTCATCTGTTTCCAAATTTATATAAATTCTCGTCATTTGTCTGGCCACGTATCTAGATAAACTATACTATATAATGCATAGCAGTATTTATTTCAGTAGTTACTGTCATGTTTGATCATTTTGGCATTATATCTATTGCAATCCTTTTTATAGGTGTCTCAATCAGCCATTTATCCTATCCATTGTTATTCCTATTTTCATATTTTACTTCATTTCGTCTATATGCGTTAAAATGACTATGTAATATTAAGAATAATATATTTACACTTCGGGTTATATTCTTCTATGACATTGACTGTAGATCGTTAACAAAACAAAAACATCCCTTTCAAGTAATATGTTATACATATAATAAACATACTCGACAACTGTCTAGTCGTTGATTGATCTGAATGGATAATTGTAATTCATCCAACTAGTATAAGATGCATAGATTTTCCTTGGGATACTAGTTGAACACAGATTATTATGCTACTGATGACCTCTCATATCTTCTAGCAATTTTGACCGAAATACTTACTAATGTTGCCAACACCGATCTGCCGAAAGATATTAGCGTATAATTTTAGATATTGTTGATAATGATAACACTAAGGAAGCTAACAATCAAAATCAAGACTTAAATTCACAGGTATCCACTAACACATATGTTGCATGTTTTGAGTCTTCAGGATAACAAACGATCACATATAAGAGTTAAGCATTAATTGTCATATCTAAATATTAAAGATATATGCATGCTTATTTACTAAGCTTACAACATAAGCAATGTCGTACAATTATTGTTGTTATTATAACTGCATTTTTAAAGCAACGTCACAAAGCCAAACAAATGGAAAAGAGTATGTTACAATTAGAAAAAATTCGAAAAGTAACTGATGACTTGTTGTATCAATGCATTCCACGTACAGTGGCCAGAAAAATTCGAAACGGTACTCCAGCAATCGAGACAATTACAGGTTCGTTAAATTCTTTTCAATTACTACCTTAATCATTATCAGTTATCATCTCTTTTAATAAATAAACTACCTGTAAACGCTTATATATATAATGGCTAGCATACACTACATTAAAATTTCAATTATTTATTCTTGTATAAAGTAACCTCCTTCTCATTATCTCTTCGTTGCATGCATAACCTTCAACTTGCAGCCAAAACTCTGTTGTTATTGAGACACACGTTTCCATAGACCGACTAACGACTTCTTTAATTAGTGATCAAAACAGCAAATATTTCGTATTATTCCTAATACTCAATCCACATATTACCCATATTTATGTATAGAATCAAAATAAAGTTGTTGAATGTATTATAGAATCACAGTTATTAGATTCGTGTCTATGTCAGTCTCTATCAATTATATATCCTATAAGGAAATCAAACTTCGTCAATCACAATCATTCATGCACACAATCACACACCAATTACAAAATACTCGTAATACTCGTAATACTCGTAACGAAGATACAACTGACATATATTTGAACCAAAAGAATCCAGAAATACAAGTCAAACAGCATATAGGAACTTCAACAATAAGTTAGTGCATTCAGAGTATATATTAACAAAGGAACGTGCGATGTAAATGTTGCTATGTTCAGGAGTAATCACAGCCTCTACAATATATCCCAAACCACGGGCCGATTGAACAACAAATTGTAGATACTTTAGGAATTTAGCTTATTGTTTTAGTTGGATTGTGACCGGCAACCGGAATCAATAATGCACCTTTCGTCTTATTTCAAACTCGTCAGATGGATGTATCAAAAAATATTCTAAATATAATTCAAGTAGTTGTATTAATTAAATGACAAGCATTTAAGCTTTCACTAATCGTTAATTAATTCTTTTGTGTTAGTTATAGTGAATTAGATCATTAGATTACTTCCACTACTTTAATGAATTATTTTCAAAACACTCGTAAATAACATCACATATTGAAATAAAAACTGTTTATATTTTCATTTCATGGTTTTCATTATTCCATAGACATTTGATGAAGTCACAATATGCTTCACAAAAGTGGTGGATTTCGCTGCTAAATGTATGCATATTGGTGTTGAACAAGTGATCGAATTATTGAATAAAATGTATTCTCTCTATGATGCTTTAACTGAAAATCATAAAGTATACAAAGTGAGTGTATTTCTATTCAATTGTATTATTAAATGTTTGCATTTGTTGATCACTAAGTAGTGAACAATGCCATGTTTGTTTATTCATTTCAAGTGTTGAGGTTAAACTCTCTTAATCAAGTTGTAATTTGACTACAAATTTAGGTGATTTGCTAGTGTAAGGAATTAACTGTAATGGAAGGTGATTTTGTAGAAAGTCAACAGGAACTCGCGTCAATTTCATATAATTTATATCTGTACTTAATTAGTGGCATGAATATTCTGTGGCGTAAATTATACTAAAGTAAAATGAACTTGTTTACGTTTTTATTACTACAGAGTATATCTCATCATAATTCAATTCGTTAGAAGGGAAACAATTGAAGAATTTATTGGGAGTGTAACATTTGGAAACAACTAATTATATTTCAGTTGGGATGATTATTTTTGTGGAGATTGATTATTAGTTGATTGAATATGTCACAGATTGATATTGGCAGGGTATTATTAAAAACTAGAGAGCGCTAGACGGGCTTCTCGTTCTAGTGTGGAACTCTTCAGCAGTGCGTCCACCAGGTTCTTCACCAGTGGCTTCAGGTTGAAGGTGAACACCTAACAATCTGCACTACTGGGTCGGGATCCAATGGTAGAATTCTCACTTCCATCAATTTGTGATATCGCGAGACGACCATTTACATTAGAACGCAATAGCTATCCAGTGCTCCCTGGTTTTTAATGGCACCATACCAACTGTGACATTTCAATCAACTGATTATATGTTTGACTTTTGTTTGCTTTTACTTTGTCGTCTACACTTATTTTCATATTATCTTATTAGTGCTATTCTAATTAAATTACATTTAATGTAGAAGATAAGTCTACTAGATTAGTTTGTAAGAGTTTTCATCTAGAAAATTTCGTGTACATTTAGTTTCTAAATTCATCATTAAACGAAATATCGTCCAGTCTTCCTATTTACTTCTTAATCTTTTCAAAACCAATGAAATAAACTGATTACAATTCTTTATTATCATTAATATTACTATGTGACGAATTTTAATCATCACTCACTCCATTTTACAAAGTCTTAGTTGATTTCATTTTAAATGAAATTTAGCCTTTAACGACAAACATTTGATCTAACTGTTACCATAGCATCTCCTATGTTACCCATATACGCAGATACCTAAATATACTTGATTATTAATCGTATTATTTCGATTGTTGTTTAAGTTTAACAATCTACATGATGAATACTATGTCAACATAAACATTCATATTTTACAAATAACTCTAAAAGAAAAATATTTTCACCTAATTATCTTTGATACATAAATTATGCATTTTCGTCAGAATTGACTATTATTGTAATTAGAATTGTAGGATGTGATGTGAATTTCTCGAAATGAATATTCATTATTGTTGATGAATTAACTTGTCTTGTAAATTAAAGCATCAACAATTTCTAACCAAATAAACATGATAATACAATTTAACTGAATAGAAGGTAGAACATTATCATTATAGGCTATGTGTATATGAAAGTGTTTTATTCATAGTTTGAAAAAAAACCTTTCTATATTCACAATGCATACTAATTACAAAAATTGATACTAATTATTACGTAACATCTAGTGCAATGCATATTTGTTTATCTCTCGTTTTGTATTTATCAAAAAAATAATCATTCTGTTTCATTTTTATAATTTAAATTAAGTAATTTCATTGCTTAGTCTAGAAGGTATGAAATTGACAATTAATCTTTCTTGAATCTCAAAATATAATTAAATGGTTATGAAGTTTTCCATACTTATAAATTTACATTTATTGAGATTTGATTATAAGAAAACTTAAACGAAGAGTACATTGTATTTATTTGTATTTAAAAAAGGTTGAAACAATTAATGATAGTTATATGTTGGTTTCTGGAGCACCACATAAAACTGCACTACATGCTGCACATATAATCGATACAGCATTAGAAATCATAGAAGCAACTCAACTCGGTCTCTGTTGGCCAGAGACTAATAAAAATAAGCTAGTCAATAATAAAAATAAAATAATTCATACAGATGAAAACTTACATCTTTACATTGGATGTCATACTGGTCCGATTGTTGCTGGTGTAGTTGGTTACAAAACACCACGATACTGTTTGTTTGGTGATACAGTCAATACTTCAAGTCGAATGATGAGTCATGGTTTAGTAAGTTGGCGTGGGTATTAAGACCCAAACATTTTAATGAGTACGATAATGGTAACGAGATTGTCATGTATAAATTCTGAATTTAAAATTCAGTCGTCAGACTACATTTTATGTTCTCTGAATTTTCTAGTGTGTTCTTTAGGTATCTTATGTATACTATTTATATTGTTGATAAAACTTATGATAAATCAAAGAATATAGCTTTCTTAAGTCATTATATAATGACATCAAAGTTTGTGAAAATGATAAAATACCAGTACTTTCATCATGTTAGTAGTAAAAGTAGATGTTTGTTGGTTTCCGTTGTAATCTTCACTGACTTTCAGGAAGATTTTGTCAGCATGATCTTCAGCTTTGATGGCTTTCAGGATTATTCTGAGCATTTATAGTAGATTTAGTGCAAGTATATTGTCCCCAATTGAATAGATATTTCAAGTGTCTAACACTGTTGTCGATTTAATTTTGCATAGTGATTTTACGACTCCATTTATGCATTTATTGGTTAGACAGTATAAACTAACTAATAGGCGTAAAAACAGTTTAATCGGGAATTTCTTATTTGTGATTCTAATTGAGTGCATACAAAGAATTATACAAACCGAGAGAAATGATACATTTTTCGACCTTTTGAAGTAATCTTTCTCAATGTATTAGCATATATGTTTCTTAGAATCTGTTCTGTCTTATTTTGTCCTCGCATGCATCACTTGTTTATCTGAAGCTTCATTGAATACAAATTCATGCTGTGCTGGTTTTGCAATGCGAGTGATTTGTGTTTATTGATCTGTACAGAATAAATCAGTTCAATATTATGTGGACAAGAACAAAGTCTTAGAAACATCTGCTTTTAGGGAACTTGTATTAACAAAATCCCAGTTGGAGTGAGTATCAATAAACTTAAAACGGATTACAAGTGATATTTGCTGCAATCAAACTTGATACGATATTCCACAATCATCCGAATATCAGAACAAAAAATATGAGCAGGCATAGTTAATTAACTTCATATGTGTTCATCTACTAAATCATTTGGGCTTGTAGAGTTAGTTAAAACGGGTGCACGATTAGTCTAGTTAGTTATCAGCTAGTAGTCATGGAACTACAAGTATGTGATGAATTTTCCACTCATCATCTAGAGTTATACTTGCGTATAAGATGTATAAAATTTAGACGAGTAAATAATATCTAAGTTTTTCCCTACCAAGATGAGTTTACTAATTCATCAATACATACTTCTAGTCATCGAGTCATGACTCAAAGTATGAAAACTTTCAGTTTAGTTGTTACAAGAATCGTATCTATTAGTTATTTAGCTGTCGTTATTCTGATAGTAGAATTATACATAACACTCTATTTAAAAAGCTTATTATGAACACATATACATTTGTTTGACAGATAATATTTCTAGACGTTACAGACCCAAGACTTTGAATCTAGTTTCAATTCTGATTATGTAAATTCCTCTATGTATCCAGTGAATCAAAATGGCAATCAAACTATAAGTATAATCGTAATTTTCTAGTACTTTATTACTCTACAGTTTAATGTTTACTTCACCATTCATTCATAATTGTTTCTTACATTACAAGCCAGATAAAGTACATATCAGTGAATCCTGTGCACAATCTCTATCGCCATATCCATATGAAATAGAATGTCGAGGAGAAACTCCAATAAAGGTAATGTGTACTACAACTCTAGCCATGAATAATCTATGTTCTCATTCAAATAAATCATAAATTAGTATTTTGAAATGGTAAGCGGTTTCAAATGAATACTGGTTTACCAGTTGATGATTAGCATTGATTATCTGAAATTAAAAGCTTAAAGCATACTGCGACCATGTTTCACATTGGTCTACGTTACTATTGGATGGTTCATGCTGACATGTACATTGAAAACTATTGTACGGCTTGCGATTATCATATTCATGAAAATATGTCATCCTAGTAAACTTCATCAGAATAATCTATGATAATGAACTCCTTACCAGCTGCACATTGTTTTCCGAGGACATGTTTACAACAATATTAATGTCTGAACGTGTAACCTGTATACCTGCCATCTCTGATTGAAAAACACAATGTTCGCCTAAAGAATTTTTTCAGTGTGTAATACACAGGCAAATTATCATTCAAACTGGAGAAATACGACTTTATGTAATAGGTAACCTAAATATTTAACAGAAAAAGCAAATAATTATTATTTATAAATCACAAACACTTTAATTTGACTTAAAAGAATCCAGTTTATTTTTGCGTTGTTGTAAAAATTCTATAGGAACTTGTTGGTCTTTATCTTATATTTACAAATAAATAAATCAGCACCATTTGCTAGATAATCTTCTGTAAACTTTTAGATGGTTCTATAGCCATTCTGAACTCGTTCTAGTATTTTCATGGATTTAAAACACTTCAATGACACCATACATGTATATTTCGAGTTTGATTATTACGTTCATGTAGTTGTTATATAGTAGGTAACAGTGAACGCGAAATCGATGAAAATATTATTTTCTATAACATTCAGTTTGCAAGTATGCGTAACAATTTTATATATTATTTTATTACAGAATAGATTACTTAGAATGGACATATGAGTAATTTGCGAAGTTTTACATAAGCCATCTTTTATGGACGTTGATAATAATGGAGATAAATGTAATTATTATGTAAGATGTTGAATCCCTTCAAAGAGCCACATCAGTTATTTTTTATGCAATAGACATGTGCCAATGTATAGATAACAACGATGTTAAATTTAATCTATCTCAAAGGAGTTCCGACTAAAAACTTAAGATTTAAATACAATAGCACGATTGTCATACCTGTGAAAGCATTTTGACTTAACTGGACAATTCTGCACTAAAAGTATAAATATTTTATGGAATTAATCATTACAAGTTATGAACACACAGTCCCACTATTTCAAGTGTATCTGATTAGCCTAATGTATACGAAATAAACGTTTTTTGAAAAAAAATATCCTAAAGAAGTATTTAAGCGACGTCTTTAAACATTTTGGGTTAGCTTTAAGATATATTATCTGTCGTCATACTAGTATCATGTATTTTAACTTTAAATTCAATCTTAAATGTTTTTACCTTTGATAGGGAAAAGGAAACATGAAGACATATTTCGTGATTGGAAGAAAATCTGAATTCACCTTACTTAACGAAACTGACAGAACAATTCGCAGTTTTACTGACGTTCTGTATGAAGACATACACCGAGAAGACAAAACACCATCGGAAAATTCGGATAATTCGGTTGAATTTTCTATCAATTTATCTGACAGGAGTGGAACTACAGAAGAAAATACACTCATAGAATCTCCGAAGGACAACATTGAAGATCTAGAAACCGATGTAAAACTATTAGAGAAACAAGAGAAAAGATCGGATAAAGAAGAAAGTGGATGTTTTGATAAAAAATCAAGACGACCTATGTAAGTTATATTCATTCTCTAATCTTACATCACCTTCAAACGAGAATATTGATATCAACAATGGACACGAGAATTCCAGTTTTGTCAATAACCAAAACACAACTGAAGTTCTAAACGAAGCTGCTCGCCGACTAGTTGAAACAAAACTGATAGATGTAAAGAATAAACAGAAAGGTAAACAGAATATAACATTCAATCTTGAGAATCCAACGGAAATCTTGAAACATTCTTCTAGTGAACTAGAATTACATAAGGTAGACAACAATACTGATGAAGTAACTCAGTACAAATCTAAACCAAAACATTTCGAACGTTCTAGACTGGTTAAACTTAATCCAACAAACGGAGTTCCCAGTGATTCTGTTTCTGGGAGATCCATGAAAGTAATTCACTATAAAGTTGATGGCGATAATTTGAGTTCAAATGCCACGGAAAATGTATCAAATGATAACGATAACACAATAACTAGGATGTCTGAAAATCCAGAAGATGGTAAGTGAAATTTTACCTCCTTGAAAATCATTATTACGATACTACACCACTCTTTAGAGCAAATATTATTTTCATTTTGTCTGGAATTCATCATTTTACTTTATAATCTATTAAGGTCATTCAATTTTGGATTGAAAATGGCCTTCTTTGGTGAAATTGTCCCTTAGTTTAGACAAAGTTTATTAATGAATTAACTAAAATACAATTTGTCTGTGAATATGGTGTGTTGCTAAACCATTGAAACGTAAGTGTCTAAATCCTAGTCCAAACGAATTCTTATTACATGTATATTAATTGACCATATAACTAGCCATATAACATAATCCATGTTGGCATTATCCCAAACAATATGTCAGATTATATAAAGTACCTTACTGAATAGACTTGATTGGCTGAACACAGAAGTTTTGATTCCATTATTAATGAATCTTTAAAATAATTGTCATTCAGTTACGTTTCTTAATATTGTTACACCATCTCTAATTTTTTCCGTTAATATTTAACATACATTTACTTGTAATTTCATCATCCACAATATAAGGCGTATATATTGGTCACTGTTATCACTGTGCAAAATGTATTCAATATCTATACGTTCAACACAAACTTCATTATTCTTTCATACTAATTTGACTGTGACGATTATAGTCTGCAATAGTATTGTTGAATTTATGATCATGTATAAATGTCTGAAAGTCACGCTTACAAAAGATAAGTACGAAATATCGAATGAATGAAAATCTACTATGCAATTATTTAAGGTATCAATTCTAATTGTTCATTCCACTGTATGAAATAAGTATAAGATACAGTAGGAAAGTGTTCCTCATTTTGGATGCGGAATACCAGCTCGAAAGATATAAATTTTGGCTAGGATATTTGAAATCAAATAATTATGGTAATTCTACTATGAAATTTTCGATTACTGTTAGATTATCTTGGTATTAATAAACTAACAAGATGGAAACGATAGTTATTTACATTCATTTTTATATTGGAGATAATACTTTCATTCCTTTGTAACATGGATTCAGTCAACTTATTTAGATTTTTAAATAAACTATTATTCACTAGTAACAGTACAAAATTTCGTTTCGACTGGTTGCTCACTTAGTAGTAACAGCTTAAAACTGATTAGTGAATATAGTCATGTTTCCCAGACCTTTATAGTGTTGGTTGAATTCTGTTGATCATTTTGTAATGTGACTACATGTTCAAGTTACTCGACAGGCAGGAATCATATTGAGACGAAAGATAAGCTTCGTTAACAAGTGTTATCTAGAATAAAATATGTATCAAAGTCTTCCTGAAGGTCAGAGTAAAAGCATCTTCCATCCTAGTATGAAATGTTTCTATTTTTTCCATTTGAAATACATTTTTACATTTTGAATTCATATAAAACATCACCAACTTGTTTGATTTAAATTTAAGCTGTCCAACATTATCTTGAAATAGTCAAAAAGGATCGTTTTGATGCAGTGCCTGCTTTACCATTCTGTTCACCTCCGGCAAATGCACTCAAAGACTTAGGTAAGTTGTTGTATATTTAGACAAACACGAAAATTTGCATTTGTTTTCGTCTTGTTTTTACATATTATTTGTTGAAAACAAAAGAAATTTAGTAGGTAACTCCGAATCTACATTTTGTACATGTCTGCATTTGCTTACAGAATATTTTCATATCTCATTAGATATATTGAAATATGTAATGCACAACCCCGCCTAGTGTAGTTTATTCTGGATTATTCAAATTTATATCAATCTGCATACATCTCACTAATCAACCAGTAAGTTTTAATGAGTTTCTTCGGGCAAATGACTGGTTTAAAATCCACAATGTATGTATTTGGAAAAAGTAACTTAACTGGAGTATTAAGGAATAGTACTTAATCTGTCAATATTATAAATGTGCTATCGTTATTCGTGCATCGGTAAACCTGGTTTAATACGGTACTGCAATAAACTATCTGTTTGATGAAAATAGCTGCAGTATGAAATTAATAAAAGAATGCATCCAGTTAAACGGTTTCATGTCTAGTGTATTTGCTTACTAAATTCTATCAATCAAGTTACAATAGGGCTACCAACCCAGTGGGCTTGTTAAAAATTGGATTGAGAGACGGATAGAATACATAAACCACATAAAACTTAAGCAGTATGCACATTATGTCGAGTCATTAAGTCACTTTCTAAACTGTAATATGATCAATAGAAAGGCTTTGGTTACGCGGCATTTCGTCAAGTAACTTAGATATAATTGAAAATCACTCTAGCTAGAATTCAAACATTCTCAATCCAACGAATTTAAATGACTCAACAAAAGCCAATCGAATCCATTTGGGACTACTTAGCTGACAAACAACACTCGGTGACTAATCAGTGTGAACATCTCACTATTAAAAGTGAATATGTTGCGTTTGACATAGTAATGTCAACGTATCTAACTGCAATACAAAAAGGTGATATATTGTATATCGCAGAATGGCTTAGATCCAATAGGAATGTAGATACGGTTTGATTATTACCTTCCACAATCTAGCTTCGCTAAACTTATCTGTTATGAATCCTAATTTTTCTTTATAGTAGGTAATCCAGTTATCGAATTTTAAAACTAGAAATCACACCACTGAAGTAATTAGTAATTAAAGCTCAATTACTTTGTTGCTTTCACCTATTATTGAAAATTGTACAACTCAAACAATTTGTGATATTGAGCGACTTTCCTCTGATGTCATCGATAATAATTGTGTCACTCCTTCACGTGTCTCAGTGCTACTGGTCACTACTATACATTAAGACTTTTGGAACATCATGGAGTTAGTCATTTGTTGATCGAGGTGTGAATCCTACCAATGGATATTGACCCAACGGTGCTGATAGTTATGCGACCGCTCAAATACTTGAGATACTCTGTGTTTCATCCCTGAGAAGCGTTATGAGTATCTACTCAGATGAGTCCCATAATAAATAGAAGTGGCTTTTAATGGCATATGTCCTTTAAGTTTAAGTTTCAGTAAACATTCCATGGTTATGTGGCACTGTATCCACACACTTATTCAATCATCTCTTCATTGTGTTCTACATTTCTCTTTAAATTTAGATGCATGCTAATGTTAATAGTTATTGCACTAATTTCTTTCGCCGCCATCATTTATTGACAAGTGGCATTGGTTGACTTCAGAATTATAGTATTCGTCAGTTAGATGAAACAAAGTAATAAGTCGGATTGAATTCATTCTCGTTCCAGTCAATCACTATTTTATGTTAGGTAATTTGAAGCATTTAACTTTCGAAATATAACTGAATAAATCTAAACCCACAGTAGTGATATTAGTAGTAACGGTCATTCTACATTTTTGTAAACAAACAATTCAACATATTTTCAATTAAACTTATTTCTATTCTTCAGCTTCAAATTTTATGCGAAGAATCGATGAGAACCTGACAGAGTTTTGGGAGGAAAATATGCGCAAATTGAAAGATTTAGGGTGTTGAATACAGCATCAGTCATGTTGTTCAGTGTCTATTTTATGGTAAGTTGTTATGGGTGTAGGAATTTGTAATTAATGTTTACATTGCAGTCAGTCAATGAATATTTTTACCACTAAACTTGTGTTGGATATATTTGTCATCAGGTTTACTACTTTAACATATTACAACCTAATTTAATGATAAACAATCGGTTTATCGGAAATATATTCAATGATACCCGAATATATGGAGTAGTGAACAGTTTTTTCGGATAACTATTTTCATGCTGTTTTCAGCAATCCAATGTGTAAAAGGATACAACCATAAATTAATGTCAAGTTCAGGAACAGTATCGTTCATTCATCGCAATGCACTCAACTTGATTACTGATTTACTCCGCTTGGTCCAAAATGAAATTACGAATAGATTCGACAGTATGATGAGATGATAGAGTTGATCTGAAAAATATGTTTACGCTGTCAAAACTTATTATAGAGACTAATTATTTTACGATTAGTTCAGTTATATGTTAGTTAATTAAAACAAATTAAAATAATACACCGTTTGCCATATTAGTTCTCATATTTCATAATAAATATGGATTATTAATACTTCACAACTCAGCAGTTATTTTATGCTTACACTATAAAGTCTTTATAGATTTAAGTGAAATGTTATTTGCTACTTCTCTCTTTTGAATATAGATCATTTTAGAAAAGTCTGATAATCACTTCATGTAAATGAATTGTTGTGGTAATTGATGAATTAGAATTCGATATCATGAATTAGCTTGTGTTAGATAGCCATTCAAAACAAGGAAGCACTGTGTAGTTGATTCGTCTTAGAAAGGCAACTTTTCAGCAGTATTCATCCGTGGATCAGGCCATTTCGTGATGTCAAGTTCAAATCTAACAACCTTCAAAGTATTCATTTGCATTCAGTGTCAACTTATTACCGACTAACTTCAGTAGGTAACTTCGGAACTTCTGGTGAGAAAACGTGATCAGTTAAGTCCAATTATCTCAGGTATGGGGCCACCTAAACATATCGCGAAACGACTGAAATTAGAAATAATAACCGTTAGATGCTGGCTTAGTCATCTAATAGTTGAGCGCTCTCTGCGAAGCCTGAGAGTTTTGAACTGGATTATTCGGTGGAGTAGCAGATGCCTAATGCTAATGAGTCCGGCATTAGGTCGAAACAATTGCTCACTTCTTCCTGGTTTTCAGTGGTTCTCTGATTTAAGCCGATTCGTAATATCAAATTTAAACTCAGCAACCTCCACAACACCCAATCATAATGTTAAAATCTTTTGAAGAGCATGACATAGTTGAGCCACTTAATCAATATCCAGTTAAACCATGGATATTTTTTAAACGATGAACTTGCTTGTGAAGAATTACAGACACTTCCAAAATGTTTGTTAAATTACTAACCACTATGTAGAAATTAAATATCACATATTAAATATCAATAGTTTAACATATTTAGTTCTGCTAAGAATGATAATAGAGGATTAAGTCGGTGCACAAAATTGTCATCTATTTAAAACTTTTAATATGGAAAACTGAATAGGCTTGAAGATTGTCAAATGAACAGAGTGGTGACTAGAAGACTTCATGGTGGTGAGTCAACTCGTTAAATTTATGTTCTTGAAATGAAAAATCAAAGAAAGAAAGCCTTTTAAATTATGCATCTAAGATAATTACTGAGTTATAAAACTATTTGTGCATTTGCATTAGTTCACGATGTACTTTTTTCTAATAAGATGTTTTTTGGAAGTCGTGGCTTAGAAATTTGGTTGGGTAACCTTGATCACTGATAATGTTAAACAATAATTTAAAATGCATCAAATGAAACCAGTATTTTCAAGGAATCAAAATCACTGTATAATTATTTAAATACAATTGATATTTCAGTCACACATAAGAGGTATTATTAGAGTTTTCGTGCTACATTACCATTTATTGTATCCATATGTTGAATATGATGCATTTACAGTTGAGGAATTAACATGCCCCAGCTACATTCAGTTTGACAGCTGTGGCAGTTTATTTCTTCTTACTACACTGCATATTCAGATGTACTTAAGATACAGTTTCACAGTTAGTTATAGTTTATGCTGATATATCCACTACCTGATGACTATCTATTGCAACTGAACTATCTACAACATTTGATTACCTTTACTTAAAGTACAGAAGGTTTCAAATCACTTATGTTGACAGGTGGCTACTAAGAGCATCTTAAAAGTTGACACTGGGTTAACCGTATCGCTTTTCAAATACCATGAGACAGTAGTGTCATTACATGTCTGCAGTATGCCTCTGTTTTGTCACCCCTTAGTGTATTGATTCTTACTTCTATCTTTCAGTATAGATCATTACTGAAAGGATAATAATGATTCAAAGGTTGTTGTATATAAATCTGATAACCAGTTCATGTTTTATGATAATATAACAGAAATTTTTGATTGTTTCCACGCAAAAATGTTACTTACAGTCATTTTACTTCATTTATTGTTTAAACTCTGAAATTTAGATTCCTTTAAAATAGTTAAAACTTATCTGAAAATTATCATTATACAAGTTCTTTCTAATACTAAATTTGTTGATTACATTCAAATATCACTTTTTCACTTTTATGTTCAATACATTTATTAGTTCAGAGCATAAGTTTGACAGTCAAATGTAAAGTGAGGAGATTTGAGTATGTACAGTAGTTCATTAGGAACTTTTTTATGCTTAATAGAATGCCCAGTGTTTCTGTTATACAACAATAAAAATGATAACTATACAGTGAGAAAGATATATATTTTCATTCACGGTATCCGGAAGATGATCATATACACACAACTTTTCAAAAAAAGATTTGGAATAACTTGAATTAGACTACTTGACATATTTGTAACACCTATTACTTATCACAACGACCTATATATGTGGTGTCATATAATATGAAGAAACTCAATAAAACTTTAAATTAATCCGAATTAGTCATTAAATCAGTTTATTTAATCTATCCATGGGGAATTGTAAATTTCGGTTATTCTTTCGGAACCAAATACTGAAGTACTACCTATCATTTGGTGTAACTGTTTCCTCTTACCTGGATTGTTTAGTTGCGGGAGATTTCGTCGTCATTGTCTATAACTCTATCGGCACAAACTTCGAATAGATGTGAGCTGTGTAATTTGCTCAGTCATTTTTTACACATTCATTTTAATTCCATCCCCTCTTGATCGGATGCATAGTATTGCAGTTGTTTAGTAATTTTCGTATTACTTGATAAACTGTTCTCATTGACTACCGATTGACCTGAATACCAAGCCTCTAAAAATTCCTTGGTTTTCTTCATATTTTCTTTGTCTAAAATTAACACGTTTGTCCAATCAAACTTATGTCCATAATTGTCCACATGTATTGATATAAGAGACGATATGTCGTGGCGCCCGACGCCAAATTCATGCTCATGTAGGTGGAGATGGAGACGTCGGCCGCTTTGTCAGACGCAGTGTTTATCACAGTTACCTGTCTACAATTTAGTACAATTCCTACTTTTTCACTACTGACTTCACTTCAAATTATTCATCTAGATAAAATGATAGACGCTTGACGATGCAACAAATACACCTAACCAAATTCACTTTGAAATTGATATAATTAATGTTTAATATACATTCAACTTACTTATTCGTTTCTCACATTCTCTTACTGTTTTCAGATCAACTATTGTGTTTAGCATTAACCGAATCGCTTATTATTCAACTAGAGTCCTACAATGTGTCTGGCTAATTGAACAATTCAGAATAAGATTGGATTATGTTCTAAATGGTCGAATATGCGCTTTAACATTCTTTTATGTTTGTCCTATTTATTTATGTTTAATTATATGTGTTTTTATCTATAGAGTAGCGATTAAGTCATATCGAAAATATATCACTTTTGCTCCAAATTACCGTGCTTCTCAGACATTGTATGGAGAATAGGCATCTGGAAAAAATCTAAGTTTTTTACAGGATAACTTCATCTCCTTAATACTTTAGCCATTCTACCGATAACTGATTTTGTATACGATACTCCTCTCAAACGAATAATTCGGTTTTAACTATTTTGTATGTTTCTTCACACTCCATCTTAATGCTTTTAAATTAAGTTTATGGTTACCTTTTTAATAAAATTTTAAGTATGATAGTTAGCTAGACAACGTGTTAAGGGAATAGAAATAAAGACTTTTAGCTACAAAAAGCTTCATTCCTTTGGTTACCATTTGCTGAAGCAGTACAATCACATTAATGCTTAGTATAAGTTGGCAGTCTAAAACAATTCTACTGATCAATTCACCTGTCACTACTTGTGAAATGTAGGCCATCAACCAGCATTCTCTAACCAACTCCCTCCTGGGTTCTTCATTTTATGTCTGTCTCTAATTCCTTACTGAACGTATTTCTTGGTCCTTCTCTTTACTTTTCGCCTTGCGGATTCAAAGTTAGTGTTTACATTTTGATGCAATTCGGTGGTTTCTGCAATGTATGTCCTATTCCCTACCAACAATTTTTCTGACTTCCTCTTTAGCTGGAAGTTGATTTATTCTCTTCTACAGTTGGTTACTGCTGATGGCGTCTGCTAAACAGATCTGCAGTATCTTTCGTAGACAATTGTTTAAAAATGCTTATCTGTTGAATGATGCTTTTCATAGCTTCTTCAAGTTTCAGCTTCATACAGTAAAGCTGTCTTAACACCTTCTTCGATAACTTTTAATAATATGATAAGAAGATGAAGTTAATCAAAGTTGTCACATATTAGCTCAATGCATTTCGGACAGTCTGATCACACATAAACTCGTTAAGACATGTTTACATTAAAAAAAATAGTCTAGTTGACCCTTATTAGAAGATAGTAGCCTATTTAAAAGCAGAAATAAAATGATTTTTTTAAAACAGGAATTTCCAGTATCAAGTGTGGGTTGTATAATAATTTAAGGAAAGTAATATGGAAACAGTGAAATGAGATTTCGAAGATCAAAACATAAAAGTAATGATAATAGGTGATTATCATGTAAAAATAGGTTATGAAAGCCTCGTCATATTCTACAATTTTCAGTTCAAATTTGATGATCACAAAACAAAAATAGCCAATTTGAGGTAATTACGTCATTTGGATATAAAAGACTTCTGCTTATGAATATTGGACTGTTAATGTCAATGTAGTATTCAAGTAATCCTCAACTTATTTAAGTTTATACGACAACTGAAATGATATGATTATTACTCGATGGTATATAGACACTTTGGGGTAACAAGGATGGGAGGGTGACAATCAGATTAAGTGTTTTCTCGTCTAGTTTAGAATTTATAAACTAGAGTGAATGATAAGCGAAACTTGTCACATTAGTCCTTAGTCAATAGAAATGATGATATAGTAAATAACAACCAGATCAAATATTTGTATAGTTCGGATGCATTTGGATCTTCCCGTTGATTTGTCATGGAATAAAATCTATCAGTCTTTGTTGGCATATATGCATCCTGAGCGGATGGTTTTGATATAACTATAGACCACAAGTATTATTTAAGTTAGGTTAGGATTGTCAGGCGGAATTCAGGACGAGCGTTTTGTCCACTTCGGGACTCGTCGGTTGGATGTACCTGCACTCCAGTGTTGATGTTCACATCGAGATACAGGTACATCCAGCTGACTGAGTATGAAAAGTTGAAAGTATTATAGCCACGGTAGAATGAGAAATTGTACCCGTTACTTCTAAACTTAGAGTTTTTGCTTGTAAAATCTATCCAATGAATGTATGTCCCCTTTGCTTTAAGCTCAGTTGTTTAGATTTGCAAATGTCTCTTGTAAGATGATGTAGTTAAAACTAGAAATTAGGCATCGCCTTTTTCGGCGGGGTAATACTTGGAGGCACGTTTATAAACGGTTAGCTTTGTGCATCTGATGTAGCCTCCATCATAAACGAAAGTAAATAATTTGATGCACACTATAACAATGGAAAGCTTCTCATTAACCTCAGAATTTAATATGCTAATGAATGCTAAGAGTATTTTTCAGTAGACACATGTGAATAAAGGTTACATTCAATGATGATTTTAGTCACTGTGAATAGAAAATGTTGTTCAGAAACAATGTTTCATCAAAATTCTCTGGTGGGTTATTCCCATCTTATAATAAATATTAATTATTTATATCAGACGATTTGATGGACAAAATATTCTCAATGATGGATAATACAGTTCATTTCAAATCTGTCTCAGTGAATGCAAACTAGATGAAACCAATTTTAGAGTAGAAGACAGTGGTAGATTAGTAAGAAGGCATATTCGATCGTAGACAGATTATAAACTGATTCAGAACCTTTAGATCATCCATCTAGAAGAGAAAGGTTGTCCCATAGACAATTTCTGTTTTACTGCATCCAGAATGATCCCTTTCTATTCTGCGAATTCCTACTAAGACAGCAGGAATGTGTCCGTTCATTGTTTGAAGCTGATAGTGAGGATTAAAATTCCAAATGAAACTTTTCAACCATCCCGTTTGTTTGTAAGTGATAAGCAGTTGTCTAGAAGCCTGTTATGCCCAGAGGTTTGTCACATTGTAGAACAGCCTGGACTTAAACCGACGTCAGTAGACTGTCGTGATAGTTATCTGGCAGCAAAAGTTTTCAATCCGTCGTTCAACGACGGAATGTGTCATAGTTCCAGCTGACATGCTATTCATAGAGAATGCTTTTAGTTTTCAAATAAAGTTATGTATCCATGTTGTAAGATGAGAAAATTAGTTCAGTTATAATCCTATTAGATAGGGAAGGACGTGGTTGAAACGCACGTCTGGAACTGAAAAGGAAGGAAGAATACGTTTGTTTTGCATATAACCTCAGATTTTTGGTGGTACATGAAGGACTGTGTTCTATGCGTAAGGTTTAGGTTTACTCAAAGCCAAAAAAATCATTGAGCGACCAGTTTGATTATAGTGCTAACAACAGAATGAGACGTGTCGTGCAAGAAGACGTTACGACGATGTTTTCTAGGCACAACTGAGAGGACTATAACAGTGAGAGAACCACTAGAAGGAATTTTTTTCATATGTACAAGTTGTCTTTAGTTGGAGCTTGAGCATTATTATTGAATGCTCATGATGGAGGGTGGTATTTTTTTTAAAGTCAAGCTAGTTCATGTAAATCGATTCCTTGGATAACGGCCAAAGTGATATATTCTTGATTTGGTGTCTGTGACTGATTTATTCACTCCAGACATAAGTAGTATACTCGCTGTGAATTTGAAACTGAAGTCTTGATGGCGAGACTTTTCCAGGGATCACTTATCGAAAGATGAGTTCAGGAAAAGTGTATGAGTTCGTGATTACTAAAGATAGTAAATTTTTTGATCGAGTGTTTGTGTTCTCATACAGTATGATTCATTACTAGTGGCTTCCTAATGCAAGTCGTACTTTGATTCATTATCATACAATCGTCTCAAATAGAATCTATGAGTTTTCCAGTCGGCGGTAATACCGCGTCAACGGCAATAAAGAAGACGATTAAGATCGTTGTATGCTAACAGATTCCTATGGATGTTATTTCTTCTGTTGACATAAATGATTTCTCCATTTTTCCGTATATTTTAATCGTACTTTGGTTTCCTCAGATTTAGTCTGTCAGCAGTCACATCAAGAATGTGCAGTTGTATATAAAATGTTGTCAAACATTTATTAGTTCTTCAAAGGCTCTCAACCACCTGGTGGTTAGTTTCGAGTATTTCGAAGTAACTTTTACCTTATTTTTCCGACGATAAATATCATGGAAACCAATGGCATGTCCAAAGCTGTTCAAGGAATGAGTTTCATTTTAGCATTTTACAATAATATCGTTCATTTAAAGCCTTCCAAACGCGACCTCTTGGTACTTATGATGTTTCTCTTCATCAGGGTTTTCTATTAAATCGATAATAAAGTATGCATGAACAAAGTCAGGATAAGAAAACACACTATACATAAAACGCTGGAAGGATTGAGCAGTATTTGGCAATCCAGATGGCTTGTAAATTAATTCGTAGAGTTAAAAGTGTACGACGATGGCTGTCTTGAGGATTTCATTTCTAATCGTGGACGTTATATTGTGCTTTTACCGACTAGAATTTGAGTAATATAGTCATACCTTCCAACTTAGCTGTCAGGTTATGGTTGATGGGAAAGTTTTTAAAAAACCATACGTAACGAAGATAGCTGTATGCTGTTTGATGGGTGGATGGTTATCAAGTTTAGGATGATATCAGTTCCGTTTTACGCCATCTTTAGCCTTCCATGAGAGAGTCAGTGTGCTTTCAAAAGTACACGTTGTCCTGTAGTCATGGCAAAATGAGTAAAATTGTTGTTTAGACTTGATAACTTATCCGTTGTTAGAGTATTGTCCGAAAATAAAGATTATTTAGATGTTTTAATAGGACTGAGCATGAACCACATTCTGGAAAGTTTTGTTGTAAACAAATAATTTAGTGTTTCCACCTACCGATGTCCAATTTCTAGGGTCGAGGAGACTGTTGTGATGTTCCAATAAATAAAGATAATCAAACAACTCGACGTTCACTGATCATGACAAACAGGATGATAGGCATTTTGGGGTTGTGTATTTTTACTAGCCATATAAATTAGCCAATAACTTCCCTCATTCATGACAAGATTTCTACTGTCAAGCCTTTTCTATTTTCGATGATTTAAAACGATTCCCTTAAGAGTTATTTTTAAAATAAATCTCATTTAAGTATGAAATTTTGGATCTATTAATGTTGCTCAAGACAATCTGTGTTGAAGAGGTGATGTGCAACATACCTATTTATTTTCCACGACATGACTCTACGATGCCGGGAATCGACTACGTAGGTTTGTCTTGCTGTGGTATCGAAACTAGCCTTCCATGTTTGAAAATCAAACCTTTATGTCGCCTAACCAAAAGTTAATAAACTGAAAGTTCGTGGAAGCATATATTTGAATTTTTAATTAATGTGGGTGTATGTTTGATAATATTCAATATATAAATAAATATGTATACAAAATAAGTTACAGTAGACGGTATATAATCAATATACAAAACTATATGAACTGATTGTAGGGATTTTAATGGGCACCAGACCACATAAAGTTCACCAAAAAAAATGCCTCCAATTCGATCAAGTTTAACATATTTTCATTTTAGATTATTTCTTATGACTAATCACCGGATGGTTAGTATTTAAAGGACGACATTGAGTGACAAAGAAGGTTTATTTGATCGTAAACATGATGCAGAAAGATTGGCAACATTTGCATAAGGTTAGTGCGAAACCAAACACCAAATGTAAAGTGGAGGTAAAGTTCATTATCAAACATTCCTAATATCATTCTATGTAAAGTATATTAAATCCAGAATTTGAAACTACACTTCCGAAATGATGCTGGCAGTAGTTTTCTGTTCTTAAAATAACCACCAAACTTCTATCACCTAAAGATAATAATCATACAATGTCATATATTAAAGTTCTGTAGTGTTTATTCAGCAAAGTAAATGGTACAAATGACCTGCCATTTTTCTTAACCATAGTCACTTCAAACTAAAAAATTTGAATTGGCGTGGTTTGTAGAAGTTGTTATTACGTTTTAGTTGACTGAATTCGGCATAGACTGAGTTCTATCATTGGATGCCAGGCCAGTAGGGCAGAAGGTTAAACATTTGACAACCTGAGGACCCTGGAGCAGAATCTGGGACGCATGCTACTGAGGAGTTCCATACCAGCGTAAAGCAGCTGTCAAGTGCTCTCTGATTTTCAAAGGTACACAATCAATATCAATGTGTTATCAAATCGACCAACCAGAATATACTATTAGATATTGTTCTCGATCAGGTTAAAATATACTAAAGTTAAGAAATAAATATTTGTTTCGGCTTTATTTATATGTCTAATTTGAAACCAATGAACTCACAAATTGTAGAAATAAAAACTAAGCTTTTTTCATTTAACAGTTGCCATATGTGCAGTTTCTGAACATTCAATAAACATTCATACATTTTGCGAGTATTATTCCAGTTACCGTAAACCGAGTAGGATAGGTGTGTTTGCATTTTAGTGAATTTTGTTGTCACTGCAATTCAAATTACATCCTAATCAGTCTAAAAATAAAAGTGTTATTCATGATAATCAAACTTTCAAGAAAGTGTATACACATCAGATTAATCAGTTAAACCAATTACATATAGTATTAACAATCTACGAATGGCAATAAATTGCACGTAACATGTTTGTCTACTTTAAGTAGTCTAAATCATTTTGGTTAATTAATTGGTCTACAGTGGTTGTGCAGCTCAAATATTCCAAACATACGTCGAAATTACAGATTATCTTGTGTGATTGAGAACTACCTCGAAATATTGAAACGATATAGACTTACAATCACTTCTAATGGCTTCAACAAAAGGTCACTTGATAATCCTTTACATGTTTACAGAATTATATCCATTCGATTTTCAACTACACTCATCCACAAAATCAGATAATTTCGTTTACATTCACACATTCGTAGAATTCACTATGCACATTTCAGTTATATGTCATTCTGTATTTCAATATAAATTCAACAATGTCAACTTCTTTCGACATCTAAACAATATGAACATTTCACATCATTTAATGACAATTTACTTCAATTTACTTCAAATTCATTTTCAACACACTAAAGTGCACATGCATTGTTCACGTACAAAACCAAAATAAAATGCAACGCCTATAATTTCACCTAATATGACCTTCATTCAGTTCTTTTGTTCTTCTCCTTTTCTATAATAAACTCGTTACAGGTGTGTCTTCTGTCAAAATGATACAATGAAATGTTTGTTCATAATTATTCAACACTAACCCGTTACAAATATCAATGTTGTTAAAATGCTTAACATTGAATTTACATAACATACAACTGATATTAACATTTGAAATATTGAAGTTTATCAAACTGTTCACTGAATTCTCTTCTCAGTCAAGAATATTAAATATTTAGAACAAACTTTTCTATATCGAGTATTCAACTAGTTACACATTGTGTAATACAAGACAGGTGATTTAGCTCACCTCATCTTAATGGTTTACATATATTATCTTTTCAAACACTTCAGTATCAATAAACCTTTACCACTTGCATATAATCTCAAGGCAGTCCTACTTTATTCCTACTCATGCGCTCACCCACATACACAATTCTATCAGTATTGAGCTCAACACGATCACCCTACACTGCTAGAAATGGAAATTGAATCTTAGTGTTCCAAAATCTACTTGACATTGTTTTGATATTACACTCCTCGACGTTCATCACTCCATAAATGATGATGCATTATATTAGTCTTATTCAATGTCTAACTGACAACTCGATAAACCTCACAACTTGCCATTCTCACATTAACTTTCTCACCGATTTCTAAATTGAACACGAAGTAACCTTCATAACATTGATTTCCGTATTCCACTTCAAAAATAACTAACTGTCCAACCATCACCAGAATCCTAATATTTCATTCACCGTTGTATTTGCGTTAATGATTAACTTGTACTGGAATCTGTCAAACGTCAATTTACACCTCATATTCATGGTAGTGATTCTACCTTAGGTTACAAACCAGATTCCTTAATTTAGAACTAGATCCCTTATGGGAGAGAGATAGCTAAGATCAAATCTGTTTCTGAAGATATTTAATAAATTATGTCGTTCAATTACAAATGGAATTCGATTTGTGAAATCGTAGCACATAGTATAAAATTGTTTCATTCTATACTCATCAGATACAATGAATTACTTTGCAAATGAATTTTTGCGAATCTGGAATAGTTCACCACAATCAACATACAAAAGTGAATCACTTTGATTGTTTATATGGGTTGTTGTTAATTTTCTGTTTTCATGAAGTGCACTGAAAGTGTTCACATCCATTATCATCACTAGTCTATTGGTGATATTTCGTGAACTTTTAATGTGAGAATATTTTTATCTTTAAGTACACCCATTTTTTCTTGTTTTCTGTTAATAGTTTTAACTCTTTAACATATTGTAGGCTTATATTATGCATCCTTTATTGGTTTGAAATGTAACTATCTTTATTTATTGAAAAATTTGTCTATGAGATAAAAAATTTAGCATGAGTTTATGTTTCTGAGATAATTATCATCTTATTTCAATTTGTTTTTCTCTTCTAATGTACTGGTTTTAATCATGATCGAAAATAATATTATTCACTTGCTTCGATATATCGCAGATTGTTGTTGACAGGACATTACCGAAAACAAGGAAGCACTGAACAGCTGTTTAGTCCCAGTATGGGGATCCTCAGCAGCGCGCACCCTAGACTGCACCCCAGGGGTTTCAGGCTGGAGTTAACTTAACCCTCTTTACCAATTGGTCAGCATTCGATAGTAGAATTCTCACTGCCATCTAGAGTACGCACTGCTGAGGAGTCTCATACTAGGATGAAGCATCTATCCAGTGTTTCCTAGTTTTTAGTGGTACCCTATCAACATTAATCTGTGACTTATTTAATCAGCTAAATTACCGATCCCTACAAACCTCCTCAATCCAATCGTTTTATTGTAAATAACGGAAATTTAAAGTATAGGTTATCGTAACATTTGAAAGCTTTAATTAAATTTTTAGATATAAGTGTATTCACATATATGAAGCCGAATAAAATCTTTTAATAACTCGACCATAAAAATCATAATGGTCGTGTTAATACTTGATTCGTTCAAGCTAATCCATCACGGTAAATTAGAATAAAAATATTTCCTACTAATTTACCATAAGCCACCAATATTTGTTATCCATCTAACTGAGTAGATAGTGTTTGAAAGAACTGTGATAATGACGACATGCATTATTTGTTACTGTAAAATGTCATTATATATGAATTCCCCATTCTGATATTCAACTTAGGTGAATACGCGTTATATACATAATGACTCTGATTTAATACTTCTTTAAGCATAATCTAACTAACGACTTCTCATTTCCTTAAGAAGCAGTTTCTTATTATGAACTACTAAAGTAAACTCTCATATTTAAATATTTCCTATGACAGTGTATCAGTTGCTCCAGTATGTGAAATATTTTGGCTCATAATGCTGCAACCAACCCCTGTCATTAGTTTAAGTTGTCTACAAATAATGCATTGAAACCACAAGTTATTACATTATCATCACCTATTTTATTAATAAGTTTTAAGAAGTATAACGACAAAGTATAAAATAAGTCTGACTTTACAGTTTACTCTACTTTGTTCGATCTTATTTGACCTGATAAACAACAATCATGAAGAAATAAAATACAGTTGAACAGATTCCAACAACAATTATACAGTGCTCACATTTATGATTAAGTGTGGTTGCAACCTTCTACATGATAACACTTAAAGTTTAGCAAACTAATTTAACTTCAGGACTGACAAATTGCTATTCACAAAGGTATTACGATAACACTAGATGAGTGAATATCAATATAACCAATTTAGCTTCGGTATCTCAATTAGGATAGGCTTAGATAAAAGAATTTTACAAAAGTACAATCTTCATGTATAAAACAAAATATTTTCTTAATTTGAGCATTCGTTTTATTTGAAAATTTTATCTCATTATCATGTATAATAAAACAAAAAATGGGCGGCAATATGGAAACTAATTAGGAAATTTTCATCGTTTCAATGATGAATCAAGCTTCTTTATTATTAATAAAGTAAATATGTTCTTCTTCAACATCTTTTATCCATACTAATTGATAGAAATAAATCGATATTTGTATTTTAATTAACATGTATATAATGAAAATAAACCTTCTCTAATTCAGTGAATAAACAAAATAGACAGATGTATGGTGTACTATTTGAAATTCTACGAAATTACATTGTAGTAACATTTGGTTCATCAGTATGGGAAGCTGCTGTGGAAATAGTCAATGGACATCCACTTGAAATACATGTAAGACAAAATTATTCCACAAGGTTATTTACTGGAATAATTAAATCACTGTGTGATTTTATCGGACTACCTGAAGAAGATATTTACTATGAATTCGGTATTAAATCAGTTGACTATTTAACTAACAATGGTTTCAGGAATTCATTCCGAGTGTTAGGCAAAAATTATATTGATTTCCTACAAAATGTCAATGAACTACATGAATATTTACGATTTTCTTATCCGAAACTGAAGGCTCCTGATATTAAAATCACTTCAATTAATCACAATGTCATCACTTTGGATTACTCTACCTTACGTGCAGGATTTGGTCATTATCTACATGGTCAGTTGATATATATTGCCAAATTGTATTTCGATTTGGATGTTAGTGTCAAATTGACTGATAAAAGGAAGCGTGCAGCATCACATATATACACATTCAAATTATATAATAAAGGTTTATCATGGATTGAATTATTGGAGAAAGATAATCAACTTAACAAGAACATTTCTCTATTAGATCTATCTATTAATTTACCAGAGAAACAATTTCTAGGGATGTTACCATTTCATTTAATATTAACCAAGGATATGACTGTCAAACGTGTTGGTACAGGATTCCTATGTTTGAGAAATGATTTACAAGGAAGGAAGTTTACAACGTGTTTTCAAATCTCGAAGCCTAAAACAGATCCAACTTTCGATGGAGTAAGTAATTTGGTATAAACGTTTTTTGCAATTAGTAAAAATCGAGATTTTGGCTACTACACGTCAACCTCTCTCTCCTCATTTTCAAGTTTTAAAAATTTCTAATATCAGTTGCCCAAAACGTAAAATTAATCAGCTGACTATTACTTAATAATGAATATTATAAATATTCTTTGATCAATATTTTCTTCTTGCTTCAAATGCTTGATCATCACTTTTACCCCTTTAGTTTCAAGTAATTCATATTTATATCGAATTGTTTGAGCAATTAATACATAATCATTAGTACAAATATCTTAGCATAAACTGATTCACTCTGTCAGTTGACTTGTATTTCCACTACATTTTGTGGGTTTTTGAGAATGAAGATTTTGAATAAGTTACAAGTTTTACTATTTTTAGAATCTATGAATTCTACAGGTGAAAATTAGTCTTAATGTAAATTATTAGAAATGAGGTGAAATAAAATGAAAATACCCATTAAAGTCTGTTAGTTTTCACAAGTATAATATGTTAAGTTCAAACTAGATGTTTGAACGAATCAAGAACAAAACTTGACGTAGAGTAATATGTATTCGTTTCTTATTTCGTTGATTCTCATCAGCTGAATCGCAACCATAATTTCTTACTAAATTATAACATTATAATAGGTAATCATAAGCATTAGCAATGGGATAGAATTGACATTTGAGATCACTTACATATATGTAAGCGTGTGTGTGCCAGGCCATTTAAGAGATGACACGGTGATGAGAGTGTGATTAATTAGAGTTCGAAAATCGATAAGATAAAGTGTTTAATAGTCATAGTTACAAATTTTAAAGAATTGGGTGAGCAAAGGTCACGGATAGTTAGTAGGATGATTATAAAAAGTAAGTGAAAAGGTGATAAGCGTTTACTGTAAAATTTAATGCAAACAACCAGACAACAACTGACTTAATAATAATAACAATAATAATAATGATAATAGGAACTGATCAAATTTGCAAAGATAGTGATAAATTGATAACAATCTTCTTTTGAATACATAGATTTGGTTTGAGTTTCTTATTGCTACTGCTTCAGCGAATCTCAGTGAATTTAGATTCGTATGTCTGTTGATTATTTCAAACGACTGAATAATGTCGATAATGTGACCGAAATCAATTAGATGACGAAAGATTGTACTATTCAAGACTGTGGCACCTGATGAGAACCAACGAAGAAAAAATTAATTCATATTATTACACTTCAATTTTTGTTCTTGCTTTATTCAAATTCATAAAGCGAACTAACTGCACCACAGTAATTTTGAAGTAAAATCTGACTGACTTTTATTAACTAACCGGATAATTTGTACATTTTTTATGTACTACATAAAAATTATTACATATTCAGTAAAATTTTCATTCTGAATGATGTACTCGTTTCAGATAGATAAACATTATCGAGTTTAGAAAAAAATCATCATCTGAAAACTAAGAGATCGTTAAATAAAGTAATTACTGAATTCACAGTATAAGTACTTTAAACAATCTTTTAGTTCTAGTAGTGAGTTTGAATACAATTGATCCTATTTATAAATACTTCTGGATCGATCTTAGTTAAAATATTGAATATGACGTTCAAAGATTACAGTTGGTGATTCTATGCGTAATTCAACATATTGTAGCCGTTACATTTTTCTAAAAATATATAAGTTTAGATCCTGAACGATCTCTGATGAAATGTTAGGTGTTCAAATAGCTTATAGATTGCACTGTATTCAAAGTAGCTAATGAAGTGGTGACATACATGGGCTGGATAAACAGTACCTGAGTGATACATTACGCATGACTGATAAGTCGTTATAAATGTACGATTATATATGATATTCTTTTAATAACTGGATTACTCAAAGTACTAATATTCTTTTGGAAAGACATAATGCCACAGTATGTGAACCACTCGTTTGACACGTATCACGACATATCAAATTATTGTTTACTCCAATTTCACAGATCATGACTTAATACAGCTTTTAAGTCAAACTATAATTTGTTACTTTCTCTTAACAAATTTTAGATTTATGCCAGCAGATTCACAACCTTCGAACTAGTTCTTTTAAATGAAACCACTTCCAAACGTAAGTTATGATTTTACAAACTCTCCAGTTGGTCTTTGTGAATATACAAAGAACTTATTCAAAATACTGTTGAAAATTCTGCACATTTCATCTATGAGATATTAGTCAGTCGGAAACTCTGGTAAATTCTAAAATGTTATATGAGTGTTACTCATTTTTACACTTCATCCAGGTAACTGAAATCAAATCGTTTATTATAGTTTTAACATTTCGTGTGTACATGAAATCTGACTAGTGTACTTTAACCAGGCAGGTCATGTACAAAGTAGAACCAGGTACAAATGTGCATCATTTCAAGTTAACACTCTCCCAATGTCACAGCAAGACGAATAAAATAACTGGAAGAAGTAATAGTTACATCAGTGGTAGTGAGAAAAATGTGCGAATATATAGAATATTACACACGGAGTAAGAGTCATTTCGTTAAAAGGAAGATAAGAATTAATTTTAAGATCATGGTTTAAGGGAGGAAAAATAATAAAAGCGTTTGAGCCACTGTGATGTGGGTCGGATAAGCTAAATGAGATTTCGGAATCTGCGTTAAGAAATAGTCAGACACTAATTCATCCAGACTGACCAGAAGTTCAAGATAAGGGAAGTGGTCGACAGACTCAACTTCTTTGTTCACTTTGGTTCAGACCCCTGTGCAGATCAATCGGAAAGCAACGATGTGCGTCAAGATTGGTAAAACCTATCTCACATATTCTTAGATTGTTACTCATTGTTACCAAAAAGCCGAATTTTCTCAAAGTCATCGAACGGGACAGTGCCATCCACGTAATATAGGTCAGTAGGTTGACTTCCTTGTGGGAGATTAATTTCTACGAGCTCAGAGGGCCAGAGTGTTGTTTTCAGCAACTAATCTCTGATGGCAGCAAACAATTTCGGGGCTAGTAAACATGCTTGATAGACACTACTTAAGGTTGTGAGTTCATCTGACAGTTCGTCATGAGCCTTGACTCGACTAGTAGTGGTCAAATATAGAGCATTCACAAGGATTATGTATTTTAGACATACAATTTTCAATGATAGGCGATTCTGTAGTACCTCTCGGTCTATGGAGTTAAGGGTTGTACTCAAACACAGAAAAACCATTATTGTTGGACGCTGGTAAGTATATCTATTTTCTGAAACCTGACAAATGGTGGATATTAGATTCTTACAGCTGAAGTGCCCCCCGGTATATGACCAAGTTACGTTTGTCGTATACCGATAGAATCCACACGTGCGAATAACAATAAATCAGAAGACAGTTAGGAATGGAGGAGAAGTTATATCTGATCGTAAGTAGAGCTCTAATGGAATAGGCTGGCAGACTAGAGAGATATTTGCTTCCCACGTTGTGTCATGTCGTGATCTGGTGGTGATGTGCCTTCAGCTAGACGTGTCCGCCAAAGCGAACATGGCCAGTATCAGTGTTAAGAGTCTATGCAACTATTTATTTGGTGAATTATGTACTACTACACAGACATGACCACGTTTGAAACCAGCCGTGTTTACCTTTATTCTCACTTTAGGAGCCCTATTTAAACTTCCGATCATTTTGAAGCTTGTATTTGTGATACCATATTGGATAAACCAATTCTTCTATGAAAATCACAAGGTGGTTTCGGTCATTTATTATACACTAGAACAGTCAGCGACTGATACCTGCCAGATATGGTTGCCTCCAGCTCTTAGAATTTACCTAAAATATTGGTCACCCTAATTACTAAAACTAGATTACCAACCCTAAAGAACTTTGGATTTTATCCATTCGGACCCATTTCACTTTCTCTCTTTAAACTAGCTATAGCTTTTCAACTTTAGTCAGAGTGGGAAGGATTTTGTCAAATTTCTATTTAGGCAGTTTCGAATTGATGACAGTTGTTAAATGACTGAAGGCTAATTGAACTCCCTCTCGAATTATTTAGTCTATTGTTTCAAACCTCTGGGTTGAGAGAAGATGAAAATCTTCTTCAGAGATTGCTTCACCAACACTTATCAATCCCACTTCCTTCTATTAGTCTAAAAAGTTATCTAGTGTTAAATATAGCAGCCTTTTCCATTTCTTTTGACTTCAGTGTACAACACTGCTCATCACTATCCTCAAAATTTTGTCAGTTTTATCGGATTTGTTTTCTCTCATCATCATGTTCAGAGCCTGATGATATAAGCTGAAAGGCAATTAGTTCAACAGACGCCACTGTAACCCCTGATTTCAAGTCTCTACTAAATGTCACTGCTGTTCCCACAGCTCTTTGAGTACTTTACCAAGCTACATCCAGGTAAACCTTGTTTTCATAATCGCCTAAGTGTAATATCAGTTGTCCTTGGAATTCACTCTTCGCTTTCTCATCAGTGAACCCAACTCTACGAAATCTTCCTGCTGTGAATTTCTCAGTCCAGTAAATATGTGATCGTTCAAGAACATTATCAAAATCTGAATGCAATCTCCAGAACGAGCAGTAGCCTTACAGTACACCTTTTCAGCGATGACCGATGGCGATATTAATCAATCGATCAATGCTTGTTACTCCATGTGGAGCATAGGCCGCCGACCAACCTTCTCCAACCAACACTATTCTGGGTTTTCTTTTCCAGCTCTTCCCAAGTGCTCTTCATTCTCTTCATGTCCGTCTCCAAATCCCTACGAAATGTGTTCTTGGGTCTTCCTCTTTTTCTATGGCCTTTAGGATTCCAAGTTAGTGGTTATCTTGTGACGCAATTCGGTGATTTCCTCAATGTGTGTCCTATCCACCTCCAGCGTCTCTTTCTAATTCCCTCCTCGGATAGAAGTTGATTTGTTCTCTTCCTCAGAAGGTATTTTTTAATGATTTCTGCGATGGCGATGTAGTCTAACTTAATCGCTCGGTAGGTGCATGAAATTGAAATGTTAACCTATGTCTCTTATTATGCTCAGAATTTTTGCTTGCTAGAAATAAGCATTCATCCGAAGACAGAAATACCGAACAGTCACAACTACTTGTTCTTTGAAATGAAATGTAAAAATACCCACGTCAATGGCGTTCATCTTGATTAAAGAGTCCATAAAAATCTGTTCATGATTCGTATTTCTCTTTTTCCAAGTTGTAATTGGTGGGATCGTAGGCAGAAACGTCGAAAAGACAACGATTTAGATCCATTTCCATTCGAGATGTCGAAAAGCACATTAATGACTATCAAAAAGGATCCACTCAAGATATGTTTGTTCTGCTCTCATACACAGTTTTATACTAGCACCAACCAGACCATGAAAAGTTGTTGTCGAGATGAAAAATAAACGGAAGGTATATGTCGTTTTTTGTCCATTTTGTCGCTACTCTAGGAACATGTATGCGTGTTGTGGCAATACAGTATACATTCATGGTACAAGATGTTAACGTCTTATTCAGGATACTCTGCTTCCCTATGTGACGTAGATTTTATACAGTGAAGGCTTTAATGTGTAGTTTGATGGATGGCTACAGTAAACTTGAAGGGGAATATTTTGTGAACTAGAATTGTTGGCGTTGATAGCAAACGTTGAGGAAGAAATGTAATCATGAAGACAGTCCTGAAATTTAGAAAGCACCATTTAACTTTGGTCACATATTAAGAAAATAAAGTGGGATTATAATTACAGATTGGCCCTATAAATATTTATCATTCAACAAACAAGTAAATGAAGTGTACAGAGTGACATATTTATATCATTATCTTAATGAATCATCATATCGATTAATTCACACTTATTGCAGAGTACTGATGGAACAATAATTACATTAGTGAATAAAATTTTTCTTATTCGGCGGAATGATTGAATTTGTTAAAGCTTATGAAGAAATCCAACCTGCATTTACGTACCATTATCTATGATGTTAAGTCAATTATAAAGTAGTAATAATAATAATAATAATAATAATAGTGGTAGTAGCAGTTGTTGTTGTGGTGGTAGTAGTAGTAGTAATATGTGTAATTAATTTCCTCCTTTTATAAATCCTTATATGATTATTAGATCACAACTAGTGTGCTGTGAGTCAGTCATTAAATCTTATTTATCACAAATTAAGACGATATCTTTTAGTTCTTTAAATTTCCTCCTATATACTGAAATACCTGAAGTAACAATCTGTTTATATCTATGTTCGTGAATTTATGTGGCGGATCTTAGCACGAGTAACTGACTTATGCATCGACTATTGATTCTATTCTGCAGCCCAGAATTCTGATAAAACTCACTACTTACCCGGTTTTCTATACCATAAGAATCATTCCCGATCCCTGGCTACATTTGTGAACAATGTTATCTACATGTTAAGTATCAAGATATCAGGTAACAGATTCATAGTCTATTCGTGCTTTATTCCGTACTAATTTCACCATTTCACTGAAAATTATTGTCATGTATTTCATTGAAATCAGTAACTGAGATTCTTCATCAACACATTACTTTGTTGCTAATTACAATTCATTCATTACAATAGTCAGTACATCTAACATTACACTTAATACATAGTAATCCATTGATCAGTTCCGTTTAGCTTGTTTGTGTCACTCTGAAAATTCTAATATCATACCAGTAACCAGAGATTTTATGCATTCTTCATAATGTTTGGTTTCGACTTCACTGAAATATTTCTTGAATAAATGACAAGCGGTTCATAAAACACTCATTGGTAAACAATGTCATGTTCATAACTAAGAAATAATGTAGTACTGTTATACGTTAATATCGAAATCCTTGAGATGAGATAACATATTTCGAAGTTAATTGTGTATACTAATTAAATTAAGTTAAAGCTTAACAAGACAATCATGAAATTGTTGACAAACATTTAAACGGATGGTAACATATCTTTAAATCTTTCAAACAATTCCTCATGTACATCGGACACAAAGTACTTCAGTCAATAATTGAATGATAATTAAGCAATATCATCTTATATAAAAATTAATTAAAACAGAAATGTATCATTTTAATTGATTATTTAAATAATGTGTATTATGATCTGTGTTCGTCTGAAGTTGAAATAAAATCTTGAATCTACTCGATATAATGTTTTACGTCTAGTTGTCACTTGGTATCAATGAATTCAAGAAATGTCACCGTTTCATTTACATTAAAATGTCCATCGACACAAAACTTTTCAATGAATTGATAACTGAGAAGTGATAATCTAATGTTTTTCATGTACTATGTAGTGTTGATCAAATTATACCGACTAAGCTACAATGTTGCTACTTGACTGATTCAATTGACAAAGTGGGAACTGAGGCTCGAAAAAAGTTGGCAGCTGACGATTCCGTACTATCTTAAAAATCTATATATCCTGTAATGCACCCTCTCAATTTTAATCAAGTACATGAGTTGACTATTTGTGAGGAATACTGTTTTCTAAATTTCTTTACCAATAGATTGACAAAACAAAATAGATATATTATGCTACAAATTTCTAAGTGTTACTCATTCATTCCATTTTCATTTGTTTCAGGTAAACCTGCCATGAATGTTTCTGGAGTTGGAGAGAAATGCAGATTCAAAGGAGAAATGATACACGTTGAAGAATGGCAAATGATGCTATTCATGGGAACACCTATGTAAATCACTAAAATTAAAATTTTCTACATTTACTAATCTCCTGTAAACTGAGACAAGAAAGGATCAGTAACAGATTTTGGCTAAAATTATGATATTCATAACGCTTATTGTTCACTAAAATACCTTAAAATTTTGCATAACGACGTTGTCATTTATTATTATCATTATAATCTCATATAATATTAATCTTCATTAAGTTAACACTATCACCATTAATTACAATATGTGGGTTGTTTCAATTTACTGCTAGGGAACATTAGTAAATACACCTTGATGACATGTATTAAGTGCTTTGAGACTAGGAACATGTCGACAAATATTGTTTATCACATTTAAATAACCTTAAAATAATCATGTAGTTAATCAAGATAAAAATGATCTCTCTTATCAGTCGAGTAAAATGAACTGAAGTAGTGGACACTTCACTACTTCCAACCACATACTCAACAGTGTCAAATACAATTACATGTCACAGACCACATCGCATTCACATAATTCGCATTCACATCCACTTTAATTATGACATATAATGTGTATCTCTCAAAACACTTAATTCATTCTCCTTATTATTTTCCACTGCCCATTGTAGAATTCGAGACACAAAACAATTGTATGAGAAGAAACTACGAATTTCTGATCTGAATATGTTCGACAGTAGTCGTGACATAATATTTCAAGGGGAACAACAATCGGATGAAGTTATGAAACTTTATGAAAATGTGAGTAATTCATTGCTTTACAAAATAATTTGATTTAATATGGTTTGTTATATGAGAGTGAATGGTTGGTGAAGTGGTACAAGTGTTTCAGCAACAACTACTGTAAGCATCATTCACAAACACTGTGTTACATTCTATTTGATATTTTGTCTGGAGACACAAATACTCACCATTTAGAAACAATAAATTCATGTTAGGTTAAGTCAAAGGACTACCGTTGATACAAGAAGATGAATCAGTGAGATGTGAATCACTAAGACCATATAATTGAATATATTCCAATCTAAGTAGATTATTCTAAATGAAAAACAAAGCTAGTGCTAATTTCGTTTGAAATCTCAACAACTGATCAATGTACTCAAGACTGTTTGTTAAATTCTGAGTGAAGTACCCATTTAATTAAATTCAACACGATACACCTACTACGTTTGATCTGCTTTCCAATTTACTAGACTATTTTTACTTTCTTGGTTTTACTATCTTATAACTCTAAACTATTAATGTTAAACAGTAGTTTCAGAATTATTCAATCATTATAACGGCTTGAAAAATGAGTGACTATTTTATATTTAGTGATTGTCATAAGCCACACATTTCTAATAAAATTACCATGTTTAATGTGAATACCTAGAAATTTCGACTAATCAGTAGTTCAGTCATATGCTACTATGACTAGAAAAATATATGATATGACATTAATTTCACCTAACCAAATAATAAACCGAAATATCTGAACGATGAGCATAAATTCTTTTGAAATATCAACCATTTCAAAGACTGAAATAATTATTGGGATGAATTAGATGAGCGATTTTAAATCCTCAGCATACAAAATAAAGGACAGAGATTACTTTATAAATAAAATCATATTTTGATATAATTATTACAAAGATGCTGAAACTTTCATCATTAGAAGTAATTAATTAAGAATTACACAAGTTCTCATCTAATATATGTGTAAGATATGTACATTAAATATAAATAATGACAACATTTGCCTTGCTATCGTGATTAATTTTTGAAGATACGTCACAAAGCCAAACAAATGGAAAAGAGTATGTTACAATTAGAAAAAATTCGAAAAGTAACTGATGACTTGTTGTATCAATGCATTCCACGTACAGTGGCCAGAAAAATTCGAAACGGTACTCCAGCAATCGAGACAATACAGGTTCGTTAAATTCTTTTCAATTACTACCTTATTCATTATCAGTTATCATCTCTTTTAACATAAAAACTACCTGTAAACGCTTATATATATGAGGGCTAGCATACAGTACATTAAAATTTCAATTACTTCTTCTTGCATAAAGTAATCTCCTTCCCATTATCTCTTCGTTGTATCCATAACCTTCAACTTGAAGCCAAAACTCTGTTGTTATTCAGACACATATTTCTATAGACCGACTAACGACTTCTTTAATTAGTGATCAAAACAGCAAATATTTCGTATTATTCCTAATACTCAATCCACATATTACCCATATTTATGTATAGAATCAAAATAAAGTTGTTGAATGTATTATAGAATCACAGTTATTAGATTCATGTCTATGTCAGTCTCTATCAATTATATATCCTATCAGGAAATCAAACTTCGTCAATCACAATCATTCATGCACACATCCACACACCAATTACAGAATACTCGTATGATCAAGAAGACAGTAACGAAGATACAACTCACATATATTTGAACCAAAAGAATCCAGAAATACAAGTCAAATAGCACATAGGAACTTCAACAATAAGATAGTGCATTCAGAGCATATTTTAACGAAGGAACGTGCGATGCAAATGTTGCTATGTTCAGGAGTAATCACAGCCTCTACAATATATCTCAAACCACTGGTCGATTGAACAATAAATTGTAGATACTTTAAGAATTTGGCTAATTGTTTCAGTTGGATTGTGACCGGCAAGCAAAATCCATTATGCCCCTTTCGTCCTATTTCTAACTCGTCAGACGGATGTATCCAAAAATATTCTAAATATAATTCAAGTAGTTGTATTAATTAAATGACAAGTATTTAAGCTTTCACTAATCGTTAATTAATTCTTCTGTATTAGTTATAGTGAAGTAGATCATCAGATTACTTTGACTAGTTTAAAAAACTTACTTTCAAAACACTCGTAAATAACATCACATAATGAAATAAAAACTGTTTATATTTTCATTTCATGGTTTTCATTATTCCATAGACATTTGATGAAGTCACAATATGCTTCACAAAAGTGGTGGATTTCGCTGCTAAATGTATGCATATTGGTGTTGAACAAGTGATCGAATTATTGAATAAAATGTATTCTCTCTATGATGCTTTAACTGAAAATCATAAAGTATACAAAGTGAGTGTATTTCTATCCAATTGTATTATTGAATGTTTGCATTTGTTGATCACTAAGTAGTGAACTATTCCATGTTTGTTTATTCATTTCAAGTGTTGAGGTTAAACTCTCTTAATCAAGTTGTAATTTGACTAACGTTCTAAGTGATTTGATAGTGTAAGGAGTTTACTGTAATGGAAGGTGATTTTGGAGAAAGTCAACAGGAACTCGCGTCAATTTCATATAATTTATATCTGTACTTAATGAGTTGCATGAATATTCTGTGGCGTAAATTATACTAGAGTAAAATAAACTTGTTTACGTTTTTATTACTACAGAGTATATTTTATCATAATTCATTTTGTTGAAATGCAAACTGTATTAAATAACTTCAAATTTCGCTAGGCTGGTATGATGGTTTTGATACATTACTTTATTATAACTCCCAATTAAGAACATTGTTGATTAACTGATCAATGTGCATTAACGAATACAGTGTTTGACTAGTGCCTTATTGTGCCGATCTTATTCTGTCGATCTATTTATAATGTCAAAAGTCCTAAAATCCTCCTATCTGTACATGGTATCAGTAATATCTAGTCAATTAAACTATAGGCGTTGAGTGTAAGTTCCTTCATGAATTCGCGGCCAGTCTTGATGAGGTGTTTTGAAGAGACCAAAACTTAGACATAGGATTTCCTGACGACTATGCTAAATCAATCCTTCGGAAAATTTGTTTCAAAATTAGTTTGCTGAAATTATTGATCAAGAATTCAATTTAACTGGCAGAACGACAAACAGATTACAACAGCATAAATACAAAACGCTGGATACAAATGAACCATATTCATACCGGATAAATAAAGTTATACTCAAATACGCTCACTTAGTATTTGAACGAAACAATTAAACCAGGATATACTGTAGATGGTAACCTCATTTGCTGCGTACATTACATACCAGCCATGAATTTTGTGGATCGAGAAGCTTAGACAAACGTTACACTAACATGCCTACTAGTCTCATTTGACAAAAATGTTCTTCGTCAAATATAACTCATAATGTGAACAAGTTGACTATTTTGACATCAATGATATCAATCAGAAAGCTCTGCCTATTGAACTGCTCCTCTAAACGAGATAACTCAATATTCGCACATTAGCCAACATTTTATTTTCCTACATTATTTTAAAAATATGAAGTGTCTAATTTAAAAATGAATCAAATAACTGATGTCAGGAAGTAGGCACTTGGAAACCTTATTTTGATAGAATTTCATTAAAAATAATTTGATATGTCAACAGAATACAAAGTTAGTGCCGTGTAAGTATCTACCATTTTATTAATATTCATTATATTTATACTACTCAGAAATAAGCTAAAGACAATTTAGCTTCCATGATACAATATTCATTTATTGGTCCGAAAAACTCTCCATAATGTGTGTACTCATTATGTCACAAGGTACGGGGACATAACTGTGTAGTTCAGCCTTGATTGAAAACTCATATTCATTAGGGTTTCATTTTAAGGCAACAAATTTTAAAAAAATCAATTTTTAATTGGGATAGTTTTTTGTAAAGATTGGTATTTTAATTGATTGAATATGCCATAGATTGATGTTGGCAAGGTACCATTGATAGCCACGGAGCAGTCGAAAGCCGTTTCGATCTAGTGAGGAACTCCTCAGAAGGGGCTTCAGGTTGATGGCGAACGTCTAAATTTATGCACCACTGGGTAGGCCATCAGTAGTAAAAACAAGTATCCGAATCACCCTGGTTTTCAATGGTACCCTTCCAACATCAATCTGTAACATATTCAGTCAAATAAATTTAGGTCAGATGAATTATATACACTGTGCTTTCTACATTTACAAAAGGTTGAAACAATCAATGACAGTTACTATGTTGGTTTCTGGAGCACCACATAAAACTGCATTACATGCTGCACATATAATCGATACAGCATTAGAAATCATAGAAGCAACTCATCTCGGACTCTGTTGGCCAGAGACTAATAAAAATAATACAATCTATGATAAAAATAAAATTATGTATACAGATGAAAACTTACATCTTTACATTGGATGTCATACTGGTCCAATTGTTGCTGGTGTAGTTGGTTACAAAACACCCCGATACTGTTTGTTTGGTGATACAGTCAATACTTCAAGTCGAATGATGAGTCATGGTTTAGTAAGTCGACTAACAGTATTTTCACCTGGACAATTCAATTAATACAAATATTGATGATACTCATTTTTTTTAAATCCTGAATTATAGATAAAACGACTAGAGTAGATTATGTGTCCTCAGACTACACAATTCGACTATAGAATACGCAAACTAAACAACACATAGTTGATGTAAGCAACGAGAAGTCTTTCATTAAATAAATCAAGGCAATGGAGCTACTGATCGTACCTGACCACTTCACTTATCTTGCTAGTCAAGTTTAATGTATTGACTTCTGATAAAATCTTATCAAGAATTCAAAACTCATGGTTGGTTTATCAAATATGCATCACATATTCTGGAGGCGAGATATTCGTCTAACAATTAACTACGAGTATATTGCATACCAGTTAGTTTTGCTCTCCTGTTTGGTTATGGATTATGGTCATAGTAAGCAGTTGACGCATGTTAACATTATTTTCAAATAAATGCATGCCAGACAACGCTCAATTGTTTGTGCTAGTCAGTAAGGAAATATGTCCTGGAATATTAGAGACGGATATCAAGTCAGTTGAAGTAGTTATCAGTCTTCATCGATTATGGTGGTAGGGATTTGTGTGACTAGGGCTTAACCAATCCCCTTCACGATTATTAGTGTGGACTGATGTAACATGGCTAAGAACAGCCAAACAAAAGTGACGTCAGTACATGAATTTAGCAACAGCTGAAGTGGTCCATGTTGGCGAATTCTGATTATCTGATTGGGGTCTGCTTAAATGTCACAATCAATAGTTGGGTCTTTGAACAAAATCGCGATTCAATTTATATCATTGTTACACTACTTATATTCCATCAATATCCTCGTGACTATAGATTACAGTAATATTTCATTATTTATCACTTACGTCTTCATTCACTCATCATTGTTCCTTACATTAATAGCCAGATAAAGTACATATCAGTGAATCCTGTGCACAATCTCTATCGCCATATCCATATGAAGTAGAATGTCGAGGAGAAACTCCAATAAAGGTAATGTGCATCACAACTCTAATCATCAATAATCTATGTTTTTATTCAAATAAATCATATATCGATATATTTTAAACTAATGATCACTCTTAAATGAATGCTAGGTTGTAGGTTGATAATAAGCTGTTGATAACAACTATATGGTGAAGTTCACAGTAGGCTACAATCACACATCACATCGGTCCATGTTACTACAGGCTGGTTCAGGTTGATCGGTATATCATATACAATTGTAGATTTGAAACTACCAAACACAATGCTGTTGAGTAATCTTGGTAAACATCATTAACATAATCGAGATCAAAATATTCCTAATCAGATAACGAGCCATACGTTGGTTTAAGAGAGCATATTGAAGACACCAATGTCACCTGCTTGAACAAACTCCTCATCTATTATTTACGATTGCAGAAATCAAATACTCCTATAAGTAAAGTGACCATTCGAAATGATAAAATCCTCACCTCATGATATGTATCATTAAAACATTTGATAAATATGCAAATATTCATTGTCTACAGATCGTAAACTCCGTAATTCAATTTACGAGAATCTAGATTGAAGTGAATATGTTTCATTTTACCATTTCATTGTGCATAATTTGCCAACTATATTTCTCAGATGATTTCATCTGTACAAGCAAATAATTATGTTGTTTGACTGAAGTAAGGTTGTAGTTGACAAATTGAATTCAATGCAGGTGTGTCACTACATTCGAAACACGTTAACTGGATTGGCCTATGATTTTGTGTTGGTGATCACACTGGTGATCGAGTAACAGCAGGAGAAAACAATAATTTATTTCAAAAGTTTACTAAATACTCATCTAAGGAATTTCCATCTCCGAGTTCTGTTGTAACATACTTTATACTTTGAAGTGTTTCATATATTGTTCTATGAATTTATTATTAGTACTTCCATTTCATTTTGCTAGTTTGTCAATTGTCACAAATTAGATATCTTCATACTAGAAGCATATACATACAGAGGTAATTGTTGCAGAATTATTTACAAACATTGTGATTCTCAACAGCTGAAATACTATTCAAGTAGATTTGATATGAACACTTTTACACGAGACTGCATACGGTCAAATATCATGAAATACTTATAGTGGCACAATCACTAATACTAAGACGCAATCATATTCTTTTTACTCCTAGATAGAAATAAAGAACTAGAAAATGTGACTAGGCAGTAAGTATCTACACACAATCAAATGGAAAGGTTGAAGGTTAAAACAATTTAATTGTTCTGTCAACATGCATGTATCATGCATTTTTAATACATGTTTCATACATCACATTACATCCTGAATACCGCCATGTTATGCATTATCGTTATCATTATTTCCACCTACAGGGAAAAGGAAACATGAAAACATACTTCGTCATAGGACGAAAATCGGAATTCACCTTACTTGACCAAACTGATGGAACAAGTCGAAGTTTCGCTGACATCCTCTACGAAGACCTACGTAGAGAAGATGAAACACCATCAGAAAATTCAGATGATTCCGCCAAATTTTCCATCAATTTATCTGACAGAAGTGGGACCACGGAAGAGGATTCTCCTCTCGAATCCCCTAAAAACGACGTCGAACAACTCGAAACCGATGCTAAACCACCTGAAAAACATGAGAGGAAATCTAGTGCCATAGGTAGTAGACGATCAAGCAAAAGTGGAGATAAACGTCGCAAATCTAAATTACACTCCAATCCCACATCACCATTAAACAAGGATATCAATGTCAACAAGGAAGAGAAGAACTCCGGTTTTGTCAACAATCAAAACACAACTGAGATTCTAAACGAAGCTGCTCGTCGTCTAGTCGAAACAAAAATGATTGATGTGAAGAATGAGCAGAAGAAGAAACAAGACATAACATTCAATCTAGACCATCCGAAGGAAATATTGAAGGAACCTTCTAGTGAATCTGAGTTACAGGAAATCGACAACAATATTGATGAAGCGGCTCAATTCAAATCCAAATCTAAACCACCTGAACGTTCTAGATTGATTAAACTGAATCCGGCAAACAAAGTTTCGAGGAGATCCATGCAAGTAATTTCTGATAAAGTAGATGGAAATAATTTAAATTCAAATGAGGATGATGATGATGATGACAGAATATCTGGAGAGGATAAAAGTTCAGAAAACGGTAACTAAATTTTAACTTCCTTTAATATGAGTATTATAATACTACATCATTGTTTAATCCAATTCATATTTTTCATGTCTATCATTCATCCTCTTAATAGTGAATTTATCGACGTGATAAAATTTCGTTATGAAAACAGTTTGCTACACATAAATTGTTCATTAATATAGACAGTTAGGCATTAAACAGAATACGATTCAGATTAGATAGACTATAGTGACACACAAAGTAATTTGTTGCATTACTTAAAATACTTAATAAGTAGGTTGACCAACTTAACTCAATACACAGTAGTTTGAAATTCTTGTGCCAATTAACTGATAAAATCAGTTTTTCATCAGAATATCATTTCATCTTGTCATCTAAATTCATCCATAATTATTTAACGTGCATTTACCAATAACACAATAATCCCAAACGATGTGATTGGAAAAATATTCGAAATCGAGTCTTCATTGCAATTATATTTAAAACAGAATAATCATTTTAAATAGTTAATGCTAGGATAGACATATGAAGTCTTACATTACGGATAGATTTCTTTGATATTAATTATTCATCAAGAAACTACTGTCATTATCTAGATTTATTTCGCTAAATCTAACCGTGCTTTTACACTTCGAACGTGTTTTCAGAAAAATGAATGTTACTTTACACCGACAAGCTACAAAGTATACAAATATTCACTAATGCCAGTTTCATAAAATGTGAATTTAAATACATTTAAAACCATTAATAGTATGAACAGATAAATTACATCTGCATTGACATATTTAATTTCTATTTAAGCTATAAAACAATATCGAGAAATGATCAAACAAGGTCGATTTGATGCAGTACCCGCATTACCATTCTGTTCACCTCAAGCAGCCATATTCAGAGATTTGGGTAAGTCTACTCATACACATTTGCCTCCTGTTTATCTAACACTCAGATTTCTGCACGATCATTTACAATTACGTTTATTATTCAATGATCAGTTAGCTCAAATATCTCAGTGAACCAATCACGTTCTGATTAGCTCACTATCTGAAAAATTCGATAATGTGATTCTCAATACACACATAACATCAGGTCTCTCAGAATTGTAGACACCCTTTACACATTAATATAAAACAGGAAGAGAACTAAGTTCAATTTCTGCCAACGACAATCACTTATGAATTTCGCCTTACCATTTCACAGAATAGTAATATTCTATCATCTATTGTCAGTGATAATCATGATGGCTGTAAAATCAGATTACGACTGATCGACGCAGTCACGATGAAACGTGTTAAATTGTTTGGAAAATATTCATTGATTCCTGATTACCCTTTCACTCTGGTAGTTTACAAACATGTTCAAGTATCAAGTGGTCAGTGACTCTCCCATTAATGTGTTGTAGTGATGATATAATGTGTTTTGTTTCATCATATTAGAGTTAGTCAAAACAGTTGAATGTTTCAGAAAGTTTACTAAGAGAATTGTAACTGATGACATAGATCAGACTTCTACAATCATCTAGCTTCATGCTTTTATCAAGGCAAGGGTTTCGTTTTCATGGGGCTCTACAATAACTCCATTCATCTGTTCATTGTATCTTACATTTGAATTTTAATTTAGATATAGGTTATATGCTAATGTTAACAGGCGTTTCACAAGCTTATTTCGCCACTTTCATTTATTCACAAGTGGCATTGATTGGCTTCAGGATTATGGTATTCATCAGTCAGACGAAACAAAGTAATAAGTCGGATCGAGTTTATTCTCGTTCCAGTCAATCACTATTTTGTGTTAAGTTATTTGAAGCACTTTACTTTCGGAAAGCAACTAAACAAAATTAAGTGCTTAATATTAGGATTAACAAAACAGTAGAATTATTAGTGAAGCCCCTCTAGGGTTACTGCCGGTCCCAAGCCCTAATAAAGGAGGAAGGTTGAGCATGGGGTTAGTAACCCCATTCCGTAAAACAACAATCTGCTAAAAAAAGACGCTAATCAGTAAAAAACTTTATAATCACTACAAATCTGCCCTAGGAGTTGGAAGATCTGTTATGACGCCTCATGATGAAAGCCGAGTTTCTTCGTAAGCCATGAGGCGGATGTCGCTTCTGACAACCAGAGCAACCATTAATATAGGTACATGGAATAACCTCACGATGTGGGAGACAGGAAGAAGCATGCGAATTGCCGAAGAAATGAAAAGATACAACCTGAAGATACTTGAAATCAGTGAAACCTATTGGTTACAAGCTGGACAGCAAAGATTATCCCCAGGAGAAGTGCTTCTATACTCCGGTCACGAAGAAAAAAATACCTCACACATACAAGGAGTAACACTGATGTTGTCCCAAGAAGCATGGAAAGCCCTTAAAGGATGGGAGCCTCATGGACCTGGGATCATCAAAGTTTCCCTCAAGACGGGAAAGAAAGAGATTACGATGAATGTCATCCAGAGCTATGCAACCACCAACAACAGCAACGAAGACAACGAAGATCAGTTCTACGCTAGGCTGCAGTCAATCATCGATAAATGTTTGCCAATGACCTGACCATTCTGATGGGAGACTTCAACGCCAACGTTGGAATGGACAACACTGGATATGAAGATAGCATGGAATGACACTGACTGGGAGAAAGGAACGCAAAAGGAGAGAGGTTTGGAAACCTATGTGCCTTCAACAAAATGATTATAGGTGGCACCGTATTTTTTCACAAACGCATCCACAAAATTACATGGCTTTCACCGAACCACATTACGGAGAACCAAATCGACCACATCTGCATCAATAAGAAGTTTCTAAGGACCATGGAAGACGTAAGAGCAGGGAGAGGAGCTGATATAACTTCAACGGAATGAAAGACCAAGCTGACGCCCGAATTCGAGACCAATAGGCCGCATTTGGTAAGGTCTGATCGTGTATCGACCAAATCGCTACCCTATGGTTCATTGTTGAGCAGTCAATTGGATGGAACTCATCCCTTTACATCAACTTTCTCGACTACGAAAAAGCATTCGACAGCGTGGAGAGAAGAGTATTATGGAGCCTCTTATGACATTATGGCTTACCCGAGAAGATATTCAAAATCATACTGAACTCCTATGATGGACTACGTTGTAAAATCCTGTATGGAGGTCAACTCACGAATTCACTCGAAGTGAAGACCGGTGTTAGATAAGGCTGCTTACTTTCGCCTTCCTCTTCCTGCTGGCGGTTGACTGGATCATGAAGACCACAACATCTCAAGGCAATCTCGGAATACAGTGGACAGCATCGATGCAACTAGATGACCTAGACTTTGCAGATGATCTAGCTCTCCTTTAACACACACAATAACAAATGCAGGTGAAGACGGATAAGGTGGCATCAGTAGTAGTAGGCTTCAACATACACCGTGTCAAAATTAAGATACTTCGACACAAACAACGAACACTAAACCAGTTTCACTTGACGGGGAAATTTTGGAAGGTGTAGACACCTTTACACAATTTCGCAGCATCATCGGTAAACAAGGAGGGTCTGATGCAGATGTGAAGTTACGGATTGGAAAGGCAAGAGCAGCATTTCTACTACCGAAAAACATCTGGAACTCAAACCAACTGTCAGTCAACATTAAAGTCGAAATTTTCAATACAAATGTGAAGACAGTCCTGTTGTATGGAGCAGAAACTTGGAGAAATATGAAAAGCATCCTTCAAAAGGTACAAGTATTTATAAACAACTGTATGCGTAGGATACTTAGGATCCGTTGGCCGGATACCATCAACAACAACCTCCTATGGCAGAGGACAAATCAACTTCTAGCCGAGGAAGAAATTAAGAAAAGAAGCTGGAAGTGGATGGGACATACACCGAGGAAACCACCGAATTGTGTCGCAAGACAAGCATTAACATGGAATCCTGATGGTTAAAGGAAAGAGAGAGACCCAAGAATACACTACGTCGGGAATCGGAGACAGACATGAAGAAACTGAAGAGCACTTGAGAAGAGCTTGAAAAGAAAGCCCACAATAGAGTTGGTTGGAAAAGGTTGGTCGGCGGCCTATGCTCCACATGGAGCAACAAGCATTGATTGATTGATTGTATTCCACATTTTGTAAACAAACAATCCAACATATGTTCAATGAAATTTATTTCTGATTTTCAGCTTCAAATTTTATGCGAAGAATCGATGAGAACTTGACAGAGTTTTGGGAGAAAAATATACACAAATTGAAAAATTTAGGGTTTTGAATACAGCGTCAGTCATATTGTTTACTGTCTATTTTATGGCAAGTTGTTAAGAGTGCAGGAATATGTAACTGATGTATGGATTGACGTCACATTGCAAATACTGCAAACTCTAAGCTGCTGTGGGATATATTAACTTTCAATTTTCCCATTCTATATTTGCAAAGTGAAGATGTATACGTATTTATTTTCAACAATTCTCACTATAATTCAGAATAGGCTTGTATCTTCCCGTTGATTTGTAATGGACTGAAACTGGTCAGCCCCTGTTGCCTTATGTGCATCCTGAGCGGATTGCCTCTATATAGCGGTAGTACACAAGTTACATTTAAGTTGGCTGTCCAGTTTCAGTCGATTACAAATCAACGGGAAGATACAAGCCTATTCTGAATTACATATGTACCCGTTGCACAAATGTGATTGTCTGGACACAGTAGCCTAGTGGTGAACTCGGTGGCGTTTGACACGAAGAGGACTGAGTTCGAATCCCAGTGTGAACATCAACATTGGGATGCAGGTACATCCAGCCGATGAGTCCCAAATAGGACGAAACGCGCGTCCTGGATTCCACTTGCCAGTCACAATCCAACTTAAATTCTCCCTATAATCTACATTGATGTTGTGCGTACAGCATTCTACTTAAGAAAAAATACATTTGAATTATGCTCGTTTCACCAAACGATGTTTTTCAATAACGTGCTAAAAATCAAACGCTCATTTCCTTCACTACAATGAACGTCGGTGGTTTGAATGAATACATTTTTCAAGTGGTGAGAGGTATATGCACATTCACACTTATGTTTCACATAATCTACGGTGATATTCTACATACACCATTTTACATAAGAATTATTTCACTCATCCCAGTTTCACAAAGTGATGTATTTAAATATTCTGTTACAAATCTACTACACATCTCCACTACGCTCATTCGTAACATACACTACAAGGTCAGCTTCGAGTGAATCAAAATTCATCGTTCAATATGCTTGTTGAATATTCATGCTAATCATAAGGCACCACAAATTGTTAATATTTCTCTGTGGTATGTCACTCACTCTATTACTTATCTACAAGTAATTAATTTCACTTCATTTCATTTATCCCACTTTGATTGAATTTTCATTCCGCACAACTCACAACAGTTCAATTCATTCCTTTCCATTGATAGAATGGTAGATATTTGACGATACAACAAGTATCACTATATGAATTCACTTTAATATTATTTCAATTATAGTTTTATTTGTATTCAATTTACTTATTTGCTTCTCATATTCTCTCACTGTTTCAGCTCAACCATTGTGTTTCGCATTAACCGAATTGCTTATTATTAAACCAAAGAATCCCATAGTATATCTGGCTGATTGGTTAACAAACTATTCAATAGACAATTCAAAATTAGACTGGATTATACATTCTGAATGATTAAATATGTAATTTTATAATCTTTGCTCCATTTGTCGTAGTCATTGATTGATGTATGCGTAAATTCATAAATGTTGTATCTGTAGAACATCTGTAAACTGTCATCGAACAAACACTGTTTAGATCAAGTTATTTTGTTCTCTTGTACAACTATTCACTATAGTGTTAGATTACTATTATTATTATTATTATTATTATTATTATTATTATTATTATTACATAATATTTGTTTATTTAACCAGATGTTTATATTTACCAATGTTCTCTTTCATATACCCTTGGAAATGAAATTCTTACTTTATAAAGATTACTTTATTAATGAGTTGATCACAATAATCAAAGAGATTCGTGAACTAATTAATGTATTATCATGCGTTATCAATTTTATCACAGTAGAGTGAATATGTCAATAAGTAGATGGTAGTATATGAAATCTCTGTAAGTACAGATAGTGCAATATTGCTGGTTATAGAACCCTGAATAAGGCGAAACATTCATTTTGTCATCGATTAATTGACAACATTCTAACGATCCCTCCGTAAACTTCAAGCATACATGTAAACTTAATTGATTTGCATTAGCTTCGATCTCCAGGACTTTACAAGTCGACATAATATACGATAAAATTCGGTTCTTTAGAAGTCATGATCAGGATTGTAGTATGCATATTGACTGAGTAACATCAGTGAAGTTCTCATATTCATAATATAGACAGAGCTATAACCTGAGGAATGTGATGATATTAAGTGAATCCTATTGAAGAATTTATCAGATTGACAGTTCCAGTAAGTAAAATGCCCTATGATGGTCAACAGAGAAGAGGATATGTTCACTCTCTTGATTCGCTCTAGCCTGGTTTCACGAAAGTAGCTCATGCCCTGGAGGTCTTACTCATTCCCTTTATGCTTAGCGAAAGTTGTTTATAAAGGTCAGAGAAATAAGTGGATCATGTAACGCTAAAACAGTGATTTTGGAGAAGAGAGTCCGGCAAGGTAAATCATTAGAGTCTGATTTGAAACCAGCGTTGTATTCGGGCTCTATGATCAAATGGGCAATAAATGGTAAACAAACATATTTTGCTCAACATCTTTGTTCACAGTCAAATTCCTCCCTCAATTCCTAATGTTTTTTCTACTTTGAATAATTATCTCAAACTTCTCTTCTCGACTTCCTCCTCGTATATCACCATAAGATTTTTCTAAATACATCACATTAGGTATAATCGATATATCTGCCTAGTATACTGCGTAACAGTCCACTCTGTTTAAGTTTATAAATGTTAAACTTAACCACTTAGAGTAGACAACATTCGTAATTTATTGGTTTATAACAGTTATTGTCTTAGAACAATACTCACATTTGTTTGCACCGAAAAATAAGTTAGTGAAGGATACTAAGAAATGATGGAAAATCAGTTAGTGACATTATCAATCTTCATCGACTAAGTTGAGGGAGATATGTGTAACGAATGCACAATAAACACCCTTGTAGAGTGGTTTTGTAGAATGATTTGAGAGGGCTGGATCGGAGAACCAAATAAGGCATCAGTCAATGACTGCTGATTTCAGCTGGTTTGTCAAATTCTGATTACTTGGTTGGAGCTTTTGTGTTTGTCGTAACCAACGGTAGGGACAGTTTTGAGAATCGATCATAGTACTGCACATGCGTTTACTCTCTTTCTTTTCCTAAACCGTGATTTTCAAAGTATTTTGTACCTCTCTCTTAAGAAACTCCTTTCTCTTCAGTGCATTATACTCTGTATGTTTATACATTTTTATTACTATCATTATGTAACTATTACTCCTACCAATTCGGTATACACTTTGCTGTGCCGTTAGCAGCGAGTTTAGTCTGAGCGATGCACACATGTCCCTGGTTTTACTTTGACTACGAATGACTTACTGAGTTCTACCACTTTGCACCCCAACGTAATTCTAAAAAAAAGTCAGTTGTTTAAAAGTTATGATCACGGTTGCTCTATACACTGATTGAGTAATCTACACGAATTTTTTATGTTCACAAGACAGATAATGCTAAAACCTGAAGAATATGATGATAAGTGCAGCATCATACTACTTCTTATAAGTAGGCAAAAAACCGATAAGATTGTGAATTGAAATCAGCTTTGACTATTAACATATCCAAAAATTTTAAGTGCATAATTTGTATTATTTTATAAAACCATGTTTGTACAGAAATAGATTCGAGAACGATATACGAGTTAAAATCGAAAGAATAAACTGCAAGGTTTTTCCGCATCATCAATACTAATCGCGATTCTATTGACATTGTAGATTCGTTAGAGTATATCAAATGAGTAGAATATTGTAAGTGATATCAATGCTTGTAAGTATAAAGTCTAGTGATATACAGTAAATATGCTTTAGGATTTGTGAAACATTTTGTCACATTTGTAAACAATTAGGTAATAAATTTCAAAAAAATCTCTCATTATTCACATACCCTTAAAGTAACACTATAAAAGTGAACAGTAGTTTCAATAGACTTTCATTCACTTAAAATAATTAGATTTAGGTTGTTTTTTTATATTTCTCTGACCAACCAATCTAAATCTATGCTATTCATCTCACAGCTTTTAAATGAAATTGAAAGTTATCCATTTATTGAAACTTAGGAATTATTGTTAACTGATCATTATGCTGCAATATCAGTTAGGTCTTTAGTAACCACATATTTCTGACTCATCATTCCTGGCATATAAGGGTTACTATGCATTCTTTGTAAATAAGTTTTGTTCGCCAAAAGAATCATGTAAGCCTCTAGACAATTGTTCACCCGATGTTGCAAGATCTATGTAAGCAAAAATACAATGAAGATGCAAATGTGATAAAGAGAAGTTTTTTCACCACTAACCGATGTCTGTTGAAACTATGGAATACCATTAAATATGACATCATTATATTTAAAATTCCTAAATCCTCGAACTAAACATACTTTCAAATTAAATACTTTCAAACAAAATATAAGAAACTCAAAAAATTTAAGGATAACTGTTCTCACAGAAGAGTTATCTAATGATTTGGATAAATATCGACACGTGCATTTGATTTGTATAATAAATCTACACAAGAAACCTGTTTGAATGGCTTTACCATTCAGCGCTGTTTATGATACTGTCGTGTTAAAACAAAAGCTTAAACAAGTTGTCAACAGAATTTATTATGTAGCTAAGGTCAATGACATTGTGATGTCAATTAACATAATTCACCGAATACGTACAGTATATTCAAAAGAAATCCATAGTATCCCACTATATCTATAAATCTACTAGTTGTCTGGACTCATATGTATAAGAAGGTGAACATATGCCTGTATGGTTACAAGAACAAAAGATCACAGATTGTGTAATATGTGTATGAAATTAAAGTTATCGCCCACCATTGCTAAATTCCTAGTTTGAACAAGTTAATATTGATAAAATATCAGTTTTTGCAGTGTTGTATAGGAATGTTCCAAGGTTTGTCAGAGGTTTGGTCAAACGAATATTTTTTGGGCATCTTTGTGTTGAAAACCATTTGTTCTTAAAATAAACTTGCCTCGATAATTAACATTTATTTCATAACTCGAATAGAATAGGTTCCTAACAAACCTTATTTTTTGTGTTATGATTTGTCTAATTTGATTCGTAGTGCATCTACATAAATTTCATAATAAGCATATGCGTGATAATAATCCTGTAAATTTACTACAAAATACAAACAACGTCTTCTTATCAAATCGTCATACCATTTTTACACTACCATTACCTAGTAAGCAATAAATAGATGAGTAGTTTATTGAATAAAAAGCAATGAGAACATATTTTACAAGTTATTCTGAATTATTAGAGACCAATTGAAATATTCAAAACTGTTACGACAATCAAAGAAAATGATTTCCACAAATTCGCACCTGAAAACAGATTTTATCTAACATGTTTGGCTACTTTAAGTAGTTTAAATCATTTTGGTTAATTAATTGATCTACAGTGGTTGTGCAGCTCAAATATTCCAAACATACGTCGAAATTACAGATTATCTTGTGTGATTGAGAACTACCTCGAAATATTGAAACGATATAGACGTACAATCACTTGTAATGGCTTCAACAAAAGGTCACTTGATAATCCTTTACATAGTTACACAATTATATCCATTCGATTTTCAACTACACTCATCCACAAAATCAGATAATTTCGTTTACATTCACACATTCGTAGAATTCACTATACACATTTCAGTTATATGTCATTCTGTATTTCAACATAAATTCAACAATGTCAACTTCTTTCGACATCTAAACAATATGAACACTTCACATCATTTAATGACAATTTACTTCAATTTACTTCAAATTCATTTTCAACACACTAAAGTGCACATGCATTGTTCACGTACAAAACCAAAATAAAATGCAACGCCTATAATTTCACCTAATATGACCTTCATTCAGTTCTTTTGTTCTTCTCCTTTTCTATAATAAACTCGTTACAGGTGTGTCTTCTGTCAAAATGATACAATGAAATGTTTGTTCATAATTATTCAACACTAACCCGTTACAAATATCAATGTTGTTAAAATGCTTAACATTGAATTTACATAACATACAACTGATAGTGATTAGACTGACATTTGAAATATAGAAAAGACAAAATGCAGTCTAGTTACAAATTGGCATGCAACTTCTTACCAGAAACCCTATACACTTTCATTGTAGCGTTATAGTGATTATGTAAATTTTTGATTTCCATCATCTCCCAATTAGAATTAATCATTTGTTACAACATTGAATTCCAGTATATTTCATCGTTCATCATGTGATTTTCAGTAAGCCATTTCTCGAATTTGTTGAGATTCGTTTAAGCCTCTATTACAAATATTTAAGAAATTATCGTGTTGATACTTTCGTTGACACAACACAACTATTACTCAACTCATTCAGATATTTCAATTCTTTCATTAGATGACGTAGCTCTTTGGAAAATTTGTCATTTCAGATATTTGCAGTCATTATTTCTGAATATGTAATACTAAATATTCTTTGAATCCTATCAATGTTTTAAATAAGAGGATTCATGAAGTGTATGAAATTTATATAAATCTAAGTCAACAGTTGATATTGTTATATTCAAAGTTATGTTTCTTAACTAACTGTATCATTATTGTTTTCAACTTGTTTAATTTGTGATAAACATTTCTAAAAATTCAGCTGTGTTGAATACCACCAGAATTTTTTTTTTCAGTTTTACAAAGATTTGTTTCTGAGATATTTGTTTGATTTCTTACTTGTTTCTAATATGTGGATTATTGTCTGATTCATTATTTACTCGTTCATAATAAAAGGTATGAAATTTTCACTCAAAAAGTAAGGAGAAATGAACGACATAAGTGAGAGATCTATCAGTAGGTGTGCGTCACAATACTAAATGGGTTTTACCAGGCCACACTACCGAGAACCAAATCGACAACATCTGCATCGACTAGAAATTCAGTTGGACCATGAAGGACGTAAGGACAAAGAGAGGAACTACTATAGCTTCAGAATACCACTTAGTGGTGGTCAAAATAAAGCTGAAGCCAAAAAATTTTAAACAACTGGAGTAACATTGATACAATAGTTTGATACAACCATTCTTCGGGATACTAACAAACCCAACGAATTCGAGATAGTTGTCAATAATAAGTTCCAGGTCTCTCACGATCTACTAGGAAAAAAAGGAAATTATCTTGACTAACAGCTGGAAAGGGATTAAGGAAACAATGACTTCAACATGCCAAAAGGTTATGAGCTGCACGGGACACCACCACGAAGAATGTATCTATACTGGCATTCTGGACAAGATTAAGGTAAGGAGGGACAAGAAGACAGTAATCAATACTGAACGATCGAGAGCAGAGAAAGCTAAAGTACAGACCAAAAACACAGAAGTAAACAAGCAAGTGAAGAGGAAGACTACGGAGGATAAATGGAAATATGTGGAAGACAAAACAATGAAAGTGGACAAAGGTGCAAGAGAAGGGAACATGAGGCACTTATATGAAACAACAAAGAAGCAATCTGGAAAATACAGTCAAAAACAAGGATGGTAGACCAGTCACTGGGACTAAAGAACAGTGCAACAGGTGGGTAAAGTAGTTTGAGAAGCTTTTGGAATGCCGAGCCCCACTGTACTCACCGATCATCGAAGTAGCTTCTGCAGACCCCCCTATAAATGTCGATCCATCAACGATCAAAGCGACCATCATAACCATCTAACAAATATCGAATGGAGAAAGAACAAGTTGCAATAGACAGGGAAAATGGATAGTTGATTAAGATACCAGAGAAAGAGGACCGTAGTAAGTATGTGAACTACAAAGAGATCACTCTACTTTCAGTACTATGAAGGGTCTTCAACAGAGTGTTGTTAAACCGAATAAAATATCCAGTAGACGCCTAATTACAGGGCCAATATTTCGGATTCCGTAAGAATCAGATGTACCGACCAAATCGCAACACTACAGATCATTGTTAAGGAGTCATTCGAATGGAACTCTTCAATTTATCTCAACTCCCTTTACTATGAGGATGCATCTGGCAGCGTGGATAGAAAGACATTGTGGAGCCTACTTTGACACTATAGTGTATCTGAAAAAATAGTCAATATCATACAGAATTCACATGACGGGCTATATTGCAAAATCGTACATAAAGAGCAGCTCATATATTCATTCAGAATGATGACTGGTGTCGAACATAGCTGCTTACTCTTGTCCTTTCTCTTTCTTCTTGTGATTGACAAGATGACTAAAATCTCAAAGTTTCAGGAGAAGCACAAAATACAATAAGCAGCTTGGATGTAGCTAGACGGTCTGAACATTCCAAATGATTTAACTCTTCTATACCACACGCAGCAACAAATTCTAATGAAGACGTACAGGGTAGCAGCAACCTCAGTAGGCAGCAGTAGGCCTCAACATACACATTGGAAAAAGTAAAATCCTTAGGTATAACAAAATCAGCACCAACACAATAGCACTTGACGGAGAAACTCTGGAAGATGTGGGAACTCTTTCATAACTGGGATGCGTCATCAGCAAACAAGGATTATGTGATACAGATGTAAAGGCACGAATTGACAAGGCAAGGGGAGCATTTCTACAACTGAAAAACATTTGGAACTCAAACCAGCTGTCAGCCGACATCAAAGTCAGGATTTTCAATACAAACATGAAGTGAGTTCTATCGTATGGAGCTAAAATTTGAAGAACTACTAAAATCATCATTCAAAAAATACAAGTATTAATAAACAGTTGTTTGCTCAATATACTCCGGATCCGTGACCAGATACCATCAACAACAACCTTCTATGACAGAAAATAGATCAAATACCAGCCGAGGAAAAAATTAAGAAAGGACGCAGGAGGTGGATAGGACACACGTTTAGTAAATCATCAAACTGTGTCACAAGACAAGCACTAACTTGGAACGATCAAAATCAAAGGAAAAGATGAAGACCAATGAATATATGGAGCTAGTAATTGGAGGCAGACATAAGAAGAATAAATAACATTTAGAAAAGGATAGAAGGGAGAAAGTTTCTCCGTCAAGTGCGAATGAGTTGGTGCTGATTGTGTTATATTTGAGGATTTTACTTTTTCAAATCTGTATGTTGAGGCCTACTGCTGCCTACTGAGGTTGCTGCTACCCTGTACGTCTTCAACTGCATTTGTTGCTGTGTGTGATGGAAGCTGAGTTTCTGAAATTGTACCTATCCAGTATGTCTGGTGAAGTTCACCTGAAGTTACTACACTAGGATAAACTTGAATTGTAAAATCTTCAAAAGTGCACCACTTATGTTGGGAAATTGAAACTAATTTATCTGTTGTTTTAAACTGTTCATTATAAATTGTATTCAAAAATTTAAACTAACTTATCAATTATAATAAAACAAAATATGGGCGGCATTATGAAAACCAATTAGGAAATGTTTTATTGTATCAATGATAAATCAAGCCTTTAACTTATCAATAAACAAAACATATTATTCTTCAATATCCTCAATTCATACTGATTAAACTTTAGGTCACTCGTAGCACTCTCAATTGTCCTTATATATATATATATATATATATATATATATATATATATATATATATATATATATATATGCAATAAAAGAGGGGTTTCTTCTAATTTAATCACTAAAACAAATAAACTGATGTATGGTATACTGTTTGAAATTCTACGAAATTACATTCAATTGACATTCGGCGAAACAATATGGGAAGCTGCTGTGGAAATAGTCAATGGACGTCCACTTGAAATACATGTAAGACAAAATTATTCCACAAAACTATTAACAAAAATAATTACTTCACTATGTGATTTTATCGGACTACCTGAAGAAGATATTTACTATGAATTCGGTATTAAATCAGTTGACTACTTAACTAACAATGGTTTCAGGAATTCATTCCGAGTGTTAGGCAAAAATTATATTGATTTCCTACAAAATGTTAATGAACTACATGAATATTTACGATTTTCTTATCCAAAACTGAAGCCACCTGATATTAAAGTCACTTCAATTAATCACAATGTCATCACTTTAGATTATTCCACTATACGTGAAGAATTCTCCCATTATCTACGAAGCCAACTAATATATATTGCCAAATTGTATTTCGATTTGGATGTTAGTGCCAAATTGACTGATAAAAGGAAGCGTGCCGCATCACATATATACACATTCAAATTATATAATAAAGGTTTATCATGGATTGAATTATTGGAGAAAGATAACCAACTTAATAAAGAACATTTCTCTATTAGATCTATCTATTAATTTACCAGAGAAACAATTTCTGGGCATGTTACCATTTCATTTAATATTAACCAAGGATATGACTGTCAGACGTGTTCGGTACAGGATTTCTATGTTTGAAGAAATGATTTACAAGGAAGGAAGTTTACAACGTGTTTTCAAATCTCGAAGCCTAAAACAGATCCAACTTTCGATGGAGTAAGTAGTTTAGTTTGATCCTTTATATCTACTTTTATTTACAATCTGCGTTTAGATACATTTACTTAGCACGATTGATATGCCTGTATCTAATGAACGATGTCTTTGTTTAGCGATGGTGGCTACGTAATTTTATAGTGATAATTTCCAGGAGTGTCAACAATTTTTATTATCACCACTATTTATTCAACAACATAGAAAATCGTAATCAACTCTTCATATTCTATGATTTACATACTGCTATAGTCTGTTTTAATAAAGGCGATATCAACTATCCGCTAACTATTACAATGATCTAATTTATTGAATAGTGAATGTCGATTTAATTTCTTTGTGAAAATTCCCATTTGAGTATAAATTATACCTGGTTGGTATTTCATAAGGTTTGGGAATGTTTCACGTAGACTTCGCTAATTATCATACTCTACCTAGACATATTCCATATGAATGTCTTCAGTGTTGACAATGTCAACACATATTCAGCAGTCAAAGAAATGAATTAATTCATTTGTTATCAGTAGATTTATCCAAAACATGTGTGAATAATTTGACAACTTCCTTATATCTTAATTGCATAATTTTCAAGCTAATCAGGATTCGATCTGAACAACCTTATCTGTGGGTCGTATAAGCTCTGTTATTTCATGTTAAGTATCACTGTGTGGTGGATAAATCATTCTCCATACAAAATATCACAACATACAACAAAGTTTTGTTCGAGTATTGTTAGCATTCAATGACTTCTGTAATTCGGTAACTCACTATTGATCGTTGTAACGGATTAAATACAAACCACATAACATCTCTAAAATTGTCAATTTCGATATCACGAATTGATCTGAGTTATACAACCACTGATCATCTGAAAGCACTGGAGAGCCGATTCGTTCTAGCGTGGGACTCTCCAATAGTGCGCATCCACAACCTCACCGGCGACCGACTCCAGGACCCTCTGACTTCATGGAGATCGCCTTACCATTACACTTCTGAGTCGACTCCTAACGGTTGATATTTTCAATTCAGTCAATTCGTGATACGTTAAAACGACCTCATTCATGTCATCGAATGACAACTGCCTCACACCCAATATGGTTGATCTCCACTGATCACGTCTTCACACTAGGCTCCAGGAATTATCTCAAGGAACTAGTCACTAATGAGCTGATATTCTCCCCAATCTCTAAAATTAGTTGAAAAACATATCAGTGATAATAATCCTAAAATTTACTGAGACAAAATAAAGTGATAACCGATGAATGATACATAATGTAATAAGATAATTGGCTTAAAATTTCCTATATCATAATAATAATAATAATAATAATAATAATAATAATAATAATAACCAACTAGGAGGAATTATAATACACTAGAAATTAATTATTTCCTGAAAATACGAGTCAATGACAATGTTTTAATGCTGTTTCTTTTCACGTTCTCCTAATATCTTTTAGATTTATGCCAGTAGATTTACAACCTTCGAAATAATTCTCTTGAATGAAACCACTTCAAAACGTGAGTTACGCTTTTACAGACTCTCCAGTTGATCTTTGTGTATATACAAAGAACTTATTCAAAATACTGTTGAAAATTCCACACCTTCATCTATGGGATACTAGTCAGTTGATAACTCTTGTAAATTCTAATATACTATATAAGTACTATTCACTATTATTATATTGCATCCGAGCTATTGACTGCAAATCGCTTATTATAGTTTCAACGTTTCGTGTGTACATTAGATCTGACAAGTTTACTTATCAATATTTTGCATTATTCTACATGGTGTAATCCAATATTCACAATATTGAATAGTCTAAAATGGCAACTAATTTACAATTTTCATAAAGAAATTCTAATATTGAATGTCAATGTAGAGATTATGATCTGATTGATTTCGTTGCGATGAACTGAGTTTCTTACATTTGTGAAATCTACGTTGTGATAATTAACCTTAATCTTACATTAAGAAAATAAAGTGAGGTTATAAATATTAAGTAATCAGCAAACAATTAAGTGCAATGTACAAAGTAAAGTGTTCTTAACTTCATTCGAATGGACCTATATATCCATTAATTTAAATAAATCGGGGAGTTCCCATATAACAGTAATCGTATTCGTGCGTAAGATCTGCACTATTTATTTGGGTGATTAAGTTTGTTGAGGCTCATAGATTAAAACCCTGAATACACTAACTGCTGAGGACTTCAATCGACCATTGATTGATCATGTAAAATGAACATCACTGATGACATAAATGTATCGCTTTTTCTGATCATGCATTCCATGTGCATTTTAATCACTTCATCAATTAGTTTTAATGATATTTTCAAAAGTACCACTCTCCCAATTATAGTCGAAATATAAGTCGGTATAAATATTTCGAATAGATTGATCACTGAGTAATGAAGAATGTGATACCCTGGTTGTCATTGTAAAGCTGATCAAATTTCGTCTATGAAGAGCCACTGTGAACAACGGTCTAAATAACTTAATTTGTTGGGAACTAAATTGAAATAAGAGGTGATTCACTGTCGATAGATACCTCCATCTACCCAAGCCACCTATTTCATTTCTACACGTGTTCAAATGTCATTCACTTATCCTGTTTTCATTTGTTTCAGGTAGAACTGCTTCGAATGTTTCTGGAGTTGATGAGAAATGTAGATTCAAAGGAGAAATGATCTATGTCGAAGAATGGCAAATGATGCTGTTCATGGGTGCACCTGTGTAAATAACTGCAAATTGATTTATTCGTTTATTTTCTTAACATTTACTAATATGTTACAATATGATTAGAGAGTGGATCAGTTATGCTTGTTATTAATTAGCGTTTAAAACTCCAACTGTATACCATAGTAATTTTTGCATAACGACATTGTCATTTATTATTATCATTATAATCTCTAATAATATTTACCTTCATTAAGTTAACACTATCACCATTAATTACAATATGTGGGTTGTTTCAAATTACTGCTAGGAAACATTAGTAAATACACCTTGATGACAGTATTAAGTGCTTTGAGACTAGGAACATGTCGACAAATATTGTTTATCACATTTAAATAACCTTAAAATAATCATGTACTTAATCAAGATAAAAATGATCTCTCCGATCAGTCCAGTGAAATGAACTGCAGTAGTGGACACTTCACTACTTACAACCATATACTCAACAGTGTCAGAAACAATTACATGTCACACATCAAATCGCATTCACATAATTCACATTCACATCCACTTTAATTATGACATATAATGTGTATCTCTCAAAACACTTAATTCATTCTCCTTATTATTTTCCACTGCCCATTGTAGAATTCGAGACACAAAACAATTGTATGAGAAGAAACTACGAATTTCTGATCTGAATATGTTCGACAGTAGTCGTGACATAATATTTCAAGGGGAACAACAATCGGATGAAGTTATGAAACTTTATGAAAATGTGAGTAATTCATTGCTTTCACAAAATAACTTGATTTAATATGGTTTGTTATATGAGAGTGAATGGTTGGTGAAGTGGTACAAGTGTTTCAGCAACACCTACTGTAAGCATCATTCACAAACACTGTATTACATTCTATTTGATATTTTGTCTGGAGACACGAATACTCACCATTTAGAAATAATAAATTCATTTTAGGTTAAGTCAAAGACTACCGTTGATACAAGAAGATGAATCAGTGAGATGTGAATCACTAAGACCATATAATTGAATATATTCCAATCAAGCAGATTATTCTAAACGAAAAACAAAGCTAGTGTGATTTCGTTTGAAATCTCAACAACTGATCAATGTACTCAAGACTGTTTGTTAAATTCTGAGTGAAGTACCCATTTAATTAAATTCAACACGATACACCTACTTCGTTTGATCTGTTTCCAAATTTATTTATCTTCTCGTCATTTGTGTGGCCACTTATCTATATAAACTACACTTTATAATACACAGCAGTATTTGTTTCAGCAGTTACTGTCATGTTTGATCATTTTGGCATTATATCTATTGCAAACCATTTTATAGGTGTCGCAATCAGCCATTTATCCTATCCATTGGTATTCTTATTTTCATATTTTACTTCATTTCGTCTGTATGCGTTATAATGACTATGTAATATTAAGAATAATATATTTACACTTCTGGTTTTATTCTTCTATAACATTGACGTTAGATCTCAACCAATACAAAAACATCCCTTCCAAGTAATATGTTATACATATATAATAAGCATGCTCGACAACTGTCTAGTCGTTGATTGGTATGAATGGATGATTGTAATTCATCCAACTAGTATAAGATGCATAGATTTTCCTTGGGATACTAGTTGAACACAGATTATCAAGCTACTGATGACCTCTCATATCTTCCAGCAATTTTCACCGACATACTAATGTTGCCAACACCAATCTGCCGATGGATATTAGCGCATAATTCAGATATTGTTGATAATGGTAACACTAAGGAAGCTAACAATCAAAATCAAGACTTAAATTCACAGGTATCCACTAACACATATGTTGCATGTTTTGAGTCTTCATGATAACAAACGATCACATGTAAAAGTTAAGCACCAATTCTCACATCTAAATATTAAAGATATATGCATGCTTATTTACTAAGCTTACAACATAAGCAACGTCGTACAATTATTGTTGTTATTATAACTGCATTTTTAAAGCAACGTCACAAAGCCAAACAAATGGAAAAGAGCATGTTACAATTAGAAAAAATTCGAAAAGTAACTGATGACTTGTTGTATCAATGCATTCCACGTACAGTGGCCAGAAAAATTCGAAACGGTACTCCAGCAATCGAGACAATACAGGTTCGTTAAATTCCTTTCAATTATTACTTTAAAGAATATCAATTATCCTTTTTTTTTTTTGATATATGAGATAATTTGTGAATACTTTTATAAATGATAATTAGCAAAGGATACTTTCAACTTAAAGTAATATTTTTAGGCAATAGGATATTTCGACTGTATAATTGAAATATAGGAAATATTGGCTTAAGCTCTAATTTCAACACCAATATATCGGGATTTCTAGTAACAAATAATTCCTTATATTATTCGGGAAATTCCTATATTCTTATTATCAGTTGCATATTTATTAATATGTACGTACGTTTTCGTTTCTTTACAGACATTTGATGAAGTCACAATATGCTTCACAAAAGTGGTAAACTTTGCTGCAAAATGTATGCATATAAGTGTTGAACAAGTGATTGATTTATTAAATAAAATGTATTCAATCTATGATGCTTTAACTGAAAATCATAAAGTATACAAGGTGAGTATATTCCCGTTCATTTGGGCTATTTCGTTTCTATATAGATAGACATATTCTACAATCAATAACTTATTAATGAGAAATTGTAAAAGTGAGCTCATCATGTACATTTCACGTTGTTATACAATAAACGGGGCTGAAAAAGTAAACTTCATCACGACTCAATAAGTAGATTGAGTGAATTAACTTCAAGCCTATATAAAGTTTTTAATAGAACTTGCAGAGTTCCCAAATTATATTTTAGGAATATATAAACTACAGGATGTAGATTATCAACTCAAATTACAGTAGGTTTTAAGACTGGTACATCTCCGAATTAGGTGAAGAATGCAAAATAAGATTTACTTATTATTTTGATATACTAAACTGTTGACAATCACATTAAAGAACCTACCAGAAGAAAGTTAGCTTTTTTATTTCCTTTTCTTTTCTGTGATCAATAGTTTATTACTACTATCGATAAGTAGATTATTCATTTGCAAATAAAAATTGTATGCCTGGTTTTAAGTCACACTAATCAAATTTAACTATTAAAAAATTACTTTCAGGAGCTTTTTTAATGCTACTTTTGTATGTACAACACATTGTAAACTCAAGTGGAGAATCGAAAATGTATGGAAATTTTGTAAGCTTAATCGATTATTACGACAGAATATTTTCATTAGACAAAGTGTCTCATGTTAACATTTCTCACGTCGCTTATATCTAACTGAATACTGTGAAACTCACCAAATATGTACCAGCAAAAGTGTTTGCATTATCATTGTCTTAAACAAATGATAAGTATGTAATATAATTCTAAGTTAGTCTTAATGCTTTGCTTAAAAAATTTATATAGCTAACATATATCTCATCTTTTCTTGTTATCAAACTAAAGGGCTAATATTACAATATGCTACCTACAATACCACTCTGTATAAGAATGTCTAAGTAAATAAGCAAACAAGTCAGTTATTAATTACGTATTTATAAGCCAGCATGTAATTTAGAAATTAAGCATAAAATGAAACGATTTCTCCGTCCTTTTCCCTCTCCTCCACTTTCATAGAAAAATGTTTCACATTGAGCTTGATATATCGGACTCAATTATATATACTCATGGTTAATTACTGACGTATGCATATCTTGTCAGATGAAAGAGTCATTGAAATAATTCAAGTGTACTTTTTTTTCACACGAATTAATATACACTATAAATGAAACATTCAACAGATACGTTTATGCGACGTTTAAAAATAAATAATTCCATGATAAAGTCTTGAATAAAACTTAATCTAGCACTTTTTAAAAGCAAAACATTTTACTGCATATTCTGTACTCAACATAAAATAGCAACTTTTATTTACTGTTACTGTGTGTTTTTACACCTACGCAAGTACTGTTGTGATCTTACTTCTCATATAAAATATAGTTTTTTGTGTAAAAGGTACTTTTACGAACCGACTTAGTAATTAAGTAAACATTTTCATCTGATTTTAACTCTTGTAAATTAACACCAAATGGCACGACATTATCTATGAAAATATCCTTTCATTTCTTAGAACATAATTTCTTTCATCCGGTAAAAATGCCAAAATCTACTAAGTTCACATATATTTTAAAATTGTAACCACGTGATAGCTTCAGTATTCTTCACCTAGACTTAAGAAATGTAACTTATGATATTTGATATACAGAATATAAAAAACTAAAAATTTAACACTGTTAGATAATTGGCTAGCCTCATGCAGTAATACCAAAAGGAGATAGGTTTCACTGAATATAGAAATATCATGTAACTACAAAAAAGCAAGTATCATAACACTTGGAAGTGCATATGTTGATCAACCTCAAAGAGAATGTTTCTTAAAATGTGCTCCGTATGTGCTAGAAGATGAGGAGACATAATTATGTAGTTCCTCCTTATTACTAAACACATTCATTAAGGTTTCATTTTAAGGTAAAAATTAAATGAATCAATTTTTGTCAAATGAATCATACACACTGTGCTTTCTGCATTTACAAAAGGTTGAAACAATCAATGACAGTTATATGTTGGTTTCTGGAGCACCACATAAAACCGCACTACATGCTGCACATATAATCGATACAGCATTAGAAATCATAGAAGCAACTCAACTCGGTCTCTGTTGGCCAGAACCGAATACAAATAAACAAGACAACAATAAAAATAAAACAATGTATACAAATGAAAACTTACATCTTTACATTGGATGTCATACTGGTCCGATTGTTGCTGGTGTAGTTGGTTACAAAACACCACGATACTGTTTGTTTGGTGATACAGTCAATACTTCAAGTCGAATGATGAGTCATGGTTTAGTAAGTCGACTAACAGTATTTTCACCTGGACAATTCAATTATAACGAATATTGATGATACTCATTTTTTAAATCCTGAATTATAGATAAAACGACTAGAGTAGATTATGTGTCCTCAGACTACACAATTCGACTATAGAATACGCAAACTAAACAACACATAGTTGATGTAAGCCACGAAAAGTCTTTCATTAAATAAATCAAGGCATTGGAGCTACTGATCGTACTGACAACTTCACTTATCTTGCTAGTCAAGTTTAATGTATTGACTTCTGATAAAATCTTATCAAGAATTCAAAACTCATGGTTGGTTTATCAAATATGCATCACATATTCTGGAGGCGAGATATTCGTCTAACAATTAACTACGAGTATATTGCATACCAGTTAGTTTTGCTCTCCTGTTTGGTTATGTAATATGGTCATAGTAAGCAGTTGACGCATGTTAACATTATTTACAAATAAATGCATGCCAGACAACGCTCAATTGTTTGTGCTAGTCAGTAAGGAAATATGTCCTGGAATATTCGAGACGGATATCAAGTCAGTTGAAGCAGTTATCAGTCTTCATCGATTATGGTGGTAGGGATTTGTGTGACTAGGGCTTAACCAATCCCCTTCACGACTATTGGTGTAGACTGATGTAACATGGCTAAGAACAGCCAAAAAAAAGTGACGTCAGTACATGAATTTAGCAACAGCTGAAGTGGTCCATGTTGGCGAATTCTGATTATCTGATTGGGGTCTGCTTGAATTTCACAATCAATAGTTGTATCTTTGAACAAAATCACGATTCAATTTATATCATTGTTACACTACTTATATTTCATCAATATCCTCGTGACTATAGATTACAGTAATATTTCATTATTTATCACTTACGTCTTCATTCACTCATCATTGTTCCTTACATTAATAGCCAGATAAAGTACATATCAGTGAATCCTGTGCACAATCTCTATCGCCATATCCATATGAATTAGAATGTCGAGGAGAAACTCCAATAAAGGTAATGTGCATCACAACTCTAATCATCAATAATCTATGTTTTTATTCAAATAAATCATATATCGATATATTTTAAACTAATGATCACTCCTAAATGAATGCTAGGTTGTAGGTTGATAATAAGCTGTTGATAACAACTATATGGTGAAGTTCACATTAGGCTACAATCACACATCACATCGGTTCTTATTACTAAAGGCTGGTTCAGGTTGATCGGTATATCATATACAATTGTAGATTTGAAACTACCAAACACAATGCTGTTGAGTAATCTTGGTAAACATCACTAACATAATCGAGATCAAAATATTCCTAATCAGATAACGAGCCATACGTTGGTTTAAGAGAGCATATTGAAGACACCAATATCACCTGCTTGAACAAACTCCTCATCTATTATTTACGATTGCAGAAATCAAATACTCCTATAAGTAAAGTGACCATTCGAAATGATAAAATCCTCACCTCATGATATGTATCATTAAAACATTTGATAAATATGCAAATATTCATTGTCTACAGATCGTTAACTCCGTAATTCAATTTACGAGAATCTAGATTGAAGTAAATATGTTTCATTTTACCATTTCATTGTGCATAATTTGCCAACTATATTTCTCAGATGATTTCATCTGTACAAGCAAATAATTATGTTCTTTGACTGAAGTAAGGTTGTAGTTGACAAAGTGAATTCAATGCAGGTGTGTCACTACATTCGAAACACGTTAACTGGATTGGCCTACGATTTTGTGTTGGTGATCACACTGATGATCGAGTAACAGCAGGAGAAAACAATCATTTATTTCAATCGTTTACTAAATACTCATCTAAGGAATTTTCATCTCCGAGTTCTATTGTAACATACTTTATACTTTGAAGTGTTTCATATATTGTTCTATGAATTTATTATTAGTACTTTCATTTCATTTTGCTAGTTTGTCAATTGTCACAAATTAGATAGCTTCATACTAGAAGCATATACATACAGAGGTAATTGTTGCAAAATTATTTACAAACATTGTGATTCTCAACAGCTGAAATACTATTCAAGTAGATTTGATATGAACACTTTTACACGAGACTGCATACGGTCAAATATCATGAAATACTTATAGAGGCACAATCACTAATACTAAGACGCAATCATATTCATCTTACTTCTAGATAGAAATAAAGAACTGGAAAATGTGACTAGGCAGTAAGTATCTACACACAATCAAATGGAAAGGTTGAAGGTTAAAACAATTTAATTGTTCTGTCGACATGCATGTATCATGCATTTTTAATACATGTTTCATACATCACATTACATCCTGAATACCGCCATGTTATGCATTATCGTTATCATTATTTCCACCTACAGGGAAAAGGAAACATGAAAACATACTTCGTCATAGGACGAAAATCGGAATTCACCTTACTTGACCAAACTGATGGAACAAGTCGAAGTTTCGCTGATATCCTCCACGAAGACCTACGTAGAGAAGATGAAACACCATCAGAAAATTCAGATGATTCCGCCAAATTTTCCATCAATTTATCTGACCGAAGTGGAACCACGGAAGAGGATTCGCCTCTCGAATCCCCAAAAAACGACGTCGAACAACTCGAAACCGACGTTAAACCACCTGAAAAACATGAGAGGAAATCTAGTGCCATAGGTAGTAGACGATCAAGCAAAAGTGGAGATAAACGTCGCAAATCTAAATTACACTCCAATCCCACATCACCATTAAACAAGGATATCAATGTCAACAAGGAAGAGAAGAACTCCGGTTTTGTCAACAATCAAAACACAACTGAGATTCTAAACGAAGCTGCTCGTCGTCTAGTCGAAACAAAAATGATTGATGTGAAGAATGAGCAGAAGAAGAAACAAGACATAACATTCAATCTAGATCATCCGAAGGAAATATTGAAGGAACCTTCTAGTGAATCTGAGTTACAGGAAATCGACAACAATATTGATGAAGCGGCTCAGTTCAAATCCAAATCTAAACCACCTGAACGTTCTAGATTGATTAAACTGAATCCGGCAAACAAAGTTTCGAGGAGATCCATGCAAGTAATTTCTGATAAAGTAGATGGAAATAATTTAAATTCAAATGATGATGATGATGATGACAGAATATCTGGAGAGGATAAAAGTTCAGAAAACGGTAATTGAATTTTCACATCCTGGAACATTTGTACTATAATTCCACATCATTTTTAAGACAATTAATTTTTTTCTACGTGGTATTCATAATTTAACGATCTTCTTAGCTTACTAATTATCTGAATTGAATATTGGTTGATTAATAATAGTTTTATTTCCTTATTTATATAACGTTGCAAGTTGTTTATCCATTCGTGTGAAATTTGTTTGAACTTCATCATCCGATAAACGAGAATGATAAACTGATCAGTTTCATCAAAGATTCGCTTTGTAAGACTCACTCGTTTATACTTGTATCACCGTTGTTTACTATCTGCCTAACTGTAGTGATTATACTCTTCATTAGCTTCGTCTAATTTATAATCATGTTTATATGCATAAACTACCAAGTGTACAAAAACTCTGCGAAATTTCTAATGATAAAAGATAAATTTTGTAGATAATATAAGTATAGTTATAAATTTTCACTGAAACATATAAAATGAGTATCGAAGGAACTAGTACTCCATTCAGTATGTTGAATATCTGTTTGGAAGACAGAAACTCCTACTAAACAATTCATTATAGTGTTATCGTGATAATCTTATAAGAAACAAAATAGGTACAGAAAAGTTCATATGCTTCGTAAAACTAATGGAGTTAATTACCTCCATTAAATTAGTTTGATAGTGATGTAATGTACCATGGCAGGGAATTCTTTAATATGGAAGAGACGCTATGCTGACGGATACCATACATAAAGAAACCTACGTCTACTGTTTTCTGCCGATTTGCATCAAAGCACTGTCCATCAAAGTATGACAATTTTTAAACTTTTTGATATGTCCTACTATTTATTAAATAACATATTAAGTGTACTTCAATTTTTATGATTGAATATTAAGCTGATCAACATTCCCGTGAAATGGTTAAACAAGGTCAATTTGATGCAGTACCCGCATTACCATTCTGTTCACCTCAAGCAGCCATATTCAGAGATTTGGGTAAGTCTACTCAAACACATTTATCTCCTGTTTATCTAACACTCAGATTTCTGCACAATCATTTACAATTACGTTTATTATTCCATGATCAGTTAGCTCAAATATCTCAGTGAACCAATCACGTTCTGATTAGCTCACTAACTGAAACATTCGATGATGTGATTCTCAATACACACATAACATCAGGTCTCTCAGGATTGTAGACACACCTTACAGATTAATACAAAATAGGAAGAGAACTGAGTTCAATGTCTGCCAACGACAATCACTTGTGAATTTCGTAATACCATTTCACAGAATAGTAATAATCTATCATCCATTGTCAGTGATAAACATGATGACTGTAAAATCAGATTATTGCTGATCGACGCAGTCACGATGAAACGTGTTAAATTGTTTGGAAAATATTCATTCATTCCTGATTATCCTTTCACTCTGGTAGTTTAAAAACATGTTCAAGTATCAAGTGGTCAGTGACTCTCCCATTAATGTGTTGCAATGATGATTAAATGCATTCTGTTTCATCATATTAGAGTTAGTCAAAACAGTTGAGTGTTTCAGAAAGTCTACCGAAAGAATTGTGACTGATGACATAGATCAGACTTCTACATTCATTTCGCTTCGTGCTCTTGTCAAATCAAGGATTTCGTTTTCATGGGGCTCTACAATAACTCCATTCATCTGTTCATTGTATCTTACATTTGAATTTTAATTTAGATATAGGGTATATGCTAATGTTGACAGGCGTTTACGAGCTTATTTCGCCACTTTCATTTATTCACAAGTGTTGTTGGTTTGCTTCAGGATTATTGTATTCATCAGTCAGACGAAACAAAGTAATAAGTCGGATTGAATTCATTTTCGTTCCAGTCAATCACTATTTTATGTTAAGTAACTTGAAGCATTTAACTTTCGAAAAATAACTGAATAAATCTAAACCCACAGTAGTGATATTAGTAGTAACGGTTATTCTACATTTTTGTAAACAAACAATAAAACATATTTCCAATGAAACTTATTTCTATTCTTCAGCTTCAAATTTTATGCGAAGAATCGATGAGAACTTGACAGAGTTTTGGGAGGAAAATATGCGCAAATTGAAAGATTTAGGGTGTTGAATACAGCATCAGTCATATTATTCACTGTCTATTTTATGGTAAGTTGTTAAGAGTGTAGGAAATTTTTAATCAGTGTTTACATTGCAATCACTCAATGAATATTTCTACCACTAAACTTGTGTTGGATATATTTGTTATCAGGTTTACTATTTTAAAATATTACAACCTAATCTAGTGATAAACAATCAGTTTATCGGAAATATATTCAGTGATACGCGAATATATGGAGTAGTGAACAGTTTCTTCAGATAAATATTTTCATGCTGTTTTCAGCTATCCAGTTTGTAGAAGGAAATAACTAAAATTCTGTGTATTGGCTTTTAAATTAGTATCAAGTTAGAGAACAGTGTCGTCCATTCGTCAATGCACTCCTAACAAGATTTAGTTTTAGATTATCCGAACTAAAATATAATTACAATTAGACCATTTATATTTTAGCCAATAAAATCACTGAAATTCCGCATCACGTTTACCATATCAATTGACAGATAATTGAACATTCGTGCATCTTTACTCAGTATCTATTTCATCCTGATAATAAATAACTTCCATACATGAATTCATGTATTGAGTGTTCTGCTACTTCTTTAATCTGAGTATGGTCTGAATAGGTCTTATAAGCGTCTGATAATTGGATCCTGTGGTAAGCGCTGTGGAGATTGTTGAATTTGAATTTTACAAAATGTGTTTAACAGTAGTTTAACCTTTGATGAAATTGTATGTACAGCGCTCTTAAAAGGAAAACAATTTTCTACGGAACGGTCTTGAATAGTTGAAGTATACAAAGGAACTAATAAGTTTCTGACAATTTTTATTCTCAGTTTTATTCGAAAGTAAATTAAAATATAGTGGAACATGTCTCACCGTAGAATTTGTGTACTGGAAATCTATAACCCATATTTAGATAGCCAAACTGGACTGCAATATACCTCGTGTAGTTTGAATGAATACAATTTTCAAGTGGTGAGAGGTATATGCACATTTTCACCTATTTTTCATATAATCTATGGTGAAATTCCACATACACCATTTTACATAAGAATTATTTCACTCATCCCAGTTTCACAAAGTGATGTATTTAAATATTCTGTTACAAATCTACTACACATCTCCACTACGCTCATTCGTAACATACACTACAAGGTCAGCTTCGAGTGAATCAAAATTCATCGTCCAATATGCTTGTTGAATATATTCAAGCTAATCATAAAGCACCACAAATTGTTAATATTTCTCTGTGGTGTGTCACTCACTCTATTACTTATCTACAAGTATTTAATTTCACTTCATTTCATTTATCCCACTTTGATTGAATTTTCATTCCGCACAACTCACAACAGTTCAATTCATTCCTTTCCATTGATAGAATGGTAGATATTTGACGATACAACAAGTATCACTATATGAATTCACTTTAATATTATTTCAATTATAGTTTGTATGCAATCAATTTACTTACTTACTTCTCATATTCTCTCACTGTTTCAGCTCAACCGTTGTGTTTCGCATTAACCGAATTGCTTATTATTAAACCAAAGAATCCCATAATATATCTGGCTAATTGGTTAACAAACTATTCAATAGACAATTCAAAATTAGACTGGATTATACATTCTGAATGACTAAATATGTAATTTTATAATCTTCGCTCCATTTGTCGTAGTCATTGATTGATGTATGCGTAAATTCATAAATGTTGTATCTGTAGAACATCTGTAAACTGTCATCGAACAAACACTGTTTAGATCAAGTTATTTTGTTCTCTCCTGTACAACTATTCTCTATAGTGTTAGATTACTATTATTATTATGATTACTGTTATTAATAATAATATTATTATTATTACATAATGCTGAGGTTTAGAAATGTGAGGATGGGAGGAGTGTTGATAGCTAAAATTGTATCACTATATTAAAACACGAGCTATCATGACTTGATCACGCCTTATATATGTCGCCCTTGAGGTTTTCACATAATGCATTATTTACTAACTCTTGGACTAGTTAGGCAAATCAAAGAAGTGATTAGTTAGTGAGAATGTATCGGAAATTGAAAAGTTCTGTAAAATGACGAAATGTGCTGGTCAGTCTAGATTTCATTGTTGAGGTACTGATAGTAACTCAACTTAATAGCTCCAAAATAAACTTAAAATCCATTGAAATTGTACATTTGATGCAGCCTGTTCTATAGAATCTAGTAAACCTGCAGTTGCAAATCATAGTGCTGAAAATTTTTCCCATTATCTTCAAACATTGGAATATTTATGAATTTTAAGGATTTTTTTTTCGTTAGACACACGTGAAGTTAAATTACCTATTGCATATGTTTGTCACCATAATTTCGAAAAACGTTTAGTGAAAATGAACAGCTTAGCAAACATTTGTACGGGTTTTTGCTTACGTCATTAGGAATGTTGGTTACTACCGTAAAGCGATTTCACAGTCAAAATATTTTCATTAATAAATAATATAGGTCATTTCAATTTTCTGTAACTTATATGAAATTATACTCTAAATGTTGAAGAGCCAGTGAAGATGATTATGGAAGCTTTGTTAATCTCGCTATAATTAACTTTGAAGTTGAAATTACATTACTCGCATAATGTGTTTAGTAGATTCTTCTTCCTAAAAATTGTTGAGGTATTTCGTTGCTGCATAAATAATAGTTATACGAGTTAATGAATAGCAAGTTTATTATACATACTCAGCAAAATCAAGGAGACAAGTGACGTCATAATTCCTAACTAAAATTATGAAATACTGATTGTTGTTAGTATCAATCTATTCAGAATACAGTGAAGTCTAGAAGTGAATATGGTTTTCCGTTTTTATTCTATTCCTGATAAAAAAGATTCAAGTGAATTATCATATTCAAGATATACAATCTAATTTATTTTTTTCCACACAAGTCGGTTCGTCAATGACTTGAATAGATATTTCCTGAACCGTAGATTGATGTGCATTTTTTCACTTAACATTAAAGCCTTTGTTAAATACAGGATTCATTAGATAGTCAAAGATGGTTCCTAGTGAATTTTATTGCCATCAGTCATTTGAGAAATGAATGTTGCCAATTAATACTTTATTTTTCTATAGTAATTATGAATACGATCTACCCCTATACTCAGAATTTGTTGTGTAAAGCAATAAATATCTCCTAACGCATTTACCTACTTTAAGTAGTCTGAACTATTTCACTAATTTATCTTTATGCTATAGGATTTTAGAATGTTGTAAATTAGTTTATTTATTGCATGCTTATGACTGTGAATGGACAAATTCGTAATTAAGAAAAATAGACATTTGTAGCCACTGAAAAATTCTTAACTGATAATCTGATTTGATTTGAAGTGGTATTATGGATATTGCTACCTAATTTATTGTTTGGATTCACCACAGACTGATCTCAATATGCATTCATTAAAAATCAAGGAGCACTGGACGGCTATTTCATTACACTATAGAACTCCTCAACACAGCATCTCCTTGACTCTACTAGGGAATCCAGCCTAAGATCTTCTAGTTGTAAATACTTAGCTGTCAGAACCACTGGGAAGCATTTAATAGATTATTAGTTAAAATGATTACATATGTACTTTACTATGAAGACGGTATAACTTGATTTTAATATTTTCAATTTTTATTGAGTGTAACGTTAGTGTTAACGATCCAACTTGTTGAAGTTCTTAGGGAATATCTAAATTGTAAGAATACATCACTATAGTTCGTCATCATCACCAAAATTAGCGATTTAGACAATATCAACATTAATACTAAATCATGAATTAAACATCATTTATTCTGTTAGTCACAATGTATTTTTTTCTATCGGTCGATTCAAGAAGTATAACCAACTTTTGGAACTGTGTTCTAGAAGACTATTTCGATTGCCTTAGTTGTGTGTGGAGTAAATATTTTAATTCTATCATTAATGTATCCCATTCACCCCATTTTCTCATTTGACCTATTAACAGTTAGTAAGTCATTTCTCATTTGTGATCTGTAGTTACTCAATTGTGTATTCTGCTCCCTATTAGTGTCTTCTTTGTTTTATGCTGATGTTAATCTCCTAATTGGTTGACTGTGAGGTCAGTTTTTATGCATATGTAATAGAGTGCTTGAAAAGACCATACAGTTTGTTCGTTAGATTCATTTGCTTGTGTACATCCAATTCCTGCATAGGACTCAGCTGGTGTCGAGCAGACGATCGGAGACCAACTAAGCACTCTCGTTGACTGTTTATCACTCTAATTTCGTGCTTACAAGGTCACATCAGTTAAATGGTCGTACGTTCCGCATATAACAGTTTCGATTTCTTGATAGTATTATCACTATCTTTTGTTTTAATCAGTTTACATAATCAATAATAATTAAAGGAAATATACTAATTCACTGAAATTTCACTTTTCTTATGAATTTTATCTTAAATTCTATGAATAATTTTGGGGTGATTTGAATAGCCTTAAGGCCAAGTGAACTGTTATTTTTATCTGTACAGGCATAATTCATTTCAGATTAGATGTAGATATCTAATTGAATAGACTTCTCTTCATTTGATTATATCACTAAGAGAATGGATTGCAACTGACGTATAGTGCATATTTGTCTATTAATTACACAGCTTCGTTTTTAGTTAGTGAAATATTTTCCAAGACAATGTTTCCTTTTTTTTTTCTCTCTCTCTCTCTATACAATCAAATCATTTATGATAAGTATAAAATACAGATTCGTTGTAACCAATAAACAAGAACAATATAAAAAAAATTTTCTTGATGAACAAGAATAGACAAATTATTTACAACCATTTGAGTTTATTGTATAAATAATTGAAGCGTAAAAATTAATTGGTTGTCAATATGACAGTATATTTTAATACAACCAACAAGAAATGTATCGTTGTATAAACGCTACGATTTATCTTCATGAGATTGATAGAAAGATTGATAGATAGTTAGTTAGTTAGTTATTTAGTTAGCTAACTAGCTAGATGGATAGTTAGATAGATTGATGAATGATGGTTATACAAGATGACAAATACGTGGAAGATAAAATAATTTTTTCTTCTTCTTTTTCTTCTTATAGTGAAAAAAATTAAATTAAATTAAAATAAATTCATTACAAATGACATTTTGACTGATTTTCTATTGAATTTTTATTTTCAATAATTTTTTTCTCTTTTTTAGAATTAGTTAATTAAAAGTTACTTAGATTAGTAGTGAACGAAAGAAAATAGAAATCGAAGATAATTCTATTCCATTATCTAAAATAAAAATAAATTAAAATACATTGAATAGTAGAGATATTTCAAAACGCCTAACATGATTCTTTACCTCATTCATATTTATTCCAATTTTCATAAATTCTACTTTGATTCATTCTGATGTGTTACCTTTCAAGTAACTGTATATTTACTATCTACATGTTTGCATAGAATTGAAATGAAAAACAGAATAATGAATGAGTAATTTGTTTTTTTTCTTGTTCACAAGGGAATTGTTTCGTTACTATTGAATCCAAATGAATAGTATATAGTATGTTGGATAAATAACATACTAAATGTAGTTGGAAGTAGGAACAATCTGTTATGTATATGAATTCTCAACGTTATCACCCAGTTACTTATATTATTATGTTTTTCTTTTACCTTAGTTTGAATTATGTAAAGAATGAATGATAAGCCCAAAGTACTGTCTAAATGTTTTGTTATAATTCGAATTTCATGAACAATACACATACAATACAATAAACTTTATCAAACACAAAACTACAGAGAATACCATTGTCCTATTTTTTATTATTACATTTATTTCAAACTCGAACAAAAGTGCCGTCTAATACTTTTTGGATTAAGAAGATTAATCATTGGATAATAAGTTTACAAATTAACTAACCTAGAAATCAAGCAAATGAATTATAAGACTATGCTGACATGTATTTATGTCTTTCACCATTAATGACGAATGAAGTGAAATTTTCCAATGTTTTCTTCCCGTGGAATGGAATATTATAATTATCATTCTTAAACTTATGTATATCATCTAGTGTTGCAGCTGTCGCTACTGTTGTATCTGAGCAGGGATGGTCGATATTATCGATCTTGTTATCTGCAGCGCTATATCCTACAGCTAGCACCCAGCCTTGCCTTAATCTATTGCTCAGGCACAATAATCCGACTGATTTATCAAGAAGCCAACTAGTCACTCACACGCATGTATTACAACAACAATAATCAATTATATACAAGATATATATATAAGGTCTAGCCATTGACTCATATGTCTGTCACACTATATTAACCAATCACATATCTTCTTCCAGATATGTCATCTAGGCTAAACAGTTTCACTCGCTGACTCGTCGAAGTAATTAATATGAATGAAGACGCTGATATTTATTATATAAACATTCTTTCAATTTTACTGACTTCTAAAATATCCTACCGAAACAATGTTCTTGTTATAAGAATAGAAAATGGATTTGCCAAAAAACCAATGTTTCCTTTCCAGTTATGAGAACAAAGGATCAAAAAGGATTGTCCAAAAGATATTTATTATTATTATTTAATTAAACTCAAATTCCTTAGAATATAGACTAGGACAATTTCCTACTTACCATTTTCAAGATCATAATAGTTATGCCCTTCATTACACAAAGTAGCCAGTTACCTAAGGACAACCATATCACTGACCAGCGAAACACCAGAACAGATAATTGGGAAATTATAATTCATCTGGGCAATAGGGAAGAACTGTCAGCCTTGTGTTCACACATTTCTTCAATAAATAGATTGTTCATTAATACTAGAAGGTGGAGGCCATATACTACAGACAATCATTAATGAAATTGAATTTCAAAAATTTCCATTACAGGATTATGTCACTTGGTATTTGCTTGCTTTATTTATGGTGATGGGCTGCAAGTATATATTAGGCAGAAGATTCAATATCTAAGGTTTATACAGATACATATGAATACAAATACTATTTTTGGATTGGTGAATTTTAAATAATATGAGTCAATATGTAACACAATTTAAAAGATGTATATAGGTTAATATACAGGACTTTGAAGCATCTTTATATTATAAAGTCTGAATATGCTACCCTACTGTCGTTAGCAATTGATTCAGCTGTACCTGAGTGCCAAATCAAGCATTTAAGAGTAAATTCTAATAAAAGTAGTTCAGAATCCAAGTTACGCTAATTGAGACTAAATTACTTCTACTTATTATGTAGAAATGTTACCAAGATCCGTTAATAAGAAAATAAACCTTACAATAACTGGTAGTTATACAGGTAGCAGTCATAAAATAATATGATATCACCCTTGCTTTAATTGTTTTCACTGCCACATTTGTGTGGAAATTCCACCTTCCATTACAACTCATATGTGCACATAATAGAACATTCGATATCTAACTTAATCTCAATATTATCTTGCATTATTCATCAAAACATTTCATTTACTATCAATTCAGCATTATACCTTTTTCATACAATCTCAAACTATCATTGTCATCACCATTATCATGATTGATAATTTCCCTAATTAATATCGGTCTCACTCACTGTAACTACTGTTAACACAACACTCACTACATATTTCTCATACACTTGATTATAACGTGATCTTCCTCTATCACATTATCTCATTCATCTACAAATTGGATCAGTCATTATGATTATTATTCACTGTTGAAACTAAATGACTATATGTATGTGACAGTCAAGATCATATTTGTAGAATATTTTACTTATATATACGATTTTGTTAGTATACAAGTGAACTGAAATGGACCCACTTCATCTCAAAATGTTTATTGTTGCTGCTTTGCAAACATCTTTATTAAATTCTCACACTAAAAAACTCACTTTAAAGTTCTAGGAAGAGAAACATACTAAATTGTGTATGATAAAAACACTGAATATTTAGGTCACTTTGTCAATGAAATGAAACAAGCGCAGCCTACACTACCTTTTCATATATATAGTTTCCATTATAAAAGCAAATAAACTAGAGCATAGATCATTACCAATGGGCGCCGAAGGGAAGTTAAGGACTAATATGGAACTCCTCATTTTTATTATCTTCAGGACTCTTGATATGCATGATTCCTTCAAGCAGTTCAGTATTCTGAAAGCAGTAAATTCAAAATATTTATATATTTATTTCGATTTATTTCAAGCTATAAAAGATAATAAAATTACGCACACTCATTTAGTCCAACCACTTTGGTTGGGGAATCAATATATAAAGGTACCTTCTAGTGGTTCAATGACAAATAATGGAATTTTTCCATAAGAATTTAGTGAATTCGCTAACAACACCCATTTCTCATATCTCAAGTTTAAAGACCTTAGAAGAATGTTTTCTACTAAACATTACGACAGGATTAATCCTACTTTTTCATCATTTGTAGTCATCCCAAATCGATCTCTGTTAAATTTAATTGGAAACTATGGAACACTGGATAACTGTTCCATCCCTGTATGGGACACCTCAATTATGCGTATCTTCAGTCCCACCAGGGAGTCGGAACTTGGAGCTCGATGTCTCACAGTTAATCACTAGTCGTCAACACTGATTGGCCGAATTCTATTTCATTTATTAAAATCTGTTTATTCAACTTAGCTGAACAAATCAATTTATTACTTGATTATATTATGAACAATAACATTTTTAACTGTGGAATACAACGATTCTATCCCCTTCAGTATTAAAATTGCATGAGAAAGAACAAAAATATGATTCACGCAGACGTAATCTCTTGATAGATGAATGTCGACCAACACTGATCACATACTAAACAATAAAGTCGTGACTGATGGAGTTCATAGTCGTCTGGAGTAATACAGTTATCACCGATGATTATCGCTCTATAGTGATGAAGGCGGAAATTCTACCACTGAATGCCACCCCAGTGGTACAAAGGGTAATGCGTTCATCGACCTGAAGGCCCTGGATCGGATCCCCCTGGCAAAATATCTTTGTAAGCATAATGCTACTGATATGTGCTATTAAAATGAGCAAAGTAATCGTTTATCATATTGTTTATAAAATTTTTTATTAATTTGATAAAATTTATTTAAAGTGAATAAAAGGAGAAGAAAGTAACGCGTGAATATTTATTCCTATAATTATTTCAATAAATTGTATCCATCCTCTATAATGTAACCAATAAGATAGAAAAATAAAATAGATTTTCGTCTTCTAAAATAATTTTGATTGGTTTATTTATTCATTTTAACCTGTTACATTATTCTTAGATTGTAAATAAAAATTAAATTCAACACATTGAATGCTAAACATTAAGTGAAAAACAATCTATTAGTAGCGAAAAGATAAGTTGTGAGTGAGTGAGTGAGTGAAGGGGGGGGGAATATTGTCAAGTAGGGGAGGGGGAGGGGATGGAAGGGATAAGTTAAGTAATTCAGTTGATAGGCCGTATTTGAATGGATGATTGAATCTTTTAACGAATGAATCTCTAATCAAAAATTTGATGTAAAATAAAAAAGAGATTTTTTTTCTACTATTTCTTAAATTATAAGATTTTCTACTGGTCTTTTGTTTGTTTAATAATTAATAAACACAATGAATACAACATTTAATGAAGGGAATATATTCAATTCAGATGCAATGACTATTTATTTGAATACATATTTAGATGTGACAACTAATACCTGTCAAAAGTCAATTACACCTGAACAATTCAATAAACTAACAACATTATTCAATCAGTTACCAATAGAAGATCAATTAATAAATAATAGTTTCAATAATAAACAATTATTTGATAAAACTACTAATGATGTATTATATAATTCAATGGATTTACAAACAATTATGAAAACATTTCAAGAACAATATTTTAATCAATTTACAAATGTAAGTTATTATTCTTTCATTATTTAAGATTGAATTATTTATTGAAGAAAAATTAAATTCAGAATAAAGGATAATGTTAAGCTTAAGAATTTAAAATTATAATCCATTGATGATTTCAGTTTAACCTCTTATGTGTGGATATTTAAGGTAATTATAACTTTTTAAGTAGTATTACAAGTAGTGTTAGTTATGATTAAATAGGAATTGAATGAGTTGTCGAAATGAAAACAGATTCATTTAGTCGCTCATTTGCTTTTCTTATACTTGTACAGTCCCTCAGTTTGGTTTACATGTATTTATGGGAATCATCAGTAACAATATTATAAAAGATTTATTCTAGAATATGAAGTAAGAAAGTGCCATTTTAAATACAATTTGATTAATTAATGCATTTAAATTTATTTACCCTACTTTTATCTAAAAGTTACTTAGAAGTAGACTTTCAGTCGGTAGGATTATACAATAGTTCCAGAACAATCAGATTTTAACACCACTTCTCAAGGTCGTGGTACACACTTCAAATAATTGTAATGGTTCTGTAGAGTATACTTTCTAATTTGAATGAATTTGTGTTTATAACGTACCCTCGAGATAAAGTAACGCTTCATAACACAATATCATAAAATTTAAGGTTTGAAATGACTGAAACTAGATGATATCAGAAATGTAACAATTCAAGGTCACTTAAAGAGTCGCCCAAAAGACTGCACTAAAGTTCAGTCCCTATCATTTCTAAATCATTGTATTTTATGCAACCTCCTTAAACTGAAAATTGAAAGACCTTCACAGTAATCCACAGATTTTCATTTCATTACATGCCTGTACTCATTTCACTCCTCTTATGGTATTCATGAGTCTCACCTATTTACATGGTAGTTTTATGTAGTTCCCTTACCCCCAAATCGCCCTGGTATCAAAGATGGGGAGGAAATTCTCCACTCCCTTTTGAAATGCTTTCGCATAGTCACGCGATTATAGCTCATACTAAAGAAGGGTAGGAGTTCCAAAGTAATTAGATCTAAGTAGTAACTTTTGAGGTCCCACAGTAAAGTTGGAATAATGATGTTATAGACAACATTCGTCGAAACCTAGCTGAGATAGTGGTCATAACTTATCTTAAAAATAAGGGGATTCTTCGAAACAATTTATCGCAACAACGAACTAAAATGTGCTAAGTTAGATGTCAAGAAAAGAGTAATAATTATATATTCTGATATCAGGGGTGTTGATTCAAATAATCAATCAGAATAGGATCATTTTTCAGCAGATTGAGAGATATTTTGAATCAAGTTATGCAGTCGGTAGAATGGTGTCTAATAGAAGAACCAGTAACAACTGTAGCTACATATTATAACGTTAGTGAAGCTACATCTGTCCAATCGTACGAATACCCCAAAGACATGCTCCGAAGTTCTGTTCAAGATTAGGGTATCTATGGCTGTTGATCAGATAGTTGAGATAGATTATTGTGGTACTAGAATGAGAAATATAATTGTAAGTCGAGTGTGATAACATTATGGGTAAGCCAAGTTCATACTCTAATTTCTAAAGTCGCAATAAATTGGATAGGCCCTAAGAGAGGATGTTTATGAAGCGTCCATCACAAAATGGTCACCACCCCGCTCCCAATTATTAGGCAGCATGTTTTTCTAAGTACATTAAAATATACAGATGACTGGAAATCGTATGGGTACCGTTATCATCATGGATATGAAAACCATATAACCTACAGCTGGAGTATAAACTAATGGTATAGAGTAATGTGAAGTAGGTTAAGAAAGCACTTCACACTACATTGAATCACATGGAATATTGTTATACACTTATATGAATGAGTTTTTATATTGTTCACTTGTCAAATGTAAAGACATTTAACCATTTAATAACCTTGGAAAGTGCATTGATCATGCAAATGTACTATATCTATTCTGATTGTTCTTAATTATAACTCTTTTTACAAAAGCACTTATCATTAACATGTACTGCATTCTCATTGTTCAAATTTGACTGAATGTCATCTTTAAAACCACTCATAAGTGGCCTTATAATTTAGTTCTACTGTAGAAGAATCTTACTAAATGCTTGCACTAGATGAAATCATTCTTTAAAAAAGCCAGAGGACAAAAGCCTATGTCCGGCTCGCAAGCTGAGCCAGTGAACATAGGAGGTACATCCAAAGGAAACAGACAACTATCATTTCAAAACAATGGTGTACTTCAGCTCCAGGATCTTGAGGTAACAAGTGGTGTATGCATGTATTTCGGGAAACAGCAACTGCAGAATTTCATCTGATGACGACGTTTCACTGCCTTATGGGCAAAACTTTGATGTCAGATGCTTTGAGAGTGGCTTCTAGAAAAGCCGCCAGGGTCGGTGTATGATGGTAAATTCCTAGTCTACACACATCTATGGGGAATTTTTTATTTAGTAAAAAACATGATATTTTCTAATTGTACGAAGCATACGTTTTTGGTGCCCATTCGTGTTTAATTTTCTGTAATAAATAAATAGAATTTCTGTTATGATTTCAAAAATAAAGCGCTGATGAAAAATTTGATTTTTGAGACAATACAAATAAACAGCCACTTTTATTTTGTTAAGGCGATTCATCAATATGACGGTTGCATTACACTACTATCTAACTAAGGCTAAACACATACAGAACACTAGACAGTTATTTTCTCATGGTATGAAACTTCTGATTGGGGAGCATCCATAACTTCACCACAGATGGGGCACAACTGACTTTCAAACATGCAGGTGAACGCATTGCCTATAGACTACTGAAATGATATGCAACTTCAACCAGTTCACGATATTTCGTGATCGTCATCTATCAATATCAGTGAAACCGAAATTGTCCTCACCTGTAATAGCTCCTTATCAGAAGCATATGATTATTATGGAAATAGACGTTTTTTGGTGACTGCTTATTTATGAAATGGAGTTTCAAATCAGGCTGGAATTGCTCTCTAATACTTTTTGGTGTTTAGTGACTGTTAAGTTAGTGTTAATATATTAAACAGTGAACAATCCCTACAACCTTCATTTAGGTATCTTTCTATTCTGTCACGTTGATCCATAACAAGAAATGAAACATAAAGTGCACACATTTGATAATGATATGAACGCTTCCATGGCTTCTAGATTGGACCTCCTATTGCAACAGTTTCTACTTAACATTTCGTCTGACTTTTTTAACATAACTGTACTTAAAAGTTTCACGATCATTTGGAATGGTTTGATAGTCAGAAAATAATTCAAAAATTCACGAATGTTATATCCAGAAACTTGATTATAGTTCCCATCCTAGAGAATATAAATGCACCTACTTGCTTAGATGTAGTGAATTTAATTATAATTAACGCTGTACAACAGAATTCACTTTTCGTGAGACATTTGGATTGTGCTGTTGAGATTAGTTTGTCACTGAGAAATTTTGGATATCTATTATGTTGTCATCTGAGATCATGTTTTAGTGTGCACCCACGTCTAAATAAGCAGGCTTTTCTGATCCTACCGAGATCATGATGTTCAAAGACAGATGAGTTATAATTTATAATATCAGCCAACTAATAATTCATACTGCAGATACCATTCAATTCCTCCTAAAAAAATATGCCAATCCATTTCGAAGCCACTAATTAGTAAAAACACAATCATTATAAATTATGTAATGTACTAACTTCATAAATATTTTTAGGTATTATCAAAATGCAAGTATTTAAAAAAGCTAACCATCCAACCAAGACGTTGTGTTTCATTCCACACGTGGTTGCTTAAATCAGGTGAATTTACGAACTAAAACAAATTTTGAATTATATATATATAACTAATGCTTAATTCATTCTGTCAAATTTTGTTTACAGAACAATACTTGGATCTTATCAGTTATAGATAATCTGAAAAATAATTCAGTTGATCATACATTAGAAAATTTTCAGAATAGTTCATTGAATCATATGAGTATAGAACACGTTCAAGCAGGTAAGCAATCCAGAATAGGATATGAGAATCACAAGATTTCAATTATTTAAAAATTCCCATGTTTATCAAAACAAAACCGTTTGAACCCTAGAATATTCTTTTCGATAAATACTCATCAAGTTCTACATTTATTAGTTCACAATTATTCATCACAAAAATAGCCAGTTCTGAGGCAGATACAACATCATTTAGATAACATGGATAATTGGATATACATTTTCCAAGTCATTTGTAAAATAAGATTGTTAATGTTGAAATAATCATCATCATGTAACTTATGAAACATAAATGACAATTGAAATAAACAAGATTATTAATCCAACATATATCAGTATCTCTGTGTATGGGTGACATAGGAGATGGATTGGTAGTAAAAGTACAATTAGATCAAGGGTTTGTAATCAAAAGCTACTTAAAATGGAATAGATTAGGTAATACGTTGTAAAATGGACTGAATGACAATCAAAATTCGTCACATAGTAGCAATAATAATAGAAGGAACTGTAATCAGTTCATTCGTTTGGTCTTAAAAAAGGTTACAATGTTCGGTGAATGTACATTTCATGTTTAGTAATGCAATACATAGACAGGTGTATGGGCAAGCAATGGGCTCTTCATTGGGTCCCATGTAGGCTGATATTTTCCTAACCAAACTAGAAAATGGTCAGCTTGCACAATTCATTGCTAAATTCCCATTCTACTGTCTATACGTGGATGACAGATTCATTCTTCACAAACAGGATATTAGTTCATCTGATATTTTTAGAAAATTGAACGAGGTTCACTCGGCTATTAAATTCACATGTGAAGAAGGAAATGAAGGTAAAATAGCATTTCTAGATGTTCTGCTCACAAAAATCAAATGATTCATTAAGAAGGAACCTGAAAAAGAAAACCACATAGATTGGACAATATACAGACTCCCTTAGCTTTGTACCTATACAGTATAAAAGTAATTCATTGAAAACTCTGCATTATAGAATAATGACAATATGCTCAACTGATGTGGTTGACAAGGAAACGGAAGCATTACATAAAGCTTTTAGGAAGAATGGCTACCCCATAAAGTTTATAAATAAATATGCTATCGTGAAAACAAATTGAAAGGTGATTCAGACTGTAGATAAAAGCCGCTTTTCATGCGACTAGCATCCAGAGGGGACGCACCCAGCTGAATGCTGATATTGAAGTTATACACTTCCATTCGGAGAACATTTTTACGATGGAAAACTACAACTAGGGTTTTCTACCCGCCCCATAGTGACACCTAGAATGCAGGATACATTACCTAAGCTAGCCTGTCCATTTTGTATTTATCAGTTCAACTGTTCCTGTGTAGCAAGTTACATAGGCAGATGCTTATGGAATTTACTCCCCGTGCCCATGAGTACCTTCCGTTTTGGTTAACCAAAGGTGTCATCAGAAGCATCAACAGTTCAATATTAGCTCACCTAATTCAAACAGGTCATGCGGCAAGCATAAATCAGTCATTTACAATAATATTTTGTGTAAACAGTTATCTATTAAGACCAGGTATAGACCATAGCTTTACGGATCAAGAGACCAGAACTGTGGATACTAAAGAAAGACGTTCAACCTCTTCTCCTAATATTGCCGATGAAAGATTCATTAAGCTAATCTCCACCTTAATCATACGATGACTTAATTGTAGTAATGCAAATGTATCTTTCTTCATGTGCATTAACTTAAGTTTATCCTATCCAAAAACTACTCGCTTTATTCACAAGTCTTCACATTATTATTATTATTATTAATCAACGTATACAGAATGAATTAGAATAGCACTCAATCTACTATTCTAATTTCTATTTACTTTATAACCTTTTTAAGACCAAACGAATGAACTGATTACAGTTCCTTCTATTATTATTGCTACTATGTGACGAATTTTGATTGTCATTCAGTCCATTTTACAACGTATTACCTAATCTATTCCATTTTAAGTAGCTTTTGATTACAAACCCTTGATCTAATTGTACTTTTACTACCAATCCATCTCCTATGTCACCCATACACAGAGATACTGATATATGTTGGATTAATAATCTTGTTTATTTCAATTGTCATTTATGTTTCATAAGTTACATGATGATGATTATTTCAACATTAACAATCTTATTTTACAAATGACTTGGAAAATGTATATCCAATTATCCATGTTATCTAAATGATGTTGTATCTGCCTCAGAACTGGCTATTTTTGTGATGAATAATTGTGAACTAATAAATGTAGAACTTGATGAGTATTTATCGAAAAGAATATTCTAGGGTTCAAACGGTTTTGTTTTGATAAATATGTGAATTAGTTAACTTATTAAATAAAATTATTCATAATTCACTATAATCATTTCTAACTATTAAAAGTTCACCTTTTACACTAAACATGGATGTGATTACTAATGAATACTGATATTTGTAACGAAGGCGATAAATTTTATATATTTTTTTATTATCCAATACACTGAATGTGTAGTAACTATCACTAGGTTAAAATATAGTGACAAACTTTACAGAACTATAAATTTGTATTTATATTAATGTACTATCTCATATCTGTACACTTAAGTTGAACAATTTGTATGTTGGGAACAGTTTAGAAAGAGTACGGTAAACAAATAACAATTTGAGTGTCTTCTATCAAATAATGAAATATGTTCCATTTTTAGAGAAATTAGGCTAAGCCCTGAATGTAAGTTAGTTTTAATCAACCTGATAAATGAACTCATTTCAGAGTGAAAATAAAATCGTGTATGAACTGAACAAGCCCTACATATGTAAAATGAATTCTAGTTCATCTTTACGGTCTTGTCTTGATACCATAATTCATATATGAAAATACAATGTACACATTACTCAGCTTACAATTAATTTCTTAAAGCTACCGTACAGTCAATTAATTGCATTACAATTGACCTTAAAAATGATATGGTCAGTGACAGAGTACAAATCAATCAAGTTGAAATGGTACATGAATTTTGTTACATTTTTTGTGTCACAGGTGGTATTCAACATCACTATTGAATATAGAACCCTAAAATACGTTAGTTAAGTCTTAATAGTTGGTTATAATGTTATCCTGCCTTTATACTGTCATAGTCATGATTTTTGTTAAGATTATGAATATCAACTTTACGTTTGAGTTAATTTAGAAAATTTAAACAGTGAAGTAAATGAAGCTCTTTATATTGATTATTATAACATTGCGGGATTAGTTGAACTGATTACAATTTGTGTCCTCTAATACTACCACACATGTAGAAAATCGTATAGATAAGTAAAATATTCTACAAATGTGATCTTGACTGTCACATACATATAGTCATTTAGTTTCAACAGTGAATAATAATCATAATGACTGATCCAATTTGTAGATGAATGAGATAATGTGATAGAGAAAGATCACGATATAATCAAGTGTATGAGAAATATGTAGTGAGTGTTGTGTTAACAGTAGTTCAAGTGAGTGAGACCGATATTAATTAGGGAAATTATCAATCATGATAATGGTGATGACAATGATAGTTTGAGATTGTATGAAAAAGGTATAATGCTGAATTGATAGTAAATGAAATGTTTTGATGAATAATGCAAGATAATATTGAGATTAAGTTAGATATCGAATGTTCTATTATGTGCACAAATGAGTTGTAATTGAAGATGAAAAACGTGTACTAATGTGATACACATGGCAACCAATGCGAAATATGAGGATTTTAAATAACATATTTAAATAGAGAAAGCAAGAACAAGGAAACTGAAAGAGCGGAAAAAGGAAAGATGACAGCGATACATTAGTCACCATGCGCATAACGAGCTTTAGAAGTCTGGCGTCATTCCATCTAGTTATTATTCACATGCCAACATCAAGATTCACTGAATAACCTGGTCCCATGATATTCATTCTTATGTCACTACTATACAACTTGAAGCCATTTAGTATCAGACTCTGTGGTATATGTTCCTAGATTCATTCAGATAATACCGTCTCCGTTCATCCAACATACATACTACCGAATGTATATGTAAAATGGTAAATGCAACTGGAGGTCACTAGAGGAGGTCTCTCATCTAAGTGTGACTTTCGTAGCAATCGTTTGTTAAATAAGCAAAAGTCAGATTTGTGGTAGGAAAAGTCAACTTTATGCTGGCTCTTAGTCGGTGATTATTCTGCCCACTAAGATCATCTTCTCTGAATAAGAGATAAATACATATTTCTTACGAACTGATGATTAGACGAGAAAACACATTTATTGACTTGAAATGGTTTCATGTAGACTTTACAAGATAATCATTATAGACTACAGTTATAAGACTGATGTCCTCTTCATTTTCCAACCAATCCTCAGAACATAGTCTGGTTGCTCTTGAGAATAACTCTCTGATGAGATATCTTGTATAAGATATTAAAAAGTAGCTTTTAAAGCATTAATAATGAACTTATCCAGAAAGTGTTTTAGTAAGCAGCGTGAAGTAATCATCTTTATTATCAGTTCAAGAAACTTGTGCTGCTTTGTAATTCACGATTTCATGGGAAATTCTAGTTTAGCCGATTATTTGTAGTTCCACTTCTATGTTTCACGTCTGTTTGCTTATCTGTGATGAAATGCTTATTATCATCTAATAATTTAAGTATTTTTGATAGATATTCTTATTTGTCTAAGATCACCACGCCGGGACATTAATCAGGTCTTGATGTAACTATTTAATTGGTGTTCGACAACTCATGTATGGCACTTCTATACTTTTTTAGTAAGGAATATAATGAACACCTGGTGTGATAGTGCAATAGTTTGGTAGATTCACAAGTCTAGCTTTGAACCAGCCTTCCTTATTTTTCAAAGTAAGCCACAATTCGAATAACTGACTATTTTGTGCGCAAGTAGAAGAATTAGAGCACACGAAATAAAATCAATATTCCTCATCACAGTGGTTATTGTTCTTGCTTTGAAAAAAATCATTAAGGAAACAAATTGCATGAGATACAATAAAAATCATCAGTACCACTGTATTTGATTTAAAAATTGCATGTTCATCATGAAATGATCGCTTAGAAATCACAAATCAGCTTTTATTTTGAATAGTGTGTCTACTTACATAAATTCATATTGATACAATTTACAGATGGTTTCCAGTTTTATAAATCGTGTATATTGAATAAGCAACGAAATACACTGGGCATTGAACTGTTCTATTAATTAAAGCCTACTGACTTTGTGCTTGACACAATGTATATGAAAAAGAATATGAACTAGTTAAAGTAACTGAAATTCGGAAATAGTTATTTTGAATGCGATATAAATGTTTAGTAAGATGGTAACCATTTTTATGCATTCATCAAGATGGACAATACAATGATTGCGTAACTCAAATTTATTACCTACATTGTCATAAATAAATTAACTATAAATCAAATACACTAAAGATATGTCATTTGAACTCAAGATTTACTTTTGACTAGTAGAAATATAAGTTAAAAATTAAAATATATTATATCTGTTAAGGCACTTTACTTGTAGTCATGTATCGAAGATTTCCGTTTACTGCCACTAATTGTTAGGATGTATTTGTAATTTTGAAAAGCCTCCTACTTTCACGGTTAGGCATGTTTCCACGATTTATTACTTCTGAATTGAATAGTGATTACAACTATTTATTTTGATTAGTTGGTTTTCAATAATAGTCAAGACTATTTCAGTGATTTAGTTCATTTATTTAGAACATTAGTATTATCTGTAGTAGTTCTACAACTGCAATGTCTGTTGTATTGTTGAATTCGTAAAGAATCAGTCTCATTTTATTTGTCTATATTTATATATATTACAGATAATATTGACTTATGTATATACCAAAGATGAATAATGGGGAGTGAAGTAAATGAGTGTGTTGATCACTTCACTTATTTGGAATTCTTATCAACCCTAGCTGACTGGAATCAGAAGAAACCTCAGAAAGGATTCAGAAAGCTCATTTGGCTTTTTTAGCTTACATCTCACGTGGCGTAGGCGAGATATGTTTCCCTCCCCTTCAACCAAAGGATGAGTATAATATATAACAGTCTTTTATATATATTAACCTGCGGGTGCGAAACATGGACTACAAAAATAGGACACGTGATAGGTGAAGGTCTTTGACTACGGATATCTTTGAATCGTGGCTAGCACAATATGAAATGACCAAGTTAGCGATTGTATGGTTAAGGATAGTGTGCTAGGAAAACATGATAAATCAATCGATGAGGTTATGAAACCCCGTCGACTGAAATATTAACGACGTATATTGTATATGCTTAACTACCGTCTACCTCGTCATATAATGCTGTCTGGCTTAGAAATAGGAAAAAAGAAAACTAGGGGTAGCCAAATTGAAAGGTGGCGTCAGTCTACGAATGTCGGTGATTGTTGGTCTGAGATATGTTGGTATGTCCAGACTATCTGATTTGGCTTGGTAAAACAACCTCAATCAGTAGTTGAAGATACAGAGTAACATGATTCAGAATAGGTCATAGTTGCGTTGGTGAATTTACTTTTCTGGATATTAAGTTCCATTATTCTTCTATGCGCACCTTTGTTTCATGTTCTCTCTTCCTGAATTTTTTTTGTTATACTCATCTCGTTAATTTGAATTTGTCATACTAATATAGTAACTCGGACGGATACAGTTATATGCCAGGATTTATGTTGTCTATGACTAACTAACTGATGAAAATGAATACCACTAAGATCATATTTAAACACTTACTTCTGTAATCATCCGTTCACACTGTATAACTTCAAATAATCACTCATGTATCAAGCGTAACATTTGGTTACTATCCTACATACAGTTTGTTTGAACAATTTATAATGTTGAATGATCTGAAACTAGTGTTTCTCACCACCACAGCAAGAATAAAATGCCATTAATAGAAAACAAATTATGGTAAATTAAACAGTTTGTAACCATGATGGGTCAAAATTTTAAATAAAGGAGTTTGACTATCAACAGTGTCATTAGATTTTATTATATTCTATTATGAGTATTTTTGTTTCTTATTCTTAAATCCTCTCCATCGAAGAAAAAATGAAAGTAATTAAAAACAGATTAGACTGTATGCAATTTCCCGTTTGTTTGTTTTTTCCTAATTACTTAAAGGGAGGAGAGAAGAAATAAAGAGAAGGGCATGTTTCTCCTTGCTGATTTTCTAGTTTTTATTTCTTCAGAATAATAATAATTACTATTATTACTAATATTATTCTTAAAAAGTTATCTGATCTAACTATTCAACTGGAAAACAAAACGTATTTTTGAGGAAAAAAAATGTCAATTTTGAAACTTTTACGCTTCATTGATTTTTAAAAATAGCAATGAATTGTTGCTATGCTTGAAATATACTTTTGTTGAATTGAAAGTTTAATCAAATTAGTTAATTGTAGAAATATATAATAAGTTTCTATATTACTTATATATTTATCATTACGAAAATGAGTGAATACAATTTAGTCATAATTAGTATTATATTGATTAATAAATGTTAAACAAATAAAAAACTAACGAATATGCTATCCTTAGAAGTCTATATCCATAGAAGTAGGTTGTGGCTGATTGCAGAAATCCACGGTGTATGGTGTAAATTATTCACTGATACACACCATACATCTACTAAATGAACAGGAAAGTGACCGAAAATGCTGGTTTAAACACACTAAGTATCAAATTATTTCTTAAAACCCCAGCCGCAACCTTATATAGTAACATCTATTTCAAGCATCAATAAAACTTTATTTTGCATCTAATTACCAAACCCTGTAAATGTATTTACAAGTTGTTATAAATGAAAATAGAGAGGACAGTTTTTCATTCTACATGTAACTGGTCGAGTATAAATACCTTTAATCTTAACATTGTACAACTTTTTACTGAGACTAAAAGCTACACAGATTTCTTCAAACGTTACAAGTTGTTCCATTGGGTTGTTGAACTGAAATAAACACAAATTACGTCACCCATATATCCTTAAATTTATTTCTATTAGTTTTACATTGTTTATTCATGGTCAGCATTTACTGACTATTTCAACTTTGAAACATTTTAAACTTTAATAGGGAGATTTTGGATATTCCGTATTATTATTAATTTATCAAAATTTGGTACAAAAGACACCAAAAATAAACACAACAAACAAGTACAAAAGTGACATTGTGAAAAATTACGGATAGAAGACAAATAATGAAAAATCTCAACACTTCGAATGACAACAAGAGAACTAAGACACGCGATACAGTTCGAGAGGGAACGCAAACAAATAAAGCTCATTCCTATTAAATGAAGTCATAACAATTTGTCAAGATCATAATAAAAATTTGCAGCATCATCACCACCAGCTTCTATTCTGCAACATATCTGATCACATCTCATACCACTGATTCACATCATCTCTAAGACCTCAAACACGAAATCAGGATGCACCGATAGATGCTAGTTCTACACAGCTTCCTTTCATTTCATGACGCCATGTCATTAACTGACCACCTCTCCACTTTTACCGAATAACCCTAATGTCTTCAAATAATGCACAATATGGAAGCCACTAAGATGACATTTATGAAACGTGACCAAGACACCGATGCCACTGTCTTAAGATGGTAACAACGATGTCATCACAGCACCAGAAAACACAACGCCGAACCTCAATATTACTAACACAATGTTACCATAAGATACCAGAAATGCTTCGGAGACAATAAGGACCAGGCACAGAGAGATGCCAAGCATCCTCAGTTCAGAGACTAGGTTTTGCATGCATATATCAAAACTGCTCTCACCGGAGTTTTATAAACATGAGATTTTACAAGACTCACATCACAACTATACCAAATGTGACCCAGTTCGGCATAACCCGATCTGGCTATCAATATTTATAGAATGATTTCATCAGACACCATACCACAACACTACCACTCACACAACTATCAGGATATACGAAGATTTTAGCTACTTCTAATAGTTTGCCACGGGGAGTGAGAGCAGATACACACTCCTATCAGCCTTCCAGAAGTACGTTGCACTTAGGGGGGGGGTGCAAAGTACACATTATACCTACAGGTATTTAGTATTGTAAACTTCATTTTCGACAGTGTCATTTACATGAGCCTTACGGTAGAATGTGGAGTGAATTTAGCATATAGTAATTTATAAAGTAATGCATCAATATATTTCAAAAAAAGGTAACAAAATAAAATGTGAAGGACTTAAAAAGCTTCACGTATTATTTATGATCCCAGTAATAGTTTGGAATGTAATAATAAGTTAAAGGTAGAATACTCAGTGTTCTTTTCAAGATTTATTCGGATGTTTTTTATAATAAATTACTACATGCATTCTCTATATATATACATTTGTACAGCTGAAGTAAATGTCATCGTCGAAAAGAAATTTTCTCTACAGAGTGTTCCTTATCCTCTTACCAATCATTCAATGGTTTTTTTAGTTACTTTAAACTTTAGTAATGACAATTATTATTGTTCACCCTAATCTTGTAAGTGAAGAAATGTTCAGCTTGTTTGTTATCAAAGTATTAGTTATTGGTTTATCCTAACTTCAACTGTATTCAAATATCCTGTGAACTGAATCTAGAAAATAGAACACAACAAAATTTCATCATGATTAGTAACCATAGGTATAAAGGTATAATAAACTGAAAAGATTACGAATTAAAATTTTCATTTGTATATTAAACTGATTTCACTATTATGCAATCAAATAAAAGTTTCCTACAATAGTTTACAATTAGTTGTGTTTATCTTCAGGTGGTCTTGTTTTTTCTGTTCGGACGAAAGGTCTTATAATTTGTTATTCTATAAAACTTTTAACAATCTGATTAAATAATATGTATTTACATAGTAGTTATCGCCATTATATTCATAAATAATCTCATATTTATTTAACAACAAATTATGTATTTCAGTAGTCTACTGGTTAACGACAAAAATAATAATAATTTATTTTTGAGTTATAACTACTGTCTTTAAAACATCTATTGAAAAATTTATCAACACACTTCCGAGTTCAATTTCTGTACACATATTTATCAATATTCTCTACACTTCACAAATTAATGAAGGTTTGATATGTATCTATACAACATTATATGTAAACATATTAGAATGTTCTTAAAGAGGTTGACAAACGAATGAATGTGTGGTGACAGATGGATGAATTATGAGTTTCTGTTGTGATGTAATTGTACGCTTATGAGTATGTGTATTTGTGTGTGTGTGTGTGGTATTATGTTGAATATAGTATAGAAGAGGAACGACTCTTTAATTTTTTTATTATCACCATGTATACTATGATGAAGGAAGGAAGAATGTTGGAAATTAAGAAATAAAATAATTTCCTGTCTAAATATTAATTTATTTGACTTCATGGGATATTCGCCTGTCAACTTTCCAATCAGATTTTGCTACTAAGCTGGTGGTTACGTAATTTTTGAATAAATAACAGATGAGCATATAAATACATATCTATCTATTTTACATGGATCCCTCAGGCATAATTTATTTATGTGAAACCACTAACTTCAATCTGTCAACGGAATCTACTTAGTACTGGTAGTAGATTGAAATTTATGACGAAAAGAAAATAATTGATTGTGTTACTAGGTTATCGTATTGGCAAATAGGTGTGATTTTTATAATTATACATTGTTGAAGAATGGCTAGTAGAAAATGATGATTTGATTAAAACAATGTGACGAAAAGATAAAGTGGAATAGATCTACAAAGAGCATGATGTCGAGTAAACAAGCATTAAGTAGTGTAGTTTTACATTATGAATTAGTCTTTAGAAACTAGGAAGTGTTGGACAGCATTTTTGCTTACTAGTGTCTAAAAAAAGTAACACTTGGAGATCTTATAAACATCAGGAACCAATATAGTTCATTTATTTCGTATATGAGATAAATATCAATAGTGGTTGTCAATAATAATGTTATGGATTAAGTAAAGTTAAAGATGTAACGTATAGAATGGGCATTCAATGTTTTATTTTTAGCGGGGTCATGGGATACGCACTGATGAAATGTTCCGTGTTGGGAAGAAACAGTTGATTATCACTCCATAATGCAAAACTTAAAGAAAATTATCACTCGCCACAAACCGGTCATATTAATCAAACTGGAATTTTCCTTTATTAGTAAATAATTAATGTTACTTTTATATGATATCCTTGTTTAATTATCTGAAAAAGATACTGACAAATTGTAGAAAATTGGTATTTAATACCATTGAAGGTGAAATGCATAATGAATATTAGTACACACTTGATTCTTTCAAAGTAAAATATACACATGTCATTATTTAGATTTCTGCTCACCATAGTAAGTTGATGTCTATCAGTTAAAGAATCCGGTATAATAATCGAGCTAAGTGAATTCTACTTCAAACAGTCTAGGGAAAATGCATATGAACAAGGAATCGGTTTTAATGTACAAAGAAGTATGAATTTCATATTCTCATACAATTTAGGAAATAAATTCTTAAAAGCAATATTGCAGTGTATTTAGGTAAATGAAATCAATGTTCATCGGGATATATTATATAGTATGATTATTAATATACTTGTCTTCTGTTGTTAGAACTAATTGACAAGGGATATGAAAGCCAGTGAAGTGAATCACAGTATCCCGAAGATTTAAAATGGTCTCGATATTATCTCCAATTGGTATATGTAAATGACAGTAGTTATCGTCGAGTTTGGTGTTTCTGCTGACACACAGAGGGATAATTAGTTCTCTGAGGGGGGTGGGGACACTGAGTCAGTACGTACAAAACTCAATATCGTATTATTGAAACTCTGAGAATTCATATATTGGGACGATTCGATGACTTAATACTCATTCATTTTAAATAAGTTTTCCATTGATGTCAATTTGTAACGAAAACTAGCATCATGTATTACAAATCTTTCAACAAAGTATCTTGATGATGATTATCCTGAAAGTGTTTTCTATTACCATGAATGAGTTAAGATGAATACAGTGACGCATTTTTCCCGTTTAAATTGATTAACTATTTTCTTAGAAATTCACTACGTTTAGGTTTCTGCCAAAAGATCTCTCTAAGTTTTCAACCTTTAATAGACATTTCTCACTAACATATGCACATATATGAGTTAGTGATGTTTTATTTTTGTCTAGTAATTGCTTGATCTTGACAACAGTGTCATCTTCCTACATCATAACATTTGGATACAAAAGAAATTCCATTTATATATAAATGTTAATTCAGTTTTTAAATCGAATTTCTTCTCACTGTTTTTCAATATAGATGAACCAACAAACATCTATTTACAAGATCATTTAGAATCCAACTCACAGAAAAGTATATCGAATGTTCCCTGTAACAACACGAAAGAATTGTCAACAAATTTTGTATCAAATTCAGACACAACATTAAATTACAAATCAACAAAGTATAAGAATAAAACAAAGGGGTTACCAGTTATGTTCAACGAAATGATTGCCAGATAAGAAACTGAAGAAGAAAGAAAAAGAAGAGGACCAATTCTATCATAATAGAATATTTCATCCAAGAAAGTCTAACTATCAACCGGAGAATAATGCTGATAATAATAGGTATAATAATGAATATACTGGTGATAATCAGATTGTATCTAATAAGTTGTATGATGAAGTAACCGGGATTCAGTCAAATACTGGTAGTTATGTATATGATGAAATAAACAACAGTGATAGTGAAGATGACGAGGTGGTGGAGGAGGAGAAGGAGGATACTGAAGACTGTGGAGATAACGGTAACGACGATGACGATGACTAGTAATGATAATGATAATAATAAACCTCGACGTAGAACACGTACAAATTTTTCGGGACAACAGTTAACTGAATTAGAATTAGTTTTCCGTGTTAGTCACTATCCAAATATGAATGTAAGAGAAGAGTTAGCACAACGTTTGGGTCTACCAGAATCTCGTATTCAAGTAAGTTGATATTTTGCTCTTGTGTTTTATCTATTTCTTTATTTATTCGAAACTGAAACAATTATGTTTTTATAGAGTCAGTCACTTAGTCAGTCATAATCAACGTGGATGCAAATGAGAGTGAGCCAAGTTATCATTATAAAGTCAGCATAAGGAGAGAAAAATATTATGAATACCAGCGGAGTTTGAAATGACTGTAATAGCAATTAAAGTGTAGAAGACAAATTGTTCATTATATCGTTTAAAATCAAAGTTAGTTTGGAAGAATACTGAAACTGAAAATTTGGTAAACAATAAAAAATGGCCTAATGAGGGTGGTATAAAGCTGTTACCTGAAGGAAAACCTTTTAACCTTGAATATGTGGATGATACTACCTTACTGTGTGATAACACAAGCCATCCGAATCGCACTTGATCGATTGGGAATTAGTATCTGTAAGTATGGCATGTACTCTGCACCTCCCAAGTAAAAAGTACTTCTACAAGATTAACAAGAGTGTATACTTGTTCTCACTCTTTGTGGCGAACCATAAGAAGTAGTCGAGAACTTCGTATATATGGATAGTTGTGTAAGTGTTGGTGATGTGTTGTGGTGTCAGATAAAATCAATCTATAGATAAAACCAGATCGGGTTATGTCGAACTGGGTCACATTTAGCATCATCATGATGTGAGTCTGGTTGTAAAATCTCGTGTTTATAACACTTCAGGTGAGAGCACTTCTGATGCATACATGCGAAACCTAATCTGCGAACTGAGGATGTTCAGCGTCTAGCGGCTTCCATATTGTGCATTATTTGCAGACATTAGGGTTATTTGGAATAAGTGGACAGGTGGTCGTTTAATAGCATGGCGTCATGGAATAAAAGGAAGCTGTGTAGAATCAGCATCTATCGGTGCATCCTAATTTCGTGTTTGAGGTCTCAGAGATGATGTGAATCAGTGGTATGAGATGTGATCAGATATGTTACAGAATAGAAGCTGGTGGTGATGTTGGTGTGATTTCTTATTATTTTCTTGATAAATTGTTATTACTTCACTTAATAGGGATGAACTCTCCTTGTTTGCGTTTCCTCTCGAACTGTATCTCGTATATTTTAGTTCTCTTGTTGTCATTCGAAGTGTTGAGATTTTCCATTGTTTGTCTTCTATTCATAATTTTTTCACAATGTTACTTTTGTACTTTTGTGTTTTCTTTATTTTTGGTGTCATATTTTTACTAAATTTTGTTTAAGCAAATTTAACTACATGACTGATCTGCAATTTTAGGATTTTCATTTCTGTCATTTTGAGATTTACAGCTACGATCAAGTATTATCATTTGTGTTAATTATTTTGCTCATTCTGTTGAGTAACTATGTTCCCTTTAAATAATCATAGAGTAATGCAGCGTAAAATTACCCTCTATTATTTCTTATTTCTCAGTGGTGTCCAAGAGAGAATTGTCTGTGACGAATGTAAATAAAATACCAAAAATTACTTTCTGGAAAGATACTTCAACTTAACAGCAATTTATTGCCTCATGTTTTTTGACAGTTAAAAGCAACTGGAAAAATTTGTTGAAATTATACGTGTTCATTCAACTAATTTGATTTGTCTCCGAAGCTTAAAAGTTATCAAATCCATTCTATTTCTTGAATTGTTTCGGAGAAATCGCATTTATTGCTTTGTATCATGTTGCGTTATCAGTAGTCAGTTTTGTTATACATTTTAGGGTTTTAGCTGATACTTTATTTTATAGCTTAACCACTCATTTACAAATAGTTAGATTTTATATCACAACTCAAACTACCATGATTTTATACATTCCTTAAGTCAAAAGATATTTTACAGTATCATTTAAGATCACAACTTTGCATAAAAAGTTTGTATATTTTTAATTAAACGCAGTTTGTTTCCAGTCAGTATAGTAACAGTAGCCTATGGATGGTTTACAGATTATCAGTCAGATATGTTGACATTCAGCGTACTTCTATAATGCTATTTACATTTTAACCGTTATAATACAGTACATATAAAATAAATAATACAAATAAGCTATATATTCTCCAAAGTCATTATTGTTAAATGATTGAAACTGAACTTATGTATTCAGGAAAGATACAGTGGTCAGTTTACCGATTCCCTGATAAATTTAGTCACAAACATTTAATTGGATGATAATTAGTTTTAAGCTTTCATATATTAATCCCTTTTCGTTATTCTTATGGCAATTTTTTAAGCATTCGTAGATAACTTATCTATCTCTCAACGAAAAACCGAGTGTATTGCCCACAAATCCTCTCACTATTAATTTATGAATGTGAAACATAGGCTTTGACAGTAGATAATATGCATGATCTTCAAGTGTTTGATCACTGAACTTTCGAAGTATCTCTCACATATCATGCAACGAATGAATAATCATTATTGAAGCTAAACTCAGAGTACTAGGAAAGTGGCAAGTCAATGAATGAGATTGTGAACGCTCGTCGACTAAGGTGGAGAGAACATGTTTTATGCATGTAAAACCATAGCCTGCCTCGTCACTCTGTGTTGGATGGTGTAGGAGTAAGGTAAAAAAAAAGCCAGGGGCGGTCGAACCAAAACATAGAATTAATACATGAAGTCTTTGACTGTTGATCTAAGCCATGTCTGTAGATGCAGACTACCTAGTTGGGGTATGGGTGATAACCACGTTCAGCTACTGGAAACATTCAGTGAAATTGGTAAGAATCGGTCATAGTGCCACAGATTTATTCACTCTTTATCTTCTTTTGGAGCATAAGTTTCATTATTTCTCACACACTTCTGCTTTACTGCTTTCTGTTGTATTCTATTGTCGTGTTATCTCCGTAAACTTCACCACAACGTGATAATGTAGTATGACAACTTGGACCAATATAAATATGTACCAGGTTCATCGTTGTCCATAGTGACTGAGTATTATTTGTTTTTATTCTACTAATCTACCCATTTTACAATTATGACTAAGTAATCTTTGACCTCAATCTTAATTATCTATAATACTTGTTCCCATGTATTTTCATAGTTTTTTCTTAGAATGGTCCCGTTATGATTGCCCACGTTGTCATTCTTCCTCATGAACATAATATACAGGATGTACAGAGATATTTAAGAAAGAAGACTGTTGTTTCTAAGTTGTTAAACAGCTACAGAGAAACTATTAAATAAATGAATACACTTCGTTCTTCTACGTTCATTGTTCATCGTTTATTCAAATTTATGAATGGGAAATTCTATGTGATAAAAGCATGTAACTGTATTATCTTACTTTTAATGTTTTATTACAGAATGAATGGTAATATTCTTAACGTTAAACCTTAATTAAGTAGTGTATACAATATGAATAACAAATTGTTTTATTTTCCTTTTGATGGTTTTAAAGGTTTGGTTTCAAAATAGAAGAGCTAAGTGGCGTAAACGTGAACACACACGTAAAGGTATGTAAACTAGATATAATCTTTATTAAGCGTTACATTAATTGGTTAAAGTGAAATTTTTAACTGGGTGTTGTTGAGATTGATAAATTTTAATTTGATATCGAGAATTAATTCCTAATGGTTGTCTAACTCAAACCAATTCGTGATATCAAATTAAAGTTCGTTTAAGAGTAAATTAAGCTAAACTTAATCCCTATGTTTGATACTTGATACGATATAACTTATATATCAGGTTATGTACGTTTGAATAACCATTTATTCTTCATTTCATTTACAAGTTAGAAAAGCCTATTACTATGTACAATCTGTATGTTAAAGTCATAACCTCATTCTGACACTTATCTCTCTCGTTTATAAACGTGAACTTGTCATTATGGGCATTACTGGTTACTAAAGTCAAATAACTATTATATTACTGTCACATTCAACATTACACTTGTAAAATATTTCACTGATTTACACGATCTTGATCGTATATGTAAGAATTAGAGTATGTAAAATTAAATAACCTCACAATGTTTATTGTTCTTGCTTTACAAAAATCCAACGGAATAAACTGCATAAAACATGTGTTAAAGAGTGTATGTACTTTCATTTAGTTAATGCTAGTGCTATAGTTAGTCTTACAGTACTATGCCTGTTTAGTTTGTGTGAGCAATGTTTCCTCAATAATGATGATGTAGGGATTTGACAATTAGTTAAAAGTGGCTATAAAATCCATCGAATACTATTGCTAATTATCAATAGAATTACCTTAAATATTATATGTATGTTACTGAAGACATATAGTGAAAGATCACACACTTAAACAATATAACTTAACAAAACAACTTGTTTTATGAAAATGATTACATTAGTGGTAATTATGACTGATTAATGTATAGTAAATGCATGATCGAGTGTCCGTTTATGCTAAATAAATCTAAATAAATATATTATACAATGATAACAAAATTCTTAATGAAAGCGTATTTTATCCAGTCATTATATCTTTGTATACAATCATTAAGAGTTCAGTTAGGTTTCGTTTTAAGTAGATATATCACTTCCATGATACACGGAATGCATTATATAAGGTAATACTCACCTGTTCATGTAGCGTTTATCATATATGATATATTGACATGTAAGTGGATAATAAAAGTGTGTCTCAGTTGTTAACATACTAGTTTTGATTTCGTAATAGATGCATATTTAATAAATCCCAGTGTAAACGAATGAGTTAAGTATTGCATACTTATATAAACTCTTACACTATTGTTACTTTACCAATGGACTAATACATATATTTGTTCGTAGACAAATAATATACAGTTCAGCATAACTTACTTGACGATTATTCATTTAATAACGTTAATCAGTAAGAACTTAGTTCATGGTATGTTACAACAAAAATTAGTTTATAACTTGCTTATAATGTATTTTCTTCTAAATTTAACACAGGACCTGGAAGACCTGCTCATAATGCTCAACTTATTACATGTTCAGGTGAACCAATCGACCCAAAAGAATTACTTAAACGGGAGGCAAGTCGCTTAGAAAAGAGAAGACGAAAAATGATCGAGAAACGTATGCAAACCCTAAAAAGAAAGCAAACAATAACTGGGCAAAACCATACTTCTAAACTTCTGACGTCTAAAATAACACAGAAAAATCCTAAATCCTTAATTTCTGAATCGAATTATTGTGAAAATCCGAACTTTACTGACAAACCACAATTGAATTCAACATCATCTACAAATGTAATGAAAGAATGTAGGCAAAATCTTCTATTTTCAGATATCATTACACCAGAGAAATGTTTGGATTTATCTACGGACTTTTTATCCCTCTGCAAACAATCCACTATAAGTTCTAATGACACTACTACTCTTCATCCCCAATCAGATTGGTCTGATATCCATTATGGCTTTTCAACAGAAGGTATGAATTTATTGGATACCAATCAGCACAACAGTAACCAAACTATAAATCATTGTATAAATTTTCCAAGAAAATCACCATTTTACTCAAATGTTAATAAAATTCTCAAAGCCAAGAGCCACACTTTAAAAAGTTGTCTTAATAATAATAATAATATACAGTTAAGTAAACGAAACGATTCGCCATTTAGTATTGAATGTATCTTATCGTCGACATCATCATTATCCCATTAAAAACAAAATAATAAAGAGTTACCATCAATAGCAATTACATGGAGATTATCAATCTACTTATTAGTAATACAATATTTACGATATTATCATCATTTCCTATTATCCATCTTCTGATAAATTAACTTTATAGCAATATTATACCTAAAGCTACTTTAATTTCAAAGTAATAAATACTGTGATATGTTATGCATGAATAACAAACAAAAAAACGAAATACATGTACAACAAGATTTATTTCCCACTTACATATACTAATACAGTATCAAATATATTAGACAACAATCACAGCTTACACTTGAACATGGTCAAACGCTGTTATATATATATATTCAAATGACTTATCAACTGAGAACTATGTTGTACTGAAGCCAATACTACTTGTTCTCGTGATCTCCAAATAAAGAACTATTCTGCTACAATAAAGGTTTATTAATTAGTAAAGTGATAATTACTTGAAAGATAGAAGTAACTATTTATTTACAACATTGATTTCATTAGCTTAACATTCAGGCAGGAATTAAACTGAATTAACGAGTCACAAATAGAATGAAACAGAACTAGCTATAAACCTAACATACTAAAGGTTATAAACAGTAATCAGTGTAGAAACAACTCACACAAGATTCATATTTGAAAAGACTTAGTCCTTAGAATTTTAATGCAGTGATCTACTTTGATTTCGAGGCAATAAGTGATTAGTTCCTTCTTTGTGAATAGTAGTGGGATATGGACTGAAACCTCATATCAGATTAGATGGAGATAAAAAATATTATCCTAGATACCTGTATTTTCGTTTTATAGTTGTCATCATAATAATTTTAGTTTCAATCTAAAAATCCAAAAAAATAAATCCCTGCCACCCAATGATACTGGGTTTTCTAAATTACATTAGTGCATAATCACATTAATAAGATATTGGCAATAAATAGATGTATTATGTTCTTCAATGCGGAAGGAGTTTCATCAGAACTGTACTGTTATATTAATCAGAATTAAGTTACTTGTTTTTTCATTTTAAATGTGTACAAAATTTAAAACGTCACAAAATTTATTCACTTGATTGCTAATATTGGGGATACCTGCATAGTGTGACTAAATAGCTTAGAATTGATATAAATAGAGTCTATTGTGACTCTGTTGAGTCGAACTAACATAATGATGATGCGAAATGTACAGAATTATTACATGCTAAAATCCAAATTGAATTCGTGTTTTCATTTTGTTCGCAGTATAATCTAGATCTATTTCATGATGTTAAGATTCAGTAAAGAATGTACGGCCATAGGATAAGTGTTTGCCTAAACAAATCAGTATATTAATATATAGTTCCATATTCGTTGTTACCTCTAATACCTCCTAATCACTGTACACACAATGATTATAAGCTATGCATAATCATTAAAAAAACTATTCATGATTCCAGCTGAAACATTCATCTGCTTTTCGACAAATAGGCTTCTGTATCAGTAGTCCGTCCTTTAAAATATGATAATACCAGTCACAAACTTGAGAGATTTTTAAGGTATGAAAGCTTGATATGCTTGCTCAAATTCACTTTTTTAGTGGAAAAATTCTGAATGTAATCTAAATCTGTGCTCACCGGTTGTTATGTGATATAAAACTGTCAGAGTCACTTTTTGCGTTGCCTAGAGTTAGTGGTATGTAAGTATAGTACGTAATGAATTACTTAGTGCAAACTTAAAATTGATACTTATTCATGTGTTAATGTAAGTAAATTACATATACTGAGAGGAATTTAATAGCCGTTTTCTAATCAGTTATCGGAAATTCAGGTAACATGGTCACCCACTTGGCTATGGTGAGGTTACAGTATGAAGTGCGATAATGGGTTGTTTAGAAGAACGAAGTAAGAGAACATAAAACAACACTAAATAACTCTTTTACCTAGAAGAAAAAGAAAATATAAATTGGGGATTCATTGTTTGTCGATCTGAAATGAGGTCATTGTTAATTACATTAAGGAATTTCAAAGCACTTTATTGATGTCGTAAGTCAGTCACTAGTATTGATGTTTCACTAATGTCTCTGTTAAAGGTCTTTCTTTATGCTCCACTACTGTAACTACTTAGACGGATGTACGTAAACTGAAACATAGTGTTGTTTTTCGGAAAACATTTTTCATACACTACCACATAATGACTTCATAGTAGGTTCTAGGTAGTAGTGTTTAAATTTCTCATATCAATGTTATATTTAATGTTATCTGTAGATTGCCGTTTTAGGGGATTTTTGTTCATAAAACTAACATAAGATTCGAAAGAAGGTGTATTTGTCTATGAGGTATCCAAATACTGTTTTGAGACAGTTGGAAATACTTCTCACATTGCTCATATGAAAAAGTTGAAATGCATTATAATGGGTTGTAAGACTAAAAAGCATGTTAGGCTTCTCTATTGTGAAAAGTAGGAAAGGGTGAGTAAACGAGTTGTTATTTTTACGAAAATCAGTGATTAATGTGGTGTTATTTCCCAACACTTAAAATATATGGAAATAGAAATATGGCTTGAGTGATAAATAAACACATTAAGTTCTACTAGATAGTTGAATTGTAGCATTAAGTTGTTGGAACTTATTGATTATAAATGATTTTTTTAGGAAGAAAACATGAAACTTATTTATTACTGATTTAAGTAATATAACAACTAGAAATAATAATTCACATAGTGATTAAGCATTCATTAAGTGCAATTATAGTAACTAATCACTTAATACTATTAGAATGATTATTAATTAAGTCATATATGTATATCATCATCATGATCATCATCATTACTAACTGTTGATGTTACTATGTACTCATGTATACATACAGGTATTTATGTTAGTTAATATTCACCTATTAAGTATACACACTTCATACTGGTTATTAATAATGATAATAAATAATGAACATATTCAACAGATTGGAGAAATGTGTTATTCAACTAGATTTTTCTAAGTAATTTTCTCATATTCAACCGATTCAAATAAACTTTAACCACTTTGAATAATAACAGAAAGTAGTTACAAGATAGAAGAGTAGATGGAAAGAGAGAGAGGGAGAGAAAAAGCAATTCTTATTTTGAAAAGTTGTTTACACTCCAATCGTTTGTATACTCTTCAACCATTTTTATTTACCTTGACGTCTGCAAAATAAAGAAGAGTAACATACAATCGAATTATTTAGTTAAATGATTCATTGAAATGAGAACTAACTATCAGCTGTTTAATCTTGAATGTGAGAAGCGGATGAAGAAAATAAAAGTGACGAGAAAACTTAAAACATCTTTATATTGCAAGTGACTGAAATTATAGTCACGCCATGTATTTTTATTTTATCAAGTCTGTGTACTGACTATGTACAGTGTAGAAGTCACTAAATATGATTAGAACCCATTACTTGTTTACACAAATGCCAAAGTTATTTATTTAGCTAATTGCTTAAGAAATTAACAAGAATGCGAACTGTTTTTTGAAATTTTATATTGTAAACTGACTTCAGTTACTCAACTACTACAAGTAACGATACGTTTAAAAGCTCCGTGTACTTTACGAATATAGTCATACATCTTTAAGCAGATAAATGTGAAATTTGCTAAATGGTCCTCAGATAGCTACAAAACTTATATTTTGCACATACGTGATTTGTTTAGTCTTACACCACTTTGAAATGAATACACATTTCAGGATAGAACAAAGAAAACGAGTTGATTTTGATGTACAACCTAGATCATGGAAGAATTTAAATAAATGACATTTAGATCGTCAGAAAAGCGCTACATCAACTAAGCTTACAGATACAACTGTTAACTGGAATACCGGTGACTTGAATCTTTCCTTAATAATGGTTCTCCCTCAATCATAAACAGTACTTTCATTTCCAAATGTCATTTCAGCTAGTTTAACTTGTAATATACCTCACCAAAGATATTGGTTTCGAAAAATATTATTGATAAGAATATGGTCAGTCACTTAAATGAGGTGTTATATGGAATTCCAATACTGAAAAGAGTGTTGCAGCTTTTAAATGAATCGTCAGTTGGTACATAAGTTTGCACGTTAATCGTTGACTTTCCTTCAAACCATTGATATATTATCTTCTAATATCTAATATATGCAAGTTATTAATATTTATTAATGATGAATTTACTGAGAAGTTATCAAACAATCTAATTAAGTAGTCATGATTGACTTACAAATATGCATTTTATGAGTGGTAATAGTTTAAATTACTCTCATTTTTGTGTGTTTATTATTGTATTAATAGAATACCATTATATTTATATAAAGAAGTAATTTTTTAAGGGTAATTTATTCTATACTCCTTTTATGAGGAAACAATAAATGAATATCTAAAATTGATACTACGAATTGACATGATCTGGACAACTAGTGAAAGCAAGAAACCATTGGAGAGCTGTTTCACTTGTCAGCAGTGAGCACTTACGTCTTCTAAGGGTTCAAATACCGGACCTCAGGTTTCGCAAATCATTTATCTAAGGGCTCAGTATTCGCTGTTAAAATTAAACGTCCTAGGCGCAATCTCTTGGTAAGGTCGTATGTTCGCATTACTAACCAATCCCGAGCTAGGATGAAACACGTGTCCAGCGCTCCTGGGTTTTCAGTGATTGTCTAATTCTAACCAGTTCGAGATATTGAATTTAAATTCAACAATCTTCATAACACCCAACTATCATAAATCTGGCTCATTCTGCCTATATGTCACTTAAATTCAAAATAATACTGATCTACCATTCACATAAATTCATTATATCCTAATGTTATATACTATCAATTCGATACTCCCAATATCTACAAGTATAACACGATGAAATACCTCTCACAATACAAGGTATTTAATATCATTCAATATTATCAATCTTACAGTACTGATTTCGTAGTCTTGATAGCTAAGTAATCCATTACCGACACCTAAGTTTGATATATAACTTCACATGATTAGTAACTTCAATTTGGTTTTATCCACATTATCTACAACCCTTGTGCCTGTATTATATATATATATATATATATATATATATATATATATATATATATATATATATATATATTGTAAATTATGGGAGTATAGAAGTAAAATAAAAGCAGGATTTAAAAATAATTTAACTGAATTTTGTGTGAGTTAGAGAAAAGTAATTTGGAACAAGTTATCATACATACAAGTGATAAATTATTATTGTTGTCTGATAAATGTTTATTTTAATCATTTCATCTTGACTGTGTACGAATTTCTTGAATGTATCTGTATGGGATATATGACTGTGTGTAAGTGTCAGTGATATCCACATGTTCCTCCTACTAAACATTTTTTTTAATTATAAATTGATATTTCTTTTTTGTGAATTTTATATATACATATATTTATATACTACAAATTCACTGAGAATCATTTGCATACAAATTAGTGTCTTGTTACGTAAATTATATTTGTGGTGGATAGGCAGACAAGTTCGCAAGTAAGTAGGATAGAAACAAAAAGTTAGAGAAGAGAAGGAATATGTGACTATGACTTAGGGTAATAGTATTAGGCAACAAGACGGTTAACGAATGATAAACAAAAGTAGGAGATAAAAAGAAGAGTACGACTTAGAGTAGACAATCATAGTGTACAATCTTTTAGTACGAATATTTTAAATGACGTGAAACCAAAGTATTATTGAGTACTAAGACAGAATGCACTCCCCGCCCTCCGTACACATACAAATGCACACTTATCATGAGTTTGTATCATTTACTTCTTTGACTTAGGTGATAAGTTGAAGCTTATGTTGTTAAACTAAAATCTGAGAATTGAGTCATAAGTGGTTTATCGAGTTTCCTCTTCATTCTCATATTCTATCAAAAAGATTTGAGAATTTATTTATTTTCATTTGTTATTTTTAAGAGAATACTACAAGTGATATGTGTGTCCGTTTATTCATTTATTGGTTATTTGTGCATAGATTTAAAAAGAGAAAAACTAAAGAAATACAGAGGAGGGAAGAGATTCTGGCCTATTTTCATTTCATTCTTAATCCCACTAACTGTTTCAATATTTCGAGTTATGATAGATGTACATGTATGTATGCATTTATAGTGAGATACGTGAAAGTAGCAGAAATTGACATTGTATTTTAATTTATTTTCTCACTTTCAAAATAGAATATGAATTTTATTTGTCTTCTTATCTTCACAACAACATTATTCTGCTTTATTATTATCACTGTTATTATCATTAACAATGTTGTCATCCCATATGGATTTACGGTTATATTATAAATAACTTTAGTGAATGATGGTAATGATATAGCCTGCACCAACCTTAGAACTATAGCGAAATCAATATGATTAACGTAATCCACATGGTATTACTGAAAGAAAAAACCTACAATCTTATCTTTATCACTTAACTGACCAAATCTGTTAAATGATTTTTGAAAGCAATATGCTTTGCGTTGTTTGTAATATATATATATATATATATATATATATATATATATATATATATATATATATATATATATATGAATATATAAGTGATTTTACCTATACAATGTTCCCTTTTTTAAACTGCGAAAGGAAGAGAAATTGCTATCTTAGTTGGTAATTTCTTCAATAAACAAGCGAACAAGAAGATTAGAATACATTTTTTTTTCATCGAAATTTTATTTATTAAAACTTAACTAATCTCCCTCCCTTCTGCCACTCTCTACTGTAATTATGATTAATTCAATCTTGTCGTCAGGATTATTTTCCAATTACTTTGTTTGTTGTTATCATATGAAATTTTAAATCCCTTCAACTGTGTTTCCCTCCATCCCCCCTCTCCACCTCTATATTCTCAATATTCTATTTTCTTCTTTTCTACTTCTACATAAAGCGGTAATAGTAACAGTGTAACAATATAGGAATTAATAAGTAAATTCATTGTAAAAGACACTATGTTATTAATCGTCAAAAACAAAACATTGAAAAATATCTTATGCAAATTATTATAGAATTAGAGATTCCATTATAAGATAAAAATAGACACTTTGCATTACAAGCTAATAACAATGAAACCTGCCTTTTCATGTTCCAATTATTAACTATTTGTAAAGAATGTGATGTTTAAAAATCTAATCTAAAGGATTCTCAGACAAGAGGTTCTGAGAGCTATTGTAACATGAGCTTCCTTATATGTTGTTAAACATTGAGAGAATAAGAAGAGATGTACTTTTCTGTTGAATACTCATTTATTCTAATGAATCCTACATAAATTACTTAAAATCTATCAGAAACATTTCGTAAGAAAACAGTACAGTAACCGTATCATTTCTGTCTTGTATTGTCCTAATTAGATGAATAAAGGATTTTATGATCTCTAACATAAATGTAGATTTCGGCTTCAGTTCATACTGGAGTGGAACGAATTAATGATTAAGTCAAATAGGAAAAGTTCATCACTTGTTAGCATTTGAAAAAGTTCCATGTTGATATTGCATTCTCTGAGCTTTGTATTTAAATAATTATGGTTTGATTATCTTTCCAGCTGATATCATTAACAAAAATTCCACATATAATCGAATTTTGAAATCTGACGTTTGTACTTCTACCGATGTTGTCTAACAATACAATACAAACCATAGGATTTAATCATCCAGCCAAAAGAATCCAAATTCAGAATAATCATACTCCAGAGCTACAAATCTTGTGCACCAGTTGTAGTGCTATTATCAGTTAGTCAGACAAGTTGACATCTGTTCTGTAAAAAATAACGGAAGCAAGTAAATGTCATAAAAAAAAAAATTAAATGGTATGTTCAATTTAACAAACCTAATCACTATACAGATTAAACTGGTATTTTTGGTGCAGTTTATTCCATACTTGTTGTGCCCATAAAAACCTTAATTTGGGAAGTTTAGGAAACTTCAGTTTTAACTTTCTTAGAATACTCTCTATTTATGACTATACACTTGTCTCAAGTCCATTTTCATTTTCCAAAACATACTCGAAAGGTTTCAGAAATTGAATTTTTCAGATACTTTATTGTTTTACTTAACTCATTTATGTGTTTGATAACTTCGAATTAGAATTGTTTTACCGATGAAACTCGAACTAATATGCCAAGTGAAACATTGGAATTTCAAGTAATTTCATTCGTCGAAATCGCCAACAAGTATGATGTGTTTTATATGTTTTCTGTACATTCAATGTATAAATCTATAAATCTATTTGTTTACATTTGTATGTTAATTTTTATTAAATATCTTACATATTACACTTTTCATATGTTTTTTATACAGACTATAAATATTTTTTACTTTTGTTTCTTTGGGAATATATAAATCTGAAGTTGGAAGGAATACTTATAATGAGTAGATAGATCAACGTTGGCGAGAAACTGTACTGCACCTAAATTTTATGCTAACTTTTACTCATCGATAAACCGCATTTGAATTCTCAACTAAACTGATAGAGTCCATGGGGTTCGAGCATTTATTCTTCAGCTTCGTAACATAAACTATCATCAGTTAATTATTAAGGTCGTGATTACTAAGAAGGTTTTTCTCAATTTTCATCGAAATTTGATGCAACTTAATCCACGTGTTTAGTGAGTAGATCATCTTTATAAATTTTCTAGATAATTAAATTTAGTAAAAAAGGACTCCATAGAGAAAATATTTGAAAAATCTATTATTGTTATTTGTACTCGTCACAGATTGATCTCGATTGAATATCACTGGAAACCAAGGAGCATTGGATAAGTGCTTTGCCCTAGTATGGGACTTTTCAGTAGTGCGCATCCTCGATGTCGACAGAGATTCTAACCCAAAAAGTTCAGAAAACTCGGCGAACACTTAGGCATCCCATCACTGGGCCGACCGTCAATTTGTGAAATAGAGCAATGGCGATCATTTGTTAACGGTGATAACTATCTGATTCCCGACATATCTGAACTTTACCAGTCACGACATCCCATTAGAATTTTAGAAACATCTTGAAGTTAATCACGAGTGAGTTGGTTGTTAGTTTTAGCTATACTATCGAACGCTCACTTCTTATGAATCCTATGCAAGGATAAAGAAGCTGTCCAAGTCTCTCTGGTTTTCAGTGATGTCCAACCGAGATCAATCTGTGACTTATAAAAACAATGCAATCAAATCAAATCCCAATCTTTACAAAATCGCCCCATATTAGGTATTTAACAATCACTTAACATACAATTATATTTTAAAATGCAATTAGTAAGCTGGGATTATTTAAACATATATTTGATTGAATTTAGATGGTTATTTTTGTGGAGATTGGTATTTTTTTAATTGGTTGAATATATCACAGATTGGTGATAGCAGGGCATCACTAAAAACCACGGAGCGTTGGTCAGGTTCAGACTTGTCGGGAGTGAGACAGTTATCACCAATGACAATGGAAGATCGTCGGTTTATATTACAAATTGATAGAAGTGGAAATTTTATGATTGAATGCCAGCCCAGTGATGAAAAGGGTTAGATGTTATCCGGCTCGGAGTCCCTGAGGTGGAATCTGGGGTGATCACTCCTGATGAGTTCCACACTAGGACGAAACAGCTATTCAGTCCTTCCTGGTTTTCAGTCATATCCTTCTAATATATATTGAGCTGATTTATTATATGTATTGTTACATATCATCTGATCGATAAAATATGTTAAAATTTTGATCATTTAGTCAATGTTCAATTCTCATTTCAATAAAAAGAAATTAAAGATGCATCAGAACATTGTTCTCTTTCTTTCAAAATATGATAAATAATTTATCACTATGTTCATTTATAAATTCATACCATTAATCATTGGAAATTCTTTTTCTAATTTATATACACATAAGATAGATAAAAAGGGAAAATAATTTTATATTTAATATATTCAATACATGGATTATAAATTTAATTAAAATTCTCTATTATATAAATGTGTTAATTTTTAAGCGGTTACTATTCTATGATTTATATTACTGATAATATAAGTATTAAGTAATATATACATTGGATAGTCAGTACAAAGATAACAAGAGTAGAGAAAACAATTAAATTCATATCTAATCCTCTATAGAATTAAAATGTAAATAAATTTATTAATAGAATTAATAACTTACAATTTATTCAGTGATTTCAATATTTTTAATTGTACAGTTTATTATTACGAAATAACTGATGAATACATATCTTCATTCGAATGAATATCATTTCCTCTCTCTTTTGCTGTATATATATATATATCACAAATTGATGGAAGTGGAAATTCTATCATTGGATGTCGACCTAGTGGTGCAGAGAGCTAAACGCTCGCCATCAACCTAAAGCCACTGGTGCGGGATCTGGAATGCGCACTGCTGAGGAGTTCTACACTAGAATGAAACAGCTGACCCAGTGCCCCGTGGTTTTCAGTGGTACCCTGTCAACATCAATCTGTAATATATTAAATCAACAAAAATTTCTATTATATTTGACAGTGAAAAAGCGAATAGCATTATTTATTAGTTCGTGAAACCTATATCTTATTATGAAATGTATTGTGAGTGAAAAATAGTAGTATACATTATATAAGTGCATTTGATGCAGGAATACCTAAACTTTCAGATAATTTACTACGTATTTACTTTGGTTGTATTGGGAAAATGAATAATCTATACAATTTGGATATTCGTCAAGCTTGTCAGTAACTTCGCTGTATTTCGATTATGTATATTCAAATACTAGATAATATCCGTTTGTAGTGCAGTTTGTCATTATTTGTTTTGCCACTCTTGATATCATGTTCACAGGTCTTGCGTTGGTAGTAAGTCTTATAACAACTTCATCAAGTATTCAAGATAATGGAAGTCAAAACATAACACTGAAATACTGAAAAATATAGGTTATGTTTATTAAAACACTACTACATGTTTGTCTCGCTGAATGACATATTAGTGTACTGATTGTTTGCATTTAAATTTACTGATTTCTCTGGTTTCATACGGATAAGTACTTATACTTTTTGTAAGCAACACGGTTTTTTGATTGACAGCTACTTCATTTGATATATAGCTTTAATTTTGCTAAATTATGGTAATATTTTGGAAGATATCGTTTACTGCGTAAGTGACTGTTAGACTTTTATTTTATGTGACGAGAACATTTATTTTGATTTAAACAGTGCAGTAGGTACTGTGAAATGATTCAGCTTTATTTTTTTTCTAGTTATTTTTTATCTAATAAATCGAAGGGATATGACTTCAAATTTAATCGAAATTTCGCTTTATTCAGTGTCAACTACACTAGAACAGAAGTTGTTTAAAATCTAATCAACAACAGAACGATCCAACCAACTTACAGTAAGTAGAGCTGGTAAGTTAACTTGAATTCCGTGGATCTCAAAGTTAATTTCAACAGCATTAGAAAATGTTATACATTTGATTCCTTGGACAATTTTAAACATAACAAAAGTAATAATGATTTCTAGCATAAAGTGAATTGATTCTATTTCAAGACACGTCATTATCTATAATAATCTGAAATTTGTAACAGGTAGTCGAATCGAAAACCGGGATTTGATGTATTCCATTAAATGACACTAAAATGAATGTTAAAAATGGAACAGAAAATCATGGGTAAGAATTGAATATAAAATAAAATTTGCCTTACTTTAAAAGGACATATATTGATTCTTATTTAATTGCGTGGTACCATTGACGAGAACCATATTAATGTTTTTTGAATGAAAATATCTCATTATAGAATACTTATCACTAGATATCGGTACTAACATTTAAGATAATATTTGTCGAACCTAATGATCCTACTTTAATACAATATAGTAGCATGAAAAATTAAACAAAATACTTTTAGTAACTTATGTAAAGGTTTGAATTTGTGTGAATGAAACATTGTCTTCCGGAAATTGTTGCGCTTGATTGAAGTATGCTGTTATCTTTACCCACACATTAAAGTAACATGCAAATATAACTATAATAATAATCACGAAAGGTAATAAAATTGCATTGGGATCCTTCATAATTCAATCAAATGCTTCATTTTCGCGATAAACGATCACTTCGAACGATATTGTCAATCCGCATGTAAGTTAGATACTTCTGTAGCCCTTGAAGACAAGTTTTAGAGTACCAGATGAACAAAACTGTCAATGTCATAAATATTTACTGGCAATTATGAATTTATATTTATGCATGAAACATATGAAAACGAACGATTACGTAATTATATTTAGAAATCCGTTGTTTTATAGTAGGCTAATATATATATATATATATATATATATATATATATATATATATATATATATATATAAGTACAGGGTTATTGAAATATGCATTAATTAATTTTAAAGGTAGTATTAGAAGTGGCCATTTCAGTTCACTAGTGAAGTGACTGTTCGCTGTAACTACAAGGAATCACCGGTCCCCATATTCTCACTAATGAAACAAATCTTTAAACCCATATACACTAGATAAATTTCTAGACCAAATTAAATTATTAAGCCGTAAGCTCTTAAGCCAAATTATAGTTTTACCCAATTATCTTCCCAATATACATAGTTCCAGTGGGACTGATAGACTTTGTGATCTATCCAAGTAGGCATAAGTATTATGTTGGTAAGACCTATAGAATTAATATTTTGACCTATACTATATAGTTTGCTGGTCATTCTGTTTCTCTGTAAATCGACTAATTGATCGCTATCATATTACATATTTACTTAACAACCATAGACTATTATCCTTATTCAACTCCATTATCATACACGTTAGCGTTTGTGATACCACGAGGATTAGAGAAGGTATTTAAACAAGAGATATAATGAAACCAGAAATAAGTTACTGCCTTTAGGTCGAAGACTAGTGTCGTCTGAATCAATCAAACAAAGCCTCACTTCCCTTGAAATACACATATTTTCAGATTGTTCAGTTTGCTTTCAAGTATTTCATCTACTAGGATAATATCTACGCAGTTGCGATATATTAACATTATCTTTCTATTCATTTGCTGTGATGAACTGAATTAATATCCATTTTAATTTATTTTAATTAAATGTACATATATGTATATTTAACCGATACATTTAATTTCCTATTTGGAAATAGCTAGACTTGAAGCATGTTGTAAGTTGCAGAGTCCTTAGAGAAGAAAATTTACAAGTTCTCACTTAAGTTATCAACAATGTCTATCATAACTTATATAAAAATTAAAAAGCTGCTAAATCGTTTAACAATATGTTTTGCAGAGTAATGATACTATAATGATCTACAATTACAATGAAAATAATTGTGAGGATGTATACATTAAACATCTTTCTATCTGGTAGTATAACCACCTAATTATTTCCAACATTTGCAAGGCAGTTTAGTTTAGAATCAGACTATATTCACCCTTCAATAATCTAAATTAACAAATCCTTTATATCTCCAGTTTTAACAGCACTGCACTCTAACCCAGAAGTAATAATTTAATAGAACATATCTAAGTTCTAGATTGTATTGATTTGTAAGTCATTGAGAACTAAGGGTTACTTGGCATTTCGTTGTTTATTTCTACTGAATAGTAATCTTCTTAAATTAGAGAGAATTTCCAGCAGAAATGTACAACTGACTAGACTAATTTAACTTAATTTCTGGTTAATTAGACTTGAATACTTACAGAAAATATTATAAACTCTGCAACGTTTATACTAGTGAATTGACGTCAAATTCAAATATGTTGAATCAAAAGAAATATTGCATAAAAAAGTTACATAATCACATACAGAAATGATCAGTAGTCAGAATTCTTCCAACTTCCTCTTAGTTCTTTAAATATTATTAACGTAAGAGGTTTGTAGAGAATAATGAATTTAAAATTCCAACAGTGGACTGACTTTAACTGACTAACCAACGATAGTCAAAAAAGTAGAGTAAATTACACATCCTTTAGGTAATTTGAGTTTTAAGACAGAACTACCATATGGTACTTCTACTAGACTTCACCAGTTAAATATAACTTAATAATATCAAACTTATTTAAAAATTAAAAAACTATCATCAACAATAGTGTACTACAACAACTTACTACTAAAATAAATTTTTTACCTGTTGAATAAGTTAACGAGTTTTTGAACATAGTAATTCTGTCGATAACACATCAATACAGATGAACGTAAATTTAGCTGACTAGTTCTAAATAGGATGAAACACACTTTTTCTTAGCTTCATTGTTAACCACAATCCATATATTCTCGAATTTGTTTATCAAGGCAATTCACTTAGGAAACAGGGATACCCTAATTATCAGCAATGAAACTGTTAAAATCTTTATTACTATTATCATTACTATGCATTTGTACTTAAGATTTATTATTTGTTTATTTATAAAAATTTTATAAAAATTCTTATTACTAATGTTAACGATGTGAATGTTGTTTCCTACGTGGTCACAAAACATTGTAAAACACAAAGTTAAAAATAATATTTCATTTTTTTTTCTTTTTCAATTGAGTTTAAATGTAATGAATAAGCTGATATATGTACGTAGATAAAAGTAACTGACGTATTGTTTGCATGATAGAATGTAACTACAGTAACGCAACAATATTTTCTTTATTAACTATAGCAACCAAGATAACTACTATTCTATAAATAATCTCATTCTGTTTAACCTAATCTCTCTCTCTCTCCCTATATATATGTATAAGGTTGCTATTGTAGTTGAGATTACATTTTATTTGTATTTAATAGATCTGAAAACAATATATGTAGGCAGAGTGCAACTAGGAGATCAACAGTAACAATAATAGTAATAATAATATGAGAAAAAAGTTGTAAGCAGGTGTTCATCGGTTTACATTTATTGTCATCGCCCATTTTTTCATTCTTTTCTGTCCCAATGAATATTAGTTATACTTTTATAACTAGTATTCTATTAAGCCATTGAAAGTGTACATATGTAACATATATAATATTTATTTTATGTTTACAATAAAGAATGGTTGATTAGTATATGAGATTAGTAAACAATAGCGTTTTTAAATGCTTACGTAATCTTTCCTTAAGTAAATAATGAATATGTTTTCATTTCGAAGTGTTAATAGTGATCATTAAGATTAGGTTATCTTAATGTTCCCTGTTGTGGAAATTTTCAGCTCTCAAGTTGTCTAACGTTTATCTTCTTTGTATTAAGGTCAAACGTAGAGTATTAAGCCAATATGGTAAATCAGATTATAAGATTATTTATCTTCGTTGATTGAGGTAATTAGGAGGATGTATTAGATATACTCAACTATCGCCTACCTCAGTATGTGATACATAACAATGGACTATGAACAGTCTATAGGCGATCAAACCAAAACATCACATCAGTCCACGACCTTTTGTTCGAGGGATTAATGTGCCTGGTTTGTAGAGACATTATTTATCATAGCTTAGGATCGATCATTGTTTTCAAAATATTTTAATTCCTTTCCTTCCACTAATCATTTCATTACATTTACCTACAGTAATTTCGTTACAAGGGCTACGTCACAACCTTTATCCAATCTTAACATCAATAAGCGATCGTCAGTTTTTTTCTGTCTGAATGCTTTCCGAATTATATCTACTGTTAAGATACTTAATTTGCTTGTCGATCAATACAACTTTAAATCTTTTGGTATAATTGTTTGATGAAATTACTAGCCCTTCATTCTGAATGTACAGGTTTTCAAATTACATTTAAACATTATTTCACTGGCCATTTTCTTAAAATTATAGAATTTAGAGCCAAAGGACTATCCATCTAATTTGGTCAGATCAAAATGAAAACACCTGATGAATAATATACATAGTAACTTAAGTTAAATTAAAATGTCTTTGCGCAAACTTGTTTTTGTATCTCCGTCATCATTTAGACGCGTTCTTTTTCTTTCAGTATTACGACAACATTCATAACGCAGTTTCCAATTTACATTTATAATGGATTTAGTAGTATATTTACTACTTAAAGTCTGTCATTGATATTTCAAGCATTTCTTTAAAATAGGAGTTAAGTGAATCTATTTAATTCACTGCATAATGCGTAAGTGACCTATCATTTGGTTAAACTATTAAGGTTATTATCAGTAATTAATTATAAATTCCAAAGCAAGGAAACTACTTACTTCTTTAATGTAACTTACATTCTGTATTGGTCTACATTGATTGCCTACGTACACGCATACACACACACACACTAAGATATTATCCAATGCAACATTATATGTGTGAATTCATAAATTTAGAGGATGATTAAGAATTCATCGAGAACATTTGTTTCACTCTAACAATTTAATTTTGAATAATCCATAGAGATCTCTGAGTTTTCTACTTCGTTTTATTTTAACGCAGGCAACAAGGTTAACAAATGTGTTTCACTTACATTATCATCACTTTGAAAATGATGTGAAATACAAACACTTATGATATATTATCAATTACTATAGATCAAACAATTTGATTAGTTATTAGAATAGGCTTGGTGAACGCGGTGGCGTTTGTCACCCAACGGACTGTATTCGAATCCTAGTGTGAACATCAATATTTCGATGAAGGCACATCCAGCCGATGAGTCCCAAATAAATTGAAACGCGTGTCCTGGATTCCATTTGCCAGTCACAATCTAACTTAAATTTTATAAGTTGTTATGTCTAGTGATTCAAGAAGAGTGATTAACTTTCTGAGAGTTTTTCAGAAGACTATTTCATTTATGTTGAGTATATATGGATTGATTGTTGTATTTCTATTATTGTCATGTTCCCGTAGTCCTAACCTCCCACTAGACCCATGAATTGTATCATATCACTTGTCATTCAGAAACTGTAATCAACTAACTATATATCTGTACCCTTAGCTCTTAGTCATTGTTGTCTTCGTTTTGTATAAATGTTACGCATCCTCTTGGTACGCTGTGCGGTCAGATTTTATGTATGTATAAAAAGGTGCTTGAAATACAGTATGATTTTGTCTATCTGAGTCATCAGCTTGTGTTCCTCCCTATCCGGTTCTGAGATTAAGTAGGCATCAGGCAGAATTACAGGAACAGGCTGGGTACTTACATTGGGGTTTGCCACTATAATTTCGTGTGCACAAGGTTATATCAGTTGATTAGTTGTGTTTCAATTATAACAGTTTTGGCTTCAAAACATTAGTGATTTATTGTATATAAGATTTTTCCGGATTTCATCTTCAGCAGAATACTTTGCGTCTCTGATGTATTATCTTTCAGTGAAAAAGACAATAAGATTTAGAAACTTCTTATATAATCCAATGAAACACTAGCTAACGAGACATGCATAAAATTGCCTATATTTCCTGGTGATTTTGCCTTTATAAATAAAACTTTTTAATACTAGTAAATTAGTTGTAAATATATCCACTGAAGGTATCCAAAAAGTCTATGTATTTAGTAAAGTAGTAGTGTATTACAAAGAAACCTACATTTAGTATTTAACATTTTAAATTGACATAATATCATCTTTGTATTGATGAATCTATAACTGTATGATTGAAAATATAGTAAGCAACTTGATTGGAAGCTTCAGTAGAAACTTTTGTCATGATCCATTTCACAAAGTGAATGAATTTATTTAAAATGAAAATTCAACTTCAAAGTTTGCATCTGTACTAATTCTACTAGTACTTACTAACAAAATGTATACAAAACACTAGAGTATATCTATTTAACAGGTTTAATTAACTAGAATGAATATAAAACAGTAAATTAGGTCTACATTGTTTTTGATCAACCAGTACTTTACATTAGACTTACAGTAATAACTGTATTATTAATTTAGACACCAGTTAATCAAGAGTTATGTTACTTTTTTGTTTATTAATCTAATTTTATATTGTTAGTATGGAAAAATTGTTTTAGAAACAACCTTATTGGAAAATCATTAAAACACCACATAACAAATAAACAAAATATAAAGAATTTTATTTTGAAAAGTCCATAAGTTCATTGTATTTAGTCATAACTTTACTAAAATTTTATGTAAATAGTTATGTAATCAGTAAGACAATATTACATAGTTCTATGTGTTTATGTAGACTAAAGTTACATATCTACAATAAAATAATCGAAATTATTATCTTCCTGTCTTTTATCATAAGAAGAACATTCAATGAATTTTTTGTTGTTGATATATTCGTTAATGTTAAGATCTTTAAAGATATTAAAATACAAATCATTTCATTGTTATATATGTCAGCATCATAATACTTTCCCTTTTCCTCTTGTTATGAATTAAAACAGATAATTTAGCAAAGACGATGATTACATTTTGAGTAGAGGTACAATTGTAATTTATATAAAATAAAGAATATGATAAATACATTTTATTTATTAATATTTATGCATATAATAAAGAGAAGTCATATTACAGATTAGTCGATATGAGTAAAAGTGATATTAATAACACTAACTAATTAAGTCATCAGATTACTTGAAAATGATGTTGGTGACTAAAATGTAAAGATATCAATACAAGACTAGAGATTTTGTTTTAACTATGTAAGTAGGTAAATATAAGTCATTATGAATGAAGATACATGGTGACCGCACAATAATAGTAGTAATAATCTCATTGGAATGTATAAACGCTGATGCATGCAAAAACTGTAGGCATAAAATAAGTTGACATGTTAATTGAAGGTATGATAAAAAATCTAAAATACATCAATGAAAATTATAAAAGGAACTAGGGGCAAAAAGATTTTTGTATGCGGAAATCTGGATTTATATTGCGTATCGACAACATTTCTACAAAACAGTAGAAATGTGTACTAAGGTCTTTTGGAAGATTAAGTTTGATCTTGTGTATAATCTCAAAATCTAATTCCGATACTACGTGGTCACAGTCAATCACATGCTATGGAATAGATGATTTTATACTTTATCACTTACTAAACTGTGCAGGCATTTACCCTTTTAGTCTTCGGGTGATGTCTTGCTAAATGAGGAATGAATCTAGCCTTACAAGTTCAGATTGACAATTAGATGCACATTGAATTATTCAAATTAGGCAGCTTGTCTTTTGTACTTATGTGCAATGTTGACAGACTAGTGTTTAACACTCAAAATGATGCTGCATAAAGCGTTTTTATGTGTGGTCTCGTAAAAAAAATTCCAGGGATTTCGGCCACAGTATCACTTTTAGATTCTAAATTTATATATATATATATATATGATGCATTCATTACTTTTGAAAATTCGTTGCTACGTCTCACATATATACCAAAGAACTTGTAAGAGTAGCCATTATGCAGAAAGTTAACCATAATAATATAATTTCTTCATTTAAGCTGCCTTAAGTACATATTTTTATGGGGTGTGAGGTTAGGCAGTAGGTCAGATTCCATTCCCTATCAATTAATACGGAACCATATGAATTGGCTAACTATCCATTCCATGTGAATTTAATATGGATTTACCTCTTTAGAGTCCCATCATTTCTCTTTGTAAGCGGGACATCTAAAATTAAATCTTAGACTCTGCTTTTTTTAACTTTGAATCTTACGGATGAAAAATATTTGATAAAAATCTTTTATGAACTCTCAACGTCACAGGGATCATTACTCATAGTCAGTGTCATCACCATATCTCTTCTACAAGTTCAATTCTTCTGTTCGCATCTCCAGTGTTTTGTTTGTAATACTTTCTAGAATGTAATCCACTTATACCTAACCTAGTGAAAATCTCATCAGTTAACTATCTATATGTCGGTAGATCTCATTAGTGAAGCCGAATTCAACATTCAGAGGATTATCGCTTTTAAACAGGAACCAACATTTTAATCTTCACGTGCCAAGGAGCTAGCATATAAAGCACACTGTTTTATTTAATGGAACACTTGTAGATAGTGACGAAATATTAATGGCGATCATGGTGATAGGCGACACGTTTAAATTTCTACAGAACACTTAGGGGTTTTTCTCCTTTGTGGTTAGAGGAGGCCGGCTACCCGTATTGTAATTGAAAGACATGGAGAACTGGTTATACCTAGAATTGGACGAAGTAGTGTTCCACCTTTATGCATTTCAAACAGAGCATACAAACAGGGTACCATAAATCCTATCGATTTCAACCTTCCAACTGTTCTAAATGTAATTATCAAGTTGGATTCAACTGGTTTTCACATCCGTGTGAATTGTTATTCGATTATTTCTAGTTCGTTTTTTCTCCCTCTTGGTTCAAACTTTTGTTTTTTATTTGACAGATTATCTGACATTTCGTTAAAGAACTTTGTCAACTTAATAACATTATGTCTGTAACCTAATTAGGTAGAGTTAAGAGAATATAATTTTTTCTCTTTACTTTATTATGCTGTTTGAAGTGATCAATTTGTTAAGCAGTGTACTTGTTTTAGTTTAATCTTCAAGAAATTATCAAAACTATGTAGAATAATTGGTTTAAAATTGAAAATTACAACATACCCATGTTAAAGATACATTAGTTAGAGTAGTATCTAAAGAAATGCAACACTCTCATTAGATCATTAATCATGTAGCATGTTTTACAAAAGACAGATTTATGAAAGACAACTAATATTTATATAATGAGTATATTGTAGAGTCATGTCTATAACCCACATGTTACGTTTGATAAGACAGAGCACAAACTAAAGTCATTAAACTTTGAAATTACGGGCTTATAGGAAAACGTATAATAATAAAATATTTCCATATAATCTAAAACATATTAAATCTGAATACTAACTTTATAATAGTCAATAATGAAAACAATTCTTGGTTTATAAAAAGAATATTAGAGTCCTTAAACTTAAGCAAATGAATTTACAATTTTGTAGTGTTAAAATGTTTCCTAATGTCATTCTGTTCTCAAAAAACTGGTAATGATTATAATTCTATGAAAAAGAAATCTTTAATCGAGTAAATAATGATCGGAAATATTATGATCTGGTCACATTATTCTTATAAATGTATATTGTGATGATGAATATACTATTGATTCTTTGAAGAAATCAACTGTATTACTTATTATAATTTAAACAAATACAATGTACTAACCTAATTTAAAGTACTCATAAATAATAGTGCCAAAATATATGTTAACTAGTAAAGTATACCATATGACAGAAGTATTATGATCTTTTATGAAGTGTACTGAAGAATATCACATTAATTACCAATACAACAAAGTTAAACAACTTTAACATTTAATTTAAGTAAATTTATGAAACTAATTATATTATTAGGTTTAAAGAAAATAGTAGGAACTGAAAAGTACAACTAAAATTTTGACAAATAATCAAGTGAACTTCATAATGAAAATTTAATTCAAATATTTAAATAGATATTTCATGGATATTAACAGCAGTGAATACAAAGTTGAATGATATTTGAAATTAAAACAAATTTTCTTTTCAGTAGTTTCTAACATTGTAATTAATTATTATAACATGTAGAACCAAAAAGTTGTTTTCTATAATAACTCTATCTTTCCAATTCACCTCGATAACAAACATTACCTTGTTTTCTCCATTGTTGATTACTCACCTATTTTAACTAAGCTATTCTAGAACTACCATTAAAATATTAACATGTACACAATATTATGATTAAAAAGCCTTTCGTTTCTAGAAAATATTATCCTTCCTTATCTGTCTTTTCAAAACATAATAGAAGTACACTTTGTAAGTACGAAAACCTTAAGTTTTTATAAGTGGTCTTGCTGTGGTCCTTAATACTGTGCACTTTTTTTAAATTTTTGATAATGGTATTTGTATTAAATTATTTGAATAAATACTGCAGTACATCACGTGATCTCAAAGGGATTCAAGTTTTCGATGTGACCAAATGACCTATTTGTACTTCATTTCGAAGGTTATTTTCACGATCATGAAATCTGTGAATGTTTATCTTATATAGACTGCAAATTAATTTTACTATTCCTCAGTAACTAATGTAAGCAACAACAAGATATTCAGTCAGTTGATTTTTTGAAAAACTATGACTAACCTAATTTGGATATCCCAACAAAATAACGCTTTCGGTGCCGTATAGGCTAAAGGAAGATCTAGATTTCGGTTTATTTTGATCCAGACAATTTGCTCAAATATTAAAATGTTTACTTAATAACTTGTACGTCTGCCATAACAATACTGTTTTTTTCATATAGTGTATTGTACTATTTATTTGTTAAGTCAAAGTTTACTTCTCTACCACGTGCTTCTAGTACAAAGTTTATTATCTTAGAAATGCATCTATAACTACAAAAGTTTTTTCACATAGGTTACGCGTCTTTATAAAAACAAAACACCAAACTGATTAAGTCCGATTATGTCTAAGGCGTATACCTAATTTAAACTGTCCAAAATGCCTTTGGGTTCAAAAAATAAACGGCTCCCAAACTATTTTGCTTGAATACGTCACGGAGTCCCAAAATTCTTCTATACAATTAATCGGATTCAAAGACTATCAGTATTTGCCGACTATATAGTTATGGAGAGTTTCGGAACATGTATTTCATTAAGAAAGTTATTCACTTAGGTACTACCATTGAGACGATATTAACGACCTGTATTTGAATAAGCCGAGAACTGAAAGTATCTTGTATGTATGCCTGAGTATTAATTATGTGATTATTAACTTTTAATAAACTGTACGGTCAGAACGTCCAGATATGAATATAATATAAAGGTTATACTCCATAAATATGAAGCAAATCCATATGGACAAGTATTTAGTACATTACATATATACATCAACTTTAGTCCAGAAAATAACAGATAAACCATTTGCGCATCCAACTAAATTGTGCTCTTATTTTCTGAAAAAGTACCAAATAGTAAGTAATCATGATAAACACAAATGTGAATTTCAATCGTTTCGTGAAAAGTAACCTGTCGCAGGACAGTTTAGAACGATGGCTAGTCAAAGTAACTTTGTTCTCCAAGATTTCAAAAAAACGATTTGAATGACGATTGTAGTTGTAAATAAATCCTCAAACAAGTGGTTGAATGAGCTGTCATCATTAATGATGACCATGTTTGTTTTATTGAACACAATTAGATAAAGACGTTCGGTCAAGCGTCACTACTGAATGACATCACGACGGTTCGTGAGGAGCAACTCCTCTTCTAGTCAGTCAGAACAGATATTGCTATACCGTTTACACCCTACTTGTGATCAGATATATCTACCTCTCCATTTATTACTGCCCTCCGATTTGATTTTGTTCGTACGTGTCTTTATTTGTTAGAAGCTACTCCGGTTATGCGACAAACGTAACTTGCTCACATAGAGAATGCACTTTAGAACTGTATTACTTGTCTTTGGTCAGTGAGATGCGTTGATAAATTAACCCTTCAAGAATTAAATCAATTAAAAAACAAATACAAAGACACTTTGACTGAAATTTGGACCATCGATATATTTTGCACTGACCACATTGTAAACTATTTTCAGGACATAAAGTAGTCAAATTTACCAATAATATTGTGAGCGTTTGTTTACTTAAGCCGAACTGCGTTTGTGAAGCTAATATTTAAGAGACAAGTCGAGTGATCTACATTTGCTTAAATAAAAAAATATAATTGGCTAAAGGCATAATAGGAACTCTATAAGTACTTTTTCCTACTTCTACCCTATATGCTCAAGCGTAATTTTGTGCCTTTTATTTCGCACAACATTCTCTTAATATGTTACATACTTAATATTTCCCTTTAGCCTTCGTCATCTGTCGGCTAATGGGCTTACCAAACAAAGTGAGAGACTGCTTCGCAATATACTATTTGTCACTCTTAACAACCGTGAAAACTTAGTATTAGACTTAAACCTCGAGAACAGAACAGTGAGTAAACGAAGCGGTTGATCTGTCGCGTTTATCAAAATACTCGTTACTTAGGATGAATGATACGGTTTAATAGACTATTCTAAATGTAAATAGAAAAGGCACTCGTCAAAATTTTACGATGACTTTAGCAATATAACAGATTTCATTTAAATCAAAGTCTTGTAGGTGATAAAATGAATAAATCATATCTTACTGATAAGTATGACAACTCATTAAACAATGTAAATAAAGTATGTTAGAGATATGATAAACAAATAAATATTAGTGAAGTTTGTCATATGTATCCTTTCCTTTGTAGCCTCCAACATAACCGGAGGCCGCTTTACTATCAACAACATCCTCTCGTCCCTCGATTCCTTTGCCTTTACCAGTTTCAGTGTCGAATCGTTCTTTATGAGAGCCTGTGTATCCTTTCACGTCGGTGAGACGTGATGTTGCCGAATCCTTGCTAAGCTGAGTAGTACCATGAAGTTTAGGACCACCACTATTGACTATTTTGTTCTTAATTTTATTCACTGCATCAGCTTGTGATATTTTATTATATTTTGCATATTCTTCCGCCATTGCTCCTTCAATAAAACGTACAAAACCTTGGAAGTCGACTTCTTTTTTGGCATTACCAATATGTTTACGAAAAGCAATATCTACTGCGTTGTTCCCAAATGAATTTGTATAAATATTACAATCAGTACATAGTCTATTTATCATTTTATCTGTCCCAGTTCTCGATCCTTTTTTAACTGCATCACAAAAACTGTAAAATATTTTTTCAAGATCTCCCATTTTATTTAAAAGTACTGCGCCAGCGACTCAATGTGTGCAGAAACGGTGTAACCTTTCAAAATATATCTGTACATACAACAACAATAACAAAAGTTAATTACTCCTGTAAAACAAGTCTCTTTCACTGGAATTCAACGAAGCTTCACAGTTTCCATAGTAGAATTAGAGGACTAATCTTTGACAAGAATTATGTTTACATAATAGAAGTGTGCTTGTTGTTATGGGTAGGTATAGTATTTGTTGTGTTTATGCCAAAAGTGAAGGAATATCACCTAAAATACTGTCGCATAGTACCCAAAAACTCGAAGTAGAAATTGATTTTTTTCAAGTGGTTGAGTGTAAGGTATTATCACTAACTTTTCGCATATAAAATTTTATAATTTGCAGTTCTCTATCACTAAAGCACGAACCTTTGTTCAAGCATTTCAGGTTTCACCATGCGAGGACGTTGGTGAATCTGAATTATGAGTGGTGTTGTGGTGTAATGAATTATGAGCTGTAAAGCATATCATGATCTAATCCGTTTTAACCCTTCTTGCTGCACTAATTACAACTTTGATATCACAAGTAGAGCTGAATATAGTTCATACAGTGGCAGAAAATAACTCCCCATAGTAAATATTTACATGCGCACTCACTATTGACGGTAACTATGCTTGTCTCAATGAACACTACTTGCTGAAGATGCTTGGTCATGCATCACCACTAGATCAAGATATTGTGTAACGCAGAAAACACTTTCTCTAGACGGCATAACCAACGCAAATCAGCCTACATCCCATTTAAATTTAAATATATTTGCCTCCGCACTCGGTGTAGACTTATGTATTCTTATTGTTCGTGCGTTCAGGGGTTAGAAGTATTTTAGAGAAGCGATACACAAGATTTCCCTGTGTTCAGTGTTTTTCTCGATATTTTAACATGACAAACATCTTGGTTATTTTTTCCTGAAGTTGAACTTAGAGCAACGTATATTATGGGGAAATAACGTAAGAGTTCCTTTCAGTATTTAATCTTAGGTAGGTGCCAAACCATCACCGAAAAATTCTGGAATGAAGGTTTTAAAAATTAACGAAGATGCCCACAGACAATGGGGTTAATTTAATTTAGCATATCACCAAGAAGAGATATCTAGGATATTACGAAGAAATGCGGTTCTTATACTTTTATTTAGTAAAGTGATGCTTCGACAATCATGACTGTATATGGTGGTTGCATCACTATTGGTCGCCAATAGCATGTAGTATTTACATTTTGTGCTCACAAAATCCGTAAGCAGAATATTCGTATCCGACAAGACTGGTCGCTTGAGAAAAGCATTAAAAGAAGGGAAACTCTCACTGAGCTAAAAACAAGGTTGTTATCTGGAGAAACAAACCTTGGAATTCAAGGTTTCCGGATGGTGAGATCTTGGGATTGGTCCCGACATAGTCGCCCTGACAAAAGCGTGGTTAATAACTGATGTAGACCCTACACCAGTCATAACCGGATATATCTGTAGTATGTCTGATAGGGTCACCAACTGTAAAGATGAGGGGGGGGGAAATAAACTTATATGTTCAGGATGGCTTACTCAGCATAGTGTTTCGGCAGCAAATCAGAGTAGCACGTACAAGGTAGCCAGCTGGATTTTGAAGTCTACACGTAGCCAAGTGCTTATTATAGCAGTCTATCTTGACCCTAACTGCTTAGCTGACGATTTTATTGTGAGCCACATTTCTAAGCTTAGTAAAGCTAGTAAATGCTATGAGCTTCAATGCACCACACATCAACCGGACGGAGACCACATCTATAGGACGGTAATTCGAAAGGAACTTATCGTTAAGCAGTCTCTAGTGTGTCCTAATAGGGAGTGTCATTAAAAAACCGACAGGTTTTTAACCTAGAACACGAACGGTAACTCCTTGACCTTGTACTTAAACATAGCTCTGATGATGTGATAAATCTTGAGCTCCCATCCTAATTTTAATAGCGACCACGTTGTCCTGTCCTTTGGATTTAAGATTTGTGGTGTTGAATACGAATCCGTCCCATCCTATTCAAATATATGGCTAGCAGACATTCCGGCAATCAAGAACCGAGCTGATTTAGCGGATTGGTTGTTTACTGAATGCCACTCAGTTGAAGAAGCATAATGCATGTTTAAAGAAACGTTCAAAGAAGTAATCACTCCATTTATTCCATGATCAGTTCCACGTGAGTTATCACATCATCCATCCTCTATGGATTGACAAAAACGTTCGAAAACTACTACAATGTAGAAAATATCTTTGAGACTTGTATATCAATACGCACTGTGATACCTTTAAGCGATAATACCATAAGATAAGAAACTTTTGTAAACTAACTACTGATAGGTCTCGTATAATCTACGTTAGGCAGTTTTCAAACGATAGCTTCACTTGTCCTCAAAGGTTGTTTACTTATATTAGAAGACGAAGTAAAAAGAACGTAGAGACCCCTTCACTATTGGTACATGGATGTGCTGACTAACTTAAAGACCTTATATTTTGTTAAAGTTCATCAGTGTTATGTATGTAATAAGTTTTTGCATTAAACGTTAGCAATACATACTGTACTAATATTGTTTAAATGTATCATTAACACAATTGTACACTACTACCACGACATAAACACTTTACACACTTCGCCCTTGGCGCCTGATATTGTCTGCTGTACGAGTGGCAAATACACTATCGTGGAAACGTTCTTCGTTTTGAATTGAGTCTTATTCACTGATTGCTTGGAATTATAAATGATTCCCATTTTACAGCATCAGATCTAGACACTCCACGTCCCTGCCGCTCCTCTCCGCTGAACCAACTGGAATAAAGCTACACTGGACGCTCGCGTTCATACATATATCATGTGGTGATCATTTGGAGAACCTATCATTCGCCCCAAACAGCGCAGTTAGTCCAAGTAAACTAATTCTAATTGACATTGAATTAATTATATGTACTCGCATTAACTGTTAATATAGTATTTATTCTTATCTGACTGTTTGTAAGGCGTTTATTTACTCAGTAGTGTTCCGTGGCCGCTACATGTAAATGGTGAGCCCATCTTTTATTTTTTGATATTATTTGTCACGCATATGTTTACACTTTTAAATTTTTTTTCTTTTCTTCTGTGCATTATTGTGTTATTATAACTAGGACTCATTAGTAGACGTTAGCATATCCCTAGTTATTGTTTTCATTTTACCATGTAGTATTTTTTTTCAATGGTTTTTATTCCACTATTTTTGTGTGTATATTTGCACTAGACTATTTTGCGCATCTGTCACTATAGTTGCACGTTTTTTTTGCTGCCCTCTATTTTCTGCATCATTTTGTCACTATTTTTATTACTTCATGGAGTCACACTTTTCTCCGCAACCCACTGAAAATACCCCGTCACCTATCCCGTCGACATCCGTTGTCAATGCTATTACGGACCTGCGCGTCCCGCCATACAGTATACATAACCATCGCCTTTGGTTCGTGCAGGCGGAAGCATTTTTCCAGGTCAAACGCATCGGCACCGAAGTCACCCGCTATGCCTATGCAGTAAGTTCAGTACCGCCAGAGGTAGCCGCAGATGTGTTAGACCTCATTGTTCAGGTGCCGGTAACGAACCCTTACACGAAGCTTTAGGAGGCCATCATTCAGCGGACTTCGGTATCTGACGAACGACGTTTGCAGCAGTTATTAACGTTTTGTTCCCTCGACGACCGCGAGCCATCACAACTCTTACGTCTTATGCAGCAGTTGGCAGGTCCATATAAATTTGACGAAGACGTACTTAAACACATGTGGTTGCGCCGCCTTCCATACAACATCCAACAGATTGTCAGCATTTTCGTAAACTCTACTCCCTTATCAGAGCAGAGCTAGCAGACAAAATATTTGATGTCTATCCCACCCATCAGGCGATCGCAGGCGTTCACAATCCATCCATATCTGGAGATTCCAACGTTTTGATAGAGACATTTCAAACACAAGTAGCTACCTTGACTACAGCCGTGGCTAAACTACAATCTTCCATCGTCAGCTTCACGAAACAAGTGCCGCACTCTATTCGTCGCCGCCGATCCTCCAGCACGCGCTGACGCAGTTCATCGCATGCACCTCAAGTTTGCTGGTATCACCGTAAGTTTGGAGGTGAAGCTAAAAAGTGTTTAAAACCTTGTAGTTTCGTTGTGGGAAATGGTAACCCTTTGGTAAACCTACCTGCCAGGCAGTAGTGGCGGCTACTGCTAATGGCATGACACCCAGCCGCCTATTATACGTGCTGGACAAGATTTCAGCACACAGGTTCTTAATTGACAACGGAGCTGAAGTTAGTGACGTCCCTCCAACACACAACACAAAATCTCCCTCAGCCAGTCCCACCATGCTTCAGGCGGCCAATGGCACTACGATCCGCACTTATGGTGAGTGTTCTTTGACCTTGGACTTAGGTCTTAGACGACGTTTCACGTAGGTTTTTGTGGTTGCGGACGTCAAACATGAAATCCTAGGTGCCGACTTCCTGCAACACTACAACTTAACCGTTGATATGGGTACACGTTCACTGGTCGATAGCATCACGCGTCTCACCACCACGGGTGTAGTTAAGCCGACAGTTATTCACGGCATTCATCAATTTTTACCGTCAGATAACAAACTGGTTGACATATTAAGACAATACCCATGAATCACCAAGCCCGATTACAGTGACAAACCGTCATCCCATTACACGGTTCACCCCATCATCTTTAGAGGTCAACCTGCCCGGGCACGTCCACGTCGGTTGCCACCCGACAAACTCAGCGTCGCCAAGCAGGAATTTGAGCACATGATGCAACTCGGAATTATTCGCCCATCTAATAGTCCGTGGGCTTCTCCTTTGCATATGGTGCCCAAGAAAGATCATGATTGGCGACCATGCGGCGATTATCGACGCCTAAACGCTCTAACTGTACCTGATCGTTACCCTATTCCACATCTCCATGACTTTTCTTTAATGTTGCACGGTAAGACTGTTTTCACTAAGATCGACTTGGTTCGCTCATACCACTAAATTCCTGTCGCACCCGAAGACATTCCTAAGACCGCTATCATTACGCCTTTCGGTCTTTTCGAATTCCTACGCATGCCATTCGGTCTTAAAAATGCAGCACAGACTTTTCAACGTTTTATGGATAAGGTAATACGGGGACTGGATTTTGTTTTCGTTTATATTGACGATGTTTTAATCGCTAGCAACAACATGCATGATCATCAACAACACCTCCACGTACTTTTTCAACGTTTTCAACAGTACGGAGTCGTAATACACCCGATTAAGTGCATTTTCAGAGTTTCTGAGATTGATTTCCTCGGACATCATATAGCAACACATGGGGTTACTCCGCTAGCAGATCGAGAACAATCACTTATTTCATACCCCAAGCCAGACTCCTTTCAGCGGCTACGTAGATTTCTGGGCATGTGTAATTTTTAAGAAGCTTTCTTCCTCATTGTGCACATTTGTTGCAACCTCTCACCGATTTATTAAAAGGACGTCAGAAAATTTTTCATTTCTCACAAGAAGCTCGAACAGCTTTCAACGCTATCAAAAAGGTTTTGGCAAGAGTCACAATGTTAACCCACCTTGATCCAAATCCCTCATCCCAGCTTGTCTTATGCACTGACGCTTCTAAACTCGCCGTTGGAGCTGTACTTCAACAACAGCAGAAAGATGAGCTAGTCCCATTAGCGTTCTTTTCCAAGCGTTTAGAACCATCACAGACTCGATATAGTACGTTCGGCAGAGAACTATTGGCAATGTACCTTGCAGTAAAACACTTCTGTCATTTTCTCCAAGGATGTGATTTCACCATTCTAACTGATCATAAACCACTATGCTACTCTTTCACAACGTCATATGATAAACATTCTCCTAGAGAGACCCGTCAGCTAGACTACATTTCATAGCTTACAACCGACATCCGATTTATTAAAGGTGAGGCCAATGTAGTCGCAGATACCCTTTCTAGACGTGAATTAAATGCCATTACGACACAATTAGACATTAGCTTATCCACGCTCGCTTCCCTGCAGGAAGATGACCCAGAACTTCGAAGTTGTATGCAGAACTCAGCGCTAGTCCTCAAACGCATACCTATACCGTCTTCCGATTCTACGATTGTCTGTGACGTGTCCACTGGTGTTAGCAGACCGTTTGTACCAGCGCCTTCCAGGAAAGCTACTTTTCAGCATCTGCATTCTATTTCACATCCTGGCATTCGTGCTACAGTCAAACTGATTTCAGAACGTTTCGTCTGGCCGAGGATGAACTCGGATATCCGTAAATGGTCTCTCGAGTGTCTACAATGTCAGCGAAGCAAAGTTCAGCGTCATACAGTTACGTCACTAGCTAAGTTTCCCGTACCACATCGACGTTTTCAGCATGTCCACATCGATATTGTCTGTCCTCTACCTTCATCGAAATCATTTACCCATATATTGACTGCCATTGACCGTTTCAAACGATGGACAATCGCCTGCCCGAATAATGATATCTCGGCTGAGAATATCGCCTCAGTTTTCCTAGACCGCTGGATTTCCAATTTCGGGGTCCCTACAACTGTTACTACTGATCGTGGTCCCCGATTTCAGTCAGCATTGTTCCGCGAGTTTACCCGCCTTCTAAGTATCCACCACATCAGTACAACAGCATATCATCCAGCGGCTAATGGTCTCATCGAACGTTTCCACCGTCAGCTAAAAGCTTCGTTGACGTCACAGCCTGACACGACGTTATGGAGCGACGGATTTCCTATGAATCTCCTGGGAATTCGTAATACGATTAAGGAGAATATCGAATATACTTCCTCGCAACTTGTCTACAGCACTACACTCACCTTACCTGGACAGCTCGTAAACCCACCTGAAGAGATTTCCAGTAGTACTACTGAGTTCGCATGTCAATTTATACGAGCTATGCAACAACTGAAGCCAGTTTCGCCCCGCATGCACAGTCGGCCGGAGCAAATTAGTCAACATTTAGCTTCATGTGCTTTCGTTTTTATTTGGATTGACGCTACTCGCAGACCTCTGACGCCCCCCTACGAAGGTCCGTTCCGCGTTCTTAAAAGAGCAGATAAATTTTCCACCGTAGATAAACACGGTAAACCTGAAACTATCTCGATTGATCGCTTGAAACCCACTTTCGTAGATTCATCAACTGATACGTCAGTGGAAAACATCCTACTTCTTACTACTCGCGACCAAACCCGAGTTGTGAACTCTGCTCAGCATCATCAATCTACTGCCCCAACAGCATCACAGTCATCTACCGCACCACCTACCAAACCTTATGCAACTCGTTCTGGTCAAATTATTACAAAACCGAAGAGATTTGTTCATTTAGCCGACTAATACGAACCATAGACGCTTTTATTAAAGTTACCTTTTGTTTCGGGACTATTCCATTCCAATCACTTTAACACAGTTACGACTATATCTGCCTTACTAACATTTAGCTTATCATGCGCCGATGCTTACACTAGTACTTATTTTGTATTTTCTGATTGCTATATTCATAAATAGCCATAATTACGCATGCTACACACATTCATAATACTCAAGCATGTGAACTTAGCATGTTTCCTATATTTGCCTAATGTTCACATTCAAGCTTTAGTAATTATCACTGTTTCTGTGCATGACTCATTATTTTTGCATGTATTTGCACAATTTAAATTACCCCTCACGAACATAGTAGCTGATTATTTCTAGACATGACGTCATACATTTGAGTTCCAGATATATGTATGTGAATTTGCACCCAGTTAAGGACATTTTTGTGGTGGCAATGTTATTACTAATATTAATGACATCATACTTTTACCTCCTCACTTTTGTTATTATGTCCACACATGACTTTTTAAACATCATGTTGCATACACCTATTATTATCAAAATATTGCTATTATAATTATGTGTTATTAGCAATCTCTGTTTCCCATATTAAACGTGCATATTCATAATACTTTCGGTTTTCTAACTTTCGTTATATTCAAATTAACTCCTGCCTTAGCCATCCGCACGTTGTTTGCATATTTTAATGTCGTTTAAACGTTCCATAAATACTTCCATAAAGTTGCTAATATATACATATATATATTTTTTCGTTGTTGTTGTACCTGTTATATTCACTAATTCAGCTTGTTACTCTAGTGTCTCCTCTGGACACTCCAGGAGGGAGCTATGTGCTGATAAACTTAAAGACCTTATATTTTGTTAAAGTTCATCAGTGTTATGTATGTAATAAGTTTTTGCATTAAACGTTAGCAATACATACTGTACTAATATTGTTTAAATGTATCATTAACACAATTGTACACTACTACCACGACATAAACACTTTACACACTTCGCCCTTGGCGCCTGATATTGTCTGCTGTACGAGTGGCAAATACACTATCGTGGAAACGTTCTTCGTTTTGAATTGAGTCTTATTCACTGATTGCTTGGAATTATAAATGATTCCCATTTTACAGCATCAGATCTAGACACTCCACGTCCCTGCCGCTCCTCTCCGCTGAACCAACTGGAATAAAGCTACACTGGACGCTCGCGTTCATACATATATCATGTGGTGATCATTTGGAGAACCTATCATTCGCCCCAAACAGCGCAGTTAGTCCAAGTAAACTAATTCTAATTGACATTGAATTAATTATATGTACTCGCATTAACTGTTAATATAGTATTTATTCTTATCTGACTGTTTGTAAGGCGTTTATTTACTCAGTAGTGTTCTGTTGCCGCCACATTGAAACCAAACTGTGTCAGCTGACTTATATTTAAGCAAGGCTAAGAAATTATCAAGATATTTCAACGAAATTTTTTTCTGTAGATACTAGTGTTCATGCGTATCCAACCAAAATGACTAAAATATGTCATTACCAAGGTTAGGTCTGTTAAGTTCTAATAATTTGAGCTCTGGATAAGTTATTTATAAAAATGAGTGAAATTTATTTGTAATATTCCAGTGAATAAAAATTAAAATTCACTTTCTCTAAAGAAGCGACTTGCTTTAAGCCGCGAAACGTGAGAAACATCAGTGCCTACGCTAGGGTGTCGTTGCATAAAACATTTTGTGCATAATATATAATGTTTTTTCCACTTTTTTCTGTTCATTTCCAGACTGTGTGGAAATCCAAAATCAGAAATATTTTTAAGTCTGCGCATTACGTTTACAAAAGAAAAACAATTTGATAGCTCAATTCAGCAACAAAAATGTATAAATTATCGACAACACCAATATAAATAATCAAGCGTTTGTAAAATCTTTTTGAACATACAAAAATTTGTAAATGCACACCGTAAATTAAAAATAAATAATTGTATTCAATTTTCGTTTATTTATACGATACGCAGGGAGTGCGAAATCAGGAAAAAATTAATAGACATAATATCCATTCAAGTGTTCTGGAAATCGTACTGTTTTACCGGGAAGTGTAGATCTCGGCGTCATGGAGCTCCTCGAAATCCCCAATTACTTGTTTGTCGTTGCTTGAGGCATGGTGATTTCGTTTAAGTCAAGTTTCGAGGATGTTGTGGCGAATTCGACAACAAAAAGTCTGCCTCTTTGGGAGGCTGCTTTGAGGCAGTCATTGTTGACGTTATTCTCGTCGCCATTCTTGTCGATTGAATAGTACTTTGTTCCTCGTTTCAGGACCTTGTATGGCCCTTCGTAAGTTATGTCAAGAGGTTGGCGTAGGGCATCACGACGCACGAAAACGTGTGTACTATATTTTTAGGCTGGTTTAATAATAACATCTGTTGATTTTTGTCGAGTCTGAACTGGCTTAACTGAACGCATAGCATATGTAAACTGGTTCACTTAAGAATTAAAATACTGGTTTGCCAAAGTTGAAGCGCTTTACACGAATCCAGCTGGCAGTCGTATAGTCGTTTTGTATACTAATTCGGCAACACTGCACCCATCATCTTCTTTTACAGTTCTGCGAATTCCGATTAAGACTAGTAGTAAAGCGTCGACCCACTGTGGGATATTTGTAGATGAAAGTGATACTTTCAGCTGTCTATGAAGTCTTTCTGTTGAACCGTTAGATTGTGGATGGTAGGCAATTGTTCTAAAACACGTAATTTCGAGGAGTTTGGTCAGAGCTTGGAACATTCCACATTCAAACTGACTTTCACGGTCTGTCGTCATTGTATATAGACAATGAAAGTTGGCTACCCATCGTTCGACGAAGGCGCAAGCAATCGTTCTACTAGTGAAGTCTTTCAGTGGGATCGCTCGTAGCCAGTGTACGAATCTGTCTACGTATGTAAGGAGATGAAATAACTCGTTTGATTATAGTGAAGGTCCTACCAAATTAAGGTGGACATGGTTGAATCGGGCGTCTGGGGTCCGGAAATTGCCAAGAGGGCATTTATTATGCCAAATTACCTGGTATTTTGGCAGGACCCACAGAAGCGTGCCCATTCTTTGATATCCTTATTCATCTTTGGCCAGCAGAATCTCTGAGTAATTAGTTTAGTCGTAGAGTGAACTCCAGGATGAGGAAGGTCGTGCAATATGTCAGTATGATTCGTCGATTTTTCCTGGGGACGACTGGACAAGCTTTATTTGTAGAAGAATCACAAACTAAAGTGATCTTACTTTTTTCAGTCGGTTTTGTTTGGAGTTTGAGCGTTATTGTAGATAACTCGTGATGAAGATTACAGTTTTCATTTTAAATTCAAGTTAGTTCAACAAAGTCGATACCTTGGGTACGAATCAAGGAATGTATTCATGATAAGGTGTCGGCAGCTACACTGTTAACTATAGAAACATACCGTATATTAGTAGAAAACTGGGAAATATAGTCTAGATGACGCGATTTCCGTGGAGAGTACTTATCTGAAGATGACTTCATGGGAAACGTTAGTGGCTTTTGATCGGTGAATATTGTGAATTCCCGGCCTTTGATGGAATGCTGCGAATGTCGTGCAGCACAGTACATGGTTAGCGGTTCATGTTCAGAAGTACCGTATTTCGATTCAATATCGTTGAATCGTCTTGAAAAAAATGCTAAAGGCTGCCAAGCTCGGCTAATCCATTGTTGCAGAATCTCACCAATGGCTGAGTCAAATGCGTCGACGACGATGCTAACAGGAGCTTAAGTATTGTAATATGCCAACATAGTTGTATTTCGCTATCGCTTCTTTAGTTGCAGTGAAGGCTTTCTTTGACTCTGTATCGATTGTGATCATCTTTTTATTCCCTCGAAGCAGATCCGTAAGTGGTTTCATGATAGATGCACAGTTGGGTATAAATTGTCTGTAGAAACTTATCATTCCATTGAAAGCTCGCAATCGCTTAACGCTGGTTGGTTCCTGATATTCCAGAATAGCCATCACCTTGTGTTTTCGAGGTTGTATACCATTAGCATCATTAGTATGCCTCAGGAAGTCAAACTAGGTTATTCCAATTTGGCCTTTCTGTATATTTGTTGTAACTCCGTATTGTCACAGTTTTGCGAAAGCTGTGTCTAGATGATTCATATGTGTTTCCTCGTCTAACATTGCTACCAAGCAGTCGTCAACATATGCACAAACATAGCCAAGCCCGTGGAAAACCTCATCAATGAAAAGCTGAAATGTTTGTGCTGCACTTTTCAAACCAAAGGGTATTTGGTAGAATTCGTAAAGGTCAAATGGGGTTACGATAGTCGATTTGGATGTGTCATTTTCTACCACCGGTATTCGATTATACTGTCATTTCCTTCAAGGTAGCCGTTAGGTCGTGGATGTGTGGTAAAGGGTAACAATCAGGAGTAGTTTGAGCGTTGAGACATCGGCAATCACCAGTGGGAAGCTGATCATTGCTATCTTTTGTGGGACCATACGTAATGGAAATAACCATGGGTTACTGGATAAGTGGATTATACCCAGGTCAATCATACGACCAAATTCGTTTTTGCAATCCATAATTTTTCGGGTGCTAGTCGGCGTGCTTTCGAGAATACAGGTTGACCTGTAGTCGTGATGCGATGTGCAGCATCCATAACATCCATATGCAGGTCTGGATTTTTGTCAAGTATTGGCTAGAAATTAGGGCAAATGAAATGTTTTAAACAAAAAGGACACAAGTTATGACCTGTAGCAGTGGTTCTATGAATGTATAGTTTTGATTTGCCGTCCACTAGCCTCTTTATACAGGAGTCCACTTGGAAGTTGTGGTGTTTCAGTGAATCTATGCCTATGATAGGTATTTTCGCATCTGCGATGGTGAAAATCCAATGCGTGGGTTTTCGTTAACATACGTTCAAGTAGACATATCTTTAACCGAACGTGGCTATTTCTTTTCCGTCGACTGCCTGCAGATTGAATGTAGCTTCATGTTGGTGATCAGACAAAATTCCAGGAAGGACACTGACTTCTGTGCCAGTATTGACTCGGTAGCAAACCTTCGTTATCACATCACTGGTGGATAACTGGCGGCTGTTTTCACCGGCTACGGTTGCTGCTAACGCGTACCGGCGGGATAGTTTATTAATACATCAACAGTAGGTTTTATATCTGGGGATACAGCAGTGTCTCTTTGGGTCTTAGAAACAGGTGTTGTGGTAGCAACACCAACGTGAATTTTTTCTTCGTCGAGGTCGAGATCAGGATTTTCTGCGTGACGAACTTCGTCGCCGAGAATCGCTTGGCCGGTGTCGTTCCGGTAGGTCGAGGAAACGAGAAAGAGTATTACACAATTGTGTTACTTCGTTTTTGGTCTCAATAGGTTTTTCTCTAATGAAATAAACTTCATTGTGGCGAGTTACACATTATTGTAAAAAGAGAGCCAATCGGATAGCAACATCTAGGCTGGCGAACTAGAGAGAGATACTTTCCATGGTGGGTTGTGTCTTGATCTGGTGGTGATAAGCGACCAAGTGCCTTCAAGTAGTTGTGATTGCTAAAACAAAGATAGTCAGCATCAATGTCGAAAGCTTGTGCAACTATTTATTTCGGGGATTATTTACCGCTATTGCCTCATCCCATTTTTTCCACTGAAAACGTTTTTAAAATAAATATTTTTATTTTTTGGACATTTGCATTACTATGGTTATGTGGCTTTCTTTTAGGTTAGTCATTTCAAAACCTTCCTTTTACTTTCTTAGCATTTATTCCGATGGCATATTTACCGACTCTATTAACTTACACAACTTAGGCTTTAGTATCTATAATTATTTTGGCATGCTAATTACGAAAAAGAAAGAAATAGAAGGCCATTTCTTCCTAGGAATGCTTCTAACACTTTATATGCATTTGTCCAATAGTTCATTTTAACTGTGCTCTCATACTTGTTTGAGCGGACTGCAGCGATGTGGTGATTTCAAGATTAGTGCACGTGCTGGTTGTAAGTTGTAGAACTTGCGGGATGTACTTGAGCGCCAATTTAGATTTTGCACATGAACGACGCTTTATGAGCTTACTGAGATTTTACTTATGGTTGTTGTGTTTCCTCTTTTTCTTCTATCTTGTAGTCTGTTCACATCTGGTCCCATGATCGCCTCCAGTTGCTAACAGAATACTTGCGAACAACACTAATTCAGCCCAGCTTACACAGTGACTAAATAGGTAGGTGACATTTTTGGCAGTAAATGATCATGTAGGTGATGATAAATTTCTTCATCTGATTGGAGATGAATTTGACACCTGATATTTTATTTCTGTGTTGCTTCTACGTTGCTTCAATAAATACTAATAGTTGTTTTTCCTTTAACAGATACACTGCGGCCGACACATGCAATTAGTACAGAACATTCAAATGCTTAAACTGTAAGTTTACTCAGGAGATTGCAGCGAAATGTCTATCGACATTACAATCGTGGCTAGTTGACTATAATATGTAACTGGTTGTAAACCTACAAATACCTCCACTCTTTGTATTGTCTCCTAAGTTTGCAAAAATTACACTTCAAAATTCGTTTTCTTGAAATTTATTTTAATGGGGGGGGGAGGTAGACTTTAAGTTCAGTATTTCACCGCGTTTTTCGGCGTACTTTTTGTGCTTTTAAATACTAAGTTACGTTGAGCATTGTTCTCAAGTGTTGGACTAGCACACAGTGAAAGGTTGCCGCAATGTGGTTTACTCTTTGGAAATTCGTTGCTGAGTTTGCCTCCTTTGGCTTAGCCAGTTTCCCATTTTCCATAGTTATCGAAATGTAGTACCTAAATATGCCCAATCTACGCATTCCAAGTTACAGCTGGAAGCTCAGCCTGTCTAGAAAACTAACTTGGTTTTGTGGTCGTCATTTTGTTGTAAGGGCACAGCTTCTGTATGATAAGTGAAAATCTTGATTCTTGGACAGTTGTGTGCCGAGTCATTGGATTAGATCTCTTGTTACGCTTATGTGCTTAGTTTAGATTAGTGGTAACAGTGTCCGCGTTTTCCGAAGTAGCGCCAGCTTACTGCCTAAGTCCTTGAGGTTAGTCAGGGTGTTTGATAACGATAAGCCAGTTGATTATTAGGGTCTTCGCATTTTGGTGTAGTCGATGCATGTGGTGCATTCAGTTCTCAATGACGTTGAAAGAAAATGGAAGGAAGCGTCTTAAACGTGGCTTGGTGAGTGGTTTGGTTCTTGTAATTACATCTAATCGATAATTTTTACCCTAGTTTTGTATATGTTTCAGGTTAAAACCACGTATAATAAGGTGGAACTTAGGAATCCCACTGAAAGGACATGTTTTGAAATTGAATCTGTGGGGTTTAAGTAATTCATCTATCTACAAACAAAGGGATGGAAACGATTAGTTGTGTATGTGACGGCGGAAACTAAGTCGTTCTGAACAAATGAGTAGTCTAGATTTTGAGTATTTTGGTTGTTTTGGCAAAACGTGGTGTTTTGCAGTGAAGGCATCGCTTAATGTTGAGTTGTTTACTATACATTAATCTAAATGTATCAGGAAGTCATGATCATTTCATTTTACTCGAAGTGTTAGGAATCCGCAAGTTATTTTTTCAGCTATGGAAGCTAGAGAATTCATAATTACTTTTTTATAATCATGATTTGCTGCCACATTACTGTTAGCGCAGTCCTGTATCTCAATCTTCGAAATAATTATGAAGTACAAACTGTGTGAACTTGGCAGCTATAAATTCCTTTAATCCACATTGGTTACACATGTATAGCTCAATTAATGAGTATATTCAGTTATAGGCTGATCTGCTTTTAAAATAAGTGAATTACATGTAACCACCTTGAGTTCTGAGAAAGTATTCACACTAAATGCTTATTATTAGCCAATAGGTTGACTTCTTGTTATTTACATGATAATAATCTAGTTATTTGAGATAGATAGTTTGTATGATTCATTCATTCTAAGGAGCATCATTAACATAGATATTAGGAAGAAGTTAGCTTTCATAAGTTCTCAGCTATAATCAGATTAAATTGCACTAATGACTTCAAGCGTAACTATTGCTCTGAAGAACTGTTTTACCAAAGTTTATGACAGCATTCTCACTTTGATTAATATTATCCCTAGTCATGTAACTGCAACTATTAGTGAACACTTTTTACTGATGTAAATGGAAATGTATGATAATCTCTCTAGCATTTTCAGTCACAGTGTAACGTACTTATTTTCTGAAATATGAAATGATTTGTATGATTATATTTCATATCTTCAAGTTATATGTTCATAAACGTGTTCTCATCGTAACTCATTTTCTAGGTAACTGGTTTTTATTTCAGAAACTAAATTTTTTCGGTAAAGTGAATTTGCCTCAGCCGTTACCTTGATGGTGTAGTCGGGCTTACCCATCTTGATGATCCGATTGGGCTATGCTGGCTGGAACGTTTGTTCCTTAAGGTCTTACCATGCCAGACAAGTCTGTTGAAGAGTAGTGGAACTAAAAGCAATAAAATTAAGGTCCGATATATAAACCGGACTTCCTACCGCACTGAGCTATAACCGCAGTAAGGTGTTTTCCTCAGATAACCAGCATGTTAGTGATACAACCTCCCCACAAAGGAAGGGTGTGGTTAGAAAATTATGACTCTAAAATGCACATCTTCCCTTATTCCACGGATTTCCGTTTCAGCCATTAAGGCCTTAACAAGTACGAAACTAATATAATTCAAACCTCTCAAAAAGACCAAGTTTGACCGACCTCATTCATGAGGTTACGTTTCTCACCGGTAAATATCCATTCAAGTTGTGAAATATTAAAATACTTGCTTTACTTCAAAGTGATTATGATGAAATTAATGTGTTGAAACATTTTTCTTTCGGAAAACTCTTTAAATTATGGAAAAAGCCGAGTTCCTGACCTTGGTATATTGATTACCGGTCAGCTACATCCTACCAAAGTTAGCTAAAATTTACCCACACATTCTGTTATATCTTAGTTCGTAACAGAAGCAGTTAGATTAATCAAAACTTATTCGTCTTCTCAATTATTATTGTCTAAGAAGGGAGTCGGATTGGGATAGCGCTTAATTAGGTTGGTGTTAATACATTTTACAGTTAAGTAGCGTCGCAGTCACTCATTTCACAATGCCAGGTTAAACCTTCTGCGCGTAACATGGGATTATTATGTTCTGTCTACCGAGTCTTTAGCCCTCTCTGCGTGAGGACTGGCAAAACTTGGTGGTCTGAGCGTTCCAAAGAGTTGAAAACAGCAGTTGTATTTGGTAATTGCAGAAAACTTTTTCAATTCTCCCGAGCCACTGGCAACAAGAAGTTCGGTGACAGTGAAACAGTCTGTGAAACCGATGGCACGCTAATCATTAACATCCGAGATCGTCTTAGACGATGGGCTAAGTCTTTCGTCGGCCAGTTCAGCTGACCTGTTGCCCGATAACTTCGACCAGATTATCCTGCCTTCCATAGCCTGTGACGATTGATCTACGTAGCGAATAGAGAGTCTACAAGGAACTCCGACTTTTAAATCGTAGCAAATTACCAGGCCCAAATGACTTACCCCCCCCCTTGTTCTTTTTAAAAGCTGTGACGATCTCTTGTCGAGAAAATTGACAAGGTTATTGAGAAAGGTTTGGGAAACTGAAAGTGTTTTTTCATCTTGGAATGAAGCGATCGTCGTCTATATCTTTAAAATAGGTTCATGTAACCAGGGTAACAACCACTGAGAGATGGAGATGAGTGTACTGTCGACTGAATCCAAATTATTGGCTTCTGTAATGCTTTGCAGATAGTCCAAAACGCGTAAGAGGCTGACTTGCGAGGAGCAGGCTGGTTTTCAATCAGACCGAGGATGTATTGATCACACTTTTACTCCACCAAATGTTGGAACACTGTCACATGTATTGCAAGCCAATAACCATCACATTTCTTGACATCAAAGCCACCTATGACTTATCGGACAGGACTGTTCTCTGAAATTGTTGGTTGGAGAAGAGCTTGCTTGGGAGGTTTACTAATAGCTTAAAGACTGTACACAGACACCTCAAGCCTAATTAGGGTACACAATCACTCCGATTGTCTCAATCCAACTGTGGGGTTAGGCAAAGTTTTTTCCTAATTTCACCATTCCTCTCCAACTTTACCATTGTTGACATTGTAGATAGAGCTCTGAAGGAAATGTCTGCTGGTGGTGTGGAGCTGCTACCTGAAGAAAAACCTTTTAACCTTGAATATGCGGATGATTCTGCCTTTCTGTGTGACAACACAAGCCATCCAAATCGCACTTGATCGATTGGGAATTAGTATCCATAGGTATTACATGTACTTTGCACCTCCCAAGTACAAAATACTTCTACAAGATTGACAAGAGTGTATACTTGTTCTCACTCTTTGTGGCGAACCATTAGAAGTAGTCGAAAACTTCGTGTATTTTGATAGTTGTGTGAGTGTTGGTGGTGTGTTATGGTGTTATGCCGGACCACAAAGAGGTGTAACAAACCTTCAGAACTGTGTTTTAAGAACGCTATTTCAATTATTCTAACTCTGTGTAATGTAAACATTTTGTTTCTATTATTGTTACGTTCCTCTTATCCTATCCTCCCGTTTAGCATAATTACTGTTATAATATTATCTCTTATTATGGACTATAGTTAATTAGTTGTGTACAAGTTGTTCTTATTCACTACCACTATTTCCCTTGTTCTGTATTCATGTTAATTTCTTAATTGGTTTGCTGTGTGGTCTGCTTTTATGTGTATATAAGGGGATGCTTGAAACATAATAGGATTCTGTCTGGTTGATATATTGGCTCGTATTCTTCTTATTCCGGCTTGGGACTCAGTGAGCGTAGGGCAGACGCACAATACCGACTAGGCACTAGTGATTGGCACTCGGCCAACCACCACCAAGTTTTCTCGCAACATAACATATGGTGTCAAATGAAATCAATCTATAGATAAAACCAGGTGGGGTTATACCGAACTGGGTCACATTTAGCATCGTCATGATGTGAGTCTGGTTGTAAAATCTTGTGTTTATAACACTTCGGTGAGAGCACTTCTGATGCATGCATGCGAAACCTGATCTGCGAACTGAGGTTGCTCAGCGTCTCTCTTTGTTTAGTTATCGTTGTCCCGGAAGAATTGCCATCATTCGGTTGGAATATCGTGTTAGTAATACTGAGGTTCACCATCATGTTTTTGGCATAGTGATGGTATCTTAATTGACGTCACCATCTTGAAACACTGTTTTCGGTATCTTGGTCGCGTTTTACGAATGTCATCCTAGTGGCTTCTATTTCATGCATCTTTTGGAGACGCTGGGACTAGTTGGAAAAAATGAAGAAGTGGTCGGTTAATATCAGGGCAACGTGAAATGGAAGGGAGGTGTATGAGACTGGCATCTGTTGGTTCATCCCGACTTCTTGTTTGAAGTCTCAGTTTTCTATTACAATTTTCATAAAAGTAAGATGACTTCTCTTAATCGGAATAAAATCTTGTTTGTGTTTCTGCTCAAACTGAATCTTCTGCCTTGTAATCCTCATGTTTTCTTTCAAATCTAGCATTTCCCCCTTGAACGCCCTTTTTCTTTATTTCTTTATATCATTACTTTTGTATTTGTGTGGCGCATGTATTTTTGGTGCCTTCGTGTATCGATTTTGTGCTCAAATAAATAAATTAGCTCTCCATCAACACGTTTTTATTTCATTATTTGCAAGTATTAGTGTGCATGCCTTTTATTATACCCGAAAACTCAAAACGAAACATTTGGCTACACATGTGTGTGTTACCCCTCGTTTCCAGGTATAGCTTCATATACTTAGCTTCCGACCATATCTTAAGTTTGAGGGGCTAGTGATTCTACCTAGCCTATAAACGGAATAGGTGTCACAAGGTTCGAACGCATGATGTCAAACGCCTTGAAGCATTGTTCTGCAGTGATACATTTAGGTGTTTGGCATTTAAACTAGCAAAGTGTTAGCTTTCTGTAATAATTACAGAAATTTGGAGAATGCAAGTATGGCTTAATAACATATTGCATTCGAAACTGAGACTTAAGTTTTAGAGACTGAGCGCTTCAATCATAAGGTCACTGTTTACATTTTCTTACTTCGAACACTGGACGCTATGATATGTTCTGTCTTTTTCATGACTTTTCACTTACTCGTTACCTACCTACGAATACTACGAGAACGATATCTGTTAATTTCAGATAATATGTATAATAATCACCAGTAGTTGAGTTATTGATGTTTTCATGTTACATGAAACATCCAAAAGGTTGGAGGTTGCATATTTCAAAAATAGATGCCACTTCATGTTGGTACTAATAAGTATTTGTACTTATACGACACGAATGGGTAGATAAAAAGTATGTGGATCTTTGCGAAAGTTCCATTTATGATATCTCATGATGAAGAACATCTTTTGATCTACCAAGTTTTTAGTATAGCTGAACTTGATTACCAATTTATGTACTGGAGACTAAATATGCCTGTTACTTATTTTTTTTTACTTTGATTTAACATTCACTACAATGTCTTGGCCTAGAACTACCACTTTGAATATATCTTTATCTTCTTAGCACTTAACATATTATTGCCTGCTAATTACTTCTAATATCATTTTACGTATTTACTGTGGTAAATATATGTAAAGAGTTGGACTTTTGAACTTTTAAATTAGATTTTACATTCGTATGCTTATTAGTTAAAGAATGGTTGGCCGATTATTATCTACTTCTATTAATTTAGTAAAATTTGTAATCTTACTGATCTGTTTTAGAATTATATTAGAGGGAATTCTTAACTTAAATCATCATCTGGTTAACAAACATTCCTAGAAAGTACAAACAAGATAGAGATTTTTGGAAGCAAATCACTTCATCCAAATGCTAAATATTGCTTCAGAATTGCTTTGCATCGTCGTCGATATTAGTGATAGAAAGAGAAGCAGCTGAGCGTGTTAATCGCTTTTTCTTATCTTAGGGAGTTTCATCAGTCCTAATAGTCTGGTGAATAGTGAAATCCCGGATCCGAAACAGAAGGCTCAAATAGCTTATGCTAATTTGCATCACTTGTGACGTAGGCGGGACATCCGTCTACTGACTAAAAGATGCGTTTACTGCGCCGTCATCCCATCCGATTCGTTCTATTTAATGGGTGTGAAATACGGCCACTAAGGATAGATGATATTCGTTGACTACTAGTATTTGATCATAGACGTCTTTGAAGCATTGCTCGTGTTTTCTGGGACCACCGAGTAAGCAATACGTAAGTTAGGAATAGAGTACTAGGTAAATACGGTAAGTTGATTGACGAAGTAATGAATCTTCATCAGCTGAGGTGGTTAGGACATTTGTTACGTATCCCAACCACCGCTTACCTCGACGAGTAATGCTGTCTGGTGTAGACTGGAAGAGAGCCAAGGGCGACCAAACGAAAACATGGCATGGCCTTTTGTTCCAGAAGCAGTTATTATATCTATAGTCACAAATAACTTGTATCATGTAGTACTTTTTGAACAAACGTCAACTATCAAAGCCCGGATATTTTCAAAAGAAATCTGATTAAAATGTTCCATGGCCCTAAGTACTGCGATAGCAAGACATAATTAGTAATGGTTGTACTACTAACATTCTTCGGACTTTTGAAATAATCACGCATCCCATTAAGGTTACCTAAAATAGTAGAAATCAATGAATTCAAACGGAATCTGATTTAAGAATGAGATAGCTGCCAACTTATCACTATCATATAAAAGATGATCACTTAGATTAAATCGTTTTCAATTATGATTATTAATAATATTATCATTAGTATGCTGTGCATTATTTACTATGCTAATTGTTGATTCAATCGCATAAAAACTTTCTTTTTAATCAATCCTAATTAGCAATCACCGAATTCTTCGAGATTTATTCAAACTTCTCTAATCTTCTACAACTACTATGGTCTGTCTAAATAATCAAACTTCCATCCCCTTTGTCTTATAATTTCGCTATAAATGTATATATTACATACACGATTTGAATTTTTAAGTTACCCATGCCTGTGATTTAATATATCATAATTTACGAAAAGTATGGTTGTAAGCACGGAAATATAAAATAAATCATTAGTATTGTATTAGTTATTGTCGCTTAATTAAGATTAATAAAGGAAATTAATTGTATGAAACTATCGAATCCCAGTTGTCTGGTGTGTAACATTCAGAAAGTGTGTGTGAAAAATACGGAATCTGAGTTTCAATGAGAGTGCCATAAATGATACAGTTTTATAGATCAATAGATCTGGTTTCCAAATTCATACTAAAAGACGGCATAAATGTATACTTATCTGACCATTTATTTCGGAGTTAGAAATATTAACTGTGGGGGGCCAGTTAAGTAGTCTAATGTTAAGGCGATCTCCACAGAGCCATAAAGTCCTAGATGCGATCCCTGAAAGGGTCATCAGTGCACACTGCTGAATGGTCCCATGAGAAGACAAAATGGCTATCCAGTCCTTCCTGGCTGTTTATAGTTGTCTATCTCAAACCAATTTGTGTTATCAAATTAACATTCAACAATCTCTACAACACTCAGTTATAGTAACATTTTAACTTGGTTACTAGACACCAGTTCAAAACAATAGTGATTTTTATAAACCTACATAGTATTCATATATATTACTTAAACGTTATTACGTGCAGCATCACAATGTTATTTTATAAACTGCTAGAAGATAGTTGTCTTTTTTTTCATTTTAAATATTAAAATTATCGAGATTTTTAAAATTCCTTTACTTTCAATATTAAATCTTATTTTAAATCTAAGTTCACAATAATGTCTACTCATATTTTACAATGATGTTAAGTTGTTATAAATAAAGATGTTAATAGAAATTAAAAGTTCATTTCATTGTAAAAAAACAAATGTAAACAGATTTTATTTTGTTCTGTTGATAATTATCAATAAACCTGAAGATTATTGACCTCTAAAAAGTAATTTATCTTATATTTGTAAATGATTTCACGTTATATATATAGTCGTAAGAATAAAATCTAGAATTAATGATCACAAATAATTAGTTAAGTTTGATCTAAACACTGATATAAATTTGGGATTGTTTGCAAAACGTACTTATTAATCTCAAAATGTTAATTGCGTGATGTCAGCTTGATAAAAGAAATATATTGAATGTATTTTGTCATGGCTAACGCTAGACTCAATAAGTCAGTAGTCATTATAATTATGGGGGGGGGGACTTAAGTCGAATAGTGGACACAGCCTTTTTTGTATTACAATCACTTAAATTTGTCATAACAGAATATTATTTCAACTGTCCTTATCATTCGCATATCTCCATATGACTATTATTATGATTATTACTAATCATGTTAACATAAAGTGATTCAGAATATCACCCAATCTATTTCTCTAATTCTTACTTTATTCGTATCATTTTGTATATTGCGCGATTCTTAGACCAAATATTTGATCTGATTATAATTCTTTTTATTATTATTAGTCTTGAACAAAAATGCAACGAATTTAATAGTTACTCACCCAATTTTCCAAATTCCTACTTAACTGGTACTCTCTTATTTACTACGCAGTCTTTAATTAGACGACTGATCTGATTATAATGTTTGCCATCCATGTACACATTTTAGCTAATTCATTCAGTTGTCTATAAACTTATGTAAGTTAATATTATGTTAATTTGGAATATTGTCTTCATTTATAAACAATCCCGACTTTGTATCCATATGTATTTGTAATTATTGATTTTAAACTCGTAAGATAATCAAGATTGTTAGTCGTCCTGCTACAGTCAATTGGGTGATGTGAATCACAACATCCAATGATCTGCATAAACCCCTTGTGCTAATAATAATTTACCTAATAGTTAACAATTTAAATCAGTAGTTCCCAGAGTCCTAGCAAGAAGCAATGACTAACTCCTGTCGAATGTAAGATAATTGCCTATTAGTGGCTACGGATGATGGTTACACAACATGTCAAATTTACTAAAGTTAATAATGTAAATCCATGAATGCAACTTGGCTGTCTGGAGTTCATACCTAAAGTTCATGTGTACTCGGAGGGGTTATGGTGGAAGGGAACGTGATGAAAAAAACGAGCCACTTACTAAGAGCAAACAGCTTTTCAGTATTTCCTGTTTTTCGTTGAGTATTCAGTTACAGTCAGTCTATGATGTACAACAATCGTGTATTTATCAATGAATAAATATGATTTCTCAGCTGAACAACAGAAGGTATCAACGTTTTCACTACTGTTACAAATTAATAAGAATTTCAATTAACTCATAAATGATTATTGTTTAATTCGTCTTTTCATTTAGAAACACAGTAGTATTCAAGTTGATTGATCGACTAATTAATTATATTAATCAATATTAGTTTGTTTAAAATTATTTTATTGGAAAAAAATACTGAAATTCAAAGTTGTTTCAAAATAGTATGTGTAGTATGATATTGATTTTGACTATGTATTATTATTATTATGATTGTGTTGTTCATCATTCAAGTGGAGAATAAAAACAAACAAACACTTCAAAGAACAATTTTATCATTGTGTTTGGGTAATAGTAATAATGTCTAATGTTCGTTCCAAAACAGATGACAAAAACGAAGAATTACACTAAAACATGGTTGTGAAGGATACAGTGAATGTGAAAATAGATCATGATATCAATTAATAATTAGCTAATAGTTTGGCATGATAACTGTTACAGCAATTTATTTCTGTTATATCAGGCAATTCAAGAAGGGCAACTAGCTTTCTAAACTGTTTTCAGAAGCCTTCTATTTATTTTCAGTATATGTATGTACTATTATTGTCATATCCCCATCACCCTAACCTACCATTAAACTCATAAACTGTTATTATATCGTTTGTCATTCAGGAACTACAATCAATTAATTATGTATCTGTACCCCAGTCCCTAGTCATTATTATTCCCGCTTTGTATAAATGTTACTCTTCCTATTGGTACACTGCGTGGTCAGGTTTCGTATATTATATATAAATCGATGAGTGAAATATAATCTGACTGTTTGGTGGCTGGCTTAGTTATCTTGTGTTCTTCATTACGGCTTCGGAACTAGCACTCACTAGGCAGACATGTGCGTGCACCAACTGGTACTATTGAGGTCACTGTCTTTCCATATATTGTGAGTGCCCGTCTTTTCAAGATATAACAATTTCTTTCTCTCTTAATATTGTCACACATTTTTTAAAATAGATTCCATCCTTATTAAACACTGAAGTTATTCATGACATTTTCTGTTTTCACCAGGTGCATTGTATCCAACATTTTCAGTCATGTTTCCGTTCATTTAGTGAATGGATACTGTATATAAGAGTGTAATTTTCATTAAAGACTTCATTTAAAACCTTAACTCTTAAAACATTTGAGTTTTTCATCCTAAATGTAGGGTTACGCTACATATATGTACTCATAGCAGACATTTGGTGATAACTCGAGTAAAAGGTGCACTATAATAAAATGTATTCATACATTTAATGATCAAAAAAATGCATATAAGTGTCGCATACATTACATTAAGTGAACAATTGAAACATTATGGATAACCTAATGGTTATCATTATCTTGTTAGATAACAAACCTATGTACATCAATCATTTATTTGTATACATTACATTTATTATGATTACTACTTTAATATTTCTAATGTTTATACAAATCGGATTTCAGTAATATTGTAGTGAAAGTGAATAATTACTTTGCCCAGTGAATCAATTAGTACATTGAACAGCTATCTTTTACTTATGATTAAGACAGATAACACAAATATTTATTATTATTTTATCTATGACTAATAACACAGCACAAATCCCTGAAACATGTCACTGGTAAACAGTTGTAGATTGTAATTAAAAGATTTCTTTTCATAAAAATGCATTAAATAGTATTTTCTCAAAATTAAAAATGTATTGATATTTTACAAAAAACAATGTTAACCGAAAAAGCTCTAAGCAACTGATTCATCCCAGTTTGGAACTAATTGTTAATACATATTCACAAGAACAGTGGAGTGTAACCTACGACGTTGTTGCATCACGAAGAAATCATCCGGCATAATTAAACTACCATTTCAGCATCCAGTATAGCATACTCTTAATTTTCTCTGTCTTTATTCATAAAGTGACTAACACTCACTGTAACTAGTTATGATTCTCACTGTTGAATTGATTGACTACACAGGTTACAGTCAAATTAACAATCTTTTTACAAGCCACTGACTTAAGTTGAGGACGTTTAGTTTCAAATAAATAGCTAGAATAGACTTGCACTTATTCCAGTCGACACATGCTTTATCATTCCTTGTTACTTCCGGAAGCACGCATAGTTGTCTGTAAATTGTGAGGTATCATCTTTATCGATTAATAAAACTATGTTTACCAAGCATATTATGTATGATACTTAATATATAACGTTTTTATGCACATAATACTTACCTCCAATTCTAGAGATTATTTAGGTAAGAACAGCTGCAACATCGGGTGAAGAAGTTAAGCCTTGTGTCATAACAGTTCCAATCCTGTCCAAGTTTAACAGATCAAAATTAATACTTTATTTATCTTCTCAATAGATACTGGTCAATTGTAGGAGTGTTAAAGTTCATTCCAGTTGTTCAGAAAAACTACTTTTAGAAATCTATCTTGCGATCCAACGATAGTTTAACTCTTCTCATTCGTTCCATACAATATATTGTCTTTCTGTGTCGTAATTTATTTCTTTAGTAAGCTGGGTAAAGATGTTTTTTCAATTGCCTTGTAGCTACTCGTACTGATGGTCATTGCGTAGGCTTCTAGTGAATGTGTGTTTCAAGAATTTATGCTCCTGAAACTAAAATGTAGTTTTGGATATCCAGCACTTTGTTCGTAGACTAGAAACCATTCACTCTGCAGCCAATTTAGCTACTTTAGTCAGCCATAGATTTTCATGTTGACAAGTACTATGGTTGTATATCAGCTTTCAAAGTAACGGCCTTTCAAAAAGTATTGTGGTATAAATTTCACGAATAAGTCACCTAACTACTCTTAAGCCAACCCATAATAGTCTAGATTGGATCTTCCACACAGATGTTTCTAAACAACTAGAGATAAACAAGTCTGATATCTTATTCAGGAATTTTAAAATATCTATTCATCAGATATATATATATATATATATATATATATATATATATATTAGCTTAAAGCTAGATAGAGTGAGATCAATTCTTTCTGAGCTTATGAAACCAAACCATTGGATTCTAATACAATAAAATAGTTAGTTGTTGACTATGGGTTAATTGTGTGTAGTGAATTAAATAAAAAGTTTAGAGTTTTAGATTTGTATTTCACAGTGAACATCATATATCTTGCGTAATATAAACGTTTCCCAATTCGATAGAGCATAGAGATTCCATTTACAGTTTTGAGCACATATCTGGAAGGGCACTTGTCTGGATTCAGCAAACTTAAAGTACTGAGCCTTATGTTAAAATTGTCGGTACTAAAACTGAATTAGTAATGATCAGAGGGATTGAAAAGCAAGCAGATTTAGTACGGGAGACTGAAAAATAAGACGACAAACTGACGTGATAAAATAGATAAAATTAGACGTTAGTTAGGAGGAATATAAATTGTGATGCCGGAAATGAATAAGTGGTACACGTTATTCTCTACTCCTTGCAAGATAGTAATTTTCCATTGCACTTTAGATTTCAAAAAATAGTAAGTAGAAAAAGTTTACTGGATGCTAGATGAAAATCACCATATGTCTATAGAATCATAGTCGTTTAATCTGACCTATGTTGGTTGGTATAGAGCTCATTATCAAGGTCATGATCTACCGTTAAAAAATTTAAATGACATGGTTTCAAATCCCAGTGGCATATATTTCTTTTTTGTCCCTGTTTAAATTATGAATTTAAATACTTTGTTCATATGTCTGATTCGAATATATAACCCATTCTTTGTAAATTCCAATATTATTTTTCTACTCTTAAGTAAAACATAGAGTACATTACAAACCACACATTAGTTTAATTGTTAAGATTAGGTAGATTATATGAATTTAAGAAAAGATAAAATGGAACAAATCAAATGAATAAGATTATAGTCTTAGCCACAAGGAATTTCGAATGAATCTTCTATAGTTCTACTTAGAAAGTGTACATATTTCACACATCAATATTATGTAACTTGAAAGAAACAACTAGTGAATATTAAACATAACTTTTCTTAATCATATCGAATCAAAGTGATGATTACGTCCATGATTATATATTCAAGTGACCTATGAATTATCACGTAATCCATTAGAAATCTTCAATGATTTTGATGTAGGTCATATTTAAGTGCTTTCGCTGCATCAAGATCAAATGGTAGTTGAAAGACAATCGGAAATCAAGCAGGTCTATAAAGCCATTCCATTCTGTAGCCTTTGACTCTTCAGTGATAGTTATCTATTACTTCCACACATCTTATCCGGTATATTGAGATCTAATGATCAGTATGATGCCTTCATACTACTAGACTAAAATGCAGTATACTACACTTATAACTTCAGCAGTTTAGTGAGCAATCTTGGTTATTATTTAGTATTATCAGTTACACTTCTCTCACTCTTAATTAAAGCGACTCTAAAATTGTGGTGGGTTATTGAAACCTACCAATTTGTGTCTCGACTATCACTCTGAATATTAATGAAACCATTTAGCCTATTATATGAGAAACCAACCTCTTAGCCTGAACAAACATAATGGCTACTCGATAAAGATTAATAAACAATACTCCTTTCCACATAAAAGTAAATTACTTTAGAAACTGACTAAAAAACTTCATTTACACTATTTACGAATTTTCACTTATATGGATTTTAAGATCAGTTATATTTATCATAAATTGATTTCATTAAAATCCATAAAACACTGGGCAGCTATATTTTTCTAATGCACTTCAAGTGAAATCAAGTAGATTTGAAATTGTACTAATAGAAGCTTATTCAATGGTTATAAATTAACAGTAATGTTTGACAGTCTTGAGTTCGATTCCCAGCGTTATCGTGGTTACAAACTTCTGAGGAGTTCAGTTATTCTTGAGTTTTCATAGAACTGCAAATGAGATTAATCATCATTTGGTACTTATCTACGTTGCAGCGACACAGAAACTATGGTTTTGCAAATAATACATGTATATGTATTGTATGCTATCTCATTTCTAAAGATTATTCATAGAAGGAATCAATAGTTAAACAAATGAGTAAACATTCATTTTGTAATTCTATCTTCTGTTTGTTTTTTTAAATAAAGATCTTTACGATCAACAATAATGACAATCACAACATTTAGTTACATACATTGTCATTCACTTTCTACCATTTTTAAACAAAATAAAAGCAAATAAGTTAATGAAAGACTAGTGGTAAAAAGTAAATAATAATTTCATATTTGTTTTTGTTTTGTTTTAAACACTGTAATTAATCTTTTTTATTGACTAAAGGAAAAACAGAACAATTGACGAAAATTAAAAAAAAAAGATATTCTATCATCATGGTAATAATTTGTTATTTTTCTCTTAGAATCATTATGTAGAACTTGTATGTATCACATTTGTTGAAGTTATTGTACTATGAATATTTGGGTGCTTTGATTTTAACCACATAAAACACTGTATAAGTGCTTTAATATCATTACTGGCGCATTTTTGTAAACGCCATGGATTATGAAATTCAAATAAATGTAAACATGTTAAAGGTTGTAGTAATGAACCACACCATGAGAATGTATAATCTTCTCCACTGTAACTATCACGGTTTAAATAGACTTCATTTGTCGTAGAATCTTTTGTAGAATTTGAATGAATGCAATTTTCAACATTGTTATTCTGTAAGATATCTTCTACCGGCATAATATACAAGATGACAATTGGTATTTTATGAGCTATCTCATCAGGGAAACCTTTTAATACAGTTTTTAATTCAGTATATAAATAAAAAGTTTGTTCGGTTGTTTCTCTAGCATCAAGAGCATAAATTATGCCACAAATACCATGTAGTAAACATTTCATTTCATTACTTACCACTAATCTATTTAATAATGTTGAAGTTACACTTGAGTTATTTACATCATTTGAATACGTAAAAAGACGACTGGCATAAATTCGTTCCAGTTGACTATTAAATTTATGACTTAAATGTCCACTTAAGGAATATAGATAATGTAAATCAAATATAAAATCGTCTAATTGATTAAAATCATGTAAAAAATGTGTATATGTCTTTTTAAGAATAGAGTTTCTATAATCTTTCTGTGTATATTCCATAATCTTATGGGAAAAATATAAAGAAGAATCTAATGCAGCCATCTGAGCTTGATTATTCAATCGAAGTGTAAGCCCAGCACCGAAACCCATTCGACCTGGTATCATATTTAATGGTTCGAATGATTTAGTTTTTACATTAACCAATTTACTAAATAGACAACTTGTAGCATTCTGGTCAAAACCAGGTCCAAATACTGCGAATCGACAACGTTGACGAGTTGTAGCATTCAAACGTGATGTATGATTAATGGATAATCTACGTCGAAAATTATTCCACCAGTTCCAAAACAATTCATTAAATGTTAAACGACGTGTTGTGTGGCTATCACGTACTGCTGAAGTAAGACTAAGTTCATTAATTTTTTTCATTAAAATTTGAATCTTCGAAGCCTCTTCGTGGTCAGAAAGTAAGTGATGAGGGACATATTTTTTTAGGAAGTGATATACTTTGTAGGGATGAATTGTTTGCAGTCTTTGCAAATCAGGAGCATATTTCGGCTTAGAATCACAAATAAAAGTGGACCATTGAGTTTTTAAAATAGTTATTAATTTTTTTTGCCATAAACAATTGTCAAGTGCTGTTTGCCTCCAGCTAGAACATACATAAATGCAGTTAATTAGATCACTAATATCGAGATGATTAAAAACATGCAAAAGAATTTCTTGAGGTAAATTGTTGACTGTAATGTAACTAGTTGGTGTCTCTATCATTCCAGGTTAAGATGTTCGCCAACTCTCATGAGGCTATTGTACTTATTATGAAGACATTTCAATCAGCTTGTAGTTTATTTAAAATTGCCTAAGATTTACTAATCACTATGGGTGAGACCAGTAACATGACCTTACAGTCTCAGTTAACCAATAGAAAATCAGCTTAGAGTTAAATAACATAGCTAGATTTAACAAGGTCAAATAATCTCTATTGTGATTGGTTGAAGGTAATCAATAAAACAAAAGTTTAATAGTTGATACTAAAAATAAAGTTTAGATGATTAATTTTCTCAAAAAGAATCCTAGTATAATTAAGGTGTACTAAATTGACGTTTAGAAATGTTGCTGACATTAATTATTCTGATTACAAGACTAGGTTACTTTGTTAGTGCAATGGTATTTTGTTCATCACGTTTATATTTCTCTAAGTTAATATATACTATGGATTTAGTGAATACAACAAAGGAGCCCCTAAATCTGATCCTATTCAAGGTGAATTTAGAAGAAAAGTAATTATCTTTTTATAATAAGATTGCTTAATATCTGCCCTAATCGTCATGTTCACAAAAAAAAATCAAAACTTCTGTCATCTATTTTCTAACCAGAGTTATAATATGTCTCAAAGATGCATACTGTTAAATTCAAATTGAAATGTCGAAGTCTTATGTATTCACTCACTTCTTTATCCTTTAAAAAAACAAGAAAAGATTATATTGAAATTAAATAGCGAAATATATTATACCATGGAAAATAAGTCATTGGAATGGGAGGGGTAAATAACTTTTGTGGTTGAATATGTATGACATTTAGTCACTGTAGAATAAACTGTTATGTAATTCCTTGAGTCCTTACAAGGCATTTGGATATAAGATAGCAATTTCTGTAGGCAATATATCCTTTTGTTGTGGATTATTTGTTGTAACCCAAAATATACTTGTGAATACAATTACTGTCTCATGAGCTGCATCATTTACCATAGTATATTTCTGATTTGGTTACTTCGGAGGACGCTGCAAAATTCTTTACTCCAATAAACTGTAGAACTGAGAGTTTTATAAATAAGATTAAAATAATTAAGTTCCTTAAGATAAAAAATCTTGATAGATTGAGTTTCTCGAGTTCTGAAATAACATAAATAGCCCCGGTATATTATTTACATCCAGGAAACTTAGCTAAAGTGTTCTAAAGTAGTACAATTGCATTACAGTAGTACTTGAAGCGGTTTTATGGTCAAGAGATCACTAGACCTCTATTTTTTATGATAGCATTTTAATCTAGATATGTATCATTGAAATGAATGAATTCTGGCTTCTAAATCTTGGCTAGCACGACCAAAGTCAGTGACCAAGCAATTTATAACGTTTAACAAACAACAGATATTCGTATCATATTGTCAGCCTGCACTGACATTCGTAGCCGGAATCTGAAAAATGAAGAACGCGTGGATGAGCCAAACAATTCGGTAATAATAATCAATATGCAATTCATACAAGTGATATATATATATATATATATATATATATATATATATATATATATATATAGGCCCAAATTACCCAGCATACTAATTAGAACACTAATGTCAATGCAAAACAAAGACACTAATTATAGAAATCTCAAGTAGCATGTACGTAACTAATTAATAGTATTTCATAAATGGGAAATGATAAAATGACAGTTAGTGGATTAATTAGGAGGTTAGGATGAAGGGAATTCAAAAGGCATATGAACGAAATCGCTCATTTCATACATAGTCATTGCTTACAAATTAGTTTTATGAAGAATAGTTCTTGAACTTCAAATATTCTTTAAACCTTGTTCTTTAAATCATGGACTTTTATCAAAGGCTAAAAAAGGTAATCGATCCAGGAATCGAGAATTAAGCAAAAAATAGGAACTTTTATGCATACTACAGATATGGTCCAAATTATTCACGCTCTTATAATCAATTTACAAATTATTCATTTTCTCTAACCAACGAAATATGGAAACGTTTTTCACTTATTATACTGAGTAATGTGAAAAGAATATGAGAACTATGTACAAGCATTCTGTGCTAATACAGTGGAGTACCTCCGTCTCTAAAATTGTGCCGACTATTTGGTATCAACTAAATCAATTTACAAATCATTTTAATCTTATCATGTCACTAGATAAGGCTACTTGCGTAAAAGTATAAAATACTTCGCAGTGGATGCCGAAAGTAATTAAACATAGCCTGAGGTGAGGTTCCGTTTGGCTGAGGCTTATATAAATTTATGAATTCATCATAGACGACCTTATAGAAACCACGAAGTTTGAGTTAAGACCAGTCTTATGACCCACTTCACTGATATGTTGGGCAGTGTAGGAATGTATAAGCTTACAATTTTTTCTTATTAGGTTGCTGGACTTTATCAGTTATTGCAGCTGTTTCAGCAAATACTAAGCTATTATTACCTATAAGACATTATCACCTCCCTTACGTATATATGTCCATATACACGTAAATTAGCAAGCTCAGCGAGGTATAGCTCAATCGTTCCCATGAAATTAGTTCTTTTGGCAAGAGTTGATCCTTTCCTTTTCAATAATTGTGACCTTGACTCCATAGTACGTTCTACTGGTAAAAAAATTATACAACCTATTCGACTTACTTATGAATAGTAGGGTAATGTAGGTAAGTTTTTCAAACGTTAGAAGCCCAGAAGGTCTTAACATACGTATCGATTTATAAAATTTACTGGACATACACTATAATTATTTTACTTGACTTGATATTTACGTTTCTTACACACCGAACCTCATTGGTTGAACGAATCTAACATGAAAATCAGTTATCTGCTTAGTGGTTTTACTCATTTGCAACTGATTAAATATTCATTTCATTAAGAGTTGCATCGTTCTGAATATATATATATATATATATATATATATATATATATATATATATATATATATATATATATAAACTACTTTTATCCTACTTGACATGGACAACTCACTGGTGGGGTTGAAGTACTTTTATTTAGCCTGTGGATTTTACTTTTTAATAACTCACCTATAAAATAAACTGCTTGAAATGTGAGAAACATTTCATTGGAAATAGCGGAAACTCCTTCATCTCTGTCAATATCAGTTTGCTGTCGAACATCACTTCATTTATTTACTACAAACTTTTAACCAGTAATGCTTTGTGATTTTAAACAAAGGAAGTATAAAATTAAGATAAATGAATTCTTAGAAGCTTAAAATTCAGGTCGGCTGGTGATCAGTAAGCATACGGAAATTGATACACTTATACGAATGACGAACAACTACATTACCATAAATCGAGTTAAGAGTGAAGGGAATCATAGTAAGTTTACAAAAGTGGCAGAATGATGATGAAGTCACTCATAGTGAAAATTAAAGTTTCCCAACTACAACGTCTGACTGAAAGAACGTAATTTCATCAAAACCATCTTTTTGATATATACATTTTCTCTACCGTCGCAGAACAATACATGTTTCGTTAACGCAGTACTGTAGGCTACTGATAGGTATTAATTTTGAAACAGACTTTCAGATGAAACAGCAAATCAAGTCGAAGAATTTTTATATAAGCATGTTGCGTACGACGACACTTATTCTTGAAGCTTCGTTTTAACAAGCTGTAGAATTGCATATAAGACAAACTACTATCTATTATTAAGTAGCACGATACAATCCACAAAAAACAGCCACGAATGGATATATTATTACCAAGGTTAACCTTGATAATTTCAAATAAATTGAGCATTGGGATGGATTATTCATTTCTCTGATGAAGCGAATTACACTAAGCCTCTAAACGTCAGAAATTTTAATTTCTCAGCATTGGAATTTTACAAATACATACCACTCATTTTATAAGCCATGAATGAAATTTATTTGAACATTTTCCTTCACGTGGGGATTCTATGACAAAGCAGCGAAAATTCCATGCAGATAAGTAACTTTAATTCATGATGTCAGCGGATGAATCATCTCTATTTGCTAACATTCTGTCATCATAAATAGTAGGTTATATTAGTAATGAAAGATGTATATAAACGCGGAATTTCCGTTTCTGTAATAAATGAGTAAATACTCTGATGTTCACTCCCAGTCCAACTACAAATGTTATAGATAACCCGATGGCTAATCAGTTGAATTGCCACCAAATCAGCTGTTTGAATTAGTTTTTACTAAACTGGAGAATGGACGGCATGAAGGAGAAACAGTCAACTAACACTATATTGCTATATAATGAAGAAATAAAGGACATCGTGTCCAGCACAATTAGTAATATTCATCTGTCATCTGCATTTTGTCCAAAGCGGAGTGTATTAATAGCGTCTCGTTTTTATAAATATAATCAACAAGAAGATTGAATAGAACAGTAAAAAAAAGCATACAGATAAAATCATCAAACAAACAATAAAAATACTTCCGTAGATCTGTTCTAATCAGATGCAAAAGAAACATTAGATGAAAATCTGAATTTGTCGAGTAAAAGTAGTTCGTTTCTATGATACTATTAGTGAATAAATCATTTATATCAGCAATCGAATTCATTAATAACCACACTAATCAGAAGAAGTAATACTGATCCTTGTAAATGAACAACACAAGTAGTTATTCTAGGAAATACAGTTCAAGAATGACATCATAAGTAAGATTCTGGCACGAAGTTTACGGAAGATACTAGAAAAATCCCTTAATATAGTGTTATTTTATAATCGTTCACTGATTTCGGCTGTAAAGAGAAAGTGCCGGAATTCTCTACATCTAAGTGTGATTACAAATTTGACTCCTTATGTGGAATTAGTCAAATAAAATTCGACAGTTCAGTCGGAGCATCCCTGAGCATCATCCTACTTGGGTGACCAGAGAACAACTGAAAGTAATTAAAATTTTGGTCACTACTCATTCAATTAACAAGCGAAAACGAATTATCGTGAATACAGATTTCAAAATTACTTAACGTATTTGATATAATATACCATATCGTTTACCACTCAGTCGTTAGCCTACTGACGGAATTACTGGTATTCGTATCCACAAACTGGACTCCCGTATCCTGAAAAACCATATGAACACTTTATTTTAGCCATCTTCATAATTTCTATTTTGCCCGCCCCTCACCTGTTTTCTTTCATAAAATTGTAAACCATGAATCTTATATTTTTACTTATTCGTCTCGTTAGTCTTATGTAACTATCATTGCTAAGTGACATGTCACTAAATTAGTTTATGAATTTCTTCTGTTAAATATTGTATTAATCACTGGATATTATTTTTATAAAGGAGTGTGCAAGGTCTGCTAAATTAAGATTATTATATAACCTTATCACTCGTTTAGTGTTAAACTACTATTGTGAATCATGTTTTTATTAGTGTAGAATGGCGACGAAGGATTAATTAAAAATAAATCTTTCGGGGCTCTTTTGTGTTTTTCTGTTAAATGTCTGAATGTGAATCTTCACCTTTTTGAAATCTATTCCAGTTTTAATAAAAATGAGTTCTTCTTGTGTTATTCAAATTCGTAAATCGATCTGGTTGTATTAAAAATGGGTCAATTTAACTAAGACGTCAAATATATCCTTTTATAGCTTGTTACTAGTACCATCAAGCCAAGCGGCGAACACTTAACCACTATACCACTGAGCCGGATCCCAACGGTTTATGTTACTTACTCTATCCCTGATAGGGCTGTGAATGCAAACCGCCAAAGAGTCTAACATTAGGACAAAACAGCTATCCAATGCTTCCTGGTTGTCAATGATTGTCTAACTCGAACCATTTCGTAATATCAGATTAACATTCTTCAAAACACCCAATTACGACTAAATAATAGATATCAGTATTATCATTATATTAGTTACGATTTCGTCCCTATTGATTAATTTATATCGTCTTTTAGCATGGCACATTTTCTTGACCTTTAGATGATCTTTTTGATGATAATTGTATTAACTTATCTTCGACCGTTTTTGATATTTTAAGTCCTAAATAACGTGTGAATAACTAATATCAATCACGACGATATCATAAGCCCCACTTGATACTATTTATTGTGGCATATTATTCACGAATTTTTTAAATGTAGGATATAGTGTGGAATTTTTTGAATATAATTGTAGATACAACTTTTTCAATTTAATAAGTGTTTTATCCAGCATTTTTGGTTACATTTCTATTAAATTAGTGGGTAACGACTAAATATTTGAGTGAATTGTTTAAGCATTTTATTTCAGGTACTAAATTTCATTTCATTTGTATTTTTTATCAAGAGTTTCCGATTCATTGTTGACTGACTGAATAACTGTAGGTGATCAAAATGAAACCAATGGTGTGAATTAAACCATAATACTTAGTACCTACTTCTAAATGAATGTGAAAATGACCAGAAATATAGGATACATCACATTTATTGATACATGAAGTTGCTGAAAATAACCTCCGTTTCACTAGCATGCATCAACTAAAGAACTATTCAAACTACGATATGTTAAGTAGTTGTTTCATCCGAGTTTTAAACTTATACACAATCCATTCTAGATGTTTTAGCCGGAAAAAAATAATGCTAATGATGTTCAACATATTTATTTACGTCTTTTTGGCTACAGTAAAGAATTCTTAGCACAAATATATAATCTCATTAATGTCAATTTAATATTTCAGCAGTAAAAAATTGGTGTTAACATTCATGTTTAATAAAGCTTTTTGATCGATTTTACTTTTATGACATAATTTGTAGTCACATTATATATATATATGATTCATAAATTCCGAATCAGTCACCTTTCATTTTTTCACAGAGTATACCAAGAGGAAAATATACTAATCATCATGATGGTCCTGTGTTAATTTAAAATAAATTGCCTTCTGAACAAGCTACAAACATTTTTTTATTGTTACTTATTATTTATATAAGTCGTCAGTCAAAACAAATCAAAGAGAAAAAAGAATTGAATTATTCATAAAAGGTAGCACAAAAGCTCTAGCAGGATGCGTTAGACAAGACATATTCGTAAATTTAATTAAAGATAACGCACCCTTCATACAAAAGCTTTGGTGACTTACTGTCATATATTCATTTTGTTTGGCATCATACTATCAGTGTTACCCAAATGATTTCGAGGGACTCATCTTCTACATGGTAATTACAATTGATCTTTAAATTATTATTTAGTTCGATAATTTTGTAGAAGTTTTGTAAAATTATAAGTTAAATTTTCTATTATGAAATGAAGCTAGCATTATACTTCTAACATCTATAAAGACGTATTCTTCCTGTTGCTAATGTTCTCACTTCCATAAATTACAAGATAAAATTTAGACTGTTAAACTATGACGATTGCCAAAATTTACTTTTATTTGTGTAGAGTGTTAATTTCACTTAACTGTTAAATGTGCATTATTCAATATGAGATTCATATATATCATACAATATATATAGGGATTTATCAAAATAATGCTTCAAACAACCAGTGAACATTGACATTAATTGCAGTTTTCTGTCAACACTGTAGACTGAAATTACTCGAATAAATTAATCAGTTAATAATAATCTGAAATTCGGGTGTTAAATGATTATCATATTTACACATAAATGTTGCTATACATTAAAGTAAAGCTTCATAAAGATCTAAGTGAAAAGGTTACTGTTAGCTTATATGTGTTATTCTGATTGGCTTTGTGTTGGAGAGTCGAACAAGTTAATGTATCATACGAAATAGTTTGTTTTTCTTCATATTACATTATAAATGGATCAACGGAAATAATTATATATACGGCTATACTAATTGTATTCACGGATCAGAAGATGCGGTTTCATTTATCCTACATCATTCAATCGAGATTTAAATTACAATAATTTATACTTTTCTCGTCATTTGATAAAATGAAATGGTAAACTTTCTTAAAGCAGGAAGTTTGAAAAGACGCATGTAGATTGAAAAAGATGGAGGGTCGACAATAGAATTACTAAGTAAAAATAGTTCTGGATTTGGAATTGAAACTATTTTCACGAGAAAATGCTCGAAATAAAGTGTTTATATATATATATTACTTACGGCTACGATTTACAATAAGTAGTATTTTTTCACAAACTAAAATGAATTTTCGCTCTGATTGTTGATAGTTTACTGTGTTATGCTATTTGCTATTTTAAAATCTTATTGACTTATAGTAATCCCATGAACATCAATATCAATTAAGAAGTAAAGTATTATATCTTATCAACATTTACTCATGTGTTGCTTACATTAAATAGTTACGTTAATTAGGCTAACTACTTTAGCATCCAACTTCATTGAACAATAATTTCAAATGAATCTCCATTTTTATTCACTCCAAAACCTTACAGATAGTTTAAATTTATAATTTTAAATTTTTGAGAAATACTGAAGAAAATTAAACTAAAGTGGTAATTGTCGATTATAAATACATTCATAATACCAATGGAACTAGACTATGATGTAGAATATTACGAAAAACAACTAACCAATCAGAGTGAGATTTATTCGGTTGTTGAAACTATTTAAGACGCCTACTGTATGAATCTCAATATGGATTAATATAAGTTGGGAAATGCCGAATACGGCGTTCATTTTGATTTTAGAGTCAAAATCAAAGAATAGTAATACACAGTAATAAAGAAGAATGCATAACGATTGGAGTTAGTTGTTAGTGAATGACGATGACTAAATAAACGATCAAATGTTTTAATGAAGAACTTGAAATTATCTAGGTAAAATAAAGACTGTTCGTGATTATCTACTTTTTTAAGAACAGTTTTTGAGTTTAACTGTCAGGAAACTGTTTACACTATTTTAAAAGTTTGACAAGAATGTCTGGTTACATGAAATCGTAAGAAAAGTATGTGATATTAAAACTTATTCCACATCTTAGATATTAATGTTCTAATCAATATTTTAGGTTTGATTTTTTTTTGATAAACAACACATTCAGTCGTATATAATTTAAAGTAATGAATAGTATTCCTCAAGTTACATTTTGATTCGACATGTAGCTACACATGTATTCAACGACAAATTGATGGAACGACAAAATAAAAATTATCTAGTGATATGTATTTAAGCAGATTATTATATCGTTAGGTGTTTAACTATGATAATACGGCATGGTTTATGACCAATAAGGAAGCACCTAACTTTAAAGATTTATAATTCTGTTATAAAAGGAATTTGGTTTTATCACTGATAGAATTTATAGATGGATCATTATTACAAATGTTAATGTGTTAGGTATACTAGATCCCCAGAAAATTAGTTTGTTCAAAAAATCAATTAAGTTACTTTGTATGAACCTTTACAAATTGGTCCTTTATTAGCTTTAACCACAATTAATAAAATTCAGTACGATGGCTTTACTTGTAATCACCGTATCAGTTCAATAAAGTTTTATCATAGTAATCATTCATGTCATTTTAGTGTTGTTTACTCAATTTTTCTAATTTTTCTAATAATCGCTCTAATTTTATTGGTAAATGTATGCGAGAGTTTTGTGCTATTTTACTCTTCTTCCGGGTCGCCAGTCAGTTGTATTCTTCTACTCTAGTTAATTGAGTCAGGGCGCTTATTCTTTTGCCACTGACCATTGTTTTCAACTAGCCTTTAACTGAGTTGTTATTATTGCCCAGGCATGAAATATAACGCATTGATATTTTTCTTGAGCTGAATACCCAAAGAGTTTTCAGTATCTCACAGAATTTGGAATTTCTAAACACAAACAGTATACATCTTTTCTTAGTAATTCATTCATACTGATATATCTGTATTTACTTATCAATTATGCAAATTTCTGTTATTGACTATTGACTTTACAGCTCATTTTGTCTGAATATAAATTTATTCAGAATTACCCTTGGTTATGATCGTTATTTGTCTAACTCTATCACATTCCAGGTTCATTAGAATATGTTGATTTTAGATCCAACAGAGATAATAGAACAAACAAGTAAAATTATTTGATAACTGATTAGCAAACATAGCAAGATGAGAAAGCGATAAGCATATGTCAACCATTTGATTTAACTGTCTACTAATTACAAAGAATTGTGTTTTCTTAATACTACTTCTATTAATTTTGTCAATTTAGCTTTCACCCTACTCCTTACTCAGAGATTTTGGCCAACATATTTGGATAAAAGCACAATAGGAAGTTGCTTATTTTGTAAAATGTTCTCGGAAATATCTTCCGTTATTTGACTAAAATGTCACTTGGTGTTTTTATCAGAAGAACGTGACATATGAATTACACAAGAGCAGTATCATATCTCATGAAATAGCATCGTCACATGGAGTAAGTAGTATATTAAATTCATACAGGTGGTTTTAACTAGATTCACTGTGAAAATGGAAGGGAAAGCTTTTTAAGAGTCAGCTTATTAATTAAAATTTAGTATGTTAAGAAATGAAGTGCTCAGAACTATAAACCATACGTTCATGATAGATTTATGCCTACTTACTGGATACTAGAAATGGATGACAGTACACTGTAGTCAATTAAACAAAATATAACACGAAAATCATCTAAGAAGATGCACAAGACTAACTGCCTTCCAATGTGAGATGCAAATCGACATGAACTAAGTTTTCTGTTAGTTGACAAGGCATACTGGCGATTCTGAGTGTACTAAAATATTATTTAACGTCCAAGCATACGTGTTATTTATAATGGTAAATGTTAAAAATAGCAAACTTTACTACTAGTCAACATTCAAAATATTGTTGCCTAAATGATATTCTTTGCGGGAAAATACTAGCTCACAGAACTTGTATAATACTTTTAAATAATAGTTTCATAGATTTTAGTGTCATTCTTACTGAGTGTCGTTTTAGCTAGTTTCGGGTAATACTTACCAACTATTACGTACTTATATTAATATAAATATGAAGCACTAAATGATGTGCCTATTTACTCACAGGAAATATATTGAATTCATTATTACTCACACTATAAAGATAGACACCAAAAACCCTAATGTGGTCAATCATAAGGTGCTAAACTAATCAATTTATTTCAGTATGTTTTACATAAAACAACAGGTTACTTTAAAAAAGGCACAATGATTTTTTTATTTACATTATGGTCGTTTTATAAATTGTTATTTCAAGACTTCAGTTTACTAAAACGGATTGATGGTTTACAGTAATCAGATTTATATCTTTCAATTAATATTTATAACTATCGTCTATTACAGTGATTCACTTTGAGTTACGTAATTCATTTTAAGTGATGAAGTGTTAAAATGTTTGATAAATTAGAGTTAAATACATTTTAAGGTTAAAGTGTTTCGTCCCTCATTTATTTTGAAAATGAATCGTATTTTACTTCCACGAGTTGAAGTCTTTTAAAAATATTCAATTAAACTACGTTGTGATACAATTTAGATAACAATGTTATCTGTTTTTAATAATTAGAATATTTTATATTTGAGAATAAACGGTGTTTACTAACATTCCTTAATTGCAGTATATGGCTACAAGGAATTTATTACACATATTCTATGTAATGGTGTTCACACTGAAACTAGAAATCATTATCTGTCTTCTAAACTCTAACACTTGTTCTAATATGCAGTTATATACAGCTAGCCACTAACCTGTTCATTAGTGATAAGGAAATAATAAGAGTTGGTAATTTTTAATTGCTATTATTCACAACTAACCACATATAAAGTAGATTATAACTTATGTATAAAAGTTATATCAAAACACGTCACTTACGTTGCACATATGTCAACAGAGATTGATTAAAGTAAGTCGTGAATATCAGTAACGAGAAATTAGTAATTATTATTAACAATTATTCCAATTTGATAATTAAATCCGTTTTAAACCAAACAGACACAATCTATTATTTTCTTAATCTACTTTAAATTAATTCATAGAAATAATTTCACTACTTAAATTATAATTAAGTAGTTATGTGTAATAACTTTTTCACTTAGTAACTATACTACTAAAATGATGAAATTATAACATCAATAAATAATTATGCATATATTATTAGTTTAAAAAGAAGAAATTCATGTTTACATTAAATGATCATAAGGAATTGAATAGTTTAAAGTATAAATTTCCACCACACACATCAACACAAAATACACCGACAGACATGAAAGAGGAAAAATGAAACAAAACAATTGTATCACACAATTTTACAACAAATTCACTCATGAATAAAACAAATGTTAACCGCATGTATATATATATCCCCTTTGATTATAGATATTTCAATTATTTACCATTAAAAAAACCCATCATTAAAATACTTAGATATAAAAAGAAAAGAGAAACTGAGACTAGAATTGGTAATTTAATAACTTGTTTTGATTTTTATCATAATAATCAAAAGAAAAACTAATGTAATTTAACAGATCAACTGAAAATATCCGGGACTTTATTTAGTTTTATCTTATTAAAATCCATATGAAGTCAAATGTACATGTGAATTACAGGCTAAAAAGAAGGTAGAGATAGAAAGAATAAATTTTTTTTCAATGAAGAAATAAAACAATGAAATAATCACATATATTAACTTAGATTTTTTTTCTTTACTTGTTTTCTATGCTTGAAATTATTTTTTTTATTTATGCTAAATTAAATTAAATATAAACAAAAAATCAATTGTTTTATCAGTGTATTCATGTAGATTATATCCAAAGTTATGTTTATTTATTTATTTTCTCTTGATTTTTTGTCTCCAGATGAGAATAGAATATTCAATATTCAATTTAAATAAACAAAACATTGATGAAATATTTCATTTTATGAATTTATTAATAAATTGAATGAAAATTTTTTACATTCATTATATGAGACATTTACACATCAAATTAATGAAGCATGTTATTGTTGTTGAATCTTTCAATTGATAACTAGTAAAATTACTTATAATATTCATTTGTGACAGATGAACAAAAACATAATAACATTGTAATTTCAGTGTAATCATGAGTACTGTTAAATTGCATTTGAAAAGTGTATGTAATTAAAAACAAAACAAATTTTCCAATTTCAATAACTTGAACCAATTGACTGAAATTTATTATCAATCTTGGTAACCAGAAATTAGAATTTTTCTCCACTGGAATTACTTTGAGCTAAGTATATGTTGTTTGCAAGTTTAGACTTGACAAAAAATATGAGTAGACTGTGAAATTAGTAATCTGGAAAATGAAAAAAACGAAAAGTTCCACTTTATTTGTTTTTTATTGAATAAATAAAAATTTATGTATCTCACAGTGACCTGATATTACGTGAAGAGAAGATGGTGATCGGCTGTTAAGGAGTCTAAAACAAAAGCAACATATTTGTGCTAGTATTATTGATTTCAGTGGTTTTTCATCTGACTCTAGTTAGTGATGAAAATCGCCTTCAAACTGTAAATACAAATGATTTACACGAATACAAGTTAGTGAAAATGAATGAATGGTGATGTATAACTGACCGACAAAATGAAATATGTTAAAGGCACATTCTGCATACTGAGAGAAATAGCAACTTTTGCTGCTGACTCGGTGGTCTAGCGATTACTCATTCATTTTTAGTACCTTGGTTTTCGTTGATTAAATATTCACATACATAATATTTCTATTGAAATTCTTGCATTAATTAATGTCTATTTTATCGTTTTGTTTATTAAGACTGGCTGATTGGGCTCTGAAAGTGTTCAATTGGCGAAGTTATACAACATCATGAAATATTGGTGGTAAATATGGAATAGTAGTAGATAATCAATAAGATACTGTACCACCTACTTGAATTTTCGCCTACTTGTTTTTTGTTTCTCCACTACAATTCATACACATGTGTGTTAGTTCTGGAATTATTATAATGAGATTTGTTACATTTATATATTTTCTACTTCACTATCTACTTCAAGAATTATATAACTTTAAGGATCACTTGTTACACTACTCTTCAAAATGAAAAAAATCCAAAAACATTTTGTTGGATATTATATATTAGGCACAAGGTAAACAGCAAAAATAATTTTTGAAATCTTAAGACTCAATAAATTTTATCTGAGTATCGGATTTATTTACATTCGTCTTGTCTTTACATATCAAAATTTGCCAAGTTGAATGATAAACGGAAAGAGTTAGTCTAAATATACTGAAGAAACTACGGTAGATTGAGTTAACAGGTATTAAGTATTTAGTTCAACAGATGTTATATTTTACTTGCGAATAACCTGTTGATTAAAGGTATCAGACAAGTAAATATCAGTGAAAAATGTTACAACACTAATGAAATGAGCAGCATTAAATAGACAATGATAATTTCTCAAGATTTTTATCAGATTAATAAGCAGGTAATTTATTGTTCCCTATTAGGAATGAGATTTTCTACTCTTTACCTGACCACTGGAGAGTGACAAACATTTTTTACTGTCTTCTTTTTATATGTTGTTTGCAATGTATAATTATAAACTAAAAACTAACCACTACTGCTCATTATTTGTGCAGACGAATCGGCTACCAGATTCAGATGTTTCAATAAAGGGGTTCGACATTATTGTATATAACATTTTAGATGTTTAATTATGATATTCTTCAACAAGAAAAATTAAAATCAAGATAACCTTCATCTGCTACGTATTTTATATTATTAATATTATTAATATCACGTTAATTGAATCTATAGTCACCAATCGATTGTATCCTAATTTCAATGTTTTATTCATAATTCACGAATACCTGGTTATTAAAGTTAATCTGTAAGCCTGATAGCCAGCTACTAGTATCGATTTTATCCAACTGTTTAATCAGATGAAATACCTATGATGTAATAAAATGGAGCTATTCTCACTGTATATATGATATGATGTTTTTGTTTAATGTATGACAGCTAAACTTTTCGGTGAAACACCTATAGCCCAATTTCTAGGTAATTCAATAAAACAATCACGTAAGACCAGGGGATTATTGGTGATTATTTATTCATTGTAAGAAAACATGCTTTGAGTAGATTTATTGCAATGAAGCTTTAATAAGAGATATGGTATCTTCTGAAGAAACAGATGAAGTTTTATTCCAATTCTTAATTATGTTGCACCACGCCCAGATTAAGAAGAAAAGATAGAAGGTATTATTGAAAATATGATTATGAGTTCATGATAAATAAAATAAATAAACATGTCATTTATTTTATTTGAAGATTATTGTAATAAATCATTGTTATAGATACTGAAAGTGTTCATCTTTGGACTATGTATTAATTGGAAATAATCAGATAAACATAGAAATCGTCATGAAAGTTAAAGGAATATGTGAAGTACTGTCTTGGAATTTGTTAGTGAATATCAGAATAAATAAATAAAATGGTATGCAGATGACCACAAGATATGCTTTTGAAAACCATTAGATCAGTCAGTCAATCAATGCTTGTTAATCCGTGTGAAGCATAGGTTGCCGACCAACATTCTCCAGACAACTCTGTCCTAGGATCTCCTTTTCAGTCCCTCCAAAGTGGTCTTCATTCTCTTAATATCTGTCTCCGATTCCCGACGCAATGTGTCCTTTGGTCTTCCTCTCCTTCTTTCGCTTTGAGTATTCTTGATCAGTGCTTGTCTTGTGAGGTTGTTTGGTGATTTCCTGAATATATTTCCTACCCACCTTCAGCGTCTTTTCCTAATTTCTTTCTTGGCTGGAAGTTGGTCTGTTCTCTACCACGTCTAGCAAACGTATCCGAAGTATCTTGCGCAAATAGCTGTTTATAAATACTTGCATCATTTGAATGGTGCTTGTCGTAGTTCTCCAAGTCTCAGCTCCATTCAGTAGAACTGTCTTCACGTTTGCATTAGAATTCTGACTTTGATGTTGGTTAATAGCTGATTTGAGTTCCAGATGGTTTTCAGTTGTAGAAATGCTGATCTTACTTTGCGGATCCGTGCCTTCACATCTGTGTCAGATCCTCCTTGTTTATCGATGACTCTGCCCAAGTACCCAAAAGTTTCACACCTTCTAAAGCTTCTTCGTCAAATCAAGTGTAAGTGGGTTGGTGCTCGTTGTTATTTTGTATAGAAGAATCTTGCTTTGCCCATTGTGTGTGCCGAAGCCTACTGCTGTATAGGCTGCTTCTGACAAACCAGAGCAATAAGTTATATAGGTATATGGAAAGTTTGCACGCTGTGGGAAACAGGGAGAAGCATACAAATAGCTGAAGAAATGAAAAGATGCAACCTGATGATACTTGGTGTGTGCGAAACCCATTGGCTACAAGCTGGACAGCAAAAAAATTATCCTCAGGAGAAGTGATTTTATACTCCGGGCACGAAGAAAATGTTTTGCATACACAGGGAGTAGCACTAACGCTGTCCCAAGAATCACGGAAAACATTTATAGAATTGGAACTTCATGGACCTGTGATCATCAGGAATCGGTGAGATTTGCCATAACTATCAGTTAGTATTAATATGGCTTAAACTTTAAAAATAACCTGTTTAGCTATCGACATGCTAGTTGTATGCACATTTAAAATGACCCCTCTTAAATCACTATAATCTAATCGGTTTATATAAGCAAACTATTACCAATAAAGTTAACATTGTAATTTTTCAAAAACACTCCGGAAACCAGAATTGGGTGGAACCATAATGAAGACTCTTATTTCTATGTTTTTTCTTTGAAAGTCACTAGATTGGCATTAGATTGACGCCATCAGACTGCTTCAGAAGTTGTGTTAACATGATAATTTAATATATTTATCCTTGAAGAAAATTAAAACACTAAATTTCAAATATTTTCAGTTCATTTGTAGATTTTTCTGGATAATGTTGCAGTTTGCTTCATACTGATTTATTTATTATCAATTTATGTGTTGTATGTAGGAACCTAAAAGTTATTTCTAAGCAGAAGTTAAATATATTCAAACCAGTAGATGGAAGAATGCGTAAGATTAATAGTACACTGGATTACAAATAATGAAGAGTGAACATGATGATTTTATACATGTTTAAAGTGCCAACATTTGTAAACGTACTTGTATAAACAAACTTATTGTCTTAATCCTTTGCTTTGTAATGTAGAAGATAGAGTTAACACAGTGGTTGCCATAGATGTAGTTTCAGTTCCTGTTCCACCACCAGAACTATCTTCATCACTTTCTTCACTTTCACTAGGAGCTTCTAAACCCGAGTGTAGAGTTAGTTGGATAGCTCTTGTTAAACTGACAGCTGGATAATAAATTCCACTAGGTAAATTAGTAAATGCAATTGGACCATGTGGTTGATCATTTAAATAATATGACAAACTGCCTCTATTACAATCTAATCGTATTCCAACCACACTCCCAGCATGTATTCCACCATCTGTTCGTTCAAAATGTTCTCCATTATGAAGAAACCAGCTTCTTTTATAATCAAAATAAATTGACCAACTTTTCATATCAAGTCCTAAAATGATAGAGAAGAGTATTATTATGCAAGCATATATGCTATTTTTGTCATAAATTTAACTCAAAGGGTATGTTCATCACTAGGAAAACGTTTACAACATGAACCAAAAGGTTATCTTGATTTTTTAAATACTAACGAAGACGGAAAGTAGTTAATTTTTTTTAATAAACATAACATATTCGACGGACTCAAATTCAAGCTATTTGATGGATTATTCTATAAGTCAGTTTTCATTATTACCATTTACGTAATAACTAATATTTTACATACAGATAGCTAACCTGAAGGTCCTAGGTTTAATTCTCATATTAAAATGAGATAGTTGTTCAATACTTCTGGGTTTTCAATGATTTTTTGAAAGTCAGTTACATTCGTAATATCTATTTTAAAATTTAGGTGATCATCAGTTTTCATTTCTAAATACGTGATTTAACAAAACTTTAATATTTGCTAATTATTAGTGACCATCTATTCAGTAAGTAACCTAGAAACCGTTGATTCAGTTTCTTATGGGTATCCTTACAGGATGACGAAACATTTAAAACACTGTGAACAAATGAATGAATTGCTTCCTCTTAAAGATATTTAATAAACTGAAAAAAACAGATGACATTTTAACAGCATTTCTTGGAACTGAACAATTCTTAGACGATTGAATCACTAGAAATACACGGAACTATAGTTATAAGTAATATTTCTATTCTGCATAAATATATACAAACAGTACTAGTCAACTTGAAATTTAACTTTACTCGTCGAATTCATTACTTATGATAACATTGACTATTGTCGAATGATACAGTTGACTAGAATATTGACCTCTTTTGATTAATGACTCATCATATTTATATCTTAAGATAATACAAGTTACTTCTTTTATACCATCGTTATTGTAGTTGATGAAATGAATTTATGACCGTGATATAAAGTATACTTATTTTATAAAATAAGATGTTTTAAAATCATCTAGTAATAAATTTAACTTAATTTACATCCATAATGATATTTACGAATGAAGAAATTTCATTGAAGAATTGTGTATGTATGCAAAATTCAATTTATGAATCTTTTTCTTATTTTGAAATACTTCTAAAATCAACAATTTATATGATCACTTAATCTGTTGCTAATCGATTATTTCTTAGTAACTGATCTTAATACTCTGCTACACTGTAAGGATTAACTGATGATCCAAAATGAACTTGTCATTAGAAAAGTTGTTGAATCAAACTTCTTTTAATCTTAAAAACCCTACTTATTATAAATTGATCAATTTATTGTAAGTAGGGTCTCAAACTTGAATCTGAATTAATCGTATTTAAAAAGATAGAGGAATTGATCAATAGACTATTACTATTAGATATGAATTAACGATAGGTATGGAGTCCATGATGTAAGTTAGTTCCTATTCAGAAATTGTCAGTTTGGTATACATACATTCCAGTGATGACCAAATGTAAATCCTCGATTTCACTGATAACCACATTTTAATTTCAATAAAACTTTTAACTAAACCCAATATCGAAGTAATCCGTTCCGAATGCAAATATACAACCGTTATTACTAATAATCAGATGACCCATATTTTTTAAAACACTTCTGTTGTAACAAGTTATTGGATCATGGAGTTCATCAAATGTTATTTCTTCTAAATAATATATGTAAAATAGTCTTACTAAATTGAGTGAAACATTAAGGGTTAACAGTGAATATACATTTTGCCCAATATGATATTTTAATCTTACCCTTTGTCTAATTTTAACTACTAATAGATATTGGCATAATAATGTTCAACTATGTCTCTATTAATTATATGAATATAATAATAGGATTTCTGATCCCACTTATGCGTAACTATACCAGCTTTTTAGATGTTAATCGAACAAATAACTAAGACGTATAATCTTCGAATATCTTGTTTAGGTAGTGTATCAGGTGTGACTTCAATAGCTTATTGGTAACATCTCAAACTGTGACACTGGCTAGAGTTAAGTATCACCTCCCACAAGATATCAGGTGTACATTACAAATAAATGTTAATTACCGCAAAGGATGGATCTTTGAAGTACCTTAAGCCACAATAAATTGATAATTCGTTGTCAAAAGCTGTTAGTATATAATTTGTATAACAATACATTAAATAAATATTTACTTAGAAAGATAGGCAATTTATATTAAGGATTCAAAACCATAATATTTATAAACTAAGGTAGCACTTTCAAGATCATACTGTTTCACTGTTGCACATTTTTGTCTTACATTAAATAATATTTTTGAACTTGAGATGGTTTTGTGGAGATTAGCATTAAATTTAGTTGATTGGATTCGTCACAAATTGGTGTTGACAGGATGCCATTGGAAACCAGGGAGCACTGGACAGCTATTTTGTTTCCTGCATGAAATTACACAGCAGTGTGCACCATAGATTTCGCTCCCCAATAAGAGCTTAAGGTTGGCGAGCGTTGAGGAGTTCCGTACTGGAACAAAACAGCTATCCAGTGCTCCCTGGTTTTCAATGGCACTCTGTCAACATCAATCTGTGATGAATTTGATCCACTAAAATATTGTAGTTATAAAACATTCCTATTCCTACATTCTATATTTTATGCATTTGCAAACTTTATTTTTACAATCTGGAGGTAATTTTTACATAAACATCCTATTAATTGGATAAACCTTACGAAACCTAGGAGCACTATATGATTAATTTATATAAGTTAAAAGTGGGAATCATTAAATTCTGATTTGATAGCTTAGATGCATACATATTCGACCTGAGATCTGGAATGTTCATATTTGATTATGTGTAGTACTTTCTGGTTTATCACTAACTCCCTTTATTTAGTAGATATTTACAATGAACATCTATTTTAAATGGCATATTTGTTTAAATTTCTCAAACGTCTTTTTCGTAGCATATAAAAACAAGATTAATAAAGTCACAAGAATGAATCATGAAGTCTATTTGATTAATACAGTTATTTTCTTACTTTCTATCCTTTCATTTTAATAAAATAATAAGAATGTGGGAAGTTCACTTCATTATTCACTTTCTGTTTACATTTTCATTTGCTAATAAAGGTACTTAACTATCACGCTACATCAAGTGATCAATTTGAATGAAGTCTGTACTAATATTGAAACGATAATAATAACAAATTAATGAAGTGACAAGATTTTCTAATCAATGTGATGTAGTTGATGATGACGATGATGATGATACAATCTTTTTGGATATGAGAATATAAATCTAATTTACTGATGATTCATTCATTCGAAACTAATCGTTTTCAGACAAAAGTAAAACAGGTCAAAATGATGAAAATCAAATTAAAATTTCAGTCAAAATAGCAATACATGAAAACGACATTTTGGGCATTTTCGACAGTCAGCAAGAACTACTAATAATAAAGAGAATATTTGACGGAAACTTAAACAAATTTACATAAACTATTGGGCAATCTAACGTGAATATCCCTTCGATTCAATTGGCGATAAGTAAAAATTAAGGAAAGAAAGTTACGAATGTCAAGATGAAGAAGAGAGAAAAATATGTTCGCAAAATTTTCTGATTATTAAACAGTCGTATACGTGAACTTAAGTTATGATCAAATAATGAAATCTGTTAGCTATTCGGTATATGTTTACTTCTTTTTCTGTCATTTAGTGTAAATGACACGAATGAAACACTTTTAGTTCGCTAACAAATAATAAGACTAAATTCTTAAGTGCATTCTTCATCAGTTAAATCAAGTCGATGTATTTTTGTATCGATATAATTAAAGCGAATCTGCGTGTCTAGGGAATCAATGAGTCATTATTATTCGTTAGAAAATGAAGTCGATTAAGTTCTTCATATGACTGACTGAATTATATAAATATAAGTAGTATACATATACATTTTATTGATGCTATTAACAATGTTTGTTATTGTTGATGATGTGAACAAGGATGCTGAATCATCATATGAATTTGAGCAGAACTTAATTCCCTTTTTTTTTTAGGTATTTTCCCTTTCTTTGTTTCTTGCTTTTTTTTTCGTAGGAGGCAAAATATTTTTTTGTTCTGTTTTCCCAACAACAAATTACATCTCAATTATTTTTTTCTAGAAATAAAAATATGAAAGTATTTTTCGAAATTAATTTTTTTCTAGGTGATTTTTGTCATTCTTCTGCTCTTTTATGATTATTTATTAAGTTTCATTCTCCTAAATATGAAAAAATAATTAATTTTAAAATTATTAATCTATTCTATATCATTAAAAACATTTTTTATATCTTAGAATCAAATAGACGCCATATTAATGAAATGCGCTACTTCAGAATAATGAATCTGTAGATTCATAATAGGCGGTTACTTATTATCGAGTAAGTAATACATAAAATACGTAGATGAATAGTTTCAATTGGAGTGTTGTAGAGATAGTCAATTGTCAATCCTGATATCATAAATTGATCTGAATCAGATAACCATTGATTAACTGGAAGCAGTGGACAGCTGTTTTGTCGTAGTATGGGACTCTTCAGCAGTGCGCATACACGACCCCATCAGGGATCGAACTCAGGACCCTCTATCTCCGAAGCGAATAGGTTCTTAATTGGACCACTGAGCCAGCTCCTAACGGTTGATATTTCAAATTCAGTCAATTCGTGATACGTTCGCGTGACCCCATCCATCTGTGGGTAACTGCCCCACACTCGACACGGTTAAATAGTTACTTGTGGATTGTATGATAAATCTAATATTTAGTCAATAGACATTCATGATCAATTATTTGGACTGAAAATTTAAAATTATGATAGGTAGTCTAACTTTTGATTAATAATTTTAATATTAGTTGAGGTGGGATAGCGGTTACTTTAAAACAGATCTGAAATACTTCATTCTCTTAATGCGTATCAAATAATAATTGGGCACGTTTTAAAACCTCAAACAAGTAACATATAGAATAATTTGTAGATTTTTTTCTTCAACAGAAATACTTTGTTTTCCTATTATGATGTATGTGATGAGGTTCAAATCAATAACCTCTGCACCATTTAAACTTATATTAATTCGATTTGAATTTTATCTATTCTCTGAGGGAACAATTTAAACTAAGTTGCGAAACGTGAAGAGGTCTAGTAGTTATAAACTCGAATACTGGATAAATGATTAAGTATTAGCCAATAACTCAAACATTTATTATCTTTATGATATAAACACTAGACTACTTATTATTTTAGGTGTAAGTTAAAATACCATTATACCGAATAATTACAAATATAATGATGACACCAGTAATAAATTGTTGTTTATACTTAACCTAATGCATTTATTATCACACTGTGGTATGTAGGGATTTTATTAACCTATTTGGTAATATTATCAAACAGTTTAAACACATAGATGTAACTAAGAATCAGTAATGGTGTTTACGATGATCGTATCACAGCCCTTCCTGTTAGCGCATTAAACTTAGACCACACAATCGAAATTCGATGGTACATGTAGTGGGTGAAATTATGGAAGTGTAATTCAGTCTGCTTATTTCTGTTCACAAGCGAACAAGATTACTTTTCTAAAATCAACTAATCAATTTGTCATTTCCTTTTATGCAAAAATTTAGCAAAAGGTAATATAATATTTAACAATAATATCAATAATAAGCTAAGTAATTATCAATTTATGCAGGTCTATGTGCGATTCCCTGGCACAGTCGTTGGTGTGCACTGCTGAAGAATCTCTTGCATGGACGAAACAACTGTTCGGTGCTCTCTAATCATTTGCGGTACTTAATTAGCATCAATCTTTGACAAACACAAACAACTAAATGTAATACTTATCTCCATAAAGCAACCATGATTCAATTAGGTCTGACAGTTTAAAACAAACTTTATTAATGTGAATATACATCGTGTGATTTAAAGTTTTACGGGATTGTACGACATATCATTTAATCTGTGGTTACTGAATAAAGAAGGATGGAATTAAGCGTCGTTTTTAATTTTATAAAAGTAATGAAAAATTCATATACAAAATTTGTCGTTCTTTCACAGTAAAGATAACAGGATACAATATTTGACAGACAATTGTTATCGAACAAAAACTAAACAAGGTGTTCAGTAAAAATTCAAATGAAGTAAATGAAGTAAAACTTACAACTTTTGAAGGTAGTCATTCACACATAAGGTAATCAAAACAGGATATTTTGCAGCTTGTAAATTAACTGTACAACTCATTTTTACATAAAGTAGGCAATGATGATGTTAATAAATAACAGGAAAATCTTCACAGTTAAATCACTAAGCTCAATGAACACAACCCAACAGAACACCTATGATACAATATCTTATTAGTGCTCAAGCTTATTAATTTTTAGTTAAAACCAAGTTGGTTTACTGTTTATTAAACATGATTTTGTTTAGTTTCTATGAAAAGAAAAGAGCGGATGATTAATGATTACTCTGAGTTAATTGGTTTATTTTACCTCTGCATACAGCACAGCTTGTTTATCTCACAGGCAAATATTTCAAAGCTATGCATTTCAACTTTTTGTTATATGTAAAAGACTATTTCAATATACTACTAGCTATTACAAAAGTATTTTTAAATTCTTAGCAGATCGCGATAAGAGCAGCGTTTTTCTAACTGTTAGTTTGATTTAAAAATCATAAATTTTCAATTTTCAAGGTGTTATAAACATGTAATAATTTAATGTAAATCATCCCCATTCAACACATCATTTTGGTACCGAATGCTTTGGGCTATGTTCATGGTGCATTTATAAATATATAATTAATAGCATAGGATCGAAAGCCTAAACAACTGAATTTCAATTCAATAAAAGAAATTTATTAGATTGACCGTGAAGCATAAAGATGCTTCAGTATAATTAACTATAATGCTGAGGTACATATGCATTTGGGTAAGCAATCGGTTGGAAGTTATGAAATATCCGTAAAGTGACCAGTGGTAACTAATTCATTTTTTGAGTGATAATGATGAAATTGTACTTCATAATTGTACTTACATAATCAACTTTTATAGAATGTTTAGTAATTTCGTAACATAAAAGCGATGATTATAGAAATGAATAAAATTATTACAGATGAATAAACATCCATAGAATTTCAATATATTTTGAGTAAATGAAGGTTTCATATAGTATAACATCATGTTTATTTCCTTTTCGTATTTTCATCTCATTAACTTAGTATCATTTAACTTACTCATTTACAAATGTAAACGAGTTATTTTCTCAATATTTACGTTACTTATGAATAAAATGAACAACACATATACACATACATTGATGCTCTTTCATTTCGTTTAGTAGTAATAAGGATAATTAGATACAGAAAAAAAGACAAAATGCCTCAAGGGGAAATTCACACAATAAATAGACTTAAGAAGAAATTGCGAAGAATATATACAATTAAATGAGACAAAGAGTTACTGATAGTGTATATGTGAGTATCTTGTAAAAATAGAATACGTTCAATAATGCTACATCACTATATTTGTAGCCAATTATTCACTTTCAAGAAATTGTTATGAAGTCAGTAAGAAACATTATTATCTGCATTTGTGCCCATTTACCTATGGTGTATTTTACTGTTAATTTAAAAATTAGAACTAAGTTCTATTCATTTCTTTTCATCTATTTATTTCACTTTTCTCATTGTAAAACCGAAGTATCTAAACAAATACTTTCCTCCTCAGTAATAGTTATGGTTATATTATCAAATAATTTAATGTTTCTAAAACTTCATAATATGTTTTTACAAAATTACATTTCATAAATTATATAACTCACCAAGCATTATTTCTTTATTACAATCATATCTAGCTATACCAAATGCTGGTTGCCCGCCAGGATCACAACGATCTATAGTGAATTCCCAGTAGTGCACACCTCTTGATAAACCAGTTGAACCAAGAATTACTCTGTCTTCAGACAACTGACTAGTAACAGTTCTATTTCCATTCGTAAGTAAAATTTCAGGTACAGAAGTATTAATATCCAAATGAAACCAAGTAACTAATACAAAGGGAAATAAAATATTTAAAAATGCATTAAATTCTTCTACTCAGAAATTAATGTAAACTAGCATTCTAAACAAGCAAATGTCAAGCTGACTTCTATGAATGTTACTGGTACTCTAAATTGATATACAACTAAAGATCTGCTAGCCAGAAGACATGCTAATAGTATAGGAATGAAGTGGGTTTCTTTATCTCATTTGTTGTTTATCGGTAACGTCCGATTTGTTGTGATAAACTGCTATCTTCGAATTGTACAGTTCACAGGGTTAAGTATTTATTATCAACAGCAATGATTCTGTAGTATAGTGTACTGTTTATAATGTATTTTGTTGATATGTAACCTGGTACCATGACTAATTGCATATATCTGCTGATTTACATGTTTTTGCATGTTTATTACACTCATCAACGATATCAAAAAACAGATACTTCAAATATGTTTACTTTGACATCGTTTACCTTCATGAATATGCAAAATTTACAAAAAATATCTATAAAAATATACATAAATTACAGTTAACTTTCATTTTCTGAAATCACTTATACACTACTTATTTTTTCACATTTAAAATCACTTTACAATAAACTTAGAGAAATTAAATATCACAGAAAGAAATTGAAAAATGTATACATCTTAATTTTGAGACAAATACATTTCTATGAACATTTATATTTCAAATTGTTCTTGGTCACATTGTAAAGTGATGCTTTTTTACATCATATAAACATGAATAATATGAAAATATGAATAAGTAATAAATATATAAAATTAAAAAAAATTAGATATTGAATGATTTACATGACATTTTATTATACTGATTCATCATTTCACTTTTATGTTAAAGGTTTTATAATAAAATTTCTAGATAATGTCAAAATACTTTTACTTAACTGATTACTTAGTGTTTATGTAAACAAAGTACCATTTGATTTTTTTTTTGTTATTTATGCATTTTTATATTCTACTATTATGGTTCGTTTTTTTCTTAATATGGATTAAGCCAATACGATTGTTGTGAATGAAAATATTATGTTAGATAATAAAATTTGTGTTTAATCTTTTGAAAATAAAAAAAAAAGCAAACACCAAGTATAAAACACATTTGTAAGTAGTATGTTTATATTCTAGGAAAAAAATAGTATCATCGATATAATAACCATTATATGATGTATTATGTTTTTATCACCAACTATGTACATAACTGTGATGATTTATTTCCTCCTTGAAATTATATAGTTTATCACATTCAGTGCACTTGCTACTGATAATAAGTTAGATATTGGAGTGTTGGAATCCTATAATTTTTTTTATTTCCTTATTAAATGGTTTATTATTGACTACTGATGCAACCGTCAATACCGCTTTGGATTATGAGATTCATTGATGATGATTATCATTAGGATATTGACAGTTAGATATATCCAATTCAAAATAATGATTGTACATCTTTCTATAATTTGAATGACTTAGGTATTAAACTTAATCTTCATTATTTCTAGAAAGAAAGGGTTAGAGCTTACTTTTCTTTATTTAACACAGTCAAATCACTTATGATATTGATGGAGAGTAAATCGATTTTTTTATTTTATTTAAAATGAAGTAGTTTTACTTGTGTGCATAGCTGGTGTTGAAAAGATTTTTATACTGATGATATGACTACATGAACCTAACACGAGGTCCTGAGACTAGATTTCTTATTAACTGACAATAAGTAGCAAGTCAACTTTAATTTTAATGAAATTAAAACCCACTGCAAGAGGTATCGTAGTCAAACATTGCGTCATCGAACTAGTTGAGCAATGACTAATCTTCCATAGTCATCAAAACGGCAGAATTTGATAAGAGGTAAAGACCAAAGAATATGACATTGGTTGCTATTCAGTAATCGTTTAGTAGGTATGCTAATAATGTCATTTTTTTACGGAATTCCTTATTCATAAATAGGCAATTACATGAAAAAGTGATATCTTCACATATGGCTGTTTATGAATAGGTGCAATCATTACACTTACATTTAGAGTGACCAGATATATAGTGTTTGTTCATCATCTAAGTTGGTGTAGCCGAACGATAATCGTTAAAATTTGTCAAAGCTTTTACCTACAAGATTAGTAAACATGGATTCCACGAAATGAAGTACCATTAGTCGAATCCTTCCAATGATCTTCAACAAACGACTGCGTATAAGTGAGATAAAAACACGTACAGGTAGGAATTTAATTGACAAGGAAGGCTGCTTTGAGGTTATATTACCCTGTGAGTCCATTACAATAAATTTTTAAGTTGATTACTAATTAAATCTTGATTTAGGCGCACCTTTGTAGGACTTCCCGCAACTTAGTCAATGAATCGTTATCTGAATCAAATTTACTGGTGCAACAAGATTACTGAGTCACACAAACTACTGCTAACTAATTTTTGTTTATTCATTTTTGGCTCACAGGATTGCACAATTATCTAGCAGTACTTCTGCAAATATTTGTCATATAAGTAAATTAATATCATCTAGATGTATTAACTAAGCAAATAAAACATATTTTGTTAGACCACATAACATTCCTGCAGATATATTTCACCAGAGAGCGTTTTTATCTTAAACTAATAAAAACTAGAGAGTCGTTGAGAAGCGGAGAATACTGAATAGCTACTTAGTTGCAGATCTTATGACAAACTGAATTACATGGTAAGAAAGTATTGTTTCTGCAAGATTACTTTATTTCACGCTGTAAGTTTAATCAATCATAGTCGATCTAAGAAATTCAGATGAGCGAACGAGCCATTCTGTGGCATACGCCTTTCCTACCAATTAACTAGTCACTAGTTAGTAATAATAAACTGATACTTTGCCAGTGAAGGTTAGAGTTCAGGATTAGTGTCTATGTTTAAGGTGACCATTAATTCTTATTATATGGTTCAAGGGTGGAGTTACGGATAATAGTGATTTGAATGTCCCCATCAACTTACTACAATTTTTAGCAAGTATAATTAAAAGAATTCTTCTCCTTTACAAGTTTCAAGTTTTTCAATTACATACAAATATTCAATTTTTAATTGATCAGTTTTGCATTTCCTAGTTTGGTGTTAAATGTCTAATCATGAATCAGTAAACCTCTTCACTAAGCCAAAATTCAATAGTTCACATTATTAACTTAATCCCGATTTTTCATAGAGAGACTAATATCCATTATTAATGATAAATATCTTTCACTATAAGTGAATATAAAAACATAAGTAATTTTCCAAAATTACCGAAGTGACTCATTGAAAACTTAATCTTTAATGATTACATAATCATTATTACTTTATACACTAGATTGTGTTGAATTAGTCAATCAAATTCAGTGGAATTTCGAACCCTCATTCTAAAGTATTTTAATGATTTTCATTGTTAGAAACACTTGAAAATCATGATAAATTCATTATGAATTAGAATTTTCTTTAAAATGTTAATAATGACTGCCATTACTATATATTTTCGTTTTTTGTTTGTTACTTTCATTGAGTACAGTAATACAATGAATAGATGCTTACACTTCTTGAAATATAACATTAACGAAAAAATAAAGTAAACAATCTTTTACAATAGAAGAAAAAGGAATGAACAAAACACTAAACTGGAAGTATTAATTGAAGCAACTTCAAAGAATTATGAAGAAGCTTTCAACAATTCACTTAGATGAAATGATTTAAATGTATGTGTCTGTAGAAGATGTAAATGAAGAATAAATAACTTTTAGGTACAATGAAAATTATGTTTTCAATTTTAAGTAGTTTACAAAGTAATTCGACTATTTAAAAATGTATTTTTTTTCTTTTCTGTAAATTGAACAGGTATTTTATGTGGAGTATTTTTTGCATAAAAGAAGAAACTATTAAATGAACTAAAGTTCTTTAGTTGTATCTCCTCAATTGACAATATGGAATTGAAATATGATATGAAATTAAAATTGGCTTAAAGTTTAACTCTTCGTGAATTTATATATTAGTGTTATAGTTATAAGGATTTAGTACTGATCTTATAATGTAAAATATTCATCAAAACTTATTGATCAAGGTTCAACTAATTTTCATTACGTATGTTAAGGGATACAATGTTTTAAAATTCTACGTATACACATATATTAGAAAACATTTACATATGTATACGTATACACTCAAAACTTCTAAAGATTTCAGTACTAGAACGAAATAGCTTTCCAGTATTTTATAACATCAAATTTAACTTTAACAAACTCTAGAACATCCAATTATATACAACAGGTTATAAAGCTCCAGCTTCTAATGGTTTTTATTAACATAATCTTTGCTGAACGTATATAGTAAACACTATGATGGAAAAAAAGTGCAAGTAAATAAACGTAGGCTATCAGGATATAAATTTAATAGCAAATTATTTCTTTCCTTAAGTACTAATAATATGTTATCAGTTTTAAATTCTTCTTTCTTAGTTGTTATGTTTAAATTTAAATAGATGTAAGCAATTTAATTTAGGATCATAAAATTGCACTTAATAATTATAGTTCAAAATATCTATAAGGTAAATCATTATTGAATATAACAAAGTATTAAATAAATGATTCAGTCTACTTAACTGTATCCGTCATTGATTGATGTCGGTTGGGTACCAATGAAAACCATGGTGCACTGAATGGTAATTTCGTCCTATAATAGGACCTCTCAGCAGTACTCACCCTCGATTCTGACAGAGAATCCGACTCAATGCCTTTAGATCTCACAATGATCAACTAACTATATGCACTACTAAACTAACTTCCAGTGACTTAGTTCTTTTAACAATTAAATAACTATTCGTTTGATAAATTTAAATGAAACAAAAAATTCAAATAAAATATAGGAGTAGTAATTCATATTTATCCTGAAGTATTTTCAAGTCAACATAGGGTTTGAAGTAGACTTGGTTATTTCCTTTTTAGTGAAATTAAATGGATTGATCACTGTAAAATAATCAACTTATTGTTGTTTCATTCTCGGTTACATAAGAATGCTATCTATCACTTTTATAATGTATCTATTAAGCTAAACGATCTTAGTTCACTACAAACTTTGTTTAGTGTTCAGCAATCGAAAAATGATACACTGCTCATTAAAAAAGTGATGTTTCATATAAAACAGAAAAAAACAATATTCTTTGTTTGAGATCTTTCATAATGATAGTTGTCACATCTATGACTGCGATATATATAATATATATATATATATATATATATATATATATATATATATGAATCCTTGAGGCGAAATCAATTTCATCCGCATTGTATAGGTATGGTTTTAGGAATTTATAACAACATTGAACTTGACTATCCATTGCTTTAGTTTTCCGAATTGAGGCTAAATGTGAACATATGTGATCTTGATTAGTGACTTTAGACAAACGATACTCTGTAAAGCATCAATTGTTGTATACAAATTCTCATTACAGAATCTGCCATATTACAGTTGATTTTTTGATTTAGACTGTAATTAAATCAAACCTAACACATATGATGGTCCCTTCAGTAGTTAAATTTAGTAACAAAATGTCTTAGTAAATTTAAAAGAAATTGAGTAATCCGTTTGAATTTTATAGAATATAGAATTTGTAATAGTATGTACTGTCTGCATAATTTTACTTAAGAGTGTACACAACCAACTTACCATAAAATGTGCATAGTAATGCTCAATTCAATATAATATGCATTACTTTAGTACATATTAAATGCAAAAGATTATGAAAAATACAAGCCTTAAATGGAAATATAATTTAAACTACCTAAATTATTTGTCATTCCTACTTAATTACTTTCATATTTCACTCGAACTACTAAATTCACTATAAAATGAATTTACAAATAAACTTGATAAACTACTTACAATCAGATGTCTGTAGACAAATTCGTTCACTGTATTGACTTTCACCAGCTTGATTGTGAGCTTTAACACGAGCACGATAGACAGAACGAAAATGTAAACCTTCAACAGTGCACATTGTTTCCACACCACGGTAAACTTTCTATATATTAAACAAATAATATGAAAATATAGTACATTATAGAAATATTATGAAATCATTTACATGAATTGTAAATAAGATCTTGTAACCAAATAAAAAAACTGAACATTTTTTCCAAAAAACTATCATAAATATAACTATATTCATATTTCGTTAACAGTATGTTACTCAAACAAGTTCATTAACCAATTAGTGATTCCACGAATCTCATACTTTAAATATACTACTAACATATCACTAAACAAAAGGAAATTAAAATAATGAAAAAACACTTAAGTTAAATTTATCAGATAATTATAATTTATGAAACATTTAACTGTCATTGTCTACAATCCAATTCAATGTTGTAAACTTTTAAAAATAAAGTCAAACAATCAGTCAGTGTAATCTAAACTCTAAAGATATCTAAAATAAGTTATTTCACTAAAAATAATCAAAAAAGAGTAAAAGCTTGATTTTAATGAAGGCTGAGTTTGATTTCATACTTTTGAAAGAGTTAAATAATTACTGTACAGTCGTTTTGTTCTGATGAGTGACTCCTAAAAAGAAGATACACATGTCCTGTTAGGAGTTTGAGTCTAGGTACTTCAGGCTCTCTAATGAACTCTTAACCCTGAGACTAATGAATCCGGATCTAATAGAAAACATTTCTTAATTCAATCGAATTGCGACATTGCTTATTATCATTGTTAGGTAACTGGTACACATCTCACATGATAGAACTACACTGACCACGTATAATCTAGATCAGGTAGTGATATTGAATTTGAATTTCACAATGTGCACAACACCTTTATTAATCAGTCCTAACTCCCCAGTGATCAATTTCAAGTGGTAATTCTGTAGCTCTCTTCAAGTGTTAACCAATGAATGCTGTTTCAGTGGTCTAAAGGATCTAGCGTCTACCAAGAAGCGTGAATGTTCAGCTGTACGGTAAATAGGACCTAACACACATTACCTTAGACAAAGCTGATAAGTTGTATAACCTTGTTTAACTATGCTTAGTCAAGTGGCGAATATTCCAATTGCCTCTTCTTTGTTAACAACTAAAACCGTTCTGACGAATGAACTAATTGTGAAATTCTCTTATATGATGTTGTGAACCTTTTAGTTAACATATGGCAAGTTGTAGATTTTCCTATAGATAAATTATATTTTACAAAGTGCATTTAATTTTTGCTTCAGCTGTCAGTAAATCCGGTTGAAAATAGAATATTCCGTTTGAATAGCCTATGTCCATATTTCATTAGATCCACAAATTACTGTCTGATACAATCACATACCATAATTTAATTTTCAAGAAAATAATTATATAATAAACACAGTACTAACGAGAACCTCATACTCTGTAAGTTAGCTCTATCACGCAAAATTATATTTTCCCTGAGACAGTTGAAAATTGACAAGTATCCTTCCTGTGTTATCACCAATTTGATATCATGAATTGGTCTTAATTAGATAATAAATGGTCATGTAGCAGCAGTAGGTCAGCTATTTTGTGCAAGATGAACAATGGTTGTTTAATTCAGAACAATTCGTGATATTAATTTGATATTCAACAATCTCTACAACACCTGATTATCACCAATTGCTTGTGTAAATTTATATATACCAACGGAAGCCGCCACAACGGTAGAAAGGACAAAAATGTCTACCTAAGATTTCACAAACATGAAACGAAAAATCTACGATTTGGAGGAACACAAGCATTTAATGATGCGCTCACCGTCTGATTGATACAGGACACTAGATTAATATTTTTGAATCCTTAAAGTGTTCAGTAGATAGAAAACTTCAAATCTGATAAAATATACTGAAGATATCTGAATTAGACACTCGTAACCAACCTTGTGTCTAAAAGGAAACAATTATCAGTTTTTCTTTAAGTGTGAACTTAACTAGTATTTCATTACATCATTGTTATTATTATTTCTTCAAATTAACTTTATTTCATTATGTCATCATCCCTCCGCTTCAGATCGGTGGCAATTCGTTGCTTCACTGTTTGTGTTGTTAAATCCAACCCATTTAATTATATCATCATATTACATTTTAATTTTAATGATTCTGCTTAATTCATATTTATCTCAAACTGTAATATCTTCTTTTAGTGTCGTATACATATTTCCGCATCCTATTCAATATCTGAATTATGTTTATATGTCTACGATGCTTACATAATCGGAATTTTAACTAATTTCAACCATCCTCATAAGTATGCTGAACTTCATCTCAATTAGTAATTTTTTAAGCACTATTCCAGATTATTTGTAACTGATTAGAAACCATCGAAATAAAACAAATTCATCTTATTCTACAGAAGTAATTGTCATCGTCTTTTTCTACAAATTGACATAGGGAACAATGTATATGAAATTATATAATGCATTTACTACCAGTAAAATAATGTATTATCATGCTCAGAGTAAGCAACTTACACTTATCAATGATAACAACTAATTTACTTAAATTATACATCTATCGTGTACTTCTTAATTATGCATTAACTACAATAAACTTCAAACTCTAATGACATTGTTCTAATGATTAATTCATTTTAAGAGTAGTTTACGTGACATTGTTCTACGTGAAATATAGAAAATTTAATTTAATAAACTATTTGGTTTAACCCTTTTCCAAAAAAATCAGTTAATACAAATTATGATATTTTGATGAGAGTAAAATGGGAATTATATTCACTTCATTTCTATGTATTAATAGAAGTTTACAACTAAACTGATAACAATCATGAGGAATTATAATTAATAGCTAATTCATAGTAAACAATTAAGTTATAAAGAAAGTGAAATTATTTAGATAAGTAAACAACTACAGAAAAAAAATGTTATTTTGTGTTTACAACTAAACATCTAACTTTGCCCATGGGCGTGAGACAAAATAGATATGTACATATAACTGTATCTGATTGCCTAAATATGTATATATTCGAATATATTCGAATACTAGAAAATACTAACATAATTTAAAGGACATCAATAAATTAACGAAATTGGATTTTCATTCTCACGATGACACCTAATACCATGATAAATCAAATGATACTCGAATTTTATTATTTTCCAATAAGTTAGTAGGTGGATTCTCCTATGATCCCCTCCACTTATGATGATTGAATTTAGGAAGTATAACGTAATAAACTAAGATAACAAAGATTTTCGAAACATGTTATTCAGTTATCTTAATAAAAATCTGATAAAAATGTAATATGATTATCCCATAATAGGACAGTTAAAACTAGATTTTGCAAAAATAAAAAGTGAACATATCATTCACCTTTTAAAATCAAATTAACCAGCAAACAAACATTTTTCTAATAAACGTCTAGTTTCTGCACATTTATGAATACTAAAACACGAACACTTTCTGGGTGAAGGTTCGACTTTGTTCAGCTACTATATTTCGCAAGGCTGTTTGCTCTCGCCTTTCCTCTTCCTTCTAGTGGTTGATTGGATCATGAAAACCTCTACATCTGAGGGGAAGCAAGGAATTCAATGGACAAGTAGAATGCAACTCGATGATCTGGACTTCGCGGATGATCTGGCACTTCTATCCCATACACAACAGCAAATGCAAGTGATGACAACGAACGTAGCAGCAACCTCAGCATCAATAGGCCTGAACATACATAAGGGAAAAAAGCAAGATCCTCAAATTCAACACAGGGATCACCGACCCAATTGAACTTGATGGTGAAACTTTGGAAGAAGTGGATACCTTTACATACCTGGGGAGCATGATCGATGAACAAGGAGGATCCGATGCAGATGTAAGGGCAAGGATTCGGCAAAGCAAGGGCAGCATTCCTACAGTTGAAAAATATATGGGTGTCCAAATAACTGTCTACCAATCTCAAAGTTAGACTCTTCAACTCGAACGTCAGAGTCAGTTCTTCTGTATGGAGCTGAAACATGGAGAACTACTGCAAACACCCTCAGGAGGGTACAGATATTTATCAACAACTGTCTACGCAGAATATTGAATGTCTGTTGGCCGAAAACCATCAGCAACAGCCTACTTTGGAAGAGAACAAACCAACTTCCAGCTAAAGAGGAAATCAGGAAACGACGTTGGAAATGGATAGGACATACATTGCGGAAATCATCAGACTGTATCACCAGACAAGCACTAACTTGGAATCCTGTTGGAAAACGGAAAAGAGGAAGGCCAAAGAACACCCTGCGTCGAGAACTGGAAGCAGACATTAAAAGGCTGAACAGTAACTGGAGACAGCTGGAAAAGATTGCTCAGGACAGAGTTGAATGGAGACTACTTGTGAGCGGCCTATGCTCCTCCGAGAGGAGTAACAGGCGTAAGTAAGTAAATAAGTATCCGTTTAGCTTCTTCTTTAAGGCTAATTACATTAAACAAATGACATTATAAGTTAACCACTAAGTTCCTGAACATAATGTTGGATTAAAGGATGATAAAATAAAATGTCGTCGATATTGATCGAAAAGTCGATAAGAAGGTAACTTTTGATTTTATTTATGAAATTCCACCTAACCTATCCAATGGTATAAATTTTTTCCCAGTTGATTTGCAAATGATTTTAGAATCCACTTATGTAAACCCAATGTTTGCATCCTTAATGATCTGTATGATATATTTCCTATCCGAACCATTTGCATAATTTTAATCTTATAGTCAAATTTATCATTTCCTTCATTATGCTTACGTAATTTGTTTCATTAATTAACTGACTGAATAACTATTTTATCTGTTCTAATATTATAGCATTATTATTGTCTAGAAATGCACTGCTAATTGACTTTATTAATTATAATTCATTGAATCTTAGTTAAAAATAGAATCTAGATGAAAAGGTACATTATTACACACAGTTTACACTTTGATTGCATGAATGAATGTACTTGATTCACTAGAATTTATTAGTAATGTTGATTAAAATAACCACTGAGATATAAAAACTTTGTGTTACATTATATAAAGAAGAAGAACCTGTCGACAAGCTTTTATGAAGTAGTTTAATGATGACATGTAAAAATACGCCAGTGATCACTCCTGTAAATATTTTATTGTCATTGGTGATTATGAACCGAATTAAACAAATCTGAAGTGTTTTATTTACCAAATTAAAATATCTCGTGTACGTGCACCAGTTACAGTATTCTGGTGGCTGAACTTAGATTCTAGATTGCTTTAAGTAATAACAAGCATTGAAATATTTGCTGTCAAGTGGTTTTTGATCATAGCTCTACAATGAAATAATTATCTGTATTTTACAACAATATAGTGAAGGAAGTGGTACTGTTACAAAACACTATTGCATTTTCTCAAATGTCCGGGTAAATGATGATGAATTGTTAATCAGATACATGTAGAGTATGGAGTATTACCAGTGAGTAAAGTTTAAAACATTGTTTAATGAATGGTGAGTTACGTCATATCTAATAGGAGTTGTAAGACATAAACAGATGTGAGCTAACGATAACATTCAGGTTAACCAATTTAGCGTCTTCCTTAATTAATGTGTCAAATACAAGTATACATGTTTTGATGTTGTACCATAACCTTATGAAAAATGGTTTATTCGAAGCGATTTCTATAAACAGTTTTATTCTTGACAAGTTCATTCAATATCAATGCTGATTTGTTTGGTTATTCACCTTCATTAGGTAGGTCATGAATATTACTCTTTATAAACGATGCCATCGGAACGAATTACATCTTTTATTTTTACACAATTTATTGACCTCAATATTTGTCTCCTCGATCACGCGTAACTATTAATAATAAACATTTGTATCATGAGTTTCTTTTATTACGTTGTATGCGACCTGGCAATAAATATACTAAATAATTAGAATGTGTTGATTTGTCACGAACTAAAATTAATCAATCTCTGTTGTCATGTATGCATCCTGAGAGGATTGCCTCGATATAGAGATAAATCACAAGAATTGTTTAGGTTGGACAGCGCCTTACAAACACATTCTAATTATATATACTATACCTGTTGCATAAATATGGATATCTATACTCAGTAGTTTAGTGACGAAATAAACTGAATTTGAGTCCCGGTGTGAATATCAACACTGGAATATAGGTATATCCTTCTAACGAAACGTATGTAGGGCGTGACGTGCTCCCTGGATTTCACTTGGCAGTCACAATTCAACTCAAACAATATACTAAATGTATGAACTACCAATTACTCTACCTTCCTTTCTAATAACTCGTCATTTAATCATTTAACATTGTTTAACTTGTTTGACAGATTGATGTAATTGTAAAGTATATATGCATATTAGTATGAAGCCACGAAAAGACTAATTGATACTAATTATTTCTTTGCTTCGTCTTGCTTGAAACTAATGTAGAAAATTGTTATTTCATAATAGCTACGCTTTGTACAGTGAATGCGTTACCTGAGCTACCAATGTTATTGATAATCTCAAGAAATTCATGAAATATTTAATACTATATATATTGAAATAATCGAATAAATAAAATAACTTATTTCAAAGACTAGCAACGTATATCTTCATGTATCTAATGATATGTGTTCATCACAATTTGCTATCTATAATATGAAATAACTCAGCAAAATGAAATTCAACATAAATAGAATAATATTGTTAAGAAACGTTAATGATTGTAAAAACTTGTGACCTTAAATATTATGTAACAAAATAAACATAGTCGTAGATACTATTATAAACCTAATACGATTCTTTTCAGGAAAAAACTTTTCCGGATGTCTGTGTAACGACAACAATCAACATTGCCTAGTTGACGTAATGCATTTGTTTTTAACTATCAGACTCATTTCAGGCTGTACGCTTGGTTTAGTTTCTCTGTCAATCATCAATGTAATAAACTACTGAAACGTAAACTCATTCTTTTTAATAAAAAATAAAAGACATCTCCTGTAGCTTCCTATCCATTTGTTTCTAATAGTTACATCAGATTCTTATCATGAAAATGCTACTAAGTGAAACAACATTTTAGGTTAAAATTTTGTTACATTTCAACACAGCTAGCTGAGATCTTAGTCTGTTTTAGACATATGTGTAAACAATGCTAAAATATTGTTTTCTTGTATCTACCAATTACATTGGATTATTTAACAAGATGCTTGATTGATATTGAAAACTGATCAAATGAGTAATGGGGCGTCATCGATTAAGATGACTGAGAAATATGTTATGAATTCCTAACCACTACCTACTAGGATGAACAATATTAACTGGTATAACTGTAGGTTTCAAAGAAATATAAGAAAGACAAAATTAAGACATGGCAAATCATTGGCTGTTTTTCGTCATGATGATAAGTGCAGACTATTTATTTTGAGTTTATGTGATATCCTTAACTAGTTGAAGATGTCGAGTGATTCGGTCTAGGTTCAATTAATGCAGATCAGGCTCGTTTGTTCCATATCTTTTCACTGGATCATGAGCTCTAGAAAAATAAATTCTCATTATTTCTCATATGTTTTACAACTAAACTACTACTAAGCATATTTTGTATAAGTTATAAGTCGTTAACTTCATGAAAGCCACATGATAAATCTGTTGTGGATTAAATCATTTTTACTTTAAGACAAAGAATATACATAAATGTAAAGTTATATATTCACTTTCAAAACATGAGTTTCTCCGTGCGTTTTAGCTAAACAATATGTTCTCTTTCAATAAAGCACTCATCACACGATTGCTCTGCATCTCTGTCTTTAGGTATTTTGTAAAATATAACTTCGTTTCAGTGACAGTGTGATCAAACTGGATATACTTGAGAAACTTGAAAAAGTCTTTCAGCTGTTGATTTGTCTAATACATCAATAACCTGAGCACCAATGTCTACTGAGTTTTAACTATCTTTATCAAAATTAATTGCTAATATTATTCGAGCATTATATTGAAATTTCGACATCTGATATTCCATAACCGAATATTATACATTTAGTTGCAGTATCCCTTTACATTTCGTATTCATGGGAGTAATTGTACCTTAGACTACAAAACTAAAAACTCTAAGTTAAGATTATATTCTTTATGGAAGAGAAGGCTGAAATGAAACCTATGGTTTTTAAAAAAATACTTAACAAATTAACTGTTACACTCTCTGATGCAATTCAGCTTGCAGCTGCATCATATTATAGCTACCGTAACTCGATTTCAAAAGCAAACATGTTTTGTCCTAAGTCTATCTACTATATGAATTACTTGAAAAATAAGTTTCCAATAATCTGGAACAGTTTACCGCAAACCATTCGCGAGACAGAATCGTTCTCCTTATTTTCTTGCATTTCACTGAAATTGTTCATGCCAGTGTTTATCTTTCACGCCAATAAGGACTTTCCATTTAAAAACACTTCCATTACTCAGTTTACTCAACATAGCAAGTGATATTTTTTAAATAATGTTCACATGATTACTGATATAACAAAGGCTATCTGTTGATAACTCATGAGTCCATAACTATATAGTGTGCATTAATTCTGATTACTTAAGATAAATACATGAATAGTTCCATCATTTAATTAATTTGATGACCTAATGAGAACAAAGGTAAGAAATTTTCAGATTTTAGAGAAGCTGATTAATTTCTATTGTTACTATAGTTCATTTCAATATTTTATTTAGTAGGTGAACAAATACCTGAAAAATACGCTGTTATTTTAGGACTGTGTACTGTCATTGATCACAACATATGTTTCAAAGGTTGCTCAAATTCTACATATAAGTAAAAATTTACTTTTATGATAAATCGCTTTTGAATAATAATGTTGATAAACTAAATTAGGACATAAATCATTGGAAAGATATAAGCTTATTCTCATTACGTATGTACTCATTGCACAAGTGTGACTGTACGAACTCAGTAGCCTAGTGGTGAACGCGGTGACGTTTGGTTCAAAGCTAACTGAATTCGAATCCCAGTGTGGACATCAACATTAGGATGCAGGTACATCGTGCCGATGAGTCCTAAATAGAACATAACGCGGGTGATGGATTTTACTTGCCAGTCACAATCCAATTTAAGTAAATTACTACATAAAATTCATAGTTGATTTCTGATGTACTTCAAAATTGTTCATCAGGAATTAATATTTAATTTTCGAAGAATATTGAAAAAATAAACAGTTCTACGATGTTATCTGGTCCCACAAATTATGAAACAGAATAAGTTTGCTTGTGTACATTGTTTACTTACAAAATAGTGACCAATCTAGTGCTTCTTTAGTCCTTTACAATATGATTATACTTTACCGATCAATTTACAATCTGATCACTAGTCTAAGTGACCTGACATCACAGTCACTATGGTGAGATTGATGGTGGTTTAAAGGTAGTCACCTGGAAACACTAAATCTAAGTTTCACACTAGTTTGCACTTGTCTTCTTCAACATTATTTGTTATTGTAAATTCAGTGATCTAATAAACATCTAATAAGTGTAATCATACGAGATAAAAGGCTTATGCAAAATGAATAGAAGATTCTTAACTGAAAATGAACTATATTTGAAGATAGTTTATTTTATCTTGATATTGCTATAGAATAAAGTAAGTGTTTGTTTACATCATTTAGAAACAGTTAGTGTGAATAAGTTTCCTTGGCTGTATTTGAATAGAAAATAATAATTAATAGTGATGATATTTAAACTGTTAATTTAACTTTTTCTTAATGTATCGAAAATGTTAAATAAATTCTATCAAGGTAAAATGTAAATTTTATTACCGCCAAATGTGACATTTATTGAATTTCATACAGTTTATAAAATATATATAATGTCAGTAAAATGTTTAAAATTCAACTTTATCTAATTTTTGAACAGTTACTTATTTAAAAGAGGTAATGTAGTTCCTTTTTCCGAGGTAAGTTCTAAGATTATTAAGGTCAGTGTTACACTGAATTGTTCGCATACATACTGTTGTTAAGTAGTGTTAGACTAGAGACAAATAAAAGTAAGATCATTTGAAACGTCTTAATGGTTCAATAAATGTGTTTTATCTAGACCCTATAATTACATAACAAAGTATGAGTTACAATAGAAAGTTCACATCTGACATTTATGTAATCACTATTGTAATATATCTGACATCTAGGATAAAATAACACAGAAATAGTGCATGTAAAAGCTTGAAATATAATATTCCACTGAAATCACCTACTAAATTGCAGTACTCATATACAAAACGAACAAAAAATAACCGAAATCGGTTGATAAGTCAGCCTTATTAAACATTGAAAATACTGCCGATAAACTCAGCTCAGCAAGCAATTTTTAATGGTTTGCTATCAGATTTTACTTCGAGACGAAATTTAATCAATCTACAAAAGTCACTTAAGCAAGCAGTTAAGAACAAGCAACCTCCATGTATGACCTTAATTTATATTGCTTACTTTCATAAATATATAAGAGCGTATTTAAGTATTAAAATGTTTGTGACCCCACTTCAGAGAATGATAAATAGACAAAACAACATTATATGACCTGTTTCAAGAAGTTAAGTAATTTCGAATTATACAAGTATCATACAATTTAAAAAACAGCGTTTACATTGAAAATGGGTCTACTACAACTAGTGGGATATCAATCAGTCTTAATACTCTCGGGTTTTTACATAATATACGATCATTAGAATGTCAGACATATTTGTAAAACCATGAAATAGAAAATAAGATTCATCTTCTTTAAATAAAAATGTAACTGACGATTATGAAGTAGATAATAAGTCTAGAATTAAATGTTACGTAAGACTGACCCTGAAATTCCCTCCAGCTCCATCGTCTAGTTCTAATGTATAACGGTCAATAGGTATAGGTGATGTAGACTGCCACACGAGAGTAATAACATTACGTTCTGAAATACACTCTTCCAAAAGAAAAGCTGGTGGAGATGGAACTAGAATAAAAAGAAGATAAAAATAATTAGTAATTGTTTAAGTTGATCATACTTTAACTTTTTGAATCTAATCAATAATAGTTAATAATAAACTAGTGAATAAGTTGAAATGTATAGAAGTTTAAAGAAGACCTTAACAATGTTTTGTTAAAAGTTAACAAAATGCTTAGCTTAAATTAATCGATGTTATTTACGAATTTTCAGTTTTCTTCAGTCAATCTCTTCACTTAGATTTAGTGCTAGTTTTCACTTGTTTGGGAGGTGTACTTTATGAAGGGGCAGATTGGTACTTACGGTGACATTCGAACTGGCTGACTCTAATGAGAAAATCCTTGAAGTCACTACTTATTTCCTTTCTAGATTTTATATATATATATATATATATATATATATATATATATATCAGACATATAGAACATAATAACCGAAATTGTAGGAAAGATAAGTGATACTACTTAAAAAATGGTAGGAATGAAGAGATTTTACACCATCTTTAGCAGTGAATTGGATTAAAGGTTATCAGGAAAAATTCAAGGTTAAACTTAGTTATCAACGTTATTAGTGATATATAGATGTATATGCATGTATATATATGTATATGAAAACAACAAATGTCTTTTACCTTTGTATTATTTTACCCTCTCCAGAATATAAACAAAATTAATTTTTGATTAATTTATATGCATTTATTGATATAAACTACTCAAAAAAACATATATATGATCTAACGGCTCATAAATCTGTTTTATATTCACTTGTGTAAATATGACATTTCGACAGTGGATCAGAAAGTATTTTATTGTATCAAAATACTAACTGAAAAGACCGTACATAGATGAATGAATGTATTATGGCATGTGAATTTATTGTCTCCTGCAAAAATATAATATTGTTAATAGAATGTTAAATGATTCAGAATTCGAACTTATGTATATAAGATGAATGTTATTGTAATTTAAAACCAGAATTAGATGTAATCATTTTTGTTGTTGAGATAATGGCAAGGAAATGTATAGCGTGTTGTATATTTTGCTATTCTATGCATGTTTGTATGCAGGTATGTATGACCGAGCAACAATCATTTCATTCATTTTAATGAAATAAGATAGGATTTAATAAAATCTAGTCAAAACGTTAGATAATTATTTTTATACAGATTTTAACAGGAATAACTTCCGTCTGTATCAGTTAAATCTATGAGCACATGTTTTATTACTAACTGTAGAGAATAAACTATTAGTGCAGTGATATAATTCGAGCTTTGTATTTGATTATACCGTATGCAACTTTAGCCCTTGGATGCAATGAACCCGTAAAACAGAAGACAAGTAGGAAGATATTTTTATTTCAGTAAGTGACAAGTAAAGAATGAAACATCTAGATATTTTATATTTTTCTGTAAAAATGAAATCATCATTCCATTTATTCAATTAGTAAGCAATGATTTCCAACTATTCTTTCATCACTAAGCTATAAATCAAGGCTCCAGAAGATTCTGACAAACGGAGACTAGGAGGAATGTCTCCAGTTTTTTAGGGCTTCTGAAAACTTCACCGAATTTTCCGAGAGCCATCTCATTATGCATAAATAGTTAGCATAAAGTATTTAACTATAAGAAATCTTGTATACTACACAGAACTTTTTGTGAATTGTCACATAGTTATCAAAAGTCAACAGACACGACAGAAGAATAAACCATCTTTATAGAATGTTGAACACTACATAGCCAAATAAGCTAACACAGTAAATAAGAAGTCAAGTACTTTAATCATTAAAGTTACTCAAATTTTTAGAATGATTTACTTTCCGTTAACTATTTCAATAGACTTTATATCACTTAGATAATGTTCAATCTTTCAAACTGTTAGAACTCATTTAAATTATAGGAGTTGTTTACGTGATATCAACATGGTAGACTGAAATAATTTTGTCAGCATTAATAATTATGCAATTTCCTTTACTAATCTTAAAACAATAAATTTAATTCACACAGAATAATAAACAAACCAATCAAAAAAGCAATCACTTCACAGTTTAAATTTAATCCAAACTATAATTCTATTCATCAATAAGAGGATTAAGTAGATAATCATAAGTACACAGTATAAGATCTTGTTAATTACCTTATTTATTTTATTATAAATTTATTGTACTACTTATAATCAACATGATCCTTTTGACGTTATAATTGACAGCTGTAATGCATTAATGATTTTGATGATACATAATATCTGAATATATAATCATCAAGTTGTATACAATCCCTTTATGCATAATAAGTGTCTATTAATGTAACACATTCATTGAACTATAAATTATTTAAGAAATTCTAATATTCAACATACCATCGTTAATTTTTTGATTGTTAAGTTGAAAATATTCAGATCTTTTTGTATCTATAAAGAAAAAAGAAAAATGAAAATAAACAGAAAGAAAAACATCAATCAAATATGAAAAGAAGTTGATTTATTCTTGTAATGGAATTGTATTCAATGTGTTTGTATGTAGTTCTCATTTTAAGTACATATACTATGCTATACTTTTTATCTTTCATAATGAAATATGAATTGATTTGTCCACTGTTTTATAACTAGATAAAGGACTAATATAGAAAATTCTGTCTCTTTCTCTTTCTTATAATTCGTGTGTGTTCAATTGTTTTGATGAGTAGAATGAACATTCTGTTCAATTATGTTCAATGAATTATACATATACTCGTTGTTGATTTAGTATTATTTAAAATATTAGGAAACAAACAAACAACAATGTAGGATTAATTTAGATAGTGGGATTTAAATCTTTTCATCAGATGTAAACCACTTATTACTGTTGTTGTTGTTATTGTTTTATATTTTGAATAAATGTTTTATATAGTTTAAAATTACTCATTTGATTGAATAACACTAACTAAAGAACTGTTGACGACTGGAAAGCACTGGAATAAGGTATTAGCTTGGTTGAAAACTACACAGTAGTCAGTAATTTATAAATTCCCTTATTATGAATAAAATTCCATTTTCAGAATGCCGTATTTTCACTGTACTCAATGGTCGTTGTTTGTGATATGATAATGTTGTTTAAATGATAGTCACTTCTTTTCTCAGATTTGTTGAAGCCGCATAACACTGTTCTTTAGATTGTGGTTGACGAACCTTTTTTATTTCTCCATTTACCATGAGATCTGATAAACATAACTTGGTAATTTCAGACTAGAATAAAGAGCCCAGACAATATAATTTTATAAGGAACTCCAGCTAACCTCAGACAATTTTCTTGAATTAAATAACTTACATTCTATGATTACTAGTCATATTCGACAGTAAACGTCTGAAGATAGATTGAAGCATTTCAGTACTTACTAGTGAACTGTGGTTTTGTACAAATAACTGAGATATTCCAAGAGAAAGATATCTAACTATGACATCTTACACATATCTATATATTTTACACTTATACTGGTTCATATCATTTCCTGTGGGATTCATACAACTTATCAGAATTACATGTTTGAGTGACATGAAAGATGTTAACTCTTTAAAAAATATTTCATATATTTTATACAAGATAAAAAAATAAAGAAAATGATACACATTTCTAATCTACTTATGAATTCATATAAGAATTAAACTGATTCAAATTCTTGAACAGAAAAGATTTATGTAAACTAAACTGATTCTATGTAGGGATTATCAGCTGGACACGACAAAACATGTGTAGTTTTTGACGCTTTACAATAAATATTTTAATATACTACTTATTTTTTTAACTTTTCAGTATGATTTCGAAATATTCTTAAACTCATTAAATGAGATAGAAATTCACTATGATTTGCAGTAGCATTAACTATACTCTTTACAGTTATGCAAATCTATAAATGAGTATCCTGAAGACGTTAGTAAGTGTAAATTAAATGTATGGTTAAATGAGTTCTCAGCATGGTGTCTTATAATTCATTTCAGTGATATTAAAAATTGGAACATTAATAAAGTGTCGTCTATTCCAAAAACATTTCTGATGTTCAAATTTCTTTTTTAAAAATCAAATAGTAACACCATCACTCAAGTTTATTGTTCACAAAAAGCATCAATTCCTTAATTCTTACTAATACTCTTTCCTGAAAACTGTAAACCAGGATGAAAATTTGGCCTAATGCTTTCTACTAATTGCCAACAAATCATATCACATTAAGTGTATTTCTGTACATAATCAAGTAACATTACAGTCTAATCTATAAATTTCATCCACCCCTCCCTCACCTCACCATATGGAACAGTCAGTATAGCATCAACTACTTAGCATAAATACAACTACTGAACTGGATATATTATACTGAATACATACTATGTTGTATTGTAGTACTTACATACACTTCAATGAATTTCAAAACAATTCCAATCTATGTGTAATTGGTTGTAGCTTAAGATTAGTTAGGTAATCGCTGGTCGAGAAATTATATGCACATATATGTACATATGTATTAACTTCATAGACGAAATTATTCAATATTTACTCTTAGAATAAAAAAAATACATTTTAGTTTATATTTACAGCACATGGATTAATGAACAAAAGACAAACAGGGCGTGGTTTAGATATTTTATAACAATTCTATTATATTATTGATTGTCCCATAGTATTTTAGTAGTAACTTTGCATACTTGATTGTGATTTCAATCATACTTAAAAAGATATTCCTGTATTTTAAAATTTACATGAGTTTAATTCTGAATTTAAGTAATTGCATAAGTTATATTTATTACTGTAACGTCCGTAATAAATGAATAATGATAGATATGTAATGTTTTACATGATGGTCGGTTGATAAATTATTCTTCTGGCAACCACTAGTCTTATTACCTTTTCATGACAGTATTAAAGTACGGTTGAGTATAAATAAATGAATAATGACAAAAAAATTATTTAGAGAAAAACAAGTAAAGAATGAAAACTAGTAAAGATCTTTTCTGTGAATTAATTTACTGATTTCATTGTCAATTATTTCTGAATACATCTAATATATACTGGTATTTTAGTATAGTATGTCGGGAAAATGGTTAAATTTCACTATTCTGCATAACAAACTATGAGTAAAACAAATGAAAAAATAGTTTATTAAATAAAACATGAAATTAATCTGTCTAGACTTGCAGCTATGATAACTTTTGAATTCATTTTATGCTTGTAGTAACTGTTTTGTTTCCAGTTTTATTCTAAAAATTAACGTTACGTAAACAAGTCCAGTTCATTATAAATTATATGTCGTTTTGATTTTTTTTAATGCATATATGTACTCCACGTTGATCAATATTTCACTATTCTTATGAATGTTTTGAAAGCTCCTTCGATCTTAGTCGAGACATGACGGCTGACTAATTACTTCATCAGTTTGAAATACATCTTCATAATACTTGTGTTATAGTAATGCTAATGAATGACATGAATTTTTAATATATCAGGGAGTTCAGATTGTTTTGTGTAGGTTGGTATTCAGGTTAGTCGCTTTTATTCGGTACAGATTGATCTCGCTTATCTACTATCGTTATACGGGGAACACTGGAAAGCTGTTTCGTCGCAGTGGGCACTCATGGCTCCTCCATACAATCGAATACTAGACATTCAGGCCTTACAATAAACAGCTAATTACCGGGACTGTTGTACCAACATGCTATTACAGAACTCCTTTCCTATCGCTTAGTCATATATGTCGTGAAAATTAGTCGATGCAATTGGTAGTATTTTAATCACTCTTAACATCTTTGAATTCCACTCTTCAAGATTTCTCAAGAAAAATTAAATAACGGAAGTTCTATTGAAACCTAGTATATACGTCTCACCCTATTTTTGATAATTTTAAGATTATTAATAATCCAAAAAATATCGTTAGTAGGTTCATAAGTTAGTTGGAATTATCAAATTATTTAAATGGTATATTAATTTGTTCGGTTTGAGTATTTTGAAATATCTAATAGATGTTTTAATATCTTGCTACACATTAATTAGGTCATTTATCAATCGTTCACTCCTAAAATAATATTTTCCACACTAAATGGTTTACAAACAAAGAAAAAGAGTATCTTCTTTTATTATTTTATTATTGCTATGGTGATAATATGCCCTTTAGCTACTTAAAGAGACCTTTATTTAACATAAATGTATACAACATACTAAAGTAACCTACATTAAAAGTGCAAGTTAAAAGAAATAATTTTAGTAAACATGATGGTGCAGTAATAATGCTATAAATATATATTGACAGATTATAAACATATTTATAAGTGTAAACATAACAATAACTTCTTAATTAATGTTTAAATCTTCGCCAATGAAAATTCAAGCTAATACACAGGATCATTTAAACTCCTCATACATTTTACAGAAAAAGAGTATACTAATATATATATATATATATATATATATATATATATATAACACTGGAAGTATAACTTCCGCCGAAATCGCAGGCATGACTTCCTGACAACCTCCAGCTGGCATAGAAAGTAATTTAAGGGTTTACTCTCTAGTACCTACAGTTACCTTTCACTTAGATACATGCATATGTATATTCTAAGTATTCTACCTATTCTGAAAAATGAAGCTGTCTTATTGTAAAAAATCTTTCACGGTTACCTTCACTTTTATTTAACTAATAATGTCTTTTTAGATTTTTTTTTCTTAAATATACTGACTGACTTAATTTTTCTAATAGGTTCGAATTGTATTTGTTATTACGATTGTGAAATATTACAGATTGTAATCAAATGAAGTTTAAACTGTACTACTTAAATCGTTTCTACTGATGATTCCATGATACATATAAAATGTCAAATAGATCAAACTTCAAAAATCATCGATTGATGATAATTTTCATTCAGAATACTTATCATCGTTCATTTACAATAAATCATGTAATGTTTTTAACAAGCTTTTGTCTAAAATTGGAAAAGCTAACATTTGTTCAGTCGATATGATAAAGTATTTACACGTTATATTATGATGTCATTCAGATAGTAGATGTAGGTAGTCATAACTAATGAAGCAACAATTAACCTGAAATAAATTAATGTGTATTTATAAAGTATTTTTAACACCTAGTTTATTAGTATAAACTGTAATAGTTAGTGATAAATGTCTGAAAATTAATGCTTACATTTTGATTTTCACCTCAGTTTACAATCATGGAAATAAGTTACTCAGGTTAGTAAAAGATTTGTGTGACTTTATTATGTTTTTAAGTTTCTACTCATATAACAGTTAATCGGAATTAAATAAAGTACAATTATAAAGCATTACATATAAGTGTTTAACTGTTTCGATATATTCATCTTTCTATGCTGGCCATGGTTGGACATGACAGTGAGAGGATAATACATGGATCCCTCAATAGACCACTGAAACAATCAAATGAGCTTCGAAACATCAACAGACACATCCAGCTTACGAGTTCTAAATAGAACCAAACACTCCTTCTGGATTCTATTTGTCAGCAACAAAGGTCAAAGTAGTTGTTATAAACTCATCACTGATTCGTTTGCTATGGATGTTTAATCAATTTTTTTCACTTTGTATGTGTATTAAAAACTACCAACAAATAAATTCATGAGAAAACGTCATTTCATTTAGATGATAAGTTATTACCTAATGGTACTGCTGTTTGATCTCTCATTTTGTTTACATAATGTAGCTGACAAAAGCTTTAGTAAGGCATTTTTAATCATGATCTTGTAGTCTTAATACCCTAACGACTGTATTACAAATCTGTGTAGAGATAGATTTTTCCGGTATTTGAATTCAACGGTAAGTTTCTAATTCACGTAATTATCGATTTTGGAATACCAATAGGTAGTACAATAATTTTGTTTTTTTGAATCCCACATAATTAGACGGTTGATTTATGGTTTGACGATACTGAATTATATGTTCTTCATATATGGTATGATAATTTAATTTGTCGTTTATTGTATAATAATCATGATTTATTGGTTTGATTGCTTTTTAGCTTAGAATTTATGCAACTTAAGCAACCCGTTTTCTAATATGGACTTTGTTAGTTATCTAGAAGCATGTTATTATTAATCTCGATTGATACTTCTAATGATAAACAATAACAAATATCATCTGAACCTTTTGATAGATAATGTTAAGATGATAATGCTAGTGTTGTTGTATTTGAATGATTTTGGTGGTCATACTTTAACTTATTAACAAGTGTTATCCTTAATAAACTCCCTAATAAACTTGTAAAATAATATTTGCATATTAGCAAAAATGTTATAATTTTAATTAGTTGAAATCATTTATCATTAAGCTTAGCAGTCAGTCTTTATGTCATTTGGCACTTGCAGAGTGTATCTGCAGTAATAAGATAGTTAATGATTTCTGCAAGATGCAGAGAAATCACTACGAAATCGCTCTACCATAGGTCACCATGTACAGAACTGAGTGATTTGTGCTAAGAGTTATTTGAAATTGGATGCATCTCAGTTAACGAACAATTCCGCAAAAGCTGTAGCATATATATATATATATATATATATATATATATATATATATATATATATGTTCATAACCAAGTTATTATAAAATCGTTTTTATGTTGGTTAGTGTGACTTGAATTATTGTTACCGAGATAGATAAAAAACTCTATTTCTTCATTGGTTTCCAGTTATATTGATATGATGTATTTTATTGTAGAGTAAAAATGTTAAGCTTATGTGCCAGAATTATTGTTATTTTGTCATGTCTTTGGTTTTTGTTTCATTACTTTATTCATCTATTCTTTCAGTAATTTATTTCAAAAGAACAAATGAAGTAGATCCATCATCAAGAACATCGTATACAACAAAACAAAAGCAAATGTAAATAATAATATTTTTATGCCAAACAAACTACAATCCTTGAAAAAAATATTTTATTACTATGTTGGTTTAGAAAAGTGAATAAAATGAAGGTTAGTACGATAGGTAACCACCTCTTTAACGTTAATTTATGTGTTGAATGAATAATTAGATTGTCTTAAAAACAAAGGAAACAATATGGATGAGCGTAAAGAGTAAAATATGACGAGTTAAAAAAAAATCAAGCTAAGTAACACTTAATAAGAGACTAGTTAATATTCTTTTGAACTGAATATTAAGCTTTATGTTAGATATACTCAAAACAGATGTATAATACAAATCCGAAAGACACATATAGATAAAAATTGTCTGTGGATATTTTCATCGGACAGGTATGAAAGCGAATTAATACGTCATTTACTCACTGTACTGTGAACAATAAGGATAAAAGATAGACTGTGAAACTAAACTAATCAATAATCATGTAGATTGTTAAGTATGTGTAACTGTAATCAACTAGCTGATAGTTTTATGCAATGTTTGTATGAGCTTGTATGTGTACCGATTTGTATGCAATTGGATATGATGATAGGATCTTATAGAGAATATATATATATATATATATATATATATATATATATATATATACGAAAAGAATCTTTTACTTCTGATGGACATATTGTAAATTTTGCGTTCATAACTGAATAATATATGTTAATTTTTTTTATAAATAACAAATAGTTTATATGCATCCATCTGTAATCCCTTTTTCTTTGTCTGCTGCCTTTATTCAAGAAAGTATGGCTTACTACTTAATGCATAAAATCATTCGTTTTTGTTTACTGCATAGAAATATTGAGTATTAATCAAGAGTAAGAAGTGTTTTGTTCGTGATGTTTTGAATTAATTTTTTCTGAATGTAACTTTCAGCAGTTAATGCATAAGTATTAGACGGCTGTTGTAGTTAAGCAGTCAACTATTTTAACCATGAAATCAAGTGAACGTACTTATAAAATATTTTCTGAACACTGTCCGAAGATATATAGACCGATCATAATTGCATATCACTAAATGCATGTTACAACAATAGTTTACACGACTAAAGAAATATTGAAGTAATTTAATAATCATTTTAGACACGTATATCTTCCTCAAAATCGTAAGTTTTCTTTGCACTATTAACGACCTATTATCTTCCAAACTATCCACAGATTCTAACATGCATTTCTCTATATCAGGTGCTAACATTTTTCCGTTCCTCTTCCGTACTAATTGACTTTTGGTTTTGATAAGCTTAGAGTCAGCTAAAATCTTTGTGTTTGACAGATTACTATGATTACAAGTTAGTTTCAAATATAATACAAGTTATTATATATACGGAATCTGATTAAGCCGATTCTAAACATGTTAACTATTTATCTGGCACTAATTAAAAGGCCTTATCTATTACTATTCTGCGTAAACATAATGCAGTAATAAAATTTAACCAATTTGTTAGCACTTTCAGAGAATATTGAGTGAAACGTAATCTCTAATTATGATTGTCTTGTGTTATTATTTTCCGAAATGCAGTGACAAGTTCGATAGATCTACTTATGGTGACAGCGCTCAGATACTGGAAAGATAATTTATGGAACACGTTATGTAAATTTATCCAAAGCTCACATGCTTTCCCAGCAATAAATACAATCTAAATTTTTTAACTGAATTTCTCAAAACTACAACTTCTTTTCGATGGAATACTGCATTCTTAGGTTCCAGTTTGCTACTGAGACTAATGCTGTACATAGTTTTCCGAAAGAAAAAGGAACCCATATATACTGATTATTTCATGTGATAATGATATTTTTTCTGGAAAGTTTATCAATTAGTAAATTTCCGTAGTTTTACATTTTATAAATTAATTTCATCCAGCTTGTCCCTTTAATAAGTTTTTATGAAGTAAAAACAATTAACATCGTGGAATGAGGTGAATTCATTTCATTTTGCGTGATCAAATGCTTCCAAATACTCAAAAAATCATATAAATAAACAAAATAATATGTACTTGGAATGTTAAGTGTCACCCTTAGTTGTACTTACCGTTCTACCCATACATCCGTTAGCGTGTACGGTGGAATAACGGAAAAAGTATTATCTAGTGGAGTTTCAGAACACACTGTTATGAATGTGATGCTAAATGGCTCCAAATAATCTAATACTACCACAGGAAGTCACATCATGTACATGGGTCACCCAGTAAATTCTGATCTTGGCATCTGAATAATGAGTAGGAAGTACAACGCCAAACTTTTACTTTATGCAGAAGCAGCAGCTATTCATCGTGATAATCAGAATGTATGTATACAAAGAGAATTCTTGGTTCATCTGGCGCTACCATGCTGAGTAAGTTTTTTATATCCTTTCTTCTTTGCCTCCTTTTTCTCATTTTTCCGGCTTCTGGTTTCTCTCTTACTATGTCATAAATCAATGTATTTCGTTTTACTCGTTCTACCTGTTACATTTGTAGATACTTCCTATCCTTCGTTATAACTCGTAAGTAAGCTGAATAGAACCTTCACTAGCTTACCTTGATCATACTATTTTCTTGGATTATTCACTAAAGCACTTGAGCTTTTATCAATGTAACACTATATATAATTGATTTCTCGCAGCGCCTTAAAGTATTATCAGCATTATCACGGCGAACAATTCTGGTGATTAATAAGGATAATCGTTACTTTGTTAACATAACAGTTCGTGTATGACTCACACCTTCAGTTACATCATGACCTACATCCCACACATCATTCCACTCATCTAAGAATCGAACTTGTCAATTTGATTATTATTTACCAATGAAGCTAAATAACCATATGCATATTACGCTCAACATTACGCTTGTAAAATATTTCGTGGTGTTCATTATGTCATTACAAGACGAAACTTAATATTTAGTAATAGGGGTAGTATAAACTCTATGGAAGTCTTGGAAGAGGAAATATAGTCGTGGTTAATTTCAATGATTTAAAATCTTAACCCATTTCCAAGAAGATTGTAAAATGCAAACCTTAGTGTTAATATGTTTAAAAAAGACTACTTTTACAACAAAGTAAAACCACTCACTTTGATCTTCTTCTAAACCTAAATTTAATATTGCTCTATGTATTGCATCAACACTATTAACTCCTAACAAATCAAATGTTTTAGTTGATCGATTAGGAGTTCCAGTTCCACCAGCACTGCATGGAGAATTATTATATTTGTTGCCAATCTCTTCATTTGATTTAAGCGCCCTTTTTTTAGGTGAATGATGTGATGAATAATCTTTATTTGACAGAAGAGCTAAAGATAACAACGATCCAGTAATATCATTGGCTGATGAGGTGTGTTGGAGTTCTTGTATAAAAGTTTGTTCTGCACTTTGAGTTCGTGAAATAAGTGACTGAGATACCTGAATTGGAAATGCATTTACAACAAATTAGCAATGTGAATTTTTAGCTACGAATAAATGGTAGGTGTTTTTATGGAAGGTCTGATCACAATCGTTGTTTAACAATAGCACAGCTCATTGTGATAATTAGCAAATATTACTTAGTGAAATTCCATTACCTTTAGAACTTCAGAATAATTACCAAATATATTGTTATTTGCTTCCTGTGATAAATACTTTGAATTGCAGATGAAATGCAATAAAGTTTCATATTGTTGCATGACTATTTTCTCCACTATCAATACTGGTGTTGTTTACTAATAATAACTGATATCGTATTTGGTCTGTTACTTTTAGCAAGGTGAAGGAAGATTATCTAATGCCTTTCAAGGTGAACAGATCTAGTTACAATTCAATAATTAATACCATTTTAACAGCCCATATATTATACTTTAATAAACCTTTAATTCTAATCATAACCACAAAAAAAGTAATTTCAGTGAACAATCTATGAAATATCCTGCATGTTAAGTTTGCAAAAAATTGACCTCTGTAAGTACTCTGAACATTTTGCTGTTATCTTAGTCAATTGACGATAAATAATTCTATGCTCAATGCACCACGAGAAAAGCTGTTTTTTTTTCTTGGCATTGGTTATCTTCTAGGAAATAAGGGCCAGTAAATGGGTATTTCCTAGCATTGTAATCGCTGTAATATAATTAATTCAGTATTATCCATTATTACTAAGTCATTATAAACCTATTATTATTTATAGTATTCCAGTAATTAGAAGCATAAATCAACTTGTTGTGAATATACCTACCAGAAGAAATGCAGATGGATCACTTTCTTTAAGCATTTCAATGCAAAATTGAATAAGACCAGTTGATTTCGTTAAAAGTGAAGTCACCCGATTAATTTGGTCTTTGAGACAATGAATTCGTTTTGTTCGTTCATCTCGTAAACGTTCTGTTAACTCCTGCTTTTTTGCTTCGATTGCAGTAATCAATGTGTCCAAGTGTTCAATGAGTTCTTTCTCCGAGTCTGCAAGATTTCTCTATAGTCAAGATTATAAGTACATAGATACAATACGCAGTTATCCAGGATTAAATATATAAATCATACAGAAAACTTTCACTGTTTATTAATTAGGCGAATGGATAAGTTTAATGTACTCAATTTTTAACAGATGAGCAACAAGTATTTTTAGTAAGAATTACCCGTTAACGACTGTATAAATAAGGAATACCACTCCCCTTCCTACAGCAATCAGTGGTTTCAGTAAGGCAACACGAATCCGAATAAAACTACTGTTTCGTGATCTTTTATAAACACACTACAGTCAAGTATGCCAAGATAGTGTAAAGTAGATATAAAACTAACGGTATTAAACTGAATTTATTTACTACCATTCTTGTTCTGGACCAGTCTAAACACAAAGTTCAACTGTTTACTGTATCTCAGTTTCACTTTCAGTAAACATACTTCACTACAGGATAAAGAGATGCATAATATGTTTGGTTTTATTACATTAATTAACTATTTCGGGTATAACTCAGCTAACCAACCTGATTTTATAAATTTAATGTATTTCCCAAGTGTTTTTAAAATGAAATAACTTCGCCAACGTTCATACTTAACGAGTGGAAATAAATTTGATATGTGAGACAGTTACATGAATGGAAAAATGTCGAAAGTTTCAATCCCCATGAAAGCTCACGAAACACGATCAAATCGTAGTACTTGATAAAGAAATTATGTAAGTAACAGCATTTTAATATATTTTACTTATTTGAAAGAGACTGATTACATTCATTTATAAAAGTACCTTTACGTAATATAGTTTTAGACCTCCTAATTGATTGTTGGTGAAATTTCATATGTTCTGCCAAAATTTTAAATTACTTTTTTTAGTATACTACCAGTTAATAATGCCTGTTTGCTAAAATGCATGGATCAGTAATTCACATTCGGCTTTTTTATTCATTACAATCTAAACTACTATATTAATTCATTTTCCCACAATTGTCACATGCAGTGTTTTTATTCATTATTTACTTTACATTTGTTTTAGATGGTTAATATCTTGACAGGAACTTAATTAAGTTGAGGTGGCTTTGTAAAGATAGGTATTAAATTTGGTTGTTTGTGTTTACTATAGATTGATGCTGGGTGGGCGCTACTGTAAACCAGAGGGGGGCGGCACTGGGTAGCTGTTTCGTTTTAGTATGGAAGTACGCACCTATGGTTTTTCCAGGGTCATCAGGTCACACTATCAACGTGTAACCATCTGCACCGTTGGACGAATTCCAACTGTGATTAATTTATTCAACAAGCATTAGTGATAACTATCGCACTATCGAGGAGTTTGGATTACATTAATCAATACTCATCAACAGAACTTCAGAAAAGTTTTGAAGTTAGACACTGATCAGCTGATAGTTTGTTTTATTTATGCCTTTAAACACCCGCTCAGTGATACTGATGATTAAACCTCTACCGTGAACCTCGAAGGACCTGGGTTGGATAATCTTATGGAATCGTAGGTACGCACTGCTGGGGAATCTCCAACTAAAACAAAACAGCTGTCTAGTGCTCCTTATTTCCAGTAGTGCCAAACTAACATCATTCTGTAACGAATGCGAAAAACAAGGTTGTTTTTAGTCAGTAAACTGCCTTTTTAAAGCGATCATGATGTGATTATGGTGTTATAACTCTGAATTTTTGTAAAGTTCTCATAAAGCTCTTTATGCATGATTCGTAGAATGTAAATACATCCACTATCGTCTTACCTTCAAGCTGTCGTTTACTTCGTGTTCATAAAAGAAATATCAATCATCGTTTTATGAATAAGGTGAATTAATTTACTAAGGGCTGTACTAAAACTGACTACATTTAAGCAGTATCAGCGCTGATGAAATAATTATATTTGTATGAGATAATATAAGAGAAGCTTTACACTTAGAAACATTGCATTTTACCACCAAGTCTACAGTGTTAATGCTTATTTTTTATTTACCTAAACTTTGCTACAGTTCACAGCCATATGTAATTGGGAATGTAAATAAAGATTTTTTAATTTAGTGTCAGTTATTTTATGTAAACTTTAAAGTAAACATTCCAAGTACCTGATATTTAAATGACTTTAACAGAAATTAATATATATTATTTCCAGTTTCTCGAAGATTCACAGGCAAACCTCATCAAAGTAGTTGTTTAACATTTTTCAAATCATCGTTATTAATAACTGAGGCTTGCGTTGTATTTAAAATAATGTGAATGATAGTGGCTACTCCTACTGTTCAAATAAACTGAGAACATAGCAAACTGAAAGGTATATATTTCGTTCAACTAGATTAAAGTGACACGCATGTTCTCCAGTGGTCAGATTGAGAGAACTCAATCTTCACTACTGATTAGAAAGTAGGAAGTTATTTGCTACTAATTAATCGGTTCGTATTAGTTAGTTCATTACACTGATATAAATCAATATTAAGGTTACATGTGTAGAAAGTGGGATGAATAAGGTAAGATTCCTAAGAATTTATTTTACATTTATGGGTTTAATGAACATAAACCATAGCTTTGAATTGAAACAGAATTGATGGCCTATTTCATTGGTTTGAAAAAGATTAATCCGTGTGACGAAAAAGTTAAACTCCTCAAACCCCGTTGAATATAACCACAACCACATAATGACCATTTAAGCTCTCTGCTACCGATTACTAAAAATCAAGTTAGAATGTATTACCACTAATAATGTTCAATCGTGATCAAAGTGAAATCGTTACCCTATGATTTTATTAAATGCCTACTAGAATTGTGAAACGTCAAGTTTCAACTCAGTAGTGTATTTTAAATACTTTCATCGTATTATCTGCACGTCTTAGATTTTCCCCTTTAAGGAATAGTGGCTAAACACTGACGAGAAGTGGCTGATTATATTGGAACACTTGTCCACGTGATATTAGTTAATGAATAATTATGGAAAAACATCGATTAATTATGCAAGAAAATATTGTATATTTGTTTAATTTATCAGTTTAACATTTTCAATTTTCATAACTAATAGAATAAATTAGCTTAAAAATAATCTAAGTATGAACTATTAAAATAATTAGATTAATACATTTACTAAATTAAATACTTTGAAAAACTTATATTTTTATATCAATAATAAAACATGATTGCTTGAATCATTTTTAAGATTAGAGTTCATTAATGACACTGCGTTTCAAGCTCGATGTATATGCTTATCAACTGAAGATTATCAAATGGATTCTAATCTCCATGCAGTGAATTGTCATATGGGTATATTACGTTATTTCCTTCAAATTATTCATTGATACAACTTTGTTGTAAAGTTATACCAAACAAATTTTCATCTTAATCACAATAACTAGAGATTTTTTTCTTTATAAATTAACACTTAATCTTGAAACCATTGAAACAATAAATTATTTCATTTACTTTAATCTACATTAAACGGAATTCAAAGTCACGAAATGATATTTTCAATTCTTCTTTGTAAAATCAAGTGGATTTAATACGTAAGAATTATACATTTAAAGTTAGGTGAATAGTGATACTAAACTTGAAGGCATTAAAGTCAAGTTTTACGTTTGTATTTGTCATCAGGAGATATGCTTGTAGCTTCATATATCGTGATACTTCGATTGGTATCCTAACTGCCTTCGTTCAGTGCTCTTAACATCTTTAAATGTCTTTATACGTCTAATTAATAAAGACGGAAATACTTATCCGAGCTCTTGTAAACTCGTTTACTGAAAGACATCAAAAGAATATGATTAACAGCTTATAGTTTCTTGTAATTTGTTTTAAAATATTTTAATCACTTATACAACATATTCAAATGTATTGTTTTATTTTTGGCTGATGAACTATGGTAATCTGCAAGAAGCCATATGTACTATGAATAATGTACTGAGGAATGTAGATATGAGTCGACGTATATGCAGCAAAAATATGCATCAGTCAAAAATGCCTCGCCTTTTCGTTGACGTCAGCATATAATATCTTATTTTAGTCAGCTGAGCTCAGTATTTTCGAAAAAATCAAGATGATTTTGAGATACTATTCAAAATAAGCAATAAATGGCATATGCAGTTGCAGGCAATCGACGTCAGTTTCTAGGAATGCCAGGGTTATTTAAATAGTTAAAAGAGACAACTTACACTTATACCATCTCACTATACTCAACAAATACTGATAATACATATCAGTGGTCACTGTGATGAAATTCCACGATCATATTTTACATAATCAAGTGATGTGAAGACTTGAAATTTAATCTACCATCACAAACTAACCTTAGACAACCATTGAAAAATAGGAAGCTCTGGATAACTGTTACGTCTTAGTATAAGACTCTTGAGCAGTGTACATTCATGATCTTATTAAATGATTGAGTTCAGGACCTTTAGCCTGGCGGAAAATGCTTGAGAATTTGAGCAGTTAAATTAAAACTCAATGATTTTAGCATCAGCCACAATGAAAACTAAATCAGCTCACTGGTGTATAACTTTTTGAAATGATTTCTAAAGTTACGGTAAAGAGTGACTAGTGGGGTTGCGGAACCATGTTGGGTGTGCGGAAGTCACTGATTGATGGTAGGGGATGAGGTTGTGCAAATATGTCGCTGACTGGTTGAGCTGGAATTACTAACTGCTGGATGCTGACCCAGTAGTCTATATGTTAAGTGTCTACAGCTAAGGCTGAAGGTCCTGGGCCAGATTTCCTGGCAGGGTCTTCAAAGCTTGCTGCTAGGAGAGTCCCGTACTAGAATGAAACAACTCTCCAATACTTCCTGGTTTTTAATGATTGTCCAACTTTGGTCAATTCATGACATTAAACTAATGTTTAACTTATCTTACTTTGTTGAAACCGCAAGTTATGGACAATACAAATAATTTTAATTTAACTAATTTTTATTTATTCTTATTTATACATCCATAATAAAAGGCTTTAATTTATTCCATTGACATATTATTGTTATATTGTTTATTCAAGTTACATAAATAACTACCTAGTCATCATTATTCCATTAAATTAATCAGTTATGACTCTTCATAAAATGTGTTGATAATCCGTGATTGACATCGTTTATTATGTTTTAGCCTTATCAGTTAAAATGTTTTTCTGATATTTTTGATAGTTCAGTAAATTATTTTTCCAGTATAGATGAGAACAAGAGTGGGGGGGCATGATTTCTAAAAGTAGAAGTGTTCTAATATGGTTTAATAATAACCACACAATAGTATATTGATTGAAATACACATTTATATTTAGTCTGTTTCTAATCGGTACATGAACACGTGAACGTTATTGTGAAACTCTGTTGAATTAGTAAAAAGTTCAGTACTTTTATGGTTTGAATATGTGCATAGGTATGCATTCATGGCTCGTTTCAGGTAGAAACCCATGACTTTCATTTCTACCAAAATGAATCTCATATGAAAGCAATGATTTGTAAGTAAAAATGAAGATTGTGGTAGGGTTATGTTTTAATGACAGGATAATTTAGCCATCTCGAAGTTTATCCTGATAGTGCTTTATAGAAAGGCTGTGAAAGTTTCTTAGTTAGCCATGTAGTACACTGAATATCACTTCTAAAGTATAGGTCCACTGTTTGCCACTCATTAATTTCAGTTTACAAGACTAATTGTTCCAAGGTTGATTTCTCGTAGGTTCAAACATAGATTTATCCACACTTATTAAATCAATTGTAACACTCAAAATGATCACCAATCTTTACTTGTGTATAAACACCAAGTTTATTGTGGAAAATATCGAATACACTCTGTTTTTTAGCCGACTCTGAATGAAATGTCATAGAGACTCACTAGAATTTATTTTAGGAGCATTGTTCAGCTGCTGTTTAGTGTGAAAACGGTTGGAAATTTTGTTTTTAAGTATTTTCAGCTCTTTCATTTTTATATTTCATAAATATGCTAAATTGTGAATTATAACATTGTATATCTAGTAGCGTATTTTTGCTGGAAAACAATATCATAAAGTAATGAATATTCCCATTTAAAGAATGTTTAAGTGTAATCAATGCTATATTTACATATTTCAAAATAAGATTAACCCAGTACACATCAATATCATCCACATAAACACTCATGAGGAATACTTACAACATTGCAGTAGTAAACTCCAATGAGTTAAGAATATTTATAAAAATTTTACAAGCTCTGAACTTTCAGTGGTTTATCTGGTTATTTTTTCTCACTAAAAAAGAAGACATTTTCTGATTGTTGAGGTTGAGTTGATTTTTGATCTGAAAATTTTTTAGTACTTATCAGTAATTTTCATCATAAAATGTTGATAATATTAAGTATTCAAAATAAACTTACATTTACGGTTTCCGATTTTGATCTTAAGCGTTGTATGTGTTCCGTGGCTGAACGAGCTCTTTCTGACAGTGCTTGAAGTGACTGGGATAGTTCATGTCTAAAAAGTAAAAAAACGCAATATAACAATAATAATTAACTATGTACTAAACATAACACACCTATAGATCCTCATTTAAACAGATTCGAGTCACAAAAATATTGCCTTAAATACAAACCTATAATTTGGTAAATATTTTCAACCTAACTAAAATCATTTAACAAATAAGCCATTTGTTTGCGGGCGTAAGATGTAGTGTAGTTTACTTTGTAACCTTTAGCCGTGTCTTAAATGCATCCGAAATGCTACATGGCTTGATGAGCAGGGGATAATTTAAGAACTTTACTATTATGTCTCAAAATAACTCACATTAGGCAGAAACCATGAATAATAATGTTGTCCTTCATTAGATCTACATATATGATTTTAACTACTATTTTACATTCTTAGATTATATATTCTTCTCTGGTGACACCTCTTATATTTTGTTTACAACGTTGTTAGGTTTACTGATTTTAGGAATGATAACCGAATCCATCGGCATAGTTGAATAGATACCTCACACCTGACTTGGTTGCGCTCCACTGGTTGCGTCCAACCAAGGTCATTTTGTGATATCAGATTTAAATTTACTAGTCTCCACGACACCAGATCAAAATAAGTTTCCCAACGTCTTACCAAACAGTACTGGTTAGTAGGTTTAAAACCTCAGCCAATTTTATTTTCTGATTTTTGTTTTCAGTATTTGTCAGATCTGAATGGCATAAGAACAAGTTAGTTTTTATTGCTTTTCTTTTCAGGTTATATATATTTTCATAAAGGCTGAATAATTGCAGTTCATAATATCAATAACTGGAAGCATCATCCCAGGTGAATTAGTTACCATGTAAACAGCTGCTCTGTATTCAAAATTTGTTTTTGTGAATATCAACACTGACATACAAGTACATCTAGATGAGTCTCAAAAAAGAATGGAACTAGTGGCATGGTTACCATTTATATCCACATCCTTATTTCACTTTCTGATCATATTCTCATATTGAACACTGAATCTTGTCAAATGGAATGTAAGTTTAGTACGAAACATTTAATGTTGTCATTGGCAATTATAATATTCCGTCTATACAAACAAAACTTCGGATTTCATGAATACTTAACAATCTAACGTGATTAAGTGAGATTACCACAATTTACTTTTCAGAAATATTTTACTGATTTGCATTTAAATATAATTATATAAAGAATATTAAACTACTATAATACAACTGTTTCATAAAGTAAGCATGAGTACTTAGTAACATACAGTCACTAACATTTTATTTGCTTTTGGTTTCTCTAATATGGAAATGAAGTAAAAGAATTATCAATCACATTGTTTATTTGTGTAAAGTTATCGAAAATCTTTCATATTCTAGGGTTCACTTAGTTTTAATTCAGGATGACTAAATTTTTACTTTATACTTCCTAACTCAAGATATCCTTGAATGTTGAAAAGTTCGGAAAATGATGTGAGCACTTCAGAGTTAAATAGCATTTCAAAAGAGTCAAATAATATGTATTGACAATGAGTCTACATATATACAAGACTATATTTATAGACATGCGCAGGGTTTGAATATATACCAGAAATATTGCTTGTGGAACTGAATTTCAGATGAACTTAGACAATGTCCCATATGTTAAAGTCTTAATTATGCAATTTAAATGACTATACGATTACTTCGTGTACGCTCATCGTATACTTATTCCAATTCGTCTGTAATTTTTTTATTATCTGAGAACATAAAATATGAGATTAGGTAAGTCATGGTTACCTACAGTGTGACTGATAATAATGATTAATGAAAAATCAAACGGTCATTTAAAATACTTCAAACTGATTATTATATTTTCTACTGTTTCTCTTTACCTTATTCAACTCTAATGTCCTTAATTAACCTAAATACTCATAAATACCTTCCAGTTATAAGAAAAGCAAATTTTACTAAGTCAATTTACTTATCATCCTCCATCATCGTCATTCAGAACGTTTAGTATAGAAAACCTTTTAAGATCATTTGTTTTAAAATATTGACCTTAAAATAAAATGATGTCATTTAATTATAGCATAGGATATATATATATATATATATATATATATATATATATATTAGTGGTAGTATTTTAGTTTTCCAGGTAACTGCTCTGTTTCTTGTTCTTATATGTCGGTAGTGGAAATGAGTTCATTTTTGTGTATGATAATCGGTTATGCCCCAGACATTTTAGAAATTTTTGAGAAGCTTTGAATTCTCGTGATTAAGTGATTAGTAGAATACAATATTTAATTCAAATTAATGTTTGATTCTAATGACAACTTTCACTACTAACCAGCCTACGTTGTCAAAAAAAACATAAGTAACAACTAATTAACTGCTTTTTACTAGTCTGAGATTTATGAACAGTGTCCATGAACCACATTGTTTACTTCGAAAAACCAGTATACATTATTTAGCCATAGAGTTAGTCCAGTGGCTTATCTGATGTCATAGTCAAGAACCATCCAGAACTAAACCTAAACGTGAGTAATCAATTACTGAGTGAACTATAAAATAACATTTATTTTTAAGGAAAAAAAGGTCGTTTTTGTCGTTATCTTCCTAGCATTTATTTTCAAGATGGCTCCAAAATAGCTTATCAGCTGTTTTACAACTTATATACTAGCTTTAACCAACTGACTTGAAAATGAAACAGCCCAATCATGACTTATTTACATTAAAACCTAAAAATAAAAGAGTGGCATTGACTGATATAATTAAATAAATTTGTATCACTTTTCTTCTGTACTATTTCTGTACGTTGGTAGTTTAACATTTTGAAGGATAATAATTGTAGTCATAAATGATTTATTTGAACGATGGCCTAAAACAAGCATTTCGAAGTGTAATGATTGTATCTACAAAGTAGTGACTAGATTTGAACATCTGAATTCCAGCTGAAAGATCAGTGACATTGTATCTGACTACAACATCTAGTGACTATATTTGGATCCCTATAGTTAACGACTGTTTCCTTAAGATCAGAGATATAAACTGGGGAAGACTATCAATAGGAACGAAAACCGAATTCATGGAGGCCTTCCAATTTCCAAGAAAAATCTTGTATTCACATGATGTGCTGTAATGTCGACTTATGTAGACTGCTGATTCAATTCATCGAAACAAAAATTCCAAAGCACAAATGAGAATCCTTTATCACTGATTTCATCTTCGTCAAGAGTGAAACAGTATTTTATCGATAACGCTTGACAAAAATAACGATATAATATGAGCTGACTTAAGATCATAGAATTTTTCAGTGATCAGTCCGAAATCTGTGCTTGGAGTGAGATTTGAATACTCTGATTTCCATTTCGCATAAATCATCGAGTAAACATTTCGTAAAATCTCCTAGCTGATTAGGGCAAGCGTTTTGAACTAAAATGGATTCGGTGAGAGATCTAATTGATCACATGTCACCATAATACAACTGATTTCAGATGTTTGCTTGATTGCAACTTACGTCAATGAAAATCAGACAGTAGTAGTATTTATATGAATAATTGTGACATGATTATTAATAATTTACTAGCTATATTTGTTGACTCCTAAATGTATATTAAAATGTACGTTAATTAGCTTACTATTAAATACAAATAAATAACTGCTGATATATTTGAGTTATGACAGCTGTGGAGATCGGTAGTAGGTTTAATTGTTTGTAATGGTCACAAATTGATATTGGATGAGTACTACTAAAAACCAGGGGGTATTGGACATCTGCCTCGTTGCAGTATAAGCCCAGTTGTGAAGAGGATTAGGTGCTTACAAACCCGAGGTACTTGGGTTCGATTCCCTGGTTAGATATAGGACGTGCACTACTGAGGAACCCCATACTGGGTAAAAACAGCTCCCCAGTATACGATAATAAGCTTTTGTGATCACTAACAATCGTCTTCAAAACTATTTAGCTAATTTTTATCAAAGTTGACAGCTGACTGTAGATTGGTACTTATCTGTGGTTGATAGAAGTTCTTGACAAAGATACTCGTGGGGGGGGGGTGTGAAGCTGCTCTTTAGTAGCAGTTTTTCTTGTATTGAAGATGTTCAGCTCTAGGATAATGTGGATTTGTAGCTTCAGCAGTATTTTTAGGAGCTCGGCACTCAGGTCAATTGGCGACCACTAGATGTATCAACGTAAATTCAATATGTCAACCAATACCGATGATGTCAAACAACCATACAGTTACAGATCATAGAAACAAACAGACACATAATGACAATAAATTGGATATAGAATAATTAAAACATATCTACTAGATACGTATGAGATAAACAAAATTCACATTTCTTTCTGAAGTGAACGTCAAAGAATTTGTACAAAATGACAACGAAAGCTCCAGAATTAAACCAACCAACCCTATGAGCCCAACAACTTCAAAACCATCCACCTGAGATGCAAATCTTCCCCCATCATATGAAGACGTTGTTCTAAGCATATTAAACATACTTTATCCAAGTATTTGTCAACTTCTTATAATCCCGATGGAAAATTCATTATGCAAATATTGTTCATTTCAAGATGTCATTTAAATCACCCTTTACTTTGACACAACCTAACAATTGAATTAGAAAACTCTAGCATATAATTCAACCTTAAGGATATTCAAAGTTTGTGAAAATAATTTTTTTTAACATAACGAAATACTAATTACTTTTCAATCAACTTATATGAAGATACAAACAATGAGAATTGTGAATAATAAAAATTTTGAAAACACATTTAAAAGCATTTTTGACTTCACTTATCACGAATCTAGGTTTATATTCACAGAAGTACTTCTTTAAGATAGTTAATTGTATTTTAATTACATTTGTGAAGAGCAAATCCCTTCGAAACCAAAGTAACACGATATTTAAAGCAGTGTATTATCATGTCAATTTTGTAAAGTGTAAATGTCAAGTATAATATGAATGAGAAATTCTTAGTATTTGTCACATGCATTTACTTTAATAATCATGTGATTTATTTATTTATAGTGTTACTAGAATAGTTAGATTGGTCAGCGTTGGGGGGGGGGAATTGTGGCAGTTCTAATAAAAGAAATATATAATTACATTTAAGTGATTTATGTTTTCTCTATTCTATTTCTTCCTAGCAATCGATGAAAAGTAATTATGATTGTTACGTAAGAAAATGATATTTTCAGATTGTAATTCATTTTTTCTACTTTTATTTTAATCATATTGTTAAATTTGTTGACTTTGTTGTTAAGCTACATTTCTTTTTGAATAAGAATGTATTATTTTGAATTATCTTAAAGAAATGTATTCATTTTAATAAAATCATAGATAATCTTGGAACTTGTTTTAAATCAAGTGATAATAGATTATGTACCTTAAATGTGTTTTTATAAACATCCACATTCGTTACAATGGTCATAAACACAACAACAGATGAGTAATTTCTACTATAAAGTGAAATAACAGGAAGATAATCATTATGTGTTATTTATTGTAATGGGTACAATAGTGTTCCCATTGTTATGTTTCAAACAAGATGAAGTAAAAACACTAATCAATCATGACTACTACAAGTAAAAATATCATAACTTCAGTGAATATGTTTACTTGTTTACTTTAATTTATCTAAACTAACTCATGCATATAATACATTATTTTGATTCTCTTCATCATACAACAACTAGAGATACTCACAAATTTAAATAACAATACCGGATTTAACTCATTAGTATGCTCGAGAAACATTGTTACAAATGCCCTTTTCTCGAATTATCAAGTTAATATATGTTCTTGAAGTTAAATCATTTTATGTTTGTTGTAAACGTATATTTCAGTCGAACAACTTATGACAAAACTAGAAAATAAGTAATATAACTCTATAAAAAATATGGTGTTTGCTAAATACATGTTTTTGACTTTGTTATGATATTTGTTGGCTGTTTTAAACTCAGTTCAGATAATTTGCCCTAGAATCGACATTTGCTTATCAAAATGTGTTCCTATACACAAGTGGCCTTTAAATGATATTCATTATCATTATCTTTAATGTAAAGTCTCGCCAGGGTGCAAGACCACCCAGCTTCTAAGCCATTATGTTGATACCTATTTATTTGCACCTCCAGCCCTTATAAGTGCGTGGTATAGCACATTGTTCACTAACGTGTCGCTGGTGATGAATATTTCGCTTCTTTGCAGACTTCCTAGAAGCATGATACTCAAACAAAGCAACTGTTTTGGACTACCTGGTTTTTAATGGCTGAGTAGCTAATTTAAAATCAATACTAAAGATTGCTTCTGTGTTGTATTTGTCACAAATTAATGTTGGTTGAATGAAATTGAGTAACATAAAACAAAGGAAGGTTCATTCGTTCTGATATGGAACTCTTCATCAGTGTTTGCCCACAATTTTATCCAGGGACCAAACCTATAACGAACGATTAATAATCAATACCACTATGTTGTTGAAGTTCAGACATGTCAAGAGTGAGATAATTGATGCCGACAGTACTGAATAAATGTCATGCTATTCCATAAACTGATTGAAGTGGGAATCCCATCATCAGGAACCTCCCCAATGTCGCAGACACTTAAGAGTTTATAATCAGACGTAACAAATCTCTAATCCCCCCCCCACAATGGTTTTCAGTGATATCAAATCGAGCCAAATTTTTTATTGAAAATAAATAACAAATCAAGACCAATCCCTGCACACTCAATTCTAATATTACAGTTTAATGATTGATATTGGTAGGGTACCATTGAAAAACAGGGAGTGCTGGACAGCTACTTAGTCTTAGTATTAAACTCTTCGACACTACACACTAGATTATACCACTGGACTCGGGCCCACAGCCTTCACGTAGATGAACATTTAGCCTTATGCACTATTAGGGCAGTGTCCCGCTTCAATCAATTCGTGATACAGCGCAACAAGTTTTTTCTAAGTCAATATCTACTCATTGAATTATTAAGTTCATAATTGAATATTAAAGTTCTACACAGTTTAAATTCCCATGAATTCATACATAAATTTTATTGTATAAGTTTATTCTTAGTAAATTTATCATTACCAATATGGTCAATTATAATAGTAGTCTGTAAAGAATAATAAAACTAAATCAGTTAGGATCTTCCTATACACATGACTAATTATGATAAATTACTTATTTCACTAAGTGTACAATGAATTGTTTAGATTGTAAGACAATCATTACTACTAATATTTTCTTTGATATGATTAACATAAAATAAATTAATAATTCACTTATTGATAAAATAAACTACGATAAACAGTGATTCATAGATATTTTATTCCTGTACTATTAAGTAATAATAATAATAATAAACATATTCCATTATATGTATGTGCATGTGCATTAAAACAATGCATTCCAGGAATATTCCATTCGTCTTTTGAATAGAATTCTTAATCATTTTGTTTCAATGAAATGATTACCTATATATGCATTATGACCTTCATATATTGTATTAAATGAATACTATTTTATTATTTTTAATAATTTTATTTTTCAATTTAATAAATAGAAATAATATAACAATATAATTGATGAACTAAATCGAAGACTTCAATAGTTTATTTTCTTAGAAAATGAATTGAACATTTACATGTTCATGTCTTTAGTAAGTAATTTTGAATATGTGTAAATGTGTGTGTGTATTCAATAATGTTGAAATGAATTGAATTCAATATCAGACAGGTGGTATACTACTGACCGGTACAATTATATAGTGAATGTTCACATTTGTGTAATGATTATAGCATTAGTCTTGTCTCCTATATATGTGACTAGTATATATAAATATCTTCTGTGAATAGTTATTTTTATGTAGGCTTTGTTTCAGTAGCCACTAGGAATGACTCACATTCATTGTTTATATTCAGTTGTATGTATGCATCGATGGTCTTATCTATGCGTGCTAACGATACGCAATAGTATCATGAAGTAGTTTGCAATGTCCATTTAAGATTATTAGTCAAATTTCTCTAAATATCTGACCATATCGATATTCCATTGAAACTTGCTAAATGTAATCTAATCAGAAAATTTTGTAGAATATATAGGACAGAAAACCACAGGAATAAATTGAACATAATTTAACCAGTACTTATTCTACTTTAAAACAATGTCGACTAGACTACATACTAGTCTATAATATTGCCGTCATATATTTTCTCTCTCACTTGCCTCCTTTATGATTGCTTTCAATAAACAGAATAATAGAGCACTTAGTTCATTTGTATATATATAGTCTCCAATTTCACTCAACAGCCTTCACTAGTATTCTTATTCGAAATAGCTACTTAAAGAACGAAAATAAAAGTTTATTTATCTTTATATTTATAAAACGAAGGTAAAATTGGTTGGGAAACCTGTCTAATGACCTGGAAAATTTTCAAACACTGTGTGTTTTGCTTAATTTGGCAACATCACTTTGTGTATTTATGTAGTGTCACTCTAATTTATACATAAATAGAAAACAATAAATAAATGGGACAAAATAGTACAGATAAGAAACAAGAAATGATAACAATAATAACATTTTTGATACATTAGATAATTTCAATTATAAGCGAATGTAATAATAATCAACAATGACATGATTCACTCAGTGTTGATTATTACCCAAATGATTTGAAAAGCAAAGAAAATTTTTAGACGTATATACTAGAGAAAATTTTCAGTATCATACTATGAAATACAGTTGAGTAATTATAAGGAATTGGGTATATAACAATAATGTAGTAGTGTAAACGTGTATACAAGAATTAGTAGTTATTTATTAGTGACTTATGCATGTTACTTAACAATAGATCCCTAATAAATAATCAAGAACTATAAAGTTGTACTATTTAGGTTTATAAGTATGAACATTTTTGGCATGAAATATAATACTCAAAACCTTTTAAGTAAACCACTCAATAGTAAACTTTATGCTACACAAACGATATCAACTTTACATTATGCATAGTTTCTTAAAAAGAATAAAGTGACAAATTTTGGAAAGCTTAAAAGTTAGACATCAACAGAGTAGACACTAATAAACACGAATTAAATTAAAAGTAATGAACGGGAAAACTAAGTTCTTTAGTTGCTTATGAGTATTAGTAAATTACTTGTATTCTAAGTACTGAAGTCTTTATTTTACAAATTACATTAAACTTTAGGAAATGTTATTGCTGTGAAACATTTATTATTTTGACCTGTACGTCACGCTTGTTTCATCTGTAATACCACATATTTTGATGAATACATGAATTCTAAGCGTTAGTAGAGAATAACATGTTTATCTTATCTAGTATACTAGCGACTGAGATATTTAACATCAACTATCTTTTCAGTGTTTATGTTATACATATAAGTTGAAAAAGAAGCAAACAAAAGTATAATCGTTTCAATTATAATATAGTTCCTTCTCTAGAAAATACGTGTATTAAGAAAATTCTTGAGTATATTGATCAATGATTAATAACTAGATTCATATTTGTTTAGTTCTTAGTATTGGTCGAATTCTAACTAACAACATATAATGCTGCCATTAGTCTTCAATATATGTATCATGTTTTGATGTTAGTCAATAACTCACAGGAAGTAATGAAATTGAGTTTTTAAATATTTGAACTTGAAATCCATAATAAACATAAGTTACCTCAAGATTAGTATGCCTTAATGATGAGTGTAAACAACAGCAAACATATTTCCAAATTTTCTTGTCAAATATATATTCAGCCAGATAATACAGAATTTCTTAAATCTCTTTAACGGTAATGCATAGGGAAGTGATGAATTTAGTAAAAAGACTAGTGTATAACTTATTGGTTTCAAGCCACCTAAGCTTTCATCATTTATGCAATGTAGAATTTAATTAGGTCGAAAATATGTAAGAAAAACCAGTGTTAATGAGCTGCGTATAGTTAATACATTATACAATATTGAAAATTTCATTCATTGAATATTCCATGTAATTCACCAAGTTCACCAATTAGTATTTAGCTATCAGCGTTACTCCTTTTTAACGTAGAATTAATTATGATAATGTTGATTGTTTCTAAAAAATCAATTCACTAATAGATATGGGAGATAGATAAATGGACATATTTTCTATGTTTTGTTATTCATTAAAATGCCATTAAAATTTAGCGGATTTTCATTAGTTCCATTTTGCATTTGTATAGCTTTGAACAAATCACTTTCAGGTTCCGTTCACTTTGTGTCTATGTTTTGATTAGCTGATTAACAACTTTATCTTTTAAACTTTTTTTTATAAAAATATTTTATTTACTAGGAATGTCAATTAGAAGTCCCGATTAAGTACTTATGTTAAGCTTCAGTTGGATAATGAGTTCTGAACTGAGTCAATTTTATATTTTGTAGAATTAACAGATATTAGAATGACATCATTCAATCTATGGAAATGAAAGCACACGAATCAAATATTAAATTGTAAAGATAAGATCCCGTTATTACTCATAAAAATGTAGAATACCCATTGCAACTCTCAGCTCACAGGTCACATAAACAAATCCCGTAGCTAAAATACAGCTGGCAAATCAGCAGATTAGTACATAGTCTTTCAAAGAAACCGGGACATAAATCGCATAAAATATGAAACATCTCAGAAATTACCACAAGATCTTGAAAGACTTTGATATCTAAATCAGTGACGAGTCACCATAATTACTTCATTCCTATTGATAGACAAAACAATCGGAAAGAATAGACTTTTTATCATCTATAAAACAAACTGTAAATTGAACAACGTATTTCAAATCACACTGTAATCAACAGATAAGTCGACAGAGGTCACACACATCGATCTATACAGAAAAAAATAATTCGTCTATTGTCCAGTAATTAACCCAACAGAAATGAAAGCGATTGGAATTGACAACACCTCTACAACAAACTGTATTACACTTTTGGGATAGTTACATAGCTATTTTCTGCTTGAAAATAAGCACAAATGTTGTTATTTAAAAACAGTAGTAAAAGCTCTTGATTGAATCAAAAGGTTGAGAGAAGGAAATTTACCTTTAATTAAAACAAATCTTACAAACTCTACTCAGAGATAATAAAATTGCTGCTTTTGTGCAATTCATTTAATTTTTACCACATACAAACCAAATTAATTGAAATGATTAGCATTATAATGACGCATATTTAGATGTTTATTAGCTGATGATAAAATAGAAAAAGCAAATTAAAAACAAAATTCATATAAAGAAAAATAATTAATCGATGGTGGAGATTTTATTTAACCTTATTTTAGGAAGAGGCATATGAATCTTATAAGGACTACCCTGAAAAATAAGTAGTTGGTTTCATCAGTTTCAATAAAAAATAGGAATTTAATTTTACAAATAACGAAAATGAAGAGAATCGGAATAAAGAAATCTTATTTCTGCGTTAATAATGAAACTGTTTTCCAGCCTTCGAGTTTTCGCGCTATCATATACACAATAATTAGGACCTATGTGTGGAATATTCTCTATGGATTCATATTTGAAGTTACCAGTATAATATAACAAGGTTAAACAATCTCTAAACCCTGAACATCATAATTAAATTTAAACTTATTTATTATTATTAGTCTTAGCTTACAACTTGTAGAAGCTTTGAATTGTGTGAATAATGTGTAAAATGCATATCAATTGGAAATTTTTATTTAAAATAAAAATTTCTGTTCATCTGAATTGAGATGGTTTTGTGGACAGAGGTATTAATTTTAGTTATTTGTGTTTGTCACAGACTGATATCAGTTGAGTACCAACGAATACCAGGGATTATTGAAAAACCGTTTCATCCTAGTACGGAACCCTTGATTCTACTTGAGAATTCAACCCAGGTTCTTCAACTTTTACTACAACACTTAAACTTTTGCACCACTGGACCAGCCGACGTCATAATGGTAGAATTTCCGCATCAATCAGTTTTGAAGATAGTGCGGTGATTATCCCCTATCGTTGGTGATAACTGTCTTCCTCCCGACATGTCTGAACTTCATCAATCATTATTTTTCACTAGAACTTCAGAAACATCCCGAAGTTGGTCACTAGTGGGTTAATTACTGTAAGTGAAGTAAGATAACACTAGGATGAGAACTGTTCAGTATACCTTGGTTTTCAATGGTACCCAACTAACGTTAACTTGTGATGGATACAAACAAATTTCTGTTCAACTTTATGAATCAAATTCCTAATTAACAATAAATCTTTATGTTAATAAGACATTGAGTGACCTATTATTGAATATGGATGGAAAATTTAGAATGTTATTCAACAGACCTACCCTCTATTTTGCAATAACATCAATTATTATGCTCTACTTGATAATATAACTTAACGTAATGCCACTGTTAGGCTATGTCAATTGTTATGATTGATAGATGTTAACTAACCAGCAACTCTTGTCAATAACAAACACTATCGATTATATGACCGGAAATTAATGTTAGTGAGAAAAACAGAAAATCATGATCCATATAACGTCATGCAGAATTAAAGATTAATCCTTTTGGAGAAATAATATTCTATTACATAATATCCCTTAAAATATTTTCTTTCCACAAAACTCTAAATATAAAGTTATTAATGTAACAACCTCAATAACATAATAAAAGAAAATAAAGTGTGAGAAAAAATTGCATTAATATACAACAATGAGATTTAAAACAACAAATGCTAATGAATCAACTATGGAAAGAAGAAAAGAGAAGAACCTGAAAATGAAGTAGGATGTGATGAATTGTATCTTTTATGAATAATTTACAGGAACATATAAACAAGACTACACAAAGAAAAAATGTTATACATGTCAACAACAGATGACATAAATTGTGAAATGAAGAGGAAGTGTTTCTTCCTTTTCAAAAAAACGTAATAGAAAAGAAGTCAATCCTTCTATTTATATATTAGGTTTTTCAATAGGAAATAATTAGACAAATAAATGAGAACAGATAAAAACATGATTTTTTAAAATAAAAAAAGATAAACAATTCCGGTAACATAATGACGTTTTTCATGTTACCAAGCTTTTGTAATAAGTAAACGAGAAAAACCAATACAAGTAAAATGACAATGTTGTGTTGTTATTTTTTATAAACTCCCATCATTATCATCGTCATAATCATTAATAAAGTTGACAGTAAAATCTATACTAATAGAAGTGAATAAAATACAAACAACACTATTTTCATTCTCATAAATATCATGAAAAAAAGTGACAAAAAGATAAAATACATTTTACATTGTTCATCAATATTAATTGGTTCTTTAATCAAGTTTCCAGAAGTAGTAAAATCGATAGTTTGAAGTTATTATTTTCATCTGATGGTAAAATTCACAGTTAGTTATAATCAGTGGAAAGAAAACAGTATTTGGTTAAACATTTTGCATTATCGATTTTTTCGTACATGTATTTATCACTATGAATTTCTTAGTTTTAAATTTATTTTGTTCATTTAATTATGTCAGTCAACTGTGAACTTTTAGAAAATATTCTCAACCTATTTCTAATCAAATTACTGAGATAATCAAAAGTATCTAGTGATACCATAGTTTGTGTACTTTTTTCTCATCTATCTTTCAGTGAAACAAGAGACAGTTAGTATACGATTCATATATTCTACTTATTTAGTGGTGAATAGGGGTGATAATTAACCATTGCTTAATAATTTTGCTCCACATTTACATGCTTCGTATTAGGAATTCTTCACTTTAATCAGATAATATATGAAAGGATATTATTGCTGTTATCACTAAGCATTAAAACCGAAGAGAATCAACTACGTTGAATTGTGAATGAAATAAATGTTAGTCGAGTTGGTCATTGAGTTTAATCTCCTGCGTTGTCATATATATGTTTTACTGCATACAAAGTATCTCTCCATTTTAATAGCAGTCATTTTATTTATTGGTGCTACAAATTCTCTATATTGCACCGTTGTTAGCTGTAGCAGGTAGGTCGACAACTAATAGTACCATTCCATTAGATTGGTTAGTTGGCGAAATGCTGTCAGTTTGAGCCTTATATTCGTTAAGTTACGAAACAATCTGTCAACTGAATTCACTGTCTTTTCATAAAATGCATCTTACTATTATTAGGTGTTTCTTTTAAACGACATCATTTTATATTCTTCAGTGAAAAAAAAGTCAAATCATTTCAAAATAAATAAAATAGTGATTAACTGTCTTATTGTTTGGTTTCAAGGTTAATTAGCAAACTCTGTAGGGTTTTATCACTGCAAAATTTGACCAATTTACTCTTATTAATATTATTAATGTACCTTCAACAGTTAGTAAATAGCTATTTTTCAAGTTCATAAACAATAAAACAGGTATACAATTACTTTATTCACAAGTGAAGTAAAATGAGTTAGTGAAAACATCGACTTGAGTTCTAAAAAGTTAAATCATCTTCATGTTGACAAATACATTTTGAAACTGTTTTCTTCTATAAACAATGAATGTTTAATTTGCTAATGTTTTGTACAAAGATATTGATAACGCTTTTGTAGAATTCTTTAAATGTTAATTCAATAACCTTAAAAGTGAACTACAAATATGACTTCATCAAGTACAAACCGATCCAATCATATGATGGTTTAACTCAGTAAATTTTGATCTGTGTTTATTCCTAAGTGTGAGATAAGGATTGTTCCATTCATTGTTAAGATAAAACAGAAAACTTTGGCAGCAAAGAACTTTAAAACAGTTGTCCTATATATGTCACAAGTGAATAAATAATACTAGTTACCACTTACACTAAGCATTGGGGAGTAACTAATTTCTCGAAGTTTTACACTTAAATATTCTGTAAGACCTGGAAGTGAATTTACTTAACAACTGTGCGTTCGGTCAAACTGTGTGAAACAAACGAAGATCTATTTTAAATAACAGGGTCGACAGCTTATCTACTAATTGTTACCAACTTACCAAACTTTTTTATCAGTTGAAACAATTTATAATTATCGTCCTTTATACAGAAAAAAGTCGTCAGTAGTTCATACAAAATTTAAAACCAATCTTTATAGTTACCACTATTTTATGGGTTTTAGGGCATATATATGAACAGTAAAATCATTTACACATGTCTCAATACTTCATTGTTAACATTTCGCTAAGATGATAAGAGCATAAACTACTCATTCGCTAGCTGTCTATAACACAGCATTTATAAGTTTAGATTTATATGAAAGATATTTTGGAGATAAAATCATCACTTATTAAGTTCTTAGAGGTAGTCGGCAGGACACGTCGTACCCTGATTCTATATTACTTAGCCCTTGTCATTAGGGCGTAGCAGCAGTCACTTGAGACCCGGTGTTCCGTGACAGATTGGATCTTGAATCACTTGTTACCACTAAGCTATTCAGAATATGTCTGACTACATAGGTTCAGGGCTTTTTACCAACGATGTTCAACCGACTTAAAATCAGCTACACAGTTCACACTGTGTGCAGATGCTTAGAACAGAGACTACGCAATAACTTGATCAATAGAATCAGATTACAATTCATGACACTGTTGACTAATCAATAATCATTTATCATTTGAAAGAATTTAATTCAAAAAGCTAATTGTATAATGAATCGTCCAATGACATCGTCAAATTCAAACATTATATATAAAAATGGGAACCGGATTGTTGTAAGCATAATAATACCCATGTTATCGTTAGAGTAAAAGTTCTGTTCTTCGCTCTATAATTTAGCGAATTCGAAGAAACGTCCTCTGAAAATGACTGAACAATAATTTGTACTAATGGATTATCAAAATTTAAGTGAAGATCCTTAATCTGTAAGTTCTGCTATGTCTAAAATGCTGTAGGCCTCTACTGGCATGTTAGACAGTTATCATTCTGTGTTTCTGACTGACGATTGTTGGAAACATAAACCAAGGAATCCAACTCTAACACAATGATATCATAGTAGCTCTAAGATTTAAAATCATTGGGTACCATTTCGTTCAGGATTATCTTTACACACTGTTAATAACTTGTCATTAACTAGCTAACCTTAGGCCACGACAAAAGCTAACACTGAAATGAATATATTCCTTCAAACAACTAATATAAGTTATTGACTGAGTGACATTTAATCCATACTGTTTTCTGTTATAGAATTTAAAAGTAGTGTATTGTTCCTATTCATTAATTGCTGAAAATTAAATGCTACTTATATTCAGAATTGTTTCGGGTTATTTGCCAATGTAATTCTCAAAGTAAATAGCTTTATAGTAATAATACCAGTAGCAAACTCTATAACTATAATCAATAAATTCATCTGGTATACACACAAATGATTGAGAAGAAAAGCTATATGCAAAGAAAAAAGAGGTTCCTGAAAAAATCAAAATATCGTCAATGATTCTTTAATTCAAGCATATACACTCATACACGCTATAGTTAGGTCATATTGTTAAGTAGCCATAGCAACAGTAGCAAATAAGCAACCTGAGTTGAAATAACAAAATTCATAACAATCCATGGCAATACTACCACTACTACTAATTGACGTGATATAGTCAATGAATAATTTATCCTTTCTCCCCACATCTACTTGGAAAGTATAAACAGACTATTTTCTGAATGAATTCTTAATTAAGCGAACGAAAGTTACACGATGATTGATAGTAAGCAATGTTACTGTAGTCAAGAGATTTAAGCTATTTACTATGGTAATCGCTTATACAATTTTAATGAACGTAATAAGGTCTATCTGTGTTTTCATGCAATTACTATAGTTCAGCTTGTCATGGTTTCTTCGGTAAGTCAAAAGTGATTTCGAAAAAACGTACTTTATTTGACATTGGAGTCAATATAAAAATACTTCATCAGTGTTCATAAAAGCATTTTCAATTTTTTACCCACAATTACTAAGTGAATATTCTTTTAAATTATTCCTGCCAACAACCCCCCTTCCTCTAAAAAAACCACCTTTAATTTTGCCCGTTTTTAATGCAGAACTTTTGAACATTTAGATCTATATTGTCTTGTTAGCCAATGATTAATTAAGCATTTGGCTGATTTGTTTAGAGGAGGTGAATAAGTGTATTATTGCCTATCTGTTTCAATTTATTAATATACATAACAATGAGAATGCAAAATCATAATTAAGTTAATATAACAAATGTAATTGCAACTGTAAGTGATGAGATCATAATTGGTAATACTTTCACATTTCATACCTAGTTTACAAATTTCCTAAATTCAATTTTTCCAGTAAACGAGTTAATATTATTTAGAAAATTTAGTTACTGATATGGATTATTTCTTGTATAGTCCATAGAACCATATTTTTATAAAATACATAATAATACATTCAGGTAATTATGATTAACAAAATGAAATTATAGGACAAAATTCAAAATTCAAGTAATTTCGAATCTTGCTTTAACAGTCGACTTAAGAGCATTCAAAAAATTACATAATCAATGATATCGAAACAGTAGAGAATAAACAACAGTATCCATCAATTATCTTCAAAATTTCAATGAAATAGTTACATTTAATCTATTGATCGCAAATCAGTGAAAAAAGGTTGTTTTTTTTCTCTTTTGAATTACTTCATCCCAGCGTATACGCTGTTAAAAACGATTAGAAGTGTGGTGACAGCAAAACATACGTTTTACATTCATCATTTCTCTATAGATTGAATTAATTGCAACCAATCCAAGTAATGTTGATTATTGTTAAATACTGGCTCAAAAAGTTATAAAATGTATAAAAATCAAATATTTTTCATTAGATACAAATCACAATCTCATCGCTAGATAAGTGAAAGAAACCCTCTAAATTAATGTACTTAATGACATACAAGTCAGATTGAACATTTTTATAGTGTCAATTCTAATAAAAATCAAATAAAAAAACAACTAAATCGCGATAGATTATAATGTCCACTGATTACTTAAATTGTTTTACAATTACATTACTATACATTTACAAACATTAACTGCATGTCAAACTGGACATCATCATTAGTCGTTAACATTGCCAAAGATAACGTTAAAGCTCTGAAATTTATTGATTATCAGTTGAATTTGATATTATACAACTAATTGTGCAACGCAGTATTGAAAAAAAAATAGTTGTAATAGAACATTGAAATAACTGAAGTTAGTCTTATATATGAAGGGAACCTATTATGAATTTTGCATGCAATTCCCACTATTTTAAATTTGATATTATGAATAGGTAGGGGTCAAACATCCTTTGCAAACTAAGAAGAACCAAACAGCAGGCACAACTCATCATGAGACTCCTTAGTAGTGCATATCCCTGACCTAACCAAAGAATCAAGCTTAGAACTTACAGGTTTCGAGGTGATTGCTTAACTTTCTAGACCATTGACATAGCACCTAATATTTGACATTTCTAACTCTAGTCGTATCGTGATATATTTGCACAGCCTCATCCAATACCATCGAATGGTAAGTACCTTACACGTGAAACAGCTGAACTCTACAGGACACACTATCCCAGTAGAGCTCCATGTAACTGCCTTCTAGGGTCAGTTACTAGTGTATTAATATTGACTCTAATTGAATGTTGTGAAGAAGTTTGCATTTGATATAACGAAATATTTTTCAAGTTTTCATGAAACTGATATATACTATTAAACTGATATGTAATCTGTACGTAAATCTGTCAATCCCACAATAATTTTTTGCGTGTTTGAAGTTATATTCTATCCAAATCAGCCATTTTCCATGAATTCAACTCTGGTTCATAATTATATACAGAATTGTGACGAGTAATATCACAAAATTATAAAATTATTTTCAAATGTATATTACTTTAATCTCTGAAACTCAATCTTTGATTGTCATGTTTTGTAACTAAATTAAGAAATTTAAAATTTTTATTAAGAGCTGACCTTCGTTAGACGACCGATTCAATTCAGGATGCACTGGACATGTATTCTAGTGCTTAATAGATTTTAACGATTTTGAAAAAAGTGACTAATGAATAATCAAATTAGTTTTGAATTGGGACAGTTTTATAGAGAGAGGTATTAATTTTGGTTGTTTTTGTTTATTATATGGTGATATTGGTTGACAACCAATAAAAACAAGGGAGCACCGGACATCTATTTCGTTTTAGTACTGGGACTACTCAGCAGTGCACACCTTTGATTCTACCAGGCAATTCAATCCAAGTTCTTCAACTTTTACTACGACACTTAACCCTCTGCACCACTGGACCGATCGACGTTACCGTAGTAGAATTTTCATTTCCACTAGTTTAAAAGACAGTTTGATGATCATCCGTCATCGTTTGAAATAACTGTCCCCTTCTCAATATGCTTAAATTCCATTAGTCACAACTTCTCACTAGAACTTCGGAAAAATGCCACAGCTGGTCAATAATGAGTTGATTACTGTAAATGAATTAATGTGGTTTTGTGGTGATAGGTACTTTTTATTTCACTTATTAAATAACATAATTAAAATATCTTTAGTTTAATTCACTTTCTTGCATCATTTTCCAGTTTGACTAAAAGTACAAAATACATTAAGAGAAGTCATAAATTAAACATCAGGTCAAGTATCAACTAATTACCACAAGTTAATTAGCTTATCCTTTTATGGAAACTTATTATATCCGTTTTATAATCACTTAGTGATAAAACTAAAATATCTGTGTAAACTAAAGAGTTTTATCTCTAGCAATTTAATATATCGAAAGCAAACCATATTGTTAGTCATAGAATGAAGTTAAGAAGATACAGTACGATAATGCAAACATTAGATTTGTTATGTCTTATTAGCATGATAGAAACTATCCTGAATGCATTATTAAACAGTGAATTAAAAAGAATTCATAGTTACGAGCAATTCGATCATGTCTATAATAAAACCACAGTAATATTATCGTCACTCAACAGCTAATAACTAAGTTCATGATAGATATCTCAATGGTTCTGTTAATAAGCTTTGTTAAGTAATTCAAATAATGGAATCAGTTAACAATGAAATTCACCCAGAATTACGGTATTTAATGGAATACCTGATGTTAAAACTGTAAATCAGTAAAATTTGAATTTATAATTAACACTTTACTAGCGTATAACCTGAAACTAAGAAAACTGATTCTGTATAGGATTGCAATCTACAGACTGTAACAAATAATTATTCTGCACTCCTTGTACTTCGGTGTGTTAATTTGTAATGAGAACTTTCCCAAAATGCTGTCATCGTTATTTTATACGCAACCGCCTAAACAGATCGAGTCGTTTAGCTTGAAATTACTGCCCTGTTATATAACGGCGGATGATACACCTTTTCAACTAAACTATATAAAGCGACAAAATGATATGACTGGTTAATGGAAGTCACGTTTTGTTGTTATTATTATTATTCGGTTAGAATAATCTGATAATGAGAGTTTATTGCTGAATAACTTTGCCTTTCTATTGCTAATGCTTACCCAAATGCAGTATTGATTAGATGTACTATATTCTTACATGGTTTGATATTATTTTACGTAAAAGATTTGTAAACACTGCAATGTTGTAAACTTACAAATTTATAGCTTATAACTTAATAATAGACAGAGTAGTCAACATCATTATCACTTGTAATAGTTTTGTTTTCTATTTTTGCAAATATTTTAAACACTAATGATAATTATAGTCTTATGATCAAGTTATAGTCATTAAACTGATTAAAATATCAAACTTATCTCAATGTATAACATACTGAAGCTATTATTACTAATATATTAAACAGATTTAGATTTTCCTGTAAATATCAAATCATGAAAGCTTTCTCTTTTAAAGCTGTAACTTAGAGGAAGACTGTTAGTGAATTATTAATTAAAGCTAGTAGTCAGGTAAACGGAATTATATTATTTGCAATTTATGAAACTTTTGGATAAAAAGTAAGTATAACAGTGTGGGAGTAGCTTAATGTAGATAATGTATCTATGATACTGCATGAATTATATCATGTAGAGAATAATAATATGCAAATCTTTCATAACAAAGAAAATTAACTTTGTCGGTGTCATGCTAACCGATAATTTAATGACTAAGTAAGTTGAATAATCACTTATTATCACAAGAATGAGATGAAAGAATTCAGAGCATAAATTCAACAAAGGAAATTTGCTAACAACTTTTCACTACTAGAGACTTATATCTGAGAAAAAATCAATACCTAATGAGTTCTTATGAGTTGTTGACATTCAAGTTTAGCACTGAGTAAACACTATTAGTAATGTTATGATCCGAAAATTCAGTCGTATAAGATACTTAAGTTGTAGAAACACTTACAAAAAATGGGAATATGATTTTCGTTATTAATTCAAGTGAGCTGAATAATTAGTGAAAATAAGAGCACGGGATGATTAATATGTTACTATTTTTGACATTATATCAATACTAATCCATGACTTCGTTTTGGATCTAACCTCGGGCCTTCAAATCTATGTAAGAAACATAACGACTAGTGAATAATAGTAATTGGTGAACACTGTATTCCCAGCTATCGCTATAAGATGAATTTCCTCAACTCCATGAACAAATTGTCGGAAAAATGTAGTCTATGTAGACTCTTAAAAGCATATAATTTTTGACAAATAAACATTTGTATTGAATGACTGATCAGCTCTGTGTTTAAGTGAAAACATGAGTAAACTGTTATTTTGTTATGGTAACACGTTGATTTGATACACTATATACTACTACACTATGGTATTGCTGAAAAAGATGATCTTGAATTTGTCACCACGAAATGATCTGGATTAAACAACTATTGCAGACTAGGAAGCACTGTACATCTGTTTCAACCTAGTATTTGAGATTAATGTATTACTTTTAATAGATGATATTCTGTAAAGATTCATGGAAATACAGTTTCCAGAACATTTTTAAACTTGCGAACAGTGCAACACTCTTAACTGGAATAGCTACTTTGCTGGGAGTTGATAATACAATGGATTTAAGCTAACTAAAACTGAATTGAGTGATTATTTTTTGTATACAGACGCGAATCATACCATAACCACTCTATATTAATAATATTTGAAGATCAGAAGTGATAAAAGTTAATGTCTAAAGTGACTTAATACAATGAACAGTACAATTTTGAAAATAAGAATAATGCCTAATATTCCTCCGAAACACTATACATTAATTATTGAAAATTTTCTTACAACTGCTTATTACATGTAATGGAAAATTCTTCCATATTGAAATGGTTGTTAGATGTATTTTTCTTTATAATACCCATAAAACCTACGCAAAGATGTATTAATCGTATTACTTATAGAAAATGAATTAGCCGACTTCAACAATTTTCTTTCATCTTACCCTATAAATATAACATTCTTCTAAATCATTTATGACCAATATGAAATTTGTTTCTTTTCGAGTAAAACGTCAGATGTTTTATTGCATGGCATACTTTTAATGAACATTGTTACTCATCAAACTTTCATTGGAATATTATTCATCATTTTTGTATGCAAAGTACAAAATCATGTCATGGCAAACATTTGAAATCAAAGTTGATATTATGTTCTATGTTTGCTTACTTATCAAACATAATGAATATAATTTATCACTTGATTTCTATAAAGAATTCATTTAAGCTTCCATAGTTTATTTACTTTATACTACCACATTATAATTACCGATACTATTCTTTCATTTACTAACTTAGAATAATTCATAAACTGCAAGGCAGAATTGTCAACAGCTGCATTCAAATTTATGTAACTCATTAGAATTAGGTATGAAAAATGAAAAACAAAAACATACCAAACTGAAAAAGAGAAATAAACATAGGTAGGAAGAAAAGAAAATGCCATTTAATCAATTTATTTAACCAATTTTGAGTGAATAACTTAAAAGAGGTATTTTCAAAATACTTGTTTACCATGATGTATAGTTCTTATAGACGTTCTCGTAAGTTAATGAATGGCATAGATTATGATGAAGATGAATATTTTCTCAAAGTATCAACGGATCAGTGCATTCAAGTTTTAGATTTTAAAAAACATTTCCTCTTTCTACAAATATTGTCGCTTGCGATTGCTATTTTACAAACGCCCACTATATTTACTTATTATCTGTATAATTATTCACTCGTAAAATTGAAATAATGCTTTTTTGATGGGCAGAATATTTTCAGAATTCACTTTCTATATACAACGTATATTGTCATGTTAAAACTTTTAGATAAATATTGTTATTTACTACATTATCTTATCTATTAATTGATAAAATTCTGTTTATCCCAAGTAAAAATGATGATATTGATTGGTAGGTATAGGCCACCCACTACACACGTGATTTAAAATGGCAGTCAAAACATAAAGGTCATCATTAAAGCTATTTAACAGACTATAATGATAAGCGTCATAGATATCAGATGATGAGCTAGTTAACAGTTTGCATTGTGTTACTTTACAGCAGTAAAAAATATTTTCAGTCTAAAGAAAATCACAATGCGAATGTTCAATATTTTAATGAAGACGATATCATGTGAAAATGGAAAGAAATGAGGCCCATTTTCTGGGGATCATTATTATACTTTGTATGATATACTTTTAGGCAAGGTAAAAATAACATTTAATGTTTATATCGCTATAAATTTGCATACCCGATTTGACTTCATTGTTCAATAATGACATGGTTAACTTATATTCAATAGAATCTTTTGTCAGACATAATTCGGACAAATTTTGAGGATATTTTCTTAAATCAACTATGATAGGATTAATTAGCACTAGATATAAACTTAAAAAGTCAAAATAAGAATTGAATATAAACTGTTAAAAATGTATCAAACTTTAAAGTTATGTTTAGAGGTCTTCTGAAATAGAACAGCTTAACTATCCAACTGCAAATAACTTAGGCTGATTCAAAATGAAATTTAGGCAGTCAACATTTATCTATATTAGAATCTCAGGAAGAGTTACAGACAAACCCATTGCTAAAATATTAAGATTGCCAAAAATATTTATTTATTTATTTATTCATTAATACTGGGATGAACTAGTCAGTAGCTATATGAAACAAAACCACGCTGGATTTATTTCCTTACAATTTCGTAATCTGGACCAACCATAAAGCAACGTTTGCCATTAAGAAATTTTAATATTTTAATTTATAAGGTAACAGAGATTTTAACATACACAACAAAGAATCTTAAAATAGTTTATTGGTAAGTACAAATATAAGCTGTATCATATACCATCTGACTTCATTAAGAAAGTATAAATTAGGTATGCCATAAACTAGAATCTCACATGGAATGCATCAAATTCCAGAGGACAGAAAGTCTCTTGAATACAAATATAAAGTGGAAGATTTATTAATAATCAGGTATAACTTAACAAGATTGAAGGTTCGATTTCTGGTACGATGGTAATCATTCCATGCTATGAATTCATTTTCAAAATCAACGTTAAAGATATGGCTAAACCTATACAAAAAATAACTTAGATATAATGACCTAACAATGTTAGGTCTCAGCAAAACGTGGAGATGAACAAAAAAACAACGTTAAACTAGTCAGTACAACATATTCGTAATGAAAATCTGACGGATATCTCTTGAAGATAAACAAAATGTCAATAAATGGTTGTTTCTAACATTAGCAATCAATAATTTATTGACAATTGTGATGTTACTTATATAAAATTCATCAAGAGTCAACTGAATATTTGACAAAAATTGAGTTCCAAGTAGCAGCTCGAAGAAGCTGTTGATAAACTGCACTTTAATTGGTACATAGATGATACTTTTGTTATTGTAGATCAGGATGTGTCTAGAGAAGAGCTATTAACGCAGTTTATTGATGTACACTCGACAACTACTTTTACTTATGAGAACGAATCCAATAACATGTTACATTTCCTGGATATCGCATTAAACAGGGGGAAAAATGGATTAATAAGTAGAAATGTACACAGAACGAATTGCAATGTAGACTTAATATACTCATTTCTATAGCTTTACTCACTCCGAAACATAAGAAATCATTGTAAGATGTCAAATTAACAGAAGAAAATATTACCTCAGAGGATAGAGCAGGAACTAGAAATCATCAATATTACTCTGGCTAAATTAGGATATCCGAAAGTATTTGTGAAGAGATACATAGATGTGGGGAATAAAGTCAGTAGCACGGACTAACCAATAAAAAAAATCCCTAATCATAAAACTAAAATTTGTCATGGTTTTTAATAGTGATGTGTTATGTTTTCTCTCAGATGAGAAAAACGCGTAGGTTCTTATCAGCTTAGTATGGTTTGCGTTACGATACAGCTAAATTATCTAGGGTAGCCGGATTTTATGACTGATTCCCTCGATAGTCTATACGGTTAGTGCGAATCGTTATCGCTGATACTCGTGCATCAATCGGATATCACGATTTGTCCCTTCTCAACCCACAGCTACTCCAAAAGACTAGACTTGTAGGAAGATTGTATTGTAGAGCAAAATATATCTAATTTGAACGAGACTAGCAAACAACGTATACATACATATATCACATTTGAAACTGAATTAACTGATGAAAGTCTACAAATCAATCTTACAAAAAAATCAATAGTACACTATTCGTTTGGCTAAATGAACGATTGTATTTTTGGGGATTTTGAATCCCCAACATGATATCAGTGAAGCTAGTACAAGCAAGCAACTTAACCAACAAATGAATGAACACCGTTTCAGCTTGATTTGAAAAGGGTCAAATAAAGGGTACCCACATCTCTATCCTAACTCATCTCATTGAAAGAATTAGGGCATTCTTAATAATATACTGTATACCACAACTTCCCAATGGAGTTCAAATTCGCCTATTACACATGTCAGAAGCCATGGGGATTTGAACCAACAACCCTAATTGATGCATTCATAAGAAATATGTAACACCTTTATCTATTACCTGACCAAATAAAACCTAACAAATGATTCCATAGACTTCGCATATATTTTTCCTTCTGTTTTATATTTCCTTCACTCCCCCCTCCTTTGTTTCCACCATTTATTTTATTAGAACTGTCTATTCACACTTCATTATTATGTAATTATTATTTGTACCTCTTACTAATTATGATAATTTTTGTAATCAGTTTACTTCATTATCATCATTAACTCATAAATTGCTTTGATTAACTTATGATTTTTCATATTTACCTACAAATATTATTATCTTTTAAAGTAAAGCCTGATGAGGAGTTAATTGAAAACAATATTTTTCGCTTACATATGTTGTTTTAATTTACATCAAAGAAATATTTAGTAAAATTCGTACGTCTAATTGTGATACAACATTACTGTTGATAGTTATGATATTTATTAGTTCTGTTAATATTGATCAAGCTTGATTCAACCTTTATTCCGACTTATAATTCATAGTTTGAAAATTAGATCAATAAGGTGATTTTCAATCTGTCTCCCTCTCTCCCTCTCAAGCAAATAAACACTCATTTCGATAAAACAACGTTAATTTTCTAATTCATAATTAAAAATTAAAAATAAAAATTAAATATTTTTATCACATTTCTGAAAATTAGTTAAAAATGAGAAAAAAAATCGATAAATCTATAAATCATTGATTATGGATACTTCATTGATTTTATTTTATTATAAGAGAATTCCATTTTAACGATGGGATAATTAGAGTTAACTTTAAAAATTTACCGGTTTTTCTTTCTTCTTACTAGTTTATTTTTGAAAAACTATGAATGTTCACATAGGAAACAAAATTTTTACAATTAAACACTTAATTTTTATTCTGATTCTTAATTTTACACCTGTTTTCTTAACTATTCTTCTTTTACTAATTGACTTTAATTAAAATGTTCGATGGAGTTATTTGAGATGCTGACTTTCTTTTGTAAAACTTGTGACACACTATAGTGCGAATATACACTTGAATGATAGAATGGTAATTTACATAAGCTTTACACAAAAAGTTAAATAATTCTAATCCATTGACAAGGATGAGTAAAGATAAAGTGTAATATACACTAGATTTAATTGCTTAAACGGTTAAAATAGTTTATTTGAGTTCATACAAAATGATCAAGATGAACCAAGAAATAAATATAAATAGCTTCTACTTAACGATTGAAGAAATGTTTACATTAGATTGCTTTTTCACTATTGTTATCGATGTATTTTAGTGGCATGGTTTAATTTAATTTTGTCCGTAAACTTGTGTTTCATTAATGTGTAATGTTTGATTGCATAACATTCTATAACAAGACCAATAGCTATTAAATTTTGTTTGTCTTTTCGACGCCTTTTTTCCCAGATTTTAAGAGGTTAAAACATTCATTGAGATTTATCAGTCTAAACCATTTATTGTTTGCTTCTTTGTGTTGCACATTAAAGCTTCTAACTCAGAATTCACATTTTAGCTAAATCTTTATAACCAAAATTACAATTTTCACTTAATTTGTATTACTGAGCGACTACCTGTGATACCAATCTTACTGCGAGCACAGCCAAACTTCACCAACCACTACTTCTAACTCAAACATTTAGAGTCCTTCATAATGCTAGTCAGTTGTAAAAAGGTGACTATTATTAAAGGTCGGAATCATTTGACCAGAAAGTAGACACTAGCCAGGTTGTCCCAATAGATACTTTATCAGCAGATATCTCGTATTATAAAAGGAGCAATCAAACGAAACAAACTTCTCTCTTTAACATAACAACTTATCAATCTGTTGTTTGTATTTGTCGGAGATAGCTTTGGGTTGGGTATCATTTAAAATCGGAAAACAGAAGACAGCTAAAATATCTAGATACGGGACTAATCGGTAATGCACGCTTTCAAACCCTGTTTTGTAATCGAAACAGTGATTTTAAGATCTTTTGGCAAACGCATAACCACTTGTTTGGTTATAACGGTAGAATTCTCACTTCGATCAATTTTTATTCTGGCCATTCATGATAACCGTCTCACTCCAAACATATCTGGACTCCATTAGTTACGATTTCTCAGTAGAACTTCAAAAACACTTTGAAGTTAGTCGGTCTCCACTAACCACCTTAACTCAACAATAATAACTTATTACTGCAAGTCTTTACCGTTTACTTATTTATTAAACAACAATTCAATAAAAACAATCATATATATAGTTTTCACAAACTCATTCCTAAATTCCACTCATTACACAATTATATACATATGTAAAATGAAGCGGTATACAATAAGTTGAATAAAAGTCTAATAGAAAATGAAAGCATATGCATTTCGTAATCTTTTTTTTGCAAAATAAATCACATTCAAGCCATTTTTAACTTGCTTAGTCATAATACATAAATAAGCAAACTTTGAAAAACGTAAGTAAACGAATTCTGATTAGTATAATTATTGTTTCATATGAGATATTGGTGTTGAATAGTTTGACGTTACTTGGCAATACACTAGTCGGCATAAATATATAAATCATCGTTTACGTTAAAACCATATAAAACATTATCTCAAGATTGATTAAAGACGGCTAGCGTTAAACTGTATCATCTGATACCCGATGCACAAAATGTTACATAAAACAAAGATATTAATTAGTATCCGACTAAATACTATGATGCCATATTGTATTTTCTACTTTCTTGGATAATCTGTAAAATTAGGCAAGGATGAAAGTTCTCATTTCAAGATTAATCATTCTGTAAGCATTCTTACATAGTTCATGAATAGTGTACATATGTAGTGAATGTATGTTAGTAGCATGCGTATTAAGCAGCCTTGAGGATTTCTAGAATCAAAAATAGTACTCATTAGTTTTTAAGTAAATGGAATCTAGAAATTATAAGATAATTATTAAACTAACAATTCCGGTTTTGGAACAACTTACGTATTACAGTGTAGTTTACTAAAACAGTATGATACCTATTCATATGAGGAACCAGTCGTTTTAACACTTTGCAGGCATACATAAACAAAACTGAGAAGAAACTTCGAGAAGTTTGCTTACGAAAATACAAAAGTGAATCTAAGTTTAAGAGTTTATTCATTTCAAAGAGTAATCAGATCATGAATAATAAAGTTTCATCGGTTTTACCCTTTTTCTAAGTCTTTATTGATTGATATATCATATTCATTGCTCTCGCTAAATGTAAACAAGTAGCTTGTATAGAATGATCATTAATGGAAATTTCTTTAAACTATGATACTAACTTATTTATTACGACATTTTTTTGTAAATTCCAACTTTTAAACAAAAGAGAAAGTTTGTTTGCTTTTCACTAATTTACATAAATAAACCTGATGATCTTTCTACATTTGACAGTTCAAAATGAATGATTTAATGGCACTTTTAAACTGTAGGTTAAATATTAAATGGTATATGAACAATAAAACGGATTTAGTGAAGAACCACATTCGAAACTATACAGTTGCTTTAATAAGGAATAATTAAAAGCATATCTCTCTTAATCCAATTAACTTGAATAAATTTCAAATGAAAACAAATAACATTTTGTCACTGTGTTCTACACGTTGAATTCTTATTCATAAACTCTTTTTTAATCATATTAAGTTTCATGCCAAGTTGGTAGACAAGTATGCTGAAAACACCTTACGATATATAAATTAAACCTTCAGAGATGAACTTTAGTAATATAACAGTTTACGCAAGCACAAATTAAAAATATGACTATGACATACATACTGGGTGGCAATATCAATTAAGTATATCTCTTGCAGACAAATCTGTTACTCCCAATTTGATCATTGACTGACACCAGTGGAATAGTGGATAGTTCTTTTGCCTCATTTTACAATCATGCAACAAGAGACGTCTGTGTATACGACCCCACATAGGATAAAACTCAGGACAATCAATCTCCTGATGTCTATATATTTGATTTAGATCATTAAACTGATATTATGTAGAGAATTTGAACAATTTCAGCTCCATTTTCCATAAATGAAAAATTACCTCAAACTCCTTTATCTATTTTTGCTGCATTTTATGGTATTTACTGAACCATTCATAAAACGATGAATAGGTTCAGTGTGTACATTCGGCTACTTAAAGTTTAAGATCAGCAAGAAGATTCTAACATGCACAAGTAGTTAAGTTAAAGCGTTTTATTTAATAGATGAAATTTGTAAATATTAAAAATATGAATGATTAACATCAACCACCTAGAAGTAAAGAACCTTTAATGTTTAACAAGAAATTCATTCATTTGATCACTATGTTGAAAAGAGTATGCTAGTATATAAAAATTTGAGAGTTAGGAAAAAGAAATATGTTTCCATTAGCCATTTTATTAGTTTACAGATTGAAAAAATAGTGCTAAAACTGAAACATAATTCAAGACAGTGATAATAACTACTAGCTAATTTTTGTATGGATTGAGACAATAGACAGACAAGTATCATGTTGTATCTAATAGACAATTGATCTATGTTGTTTCATTCATCAAGGTAGCATAATTTTAGTGGTTTGTCTGGTAAATATATGAAGTTATTAATCTTATTTCACAATGAACTAATACAAATATTATTCACAAGTAACTGTACTTATAAATTTAATATTTTAGTTTTAACAAACTAATACTATACTGACCTGTGGATAAACAGTTGAAAAGTAAAATGATTTCTTATTCCTTCAAGTTGAATATACATTATCATTTTACACTTACATTAGTTAGACCGCTTGATTGACTAAACAAACTCCCTTAGTTATCTTATGGAAATTTTACAAATAATAACAATAACTATACAAATGAAAGTACGTAGATCGAGGTAGAAATGAATAATGCATGCTTTACAGAAACTACTTAAACCTATTCATTAATTACTACATTAGTTTTTTGTTTAGAAAATTGTGTTATTGATTACTACCTATATATTGTTGCTATAATCTAATATTATGAATTGTTATTCTAGTTGTAGATTTAGTCTTTTAAAATCTTTTCTAATGTAAATAATTATCAAATTGATACTTGTTAATGAACTACGGTATTTTATGATTTAGATTAATGTTATTTAGTCCCAGACATATATGTAGTTTTATGATGAAAATAAAACTGAAGGATAATTTGAAATGAAGGCATACATTTTACGCTATTGTATTCTCTTAGTAGTAGGACTACGACGGTCTGCTCAGAATTCTAGTCACCAATTATTCAGGCGTCAGTCAATAATTAAAACACTCTTAGCTTCATACTTACTTTAATTGACCAATTATATCTGTCGACCGCTTGTACTAATATACTTTCATAAAATGAAAATAATTTATATCGACTCTCTCTTTCAAAGAGCTCACAAAGTACATTCGTATATTTTTCACTTTCATTATCATCTGAATGAACTGGGGTGGGGGGGGGTAATTACTACAGAACTAAAATATCAAATATCTTCGGCAATGAGAAGACATGTCATAAGTCGCTAAATTTCTGATATGAGTGGCAGTTCATCAAGGCTTAGGAGCTTGTTCTACACATTTTTCAAGTATTCACAACTTTAACAATAATTGTGTTATGGCTTTATATATTTTCTGCTAAAATTCTTTTTCATGCTATTTAATAAATCAGGTATTGTTAATACATATAAAAGAAAGACACATGACAAATGACATGAGTTTGGTGAGAACACTGAAACTATCATGGGATTAAATCAACGAAGGAACATAAAAATATATCAAATATTTATCTTTTATCTGATTTTTACATTATAATCAAATTTTAAGTGAAATACATTTTTGTTCACAATAAGAGATTTCATCACAATTTGTAGTATTCGTCCAATCTTCATCAAGGCTACGATTAGTTTGTACAGTACAAAATGCTTCTTTATTTTCATCAACATTAAACAGATGTGAAACACGTTCGGTGACAATTTGAAGTAGTGGATCAGTACATTTTAACTATTTAGCACATGATTAAAGCCTGAATTTATAAATCTTTTGATAATACTTGGTTAAAATCAAACAACCAATATTTGAAATGTAAACAAGTTTGTGTATTTCTACTTACATAAAGTCATCATGAACATTGTAAAGTATAAATATCCACTAAACCATCATGAGTAGTTGCCCACTTCTTAACAGTTTCAAAGAATGACGAGACAACTGCCCAGTGATCCTTGTTGCTGTTGGCTTTGAATGAATAGGTACATAAGCAGAATATAAAAAATTGCACTCAGTAACATAGGTAATGGGTTTATTTAATTAATTAATTACTTCACTTTTAAAGTTTTTAAACCTATTTACCATTTTTCTATTGAAATCGAAATTACATGTCACAGTGAACTTAAAACAGCTTATCGAACCTTGTCAATATTAAAATATATTTGTAACCGACGTAGTATATTCGAAAATTTAATATTCATGAAATACACATTTGTAATAAAGCATAAATCATTAACAAACTATATGTACTTACTTTACGTGATTTACAAACTCCAATCAAAGGAAGTATTTCATGCTTTGAATGGGTTTCAAATGTTTGAGAATTGTCATTACTTATGCATTCATTACACACCGGAATATGACAATTAACACAATAAAGATTCGGTATTATATTTAAATGTGACATACACGGTGTAGGTTGATTACGTTTTTTTTGCCTAATTATTTCAACACCCTGAGTTGCTGAATGTAATGCATGACGATTTAATGGCCCACGAGCAGGATGACATTTTTCACGACATCGTGTACAATAAAATATTTCACACTGTTCACACCAAAATGCAGCTAAACAATTCTGTTCTGCGCTTTTAGTATTATTATTGGTTTCTAAAGAAAGTTGATTTTCCGATGGGATACTGGGTTCCTCACACAGCTGACAAAGTGGTCCGCCTGGTCTATTAATTGGATCTGTGTTATTGTTTAATAAAAATGGTTCCAGATCTGCATTGGCTTTGGTTGATTGTGGTAACTGATCAAAGCCTACAAATTTCGATATTATGCGCTCAAGGGCACGATTTCTTGGGAGGTGACTTAGTCCCTTATCATCAAAGAGTCCAACAACTTGATTACATATAGGGCATATTAAACCGCTCGATGCATGGCTTATTGAGGATGAAGAAATACTGTAGGTTTGACTGGGGCCCAAACCTGAGGTCGATGAACATATTACAACAGGCAATCTTCCTATATAACTGCCCGGTCGACTGCTAACAATTACTCCTGAATCTGTTTCACTAGCAACACTCATTTGATCACAGTCTGAGGGTATTGTAGAAGTACATCCCATGCTTTGTGTATTTCCTTGTGAATTAGAAGTACTTGGGCAACCGATACTACTTCCTGTTGTCGAAGATGATGAAGAAGAAGACTGAGGAGGTCCATTACTAGAACCGAATGTTTCGGCTGATGTTAAATGTAGTGCTGCTGCGATAGCAGCTGCTATGCTTGGTTCGCTAGCAGGTAGCAGGGCTCCGGCAGCACATAAGTTACATAAAGAGTGCCCACATGGTAACAGTAAAGGACATTGAAAAAATCTCCGGCATGACGGACAACGTAATTCGGATTCCATTTTGTGAACAGCTGTGAGTGTAGCTGCTATACTATGTTGACCAGCTGAGGTATGTCCACTACCAGTGCTTCCATTACTAGATGCACTCATGAGACTTGAAGCCGAAGAACCCAACAATGGCTTCATAAAGAATTGCTCCACTAACAATTATTATAAATAATTCCTATAAAGATTGACTGTGACGTTTGTAGCAATAGCAAATCTCACTTACAGTTGCACATAAATGAAGTCAATATATATTTCATTATAAGTCATTTTAAGTTGATGGATGATATTTATTACCTTCCATAAAGTTTTAAACAGAGTTAATAATATTATTAATGTTTCAGTTCGAAAATGGCTTGACTGTATCTCTAGTAGTATGTACTGTATAAATACTCATTTCACTGTTTTATAGTAAAAGATGCCAATTTGGCAAAGCACATAACATAATAGATAAGGGATAATAAATGTAGACATGTAAGAAAATTATAGGGTAAAACAACAATAATAAATTATCAGAAAGAAGCAATTTGATTGGTTGAATAGAAGAAATGATAACTTTTTATTAGTTTTATTATATTTCTCCTCACTGACCTAATTGATGATTGAACAAGCTAGTGATTTTTAGTTGAAATAATAGTAATAATAATTAAATTCATTAAAATCAGTTATAATAATATGGAACTATAGTTCTGTCAACATTACAGTAAAGCTTGGTAAATATAAAAAACAACTTGGCTAAATGAATAATCTTGGTTAGCATTAAACAAGGATTCTGACTGTTTTATACCACTTTTTTTGTAGTATTTGAAGCGATTCCCCGGAAATAAAATTTAGTTAATTCTATGTTTCTTTAAAAACAGACATCACTAGTAAAAAGGAGATAAACCCTTTTTTCGTAGTCGACTGTGAATTATTAACTAATGACATGCGTTTACAAGGATGGTTAGTGCTGTACTTATATGTGTATTTACAAGTTCCAAGTCACATTTGTTATGGAATACAATTGAATGTTACTGAAGATTCGCAAGTTGACAAGGCTTCATAACCTCTTAAAGATATAATCTTCGAAAATTTTAACCCAAAACGGAAATAAAATGACTGTTTTAATTGTAAAATAGTTAAAATGCAAGACGTGAATTGTCTTTATATCATCAATATGCCTGTTGAAATTCCCAGTAGGATCTAAAGTTCAGAAATTTTTAATTGGCAGAGAAACTCATGCACACTCTGAAGTAACACTTTTGGATTAGAATCTAACTACATAAATAATGTAAATAGATTCGAAGCTGATTCACATAGCTTCATGTAATTACTGTATACTCTAGCAGTATGATCGACAAACTGGGCTCTTTCCACAACAGAGAAATGAAAATAACTACATCTTTTCAGACATTTATATGATTTCTAGTCATTCGAGTAGATAGTGGTTAAGGGTAATATACGCCTCCAAACCAATGGTAGCAATGCAGATAATTTCCTATCCGGGTATTGTGAAAATATCTTATTGTATACCTCCGTCCTAAATGCTTAAATTTTACAACGTAGCAAGTAACTTTTATCAAACCACATACACACCAGTTTTCTTTTTTATACATTTACCATACATTCTTACTAGCGAATGACCATTTTCCTTAACCCTACACTTTATAAATACGCCTCAAATTTTTAGCCATTCAGATTACTCATGATAAGTTTAGCACCGCAGAACTGCTTTCAATGTCTTCAATGAACACCATCCTTGATTGGTTCATATGCCATAACCCTAAAATCACTGTCTCAATTATGACTGATAAATGTTCGAATGATTGCTGCTGAGAATTATAAGTCATACTAAATAATTATCAAATTCGGAATGTAGTAGTCAACTAGTCTTTATATTTTATCCCATCTGGTTTACTTGCATTCATAATTAAGATTAGCTTCAATTTATTAGTGAATTACTAATGGTTAAATAAGAACTTTAAACACAGTGTACTCATTAAAAGCATGTAATGCAAGCATATGAATATGAAACGACAAAATTGTCAATAATAGGTCCACTAGATTAGTTACATTATGTTAAATCCTTTTTTAAGCAAAATATTTTTGAGAATTAAATTGAAAAGCAACTATTTAAAACATAGTTGTTTTATAGTGATTGTTATTTTATTTTTCGCATATATTTTAATTATTGTAAGAAAGATGATTTAGGTTCCACGGATCCTTTATTTACCATCTAAGGATGTTTACGATAACTATTTTGCTCCTTTTTCATTCGGTTAAACAATATTCTTCAAGAAAATTTCTATATATTTTTAACATGTTTAAGTGTATGAGATAGGCTAAATGTATATAACATATATATATTTATATATGTAACTACAATAACTACAATAGATCGACACACCTAAAATCTTGGAAATATCATTTATACAACACTCAATATTGTTTATAATGCGTAGCGCTTACAATGTATGGTTATTTGTAACTATATCAATGCTAAGTAATGGATAGAAATATCAACACATACAATTAATAGTTGAATTAATCTTACATTCTAGGATTTTGTTTTCCATTAGTCATCATCAGAAAAACAAAGATGACATATAAAGGTACTCACCATGAGTTAGATATATTGATAATGATTACCTCATCTACCTGCTAAACAATACTACTTAAAATGTAAAGTGAGATACTTCTGAATTATTTTTTACTAATAGGTAAATTCTAGACGTAATTGACTTGATAAATATAAAATAATTTTTTTCTGATAATTTTTATTTATTTAAAGTTATTTAATTTTAAAATAATGTAGTGAAGAAAATTCTTATTTTTTATTTTTAATATTTTTATTTCAATGAATGATTAAAACATTTTCCCAAAGGTATTGAAATCTATCATTTTCATACTTTTGTCTATTAATAATAATTATTCATGAAACTATGCAAAAGAATCATTTAAAAAGATACAAATAGGATAAAAGAAAAAAATTATTATTATTATAAACGCATTAAACAAACATTGATTCTTATGTAAGAAATTGTTTCAGATAAAAATTTGAAAAAGAAAAAAATTTTTTAATTTATCAATATGATCTTGTTTTTAATGATCAGAAAAATATAAAAACTGAATAATTCAGTTACTTTAATTTTTTTTTACAAGAACATTTTAGAGGGAAGAAAACATGTTCTTTAGATAAATGAATAAATAATGCAGAAAATATTTGAATAGGACAATACAAACTTTTGTTACACTTTCATCAGTTACTTAGAACTTGTAATTTTTAGAAATTATAGTTGTAAAGTGGGTTAAGGGTGCTTTCATAAATGATTTTATTAGTACATAGAAGTTTTATCAACAATGTTGACATTTGTTATTTATATTACAGGTAGACTGTAATTAGAAAGCTATAGACAGCTATTTTACTTCAAAATAAAACTTTAATAAAATGCACATGCATAACTTCCTAATGAATAGAACCTAAAACCTAACAAGTATTGTAGTTAGTCATGTATTCAGACTAATGCAATACCTAACGCTTCTAACTCCAGTCGATTTTGTAATATCGTTTAACCATAGTGAATGACATTCAGATGTTGCTAATATCATCAAGTTGAAGTACGTTTATAACAAAAGTTGTCTTGGTATCGATTTACTTTCATAGTGAACATAAATATTTTGACAAAGTAAATTTTAATAACATTTGCATTTGGAGTATATAAATCAAGATCATATACCCCAAACAGTAGATTGACACTTTAAATATGCAGAATCATTTGCAAAGTAAACGAAGAAACCGAAGTAAGATAGTGAATTTATTCATACTATGATAAATTGATGAAATTAGTTACAACTATTTAGCTGCGTAGTAAAGTGTAGAAAACGCCTTGTAAGTTTTTTTTTGAATTTCTCAGGTCGTCCTAATTTTCTCAGTAAATAATTATGAATGATATTTTACCATCAAGTTATTTAGAGGGGTTATTTATTTAACATACCTTGAGGCAGAGAGATCGCACTATATATCACAGTAAATAAATAAATTAAAAGCTAGTCCAAATGACGTTTGACTGACAAAGTATAACCATCACTAACAGCCAAAAGATTCAATAGATTCCACTAATTCATCTTACTCATACAGTCACAACTGAATAGCTTTTAGATGGGTCTTGAAGTTTTATTATGAAACTAAAGTCTGAATTAAGTTAACTGACAAACAGTGAGATCACATTGCTAAAACTTGCAAGTTTTTGCTGAATCAACAGTTAGTTTCATGATCCAATAGATGTATGTACCTGGATTCTTCCTCATTTAAGGTCAAAATATCTTGAAATCGAGGCAAGACAGCTATCCAGTACCATCACTTATTCATAATATAATGAACAAGTATGATGAGAAACTACAGGAATTATGACAGACTATCTCGAATTCTGTGCCACAATTTCCATTTTAAACAGGTAAGTGTTAACCTAATTTACTCTTATTAGGACCAAAAGTCCCTTCATCTTCAACCCTGTATCGAGATTTTACATTTCATACTACCGATCTCATCGACAATGAATGCACTTGAAGTAAGTTACTCACAAATGTATAAAAACATTTTCCAGTTGTTTCGTAACACATTTTTATTTTCTTGTTTTTTGAAGTGCTGTTTAAAAATTACTTTGTCTACGTTCCATTTTACCTGAGTCACTTCTGTCCTAATTCTTTCTTCTATGCTAATTACTATCTGTTTACATAATAATGTTCTATTTTTTTCATTCTTCTAACAGAATCTACTGATTACCATACTTTATTTCCTATGGAAAATGAAATATGTTTCTCTCTCTATTTCGTGTTTAGATAATTCAAATTAGACACACGTTTGTAATATCATAACGAGTGAACAAAACTAATCTGTCTCTTTATGAAGTCATGCTACATTAGTTTTGTCTCTCATTAAGTAAAAAAAAATCTAATAATTATCAGTCTTATAAGACGTTACTGTCTATTAGCGTATATAATTTGCAAGATAAACTATGAAAGAAATTTATTGGTTGATAACGTTAAGAAAATCAAAGGAAGCGATAGTATTTTCAGAAGCGCCAGGTGTTCTTAGATGAGAAGATTCCTTTATACTTGGAAATTATTACCTGCTTCTATCGTCATTAGATTTAAATAAAAGTCACTTGTCTAATAGTTTAAGTTAGCTTTCATATTGTTATACCTAGCAGCATGATTAGCATATGTCAAAATTCAGTGTATGAATCGTTTTATCATATTTACAAAGCAGTAAATAAAGCAGTTCATCTTCTTTCTTCTTTAATTAGGTTCTTAAAAATTATTTAGGATTCTTTAAAATTAGACAATGTATACTTTCTATGATAAAGCGATTATCTGTAATCCTGTATCATGCTACTGATACCCTTAAGTGAATAAGTAGTTTTCAACATTAATCTACTGTCATGTGAAAATCAGTGATAGTAAAAATATCACTTTATGACATGAAGTAAATTATTTTTTACTTTTATATTGGCTTACGCAGATTTTAATTCGTTTTTAACTAGTACACCAACACAGTAATATGCTGCTTGCGTATCATTTAGTCAGTTGTGAAAGTGTACAATAAGATAGTGATATTTTTATCAGTTCTGTAATTTAAATAATTTTAAAGTTGCTTTACCTTTCTGTTATGATTGTTATCGTATGAAAATATTCAATCTTTGTTGTCATATGTGTATCATAGAAAGGGGGGTGGGGAATTTTCTCGACTAAGCGTTAATTCACATGTACTACTACAAATCCAACTTTAATTCAAGTTCCATAGTGAACATCAACATTAGAATGCATATACATCCTGTCGATTAATCTTAAATAAAATAAAACAAGCATTCTTGATTATACATTCCAGTTACAACCAAACCTTAGTTTCCAGTTTTATAGTTTACTAAAAGACACTAACTACTAAGTATCCAAAAGCCTGTTACATTTCCTTGAAAACAATATTTTGAAATACTGTATTACCAGTGAAAATATTTTAAATGAACACAAGATTTACTGTTATAACTTGATGGTGTCAGAGGATTATTTACTCTGATAAACAACATTAATAAATAAGTAGAGAAATATTTGCTGTCTACAAATCATACTTATAGACTACTTAATTTGACAGTAAACTCGTAAGAAGACATTTTAGGAGACATTTTAAAAATGGTAAGTTAGAAAAAAAACTAAATATTCACAAAAAAATCAAATAACCAAAGTTAAGTAAAGAAGTACACTTATTAACGTTTTTCAATGAAAGTAGCCTAATCAGATGTCAATATTTCAACTGTTTGACTGGTAAAATCAAAGTTTTACCACTAATATCTAACTGATGATACCAAATGATTCTAATGATATTAATGAATCGTCTAATCTGTTGTCCAGCAATCTAATGTTAATTATTCATTCACATCGCCTTGGAAATTATAAACTGACTGGAAAAAGTTTTATTTTCACATGGAAATATTTAATCTCAATAATAGCTAGGGTATCACTACAAAGATGAGCAATCCTCTGTATTCGCTTTCCTTTTGCTATTAGTACAATCTGTTGCGTTACGAATATATTAAACCATTTATTTTTATCCTTCCTTCGATAGAATTATGAATAAAGCTTCTTACATATCTCTTACTGTAAATAAGTTGTAAATACGATGAAAACAACGAGATTTAAATGTTTCTGTTGAAGTAGTAAGATTGACTTTATTGTGAAAATTTACTGAGATAGAGAGTGTTCATTAAAAAGACTATATACCTTTCTACCCATAGAACTAGCTTAAATGAGGTGACAGTTGAAGAGAAACAAGAAAACAATTTAATTATATATATATATTTGTAAATAAATTAATTTAGACAACTAGTTCAAGTTGTTTCTCTTTACTCAGTTATCATTCAAATGATTGTAATTATTCGTTTTTATGTATTAACTAATTTTTGACTTTGTTTCAATCAACAATATAAAGATGAACAAGATCTACGTGAAAACAACAACTTAATGATATCTTTTCTAATTAAAAGATTAATTCAGTAACAAGTTTGATGTTGTTGTTTATCTAAATAAGAAATTGTTGTTGGAAATATATTATTATTACTTCGTCAAATTGTCTCTAAAGAAAAACAAAAATTTAACTCTGTATAAAAGTAGGTTGAATTTATTAGGTGGTTGGTGATAATCAATAATATGCCATGGACCTATATAAGGCAATATGATACTCATCATCATGACACCATTCAGGAAACCATCTCCATCCCCGCTCTAAATACCAGATACCACCTGATGTGCACTCGGATTCTACTAATGGGTATTAGTTTATACAATGTTATACGTTATGAAGCGCGGTATCAATTAAGACTAAACCTAAGTTTATAGCACTTTATTCGTTGCATCGATATACATATATATTCAAATTTAGTGCACGCGACTTTTCTAACGTATAATGCAATGGTTACTTGATATTTTCCAACTGTTAATAGATGTAAAAAAAATGCACACATTCACAATTTGATGTCATGAGAGTTTACTTACATAAACCATGTAATATAAATGATCGCTTCTATAAGAATGTAACGCACTTGAAATTCATATACACATATAACACAATGATGACTTACAAGACGACAGTTGTTGACATTCTTTTATCTTCCCTATAATAACTTCACATCAGTGGTTTGAGGAAACATAGTTAATAGAACTAAAAAAAATCATCGAGATTACAATTATAGTATTCAATGACCGTTTAAAAACTACCACCTTATTTGGAATCAACTTGTTAGATGTTCATTACACAACTTAAATATGTGATACTTTTTTCATTGTTTTAAATTCTTTCCTAAGAACTCATCAGTATAATATTGAAACAAGTGAAGTATTAACGTGTCACAACTGTACTTCACTATGTGCAAATCATAATCAAGCCGAAGTGAAATAGAACTTATAGAAAATTAATATTATTCTTGTTTTAAAAATTGTCACATTATCCAGTAAAATAATTAAATAAGAAAATCTTGAACTTCGGAATTTTATTTTTCTTTTCATTCAAAATTTTTTTATAGAATCTTTTAACATATTTTCTTTAGAATTATGTTTATTGAATTAGATAAATGTAAAGAAAATCATATGATTAGTTGAATTCAATCGTCATTTGAATACAACATATAAAAGCAAGAAAAGAAAAAAGGTAATTTCTTGCCAATTTACACATACTGATTTGCATCACTTACATATGCAAACATACTCATAAAGAAATAGTTACCCATTACAATAATTTAATTAAATCAACCGAATTGTATTAAACCAGTTTCTATGTATTCATACATACACACATACATAACAATAACTTATCTCGATGAAAACGTAATGTTTCCACAGTACATTAGTGAAAATAGATATAATGAAAATTTAAGATCAAATAAGAGAAAGAAAACTTTCATATGATTAATGAAGTTAATTCACAGGATTTCGATTACATTTAGGCATGTATAGTTTAAAAGTACAAACAATATATAATTTAATTTTTCGGTAGTTTCTAATAAATTTTAGAAACATTCTTCTTAATAACTGTTGAATATCATTAAGATTATTAAAACCAGATTTATGTAGTTAGTGTAAATCAATCAATCAATCAATGCATGTTATCCCATCTGGAGCATAGGCCGTCAACCAGCCTACTCCATCCAACTCTGTTCTGAGCTTACCTTTCCAGCTCTTTCCAAGAGCTCTTCATTCCCTTTATATCTGTCTCCAATTCCCGACACAATATTTTCTTGGGTCTTCCTCTTTTCCTTTGGACCTTTAAGATTCCATGTTAATGTTTGTATTGTGATACAGTTGGGTGATTTCCTCAACGTGTGTCCTATCCACCTCCAGAGTCTCACCCTCATTTTTTCCTCGGCTGGAAGTTGATTTATTTTCTGCCATAGGAGGATTTTGTTGATAGTATCCGGTCAACGCATTCAAAGTATCCTACGCAGATAGTTATTTATAAATACTTGTTGTAGTTAGTGTAGGTATAAACAATAAAATGACTGTTTAACTATCTTTACTAAATACTAACTAATAAGTATATGTTTGATTAAAATAGAAAGTTTAATTATAATGGATAGTAATTGATATTTGAATGCGTTAATCAGTGAATCTCAAACCAACAAAGGAACAATAATATGCTTGCTGTGCTACTTGAAGTTTCTATGCTCAATCCTATCTGATTACTAGGATTTTCATCATAAACTAATCATGATTTTAAATGATAAATCTGTTCAGTGCTCCTTGTTTTTCGAAAATTTGATGGTTGTTGTCAATAAGCTTTAAAATTCACATGACTAAAGGCATGTTGTAAGGTATGGATGATGAATTAACATATTCCGGAGAATATTTCATAATGGTCTATGCAAATATAACTAACTGATAAGTAAAACTAAGTGCACCTGATACATGTGATACCAGATACAATTTCCCGACCATTGAAAGAGAACCAAATGAGAAATATACACCAATTACACATCCTTCTCAAAACCTACACAATGAAGTCAACTACGAATGTACAAACAATGAAACACAAAAGTGTAAATTATGACTGACTCGATTGTTACACACCAACTATCTGTTTAAGCTCATGTTAACTAATTGTGGTTTAAATAAGCTGGACATATCAGAGCCACACGACAGTTTTTCAGTAGTAACAATAGCAATAGTAAATACAGCATAATTTTCAATTTCAATCTATTTTCTATAACTTTTCAAATAAGAAAGTAGGAATCATTTGAATAAATAATACTTACAAACTAAATATTCCCTAACAGTATGTCTATTTGCGTTTCAATAGAATATTCATATTATTTACATTATATTACTGAAATGAAATGAATACATTTGGAAACAGTTTAGTGTCTACTTCCAAGTATATTCATAGATATCCATAAGCATACTATATTAAATAAACTTAATAGGCAAACGTTATTACTGTTTAGTCGCATCTAAGTTAAATTTTTCGTTTTGTTTAGCTTGCAAACTAAAAATTTTTTCAGTAATTACAATAATCTCCTAATAAACTTAAATAGGTAAATCAGAGGACGTAGTCTATGTAATGCATTTTAGTACTGTATATTAGTGAACGTGATTATATATCAACGTTCTAAGATATTTGTGCAAATAACCAGATTTTTCAAAATGTATTAAGATAACATGGCGTCAAACCACGCCTTTGTAAATGATATTGAAATTTTTCATTTTGCTGAGTAGTTTTAGTGAGTACATCAAGCTAAAAATACTTTTCACGGTTTAAATATTTCCCGCGGCACTTAAAGTAGGGGGTCTACTTTAACATGAAATTTTCATTGACTACTGTGGAGATCAACCAGTGTCAAATGAAATGGCTACATACTGGTTTCTATTAATTATTGGACGTTTAAATGACACCAGATGTCAAGTATATTTTCTTTAGATATTTAGCATTTGAAAGTATTTTTTCTATTAACTTTGTTTCATAGATAAATATGGCTATCTTTAGTTACATGACGATAGAAATAGGAATGTACTTAACAGTGGAATTTATAAACCAAGTTTAACCCCATGTAGGACTCGTCAACGAAAAATACTCTTATCCTAGTGCGCTTGTTCATAGAGACTAAAATACAGAATCTAACACCTAAGGCATTAACACACTATCCACTGTGCTACTGAATCCAGATTGCCACTAAATGAAAATAAAATTATGTACTCAATAATTCGAACAGTCCAAATCCTGATATTAGAGACTGCAATTGATCCGTTACTTTATTAAAATATATGGATTATTAGTGGATTACCTCGATATTTTAATCTTTTGAAGTGAAGAGTGCTAGGTTGAAATCTTAACGTGAACAGTAACAATAGGAAATAAAAACATCCATTTGATGTGTGTTGAATGAAAAACGATCCTCTCGAACTCTATAGCAAGCCACATCCCAACTTTACTAAAAATCCCTAGTTTTATGGCTAAATTGAGGCAGTTGTCTAAATAAAATTTGATCAAATAAGACCCAAAATTTCAAACAACGAGAAAATTCATACCTCAACGTATATATTGTGATACAATCCAAGAATAGTTCTTGAGTGAATAAGAAATTTTTGATCTAATAAGTGCTCAGTTGTCTTAGTATCCATCTATCTTATATTTATCCATACAAAATACTTTGTTCTCTGTTGATATAAAACTATTTGACAATTTATCAACTGTTTCTTATGTTAATCAAACTAGTAATCATTTTCAAATCTCTAATTTCTACGCAAAATACTGTCTGTATTCATTAAATTATCAATATTACTTAATCAAATTTATAAAGTATTGTTAACAAGAAAAAGCTGGTTTTATCCAAAATAGTCAAAACATAAAATTATAAATCAACTTTTACGGGAGGAAAAAAAATCAACAAAGCCATCAATTTGTTTGAGTATCTTAAATCGTGTATTTAATAAAATTCTGGGATATTAATTTAATATCTTCGTTTGCATGACCATGCTATTCAGAGCTCCATGCTTTTCACTGGTTCTTCAGCTAACTAATTAAGTGATAACGACTGAAAGCGGATACTCAAGTTAATCCCCAATATCTTGTAGTCTTTAATGATTCAGTAAATCCTATGGTCCATTTTTTTGCTAAACAACCTTCATTTTAGTCTTCAGTAATTTTTAAGATAATATACTGCTGAACACTTAACTCTCTATGCTCATTTGTTTGCTGGCTAGTAATTTTTTCACTTTACTGACCTACTTTAGCTGAACTCCTAATCAATATTGACATACTGTGACATTTCTGAATGAGAATAGAAATAAATTTAAGTTTCAATATTGACAGTACGTTGACATAATTAATGGTTTCACTTTATTTTACATAACTCCTTGTTATATGAGTTTATTATATAACAGCCACCCCTGCATTTACATGCGAATTTAGCTTGCTCTTTTCTTTTACCATTTCTAATATCTCTTTCAGTGTAAGCAAAAAAATTATTCTTCTATTAATAGATTGTGTAACGGTAATTTTAAATTTGTAACTGGGTTTCTGTATTAGTTTGCTCTAACTCCCTGCTCGATTTCTAGACTTTTAAGTTACTTATCATCTCATAAAATGACTCGATACTAAGGACACAAAGAAGGATAAGAAGCAGTATCTAAAATACTATTAAACAACTTGATTCTAACAAATATATTGCATTTACCTGAATGGGAGTCCTATATTGTTTCTGAAAATTTTCAGTAAATAATGTAATTATGATACAACGTTAGGAATTAATGTTTCATATATAGGAAAAGTTATATGGTTAGGTGTTTATCACACTTTATGCAGTGTTCTGGACTTCACTAAGGCTTAAGTACTCGAAATCCCTAGACATACTAATAATGCTGTTTACTATCATTGTTATATAAAAGTCAGCGGTGCTCATCACGCGCAAAACAACCACCCGATGTCAACCATTACATAACTAACTACTGTTTTTTTTATATTTAGAGACTAGTACCTTCCTTCAAAAGTTATGAATAACAGAGCATTTCACTGGTCTAAAACTTCCTAAGTATTTTAGCTCATTAACTACTATGTTTTCTACGCAGCTGATAATAAATCTTCAACCATCGTTACTGCGTTTTTAAATGATTGATACTCTAAAAATCTTAAACTATTCTCTAACGACTGTAAGTAATTTAACTGTCATATAAATGTACATTATTTTCTTAACAGTGGCCCCGTGTAACTATGTGGATGTAATATATATTGGGTTACTACGTGTGTCCACTCAGTAATCTCGTGAAGTAAACAATTAAGTCACTTTTGATACAAAAAGATGGATAACCATTTGTCAGAAAACTTCGAAACATGGACTACAATAAATTAACAACTATTCGAGTATGCAAAATGTATAACTGAATCAGCAAAAGTAAAATAATACACTCCCCCTCCCCACCGCAGTATTAAAATGTTCTATTAACCTACATTCCTGTTATCAAATATTTAATTATTACCTTCACCCGATGATTCTTTGAACAGGAATCAAGCAAATAATTTTTTTTAATTTTGACTTTGGTGTAATGCAGAAACTTACATGAGTGACTTTCAGCGACACTTTTCTTATGAGATGTATCCACCGATTTAATATAAAGTGAAAAAAGTAGAACTTGAACTGATTAGTATCTTTTATCCTTTGAACAATCAGTTCCACATTTAGTAGTAGCATATCGCACTCGATTAAGGAACCACTGATTACTTATTTGACAATCTTGAACGCTTACAATAGTGTGAGCTAAACATCTTTTATATTTTTTCTTTTTAACTTAGTGATGATAAACTTTGAATAAACGATATTGTATCCATATTTTTAAATTAATTTACCAATGAAACATTGGTACTTGGTACTTGGTGACTTACGAAATTTTAAAAAAATAAATTTCAAATAACACTATTTTAAGGGATAATTCAATCAACAGAAACCATTTGAAATATCTACTATTTTGATAAATGGATGTAATGTCTCTCTATTTTGTTGTAGATAATTATTTATTAAATTTACTATAAACAAGAACGTAAAACTTTAGTAAATGATAGTTTGTCATGGCGCATTGGTCTGAGTCAGACAATCTCTAAAAAGTATGAAGCATTTTACAGTTGTTTTGTCCTAGTATGGGACTATTTACAGAGGACTCTCCATAACCTTACCTGGAATAGAAACAAAACCTTTAGGCTTCACGACGAACGTTTAGTCGTTAGGCCACTGAGCCGATTCATAATGGTTGATATTTTCAGCTCTATCGATTCTTCTCCATCCATTGTAATCTATGGGTAACTGTCTCACACTCAACATAGATGAACTCTGCTGGTCACGTCTAGTAAATGCCTTCTTATAAAGAAAATTCATTTCACTAAGACGTCTTCATTTTGATTCATTAATGTATTTTCTATGTTTAGTAATTGTGAATTATCATCACCCATGTTATATTTTTCGCTTCTAACGTCGCCGTTGCTTTTCTCTTCGAGATGTGATATGTTTTTACCTCATTTGTAAAGTTGTTATTGTATTATTCCCTTGTAATTATGTACCAAATAAATCTTTTTTCCTTGAGGCATTGCTTACAACCGACTAAAGAAATTCGTTACGTAATTGGAAGTGGAATACAGAATGTTTGGCAAAGAAATTTTTCTTTTCCCATATCATTTAAACTAGATGTACAACTATATTACTAATATTTCATCTGTACTAGTCTGTAAAAAATTATAAAAGTAATATGTCAGTTTTTTAAAAGAAGATGAGAAAAACTCAAAAGGTTACAATGATTAATTGAGCTATGCAATAGTCTTGAAAGTAACAGAAAGTGGGAAGTAGGTTACGTTATAATGTAAACAACTGTTTAAAATTCTGTAAGATTATGTTACAATTCATTGAAATAATTATCCACTTGATAGATATGAAGAAAGAAATATTTAAATGACACAACAAATGCTAATTATTACTAATAATAAAGTTTGAAAAGAGTTGAATGGTGATCATGGAAAATTAAAGATTTGGGCCATGATAAAATAAATGCTTCAAAACACTTGTTTCTGAATGGAAAGTTATGGTATGAATTGATAGATAGCTAAGGCTATATGTAAGTTTTTGATTTGTATAGTTTTTAAATGATACAGAATGCTGATTCGGGTGGTAAAGTGTGACCAGAAATTACAAGATATTCGAAAAGAGAGCTATCGATCTATTTGCATAATCCATTGGACAACCAATGGAAGCTGCATTTTGTTTGTGCTTAGTGTTAAAAGTTATCAAGAATTTCATGAAATCATATCAATTTTATACAAGTGTTCTTCAGATAATTGTCTATATTACATAGTCCTGAAGTCAGATAACATTAATGTATATCGTCAATTATCACTTCGTTTATGAAAGATAATAAAGTCTAAATAGTTAGTAGGTCCTCTTCGACCAATAATAAAAGGTTTTTGATCTCTGTATGCTAGGATAGCAAGAAGAAAGTAATGTATTCACATCACTTATTCTAAGAAATTTTTGAGTTATAGCGAAGTGATTATTCTACAGTATCATGAATGGTGTGGCTCTGATATTAAGCTCGTGCTGCCTTTCGGAATTTACAGAATTGCTTCAATTTCATCAGTAATCTTGGAAGTAAACAACGTGACGATATCTTTTGCTATATAAAGAACAACATTAGCTCTTTTGGAGTTACAGCATAGTCACTTGGGTTAATCACAATCTAAAAAGAGAGAATAACAGAAGTCATCAGGAGTTAGTAATAATCACTTATTATAGCATTGTTAAATTACATTAGTAATAACTGAATTACAGGAATTCGCTTTCGATAGTATAATGAAACCGATTCAACTTATTATAATTGTGTATTTTATTCTTGAAAATGGATTTCACTATGTTGTTCATATTTTACTACATTACTTATCAAAAATGCTAGTTATTACCCCCTGTTCACACACTGTGTAATGTTTTTCGCTCTTCAATGTCATGTTAAGAAATAAAGATAAGTGGTAATATTTAACCTTGTTTAATGCTATATACTGCGTCTTCTCACACCTGTTATGAATTTCTAATCCGTTTCAAATTCCCATATCACTTTCATTAAGTGAAGTATGTCGAACCTTTGTTACTAGTTATATTAATTTTTGTGCATTTAGACTCTTTGCAGCTGATAAGGAGTGTTGAAGCAGTATGAATTCATTTCGCCCATAGACTAAATTGTGTGTCATGTTATGTAAGTCAATTACGCCAGTTACCAAGTTTTCAGTCAACTGGTTCTATATATACGCACATATTAAAACTTAGAAACGCTAATAGTTCAGCCTAGATCTTCTAGCTACTGATAATTATCGATTGATTAGCTGATTGTCATTATTATTCAGTCTATCGATGATTACTTACGTAATGTTATTACATTTAAATGTAAAAAGGAATAAATTGTTGTAAATACTGAAATGTAGTTTCTAACTTTCCAATCCATTACAATAGGTAGTTGAGTTATGATGCGATAGTAAACTTATTACAGTAACTTTCCTTAATAATATACACATAAATGAGTACACTGTAAATAGTATTTACAATCCAGATAATTGTACTGATGGACGTATATAAGGGTTAACTCTATTATTTCCTCAACATTCACAGATGAAAGTATAAAATGTAGGTAAAGTTTATTTTATCACCTATCTTTAGTAATACATTGAAGTAATTTGTGAATAGGACTTACTGCAATTCAATACGTTAAGTTAATAAAAATATTTTCAGATATTTCGTCTCTGTTATTTCTTGATCGTTGTTACTTCACAAGTGCTAGTAAAAATAAAACATCAATTCATATGTTTTATGAATGATGGTGAATGACAGCATACATAGCTTACCTTATCATTCTAGATAGTATAACTAGATTTTATTTTAGATGGCAATGAACTATTCTGCAGTACTGATGCGTGAATGGTTGAATTGAAGTTTTTCGTCATCATCTATCATTGTATTTTCGATGACTGGTTTATTTGGATACACAACTTCATATAACGAAGCTAAAATATTTAGTAATTCATATGGCATCTTGTTATATATGCAGTAATAAGATGTTTTTCACTCCCAGTTGTAACAAACAGAAAGAAAGCGACCATTATACCAAAGTATTTTGTAAATTTAGAATGAACAGGCAGTTAAAACAAAGCTGCACCATTTAGTTAGATGGGTTAATAAGATTTGCTACAAATAAGGAAAAATGTCACTTGCGAAAAATTCCATTTACCTGCAGTGTTGTTATTTGAATATCGCCTTTAAAAATGAACTGCGACTGCTTATCATAAGTCATTTAATAGATGTGAACCATGTGTCAACAAAAAATCAGGTTCGCTCTGAAGATTGACATAGAAATTGCTAACGAGTAATTAGAAATTAGTCAACTTGTTCAACATAGTACTTAAACAAGTGTTCAATATTTAGTTGGTTAAACTCATCACAGATTGATGTTAGAAAGGCGCCACTGAAAACCAGGGAGCACTGACTAGCTGTTACATCTAGGTATGAAACCCTTCAACAGTGCATACCCCACAATCCCGCCAAGCAGATAGAACAGATGGAGTTAGTAATTCAAAAATGCTCCTCATTAAAAACATGACAGTGAAGTGACTATATAAAGCTGTCGATGAAAATGTATAATTTATTTTATTTTCTATTCAGGTAATTGGTTTATCAATGTTTTTCTATATCTTTCTAGCCCTACGTTAACGCGGTAAACACAGTAAGCTAAAATTGGTATAATGATAAGTTCACTTGCTTTAACAGTTGATAACTTCTGGTCTGTTAGTCTTTAAGACACATTATAAGGAGTTTACTGCACCGCTCAATGTAAAATCAACGAAATGACTCGAAATATAGTATTATGTTATTATAATATAATTTCAAGACTAGACTCTCTCAGAGCGGACTGTCGAAAGAATGCCTCTTCCTTTTCATGTCAAGAAAAATTTATGGAATCTCGAAACACATTTCTTGCTTTTCTGTCACTAAATAAACTACTAAAATATTTTAAACATGTTATAGCTGAAATGCATTCAATAACTATTTTACAGTTGGTAGGACTGAGTGCATTCTGAAGCAAGTTAAAATTTAGCAACTAGTCATAAGGTTACTGTGGATAAAGAGAACAGATCAGAAATATGACTTATTGTTAAAAAAGGTGATGACTCAACAACCTTACAGCTTACCAGTGGTACTGAACAAACCTAATGACCATACAGCAGAGAAGGACAATGTGTTGGTGAGTTGGTATTACATCAAACATGGTTATCCAGTGTGTTAAGGATGACATATTACTAATGGATCTTCCTACTTAAACCTCATAAACCGAATAATGCATGGTAACTGTTTTTTTGTAGGTAAGATCTCCTCAGTGACTCTCTGCCATTCCGTTTTAAAGCAACAGGTAAGACATTTTGATAGCTATTTAAGTTTCAAACTGATCAGGTTTTACTCTGTGGAATGTGTGCTGTTAATGGCTTTTGTAAAGCAATTTTTTAGTTTCGTTAAGAATCTTTCATTGTAAAGATGGCAACCGTGAGGTCTATCAATGCCTACTTAGCATTATCAGGTACATAAATATTTTTAGCCTTTATTGCTCCTTAAGATTTTTGAGATGCACTAATTCACTTGGTTAAAATTGCTTTTTAACCATATACTATTACATTATCATATAAGTTGTTCTCTGCACATAACAAGTGAAAAACTATAACACTTATGATATCTTCGTGGTTTAATATCTCATTAATAATCGTCTTCTAGTTTTGAGCTATTGCTGATTGGTAACTGTTAGAACACTGGATGTATGCAGCCTAATAATTGGTTCAGGACGACTGATATTACCATTAAAGTCTACTAGGTATTCCGTTGAGTTGTCTTCAGTCAACTTAGATTGCACCCAGAGATGACACAAAGCGAATCTATAAGTACTATATATAACGGAAAGAGAGGTCATGCATATTCGTGACCTGACAATTACTAATGGGATTAAAAGATGCATATGTATTAATAAAACAATTTTTCTAACTACATTTTTGATACTTTATTCTATAACGTGCATAGATCATTTCCTCGTATGTTGTGATCTTACAGTGTCCATAGTTAGATAAACAACAAACTAAAAAGCCGATTAAATTTAATGCAGATAAAAGATTTATTTCTTTAGCTTGTGTTAAATAAAGGAAATAAATTCACTCAACAACAAAGAAAGTAGAATAAATGTTGCACACAAACAACAGTGTTAAAGGCATTAATATTGAAATTTCACTTAAAACTACTGACAACTATAGTCTAAAATGTAAATAAATAAGCAATACAACGACATATAATAAACAATTACCTATATAATTTCTAGCAAGGTCAACATTAACTTTTAATTCACCTTATTGTGTATATTTCCTTCCTTCATTTTCAAATACCGAAATTTATTTAACGGCAACAACAAAAAGAAACAGTGTCGTTTACTCTTAAAATTTCATGCAATCAAATTTACATCGTTATGAAATTTGACTTTATTATTTTTTTTTCTATAGTTTAAGTAGACATAAAAACATTTGTATAAAGAGACACTTGGGAATAAGAGGTTTGAGGACATAATTTAGCAGGAGCAAATTTTACACTGAATATTCTGTAAAAGTTTTCTTTAAAAGCAAATACCAATTAGATTATTAGTATTTCTTTAAATTGGGAATGTGAACCGATGAATGGCACATAAAAAGTCTAAATTTGGCACAATAATCTAGAGGTTTGAATATAGAATTGAATGCAAACATTACAGCGAGATCCAACACTAGATGATATAATTACTTGTCGATCTGTATTTTTCAGCGGTTGTCCAGGTAAAGTCTAACCTAAAATACTGTCAACATAAATTCTCTTAATTTCTGTTTGGTCGATCAAATATTGTACTGAAACTAAAGACAGATGTAATTACTGGGTATACTTCTTAATTTGAGAGATTTGATCAATAGATAAAATATTGCTTTTATTAAATTTCCAATAATTTACTTCAACTTTTATCAGTTGAATATCAAAAATTCTTTTGATTAATACTCTAAATGATTTTGCTGTAATACAAGCTAACTTTCTCAAAAACTTTCTTCAATACAGTATCCCATATTGTGTTCGGAGTAATATATTCGTAATGTGGGTATGTTGTGGAGACTGTTGAATATAGTGTCGCACTGTCTGCCCAGATAAATTAGTGAATTCTAATCCAAATATCGATAGTTTTTACAATACCCAGTCAAAATCATTATGAGCTCACTAGTGATTAACTTAAAGAAGTAACCCCGGACCAGTAACGCGAAGATGTGACTGAAGGAGTTCAACCATATTTAGAGTTTGGCAATTATCTATATGTGATAATGAATGTGGCCATGTAATATCTCGCGAACTGATGAAGATTAGAAAAATCAACCATTGAATTTCGGCTGATTAGTCAGTGAAAGGTTCACTGGAAAGCCTAAGGGTCCTGGGCTCGACACTCTGTTAGGATGTTTGTGAGCATTGTCCAGAAGTTTCATACCTGGACAAGACAAGTACTCAATACTTCTGGGTTTTTGGTAATTTAGTTTCACTGTCGGAATTTCTGTATACAAGCACACTTCTGTTAACAATCCCTAACACAACTTTGACATTATACATGAAGTGCCTTCATTCACTGAAGTTAAACTGTATTAAATATTTAAATAACAAAGTATCATGATACTTCTTCAAAAATATCGAATTAATGATTCATTTATGCATAAGTCGCAGTAGATTAAAGTGGCTTAAGTTTGAATTGTGTTAATTATTAAATTATAATAGTTGACTGTCTACTTTCACGAAAATTCTTTAAACGCATTTAAGGTATCAACTGGCCATCAATCATCATTAATTATTACTGTATAAACGACTACTTATCGTGTGTTAATTACCACTGATAATAAGTATCTGTTCGGGAATACTAGTAATCACTTTGGATTATGGTCACATCTCCAAAAAGTACTGAATAAGCCAAAAATGTTTTAAATTTGTATACTTTAAATAATTTATTATTACGAGTGGATATCTATTTACTTGTCAATTAATTTTTACGGCATCTATGCATATTCACTTAAATTATATGCCAAAGACTGCATTTCATCCAGTACCCAGAGAAAAATGTTTATGCATAATAATCAATAGAAAAATTTTTTTCTGTGATTTAGCTCAAAATAAGCCATTAAAATATTACACATACTACTTAAATCTAATCTCTTATGATATTCAATGTAAGTAAAGTATGACCTATAACAATTACAAGAAAAATAATATATTATCATGTTAAATAATTATGAACATAGTAAATATTTCAGTGTGTAACATTATTTCTACTTTCCGACATTTCATTCCCTAATGAGGTAATCACTTACACAACCGGATTCATTGTATGTTCTGAATCAACAAAAGTAAAAATGAACCATTTAAGTTATTTAAAATTTAATTAAAGTTAAATAACTTTAATTACATTTTTTGACATGAATACTTGAATTGTTCAGTGAATCTATGGATTCATGACCATTATCGTTCAAACTAAATAGGAAATATTCAGTGTATATTTGGCGCAAATACAATAGCCTACTTTCCTTCCTAAGAGTTGGTTGAAAAGTACAACAAAACACTATTTTCTTAATTATTATTAAAACTGACAAATGACTTTAGAGTGATTACAGTAATATAGAATATTACTTTTGCCATAAAGACTTAAATATGAGAATTTCTAGCGAATCATTTAAGTGGTTGTTTTAAATTTTAAGGACATATATTCTATAAAAATTAGAAAATTAAAGATGTCATTATTTGACAGAAAACCTTACCTGAAATTCCCCCTAAGGTTACTGCCAGTTCATAGCCCCGACAAAGAAGGTGGGTTGGGTATGGGGTTAACAACCTTATATAGTATTAAACGACCTTACTAAAAAAATTAACCAGAATAAAACCACTTCAATTCTCCCCTAGCAGTTGGAAGGTCTTTATTTCGAAGAGTTATGACGCCACATAGTGAAGGCCGAGTTTCTTCGGTCACCAGGCCAATGCCTCTTCTGACAACCAGACCCACAATTAATGTACGTACATGGAATGTTCGCACGATGTGGGAGACACGGAGAAGCCTGCAATTAGCTGAAGAAATGAAAATATACAACTTGATGATACTTGGAATAAGTGAAACCCATTGGTTATATGCTGGACACACATTATCTTCGGGAGAATTGCTTTTATACTTAGACCACGAAGAAATAAACGCCTCTCACACACACAAGGAGCAACACTGATGTTGTCCAAAGAATCTCAAAAAGCGTCTATAGGATGGGAACCTCATGGATCTAGGATCATCACACCATCCTTCAAGATTAAGAAGGAGAGGATTATAATGAATATTATCCACTGTTATGCGGGCATCAACAACAGCAAAAAAGACTGACAAAGACCAGTTTTATGTGAAGCCTCAGTCAATCGTCGATATATGCTTCAACAAGCGACCTGACCGTTCTGATGGGAGGCCTAACGGCTAAGGTTAGAATGGATAACACTGGATATGAAGACATCATGAGACAGGAACGAAGATGGTGTGGGGTTTGCAAACTTATGTTTCAACCGTTAGCACTAGCTGACACAGGAATTGGCGATATCAACATCATCCAATTCAAAACATATGATCGAAATAAAACTGATTTTCAATTTTAGCATCATTATGAATTGTTTTGGTGTCAGTCGTGTTTGGCCTCTGTTAATATATCCTCAGCCTGACGGGAATATCTCTATGTAGCCATTCTGATACATATTTTAAAATAGATGAAATGTGATTAACAGTGGAATATAAAACAGGCGTTTCGTCCTACATGTCGGGACAATACAGCTATGGTTTGCTCAGTAAGGACAAGTGCTAACAAAGGCTGATTGATATCTAGCTCTAAATATCCTAATCAGGAAATTACAAACACTTTCTAACAAGTTCATACCCCTTAAATTAATAAATGTTTATATTATTTCAGTGTATAACATTGATGATTTATAAAGTTCACGTTTGGGTGTTAGCGTAGATACATTAATGTAAGACATGCCGTAAGTAAAATTTTGTTCAAAAATTCGGCTATTGCATATACAAAAAAAAATCAATGATTATTGATCTGTTGCATTTGTAATTACATAGTCAACATATTTCAATAATCAAAAGTTTCATAAAAGGCGCAGAAAACAAATTTTTTCATTTGTATTTATAAGTCAACTATATAAATTAAGTGAATCCATTAGGTTTCTGAAAAATAAATATTAGGTAACTTTTATAATCATTCTAACAGCTTTTTACTTCATCCATAAAATCTATTGGAAATATGTGAATGACTTTAAAGTTATTAAAGTATCTTTGAGTGTTTAAAGCATATCCATTAGAGGTACCTATGTGGTTAGTTAAAAACACAACTGTTTTGTTTAGAATATTCTAACTATAAATAAAATATGCCAATAAAATAAAATATAAAAATAATCTACATAAATATGCTGATTACAGAATTTTCCTTGATTATAATACTGCACCATTTCTAGCATTAGCTTTCGTTAAACAGTATAGTGATCCATACCATTTAGGTTATACACTCAGTCATTTATGCAACGTTTTCTACCTATTGTTATACCTATTCATTTAATAGGATTACCCACAAAATATCTTGGAAATATGTTTATAAAGATGAAGCAAATTTTCACTACGTTATTCTTGACATTGTTGTTGCAAACTAATGAACTTTGACAGAAGTAAATTGCCTGAAATCTGATATTTTATATTTTGATATTTACCGAAATTACAGTGTGCACTTAGAGTTTCAATGATTCAGTCAAATGAAATAGGTGTTACACTCTCTTATAATAGTACTAATCGACTAAATGTGAAATAATTCTTTTGAAATACTTTAAACGCCTATATGTGTACATTGTTTTAGAATCTCTAAATATTGTAGTAAATCAAATCCAGTAGGATTTTTAACCTGTTCTGATCTCGTCAGTTCTGAGTAGTGAAAATTATAATGGATTAAAAATTCATTGAAACCTTTTAGCTACTGACATCGATCCACTTATTCAACGTAGGTTTATATGATACTATATTACAAAATTTGTTCACGTTGCTGTCAACATAACTTGGAGTGCAATTAAGCGTCAATTTTCTAGTGATATGAAATTAATAAGTGACATCAGTAATTTGATAAACTTGACAAAATTCTATGTCAGTATCAATAATATTGTAAATCTAAAACTGACTAACATTTTAGTTTAATATCATAGCACACACATTAGAATGATAATGTTTCATACCATACTAATAGAGCTCTATTTTGACTGTAAACTACTTGTGTCAAGAATAAATTACTATACCGCCTTGATTAAATTCTAATATGGAATAATAAGATTTCATTATCATTTTCTAATAATTTAACATCAGGCTTTAATTACTTATGTAAAATAGTTTATATATTTCGTTCAATTCGATTAAAAGTTTCACATCACTAACTAACGTTGGCTATGTAACTACAGAAATCTAGGAAAATCCGGGCAGTTATTTCATCCATAGGTTTATGCATCTAGTGATTGAACTAGTGATCCATAGGCTATTATTATAAGAGCAGTCATCAGGAAACTCGTGACGTAGGCTACATGATACTTCCCACTTGTCGTTAAACATACATACAGTCTTGATTGAAATGATTCATCATTCATGACTCGAACCCTGATTAATTAATTTCACTGTTTAAAAAAATGCCAATGTGATATCATGTTAGAATGAAATATTAACTACTGATTAATCACCGAGTAGTTACCAGTGTCATGTTTGTCTAGACTGCTTGAGTTAGCATTGCTCGAGTTCTAGCAATCGAGTAACAATATTGCGATTATTCTAGGTGGCTCATCATGTCCCACAGTGTTTTAATGATGATTGAAGATAGTGGATAGATAGTGTAATCATAAGCTACCTTAACTTTCGATAAATGTCAGAAGACGGGTAATAAACAAAAAATGCGTCTGGCATAATCTTTATTATTTAATGTACAAAAACATAAACAGCGAATTTTAATTTATCTTTTACGTATTGATTGATCTACAAATAACGATCGATCATTCCCCAGTCATCAATTACAATATTTGACAGATTCAATAGAATTAAGCAATAACAATAATACAAGAGTTTGAGTGTACGTGCGTGTACAGCTAACCAACAGATATGAATGATTCATTATCCTGATAAGAATAAACAGAAAGATCCTCAAATGATGGAATTGTAAAAATCCATATGCTATAGTGTTTCAACCTAAAGTATCAAGATAGCAATGCATATAAAGTGGACTACATTATGGAAAAGTTAGGGAGTAGTTATTTATCATTAATTTGGTCTTTCATATTATTCTACAATACATGACATGCATATGTAAAACTTTTATTTAAGATTAATTCACCTGTAATGTATTAACAAATCCAAAGATCTTGCTACTGCCATTTATTACTACCTCAGTCAGATCGACACTAACGTAGTGGATCACAAATCAGTTGCCAGACATATTTGTTTACTTAGAGTTGTTCATTTACTTTATTGAGTTGCTCATATAGGCTGCGCTGAAACTATGTTCTGTTTTTTGTTTGAGGGTTGGATTATTGATCAATTCTATCAATGAAATTGATTTTTCCAACCAGTCTGGAAGTGAATTACAACATTATGATAGGAGGAGTGTTCTTGGTTTTATATTAATTTCCAAATAATTTATTATGGGACTAGAAGAGACCTCGTTTATTTGTTAAAAAAAGAAACCATATCTAGTTCAGCAGAATGTTTTCATAATGTGAAAGTATCTTAGTTTATATCCATTAACTCAATACAGTTAAATAATAAAAGACATAAACACATTTTTCAGTGAAGTGATTCTTTTAGAGATTTTTTTTAAAACATTTTGTATGTAGTGTTAATTGCAATATGATAATTGTTAAAAATCAAGAAGCAGTAGTTAGTTGTTTCATCTTTGATATGAAACTTTCCATAGTGGTGTAGTACTACAAACAATTACGGTAATAAACTCAAGTTTCAGACTTTAAGAAATCGATAAAGTTGTTCTTTTTTATCAACTTAATGAACTTACCTAGTAAACTTCATGATAAAAAATAATTTCAAAATTATTTTACTAAAATATTAATGTATGGCTTTTGCTAGATACACCAACAAAATAAAGCTTTAATTAAAGTATTGGACTAAAACAGGGAAACAGCATAGAGGCAAATAAATTATTGTACAGTATTTGCCTGTAGAAATAACTCTAGAAACTTTCCAATAGACTTTTCATGAGGATATTTTTTATTAATTTAGGCTGCATATAATCTATTATCATATAGTGATAGAAAGTTTAAACGACTAGTATTCACTTTTAGAATTACTAACTGACTTTCATTTAGAAATAATTAAAAGCCAGAGGCCGCTAGATACTTATTTCCTCCTGTTTTGAAACTGTTTAGGGTCATACAATCACTACCCTATGAGCCATGGAAGCCTACGTATACGAGTCACGTAAACCCAACAACCTATTTCCCAAACTTCAGCCATTTTAACCATAAGCCTTATTAAAAGTCCCAAATTATAATGTAGTAGCTAATTAGTAGAGCCTGATTTTTATTGCTTCACAAACTGAAATAACTAAATTATTTGACATAAAAAATCAACCAAGTAGTGGAATTAGAGTTGACATTTGGTGAATGATTGTGCGTATACTGGGTAAGTTAGCTACAACCATTATCGTTTAGGTAATAATTCCCTTATTCTTTGAAGAATAAAGGGTTGTTTGAGAAATCTGGAGATAAGTATCAAAAAAGCTTAATAACTGATAAAGAAATCAACTGAAAAATACAGTGACAAAAGTTACTTTGTTACTGGAATCTAAACCAGTAATTTTTACTAATCGTTTTATACAAAAACAAAACGACGTTGATGATTCTTCTGAACACCCAGTGACATTAAGCACCTTCAACCGGAAAAGACATAAGTTTAAATTCTGTTAAATATTCTCATATTCAAATTAACAAATGACTAAGGAAATATATTTTACTCCTACTAGGCTAGTTCAATAAAGTTGTTCAATCAACTAAAAAGAACACTTATGAAAATGATAAAATCTATATTATTATTGTCTGTTATGAATTATAGTGTTGTTTGTATTTTAAAAATCTTTTTGCCAACTGTTTGCTTTTATTTATATTCACCCTGTTTTTTATGATCAAAAGCCATTTTGACTGATTAGTTTGTTACGTCACTTAGTTTTATTTGCCTTCTGTTTGTTTTTGTATGTTCCTTTTTTTATTTATGCTTGAAATCAATCAAGATTTTGATATAAAAATGAATACTGGCTTGTCTTTTTATCTAACTTATGATGGTTCTTGTTCACTGGTTTGAGAAAAATTAACACTTGAATTGTTTCGGCAATCCACTTAATATTCATCACCATTCAGTGGCCAGTCATTATAAATATAGCAGTCGTTCGTGGCTCGAATAGTACAGTGGTGACATTACATGTTATGAGGCTGAGTAAGTCGCGCTCACAGTGCACATAGAGTATCAACTACCTCAAGATTGCAGCAAGTCTTGATAGTGAGTGACAGCTAACTCGAAAACCAGATCTAAGGTCTACCGCCTACTACCTCCAGCTAACAATCAGACTCAGTTAAGATGATGCTATAAACGCGTATATATAAATTTCTCAATTTCTCTCTGCACACTAATGCAAGTTTTTCTGGGAATCCATGTAATTTCAATTACAGAAATTCGCATACAAAAATAATCTTATGTAAGAGATTGAAGTTCTGCTTCAAGTATTAGATTGTTAAAAGGATTTGTATCTATTGAAATACCTTGTTACTGAATAACATTTGGATGAATAAAGTTAGCATAATGCTAAAGAAATATATTGCTTTGTAAACATAACTCAAATGTGTTGTGAACTGAGTTATACAACTTTTTGCATTGGAGAAAACTACGGTGCAAATAACAATGATCTTGTATGTCTTAGATCCAAAAGTAACATATCAATCCTCCTAAACAATAAGTACGTTACTCAGCTCTTAGACAAGTTTTTAGTAACCAGATGATAAAAATTATGTATGCTGACTATTCATTTGTGCTCTAAATGTAACCCTAAAAGGAGGATTACTGACCTTCGTACCCAAAAAAATATACTGTAGAAACGTGATTGCTGAAGTCACCTTTACTAATTAGTCTGCATATATGAACTCATGATAATCAGGTTGATTCACAATCGAACTTTGGCTGCATTTATGTTTGGTCTAACTTAGTCTTTTGCAAATATGAATTATCCCCAGTAAAAACTTATTTTATAAGGCAGTTACTGCTTATTGTGTTACTAGGCGTTAGTGTCGTTTCTTACAAACGGAATTAATAATTATTCATTTTCTACGGAAATTTTGTTACAAACATATATGCGTCTCACCATCAGATTTGCCTCTGAACGTTTTGTATGAATTAATTGAAATTTCAATCATAACTCGCAGCTTGGAAGAACTCGATTGCAAATATCTTCCTTAAGGAAATAAATTTCCGAATCAATGGACTTAGTAGACTATAAATTTTACGTCGTAAACAGAATCGTTTTAAGGAAGTGTAGACGCTTGGTTAACATATTATATTGCTGATTAGAGACATAACTTTGAGTAAATGACGTGTTTCGAATTCGCTAAAATGTTACGATTGTTTAATAAACAGTTTGAATAGTCTCTTTTCAGTAATTCTTAGGACATTTTTCCATCATCAATTTATACGAAATCAGTTTAAACTACGTGGAACAAGCAAAATCTTGTCTGTTACTTATTTCGTTCATAGACAGATACAACTCTGACCATATGATCAGGTGCAATTTTTACCCTAAATTTCTAATTTAACTTAAATAATATTACTTTTGGCCTATCAATCAATACGATGAGTAATCAAATCCATGGGATAATGTTACCAAATTAATATACCTACCATGATTGTGATAATAAGGTTGTTATATATAATCAGTAAATAAAAAGTCTGAAAGAAGCATAAGTTATCAGGTCATGAATGAAAAGGGTCTTAATATAAGAATAATAAGGAAATTTAATGAATTCGTTTTATGTACGAAATTAATTTAATTTCCTGAGGGGATTTCTACACAGCAGGATATCATGCGTAGGTTTCTGTTTTTTTTTATTTTCTATATATAAGTTAGAACTCTAATGATTAAAACTATTCCGGTATATTTATTCATATGTATACATGTAGATGGATTTTGTTTTCCTTTGTTTAAGGTTAATCTTTGAATGTATTTTAAGAAATGTTATCAAGTCTACAGAAAATGTTTATATATTCTAAGTTAATGTTAATTAACAACTTCAATAATTCATGACAATTAATTAAAATGTTAATGTAAAAGATTTTGATCAATCGGTATTGTCTGTGTTCAAGACTGCTATCAACGGATAAACTAAAGTTTAGATCGAATTCTCATCTAAACCAGTAGGTAATTGATTTCAGTCACTGAAAACAAATAACACTATATTCAGCAAACCCACATCGCGGTAGGCATTTTTAATATAAGATTATTAGAGATAATTGACAGAATGTTTCGGTTTTATGTTTTAGCACTGTTGATTGAGCTAAAATGATAGATGCTGTTACTTATTCACTGGTTAACACAAATTCCTTAGTGCAACAAGGAGTCAGTCGAGGATTAAAATGTTGACACTATGAAGGTAATCAAAGCTTTTCTGTTATAGGGCTTCTTTACCTAACGGAATCAAAGATTTTTTCAAAGACATTTTTTATTAAAAATGATATCCAGACTTCTAAAGCCAATTCTATGTAATTTAGGCAAACCTTCCTTCTGATCTCAGCTAATTGCTGATATTACTGTATTATCATCTAAAATTAATTTAAATGCATGCGAAACATACATAACATTTGATTCAAGCTCATTTTCTGAAAATTTTCTTTACATATCATTACCAACTACTGTATCCATAACCAGCAACATTATTATTCATAATTGATTTACAAATAACTCATGTGTTTACTTATATACCAATTCATTCAGTTTATGGCAATATTTCTTAATTTGCTTGGCATCACCTCTAACGTTAATGCTTTCCAATGAGGAAAATATGACGATCTACAAATGGACTTTAAAGTTAATTACCCATACAAAATGTAGTCTGATTACATGACTAAGTTATTGAAATTTCATTGTCAGAGTATCCATTATTTTATATTCACTAGAAAATTACTGTGATGTTCAGCACTACTCCTGATCGTTTAAGTGATATTTCAGACTATGAAGATCCTCACTGAAATTCCTTTAATGATACTAATAATACAGATATCTGCATCACAGTTTTATAACGTAGACTGATAACTTAACAATGTCTTGTTTGTGTAATCTTCAGGTCAATCGATTTCTACCTATCACTGGTTACTACTCAGTGATAAATTTCACTTCTACGGAGAGTAAATCGTAACTCTGTTGCATCAATGATAACATTTTCTATTGTGGTAATGAATGAAGAGAATTTGAATCCAGCAAGAATAATTGTTTCCCTCAAAATTACAGGTAATATTTACGCGAAACCAAAGTATATAGCTTAAGAACCAACTACTTCCAGCTACACAACATATATCTCTTCCATAATAATTGACAGATCATAATTAACCAGCCACTGAAAAGTAGGACGGGCTGGATAAATGATTTTTTTCTTAATATAAAACTAAGAAGCATGCGATCTAATAAAGATTTCTAATGTAATGATACCAAATTCAATAATCACCATATGAATAAATTATAGACAACGTTCAGTTGCAATGACATATGATAAATGTATTTATTTAACTTAGTTTATTTCTATTTCTTTAAAAATATTACTGAGTCATGTTTCTGAAATTAGAACAGTCGTGTAGACTAAGCTTCAAATTATTCTGTTAATTTCTTTTATTCTCTAATAGAATTGATTAAGATATAATGCCTATAGACAACTATCATTTGATAATCTTCTTGTATTCCTGTCATTAGCGTTTACATTATCATTATTAATAATCCATAAGTTTATTCTCTTTTATTCTGAGGCATGATTCATCACTACTCATTAATCGAATGGGGAACTATTCGTTTGACTATCGAAACATTAATGATAGGCGGACATATGTTTGATATATTATCCGTCTGTTCAAAATGTTAGAGAACTATTCTTCACTGATGTTAAAATAGAGCATTGTCGGAAAGGTAAACGAAAATAATGATGCTAACAAGAAATTTTTTAACTACTATGCATATATTTTCCTGGTTGAATTACAAGATGATATGTTAAACTTGCGTGACAACATTTAAGTAATATGATATCTTCTTTGCTTTTCACTTGTCTTATTCTTTAAAATAGCGATTTTTAGCTAAGTTGAGATAATAGAGACGACATGAAGTAAAGAAGGAGAAAAAGTAAGTCGGCTGATAGATTATTCATTTTCTAGTGAATCTGTAACTAAAAATATGTATGAACACTATTGTTTGATGTAAAAATCACACAAATGATATAAGGAATTTGATGAAATAAAATTATGGGAGATGTACTTTAATAACAAGCTGAGAAAGTCAAGTGTACATTTTTTTCGAGGGAAATTTCAGAGTGGGTTGAGGGTCAGTAGCTTACCAACACACATTCACCACCAATAATGAAACCAAACTTAGGATTTGCGAATTTCGTATCAAGTATGGTACCACCCAGCTGTTAAGTTGGTCTTAAAATTTTGGTTGATTATCAGTAAAGTATAATTCTTATTCAGTATCATAGCTAAATAGTGGCTGGCGCTGGACCTTTTTATCTCAGTATTCAGTGATATTGATTTAAATTTTAGAATGACAGTTATCTCAACCTTAAATTCACTACCATTCACTACTGTCTGATACAACAATCTCTAAAGAAGTCATCGATTTATTTGGTTACATTTTAGAGGAAGTGTTTCTAAGTTATAATCTTTCATGATATTGTGGTGGATACCACTCATAAGGTCGTCCATAAGTAGTAGGTAGCGGAAAGTTGCTTTAAATTCGATAGAATCAGTAAACAGCATATGAGACAAGTTACGAGGTGGCATGGAGCAAAGCATTATTAGACTACATAGGAGAGGACAGCCAAGAAAAGTAAGCCTACAACCGATATGAATCGAAAATGCTAAGGATGTACAAACTGATGATTAAAAGTAATGTATATAATATTTTTTGACATTCTTTGTTCTCACTAAGTGTACAATTGTTTATCCAATTAGTGTTTTCACAAAATAACGTTTCCGCATTACATTACATGTGTTTCCTGCTTTATCCCAACAAACAGCAACTGGTTTAGTCAGGCAAAGAATGGTGTATTATAGTTATGAAGTGAAAGTTAAACGTTCTGAGTCTACTACATAAAGAAGATTCAGTAAATACCAAGCATTAATATTCCGTTAACTGTCAAAAATCAGATTTTTGTATAAGTGCTTAATTTGTATGACTTGACTAGTAGTCTTTCGAAGAGGTTTTCTCAGTAATAGAAAATAGTTAATAACTAATGGTTTATTGTGTTTATTACCCATCCACAACATACATAAATGACTTCTTCGAAGACTGTATGTAAGCAGTTTATGTTTTCTGAAAATTTCATCACTATTCAGTCGCTAGACTGAAACTTCAACTAATTACCAATTGGTGGACTTCGAATGTACATCAAAAATCTAACAAATATAATTCTTTTAAATGAATCATTAACTCTAAGTTGGTTTTTTTTTAGTAAAATATATTGGTCGCCCTTTTTAAATAAATAGTTACCTTCATAAGGCATCGCCAATTCTACTATTATTGATAGCGATATAAAATGAGCTGTCTATTATATCCTTCAAAAGATTACTGTTTGTGCAGGTTAAGTGTGGGTACAAATAATCAATCTTAAGCCTAAACGAAACGGTTAACTCTATCTGTGTGAATTTTCTATTCTGTTCAGTTGCCTTGAAAAATTAAACAGTCTAGAATCTTGTTCAAGTAAATCCCAACCCAATGACTTGACCGAATGCACTAAACCCAAAGCTATGTTTTTCATTGTTTCAATTTAAACAGTCATTTCATAAATTTATCATAATAAGAATCCCATTCAAACTGTCTATGTTTTGAGCATATTTTTGATTATGGTTACTAATGGAACACAGGATGAGCTTTTTCCCCTCTCAAAGTTGGTTAGCTACATATACCTACATTACGCTGTCGATATTTACACTGAGACTCGAACCCAATATCCATTTCCAAGTTTATATGAGTTCTAAGCTGTTCAACTTATATAAAGACATTAACAGTGGTATGTAAGGTCCGATAGTTAAAATTATCAACACTTACTCAGTTTGCTCGGATTCATTAGTAGAATTTAATTATCCGCTTATTTATATTAACTGCAATTTTTATCAAAATCAAAATACTATGAGACTGTTCTGTATCTATTCGATAAGAAATAATTAACACTTAGAAATGCAAATAGATAAGCTCTGGTAAACACTTGAAAAAAAATTGTTGTAGGTGTATCATATTTGAATTTCTGTAATATTTACATGGAGTCATTTATTTTTTATTTTTTCCTCAATTAACCCTCAAGTGAGTAGTTCAAAAAGAGAGACAAATAACTATCTATTTTGTATTCAACCGTGAGATTTCATCTTCTTTTTGTTCATGAACAAAGGTATCATACAAACTTTCACTAAAAAACTATTACAAATTGAAAAATAAGCTATCAAATAAAATGGACTAAGCTGTATGTAATTATGACTTTGCAAGTTACGTTAATTACTATGCTTAAATAAACAGTGTAAAATGGTGGATTCGTATCAGTTATACAGAATGGTATTCATCAAATATTGCCGATTGACAAAATTTTATTCGAACTAACTAATTAATTATCATTGTGTTTAACAACAGACCTGACGGTTTAAAATTTCATCTTTCACTGCTGATAAGGCGTAGATCATGTTGCAGTAAGTAACTAAACGTTAATTTCATAGCATTATTTACGTTGGATTGGGATTGATAAGTGGAATCCATGCCACGCGTTTCGTCCTTTTTGGGATCAGTTGGTTGAATATACCTGCATTCCAATGATGATGTTCACATTGGGATTCAAACTCAATCCGTTTCATGCCAAACGTCACCACGTTCACCTCTAAACTACTGAGTTCAAACAGTCGCACTTGCGCAACGGGCACATAGGTATTAGGATAAACTTGTATCTCCCCGTTGATTTGTAGTGGACTGAAGGTCGTCAGTCTCTGATGCTATATGTGCATCCTGAGTAGATCGCCACGATATAGCGAATATTTACATGTATCATTTAAGTTGGATTGTGACTGACAAGTGGAATCCATGACGCGCATTTCGTCCTAATTAGGACTCGTCGGTTGGATGTACTTTTATTCCAATGTTGATGTTCACTGTGTGATTCTTCCTACTACCAATCGGCCGATCGCACATGTGTGATTGTCTGGACTCAGTTGTTTAATGGTGAACATGATGGCGTTCGGCACGAAACGGATTGAGTCCGAATCCCACTGTGAATATCAACATTGGAGTGCAGGTATATCCAGCCGACGAGTCCCAAATTGGAGGAAACGCGCGTCATGAATTCTATTTACCAGTTACAATCCAACTTAACTAATACTTATGAATAACCGCTATGTCAAGGCAATCCTCACAGGATGCATATATAGCATCACAGACTGATCAGCTTCAGTCCATAACAAATCAATGGGAAGATACAAGTTCATCCTAATACCTAATTTTATAGATTTTTCAATGACCTACTTAATTCATATTTAACAAATTTAATACTTTAGATGGGTTCAGTCATGTTAATTTTGCGTAAAATATTTTGCATGTAGTTGCGTAATTTTGTTACACCACACGATGTTTTTCCAGATTTATTTTGTCGTTGTATATGCTTTCATTGGAGAATTCAATCGATAAATTTATTTTACTGATCAACCATTACTCAACAATATTAGTCTCATTAAATCAGGAAATTGATTCTAATCAACATAATTTATTTAATTTGTCCCCATTATATTATAATGTTCAGAGTTATAATATAATAGTTATTCGATTTTATTCATTTTCTCTATGGTTTGTTACCATAATGTTCAATTGAAATCAAACTACTTCATCTAAAAAATATTTGATTAAATAAATGAAATCATAGTTTCACTTTAGTAAAATTAAATGGAAAAATTAATTTTGTGTATTTGTTCAGAGTTAAAGTGATAAATGAACTCTTGTAAAGTTGATACATACATTCAAGCACTAAGTGAATAGCAAATTATCATGGTGAGTAAGTTCAGATTACTGAATATTATTTTTAATCACTTGACTCTTGTTACACAATTCATAGTCATTTTTATTAAATTACAATTAAATATTTACAGAAATCAACATATAGTCCATGAAATATTGATACTTATTGACTGTAAATGAAATAATACCGCTCGGTATGTGAATAGGTGTTGTGGAGGTTGCTGATTGTTAATTTGAAGTCACAAATTAACCGAATTAGAAATATCAGCTTCTAGCGGCCGGTTCAGTGGTCTAATCATAAACTGTTCGACATGGAGCCAGAAGGTCCTAAGTAAGATCCTTGGTGGGGTTGTGAATGTACACTGATGGAATTCCCATACTAGGAAGAAACGGCCGTCCAGTTCTCCATAGTGGTCAGTGGTTACCTAGTTTAAACCAATTTATAATATCAAACTACATGTGTTATATATTAAACTAATATCATTTAGCTGTTTGTATTCGTTACAGACTGATGTTGGTTTGGTACCACTGAAAACAAGGGGGCACAAGACAGCTCTTTCGTCTTAGTATGGGATTACTTAACACTGGCCAATGAATTCAATTAATGGTTTTCAGCTTTTACTGCAAACGCTAAATTATCTGTACAACTGGGTCAGAAGGCGTCCAATGTTACAGTTCCCACTTCCATCAATTTGTGATATAGCGCGATGATCACCCACTGCCATTAGTAATAATTGCCTTACTCTCTGTCTATCTGAACTCCACCAATCACAACTTCCCGCTTGAACTTTAGGATCGTCCTAAAGGTAGTCACTAGTGGGTTCATTTCTGTAACTGAATTGAAGTGGCTTTGTGGAGACAGGTATTAAGTTTAATTATTTGTGTTCAACACAGCCTGACGTTGGTTGGGTACCAGTGAAAACCAGAGAGTAATTAACAGCTATTTAATTTAAGCATTAGATTTCTCAGTAATGCACACCCACAACGCTACCACACAAAACGTAATATACTAATGTATGGCAGTGAATACTATATCAGAATAACTAAACTTAATACCTATCTCCAGAAAACCATCTCAATCCAATTCTAATAATAACAGTTTCAGCTATGAACAATTTAATCAAAAATTTGTAACAAGATCTGTCTAATTAGCTAGAGTGTAAACAAGATTCAATATTAAACAGGAAGTCTTATTTTAGTTAATAAGATAAAACAAATTAACTTTACCTAGGTTCACAGAATACATTTATTAATCATATAAATAATCAGAAACTGATTTTTATATTCATTAGAAAATGCATAGGCAAAATAAACAGTTTCATTTTACGTATACATGGGACAACAATAATCAAAAGTCAAGAATTTTAGGGTGATTAATTATTTTCGATAAATTCTTCTGTAGGCTCCACATTTACTAATCCATAAATATCATTTTTACAATTAGATGATGTCATAGGGTAAGCATTCCGATTGAATATGTCAAAATCGTTGATTAAAATTAGTGTATTACATGGTGATCTAATCTTTAAATACTTAAAAATTGTCTTAGACAAATACGAAAGATAATGTGATTATGTACTAAAAAGGTCATTTAGTATTCTCAAGATTTAGTCAGTGTGCCATGTTAAAAGATGATGTTGGTGCTATTTAATCAATAAAGTTTAAGTGGTAGGTAAAATAATGATAATAGTAGTAACGGCAGTACAATTAATTATAAGTCTAAGTTATTGTAATGTAATGATGAACAGAAAATAAAATTGAAGCGTCTTTGTGATAAAAAAAGTATGAATGTCTTATAAATGTAAATAAAAGGAATAAAGACAACCGAAAGTGCTTAGAATAAGGACGTTTTATGGGCCAAGGTAAACTGATAGGGTGAATATATATTTCTTCTGTATGCATTAGTTCGATTTCTCTGAGTCATTGCCTAATCCTTCCGTTATGTAAAAAAAGGCATATTCTAACACCTTTAGGTACTCAATCGAGAAGGCTTCATTGATCATGATTTTGTGGTCATAGTCCATTAGGTATCTAAGAATGACGCTTCTTGAAGATTTCGCTAGACGATTGTATAACCAAGCCGGAACATGTTCGCGTGCTCTCATGGATAAAGACTTTTGAGTACGGCCTATATAATTGGCTCCGCAGGAGCAGTTAAATTAATAAATAAACATATATGAGATCATTGTTGGTACTTTTCTTCTTAATTTGCTGAGTTAGTAGTATTTTAGTCGAAGCGGTGACATGTAACTTGGAAGCGGTGAATGCACTTTTAACTGATCTCTTTAGTCTTCTTGTTAGTAAATCACGTGCTATGCTAATCACTTTCTTTCTAATTCCGCGATATGTGATTGGAGTGACTTGATTCATAGTATATCTTTTCTATGTTTCAGCTTAGATTTAGATCAGTAAAGGAATTTGTTATATAACCTATCGTAGATTTGGGTCACAATCCAGTTCTCAGTTTAGCATATACTTCAAGTACTATTCGAGTTCCTTTAGTGCAACAGGTTACTCACTAGATTTTAATAATTCAAGGATCCCCATCAAATAATCAAAGTCAAGAATATTGGAGATGAATAATTGTTTTCGATAAATTCTTCTTCAGACTCTACATTTGTATATCCTTAATAATAACAGTAGCTTCATAAGATGGATACCTTTTTAAAAAAAAACGGTAGAACAATGGAAATGAATTTGAATATAGAATGCATTAATACTCGTTTCATCCACTTTAAATGCCTGCTTACATTAAAGAATTACTTAAATTGATTTGTGATTGACAAGTGGGATCCATGACGCGCGTTTCGTCCTATTTGGGACTCGTCGGCTGAATATGCCTGCATTCCAATGTTGATGTTCATAGTGGGATTCTAATTCAGTCTATTTCTTGCTGAACGCCATCATGTTCACCATTAAACTACTGAGTACAAACAGTAGCATTTGTGCAACGGGCGCATAGGTATCTTAATACTTGTGAATATTCGCTATATCGAGGCAGTCTACTCAGGATGCACATATAGCATCAGAGACTGACGATCTTCAGTCCATTACAAATCAACGGGAAGAAACAAGTTCATCTTAATGAATCTGGTAGTTGTTAGCTCTATATTTATGCATTTGTTTGTTCGCGAACATCCTGAAGATAGTCACTAGTGCGCTGATTATTGTAATCAAATTGAAGTAGTTTTGTGGGAGAATACAAGTAACTAAACATAGTACCTGTTCCTAAAATATATCACAATTCAATTGTATTTATTTAACTTTTGAAAGTATGAAAATATTTTTTTCTGAATTATAGATTAGCTGCAGTTCCTCTGTAACTGGAAACATTTACAACCAAATTAACTATATTGACATATTTCACTGCATAATGTATTCGATGTGTAAATTTCAAAACCATATAATTAGATTAATCCAATTGACAGACAACCACTATAGTATATCTAAATAAACTATACAGCAACTGACTTACGGACAGACTAAAATTTTAGTGAAATCGTGTAAGCAGTTACAATTATTCTACATACTTAGTTAACTTTAAAGCAATAAATTTCGTATAGTAAGGCAAATGAGTGTTGAGAAATGCTCAAGAGAAAACGTTAAGCTATAGAAATTTATTGATAATTATAAAACAAATATAGCCAATAAGTCACAATTTGCTACAATCAACAAGAAACCTATATTTGTCCATTACAACTATAAAGAGGATAATTCGGTATGAACAATCAATAAAAAGCTTAAATTATCACTATTCAAGATTTGTCCTATTAATTACGTATAAAATAACATGCTCAATAAATCAGTCAAAAACAGACAAGTGCCGTTGACATGTGTACCACCTACTGTGTTTATAAATTTGCATGCACCTGTTAAAGCAGCTACATTAGTCAAACGGTAAAATGATCTAACTTGGATTCCTTGGACATATTTCGAGTCTTCGTTAAAAAGGAAGAAGCTACTTAAGTAGTGCAATTTCTAAACATCTTTGGATAGAGGACATCACTTTGATATTCTAAAAACTTTCAAAGTTATTAATAAACAACCAAGTCTCACTCTCCTGAAATTCTCTGAAGCAATCGCCGTTAAACTTTAAAAGCCTAATTTGTGTCAAAAAAGAATCAGTTATTAACCTTTCATTACTATGGTAACATGCTCTCTATCTCATTACAGTTTTGATTATATAATGGTAAAGGTTGTAAGTAGTTAATGAGAACCTAACGAAATGAAAGCGAATTCACGATTAAAGTTAAATTGTAGCTAGAAGTAAAGTCCATGACACATTGTCTCGTCCTAGCTGTGAATGGCTATTTGGAAGTGCATGCTTCCCTAATTTCGAAACACTGTTTTTAACCACTTGTTACATTTTATCAGTTACTTATAGTTAAAATGACATTCAAGGATCTCTCTTGAATTCTCACTTATCGACAAAAACAACTAAGAGTTACTTCATAGTCCACTTAATTTTACTGCTTTCAGAGTTTTCTAACAGTAGACATGGTAATTTGTTTTATTGGACGATAAAGACACTAACAAATTCGGGGTGTATAAACCTAGAAAATTAAGTGATCAGTATGAGAATATAATTTGTATTCGAATAAGGCCATCAGGATTAACAACCGTCATCGACAGTCAAATGAATAAATGTGGATGCAGGTAGGAATCGTAGTGAGTAAATAAGCAATCGTAAAATTATTTCCTTTTAATTATGCTGTGGTTCTATGTTAAACTATGAAAATTTATTTTATTTTGGTCAAAAACCTATACAAACGTATCGCAGAACGACACTCCTCCCCATCCTATCCGTAAACTGTTATTTAATAATACGATGAATTAGTGATAATGTAACTAGTTAGTAGTATTAACATTTCTGTGACATTGTATTCACGTTTAAGAAATATAATCTATGATATAATATTATAAGCAATATGTTAGTGAAAGTCTGGCAGTTAAATCAGTTATAAATAAATACTAACACTATTAATATCCTTTTACAAATTACTTAAACCGAGGCAAAATGGATCTTGATCTAACAGATTTCATCAACACAAACTATATGTGGACACTATACATAAGTTATGCCATGGTATAATTAAAACGACATTTATGTCACATGGTTGTCATGGGAAATAGAAACATATTTAAAATGTTAAGTATATGACATAGAATATGTTATACCTATAAATTACTGTAAACTACTAGTATAGCTAACAGTAAATTAATCATTAGTAGATTAACTGTAACTTTCAACAATTTTATAGTGTAATTCATTGATATTAGTTAAATTCAACCAGTAATGTGCCTTTCAATTAAGAAATATTAATCTCAAATAATAATTCAAACAAAAACTCTTCAAACATTTTTTTTCTTTTTATATCAGTTTAGAAAATAACTAGTTTATTGAAAATAAAAGAAATTTATCAGAGGGTAACTAGTAAACTATGAAGATGATGATAATAATAATTATCATTATTGGTTGGGTTAGAGATAAAATGGTATCCTATAAGTGAAGATTCGTTAGCGAGTTCTCAATAAACAAAATTTTATTTAGATTGGCATAATTTATCATAATCTACTTAAAATCAAAATAATGCCTTAACAAAATATTTACGAGTTACTACAGGAGAAACGAAGGTAGTTAGGGGGGATATTTACTTTTAGTTGAGATAATCTGATACAGTTGTTACTAGGAATTTTAATGAAGTTATCGACAAAACTTTTAGCACATAAAATATTCAATACAGAAAATTTGTGAATCTCAGGTATCAAGGCATATTGTTAGAATTCGAAAGTTCTAGTGAGTGTTATTAAGAAAAATCACGTCAGGTAGACAGCTTAAATTTGATTCGCTAACTGCTTGTTTGACTCAAAAACATTCATGTAAGTGCAGAAAACTTGATTGTCACTTATATTTTTACTGTACGATTGACAGTGAGAAAATTACTCCTTCGTGCAAGCTTTTTTTTTAAGTTTGTAATATCATAAAATCTCTAAAGCAGTTCAAGCTACTTAAACGAATAAATAGTAACAATAAACAATTGACTATCATTTTTGAATCTTTGAAAAGATAAAAGAAACGAAGAAATATTTCTTTTCAGTTAGTTGGAAGAAAAAATTTCCTCTCTCCTTTCGTAAACTGTAAATGCCTTAAATGAGCATTTTTTTTTTGTTATTTTCGAATTCAATCCCAAAGAACTGATCTGGGTTAAACATTCACTAAAAACCAGAAATTAGTGAACTTGTCTTTTAGCCAAGTTTACATAATTTCTAGCACGTGTGGACTTACTTACTTACTTACGCCTGTTACCCCTCTCGGAGGAGCATAGGCCGCTCACTAGTATTCTCCATTCAACTCTGTCCTGAGCAATAGCACATGTGGAACTTTAGTGTAAATGCCTTTTTTGCTACTTGTCTTGGTGAATGTATAAACAAATAATATACATATCTTCAAAGTGACGTACTACTCTGCACACCAATAAAGAAACATTAAATAGGAAATTATTTGTGTTTACTATAGTGGTGCACTAATTTACAACCGTATTTAATTGAAAATGTAGCTGTTTTCATATCTCCAAGGTGACTCACTGTAAAGACATGTATGCACTCACAAGTCAGTTGATTTCAGTCAAATATTAGTGTGTAATAACACAAATCAGTAATATTGAAAAATCTAGTAAGACATAGAAAATATTGTAGAATCTTTGGTAAAATTAAGGCAAGTATATTAGATTTACTCCATCGATGGTTTTAAGGTCATTTATGGTCTGCAATACAATCAACTATTATTGTTATGTAATATTTACTATGATCATATACCTAATGTTTCTGTTACTCTAGAACTATGTTAGACGAAAATGATTATAACTACTAATCAACCGAATGGATGAGAAACAAGATTGATTCATAAAGAACAATAATGTAGTTCACCAAAGAAATTTCATCTGGAAGATTTGTAGATTTCAGAAGGAAACTTTACAAAACAGAAACAAAAAAAACTGGATGCTTTTACATAGACATCCAACTAATATTATTCCTTTGAACAATATATTTCGAGCTTTTTGAATATGCAGCTCACAGATCTGGTCTTACAACGAATTATTTATGCTTTTTATCATAGAGTTAGAAACAAAGCGGTAGCTAATAGAAAGGTGAAAGAAATACTACATTAAGGCAGAAAAATAATCGTAATATAGGAAAATTGTAAACCCTTCTCAAAATTTATGAATCCATAAACGCCAATAATTAAGTAGATGCAGACATCTTCACTAGTTTAGTGTGATGACGAAGAAAAAAAGAAATAAACAGGTTTTTGTAAATTAAGAAAATTAATCAAAATTATCACCTTGGAACTTTGGAAAGTATGAACCAGAGTGATATAAAAGAAAGAGTACGAACAGGGAAAGGTTTGAAGAGGAGTTTAAAAATACCAAATAATGATAATAAATGAGAAATTAAAAAAACTCCAACGTAGTCAGAATTTTGGTGTACTTCTAGACTGGTAGTTACAATCAGAAGAAATTGTCAATGTATAAGCCTGCGCCACGTTGAATAAATATGAAACCTAACTTTTAAGCAATCATGATTATCAGTTGCATAGTGATGTCTAGTTCCATTCTACAATCGAAAATCTCTTTTCTAATATGACATACATATTTAGGATATGATGATAATACTAATTTGTAGCTTTTTGCTATTCTTAAACACTGTAAATCATTAATTTGTTTGTGTAATATTCTTCTTTGGTAGTGCAAACTGTGGTCTAGTAGAAATCAATACGGCAACCTAGGATTGCAAAGACTGGTATCTTATGCCTGATGGTTGACCAAACACTAGATATTAACAAATAGAATAATGAGAAAATAGGACCATTGATCCAATCAGTCCAGAAAAATTGAAATTATGCTTCAGATACTAGGTCATATGCGTACAAAACCAATCTGTGCAACAAACGATTAGAATAACGATAACAATAATAAACAATATTAAGGCCATAAAAAAGAAGTAGTGAGTACACAAACCATCAGTCCCAGTTTTAAAATGAAAAACACTATAGTGGTAATTTATAGTTTAAATAAGTGTGAAACTAGGTCAATAAGAAATTAATGAAAACAGAATGCTTAGTGAGCATGCAATCCGTATACGTAAATAAAGCCTTGGAAAAATAGCTTCGAAAGGATTGCCTTTTCGTTTAGTCGCTTCTCACAACAATAGTAGTAGTACACAATATTTGTCTAAATAACATTAAAGCGATAAATAGGTAACGGTTATAGCTAAATAAAAAAAAATGTCGGTATCACAAGAATAAACTAAATTTTCTGTAATTAATAATAGGCAAGCAAAATTTGCAAAGATTACGAAATTGACAATGGTCATTTCAATTTTTAGAAGTGTTTACAAATTCTAGGATTACGAGAAACTTTGGAACTTTTGTTTTAATGTTCTAAAAATGTCTTTTGAGCTGATTCTTGCAGCCGGATAAATCAAATTATTCAATAAAGAGTGGCATTTTATGGGACACATTAAGAAAGTAGTGAACTACTAAAGTGTGGCCTGGTTACAAAAAGTGTTAATGAGAATATCACATTTTGTGGATAAATTTTAATTTGTTATATCGATTCTTCAGTAGCACACACTACTTTCACTGGTCCAGTAAGCCTGTTTAATAGATTTTAGTTACAAAAGGAATATATACAAGTTCTCTACTAAATATTATCTATTCACAGTGCTTTTATTAGCAGAGACTATAACTAACTACTAACAACAATAGCCTTTAACAAAAGTTTGCACACATCTTAGCTAGACAAATACATAGTTAATTCCTAGAACCAAGTTAATAGGAAGTAGATTCAAATAATATGCAACATTCAAGTCTATGTTTCACTGTTTTCCAAAATTATGTTAACACCATAAAATTTTAATATTTGAATCGTCCTACACTTAATAATAAGCACCAGCACCTTAGAAATAATCTACAGACTCAGGAATTTATTAAAATTTATTCATCTATACACAACTACAACGTAATCACTTGTCCAGATACAAACTAAGTTAAACAAACTTCACCAGCATTCTTAACTAAATTTACTAATGTAATTATCTTCAACTTACCTAATAATAATGACACTGTAGTTACGTCTAGCCAATATTTGTTTTTGTTAAAAGATATATGTGAATATCATCCTGACAACAATTATCCGACACTTGAATATTGATTGTACTTATGCACATCTATTCCATGGTGTAAAAAGAAAGAATATAAATGGGAGAAATTAATTCCTTCTGCTGTAGATATTTCTTTTTCACAATTATGAATTATACTAAAGATATTTAAAGTTAGTTCCTAATTATAGATTCAAAATCTTTTCTAGACTTGGCTCTAAATTACTACTAAATACACTAGAAACATTTATGGAATGTTGTCTTTAAAGTACATGTGAATACAACACTTCGAATAAATATGTACATTATTAGTACTTTCCCTATTTAACTTAATCAATCAATGGTTACATTATTTTATTCATGATCCGCTAATTGTTTCTGATACTATTTACTAACCATCGTCATTCGGCAAACCAGTCACTCACTATCTGAACTGGTATGTCATTAACCATTTCAAAAATAACTTACTTCATTCTACTTATGATAGACTCTTATCTTCTTTAAATGTCAAAACTATTATCATTTTATGTATCCTCCTCACTGAATTCAGACATCAGTAAATGTTTTTCAACTGCGAAGTGAATTCGACAATGTATTTTGATTGTAAAACTAGCTTTTCATTACACATATCAGTTTTAAATTTGATTATCTTCATTCAGATTATTACATGGTTATGTGAATTCCTTCTCTTTAGTTTAGCCTGTCTCCAAAAACATTTGAGTGTGTAAAGTAATTAAAGTCATGTCATCATAGTGAAATTATGACAATTTACTTTAGAAATTTCTTGTATAGTCTTTACGAAATTTTCCCATAACCATTTATACTACTTCAGTAGTAAACTATTTTTACAAAATATATGATTTATAGTAACCCTCAGTTAATAACAATTTAAGGTGTAATCTACCAGAGACATTCAATAAATTCACAATAGAAGATGAAGTTGAAGAAATGTTAAGAGAAATTCAATACAATGATTCAGTATTTCTTGTTAGAAATATTTCTAATTTATCTTCCGATGTTCAATGAAACCCAATGTTTCGTAGGTAATTTAAATTGATCATTTCATATGTTCGGATCATCAAGAAATTTTCAATTTGCATAATACTGGTTCAGTAATCTAGATTGTTTATGAGAGATACTACTAACAGTAAGATGAGTTTCTTCTACTCCTTTTTTTAAACTTTGTACACATCAGTGCTGGTTTATTATATATCATTATTCACAAAACTATATGACACTTTAGATTTGTGAAATACGCGAAACAGACTACCAATATAAATTATTTTTTTATATTGACTCTAACAACATTTATGATATAACTTTCTTAGTGTTTAACGTATCTATTTAAAGTATCTGAAGTACCACTGACTTACAATCTCAGTAACAACGTTCTCTTTAATAATATTTTGTGAAATATTTGCAATATAGTTATGGAATGGAAAAATAACTAACTTATCATCATACATCATGTTTGATGTTGTAATGTGAATTTCAGTTTTGCATCCCTTAATCTATAAGAACCAATTTAGAATGTAATTTGGAAACAGTTATGTTCGTTCGTAGTGATTTTGCAATTCAAATAATTTAAGTAGTATACTTCATTGAGTAATTGAAACCAGTACAACTGCGTTCATTCATGTTGGGGAAATTTTCAAAATGACACTTTTTCTGTTACTTTGTTAGATGTTGTTCTCTGAAAAAAGTGTTAACTCCTCTTCTTGTTGATAATTATCCGTTCAAATAGTAAAGAAATATTTGACAGTAATACTGTATTATAATGTATATGCTCCCACGTAACTTACCAGCGTTATACTGAAAGAAATAACTTACCAACTTTATGATTAATCAGTCAACACGAAAATAATATAAAGAAAGTATGACAATCCTCAAACGTGTTGAAACTCGATTAAAATCGAAACAAACAAAACAGACAGTAAATAAACAAACTAGATCGAATTAGCTAATTTAGATACGCTGATACAATCAGCTTTTACTTTCATTGATTAGGCGTTAATAATTCGTTTGTAATAAATGATAATACAATTGCATTAATCGACTAAAATTGATGAAAGGAACCGACAGATACTAATCTTGTTATCTAAAAATAAATTTCTGAATGCAAGGCCTGAAAGTCCTTTAGGTTCAACTTTTAGTGGTTCTATATGTGAATAATCCTGAGTTGTCCCACACTATGATATTCGGGTTTTTTGGTGACTTTTACAAGTTATCCCACTATAATCGATTTGTAATTTCAACTATGAGTTTAACAAGCAACAAGATCCTCGGTCGCTTTTACACCTTTAACATAACTCGATCTACATAAGAATTGGAAATTGTTTGATTGACTCTACCAGTTACACCAACTATTACTTCTTTCATAATGCTCTAGAAATAAAAACACCTATTCTGTCTTGAATGGACACTGCCTATTCTCAAGAAGACCTGAATATATATTTTGTACTGTGTAACAGATACACGTCACTAATTAAGTTCAGTCAAAGCGAAACCCGAGGTAAGTGTTGAGAGTTCTCGACAATTCCTCGAAAATGTATTTAATGGCTAGGAAAGGTGTTGAATATACTTCGACCAATCAGTACTTTTTGGAAACTGCAAAACAGTACACTAAAAAATGATGGATTATGTTTTCACATTCAGACCAGACAATCAGCAAACTTGTTGCAAATGTTACCTGATTCTTCAGAAACTTGTAGGATCTCAATATCATATACAATCCTATGAATACCCCATTTCTTTGAATGAACTCACCTAGGGGATAAGGCTTTCGCATACTGCCAATACTCGGCTTTCTTACCCAGCGTTTAAAAATTAAAGAATTCTAGAAACTAGAAAATGGTTACGAAGTCAGTATCTATGCGTTCATATAAAGTACATATTAACTAGTACTTTCTGGCCATTTCCACTAACCACCTGGAACGAGAATATCATCTTTATCTATCTGTTTGAAAGTGGATTAATAAATAACTTCCATTCAAGTTATGATATTAATTGACTGAGACTAAGATTATATTGTAGCTTGATTGATAGGACTTAATCAGCAATAAGAATTAAAAAAGATTATATTAACCATTGTTCGGTGACCTATTTATGTAAAACAATATCTTACTTAAACATTACTGATACTCAAATATTTTTTGTAATGAATTATAAACCCTATAGCATTAGAATGTTATCAATCAGTGAATCATGTATATAATGTCATTTTCATAATCAAACATTAAATCTTCTCATTTGTGTAAATATTTCTTTTCTATTAGTTTTGTAAATGCTCAATTTTGAAACGTGAGATTTTCTGAGTAAATATTATCATATGAATTACTCACTATGATGTAATGTTGATGGAAGTCAATTTCAATGAATACATTATTTCGAGTTGTACTTGTTCAGCATGATTTACAAATGAATTATATTTTGATACTAAATTCAATATATAATGCAGTTATTTCTATTCCCTATTATTCACTGATAGTGAAGGTTGAAATAAGCGTCTTGATTAATTAAGTAGTTCTTAAACTGAATTTCTGTTGAAATCCATGAGATCTGAAAGTTGAAAGGTTTATTTTTAATAGCTATATGTCATGGAGTTATTCCTGATACTGCTAAAGATCAATAGTTTTCTTTATTGATTCACAAAACAAAGTTAAGAGATGAAGTTGGTATTAGGATGACATAATATAAAATTTACTTAATTCCCTATGGTCCATTTTATCAGTTACCAATTACTCAAAGAAATGACATATAGCTAATTAACTTCTGAAAGTTAGTTTTACACTGGTTGAAAGGAAAAACGTATAAACAAACTCATCTTCTGAAAGTTGGTCAGAACGCCTATATAACTAACTGACGGAAACATATATCTGTGTCTTCCTTCACATAATTATTTTTTATGTATTGTCTTGACGTGTCAGATATTGATGAAGTCTGCTTAATCAACAAGGTATTTGCTTATTTTAAGTAGTTTAGTAAGTGTCAATACCCATATTAATGTATACTGTTGTTTAATAATACTTTCAAAAAAATTTTGTAGGCAATGTGATTGCTAACTTCTATTCTACACTGTATCAGCTAAACATATCTATAGCTCATGGTAATACTCACTTGTTAAGGTTACATATTGCTAGCATTTTCTTAAATGAGGCAAAGGACTACCGGTGATATAAACGTGAATATACTTTAATACATAGAAATACCTTTGTGAGGGAAAACTGCAGTGTTTTTGTTTAAACTATGATAAAAACCAAAATATTTTGAACTTCATTATCATAAACTTTGATCAAACACTAACACAATCGTGATGAAAAACTTTATAAATGTTTTTTTTAAATTTATTTTAGTCACGTTTAATATCTACTGAGGTTTCCACCCGCATTTATATTAATCAGGCACTTTCAAGGAGAACCGTTAAACATTTGAATTATCCCTATGGTTTATATATTTGACTATTGATGATGATTATTAATCATGATGCCTGTGTTCGGATACAAAAGATAAGTTCATGCTGGTCATTTAATTTGCTAGGCCTATATAATTCACATTTGATTGCCATAACTACTGTAGGATAATGTTGAAAAGTAATAAAATCATTGGATTATGACGCAATTCAAAGTTATGGCCAACAAAATTTAACAATTTGTTAAATGTTTAACAGGTACTCTAACTAATAAGAAATAAGAATTCATCTTAAGAATACGATATTAATTTAAAATTCATAAGTGCTTCGACACAGCATCACTCTACAGGTACAGACACTATCCAACTTGAGTTCGAGTACTGGTACGAACATTATCAATGGGATGAAGCCAATCTACCCCAAAAAACATGAAACGTCTGTTCTAAATTCCGATTCCCAACCATATCACAACTGTTTTATTATCCCCCTTGTTAAAAGCATGTAATCTAACAAATCAGTAAGAAATTTCAAAAAACCTTTAAGATCTCAAACACGATAAACGAAACATTTTCCGAAGCCCTTCCACTCTCGTTTTTACATTTAAGACACTTGCTAACGTATATCTCAAGTGGCTCCTCAGTTAATATAACAGTTTATCTATGGTTCCTGATTAGTGCCAATTTTGAATCCATTTTAACATTTCTATAGTTTAGTAAATAACTTTACTTCAATTGTGATGGCCATTTTTGTGGATATTGGTAATTTAGTTGACAATGAATGAATGTCGCGCGAAATATATATATCAGAAATTGATGAAAGTGGGAATTCTACCACTGAATCTCGACCCAGCGGTGCAGCAGGTTAGGCGCTCGCCATCAACCTGAAGCCCCTAATGCGGAATCTAGGGTGTGCACTGCTGAGGAGTTCCACATAGCTGTCACGTACTCCCTAGTTTTCAGTGGTACCCTGCCAACATCAATCTGCGACAAAATTCATCCAACTGAGTAACTTTACGTTGCTAATTATTTGAAGCCAATCAGACTACATAAATCAAGTTACAACAAGACCACTTTATCTGAGGGGTTTGACTTTTTTTGGTACAGTTTTGCTGTTAGCTGATTGGTATGTAGGGAACAAATAGTAAGCTGCATACCTAGGGTTTGTACTGACAAGCTGTGACACAGAATGACTCAAGTTTAAATGTAGTAATATTACTGGTGAGTTACGTTAATGCGCACCAACCGGTATCCAATCCAAAATTGACACATACTATTAAATACATTACGTGAAATATTCCGTTTCAAATTTCTTCGAATTTTTTTCAATATAACATTCATCCTACATACCTAACATATACATATTTCGGTTGATTGTATTCATCACAGATTGACCTTGGTTAGGTATCAGTGAAAACCAATAAATAATTGACAGTTGTTCCATCCTAGTATGGAACTCCTTATCAGTGCCCACTCTTGATTCAACCAGGTAATGGAACCCAGGGTCTTCAGGTTTCATTACGAGCATATAACCATTCGCATCACCAGTAGGGCATCCGAAAGTAGAATTTTCATTTCCATCACTTCGTGACTCAATGTACTTTTGAATCATAAAAACTGGATAACTTAATCATCTTGCCAAATAATCTTTATTTTTATAACTCATATTAATAAAAATTAATCAAAGATAAAACTGTGATTTAATACAATAATACTTCTCCTAATATGAAAGTATTTCTGTTCACTATTAACTTTGATTAATTTATGTTTATAAATACAGTCAGATTATTCTACGTAAAACTTTTCATACTATTCTGAATGATTGTGATTTTCATTTTTTTTTAATTTGTTATACATTAAAGTGTATATTTATCATATTATTCTTATGTACTTTATAAATTTATTGTATTAGAGTAAGTGATAAAGTTCCATAGTAAATACTCTGAAAAGATGACAGAATTTTTTCATGACCATCTGTCTTCAACAAGTAATTATACACATTTATGTTTCACATATTAAGTAGTTCATTTAAGTATAACATATATTTTAAGCATGCTTTGACAAGATAGCTGATATTCATACATATCTAAATAGACAACTAAACAATACACTAAGTAGAAATAAATCCAGTATAAGTAGAGTAATTTGTATTCAGTGATAAGTATATTATGATGTCTGTAAACTTGGAATATGTTCCCAATTTTACAAAAAAGATAATAAATGAAATCTAATCCAAATCAGAAGCTTAGTTGCATCAATTCTACGAATATTTTATACACGAGAGATCAACAGATAAATTATTTATTCGTCATTAAAATTTTTAAAAAATGTTTCTTTTTCAAAGATTTCATTAAACTGTTCTATCCTTAGAGTACTATTTCTAATCGCGAAACATTTTTTTGATTGATATTTAAAACATTGAACTTTTAATTACTGATGTTACCCAAGCTGTTTTGGGTGTTCAATAAAGGTAATATTTCTAGTATTTTCTATCATTTGGTGACTTGAAGCTGCATGTTAGAAAGAAATTTTCATCACAGAATTCATTCGAAGCCCTTATTTTCATTACTCTTCATTCAACGTGTATGGCTTAAATATACTAATAATAAGGTCATTTAAACTAGTTGAGGATAATTGTAGATACCTGAAGTGCAATATTTCTTGTAAATTACTCTCTAATATACGGTATTCAGCTGGTAAATGAACTGGGAAGGTAACCCAGAATTTCTGAGTGTAATTTACCCAAGAACGTTGAGAAAGCTATGGTTAACCTCAACCTTTGTAACAAGCATCATAACTTCTAACAATAGAGGAGGGTATAATGATTCTTTACAATCCTGATAAATGTATGCAATTAGTAATATTAGTAGGTAACGTAATCGAACTGTACGTTCGAATCGGTAAGCAATCTGAACTGGGTTTGACAGTGTTAACAATGAATCCTGTTCCCAAAGCCCATCGAGAAAGTGCTATAATAGGCTTATCAGTTAGTCGAGAATTAATAAATAAATAATTCTCATATTAACACTATACCACTTTTGCGATAACCGTGGCAGTCATACAGTCTACATTTATGAATAGTACTTTAAGATTATATAAAAACAGTCATGAGTAACTGATTATCCGAGCACATTTAAGTTACATTTACTCATTACTTCAACAAATGTGATGCTAAAGGAAACAAAATTATTTCACGGACAGCTAGGAGTACGTATCGACTCTTGTGAAGCCATCATTATAAACCAGAGAGGATTTGACAGCAGTTTCATTCTGATTTGGAACACCTCAATAGTGTACACTTACACCATCTACAGAACTTGACTATCAACTTTCCAGACCTTGTAGCAAACATGATGTTTTTAGTTCACTTGGTTTTCACTTCTAACTTAAGTCACTTACGTTTTTAAGACATTAAATTTATCAGTGTGTAAAGTAAGAACTTAGTACTAATTAATTTAGAAAATAAATAGTTATTCATTAAATGTACCAATCAAACTTTTAATTGCATGAAGTTCAGCTGTTAACCATCGATTATATTAATGGATAAATAGAGAATATTTTACTGCAATTACCATAGGTTAACCAAACAAATAATAATTATTTGAGTGAAATTAATATGTCTTGAAAGTATACACAGATCATACCGAATCTCTAAAATTTTCACTGTTACACAAAATTATCATAGTTTCTAACTCAAATCGTCTTTAGTCAGTAATCATGTAGGACACGTATCGCATTTCTACATCGTTTTCACTTTTTTTCTTTCATTATTTTCAGATATATCGACAAGAAATTCTTCCACACCCTTAGACAGTGTGTACTGCTTATGAGTCCCATACTAAGAAGAAACAGATATTCAGTGCTTCCTGGTTTTTAATGGCACTCTGCTAACATAGATCTGTGACAAATTCAATCAAATAAACATTTTTTTTCTCACATTTCTTTATGTACACTGTGCCTATAAACTCTGAAAAAAATTTCTAAACTGCATATCACACCAGCTAGACATTTGAAGTGAATACAAATGTACGCCAGTATCTCAATAGTAATTAATGAACTGAATAATAAATATATGTTGAGTATGAATGACTGTACATTTTAAGTACATAGACTCCACAGTAAACTCTTATCTTACCTACAATGGGAAATACGGGCAAACTAAAACACTTATGATGTATTATCGAATTCGTTGATCAGCTTATAAAAAAATACATTTCACTTGGTTTTAGCGTCAAAATATATCACTGTTACTAGTTTACTAACAAAGTATTTTATTTTAATACTAAATCATTGGCAGAAATTTACAGTCGAAACTTGGTTGCTGACTTTTCTTTTAAATCAATCAGAAAATTTAGGTACTCACTATTAGATTAGCACTAACAAAACAGGGAAGAAATTAATAATTTAAACGGTGTAGAACTAGGAATAAATTAACCGCTGAGGATACTGGCAAATAGTAAAACTAACGTATGTATGGAAGACTATTGAAACCCAGAATGTAGGGAGGGGAAATAAAGAGTGTATACACCTGTGCCAGTTCCAGTCTATTCCGACTAAGTGTCACGCAAATTACTTGGTCATATAAGTCTTCGAAAGACAGTTTGCGTTTGCTAGGACCATTGTGTAAGTAACTATGAGGCTAGACGCTAGGTATTAAGGGATGATAATCAATCAATTGATACAACTGCGACTAAGCTGGTTGGGATACGTATTAACTGGGCGAAATCGCCACCTATCTCGACACAATCCTTCCTGATGTTGGGGAAGGATGAAAGTAAAGTAAGGGCGACCAAACCAAAAAGTGATATCACTCCATCGAGTCAGTGGCCGCTGGTGTGAACCATACTAATGATTGCTGATTAATAGGTTTGAGTTCTCATGCTTGTCGTAACTAACGGTTAAAGACTCAGGATGTTCATCTGGTGCTCGTCTTGTTGTACTAATGAGGTGCGGCACCTTCAAATGATATATATATTTTAGCTTTTATTTAGTACCTGGCTCCAACCTGGCTGTCTATGAACACAGTTAACGGCAGCTAACACTTGTGCCAACTGACAAATCTTACGTATTTGTTCCATCTCTCCCAGACGTCTTCAGACCTACTTCCAATCAACCCAGCACTGTACGTTGAAGTAAATGATAATTGGCCATGATTAAGGTATATATTAATCACTTCATTGGTCAATTCACTATTTATTCCCGGTAACCTACGTTTAACCTTGTAAGCACTTACGTGAATGTTCCATCGTAACCAAGCAGTACTTAGAAAATTCACATTGTATTGTTTAACAGTACCACTATTATCATTATTTTAATTTACCTTTCACGGAGATAATTAAACTCAAAATAGTGAAATCACGAAAAAATTAAATCTGTATATTTGAATTCTGTATAACTCATCTAAATTGTGTATCAAGAAGGAAATTAATTATAGTAATAAACAAATTATGAGTCTTTTCTGTACATGTGATTGTGCAAGGCGGAAAGAAAGCAAGAAAGTTCAGGAAATTCAATTTAAATATGGTCTCCAAACATTTCCTTCATTGGTGTAGTGTGGAATATTTTCCTTTTGATCGTCACCGATACCATTCATTTGCCTAGTGAGTAAATCATCCCGAGATTTAACAAGTTTCTGGATAACACTACTTTGATCATTCACTACAAATGACAAACCATGTTGATCAACGTCATTAATTTGATGATGTTCAAGCATATTTTGATTTTCTACTTTAGACCATCTACATTTCAATGGTAGTCGGAACGTGTGAATCTTGTATTTTGAACCACTGCGTTGAGAAACAGACTTTGATTCGCTATGCATGCCTGAACTCGAAAATGACAATGACATCTCCATATTGGAATTTTGTCGCATCTCTTGGCTATGTAAAGTATTATTAGTGGTTGTAGGTGATAATTGACTCGGTTGATCCTTTCGCGCCGATTTCTGCTCAGGTTTGGGGAAAATTCTTAGTGACGAATGCTGGTCACTAGGTTGTACGTTAACTGAATCTGAACTGTGGGGAATAAGATTAATGTTTTTCGTTTCCTGAGAAGCTGTAGTTAGATTATGTAGACGTGACAGTAATTCTGAAAAGTTATAGATAAATTAACATTAGGTTTTTATTTAGCATTCCACTTTGAAATAAATATAACAAGTCTCTTAATCAAAGTTTATAATATTCCGTTATTTTTCTTTATTACTGGCTTCTAATTAATTTTTGTTGACATATATGTATCTTAAGCGGATTGCCTCATTCCATTTTGTTTTATTTGAGATAAAAATAATCAATACGAATACAAACTCGGAAATGTTGGAACATTCAGCTGATGAGTCTGGTATAAGATTAAACGAGGGTCCTGAACTTCACTGTTAGTTACAACGTATATTTTCTATAATATCATAAAAGTTTATATAAGGATCTAATTTCAACACTTTGTTCACATAACTCAAGACTTGCTGAATCAAATGAAAATAAAATTACAAAATCCTCTATAAAATTCGCGTCTCACAAAAGTACAAAGTATTTATAATCAGGATTATTCTAGAAACACTTTCCAGTGCACAAATCTTAGTAAAGATAAAGACTACTTGCTGCCGATAGGTAGTGGAGTCTGGAAGACGACTATTTTGCATCTACATACAAATAGTGTTATTTGGTGATATTTCAATAGGTGTATTTTTCCGGTGAAATCAATTCCTCTGATGTATATTCGTTAATAACAAATACAGTACAGTATAGTGTACTACTATCTGAGTTCTCAGCAGAACAGGATTTTCAGTTATTTAAGTAAAACAGAAAGCAAAAGATTCTAATCAATCACTTTAGAACATACCAGGCCTGTCCTTCAGAATTTTGGCAATTCCTTCGAATATTGTATAACATATCCCTAAAACATCATTTTTCTCCATTTTAGGGTGATTAGATGGCTGGTGAAATCGTTCAAAACAAAGAATAAAATAGTAAAATTATTATCAGTTGTTTGAAAGTCGACAAATATAATTTTAATATTAACGAATTCATTTTCCTAAAGTTATAATTGGCTACTTAGTTATTTTGTAAGTAGTTTCATAGTGCAAATGAAATTAAGCTCACTCTACTAATGATCTTCAGTCTACGCACTCAACTTGCATTACTTTCACTGTTCGCTTATCCATATTCTACCTTGAGAAAATTCCGTTAGTTTGAAGTTTCGTAATGTTTTTCAACCTGTTAATGCATAATCTAAGTAACAATGAGTTGAGTAGAGTAAACAACCCAATATCAATGGAAAGATTTTGAAATTTTCCGCTTATATTTAAAACAATGAAACAACCAAGTAATTAGAAACTTACATCTTCTCCAATTAATTTCATAGCCAAATTATGCAACGCATTCATTTTATCTGATATACATGCACGACGTTGCCTTTCTGTGTGGCGTTTCTTTAACTGAAAAAGTTTATAAGAAATTAAAAATTACTTCGTAATCGGTTGTTTAGTTGAAAAAAGAAACATTAACTCTTTAGTTATACTGTAGATTCATCATACACTTTGAACAAACCTTTTAGTTGAAAATTGTTTAGTGATTAATGCTGTCATTATTCCAGACTGTATGCAAACATTCACAACCCTTTCAAATAAGCTTAAGCAAGTTTGTAGTAAAACGTTCGATGAAGTGATCGGTTAACTCCTAATTAATTATTTCAATAATTATTGCCAAATAAACTTATTGATTTGCTGGCATAGCAGACAAAATTTCTTACATGTACGACTGTATATTTAGATCAGCATTTAGAAGTAAGCTCTTTGGAAATGAAAATGGTTGATGGATAGTGAAACGTACTTTGAATTGAGCCAAACTCTTTAAATCAACAATGTGAATAGTAATCTTTTGTTCTACGATGAATAGCCTCTAAATGAAGTTTGTAGTTTTAAGATACAAACACGTAACCTATGTAGTTCATCAAAACTAGATGTAAGTTATCGATGACATCAGATGGCTGTCTCACTTTATCGTGAAATGACTGGAGCTGGGATGGTAATCCATGGGATATTGACTCATTAACTTGTAGGTGTTGTACATGTCACGATAAATGAAACGCCAATGAAAATCTAGATGACATTAGGTAGAAATTATATTTGTGAATAACTGAATGATAGAAATGAAGCAGTCTTAACAACAGTCAAATGATTTTAATTTTTAATTAATTCCTTAAAGAAGTTTGGGCTAGACAACTGGATAAAATGTTGGAATTATTTCATTGTAATAATGGAATTTCAAAAAATAACCTGAACTAGCAGAATTTAATTTATCAATCTTACCCGACGAACCTCCTCTCGAATCTCTAATGGTATTGTTGAACGTCTACCCCGACGATTTGGTATGTTGTTTACCACAGAATTTCTCGAAATAGCAAGACTTTCAGTTGGTAATGTTAAGTTATACAATGGTACTTTGATATCTGATGCGACAAATTCTTCACACATTGAATTTATCATAGGAAAGTAATTTGTTACAGTAGAACGAACAGGAATCATGCTAATTTTATAAAATAAAATTTATTTATTTAATCATTTCACTAAATATATATATATATATATATATATATATATATATATATATATATATATATATATATAATTTCGTATTATTTTAAACCAATGAGGAAGTAAAAACCAAATGAATAATTTAAATGAAAGGCGCATGCATTCACAGTGACCAATCAAAGTTGAACTGATTGATGACTTTATGCTAACAAATGCTATTCAACAGACAAATGTTCCTCTTTACGTTCACTGAACCTTAGGTCACCATCATTTCACCTAGTGAATTAATTAATTTTCTTTTCACCTCAACATTTGACTAAATCAAACGAAAATATAAATATGTTTTAAAAAAAACACGTTTCTACTTGTTTGTCAATTTAATCACAAATCATACACTGATTTAGTTAACTTGAAAAATGAGACATAACTATTATTAAATAGCAATAAAATCAAATCTAGTCAGACAGAATACTAGTAATATTGGTATTACTTTGCATCAACTCTGAGGTTATAAAAAACAACGTATTTATCATAAACAAGATAGTTCTATATGTTAATTCAGGATATAATAAGATAACTACAAAATGGATAACTCATAGTTCAATTTGAAAGTGAAGTGTTACCCTACTGACAAACTTAGATGAGTTTTCTTTGAACTGTTCAACTTGTGTCAGATCTTTACTAGATTAACCACAAATAATCATAACACATTCGTAATTAATTTTCTAAAATTTTGTCCAACTGTTTTAGTTCTCTTTTAGGCTAGTCACGGACACTTTAGTAAAATTAAGATTTTACCTGTCAGGATTAGGTAAATTCAAACGAAACAAAGAATTAATTTGGATGTGTTTGAATCTTTCCGTTGGTTTAATATGAACTGGAACTGATCAGTCTCTGTTGTCATATATGCATTCTGAGCTGATTACCCTGACACAACTGAGGTTCACAAGCATGATCTAGTTTGGATTGTGGCTGGAAAGGAGAATCCAGGATGCGCGTTTCGTTCTCTTCTGGGCTTGTCAGTTGGGTGTAACTGCATTCGTGCTGGTGTTTACAACGGGACTTGAACTCGGTTCGTTTTCTATCAAATGTCACGGCATTCACCAATAAGCTACTGAGTCCAGACAGTGGGCAACCTCGATAATAGGTTGCAGTCCATATGCAAGCATCAGCTGTAGAATGCATATACATCCAACTAGCGAGTCCCGAATAGGATGAAACGTGCATCCTGGATTCTACCTTTCAGCCACAATCCAAATTAAAACAAAGTATTCCTTAAATTTCATGGTTGTTTTCTCTAAATGATTTCACTTTATCAACAGTCGTACTGAATTAATACCACTTACCTTAATCTGTTTCCTAATGACAATATTTCCAATTATTTACGTCATAATAAATTATAACACCTCATCGAATACTATCTGTGTAGTGCAAAAAATAGAATATCTGAAATAATAACGTCTCACCCCTTTAAAGTTTTCCTTAAAAGATAATATGAGGTCCGATACTATCGTGATTGTAAGTCAACTATTAAGAATGTAATTTGTAATAGATATAATCATCTGAATTTGTATCGTCAATTACATTTAAACCGATCGAAATAAATGGAAAAAAGTAGTGATTATAATTCTATTGATGGGAGCTATGCAGAGAACGAAAACGGTAATGTTTCAGACTGTGATACAGAGTGAATGAAGTTCGTACTTTAAAAGAAACAAATTTTGTCAAGAATACAAATGAGTATAACATGTAACTTATTTATTTATTTATTTATTACTTACTTACTTACTTACTTACTTGCTTACTTACTTACTTACTTACTTACTTACTTACTTACTTACTTACTTAATTACTTAATTACTTACTTACTTACTTACTTACTTACTTACTTACTTACTTACTTACTTACTTACTTACTTACTTACTTACTTACTTACTTACTTACTTACTTACTTACTTACTTACTTACTTACTTACTTACTTACTTACTTACTTACTTACTTACTTACTTACTTACTTACTTACTTACTTACTTACTTACTTACTTACTTACTTACTTACTTACTTACTTACTTACTTAATTACTTAATTACTTACTTACTTACTTACTTACTTACTTACTTACTTACGCCTGTTACCCCTCTCGGAGGAGCATAGGCCGCTCACCATTCTTCTCCATTAAACTCTGTCCAGAGCAATCCTTTCCAACTGTCACCAGTTACTATTCATCCTTTTTATGTCTGCTTCCAATGCTCGACGCAGTGTTTTCTTTGGTCTTCCTCTTTTCCGTTTTCCAACAGGGTCCCAAGTTAGTGCTTGTCTCGTGATGCAGTCTGGTGATTTCCGCAATGTATATCCTATCCATTTCCAACGTCGTTTCCTGATTTCCTCTTCAGCTAGAAGTTGGCTTTGTTCTCTTCCATAGTAGGCCGTTGCTGATAGTTTCCGGCCAACAGACATTCAATATCTTGCATAGACAAGTTGTTGATAAATACCTGTACTCCTCCTGAGGATGTTTGCAGTAGTTCTCCACGTTTCAGCTCCATACTGCAGAAGTGTCTTGACGTCCGAATTGAAGAGTCTAACTTTGAGGTTGGTAGACAGTTGTTTGGAGTCCCATATATTTTTCAACTGTAGGAATGCTGCTTTTGCTTTTACGATCCTTGCCCTTACATCTGCATCGGATCCTCCTTGTTCATCGATGATGCCCCCCAGATACATGAAGGTATCCACTTTTTCCAGAGTTTCACCATCAAGTTCAATTGGGTTGGTGATCCCTGTGTTGAATTTGAGGATCTTGCTCTTTCCCTTATGTATGTTCAGGCCTATTGATGCTGAGGTTGCTGCTACGTTGGTTGTCTTTACTTGCATTTGCTGGTGTGTATGGGTTAAAAAAGCTAAATCATCCGCGAAGTTCAGATCATCGAGTCGCATCCGACTTGTCCATTGAATTCCGTGCTTTTCCCCAGATGTAGAGGTTTTCATGATCCAATCAACCACTAGGAGTAAGAGGAAAAGCGAGAGCAAACATCCTTGTCTGACACCGGTTCTCACTGGGAATGCATCTGTCAGCTGTCCTCCATGCACGATTTTGCACTGTAGTCTGTTGCAAGAATTCAGGATGATATTGACGAGTTTCTCTGGTATCCCGTAGTGTCGAGGAAGTTTTCATAGCGATCTTCTGTCTAAGCTATCAAACGCCTTCTCATTCAACTAATTGTTCAGCGATGATCCATAGTGTTGCGATTTTGTCTGTGCACGACCGATCCTTACGGAAACCAGCCTGTTGGTTTCAAAGTTGAGCATCCACTGAATCTTTCATTCTGTTCAACAACACTCTGTTGAAGATTTTCCCTGGTATTGACAATAGTGTGATTCCTCTGTAGTTCTCACATTTGGTCAAATCTCCTTTCTTTGGTATTTTGATAAGGTCTCCTTCTTTCCAGTCTGCCGGCACTTGTTCTTCCTCCCAGATCCTCTTGAATAAAACGTGGAGCATCCTCGCCGTTATGTCTATATCTGACTTAAGTGCTTCGGCTGATATATTGTCAGGTCCTGCTGATTTCCCACTTTTGATCTGTCTGGTGGCTATCTTGATTTCTTCCATCGTCGGTGGATTGACATCTATCGGTAGGTCTGCAAATGCTGCTTCGATGTCTGGTGGGTTCGGTGGAGCTGGTTTATTCAAGAGTTCCTCAAAATGGTTTACCCATCTGTCTCTTTGTTCTTGAATTTCGGTGATTGGCTTGACTTCTTTGTTACTGACCAGTCGCTCTGGTTTACTACATTTTCCAGCCAGCTTCTTCATTGTGTCGTATAGCTGTTTCATATTTCCTTCTCTTGCAGCTTTTTCCGCTGTCGTTGCAAGGCCTTCGATATACTTCCACTTTGTCGGCTCTAATGCTCTTCTTTAGTTGCGTATTTGCTTCTGTGTATCCACTTTGTGCCTTGATTTTCTCTGCTCTAGTTCGGCTGTTGTTGATTTCTGCCTTATTGTTCCTCCTTTGTTAAATTTTGTTCAGGGTCTCTGTGGAAATTCATTCCTTATAATAATGTTTCTTGCGGCCCAGAGCCTCTTGACAAATTGAAGTTAGTGCCTCTTTGATTCCTTTCCAGTTGTCCTCCTTAGTGGTTTCTTCCTCGTTCAGCAGATCTCGTAAGGCTTGAAACCTGTTGTTGAGAGTTATTTCGAATTCCTTGAGTTTGTCAGTATCCCGAAGAGAGGCTGTATTGAACCATTGTAATGCTGTTACTCCAGTTATCCATTGCTTCTTTAGCTTCAGTTTCATTTTGGCAACCACCAGGTGGTGATTTGAAGCTACATCAGCTCCTCTCCTGGTTCTCACATCTTCCATTGATCTTCTAAATTTTCTATTGATGCATATATGATGGATTCGATTCTCTGTAGTATGAACCGGTGAGACCCATGTAGCCTTGTGTATGCGTTTGTGGGGGAATATTGTACCACCTATAACCATTTTGTTAAAAGCGCATATATTTGTAAATCTTTCACCACTCTCAATTCTTTCGCCCGGTCCCTGTTGTTCCATGATATTTTCGTATCCGGTGTTGTCCATTTCGACTTTGGAGTTCAGGTCTCCCATCAGGATTGTCAGATTCTTTCCTGGACACTTCGCCATGATTAACTGCAGCCTATCATAAAACTGATCTTTGTCCTCGTCGTTGGTCGGGTGCATAACATTCGACAATATTCATTGTAATCCCCTTCTTCATTGTTGTTAAAGATGCTTTGATGATTCTGGGTCCATGTGGTTCCAGTCCAACAAGTGAATTGTGCGCTTTCTTGGACAGCACCAGAGAGACTCCCTGGATGTGTGGGGCATTTTCTTCATCGTGCTCGGAGTATAGTAGCACCTCTCCCGTAGCTAATGTTTTCTGTCCAGTTTGAGTCCAATGCGTTTCGCTGAACCCGAGCACAGTTAAATTGTATCTCTTCATTTCTGCTGCTATCTGGCTGATCTTCCCTGTCTCCCACATTGTCCGAACATTCCATGTACCTATAAAAATTTTTGCTCTGGTCGTTAGAAGGGGTGGCATCGGCCTCATGACTTCCGAAGAATCTCGGCTTTCATCATGAAGCGTCATATAGATTCCTTCCACTTTCAGCGCAGAGTTTAAATGGTTAAGTTTGTTAATTCTGGTTAGCGTTTCTTTAGCAAGCTTGTGTTTTACGGGATAGGGGTGTTAGCCCTATGCCCAACCCTCCTCCTTTACCCGGGCTTGGGACCGGTAGGAACCCCAGAAGAGCTGCGGACGGAGTTATAACATGTAACTACCTACAAATAATTTCAGCAAACAATTATCCAACTTCATGTTAGGTCAGTGCAATGGATGAAATTGGAATAACAGTTTTTAGACCTTATAAATTAATCACGATAAGTAGGATAGCGCAATCGAATCTGAAACTTATAAAGAATTCGTTTACTTCAGTGTTTTCGTCCTAATCATCAGTCTCATTAATTTCATAGTGCTTCACAATATCATCAATATTCTCAATCAAATTTCACCACTCACAATTATTAACTAACAAATCAATGACACAAAACACACTTCCACAGTCAAACTATAAACGCGTTGATGCTTGTTATCATGTATTTGTGATCAGACAGCTGTGAGTAAAAATTAACCCAATATACAGATTATTGTTTCATTTCATTATTATTAAAATATAAATGTGTAAATGTGTGTGTGAGACATCATAATTCAACTAGAAAATTGTATTTGTATCAATGCCATAGACGATGATATACGATTGTGAGTAACTTGAATGAGAATGGATAATGAAATTAATGTGACAATCTGAATCAGATATTAGATGATCTTCATAAAAACAATTAAATTGACTGCTTATGTTAATTATTGTTGAACTGAGGTGGTTTCTTGCAGACTAACTTTTGATTTGTTGTTTGTTGTCGTCTCTGATTAATCTTGAATTAGTACCAATAAAAAATTGGCAAAAATTAGCTGTTTCGTCTTAGTAAGGGGCTACATGTTGATGTGCACCCTTTGCCCCACAAAGGAACCAAATTCATCATAATCGGGTCTCTTAACGACAGCTTAAATATTAGTATCACTGACCTGGTGTCCAGCTGTAAAATTTCCGTTTCGATCAATTAGTGACATTAAAACAGCCGAGTAATATCATGAAATAGTTAGCATAACCCCCCCCCTTATTGTCATAAGTTGGCACACAGAATTTCAGACATAATTACGACTAAAAGTATTTGGTTGACTGTATCTACATTTTCTAAGTCAAATTAAAGTAATTAAAAGAACATTCAGCCCGCATTTAATTTTATGCGAGTAACTTCCCACCATAACATCTAGTAATATGATACTCATAATGGTTGATCAAAATTTCTAATTTTAACTTTATCAGCTTGCCGTAAACAAAAGTGACTAGATTCTCCATGCTTTATGTGAAAACACGACATCTTGCGCAAGTCATTTTCACACATGTTGATTAAAATTACTATGAATCACCAGGGTTACTGTGATATAATATAAATATGGGATAGATAATGCAACTCATGCTGATTTTGAAATGGAGTATCTTGTCCTGACATTTAGGCTTAGATGCAGAAAACTGTATTAGAAACACTTATAACTGGCGTTTAAAATAGTAACTAAGGCTAGCATGACGAATATTTGTTACTGACTATTAAATCGAGAATAAATATAGTTTGTCTGAAATGGAATGGTTTTGTCATCAGATATTTTGATAGATAGGGAGAAAAAAATTCATATATTTTTACCATCATACAGAAACTTAAAATACCTATTTAGCATAGCCCAATAGAACTGGCGGCATATTATCAGTATAAGAAGTCATTGACTGTTGAGATGAATCATCCTGGTAGACGCGGACCGCCTAGTTGTAATCTGCATGATAGCCATAATTAATGGTTGGAAACGATAGGTGATATGACTCATTTACAGTCACAATACCGAAAAAATTCTCGCTTTTTAACTTCCATATAATCTCATGTTCCAGTATTATCATATGATGTAATCCAATAACCTAAATCTTTGACTAATCTGGTTGTTATGAGATCTAACCCTAAACTTTTATGATTCATGACTAAAGCATAATCCTCAGACCAATGAGTTAGAAACCAATGATTCACATTTCCAACGTTAGTCTCCTCATCATATATAGTGAAGATCATCCAATGATGTCAATGACAGTTGTTTCCTGACATTAAGGTATTTGGTGCGCACCCACGAAAAATCTCATGCAGTGATAAAACAACTATCCAATCCTCAATATTACTTTAACTGGAGTCAATTCATGACGAATACTACACATTAATTAAAATAATCTGCACGAAGATCCATTTATCATGATTATGCTAAGTTATTTGTTGTAAGGAAGATTTCAGTATTTCCTCCCATTAATTAAATTTACATATATTGAATTATGTCTACAATGATACAAACATAAGTTTGTCGTTATTCAGAATCACAATGTTGGACTTATTCAGTTTAATAACTAACATCTTATAAAATACTTTAAGTATTTATAATCAAAGGCCTGGTAATGACATAGTACTATGATAATTAATGACTATCATTTTCAATATCTATAATTGAACTCAGATCGTCACTTGGAAAATAAACAATTGTTTGTTAACTTCTCAACGAACAACTATTCATGTGTGTGAACAGTTCAGTGAACAAGCACATCCACACACATGTGTGCTTCATGTTACTTTTATATTCATGCAGTGACTTGCCTTATTTATAATTATTCATATTTGTTATATATATATATATAGGATAAAGTAGTGTTTTATTCATGTCACTGGAATCAGAACAAATAAATCAACAAACAAATAAAAAACAATTAAACAATAAGATTGTAAATGCTTCATCAAATATATTGAGCATTAAACCAACCATAAAGTCATAATAGAAATATGTATAATTGTTTTTAGTATGACTTATAAAAACCTTGTGGACAGTGATTTCATAGTACGAAAATCAGTGTGTGCATTAATGACAGATCAGAATGTTGAGTAGGTAAATATTCGGTTATATGTCGTATTGAATTGCCATTAAAATAACCAGTAGACTGATACTGTAATTCAACCAGATAGTAAGTGGTATGATCTAAAACTCAATTTGACGTGCTTCCATACAACTTCACGTACCATCAAAGTACTTCCTAAAGTCTACTTTAATTAGCTGTGGAAATCAATCATAATGTGTTAGAATACCTCAAACACAATAAACTTATACCGAAAACTGTATTATTGTTGGTATTGCTTCAAGAAATTAGCTTCCTGGTAGCAATGCAATTTATGATTTAAAGTCGTTAGTTGTAATAAGAAAGTGATACCAAGTATGATATAAAACTTAAAGTTAGATTGTGTAAACTTGTATATCAGCATATTTACCAAATGTACTTTACAGCCATAGCGTAAGACGAAATCTGTATCGAAAATTATACATTAACATTCAGCACTTGCCTACCTAAGTGAAAGGAAAAAATGACATAGTTTCGTATATGATACACGCACTAATCATGAAAATTTCACAGATAATTTCAGCTTAATTTATCGGGTACAGGATTTAGATAAAAACAATAATATGAATAGTAGGGGAAAACTGAAAATAAAGTATATTTTGAAGTAATAAATAGAAACAGTTAGGAGAAAACAAGAATTATTATCAAACTCAATATTAGGAGCAAACAGAAACTTAAAGCTTCTGCATTGCCGACATTGATTTCGAACCACACTAAGGTCTTTAAGCGTTAACTGGCATAATTTGATCGAACCACAGTGAAAAGTATGCTATTATTTGATGGTATGTTTGATAACTTCGGTAATGCTATCTAGTTACGTTTTCCATGACATTTAAGCCTTCAATCACAGATTCTGCAAGATCTTCTAAGGTATCAAGATGAAGACCTCTATATTTGGAAACCAAACCCCCTCAATAAGGATTCCTTGGGTCTAATAATCGTCAAGAAAGTATTGCACTTTTACTAACAAACAATTCTTTTATCCATTATTTTGAATAGGATTAATGATTACTACTATAGTTGAAGGAATTTATTTTCGATAAATAATGACTATGTTTCGTAACATTACATAAAGTAAATATTTTATTTTTGGAAAACCACTCATCACTGTATCACACTGCACTAAATGGGTGTTGTGAAGGATTGTTGAATATGAATGCACGAACTAGTCTGAATAAAGCAATCACTGAAAACCAGGTATAGAAGAGTTGTTTCGTCAGCAGTAAGTATCCATGAACTAACCAGTGAATACTTTTTTGATTTAATTGAGCATTATTGTACTTACGAGACTGGTGAACTGATAACCTTATTTAGAAACCATGGTATCGGAATTTAGAAAACTGTGTTGTGAGACCCGCATAATTTTGATCGCAGTGAATGATGTTGATTAGCTGTTAAGGGCTCACATGAACAGAGCTAATATTACACCTAACCTACGCAAGATGAACTTTCTAGGAAAATAGATCTAGCAATGAATTTCATTATACATATCGAAGCAATCCGCTCGTAATGTACATAATGCAATTAGTGATTTGTTACAACTTTAAATTTTAACAACAGGAAATTATAATACTTATTAACACTTTCATACCACCTGAACAAGTTAGTGTCGATCCAAACTCAGTAATTTAGTAAATGACATGTTCACATTTGTAGTTGTGAGGACTTAATTAGAGTATCAGTGTGAACAACAACTCTCAGATGCAAGTATGTCTAGGCAATATGTCCCAAGTAGAATTAAACATACTTCTTTAATTATACTGCAAGTCACGCACCCATGACAATAGGTTTATTTTTGTTATGTTGTTCGATATCCTCTTTAGCAATTAGATGTTTGTGAGACAGATTATGGAATGTTAATGTTTAGTAGAATTCTTTAAGTTGTTAACCAATATAACAACAAGTACCCACGGAATAAACTAATTTCAAGACATGACTGATATACTGGCCTTGTATGCAGATATGAGAAGTGCAATAAATACTAATCATATGTTTGCAATGTTATTACCGATATCTGTGCCACATGATTTTTTTCATTTTCAAGGTATTGATGGTAAATGAGATTACCCAAATAACTTGGATTTTTTCGAATAAGTCAATTAGTAGAGGCTGTTATGACACAAAGTGTAACCCGTTGATGTAATTTAGCAAGCCCATTTTGAATAATAATGGCCGAACATCAAATACTGACAAAGAACTATTATCTAAATTCGGGAAGTAACTAGTTATAATCTGTTTTAGCTAACACTTATTTTTACAAATAAATAATTTAGACAAATTTGTAGTCCATTTGTGATGGTTTATAGTCATATCTCGTAGATAATGTTTTATTAACATTATCAGTTGATAACGAGTTCAGTTTGGTACATAGACTTCAATGTGAAAATGAGGATAATTCATCAAAGTAACTTCTAGTAACTTCAGTTGCGAAAATTGAGAAAGACCATGCGAATTCACTTAGAGTAAATACAATGATAGTACATTGGGATTATTGAAATTTCATAGCTTACTTTATTGGTCTTATACGTATGACAATGAGTAAAATATCCTATCTTGTTGTTTTCGTTGTAATTAACGAACGGTCTCATTAATTTCATAGTGCTTCACAATATCATCAATATTCTCAATCAAATTTCACCACTCACAATTATTAACTAACAAATCAATGACACAAAACACACTTCCACAGTCAAACTATAAACGCGTTGATGCTTGTTATCATGTATTTGTGATCAGACAGCTGTGAGTAAAAATTAACCCAATATACAGATTATTGTTTCATTTCATTATTATTAAAATATAAATGTGTAAATGTGTGTGTGAGACATCATAATTCAACTAGAAAATTGTATTTGTATCAATGCTATAGACGATGATATACGATTGTGAGTAACTTGAATGAGAATGGATAATGAAATTAATGTGACAATCTGAATCAGATATTAGCTGACCTCCATAAAAACAATTAAATTGATTGTTTGTATTAATTATTAATAACTTAAGTGGGTGGAATTTTTTTTAACAATCATTTGACCTTGTGCTAACCGAGGATTAGTTAAATTATTAGTATACCTTGATATCTTTTTGTTAGTAATATTAGTAACTTACATGAAATAATGTGTGATAGCATTATTAAAGCTCGTATACTTCAAGTTTACATACCAGAAATGCTTATCGTCTGGGGTTTACTAAATATAGTAATTTTAATGTCTAAAACCTGTCTCAATTCAATCTTGATTACATGTTTACCTGTAGAACTGAAAACAATTTTTGAATATCTTAAATTAAATACAGCATGCATGTAAATGAAGGCTTATAGTTTCTTAAATCAACCAAACTTCCATATCTTTAATCTTTTTATTTGAGCACTAACACACATAATAGTAGCAGTCATTTACGTTGAAACAACTACTTTCAATAATAGTCATTTTTCACCTTGTTCTTTACAAATGTGATGGGAAATAACAATTAAAACTCAATTTTCTGTAACATAAATTGGTGTCTTACCGATTTAAATTTTGTTAACTGACATTCCACAGGATGATGATTCAATTATTTTAACCATATACTCAGAAAAACATCATGAACTGACGAACTGTAAAGTAACAGGAATTTACTATTCCATATCTGGACTATCTTTAAGTAGAATCATTAATCTCATATTTTATTTGGCCATTTATGTATTATTATCAAGTCCTCAAAACGAGCTCTTCTTAGCATTTCATATGATCATGCATGTACGAACGAATAGTGATAATTGATTCCATGATGACATACACATATCTACAACGTGGAACTTATCTGGGGCCTCAATTCAGATGAACACGACAGTTGCGTAGTATGGTGCTTACATAAACGTATTCTTGTAACACATGGTGTAACCTATAGATCCCTACATAGATAGATTATGAGTCAACAGAAAATCAGTTTATTTATTAGCTTTGTGTTTACTGCTCCTTAACGGTTAGTGATGCACTCTTCAAATCCCTTAACCAACCCCATTATGTCAATCGAAGAAGAATTATCGTAAACATTTACCGTCAGGACATCGTATAGTAACGTAATCAGCTCTTGCAAGTATAAACAATTTTATCCTTTCTCTTTAAAAAAATTCTCCCTATATGGTGCTAACTTATTATAAAAACTCCATAAAATAGCCAAAGTAAACAACTGTCTCTAGGTTCAACATTGCCTTTGGCATAATATCATTTCTTTCAATGTAATTTGTCTAAGCTACTTAGTACATACCAACAAAACCATTTGATCACATTTATGAAAAAATATAGTTACCTTTATGAAGGAATCTGTAAATTCTTTCTTGAATATGAAATTTATTTAGCCTGCATGAATATGATTGATATCTAAATGTTATCATCTGCTACTTAACCACATAACTTGTATTAACTATAATGATAACAATTTACTATTCAAACACTGACAGTTTGTATGTATTTTGCGAAATTTAAGCAACATCCTCTAGATATTCCTATGGACTTATGATTTTATTGTCAACAAAATATTAACAAAGTGAAATAGAAATTGTCTCACTTACCTATCAGTCATAGAGCTTTACAATTCAGTTATTATAATCATTGTAATTATTATGTACAGTGTAAAAGAATAAGATACATGACATATGTAAACTCTTTACAGTTATTTATTAATTTATTGTAAAGGTAGGGAGTTAAGCAAATCATCATTATTCATTTAATAAATCATTTGGTTAATACAACTTACTGAGATATTAAATTTCAAGTTTTACGGACATTTATCTAACATAATCTGAGATTTACCTGCTGTAACGTGAATTTCTTTAAAAAGCTTTATCCCAAGTAACAGTCTAGATTTCATAAAAGTAAATGGCAATTCTGTATAAAAAAGGAAATTGTCATCAATAAATTGTTTAGTTACTAAAGTAACTAAAAAACCACGTGAAAAAGAGACAAGCTATCACTTAATTATTTTATATAAATACTAATGAAAGTCAGTTACTTTGTGAAAATAGATCAAGTGACCACGTTAATTTCAACTTGAAGAAATGTTGTCATCATCCAAACACTTTTAAAACCATTGACACTGACAATGTAAATATTTCAGTTCACTGTTTATAAACATATGGAAGGTCTTGATTAGTTTGTATAGTTAAGAGTCATTTAACTTTATACTAAGTTCATATCATAAATAAATTTTCAAATAGTGAAGTCCAAATATCTAATGCTATAACTGAAACTTGAATTTAATGTACATGACTTCAAACTTTCACTCATTATCTACCAAGCTATTAAATGTTAGTTATGCTAGAGTTCTGGATTCCCTTTCAAACCAATATGTAAGCAAAATGTAATAAATTTATACTAGATTGATTGGTTATATCAGTGATACTGATCGTTTTGATTATTTATGAGCAGATTTATGCACATTTATGAAATAGAGAATCTACCGTCATATATAGTTGATTTTGTGGATACTCCATACAACGAGTTACTAAATTCCATAAAAAGTTGGTTATATAGATATCTGAATAATATCAGTCGAGAGTTTAAAGAGTAACATATGGCCATTAAAAACTGTAATTCCATAGATTTAGCACTTCAGAAATACACAAGAGTTTGTTATATATTGATAAACAAACACTTTCGATATATTTCAGGACCTTAGATTGATACAACAATTTTATATAGATAAAAATAATTATCCTTCAAATTTATGAAAAAGATCATATGAAATTTTAAAAAGTGTTATGTCAGAGGTCATCAATGAAACCAAATTCATTGTTATAGAAAATCTAATTGATTAAGGAAAATGACAACAGTTTTATTCAATGATGTCTATATATTCAAGTTCATGTTGAATATTGTTACATATAAATTTTAGTCAATTCAATAAACTAATTATCATCTTAACACAAATTTGAAGACCATTGTTTACTCACAAGTTAGGTAAGCATTATTTATCCTACTAAATATATTCAGAAAACACTGAAATATATGATTGATGCTAATCATATGTTATGATACTTGTTGAGAAGATATGTAAAAATGAATATTATACATAAGTTTGAGGCAGAAATTTTAAGTACAGAAATAATCCCTGCTATGTTATTTACAATTTTACCGAAGCATCTTCACTCACTAGCGAATTTCACAATCCTATCTTAACATTACATGGAGACATTCTCTTGATACTGTAATATCAAGATCTTATTTACCTGTTATTTTTTTTACTTTTGAACTAATGCACTGTGCCTTACTAGAAAACGATGCTATACGCCAGGCCCAAAATTCCTACCTAGTATCCTATACGTTATATTAAAACCATCTCTTGATCCACTATTAGAAACTTTTTACGTGAAATTTTAGTCTTCTTTTATGCGATGGCTTTCAGTATGAATATAATTTGTTAATTTGAACTCCACTACGTTTGCGTAAACCATGATGCACAAACCTTTGATTTAATTTACTGGAAATTCATTGTAATTATGTAGATTTTCATTGAAGATGACTTGTGCACGGGTGTGAATACTACTGTTTACATCAAATCAAATTATTAAGCTCGCGGTAACGAGTAAATTAATTACAAATAAGAATGTACGATTGCATTCTTAATTAACGAAACCAGTTATAACAATGTAGAATCATTCATGTCTTTAGTCTTAATTCGTAATGATCTGTAAGGTATAATCTAACGATCTGGAATGTTTTGTCTCAGTTTCATTTGAAGATTTTAAAACAATTTGAGTGATAAAATGAGTTTTCAGTAAGTTAATCATATATTTCAGTGTTTTCTGAATATATTTAGTAGGATAAATAATGCTTACCTAACTTGTGAGTAAACAATGGTCTTCAAATTTGTGTTAAGATGATAATTAGTTTATTGAATTGACTAAAATTTATATGTAACAATATTCAACATGAACTTGAATATACAGACATCATTGAATAAAACTGTTGTCATTTCCCTAAATCAATTAGATTTTCTATAACAATAAATTTGTTTTCATTGATGACCTCTGACATAACACTTTTTAAAATTTCATATGATCTTTTTTTCGAAAATTCGAATAGGAATTATTTTTATCTACATGAAATTGATGTATCAATTTAGGAACTCGAAATAGCAATAATCCCCTATATCCCACAGTTTATTTTCGAATAAAACAGTAAACATTTATCAATCTGTACACAATTTCAAGTTCTACCTAGACAATATCATTGATTCATCTAACATAAAAATATGAAATTTCGAAATTATTTAACTTTCACAACAACAACAACTTAACAATTCATTTGATGCATTTATTTTCAAACTTGTAAAATATCTGTTATCTTAATTAGTAAAGTAATTTATTTTTATTAGTTATTGAAGTGAATATTACATATTGTAGTGATTACATTTGATATTGAACTATACCTTTCGAAGAATATTACACCATGTTGATTCATCTGGTGTATTTTATGTTCAGTCTGTTGACTGATTTTCCCAATGCATAATTTATGTTTTTCCTATTTCAGTTTTATATGTTAAACTAATTGATATTAGCATTACTGTAAAATTTTATGTGATCTAGTAAGAAGTTATTAGCATTATTTGAATAGGTATACCATAAAGATTATTAAAATTGAATTAGTTGGTATACTTTATTAGAAAGAAATAAAATAAACTTGTACGTGGTTTTTACTAGCATCTATATTTCCCCAAAAATATATGGTACATATTACAATGCCTGTCAATGAAAGTCAACTCATTTCAAATAAAACTGTTTGTTGAATTAAGGTGATTTAGTAGAGATAGATATTAAATTTAGTTGTTTATCTTCATCATAGAGTGATGTTATAAATGAAAGTGACAAAATATCAATGAGAAAAAGGTGTGAGAGAATCATTTGACTATTCCTCAAAATAGTTCTTAATATCCTTTCTAATATCCTTACAACGATTTTATTTTTCATAAATTTGGGATTATTGTTTTCTCATGTCATATATTGTTAGTCACGCAGTTCATGTAGATTTTTCTCGAATTTCTATTGACTTATTCTTAACAGTTGACACAATCTTCCCTTTTGTATTTCATAATGATTACTTTTTGAAGTTTATCACAGAACAGTACATAACTTGCCTTCTCTTTACTCTGTGTTGAAGTTTACTAAAACGCATCATAATAGGATTTCGCTGGTAAGATACAGATTGTATTTTGATTTCAGTCAAAATAATTGCTAGTTAATACTAATGACAATTTTATAAAGGTTGTCTAACCACTTTACAACAATCCATCAAAGTTAGAATAAGCTTGTATCTTCCCGTTGATTTATAATGGACTGAAACTGGTCAGCCTCTGTTGCCATATGTGCATCCTGAGAGGATTGCTTTGATATAGCGATAGTACTCAAGTAATATTTAAGTAGGATTGTGACGGGCAAGCGAAATCCAGGATGCGCGTTTCGTTCTATTTGGGACTCACCGGTTAAATGTACCCGTTATACAAGTGTGACCGTCCGGACACAGTAGCCTAGTGGTGAACGAGGTGGTGTTTGGCACGTAGAGGACTGAGTTCAAATCCCATTGTGGACATCAACATTGGGATGCAGGTACATCCAGCCGATGAGTCTCAAATAAGACGAAAAGCACATCATGGATTTCGTTTGCCAGTCATAATCCAACTTAAATTCAACAAAAGTTGAACATAGTATAAGTACACAATAACATTGCTATTCACTCTTTTGTATAAATAATATTAGTGTATCCACTTGATTTGGAGGAGGGAGGGGGAGAAACTTCATTGAAATGACCTCGTTTAATAAAGCTGAATTATCGACATTAATGATGTTTTTATGATGATTAGGTTTGTAATGTGAATGAATGTGTATATATGAGTATGCGTTAGTTCATATTGCCACGGATTTATGATCAGACTGTTTTGCAGGTAAAAAAAACCTATCGACTTCAAATTATTATTACTTTTCTGTTAATAGTATCTACATCAGGAGTACTTGAACTACTCAAACAGACTTATTTTATCTAAAAAAAACATTGATACCACGTCGTGCACCTTTATTTTTTGGAGTATGATGGACTGTGTGACGACGTAAGATTACACGTTTAAGTAGTACAATTAAGTTTTTTATTTTTAGTACTTATTGCTATACCTGATAATTTTAGTGAATACTGAACTTCAGTATGACAAAATGTATTTGAGTCATCAGTAGATTGTACTGCGAACATGTTAATGCATATACTACACAAAAATGACTGGTTCCTGTCTACATAAGGGAAAATTGATATTAATTTCAGGTTATACAGTAAGGAATTCTTCTGAATACATTTCGTTGTTTCCGAGCGAGAAGAGAGTGTAAAAGCAATCAAACAGACAGCTGGATACTCATTATGTAAGATATGATGATATTAAAACAAATCATTAGGTAATGATTTAAAGTTTGGAGATAACATTAGTATTTATGAATACTACTTCAAATATCTATAATTACAGAGGTCTCGATATATATAGATGGTTAGTTAAAAATTGGATAAAATTAAGGCTATTAACTATAGCCAAGTCCCAGATTAGTTCGTACTGGATTCGATAACATACGCCATCTGAGATTATTTACTCAATAAAGATGATCTAACCAAATATTTTTCAATTGAATTTTTGGAATCATAGTAATTTCTTTTTAAAAAGCGGTAGCACCGTCAACTTATAAAATTGATAAAATTTAAGGTGTGCCTCTGATATTTTTCAGCATTAAGCATAACGAAATCATAAGAGGTTCTCGTTTAAACTGAGGTCATAATCTCATCATCGACTTCATATTCGTCATTTGTTAACAACGTGCAGTCTATACTTATGACTATCTGCAATGACAGGAATTAATTTAGACTCAAATGGATGTTTTCTGCGATACCGGATAAATGGTATTGTTGTAGAGGCCGTGATTACCCCCTAACATAATGATCTTTGTACTGTATACTTATTTATTCGTATATGTGCTAAGTGTCAGACTAGTGAACTATTGTACCTTGGTGCCTAGGTGTGATTGGTAACGATGGATGATTTGGGCTCAAATATATATCCGTTCCTTCTTCGTTCTGAACTTCCTGATCATACACGTACTCTGCGATTGTCGTGTCTGCATGAGTCATTGTTACTGACGGAGGTGAAATTGCTGACAGAATATTTGTATATAGGTGTGGAACCTAATGAGGTTACGTAACCAGCAGCACAATCAAATCACAAAATTGTTGCAGAATTTTCATTATTGTTCTAAAAAATATCAGTAGCCCCTACAGGAAGTATAAAGATCATCAAATACGGACCAATTTACAAAGTAGACTTTTACTTCCGAATGAATTATAAACATGGTTGTGATGACGGTTACCACTGCATTCCATTTCCGATTTTGTTCTACCATACCGATTAGTATTGATAATTTCAACCCGCATTCAAATAATGGAATTAGTATTAATAAAGTGAATGATTGACTTGTTTGTTCACTTAATCTTTAATTTACTACTGTCACAAATTTATGTCGTTGGTCTTGTTTCCTGTTGTGAAGAAATTTAATTTTGCGTAATGACATTTTATTCACTGCTTAATCTCTATGACTAATATGATAAGAACAGAAGATCGTATATGATCATTTTAATATAGATATTTTTATCTTGTCATTAAATCTAGAATGAAAAATATATATTTCACATGAAGCAGATATGTACGATGGTAACACACAGTGACATAATGAAACCTCAAAGCCAACAACTGCCATTAAGACAAACGGAATGTGTATATAGTTTTTCTAGTGTAATTGAGTGATTTTATTATTTAATATGCATATCATTCTTTAATGCATTTTTTCCCATGTATTTTTCCTCATGTAGACATGTAATGGACAAATTTGAAAGTAAAACTAAATTTCGATAGTTTCTGAATTATTTCCATTAGGTAGCGCTATAAAAATACTTCCGTCTTCTCCATTGTGTCTTCCATGCATTGGACAGCCGGGTTATATCATAAACGCTTATACGAACATTATGGTTCAAACCTAAGTACATAAATCTGATTAGTGAATTTCACTTTCTGAAATGGATATCAGTTTACTTATCAATGACCTAAATATTCTTAACACTGAACGTATCACAGTAAAAATTCAGTTTATCTTCACGTAAACCGACTAAATCAATTGAAATCGTTGCTTAATCGAATCCTTTTATTCAAGTTATGTCATCCAAGGAAACAAGATTAGTGACATAAAAATAGTGGGTTAAATAAATTATCCCTACAATGAATATTGAAAAAACAGATTTTCTTGTGTAAAATCTATTTGATTATAGTAATCTGAATGATACAAAATTGTTACTGCTATTCAATTAGTCTCTTTTACTTGTTTTAATTGCATCAAGTTATTTCAACTTTGTTAACTTTGAACTGTCAGGGTAATTACACAGAATGATTCATGCCATACTGTTATTTGTTTTACGATTAGATTTTATTAGCCATTGGAACAAATCACATACATTTTATGACACTTTAGAGTAACGGGAGGGAACTGAACTCAAAATACTTCACGTCTCATCTTGATATTAGAGAAAAATGTATTTGAGATACATTACTTGGGTGTCTAGATTCTTTTGTTTTATCAGATTACCTTGTATTGATTTAATTCCTGTTTTTCGTTAAAGTCAGTTACAATTTTTCTGAACATTGTTGTTTCAATCTATCTGTCATTTAAATGTAATAAATATTTTTTTGGCACAACACATTAAATCTAGCACTTAATAATAGGTCAGTCAGACAAACTAATACTTATGTTCGATCATAATAAGGATCAGGAAAAGTTATCCATGTGAATGTATTGGAGTATATTCACATACATACACAGATAATCATAGTGGACAGATTTATTATTCATGATAAGTTAAACTGTCACTTATTTTGTTTACAAAAATTAGTTAAATTAAAGTGACACACACTGATATCAACAATATCACTCAATATAAATAAGACACCGTGAACCAGGATATGTCCCAGAGTACATATTCAGTTAAGATGACCTTTCATAATAACATTCTCATGAGTGAATACACAGATAAATACAAATACAACACGTATACACTGTTTTCAACATATACTTTACATGAATAATCCAGCTTTTGAAAAGCATGGATTTATCCGGAATACCCCACCAAAGGTGAATGGAATTAATTTAAAACAAATTAATTGGAATTTTTCAGACATAAAAATAGTAAATTATTATGATTTAGGAAGGGAAAATTGTGAATTCATTCGATCATGAATATTTAACCAATAAACTAAACCTCATATTTTGATGCTCATCATTATTTATCGTCGCATTTGAAAAGGTTCTTCTGTTTCCATTCGATAATTATAGCAACAAAAAATGTTAAGTAGTTCGAAGGTTGTGTAGATCGATTTAATCCTAAGGGGTGAGGTAGTTTCAGCATTTTCTGTATGCATTATTAGATTTACCAAACACTTTCGGCCAGTTTTCTGCCTATTTAGTAGATGTATTACATATTAAGGCGTAATATTCACATATTTATTACTTATTTCAAGCTGTCTATAGTTATCTTCAACGATATGTCTAGTGTTGCGCAGCTTAACACTTGAAATGAGAAGCAAATAAAGTACAAATCAGGGCTTGAAATCTCAACTTTAATGAAACCTATGCTTCAATATGCTGTAATCACTTACTAAGTGAACTGAAAATGATCAAATGTCCTGAGCACAATTCATTACGTGAATATGAAAAAACGCTGAGAATGATTGAGGCCACTAATGACGAAATCTATCTAATAGTCTTTTAAACATGTTTTTGCATGTGAAATTAATACTGTTCGACTTGAATTAAAGATTCTATTTTTTGAAAGGTCAGTAAAAGAATACTGTCATAAATCGACCATCTTTTTTTTAATGATAAATATCAACCAAGTTGTGAATAAATTGAAATAAATCTTTGACTTTGATAGTAAGGATTTAGATTAGAAGCTACGAAAATTTAATGAAACTAGCCTACAACCAACTATCCATTACAAACAACTTTTTCAAATATCATATAACATTTAATTAGTGTAAATAAATGTGTTAATAACACCATTGATTAATTCAAACCAATATAAAGTTACTATAAGAAAAAAAAGGAAACATGACCCTCTTAAATATGCGATTGATTATCATTCGTGGTCAATTAGATCAATGCAAGTAATGATTCGCATTAAACATTACTAATCTACATCAAATTAATGTCTAAGGTTATAATTCATGTACTCAAACACTTCGACGATTTGAAGAAGTGATGTAAAAATGGATGCTATTTGTACAATTCTTCTAATTAACCTAATTCACTAAAGGCTACAAAATGTTACATATTGTTAAGTTATTATTCTCGTCGCTTTTTTACGTTTGTTATTACTTCATATTAAAAATTACAGTAGGTTACTCGTAGATTGTTCAATTGTTATTATTCAATGATGCATCACGGAGATCAATAATTTCAAGATGTAATCTTAGTACACATGATTTAACCGACTTCATAAAATGCACCTTATCAATGTTACAAACAAGTAACAGTTAATAAATAATCATTTATAAAGATCTTACTGTTGATGTGAATATCTTTCTTATTGTTCTTCAGACGACAGAAAACATTTTGACTAGGACCCAACTGGAAACAAATTACCTGAGCATATATATTATACAACATAATAATCAGTCATGCTAAAATATCAAAATGGTTGAATTATGGGCATCTGGTGCAAAGTCAATTATTCTAGTTAACGTCTACTAAATAATGACTGCTTGCAACATTTATTATAAGATCATGCAAAAATATCTACTACAAGAAGAATATTGAAATGATTATAGTCATTTTCTAACCGTATGACCATTCATACAAAGTGTTTTCGGGCATTAGAAAATTATGATCGCATCGAAGAACAAAATGGAATTCGTTGGTAAAGATTTATATGATATAATAATCCCTGACAAACTTTTACCTGTGAATATTCACCTTGTCATCCAAAGCGACAGGAAAGTAGTCCATAATTTCAACTGAATCACAAACTCTTTAAGGAAATAAAACTACAGAGAAGTAGTTTGATCACTATTGTTGAAAATAATTCTTAAACAATGACCAACCTTAAATGTAAATAATATATATCGCATTTACAAATCATATTCATCACAGACTGATATTCCTTGGGATACACTTTACTTCGTAAGACTTTTATTGACTACTTGCAGTCTCCAAAAATATGTAAATAATGATTAATTTAGCTAAAGAATTAAGTGAGTAAATAGTATAACATATACTTTAAAGCCTACTTTTCCGTTTTAAACAGCATGGTCAGTAAGACAGTTCATATAAGATTGAATATTGACTCTTATTAACATGAAATGTCTGTCTATTCATTTGAGTACGCTAACAGTTGTTTTCAAGTATATACTGAAAAGACTGAAGTAAATGAAGTAATTACACATTTTCCGCTTGATTTATTTATCAAACTGATATATCGTTTGTATCAACATAAGGTATTACTCGCTACAAATGAACTATAATTAGAGTACTTGTTAAGGTAAATCATACATAACAAACATGATAGCAACGAAAACTTCCAATCTTTACATCATCAAACTGTTTTTGGTTATCTGAATTTCTGTAAGAGGTACATTCAATAAGCTGAAAGTCCCAATTTACAGTGAATGAACTTTCAACACTCTTAAACCAATCATTTATTAGATAACAAATGTACTAGAATGTCTGGGATTAGTCTGATTAATGTATATGAAAGGATAGGACATATGAAAATAATAAATATCAGAATAACGCTAAAACGATGCCACTATTTTATTATATAGTCATCACAAAATAGTTTTTTAAATGAAACGAGTTACTTGTTTCCATACAGTATAGCTTACAAAAACTTTATAAAGAGGTGGGGGGGGGGAATAAAAAATAGACAAATGATTATAAAGAGAGACGCTTGAATTTATATTCAGCAAGAAAAAAGGTTCACTTACTATCGAAAAAGATTAGACAGGGATCAGAAAGTAATATACCTCTTCATATAAGATTGTGTGAAATAATACCAACAAATGAAATTTTTCTTCATGAACTATTCATTATTAATAGTTCACGTATTATAGATCATGAGATATGTTACTGATAATCATAACAACCGTATGTTTAGTATTTTAACAGACTTCAGTTGCAGCTTTAAAATTTATCTATCGTATTCCACTATTTGCATTAATTTTGGCACTTATTTTAAAGTGAGACAGTTTAATGTCATCTAATTAGTCGGTTAATCCACCATCGTTTCATTCTGTCAGATTCGCTCTTAATTAATACATCATCTATTCATCACAGTATTTAAATGTAGGGCTTTTACGAAACCTAAGAGAAAATAGTAGGATTATTATTCTACTTGGCTACAAACTCTACAAGAGGTTCTATATGTTTTCCTTCACTGTGTGAATTTTATTGCTTTCAAGATCCTAAAACGAACTATGATATGAATGAAATCAAACTGTAAAATGTCCTTCATTAGGATAAAAATTAGTATTCTTTCATGAAGCAAACTGCCAACATGATTTAAAAACGCCAAGATTGGTATCCGATGAAATAAGGTAATTTACGAGGAATTCATCACTTATGTAACAAGGAGTTGAAAATGCTTTACCTTCTCTATTAATTAGAACAATATCTGTCAATCTAAACCTGTGATCTGAAGTATCTACAGTGAAACAAAATAAAGCTGTTATTTGTGTCTACTTCTTCCTACACTTATACATCAAGTCAGCTATTCAAGTACTAGACTCTCTGAAATTAGATTCATATTTAAATACATTAACTAAATTATAACAAAAGGCTAATATAATTCCCTCCCAAAATTTAGCTTGAGGCTTTATACATAAAACTGTATGAACCAATGAATGAGTTCATTGTATATTTTTGTCTTCACTGATGAGCTTTGATTGATCTCATTCTTATTTAAGTTTTATATATTAAAGCTCATTCTATATCAATGAGTTATACAGATTTAGAACTCAAAGTAATAATCACATTGAAAATATTTCTGAACTTATTGGCCAATATGTATCTTTTGTAGACACATACACTTAATGGTATAATGATATGTTTAGACGTTGTTTTTTTTTATGGAAAGGAAAATTACTCTAGAATATTTGACATGTAGATTGAAAATCGAGAAAGTAGTTTATTTGTACATAAATTTCTTTTCTTATAGTTTGTAAGTGGATGTTTATAAGGGAGGGGGGTATATCATGAAATTCAGTTACACCGTATATTAATTTTTCTGAAATTATCTATTTTCAAAGGACAGTTGAGACAGTTGGTTCATCAATGGTATACCTTAATAATCTGTATGTACATTTGCGTACGATGGTGAGACAGAAACAGTGAAAATCTAAATATTTTTCAAACCACTTTGTATCATTTTCTCATTTTGTCTGGTTAAATCCCTTTCACTATTCATGATCTGTTTAGACTTATTAAATATATCAGTTAAACAACAGTAAAGAACAGAAGGAAGAAACGTGTTCATTATGTCGGAGCAATGACTTTACGTATATCGTGTCATAAGTGCGACAAAGGTCTGATTAAATCCAAGTACTTTTCATGAGTTAAAAGTTGATAAATAGCCAAATCAACAGTGATATGAATATAGCTTATAAAAATTCAAAAGAAATGGCGCCATGTATCTAAGTAGCGTTTGAGATATAACTGTATATTACTAAACCACTCATTGTAATATTATTCACTGAATCATAAATACCGAACGTCCAACTAACTGTTGATGTTATTCACTAAGATTGATTGTACTATTAGAAATAAATCAAAACCATTTTGTTAATGAAAATAGTGTAACTAAATGAACATGATCGAGAAGGAAGAGTTTAAACTACATGTTTTCATGCTGCTCAGATATTTAGCTCTATAACAAGGGCTTAAATTAATTGGTCAGTTAATAATCTTTAGTTAGTTAAATTGATTTACTGAGTATTTTGTTAAGAGCTCTCTGTTTGACGTTATCACAGAAGCACTTTATCAGCTGTACATCAAATACAAATACACAGATAACATGCCCTATACTATATACACAATACCTCATAAACTGAGTGGTTTTGATTATCACAGTTGTCATAATCTTTATATTTTCCATATATTGTCCCTCCGAAATTTAATTTCTCTATTATTCTGAAGATATTCTCATTACATATATACGAAAATGTCAAGATGCTGATAGTTCCAAGTTCAAAAATTGATGTATATTTGACTTCTTCTAGCTTTACTTACTGTGTGTGTACAAAAAAGCAGAATATCACCCAAGGCTAGGAGAGTATTCTGCATTTTTATGTACAACAAAGGACAATACAAGTATGCCTCTAATAATTTCCAGTGTACATGTAATTCGATGAATTATCAGTACCGTAATTCATTATTCTTTAAGTGAAATAAAGATGTGAAATAAGTTGTGTGTAATACGTAGGTGTCTTCACCTATTGTACTTAAATTGCTAGTGACTTTATGTGTAACTGGAGGAAGTGTTCGTGAATATATGCCTCATTAGTAATATAGTACGGAATGTAGATCCTCCTTACAGATAAGTACAAAAAGAAAACATTTGGCTAACTTGAACGTACTGGGTGCATTTATAATAATAATTAACTGGCCATCGAAAAAGTGCATCTGATTGGTTATAAATGTGCCCAAAATCATTGATAATTTGTCTAACGATGCTCTACAAAAAAGGTGTAAACAACCAAGCTGTTGAGTTAACACTTACTGACTGACGTTTCAAACTTTGGTTTCCATGAAAATCATGGTTACTTATCTGGGTCTCTTATTTACACAAAACACCTCGTATTTGATTAAAGCTACTAGAACGATGCATCAATAATAACAAGAGATTCCAAATTCTTCAATGATCTATGATAGTTCGCTTCATGGTCACAGTACAGGAACCAGTAAACTAAGTATTTGCATTATAGTCAGATGTATAATCTGAACGAAACAATTTACCTTCTGTTGTTAAATGTAAATAGGCATGTAAGTAATTTTCATGACCAGGACTCAGGTATTCAGTTGAATGCTATATTTTTATATATGATTTAACCTAACTTTCCATTTTTAGTTTTAAAGCGATTAGATGATAATGGTCAATGTAAAACAAAAATACAGTAGCTTAATCATTGTTTAGGTTTATGGTCAACACTCCTAAGAGGTAACTTATTCATATTCAAAGCATTATTCTTGTCAACGAGAATGCTACCGTTTGTCTGTAGAACTGAAATATGAGCTATATTGAAAAAAATAATGTTTTACAGTGATAATCACAAATTATGTAACCCGATAAAGTGTGGATTTGCAGTGAGAATCATACCATCGAACGCCTTCCCAGTGGTGTTGATGACTAAGCGTCCTCAAGGAGACCTAAAGTACACGTGTTCGATTCTTTGACTGAATCTAAGGAGTCCCATATTAAAGAAAAACAGTTGTTCAGTTTTGCCTTGTTTTCAATCATTCTCAAACGAGTTCAGTCTGTGGCGAATGAAATTATGAAAATAAATACCAGTCTCTACAAACCACCTAGACTCAAAGTACATATTCCTGATATAATCTCAGGGATGAATAACTTTTAGACGATATAGACAATGTATCAGACAATCATGCACTAGCTCCACAGTCATAAACCAACCGATAAATTTATATCACTCAGATAACCTGTCTCAAACAAAACTTAAAAGTTACTATTTGCATACTCAAAGTTGTAGATTTATACAAAAAATAATTTAAACATCCAAGGCCTCTATCGCACTGGAACATTCAAATATCCTAGAATATCTTAATATACAAACAATTATGTTCTAGGACTTACACCAATACTGTTGGAAACCACTGTTCAAGTACTTCAACCATACATTAGATTAAGTACTAAAATGAAATATTCAAACGTCAAATTACTAGTTTTAAGACTGAAATATATTTAAAATAATTGATAATTGAATAATGACATATTTTATCCTTTTCTAGTCTTAATGTTGATAGAATTCAATCGGTTGAATTGCATTTTTTTTTTATTTATATATTTTTTCTCTTTTTCTCTTTATTCTTTTTTTTTACAACATAAGATATTTTTCTTCGAAGAAATGAAAAATTGCTAATAAATATTAAACATTAATTTTAATTTTATACAGATTTATTTATTAAACAGTCAGAATATTTGAAAATGAGTTGATTAATATGGATGAACTTTAACTGATTTGTTATTGTCAAGTTATAAAAGTATAGGAGGAGGATAGTTGTTTAGGAATGATGTTTAATTTTATGAACATTGGCGAAATTAAGGTAAAGTTGTTTTTTTATCAAACGACATATTGATACATGTTTCATTTGAATAAGGTGAATAATGTAATATATTTGTTACAGATTGTTGTTTTGATACCACTAAAATCCAGAAAGCACCAGGCAGCAATCTCGTCCTGTTATGAAACTCGTCAATAGTGTACACTCTTGATACTACCAGCGAATCTAAACCAATTCATTCAAGTCTGATAGCATATACTTTGCTATTAGAACCACTATACCAGTTGGCGCTCAGTGGTAGAGTTCCCACTTCCATCAACTAGTGATGTAGCGCGACGATCATCGACTGTCATTAGTGATAACTGTCTCACTGCCGGCAAGTTCGAACTCCGCCAGTTACAACTTGTCACTAGAACTTCAGGAACACCACAAAGTTAGTCACTAGTGGACCGATTATTGTATGTAAACTGGGGTGGTTTTGTGGATGAATACAAACAACTAAACTCAATTCCTATCTCCACAAAACCACCTTTGTTTAATAATGCTAATAATAATAATATTAATAATTGATAATATCGATTATCGCAATGGATCCGGGAAAATTAAAATTTTCAATGTCTGAAAGAAGTAATCTTATTACATACTAATATAATTTAATCTAATTGATTGGATAGAATACATTCCGTGTTTCACTAAACAATACTTCTACTTATCAGCTCTCATCAAAGGATTTTCTAATATCTGTCGTTATTGTAAATGAATATAAGACATTATATTTAGGCAGCCTTCAAAAATCACGATGAAACCTCAAGAAACCTTGAATGATGTGAAGACATTGCATCTACTCACTTCTCAATAAAAATTCTAAAAGTTTTGATGTGATATTCTCCAACTAATCAGTAACTTAACTTCCTACCTCGGATTGTATAGAATTTAAGTACCTTCAAATATTTTATTATTATTTATACTGATTGCTGACTATTAGCTATTTAATTAGTTACCTAAAATTTTTACAAAATCAGTTATAACTAATCTCACTTTAATTTGAATATTAGTTACTATTGGATGAGATTTCATAAAAAGTATAAATACTGACTTCTTTTTATTATTTGTAACAGACCTCCCGAAATATTCAAGTGATTATTAAATATGAAGTTCATAATCGTTAAACCGTTTGTGCATGCTGTTAAATACACCGATTGAAAATGTTTTCTAAAATGTTCATACAATTTTAAATTTAAAAAAATACTATTTAATTGTTTGATGAGTAGTGAGTCTTTATGACGGTTAAATAGTGTCTACTACAAAACATTCAACTAGCTTATTGCTCACTAAAATGTCATTTAATTCTCTCATACTGAATTTAGTTACTACAAGTGAATTTATTTTTGAGATTTACGTGAGAACATATGATCTCTGTATTTAAAAATATATCTCTCTATAACCAAAGCATTACAATAAACCAGATAAAATTTCAGTAATCATTCTACTTCACATATACTGAGATAGTTTAACATGTCATATGATTCTATTATTCATTGGATTTGTCACAGATTGATGTCTGGTAGGGTATCACTGAAAAACAGAGAACATTGGACATTTATTTCTTCCTGGTTTGGAACTCTTCATCAGTGCACACACTCGATTCTGCCAGAGGATGTTCAAACTTGTCAGGAAAGAGACAGTTATCACCGATGATAGCGGACGATAATCTAGCTGTATCATGAACTGATGGAAGTGGAATTTCTACCATCCCGGCGCTGTTGCTGGGTTAGGCGTTCATCATCCTGAAAACTCCTGAGAGGATTTAGGATGTGCATTGATGAAGAGTCCCATGCCAAGACAAACTAGCTGTTCGGTGCTCCCTGTATACAGTGGTCCCTAATCAACATCAATCTATGATGAATCTAATAAGGTATAAAACATGTTGCCGATCTCCACAAAACCACCCCGATTCGATTATGTTAATGAACAAATGTGTGGAATGCAAAATATAACAAGCTTAATCTTCGAAATAATATAAGACATAGAATTTAGTAAAAGTTTTGTTGACATTTCATGTATTACTGTTGTTGATTTATACACACCACATTATATAATTACTTTAGTCTACTTTGTAATAATAGACACCATTGTTCGCATAGTTTAGTACTACTCCAAAATACTACTGGACAGAGAACCTCTCTACTACCCCAAATAAACCACATGTATAAACTTCTAATTCCTTTCATGTCTTGAAATTGACTATTAAAATACGAATATACCCTCTGTTTCCGTATATAAAACCTTAGCACTTGATTTAGTGTATCCTAGCCATTACACATAAGACACTTAACACTTTCGAGAAACAGCTGTTTGAAGTTCGTGCTAATTGTTTCTGCTCTCTTTCTTTTGCGTGTGGGTTCTCTGAGTCTGTAGCCCCAATAAGTTTAATATTCTCATGGATCGAATGTGGAATCAATAAACTCTATAGTGAAACTCATATCTTCTTATTGATCGACAGCACAAAATGTAGTTGCCAACCAGGATTATAAAACACGTCTCTGCCGATATATTCAATAGTCTTCAGTAGGGTGAATCTGAGAAGCCTATAATAACAAATATAAGTATACTCGACTAATACTTAAATACTATCGTTATACTTGTTATCGGTCTGTCTGTGTCTCAGCATGTGGATTGCATGATATACCCATCCACATTGTAATATAGCGTGGTTTGAATCTTTACTGACTTACATGAATAAGTTATGTATGATTCGTAAAGTTCAACTACAAAGTGTTCAAACAATCTCAGATGTATACATAATGTGGCCCAATAATATATGCAAACATCAAGTACCAGTTACTTTGAAGACTGAACTTAGATGCTTTCAGTGGTATATAATTCCCGGTAATAAATATTTCAGTTGCTATACACCAATTATGTTATTTTGAAAAGCATGTGAATATAACCCTAATTCACCCCCTTTAAGACGCTCAGTAACTTGAACTGTCGAAGTCAGATTGTAGTTACATTAGGTTCGGTTAAATGTAAATCCTAGACACATACTTTCCGTACATCAATTAGCTTCCTGAACAAATACAGTTGTTATGGTGCACGTAAATTAAGACGTCAATACGACGAATTAAAAATGGAGTGTATTGAGAACCAAAATAATTCAATAAGCGACTAAAGTTAAAGCAGCCTGGTAGTAAGTGACTTTTCAATAAAGTAGTTCAATCATACCTAGGAAGTGCATACTAACAGATAAATGTACAGCGTATAATTTACTATGCTCAGGTAGTAATCAGGACCTCTGCAATGTTGATCTCATTAGTTTAATTAACTTACTGAAGGCTCACATCCAGTTACTGATACCACCTCCCTACACATTATAGCCATAATCAAACTCTACAGAAAACTGCTTAACAGTCATTCATGTGGTCTTAACATAGTACATCTCCTCATACAGTGAAATATAATATTAGTCCTCACCTTTACTAACAATCTATTGATTTCTTGACGATCATTCGGAAATTAAAAGTGTTAGAACTATCTTTTTTTGCCGTATCAAGTACTTTCAAAAAAACACTACTTGTCTATACTGCAGGCAGATTTTAAAATCGTATCATGACAGGCTAACAATCACAAATCTTATTCGTTAAACAGAAATAGTAGAAAAAATTAAACAGGTATGGTTCACAACTGTATCAAATGAAGCTACTTTAATGCCAAAATATTTTACCGACCCACAATATTGAGTAGTGAATCACCATCTGTGATGATTTTGAAGATAAAATGATTATTCTACCGGTGAACACTTCGTCAAGTGCATTACTGACTGTTATTTCCCTGAAAGCTTTGAAAGTAATTGTAGCACTTTCGATCTGTTTCCGAAACAATATATTTGGAAAACGGGTTTCATTTACAGATCATTTTCTAAAGGCATGCAACATACAATACAAAATTGTGTTCCACTGTCACATTTTAGCAGCTACCTTAACATATTACTGATATAATAACAAAACTGTATTGTTTCGCTTATGCTGTGAAATACGATAGCTTCCCTTGTAAACTGAAAGATCCTCAACATTAGATGATGTTTTCTACAAACACATCTACCAGAAAACATTCAAGAAAAGACCCTATAGGATCCAAGTTGCATTTTAAAAATCCTTCATATGTATTTTCCTTACCTGATAATTCTTTTATTGTTCTCGATAACTCCAGCAGTGTGCATTAGATTTACCATTGACTCAGATATTATTATTAATACTTAGTTCTTCAACCATTAATTTATTATTACATGAATTTTAATTCTTCCTGGATGCTTGTTTCAATCAACCTCAAGATTTTGGTTAAGGCTATATTGAACCTAGTGTGCTTTGTCACCTGATAATAATTGTTTGATCTGCTTCACTGACTATCGCCTGAAATTCGTTGTTGACCGTATAGTATATTTTCACCGTTTAGGTTTGTAAAGTTCATATTTATGTTATGTATCAAATGGTTCCATAGTTTTCATTTGTGGTTAATCACCTCTGACGTATCTACGAGCTACTTGCTTAAACCGATTAAGCTACGCAGAAGGGGAATGAATGATTATCAAGAATTTTCACTGTAATGCTGATGGGATTACTGCTGGATCAATATTTTCGGAGTTTTGGTTGTTACAGGTACTTTTACCTTAAAGTAATAAATAATGACTAGAACACATGACTGATTTAAATCTTATTACCGGTTCATTGATCTTGCAGCATTACACGTCCACGAGGCGATTTATTGGAACTAAACGCGGAAACCTTGCCTGATCGCTACGTTTGACTACATATTAACAAACTAAGGTTTTCTTTAAATAGTTGACCATAAATGCGTACCATAGGCATTAGATTATTGTTAGAATTAGGATTCGGGTCAAAGATTAAGAATTTTGCTTAAAATTAGACGTTTGATGTTTGAAATATGATTTACTGCAGGATTTCGGAGTAAAGATGATGTTTTTATAATAAGAATAGTTGACAAGTGAAATTCTCCACCTTAAAAGTTACAGCCCCATTGGTCAACATATTTAAAAATGAAAGCGGATCAATTGACGGGTTCTTGCCCTCAGGACTATCATGGACAATTCAGCCCTCATTACTGATCAAACTGAAATTAAAACTAACCTAGTTAGCCAAATTGTTGGTGCTAAATCATATAAGTCTGCAGAAAACAATGAAAAATATTAGAGAAAATATATGGAAAATGCAAAACATTAAAACACTTTACTCAGAGTTCTTCGTGTTTCTGAGTTTTACTCAGTTTTTTCTAGCGTCAGTATTTGTGGTTGTTAATTTGTTTTAAGGTTAAGATTTAAAATTACAGTTACGGTTACAACCCGATTGACACAGAAAATAGTATTTATGAGTAGTTGCATTGATATTTGATAATAGGTCTTTGTATTGTTACTGTCAGTATCCTTCAAGAAAAGAAGGAAGGGACTACAATGAATGTCATCCAATGCTATTGTACTAATATTGTTTAAATGTATCATTATCATAATTGTACACTACTACACACTTCGCTGCTGACGCCTGGTACTTTCTGCTGTACGAGTTGCAAATACACTATCGCGGCAACATTCTTCGTTCTGAATTGAGTCCTATTCACTGATTGCTTGGATTAATAATTGATCCCCTTTACAGAATCAAAACTAGACACTTAACGTCTCTGCCGCTCCTCGCCGCTTAACTGACTGAAACAAGGCTACACTAAACGCTCGGGTTTATATATATCGTGTGGTGGTCATTTGGAGAACCCATCGATTATCTCAAATAGTGCAGTTGGTTCAAGTAAACTAATGCTGATAGACACTGAACTTATTATATGTACTTGCATTAACTGTTAATATATAGTATCTATTCTCATCTGACTGTTTGTTAGGCGTTATTGACTCGGCAGTGTTCCGCGGCCGCCACACTATACACCCATCAGCGACAGCCACGAAGACAAAGAAGATCAGTTCTATCTAAGGCTACAATCAGATATCAAAAAATGCTCAGCCAAGGACCTTACCATTCTGATGGGAGACTTCAACGCCAAGGTTGGAATGGACAACACTGGATATGAAGACATTATGGGCAACATGAACTATAAGAAAGGAACGAAAACGGTGAGCGATTTGCCAACTTATGTGCCTTCAACAAAGTGATTATAGGTGGCATAATATTCTCTTATAAACGTATACACATAGCTATATATGTTTCACTGGACCACAATGCCGAGAACCAAATCGACCAGATCTGCATCAATAAAGAGTTTAGAAGGACCATGTAAGACGTAAGAGCAAGGAGAGGAGCTGACACAGCTTCAGGTCATCATCTGGTGGTGGTAAAAATGAAACTGAAGCTGAAGAAGCACTGGAAAACTAGTGTGACAGTGTAATAAAAATTTGACAGAGCCCTTCTCCGGGATACTAACAAACGCAACGATTTTAAAATAATTCTCAACAAAAAGAGTTCCGGGCATTTCATGATCTACTAGAAGAAGGTGTAACTAATATGGAAAACAATTGGAAAGAGATTAACGAAACAATAACTTCAACAAGTCAGGAGATTTCGGGTCGCAAGAAACAACACCATAAGGAATGAGTTTCTGTCGGTACTCTGAACAAGATCCAAGAAAGGAGGAGCAAAAAATTAGCAATTAATAACAGCCGGATAAGAATAGAGAAAGCCAATGCACAGGTCGAATACACAGCAGTAAACAAGAAAGCAAAGAGAAGCATCAGGTTGGATAAACGGAAACATGTGGCGGAAACAGCTGCAAGAGAATGAAACATAATACACGATACAGATAAAGAAGAAGCTAGCTGGGAAATTCAATAAACCAGAACGATCGATCAAGAACAAGGTTGGTAAACCAATCACTGAAGTGCATTAGTAACGAAGCAGTTGGGTAGAACAATTTAAAGACCTCTTGAATAGACCAGCCCTACTGAACTCATTAGTCATCAAAGCAGCACCAACGGATCTTCTCATAAACACCGATCCACCAACAGCCGACGAAATCAAAAGGACCATCCAAATTGTAAAATCAAGGGTGGCAACTCAGCAGGGTCAGACAACATACCAGCTGAGCGAAATACTGAAGACAGATATAGAAATCACTGCAAAGATACTCCATATTCACTTCAGAAAGATTTGCGAGGAAGAAGAAGTGCCAACAGACTGGAAAGAAGGATATCTTATCAGAATGCCAAAGAACGGAGACCTTAGCAACTGTGAAAACTACGGAGGCACTACTCTTCTTTCAATACCAGGAAAAGTCTTCAACAGAGTGTTATTAAACTGAATGAAAGACCCAGTCGACACCAAACTGCTAGATCAACAGGCCGGATTTCGTAAGGACCAATGGTTTATCGATCAAATCGCTACCCTACGGTTCATTTTTGAACAATCATTTGAATGGATTTCACCGCTCTATATTAACTTCCTTGACTACGAAAAAGCATTTGACAGTGTAGATAAGAGAGTATTATGGAGCCTTCTACGACATTATAGGGTACCCAAGAAGATAGTCAATATAATACGGAATTCTTACGACGGAGTGCATTATAAAATCGTGCATGGAGGTCAGCTCACAGATTCATTCGAAGTGAAGACCGATGTTAGATAAGGTTGCTTACTTTCACCATTCTTCTTATCGCTGGTATTTGACTGGATCATGAAGACCCCAACACCTCAAGGCACTCTCGGAATACAGTGGGAATCATAGATGCAACTGGATTACTTAGACTTTGCAGATGACCTAGCTCGTCTATCCCATATACAGCAACAAATGCAGATGAAAACGGACAAGATAGCAGCAGCCTAGGCAGCAGTAGGCCTCAACATACACAAAAAAAGCAAGATACTCTGATACAAAACAACCAACACCAGTCCAATTTCACTTGACGGCGAAATTCTGGAAGATGTAGAATCCTTTACATAATTGGGTAGCATCATCGATAAACAAGGAGGGTCTTATACAGATGTAAAGGCGAGGATTGGAAAGACAAGAGCAGCATTTTTACAGCTGAGAAACATCTAGAACTCAAACCAACTATCAGTCAACATCAGAGTTATAATTTTCATTACAAATGTGAAGACAGTTCTGTTGTATCGAGCTGAAACTTGTATTGAGAACTACGGGAAGCATCCTTTATAAGATACAAGTATTTATAAACAATTGTCTGCGTAAGATACTTTGGATCCATTGGCCGGATACCATCAACAACAACCTCCTGTGGTAGAGAATAAATAAACTATAATCCAGCCGAGGAAGAAATTAGGAGAAAACGATGGAGGTGGATAAGACAAACACTGAGGAAACCACCAAACTGTGTCTTAAGACAAGCATTAACATGGAATCCTGAGGGCCAAAAGAAAGAGAGAAAGACCCAAAAACACATTGCGTCGTGGAGACAGATATAAAAGGAATGAAGAGCTTTTGGGAGGAGCTTGAAAGAAAAGCCCAGGACAGAGTTGTTTGGAGAGGGCTGGTCAGCGGTCTATTCTCCACATGGAGTAACAGGCATCGATTGGCTGACTGATTTGATCTTTGACTGTTTATCTTGGTGGATTAGCCCAGTGTATTTCACGGCTTCCATAAAGGTTTATTAGGAAGTGATAATCTTGTAAACCTGTTAAGTACAAAAACCCATAAACACAGAGTACACTCGGAGAAACTCAATCATCTGGCCTAAGTTATTATTGCAGTGGTAAGTGAATTCCGTGTGTAAGCCATATTTTGTAAATCATTTCGCATGATAATTTATCGAAATTCTAGGGACCTATTTACCCTGCTCACAGTTCGAAAACAACCAATTTACTAACTTCAGTAAATGAATATTCAATAGTAATAACGTAACTTTTAAAAAACAATGCACAAAGAGAAAGTTTACTTAACAATGAAGTTAATTAGATGTACAAGTTACCCCAATCTGATGAATTCCTTCCATCTTAGCTGTCCTTAGGCTGCTGTTCTTGTAGTTGTGAATTCAGAAAAAAATAAAATCACAGTAATATTCGTGAAGCGAATTAAGTAAAAGTCTTCATAAAGTAAATCTATAAGAACGCACATTTGTCTGGTTACTGGTTAATTATTGTTTTACGGAAAACCTATCATTTAACAGCATGCTTAATAATTCACGTGTAACATTGATCTATCCGTGGTCTAAATCTTTTGGTTATATCGGCTGGAAATATATCACAGGTTTCCATCACTGGTTTTAGCAAGTAGTCGGAGACATGCGCTTTTGGTTGAACGTACGTTACCTTCCCTCTATTACTAAGCCACTTTTGTTGCTGTTCTTCACCATGTCATCTACTTGGTTCATAGTAATGCTTTCAAGGCTGTTTTGGACGTTTCATCATTCCAAATGTCTATTTATTTCTCACTTATTTTGATGTTTGCACGCTTATTTGTTAAACGGTTGTTGTATGAGTTTGATAAGGTCTGCAAAATACTTGGTCCTGACATGATCCCCTGTTTTCCAGGATAAAAAATTTACGAGTACACCCAGGAAAATCCGTAAGATTGAAACTAAATGTCTGCTATTTTATTACAGACTTTTTCAAAGAAAAATTAACCAGTGGGACCATATACTATAACACTCGTTGCTACAGCTCCATTAGTCGGCACATGTTATGGTGCAGAAATAAAACTTAAAATATCGAACACCAATGGAATGTGCCTAGTCGATCACTGCGCGTCTGCTTTATGCCCAGTGGGTCGCAACTTGGAGATAGAAGAACAAAAGCCGATAGATCAACCAGACAGAAAATTATACTGTTTTTCATAAAATCCTTTATATATACATAGAATCAAACCACACAGTCAACCAATCAGGAAAATAACATTTATACCGCATAGAAGTTATGGTGAATGTAAACTAGAGTAACGTATACACGATGAACTAACCGTAGCTTATATTGAGAAATACTAACAAATAGTATACCAAAGAGAGGATAGAGCAGGAGGCACTGAACAATAACTGGAATAAAATGTTCACTTTGAATACAACCATGAATAACAAAATAGTGTACAGAAAAATAGTTCTAGAAGATAACCAATCTTCTTTATGCGCCTGGTATATAAACACATTCAAAATGTTAGATCAGCTGAGTGGTTTTTATCTCAATAACTAACAAAAGCAATCCAGCCGTCTATCCTAATAAAACTGAGATATTTTGTTCTCGTATGTCTCCACAGTACTGGGTCGGGGTCGTATTTATTTGGTTTTAAAATGGCTACAAGGTATTGTTTCCAATCGGTTTGTGAATTACTACGTTTGGTACTAGGTTTTGGTAAGGGTAGTTAGAATTCGAAACATTACAATGAAAATAATAATATTAATTTCTGTGAGATAATGCACTTATATTAAGTGATATAGCCATGCGATAAATTTCGTGGTGCATGTAATACCTTGGATCTCTCACCCGGAAACTTGAATCTGACTGTCTATATAGCGTAGGACGAAACGTAGTACAGAGGACTTGATTGCTACTGATTATCAGAATTAGGATGCAATTAACCCATAAGCATACAGCCATCCGAACACCAATAAACCTAACCAATATGAGTTACTTTATTACTATGTAATAACAAGATTCTGGTTTTTCCTCAGTATAATTCGTAAATTTGGTTTGAATAATGCAACCTATAGCCTTTAGCTGTGGATGAAACTAAACTTTACCGGCGAACTTAAATGACAGCAGATGATCTTAGAGACGTCTTTACCCTATGAGAGTGTAGTTGTAGATGACACTATGATTTCGTACAAAAAACGATAAAAAGTTTTAATGAAAATTACACGGGATACAAGGTTTATAAATTATTAATGAACTTTTGAAGGTTTGAAACAAATTTATAGATTTTAAATATATGTTATGAACGGTATAAAAATATCCATTTGACTCCATACTATATTTTTCCTAGAACCTTCATAAGATCTCGAAAACTCTTTCAGACGTGAGCAATATCCTTCAGTAATTTTTGGGTGCACACCAGTATTTAGGTGCACAGAATGTACTTCATGAACTACGATACAGTAAATGCTTTCAAGCCGTCGAAGTGGCCGATAAGCTAACCAGGAGTATGTATAAATTAAATTGGTATTAGGATTCTCGCAACTTGATTTGAGACATTATGAAAATGTCTTCTTCCTAGTGTTCTGTAATAAACACCAAGAACCTATCAGTGAGATCAAATTAACTGGTGATTATCCATTCAAGTTCGCAAGAATATCTTGCTAAGAGAAAACGAAACTAGTCATTTTTCATGTAATTATTCTCAATTTTGCTATTTTTTATTTAATTGTAAAGTAAGCGGTACTGCTCTTCATTTCCTCCGCTTGGACCCGTGTTAATTGTGATTGGTTGTAGTGTCATTTCAGTATGCAAATTACTCTATTTTCTACAAGGTCGCTTTTGTGATTATATATGCAGAGTTGGGATATAATAGAATCGAATCTTTCAACTGCTGCGCTCGTGTCTTCTTGATTTTGGCTTAGGGTGAGTAATCAGTCATCGAGTTGTTGGTTGCGGTTGCGATTATCAGTTGGCGCAGACAAATTTTCAGATTAGAATTGCGGCCAGTTCGCGTATAGTAGTAGACGTATATCGCGGCATAACATATCTCTATTATATTTTCGCTTTCCAAAGGTTGTTTCATATATATTTCAACAACTTCTTCAACGCTCTCTAGCTACAGATTCAAACGTAGCATTATTTCTGAGCAGATATCTCTGAAGTGTTGATACCATCACATTATTGTGGCCTTTCTTACATTTGCAGGAGGTGATCCCAGAAAAACAGGTAACCTCAATAACCATAATACAACCAGGATGCAGGTTTGTTTAATTGTCAGTCTAGACTGGTCAATGAAGCAACCTGCTCTTATTGATTTTTTTTGCCAGCAACCAATGCGAATGAAGACGACTCCATCTTGAGCATCTGTGGATAATGCTTGAGCCATATTGAGTCCACGAATGCAAATCAATTCTGTGCGAAGTAGTCCGGCAACTTGCAGATTATTAAAAATAACGTCCTCAAGGAAATTTCAAATCAATATGTCCATTGTAAGTATTTAGAATCAAACTAAACACACTACCTTAAAAAATTACCTTAATTGTCATTGGCTCTCTCAAGATCAGCAGCAAAGTTTAGTTTCGTCAGCAGGTGCTAAACAACCTTTGGGAAACTTCACGGATATTAACAGGTGTCCCCAACAGCCGCTTCATTACTAGAACCATTGTCTGCTAGGGGGATTTTTAAAACGCATAAAGAATGGACTAAATTTAAGTAATTTGTTCAGCTAACATTTGCAATCCCGAAAGGTCAGTTTATCACGCTTTCTCAAACATTTAGCGAGGTGCATAAACTCACCACAGTTGCATGAAAACGTCCTTCGAAGTAAAACTTATTCCTGCAAATATCTGATAATAATTCTCTCATCAAAATTAGCTGATATACAAGAAATCGTCGACAATTGTTATATATCGTCCTACCCGCTTAGTATTCTACGATTCAACAACGACCGCGACTGGATCCCGAATCAGAACAAGAGAGAACAGGTAGCAAGATGTATTGAGAAACTAACGGCAGGAGGCAAAAGGCAAAGTCAAGCAAATGATTTACACTAGGGTTTATATAAACAATAACTGCGCCCGCAGCTCTTCTAGGGTTGTCGCCTGTCCCAAGCCCGGGTAAAGGAGGAGGGTTGGGCATAGGGCTAGCACCCCTATCCCGTAAAACTCAAGTTTGCTAAAAAAACGCTAACCAGAATAAACAAACCTAACCATTTAAACTCTGCCCTGGAAGTAGAAGGAACCTATATGACGCTTCATGATGAAAGCCGAGATTCTTCGGAAGTCATGAGGCCGATGCCACCCCTTCTAACGACCAGAGCAAAAATTTTTATAGGTACATGGAATGTTCGGACAATGTGGGAGACAGAAAAAATCACCCAGATAGCAGCAGAAATGAAGTGATACAATTTAACTGTGCTCGGGATCAGCGAAACGCATTAGACTCAAACTGGACAGAAAACATTAGCCACTGGAGAGGTGCTACTATATTCCGGGCACGAAGAGGAAAATGCCCCACACACCCAAGGAGTTGCTCTGATGCTGTCTAAGAACGCGCGCAATGCACTTGTAGGATGGGAACCACATGGACCCAGGATCATCAAAGCATCTTTTAAGACAATGAAGAAGGGGATTACAATGAACATCATCCAGTGTTATGCACCCACCAACGACGGCAACGACGAGGACATAGATCAGTTGTATGATAGGCTTCAGTCAATCATAGCGACGTGTCCAGGAAAGGATCTGACAATCCTGATGGAGGACCTAAATGCCAAAGTCGGAATGGACAACACCGGTTACGAAGACATCATGGGACGACAGGGACTGGGAGAAAGAAATGAAAATGGTGAAAGATTTACAAATCTTTGCGCTTTTAACAAAATGGTTATAGGTGGTACAATATTCCCCCCACAAACGCATACACAAGGCTACATGGACCTCACCAGATCATACTACAGAGAATCAAATTGATCATATATGCATCAATAAAAATTCAGAAGATCAATGGAAGATGTGAGAACCAGGAGAGGAGCTGATATAGCTTCAGATCACCACCTAGTGGTTGCCGAAATGAAACTGAAGCTAAAGAAGCAATGGATAACTGGAGCAACAGCATTAAAACGGCTCAATACAGCCTCTCTTCGGGATACTGACAAACTCAAGGAATTTAAAATAACTCACAACAACAGGTTTCAAGCCTTACAAGATCTGCTGAACGAGAAATAAACCACTGAGGAGGACAACTGGGAAGGAATCAAAGAGGCACTAACTTCAACTTGTCAAGAGGTTCTGGGCCGCAAGAAACATTATTATAAGGAATGGATTTCCACAGAGACCCTGAACAAAATTCAACAAAGGAGGAACAATAAGGCAGAAATCAACAACAGCCGAACTAGAGCAGAGAAAACCAAGGCACAAAATGAATACACAGAAGCAAATAAACAAGCAAAGAAGAGCATTAGAGCCGACAAACAGGTGTATATCGAAGGCCTTGCAACGACAGCAGAAAAAGCTGCAAGAGAAGGAAATATAAAACAGCTATACGACACAACGAAGAAACTGGCAGGGAAATATAGTAAACCAGAGCGACTGGTCAGGAACAAAGAAGGCAAGCTAATCACCGAAATTCAAGAACAAAGAGACAGATGGGTAGAACATTTTGAGGAACTCTTGAATAGACCAGCTCCACCGAACCCACCACACATCGAAGCAGCATCTACAGACCTCCCGATTGATGTCAATCCACCAACGATGGAAGAAATCAAGATAGCTATCAGACAGATCAAAAGTGGAAAAGCAGCAGGACCTGACAATATACCAGCCGAAGCACTTAAGTCAGATATAGACATAAATGCAAGGATGCTTCACGTTTTATTCAAGAGGATCTGGGAGGAAGAACAAGTGCCGGCAGACTGGAAAGAAAGATACCTTATCAAGATTCCAAAGAAAGGGGATTTGAGCAAATGCGAGAACTACAGAGGGATCACACTATTGTCAGTACCAGGGAAAGTCTTCAACAAAGTGTTGTTGAACAGAATGAAAGATTCAGTGGATGCTCAACTTCGAGATCAACAGGCTGGTTTCCGTAAGGATCGGTCATGCACAGACCAAATTGCAACACTACGGATCATCGTTGAACAATCAATTGAATAGAACTCGTCATTGTACATCAACTTCATCGACTATAAGAAGGCGTTTGACAGCGTAGACAGGAGATCATTATGGAAACTTCTTCGACACTACGGTATACCAGAGAAACTCGTCAACATCATCCTGAATTCTTACGACGGACTACAGTGCAAAATTGTGCATGGAGGACAGCTGACAAATGCATTCTCAGTAAGAACCGGTGTCAGACAAGACTGTCTGCTCTCGCCCTTCCTCTTTCTCCTAATGGTCGACTGGATCATGAAAACCTCTACATCTGAGGAGAAGCACGGGATTCAATGGACAAGTAGGATGCAACTTGATGATCTGGACTTCGCGGATGATCTAGCACTTCTATCCCATACACAACAGCAAATGCAAGTGAAGACAACCGACGTAGCAGCAACCTCAGCATCAATAGGCCTGAACATACATAAGGGAAAGAGCAAGATCCTCAAATTCAACACAGAGAGCACCGACCTAATTGAACTTGATGGTGAATCCCTGGAAGAAGTGGATACCTTTACAAACCTGGGGAGCATCATCGATGAACAAGGAGGATCCGATGCAGATGTAAGGGCAAGGATCGGCAAAGTCAGAGCAGCATTCCTACAGTTGAAAAATGTATGGGACTCCAAACAACTGTCTACCAATCTCAAAGTTAGACTCTTCAATTCGAACGTCAAGTCAGTTCTTCTGTATGGAGCTGGAACGTGGAGAACTACTGAAAACATCCTCAGGAGAGTACAGGTATTTATCAACAACTGTCTACGTAGAATATTGAATGTCTGTTGGCCGGAAACCATCAGCAACAGCCTTCTTTGGAAAAGAACAAATCAGCTTCCAGCTGAAGAGGAAATCAGGAAACGACGTGGGAAATGGATAGGACATACACTGCGGAAATCATCAGACTGTATCACGAGACAAGCACTAACTTGGAATCCTGTTGGGAAACGGAAAAGAGGAAGGCCAAAGAACACCCTGCGTCGAGAACTGGAAGCAGACATAAAAAGGATGAACAGTAATTGGAGACAGCTGGAAAAGATTACTCAGGACAGAGTTGAATGGAGAAGACTGGTGAGCGGCCTATGCCCCTCCGAGAGGGGTAACAGGCGTAAGTAAGTTATATAAATAATGGTATCGAATATTCTAGAAGCTTCCCGATTGGTCTTTGGCTCTAGTTGGCTAAGAATGGACCAATCACATGCACAGCTTCGTGAGCATGCTTTGAGCGTGCTTTAATAAGGCTCGTCTCGTGCCAACAACAGTATTTACTGAACCGGTGCTATTACCTTGAAATAGAGAGTCACCAGCTCATTGGTTGGTTTCTATTATTTGGTTCTGTCCAGGAAAAACCTCCGCTAATTTAAAGGTTACATTTATTGAAAACCTTTTTAACACTTAAACAATAAACAATGAAGAAATGCTAAAAGCCGAACGAAGACACCCTGATGTGACGGAAATGGCACAACCCATTACAGCGTGATTCTGATTGGTTGCAACGATGAGCTAGGGAGCACTAAATGACAGCTTGACATACCCCCGGCCTCATTATGTAAATTTGTGTACGCAAACTGCAGACTGTTGTGGCCGTTTTACGTTTCTTAATCGCCTTGAATATATGTGACGACTCAGATTCAAAGTTAATCATTGTAAAACCACGAAGGACATTTACATTGTTTTCAAAATACAGATATTTCGGCTGATGTCATATTCAACTACCTGTTTAATTATTGTCTAACCACCTTGACAGCTAATCAGAAGCATACGGTAATGACAGTCTTTACCATGCTGCGAGCCATTTTGAAGTGCATGTTTAGTCCACTGCACATTTTCGCCTACTTTTCAGGTGTAGCGATAAATAGTCCCCTAAATAAATAGTTCTATAGGCTCTCGACATTGGTACTGACCATGTTTGTTTTAGCGTATATGACTAGCTGAAGGCGCTCAGTCACTCATCACAACCAGATCACGACACGACACAACGTGGGAAGCGTCTCTCTCTAGTTAGCCAGCCTAGATATTGGTGTCTCGTTGACGCTCTGCTCACAATTAAATATAACTTCTCCTAAATCTCTCGCTGCCTTCTGATTTATTCTTATTCGTACGTGTGATTATCATCGTTAGAAGTTACTCTGGTTATACGACAAACGTTACTTGGTTATATACCGAGTGCGCTTCAGATAGTATAGGTAGTTTAGGTAATCTCGACGTTTTCCAGTACTCGACAACAGATCACGAGTGCAAACGGATTATCGATGCAGATGTACTACGCAAGCGCATCCTAATATGTACATAACACTTCAAGGCTATTATTCTACACTTTTTTCATGTGTGTATACTGTTAGCATCTATAGGAACAACAAACTAATAGCAAACGACACATTTCAAAGTAAACAATTCTGTCGTCTTCATCCAACTAAGGAAAGATTGGAAGAAATTGATGCCTCTTTCGGAAATCAACTATTCCAAAGACGGCTTTGTAAATCCGGTTAACTATTTGTTTAGTGTGGATTTTGAGAATAACACGTTTATCGAACGACGAGCCGAACCTTTCAATAAAGCACAAGATGGCTTTTATCATGCAATGTCATCTTGCTACGCATTTTACACTAATGGAAGCAGCTGGGAAATTTGCAATCCGCAAGTTCCAATTTTACAGCATAACCTTTGGTTATGCAACTTTTATTTTAGGCACAATTTTTTCTATAACCATTGGTCAAAATTTTGATGAAAGAACTGGCAAATTAATGAATTCTATGTCGCAGAAATCCTTTCACTACAGAAAAACCGCATGAAAAGAGACACCATCAAAAAAGAGCCCCGTAAGTGCTTTTTCATTAGCTTGACTACTGCACTGTTCATTCTTTATATCTGATAAAATAAATTACCGTTGTTTGCATCATTATATGTTTCATATGTGCCTCACGATACCACCATACGTTAATATTTATTTCATTACACTGCATTCTTATTAACGTTCATAATATCTACATGGTTACAATAAATTTTTCAATCATTTCAGGATTAAGTGACAAGTGAAATAAGCTTATCGTCATCACAAGATTAAGGTCTCGCCTCCAAAAGATAACCACAAACAAACTTCGTGGTTTGCAATTATGTGTGCATTCTTTTCTACAAAATTTTTTTACTGCAGTCAATTCACTATATACCTAACCATCCGTGATGCACAAATGTTTCCACGTATTCAACGTGTAAACGGTCGACATAAGAGATTTTCTAGGATGTTTCATAAGCATTGGACATTGCAGAGGAAAGTTAATGAGTAGAAGGCGTCAGGATATAAATAAGCAAACATCTTTCACTTGGGGTACGCTTCTAAGAAATTGAAGGCTCTGGAAACATTAGAGGAAGTTCTATCATTCGGGTAACCCTTTGAGTGAAGAGCGAATATTTTAGGAAGGCATGTTGAGCCAAGCATTGGAAAGATTTTGGGGAAAGTGTTACCTTCTACGAGGTCAGAAAAAACTCTTCAGGCAAGTCGCCTTCCCAAAGTTTTTCTGTTATCTTCTCATTGAAAGATCGCCGAAGTTTTCCATTTGGATGTACTATTCATAATACAGCTAACACCATAAAATTCGCTAATAATGCATTTTTTAAACGATGCAAACTATCCGGAGGTTCGATAACAACTAATTATGGTTCATCCGTACCATTTATAAATGATTTAATCACTAAAGTTTCAGAACAATTTGTGAACTGAAGCTCAGCTAGACAAACTTAAATTAAAGGCCTAAAGAACAAAATATTATTATGCACTTCATTTCAATATGCAACAATCATGCACCAAATAAACAAAATACGTAAAATGAGCTTGAATGCTACACGCAGTCTACATAGACATGATCCAAGCCAATATTCTTGAAACGCAAGACCTCAAGTGCATGGTTTTGGCGAGCCTTACATGATGTCAAGTGGATTTTACAAGTGTACTCTAAATCGTAGACGATTACGACTGTATATAGAAAAAATGGTTTTCACAAAAATTATAAAGACCATTATACCAAGTGTTTGAACAGATTATTCGAAAGAATTACTTATGAGGAATGTTAGTTTCAGTAAGTGTGAGTAGTTGTCAAATTATTTTCGTTATCAATATGATGGTGGTATCCATAAACGATTATCAATAAATATGGGTCAGTCAAAACGCATCAGAGTCAACAGGGACGTGGTTAACGTGCTCTGATTATGGCATGATGTTAAAATGTTTGTTAGGTAGCATGGGGATAGTGCCATTACCCTAAATCCAAACTAAGCGATATTCTACAAATTGATTACTGAAAGCTGAATGGATTATCTTACCATGTAAAGATCAACATGCGTCCACGTTCACAATTCGATCCATAAAATGGACTTTGTGTGTTAGATAGTATGTCGCTGTTCACTAACTTGCCTGCTTTATGATTCTAAGTAGACACTAGTTTTCCAAGACTGTCACTTACACAGATATTCTGAAACACAACAAGGCATGGCCACCGCCACCAGGTTTGGTCAGGTAGTCAATAGACACTGCAGCTTCAGAATAAGGTAACGTAAGTTAACTTTCAACCTGTTGTATTTTATAGATTGAAGCGACAGTTACATTACTAGTCAGTATTAATCCAAAATCTACATCAACATTCTAAAAAATGAATTCAGTAGAAATACATGCAACCTGTGAAATGAATTTGAAAGAATAAATTTAAAAACATAGAACTGATCTGATAGCGTACTTAATAATCTAGCTCTATAATATGTACTAACTACATATCCTCTTCGTTTACCGTCTCTGAATTACGATTTGCAAAATAATTTGAAGATTACGAGACGTCATTACTCATCATCAATGTGTGAATAAAACCAGATGCCAGTGAACTAGCTGTATGTTTTTGTAGCGACAAAAAACTTCCTAAAATTAAAAGGATAACCGAAAATGTTACATGTCTTATCACAGTTGCAGGTCAAGATGTACTTTTGAAAACACACCGAGTTGAGTCGTCTCAGACACATGTTGTGAGATAAATTTCTCTACTTCAAGAGTGATATTGTTACCGTGAAATGTTTTCTAAGAACAGCAACCAAAAAGCCATAATACTTTAGATAAATCCCAACTTAGAACATCAAACTTGCATCCTGTGCACCACAGAAAGTTCTAGAAAAATAAGCCTTTCATGTATCGCATAATTCAAAACCCCAATCACCGTAAAGCATCATGAGTTAGATACAGTCTCATATAAAATTAAATGAGATGCCTCAATAGGATAAAATACGGAAGGGTAAGAACTAAACTTTGTGTTTGAATTCTTGTGATTTGGATATGCAAACTGCTAAACTTTTCACCTGAAAAATAAGTATAAATATACAATATATTTTCTATCTTTCTGTTCACCTACGGAAGAAACAATGCTCTATTGATAAACGCTTAGAAAACGGTACCTAATAACACATTCTATTTATAGTCTTCGCTTGAAAGGCTTAAGAGTTTAAATAAGTTATTTATTACTTTCTAAAAAATAGCCCCGTAGTCAACGACCATACCTTGACCTTGTCGTTCAGGGCCACAGCGCCAGATATAAGATAGTTGCGTCAATGGAGTTTTACACTCAAGAAATTCAGGGTTGCTCATCAAAGCCAGAATTCCTTCGATCTTGCGAAATAGTTAGTACTTTTTTTTGCTTTTATCAGGGAAAACAGAAGATTCAATACCTCTACGACGCAGTGACGCCACATGCAGTCGGAAGATGGTGCTTTACTGTTTTTTTGATCCTTTTCTACATATTACGTATTTTTATCACACAGGTTCTCTAGCTTCCTTTTCTTAATTTACTTCTTAAGGGCTATCACTTAGTCACTTACGTAATGGGAATATTTCTTCTAAACAGATTAGTTGACTTTCTCTCGCCCAAAATCGTACCGGAAAGTTCTACTGGTAGTTGCACTTTATTTAAACATGCTTCTTTAGATGAAGTACTTCCAACAAAGTCATCAGAGGAATTTAGACCTTTTTTAAGGCAATTATCTGAATTAAAATTCTGGTATGCCTATTGTTTTTTTCTAATAGAGCTTCTACAGGAATTCGTGTACCATATGCTTATTCATATCCATAATTTGTACATATTGGAGCTTTCTCGATATACCTGTGGTTTGGCCTATACTGGTGATGTACTTCGTCATACTGTTTTACTTGACAATGAAACGTCAAATATCTGTATGTTTCATAGACTTTTGTTAAGGTCGTGTGTACGTGCTCACCATAATTTGCCATATAGTGTCTGTTTTCGTTGATAAGTAGTAGTGTCTAGAGCAAGACTGCTTAATCTGCAGTCTTTCCTGTCGCTGAACTCTAGTAATTCTTAACGGAGATTTCTTTCGAAAACATAAATGAAGTTTCTCTTTACACTGACCACTACTTATAAATGAGTTCAAAGCTAATTGACAGACGGTTAGCGAAGTATTGGCATCTATGCAAAGTGTTTTTTTCCCAACCCTTATCAGCGATATCAACAAGAAGTAATTGCTAGTACATTTTTAACTATTTTCTATATCCTACTGAATAACTGCAAAGTAAGATCATTTAGTGTGTATCGATGATCTTTTGTGTACTTGCCTATAAGGCCCATCGTAACTTAAAGTACAACAAACTTTCTGATTCGGTTACTAAAACTAGTCATTTTTGAGTACAAACTATTGAGGTTTTTCATGTTTCTAAGCCGTTATTTATGAAGCGACACTAAAAACGGGAACCAAGTGGTCAAACGTTGAGTCACAACTCAAAGAGCCACTGTTTCGTGTAGAGAAGACACTAAATACTTGCGTATTGGTGCATTGTCATACGAATATAAACTTAGTTAATGGCAGGTACTTATCATTACCCTAGTGACTGATACATTTCTCACGTTTCTTAAGTGTTTGTAACTACTACATTGTCGATAGATTTACTAATAAAGTCTTTGACCAATTGTTTTATTTATGCAGCATTTTACTCTATTTTTAATGAACTTTTTACTTGCTAGCACATGATCAAGTATCGTTACTTACCATTTACCTACGGAAAACCACGCCATCAGTCCAGTGGAATGAGATTTTAAAATGTGACCGATTATATGGACTCGAATTATTCATATCTACATAATTTAAACACATTTGGAAAATCGCATGATATGAAGTGTTGTTTTAAGCAACGTGCCGCCTATTTTTGTGTGCTACCTTTACCTTTTACTCTTTCTATGACGAATGCTACTCATTCCTCGAAGTATAGCACACTGTCCCATTCAAAACGGGATTCACTCTAAAAAACATGTTAAAGAAGGATCTGTTTTACTTTGATCGAATTTCTTTAATTTGTACGTATCTATTTCCTTATTATCAATATTTTCCTGCTTTTTGTCGTTTTTTAAACAAAAATCAGAAGTTCTCAAGCATTAGAGTTGCCTTTCAGTCTTTTATGACCACACCATACTATTTCATAATATGCTTTCACATTTTTACATGAATATTCGCAATCTAGTTATGTTATTCCATTCCTCAAAGTATTGATATTGGTAGAATTTCGAAGGTCTTCAAAATAACTTGCTGGTTTCGTTTCAAGTATCTAGCGAGTGTGTTGTTGATCTTTTTATTACTCCTGTTTTAACACACAACATAAATGTATTAATTATTATCTATACATAATAATAAGGATAGGATCTTTATCTGTGAATCTAGTATTAAACTCTACTGTTAAACACAACAAAACAACCTAAGCCTGAACCGTAGTGATTAATCCCATAAAAACAGATTTTCATGTTTCGCCGACCTAAAATGTTTGCCCAACTTACGGCAAGAATGAATTTTAATTTGTAAAAATTATTCATTTGATGTTTTTAGAAATCGTTACAATATTTGTTATTTTATGTCATGAATCCAACTAGTTCTCAAAGAGCATGCCTTGAGTTTATTAGTTATATGTTTATCATTTGAAAACTAGATGAATTATTCAAAGGATATGTTCTTCTAGATATATGTAACCGTTTGTTTAAATTAGGGTGTTCATTGATTTGATTTGATTTGTAAAAAATCTTCCTATGCGTTGAAAATTATACGTTGCATTATCTGAAGCTAAGTAGAAGGAAACAACGAACTGCGTCTGTCATTGCTAATGGTCATTCCACTCGGACTCGTTTGAATTCTTCTGCTTGGTATTTCATGGATTAAATTAGTTTATCGTTAAGTGAGATCTCAGTTTAATGCCAAATTTATATTATATAAGATTAAGGGTGAATCACAAACTTCTGAACAATATTGTTTAGAAAGCTATATGGTACCGGCAAAATAATACAGAGGATTACTAAGAAGTTATTATTTGCGTAAAATTCAATCAAGTTGACCTTTATATTAGCTAAAGTTTGGGAGCTGGGCGTAATCCCACTATATATGAAAAGACCGAAATTCCATTTTGATAGCCATAAAGAAATCAGTTTGACTAACATAATGCCTAAAATATTAGCTTAGCTGAAACCATTAAATTGCAAACCTAGGCGATTCAGGATGGCTTTAGACATGGTCGTGGCTGTAGTAATCAAATATTCATCATGTCCTAGAATGAAGACATCCTATTTCATGCCCAACGATGATGGCGTTGCTTGACCAGACCAAAAGGTTATGTGGCAGTCTGCTTTTTGTAAGGTATACCCGAGATGTACATAAACCGTTGCAAATTATCCTTATTTTTACACAGCTGATCACACTAAAGCCAATTTTTTCATCACAGACTTACTAATAGAAATAAGGCTTTCTTTATGTGGATTTTCAGGAAGTAATCTATTAAGAGCCTCACTTATCGACTTAGAATACGTAGATAATATAGTCTTTTTTGGTGAAAGCACTGACAAAATGCAGAGTATCTTGCTCTCACTGAACAGTGGAGGTGTTTCCCTCTCTCCAAATGCGAAATCATGACTAATTCTCTTCAGGTCGGGAGCAAAGTAGTTGAGCGCATCGACCACTTCACCTACCCTAAAAGTTTGATCAACTGTGATCCGGTTGGGGTCTGACGAAATGTTGTCACGGATCCAAAAGATCGACTGACTTTTGCCAGCCTGTCACATGTGGCGTAGGCAAGATGTCGATTTACTAGCCAAAGAACGAGTATACTGAGCACCACTATGCTCTGTTCTGCTATCTGAATATGAAGCATACCCCCCACAGGGCACCAGTAATTAATCGTAGATGTCTTTGAATCATTGCTTTCATGTATTGGGATTATCTAGTAAAGAATGGTAAGGTTAGATGCAGGGTGCTAAGGATAGATGATGAATCAATTGATTGGGTTGCTTATCTTTATTGACTGAGATGGTTGAAACATGTGTCATATTTGCCCAAACACTACTTACCTCTACGTGAGATGGTGCGTAGAAGTATTTCGGAGGAATGCTAATTGGTGCCAAGCTGAAACCTGATATCTTTCTATGAAGTCGTTAGCTGTGGATTTGAACTATACTGGTGTGTGAAGATTAATTAGTTAGGGTCTTCGCGACTGGTATTGCTACTACTTGAGTGTTCATTATATTTTACCAATGGTGTCTGTCAACTTAGACTTATGCTAGGTTCTGCGTCGTGCATTGCAGCAACTGCAAACCGAATGGCTATTTTTCGACCATAATATGTCTCTGTCAATTTAGATAGTTTGTAGACATTTTTGTCGTAGTCCATTTACAAACTTTAAACAACTAAGATCATCTAGTTTTGTAGATACTGAAAAAAACGCGTTATGGAATACGGTCGTAGTGTGTTGCTTTTTCTCTTTTTTAGAACTAGATGAGTAAGTACATATCTGAAAGGTATCTGTCAGTATGTTTTGATGCAAAGAAGCGGGTTTATTGGTAAACGGACGTAAAAGTAGTTATAACCACTACCTGAATTTTCGGCCATAGTCAAAATAGCTTGGTTGGAGGGGAAATTATTGAATGCATAGAAGTTTTTCAGAAAGATGCTTCACTTCATATTTTTCAGTAAGGGTTTCCTGTTAACTAAATACTTATTAGGAATTACTCTGTAAAAACTAATAATGTAGCAGGTTTAATAGGTCTTAGTTTCATTTTAGATATTTTTTGGCAGCAAAGGTGATTATTTTGCCGAATCCTCCTTTTAGCCAATACTTGGAATTATGTGACAGATTTCTCAAAAACAAATTTCCGCTGTATGAATCTGATTATAAACTTATAGTTGTTTAAACTGCAGAGTATCTGGATCATCTATGTTGACACAGATAATGAACATTTAGTCTATTTCCCTTCTATTGAAGTTTAAGTGATATATTGTTATATTCACATTCTTGGGATCGGCAAGCTTAATAAGTAACTTAATATATACCATTTCTTCTGTATGTTTTGTTGTCAGAAACAACATAGTTTAACATTTACTTCAATAGTATTACTTAACAAGGTTTTAGCATACGTACATATTATGCATTATAGTAATTGCAGATTATACATATATATAGTATTGCTTATATATGTACGAAGCAAAAGCTTGAATACTAAGGGGTAAGTCTTTCTAATGAACAACTCTGTAAATATCACAGAGCAAATAGAATTACAATTGCAGTCTGATGGATTTCTGAAGCTTGACTAACTATGGGAAATTACCACACAAAGTAAGTTTTTTTGTGATTAAAGGAGTATTGCACTTCTAATGGTTCAAAGTTCATGTTAAAATATGATCCTCATTCTCGATGTACTTAATTGTTTCACTTTATTTTCCTTACTGTTAGTCATGATTCATCAGTACATCTCCCTTACCAGACCATATCTTGTCAGTTCACTTTGACGTGTTTCCTGACCACTACATTTTGATGTTTCTACTGATAATTTTATGACAACCGCTGATTCAAAATATATAAGAAATAAGTCATTCGTCTGATTAATAGAATTACCACTATATTAACGAGATAGAATGAATCTCATGAGGAGTCATCACTAAAGCAGGTTATGTTGCTGGCTTCCATTAAAGTGTTGCAGTGACATCAGTGGTCCAAATAATCTGTTCAAGCTTTTGTTTATAAATTTCAATTGTTTACTTTGAAGTTTCCTTGTTGCTTCTGACCTGACTCTTCTCCACCACTCGATTTTGTAGTGACGTAAATTTTAAAGTAATCTACAAGATTTATAGACAGACATTCGATTGATACTTCGTAATATAACTTTTTTGGGTTTGTTTTTTTTTTCATTAATTTCCATTTTATTAATTTTAAAGACTACATTTTACTGGGAACTATTTTTTCTCTATCGAAATAAGACTACTGATAATTAAATAGTAGCATTCAAGAATTGTTTAAAAGATAAGATGCAATCCATATTGTTCATCGGTTTGAAAAATTAACGGAGCAGATATCTCAGTATTTGAAAATTGTTATCAAGTGCAAACTAGAACGTAACCTAGGTCCGGGATTTCTTGGTGACTATGTCAAACCACCTAAGATTATTAATTTCCGGTAGTAGCTTACAGCATGTGCTATAGTAGTACAGTAGCGTATCTACTCAAATATGATCACATTCTCGAAAGACTTCACAATAACAGATTTCTCGCCGTCGTGTTTTTGTGCTAATTTTCGTCAATTCATAAGTAAACATCTGTCATGTTAATTTTTTTCTAAGTTCGTCAAGAGTTATGACGATAAGTTTCACCTTCTACTCATCAAAATTAAGTTCTAAAAATTACTTATAATTTATCTACAATCTTTTTAATAAACCACATATTATCCTGTGTCAGGTTGAAGAATTTTTCTGAGTATATAAACAAAAATAGATGAAAACCACACGTGCAATGCACACATATCATGTTGATTAGTTGCTATGGTTGATATAACAATCATCCATTTCTCTCACTTTTGTGTACAATATCTCCTTCCAGTTAGAAAAGAAATGAAATTGATCATGAGTAAACATGTGAAATTATTTTGTTGTTACTATGATTCAGCTATTATTGTATACAATATCGTACGTGTACAATACAAAACATGTGCTTATTTAATTTTGGAAATTAAGATCATACATAAGCTATTCAGCTTAAATTATTTTAGTACACGATCATATAGTTTATGTAGAAAGTGAATTCATTAAAAGCAGACTAGATAGCTGTTAAAATTAAGAACACAATAATATAGAAACATCATTTTCTTTAGTTTACTAAACAGTTGTTTGGAATCAGTTCGACTCAGCTGATGATCGAATTGTCTATCGTTCAACCTAATAGCAATATTATTATTAATCAGAGTAGTTCGCCATCACAGTACATTTTGCTTAGTAACCGGTAGTTTCGAGAATTTGACCGGAAACTCCGAACATTGAGTACTACATTGGCTGGTGATCGCTAGCTAGGTGTATCTGGAATCTCTAGAGACGTTATATTAGTCACTGATTGTCACACTCAGGGTTGCTGTCACTGATAAATTCGGATTACAGCTGACATGTAGAATTTAGGTATTTGCATCAAATAGTAACTGAGTAGCAATTAAAGTCATGGGTCTAGCCTTTAGTGTTGAAACCCAGGTTCAAGCTTTTCTATCAATTGTCTCCAACCACCTAATATCATATATATCTTAACTTACAAAAAGACACAGTCGTTGTGTAGATCTTGATTAAATGATAGGAAAAGGTCAGACATGTCTAAAAATTACTTAGCCGAAGTCAGTTTTATTTAGCTTTAATTAATTACAAAGTCTACAGACAAGTTTACTTGTAAATAATACAAAGTTAACTGACACGGTACCATTTAATGTAATGCCTAATAGATCGGTCATTATTTCCTTAACCCCCCCCCCTTTCTTATAATTATTTTAATTTTCATCTTTACTTCAGTTTAGACCATTATTTAAAGACCCTTTAATAGGTGAAATGAATGATGTATGCTTTCCTTTTTTTTTAGAAAAAGATTAAAGTTATTCCAAATTAAGCGAAAACTTTTATCTTGACACGTTGTTGTGATACATTGAAACTATTTATTACTAATGAAAATGTATTTCTATAAGTTACTTTCAACTCTTTAGCTTATATGAATAATTTCAGTCAGCATAGCAACATACATATTCTTCTCTTTAATATATACTTTGTTAATAAGTTAGATTAAATGAGGATTAAAAAACTTTTAGCACAATTTATAAGCAGAAAATTAAAATCATTTAAAGTTTTTGTTATTCACTAGTTGAATGAATCCTATTTAATTTTTGTCGATACTAGATATCTATTGGCAAATTGAAATTTACCAGTGTTGTTTAAAGAGCTTTAATTGAAGAGATGAATTATACATCCACGCTTTTGTGTATAAAACAGAGTAAAAGAGTATCAGTCATTTATATTTGATCATTGTTAATCCATTTGTTGGGAGAGTCAATTATTTATACGTGAAGTGGACATATTGGGTAAATAATAAGATTATTCTCTATACTTTATATTTTTTAATCCCTAATGTATTGCATAGATATGTACTCTAAAGCTAAGATTATATTCATTACTGTATAGAATGATTTATACATTTGATGCCTTAGTTACTAGGATATGATGTTAACATCCTGATCTAACAATAGGCTTTTAAGTTCATAGTATGTTTTGTTACCGCTTGACATTTCTATCAGTCGGATCGCGTATATAGGGAAACTTAAAGAACCAAAGTAACTCGTGCCTAAAATAAATCGCTTTTATTATTGACTAAAGAAAAATACCGCAAACGAAGTTCTGAAAAAGACAATTTCTTATGAATACAACTTGTTAAATGAAATTGATAGAGCAATGATTTAGTAGTTAAAAAGTTCAACTTCTAACTACGCCATAAGTTCGAGTTCTGTTGAGTTCAATTCGGGTTAGGCGGCTGGAGTTTCACCATCAGTCACTAATAAGGTGGGACTTAGAGCTGAATACACATGTGTCCTTGATTAGTGAACTTCAGCAATTACCAAACTGTGACATCTTTTACCGATATTCATAGTTAGGAAAGAAGCAGGTAGACTGAAAATCGAATATACTAAATAATTCACCTGATTGATAAACATATAGTATTTACATTTACGAAATGCTATATAGCAAACAGCATAATTAAATGCATCACGTTAATTAATAAATCAAAATTGTTTTAGTCTTTAAATACTAGATGCGCGTTACATACGTCTACAAAGTTCTGTATGTAAGCTTTGAACCCGCTGATATAAGTAATGTGCACTGTTTAACTCTAGAGAAACTTGTATTGGCTCACCTAAATTCGCATTTTTAGTATTTATTACTTCAAACATTCGATCTAAAGCTTATCTGTATGGCGATAAGAGATTAAAGCAGTTTGTTGTTATCAGTGAGTTGTAGATCTAAATTCATCCCTATCTACTTTGGTTTGGACGGCCATCTTGTGTCATCAACCTTAACACTAAGCATGAACTCAAGTGTTGAGTATATTAATCTGTAGTTAGTAAATTAATCACATCTACTTCACGTACATTAATTAACCTAAGAAAGTCATCATCAGTTTAGTGTAGAAAATAAATGAAATTATATACATCAACTAGCAACAAATATCTTATTCTATTTATCATCAAGAATGATGTTCTACTGATTTAAAGGATAAAATATGCTGATGAAATTCAACATTATCAAAGTGCAACTTACAAAAAATAATACTAGTACTGTGAAGAAATGGGTTTTAATGTGTCTATGAAGTGAAGACTTCTTTTATTAATAATTAATATTGTTAACTAGGAGTATGCATTTTTAATAGAGTGTGATTTGTAGTTAAGTGGATGTTAGCTAGTTTTCTAGTCGCTAAGATACAATAACAACCATAGTTACTAATTTTAAGTGCATTTACTTACATTAATGTGAATTGATATTTATCCCAACTATTCATAGGCTAATACTCTTGTATATTAATAGGCTCCTTCTTTTACTTTAATAATTACTAAAAGTCAAAATTAAGTTAAAATATCTTTCATACTGTTTCAGAACTCATCAGAAATACACATGAATTATTTATCTTAGGACTTTTTTGACGGGTATAGTTGATTGGATAAAGAATTAGAGAACAACCAGAGTGGTCAATATGAAAATTTTCTTTTTACAAATGACTCCAAGTTCAAACAGAATAACTGATTGCAATGACCATTTTTACCAATAATCTTCAATCAAAACAAAAATAAATAACTATTTAATTTTATTCATTTGAGTATTCCGTTTATAATTCTTTGAGTATTAATACTTGTTTCTCGTAAATTACATGGCTGCAAAATATTTAAACAAGTCGAAAGATGACATCGAAAATTCACTAGTGACTAATTAATCTATTCGTACTACCTCCATTTCATTCCCCTTAGTTATTATTAATAATCATAAACAGAGTGTGACAAGTTCTCAGTCCCTTCTAGTTCTTAATGACCTTTTAAATGTTAGATACCTTCAAAATAAAATAATTAAAACAGTCACCAAGAAGATTTCTAGTGATACACATGTACAATTTATTAAAATTAGAATTTACAACGGTGTTGACGCAATGATTTCAATGTTTATATGGCCGCTGTGAAACATGAAGGTCCTGGGCTTGATCGCTGATGTGGTTATAGGTTATAAAGTGAAGTTCCATACGTGAGTGAAACAAGTGTCCTGTTCCTCGTACATTTTAACAGTACCCTAAGTTAGATCAATCTGTGACGATTACCATATACAGATGTCTAAAGTTTCTCAAGAAAACTCTTTAGAAGTTGAAAAGTGCTCAAAACTTTATATAACCAATTAGAACTTTCTTAAAATTCATAGAAAAATCATGAAGCTAATTCTTTATGTCCTCTCCTAGTCTAATTGACTAAATAACTAGTGTGTTACAAACAACCATCCCTTATTAAAGTTATTTAACAACTCTTAGTTCACTAACAAACGTTTAAATACCTTTTTAAATTCCTAAGGATAGATTAAATTTAGAAATAATGTCGTTTTCTTATTGTCGAAGAAGGCATGCTTTTAGAAATCTAGTAGTAAGTGTTCAGTGTACTGAACTTATCGATAATTAAATGAATAAATAGAGTAACTATTTACATAAGGTAAAACAAAGCAAAGCTACTCAAATAAGTTGGAATGTAAGCTTAAGTTAGAGTTAACATAAAAATACGGGTCATCTACACTTATCTACAGTTTATGTAAACTACTTTATTTATTGAATAAAACAATACAAGGATACTAGTATTCTTGTTAACATATTCTCCTTATTATGTGTATATCATTTGTCTGTACAGAAAAACTAACTGTATTTAGATTAATTTCAAATTGTACAGTTGAATCCGTAGAAAATGATTGGATAGTGGGTTTAAAGGTTTGAACAATGAATGGAAAAAGTGAACAGAATTAACTGTTGATATACTAACAAACATGCATGTACAAGTGTATTAACCACGTGTATGGTGATTACCAAAAATAACTATTTATGTTGCATACATAAATATCAGTGGTTTCATTACATTGTTATTGCCTTAGTAACAAATTTAGGATATCTATGACAGTAAATTGCAACAAAAGAGTTTTCAGAATAATACAGTTCACATTTATTTATTGTTTATTTTTCTTTTCTGAACACATGCCAGAACATGAAATTTTCTAAACAGTTGGTCAATTCAAGTAATTGTTTAGGAGGGAGGGGGCAGGTAATGTCTAAATCATGTTAAACTTCAAATGTTTAACGTCTGCCTAATAATCTAAAAATGAACTTGTTGAGATCGAGAACAGATAAATTTTCAAGAAGTTTTTTAAAAGTGGCTATATCATTAGTGAAAGTAATAAAGTAATTAACTTAGAGACCTGTTTCACATTCGTGTACTTATAATTATAATATTATGATTTACAGAAACAGAAATAAATTGTCGAAAGTGATTCATTGTGAAAGTTGAAGACAGTGACAGTTTAGTCTATAGCTTTAAATGCTGTAAACAATGCCATGCAACTCCACTACTCTGTGTTTATTGGATCAATATTAAATTGAAGTGGAAATACTCGTAAATTTACTTATTCACTGAACTGCTGAAATCGGTCTCAATGAAAGTAAATTGTCATACAAGTCACTCAAATGCACCATAAATTCACGCAACTTTTTGTTAGTATGTCCTCCAAATGTTCCCAGAAAAATTATGATTAGAAGAGAAATCGCACACATTTATCGTGGTAATCATTTGTATAAGATTTCAGTAAAGAGTTAGAACTCTTAAATACAGAAACTTTTACAAAGAAAGGAAACATATGAACAAGATATAGCTAAAACACACAGCATTTATTAAATTTGATATCTGACATGTTACACTCAAGCTGTAGTTATATTAAACAGACTGATTTATGAATTATGATAATCTTCCCATTCCATAACATTGTTTGTTTCTACGTGTATGTCCCATAACTGAATCGATGACTTCTATTGTAATGTTTAAGAGAATTTGAGTTTGATTATTCTAAGTGGTAATGATGTATGGAAAATATAACTAAATGAAGGGTTATTAAAACGTTAAAAGTCGAACTGGTGGCTTGTGTTATTCACACTTATTTGTGCTTGCCATCTGGGAGAATTTTCTGTTAATTAGATTATATTTAAACATTTCATTACATATAAACTCTGGTGAGTAGTAGCCAACTGAGTAAAGTACTTGTAAACATACTTTTATTTAGTTAGATGATTTGTGAAGCTGAAGATCAGTTGGCAAAAATTTTGTCTATGATGTTGTCCTTGATGATGAAAATGGACAGTTACTTCGTTTTATTGTGATTTGCTCTTAAACGAAAGGTAAATCGTTGGATAATTATTTAGTGACTGAATGGTGCTGTTCTCTTCCTGGGAACTGTAAGCCACTAATTAAATGCTATATTCGACCGTAGCTGTGTACCATTGAATAATCTGAAACTAGGATCAAATAACTGGTCAGCATTTCCTGGTTTTCTGTGGCTATTGGGACAGGTGTAAGTATATCACGGAATCTTTCTTTTAATCCAACCTATCAAATCTAATTGATAATGTTAGTAAGCTGTTTAAAAGTTATTTAATTAAATGATTCATCATAGGATTTGTGTTGCTTACAGTAGAATAATTCTTAAAGCCTAAAAACTCTCATACTCGTTTACATCAATCAATACTCTTGGCTGGTCAATTCGCTAGGCATTTATTCAAACATTTGTTAATGGATAAACTTAAAGGCTACATACATGAGTCGGTTAACCTTAAAATGGTGAATCTCTACAACTAGATAATTCCTGGTTATATACTGGGGTATGGTGAAGGTGTGTATAGAGTAGAAAAAAGTATTTACTCATATGTATAATTCAATTATGAATTTTTTATTATATGCTCCTTTGAAATGATGACAATTAATTACGTAGATATATTCATGAATTTAAATATATTCTAATATTATTTTAAAAAAATACTCATTAATAATTAAGTTCGTTTTCAGTTCATTATTATTCAATCATAATTATCAGTTAGAACAATTGGCCAAACGAAAACATGACACCAGTCCATGAAGTCATTGGCAGTTGGGCTGAGCCATGTTAATAGATGCAGACTACCTGGTTGAGGTCCGCGTGATGATTGTAACAAATGGTTAGAGACTTTTGGTGATATGGCTCAAAATCGTTGTAAATGACTCAGGTGCATGCACTCCTTGTCTTCCTCCAAATTCAAAGTTTTTGAGCTTATCATAATTTTCTCTGTACTGAATCATACTTTCTCAAATCTTATCTCCTATCTCTATACCTTTCTATAAGTACTTACTCTGTTACTACCTCCCCTACTCTGGGATTTGATCCGACCATTTAATCTCTATCTGCTAACTGGGGTATGGCAACTTGAACGCATGTACCAAGTTCTACGCTGTAACTGACTAACTGACTGAGTTAAAACAATCACCTGTGAACTGATGTTTTCTTATCAGTATACTAATATCACAAAGCTATTATTATCTTCTCAAGTAGTATCAATTATTCACTTTTGTAAATTAAATAAGACATTATGATGTATTATGCATATTCAATGGTCCTACGACTAAGTCCATTTCAAAGCATAATAGCTTAGAGCTCGATTTCCTAGTGGGGTAGTAGATGAACACTGTTGAGGAATCCCATACCTGGACGAAACTCCAGGCAAGTGTTTCCTAGTTTTCAGTGGTTGCCTAACCCATATCGATTCGTAATATCAAACTTAACAATCTCCATATATTCATTTTCAACTAATGCCATCTCATTAGTGACTAGCTTTAGGAACTTTAAGCAAAATACTCGACCAATCTTGATAAATACTATGATTATCTGATACGATTTAGAGTAACACTGAAAACTAGCAGGTGTTGGAGGAGAGTATTTAGTTCAATAATAAAGCTACTATGTAGCGTATCCATAAATTGACATATCCTGGATTAATGTCCTTCAGGTTTCATTATTCAGTTGATGACTTCAGACGTCCTATTTCAGCAGATTCTTTGAGATGTCACTGATTAAACCATTGACTTATTCAACTTCACAGTTTTTGCCAGAAATTGAGAAAATACATTTTACTGTCCATTAGTATGCACAATACTTTTCTGTGAAGTGATTTTAGCATATTAAGATAATCTACTGCAATAGGCTGGCTCATCTAAAGAGTGATTTGAAACCAGTGAGCACTGAACAGTTTCTTGGTTCTATTTATATATTCTTCAGTAATGTATACTAAAGCTCCTGAGTTGAAATGAGTCTAAAAATTTCACTTTTAATAATTAAGCGCTTTCTGGTTTCGAATAATTTACTGGTAAATATTCGTTTATGATTAATATTAAGTTCTTATTGTAAAAAAGTCGTCACAAAAGTATTTGGAATGGAAATATTTTGTTTAGATATTTGTTATTAAATGTATCCATTCTTCATAAGTTGTATACATCAGATTCATTCAGAAGGGAAATTCGTAGATTAAGATAATATATATGAACAAGTAATACCGACTGATTTTTGAGTAAATTATGAATGCAAATCATAAGAATTTAAATGCCTTAGAAATCTAATCAATGCCTGTTACTCCACATGGAGCATAGGCCACCAGACCAGCATTCTACATTCTGCTCGTTATTTTGAATCAAAAGATCTTACTTTTTCCTTCGGATATGTTGAGAATAACTGTTACAGTCTACGGTTACCATGTCCCTCTCCACCTGCATTCGCTACTGTGTGTGTGGGAGAAGAGCTTGGTCATCTGTGAAATCCAAGTCATCTAGTTGCGTTTATGTTGTCCACAGTATTCCATGCTTGCCTTGACATGTTACAGTTTTCATAATTAAGCTATAGAGATTAATTTCACACTATTACCTATTGCATAAACAGATATACTTCTTAATTCGACAGTTCTGCTTGTACAAATCAGTTATCGGTATGCATACTAATTAATTTTTAGTTATAAGAAACTAAACAAGTGATGAGAAAAAAAGTACTATGACATAGTAAGAGGTTTGCAGTTCGAAAATCTACCATCCATAAATATTACTGATGTACCCCGCCAAAAGAATGGAGAACAGTAGATTGTATAATAAATAAACTACTTAAATCATATCAGAATGCTTAATCTAACAAGGCAACGGATATGTTGATATAAAATTTGTTTTCACTAACCTCATATCATCCCCCTTATTTATTACACTGAAACTGATCACAATTTAAATAATATTATTTTATTAAAGTAATTTATGTCACTCAGATATTCCTCTCATAACTTCAATTTGTGTCTCCTCCTTTTTGAATATTTTATTGAAATAAACAAAAAAATGTGCTGTTGTTGTTCTTTTGAAAGCTGAAATGCAAATGAGTAGCCTTTTGTTAAACGTTGACCTTTGAACTGACATTATAACTAATATTACGTTACATTACTTGATTGAGACATTTAAAATTTTATTTAACTAACCCTTATCATCTACAATAAATTATTATGATTAATATCACTTAGTTGTTACATTCATTTAATACTTGACTCCACCTATTTATTTGCTACCTCACTTTCTATCAGTTTCGTTTTCATGTATAAAAGATAAAATGAATTCATTTTCAATATATGGAACCCCACAGAAGGCATCGAGTCCTTCAAGTTTGTAAGTGCGCTCCGCTTATGTGTGCCATTTAGGTTCAGAGTATCCTCCTAACTACCTCTAGCCACTTCATATAAGAAAAGGAATATTCTTTACTTTTATTTTTTCTAGGAATTAAACTTGAAAGCAAGCATCATAAACAGGTTAACTCTACAGTCCTAGCTACTGTAATATTTTAATTGTTAGACCTGGTTATAACCGCTAAGATAACCTGAATCCATCTATTTCTGTATGAAATGAGTTGAAATTAAATTAAGGTGAATCATATTTAATTATGGTGTTTTGTAGAGATTGATACTAGGCTTAGTTGTATGTATTAGTCACAGATTGATATTAGTAGAGTATCACTGGAAACCATGGAGCCATGGGACTCTTCAGTAGTGCACATTCTCATACCTTGTTTGATTATAGGTTAATGCTATTTAATAATATTTGCATGTATACACACTTATTGTTAGTTACTCATTTACCTGTGTCAGTGGGATTTAAGTCCACAACTTGCTAGTCTCATGTCTGATTTACTTGAACTTCACTTCTTACAGTTTCTCACTGGATTTCTAATAATCACCTCATGAAAACCAACCAGTAATGTCAAACTGCAATATTTAGTAATCACCTCAACCTCCTACTCAAAATCTAATATTCTGTTACTGAGTACTGACGTCATGAACTCCAAATAACTTCCTGTTAATCGAATAAATTAAGATTAACAAATAAGTATGTATGTTTTAGATTAAAAGTATGAAATGAAACCTAAGTCAAATAGTTCATAAGCTTATTATTTATGAATGTACGTTTCACTTTCAGTCGTTTTGCACTTTTCTATTCACAATGTCAAATATAAAACAAACAATGGGGTCATTATAACATTTCTGTTCCAACGATATTTGGTACATTACCTATTTACAAGGGTTCATGTCTAAAAACATGAATTGTTACAAATGACGGAAAGTTTCATAATAAAGCAAATTTACCATTTTAAAAAGATCATTTTGATTTTTCAAAGCTAACCTTAGTGTACAACCTCCTATAGAATTTTGATCATGGAATTTCTTCTTCTGTTTGAAAAGCAGTTAAATATATCAATTATTGTTGATTAGATTTCATTAGATAGCATTTTTATACTGTTTAGGAATGCATCCAAAATACGACCCGAATTCCTAAACATTGACAAAATTGGTCTTTATGAATTCATTTCAGTGATAGTAACTGAATAAAAGAAGATAGTGGTTTCTTATTTAGAATTGTTATATTCATTCATTTTAGTAACTATAGTATCCGAAATAAAGTTATTAATAAAGGTGATATAAGAATGGTCACATAAGAAAAATGAGTTGGAATAGAAAAGAAATCATAGAGATAATGGTTAGTAAGATTATGACTTTCATGGTTTACGTATCAGTATTATTCTTCCAACAGTGGCTAGTTACTCAAATTACAAAAATGTGTGATTTGCTTGTAAATAATGAAAACAAAATTAATACCGACATAAATTAACATTATATCGTGACATAGTGAAAGAGAAAATCAAGAGGTATGCATGTTAGGAGGAAAAAAAAAAGAGTATCGTCTTTAATAAGTCTCTCTCCAGCCTTATTAAATGAAACAGTGTTAACAATAATGAAGCATAATTGTGTTAATTATGAGTTTTGTTTCATTAAGTGAATTTTTATGAATATGAATGGTTCGACTGAAATTTATGAAAGATAATAGGTAGAGAAAGAAAGTTGACGGTTTGTGTAGAAAACAGTCACGGAATAACTAAAATAATACAGTGATTAAATGCAATGTTTTATTTGTATTAGTTATTCATTGAATTATGATCAATATCGTATCCTTAGAGGCCATCGAATTTTACCAATCAAGCTGTGATGTGGTCACTAGACTAAGTGATCCGGGTTTGAATCCTATAGTCTCCTAGAGACTCTTGGTATTATTTTTTGACGATACTCAGGTTTGAGATCTATCACTTCCTCCCCAACCGTTTAAAATCCCAATATTCGTATACGTAATAGTATTTGTATATTCCTCATGTTTAACAAGATATTAAAATGCCACTTTAATCAGTACCTACACGGAAAATAGGTGGTGACATTTCAATTTAGTTCTTATCCTAAGTGAGCATCTGTTTATAAAGCTATTTCTCAAGTACTAGTACTACTTAATAATTCTTTAAAAATATCGCTCATTAGTTTAAATTAATGAAAACCAAGGTCAACAGTTGATAAATAAAGTAATTATCAAATGATCTAAATATATGAAAGTAATTTAGTTTCTCAGGTGCATATTTTCAACTATAGTTCACGAACTGACTAAAGTTACAAACTTGAACCGATTTCGATTCATTATTTAGTAGGTAACGTTCAAATCTGATGGTCCTGGGTTCTGTTAAGTATATGTTGTTGAGTGGTTGAAAACATTCATGACACAGCTTTACAACGTTTCTTGATTCTATATTATCCACTAATTGAAATCTGACAGTGAAACTAGACTTCTTCCATACAAATGATATTCGAATTTTTGACTTTTTTTATATATACAGAAGCTAATGTTGTCAGGACAACATATAAGTTGAATCAGACTAAATATTGGAAAGTTCAACAAATGATTCATTGCAGAATGTTTGTCCAACCAAATAATCTCCATTAACTTCATTAAATCTGCTATCTTTGGTTATTTTAAATGATTTTGGGAAACTCTTATGTAGCTCTGAGATGTTCTTACTATTAATTGGAAAGGTCGAAGTATAATCAACTAGAAATATGGTGATGAATTAAACTTCAGACCATAAAGTCGTGTATTCTTCTCATCAAAAATGTTAATATGAATTGTAGTTAATAGATTATCATACATATACAACAGTTTACTGCATTAATTTGTAATTTAATGTTGTTAGTAACGATAAATGCATACGAATTTTATTTTCAAAATTAGCATAATTCCCAAAATATGAGTATATGCATGTTTAGTGTCTATATTCCCTCTACATTTTTTTATCAATGTCAATTATATTTGACTGATCCCACAAATTTAATGATATAATGGTAACCAATGTTAAACAAATTAATACCTTTTCAAGAAAGTTTGCATCACAGACTGACATTAGTTATGAATGAAGCATTAGACAACCCTTCCATAAAACTTTCTGACTCCTCAGTTGTGCCTACCGCTCCCCCACCTACTGTATGATGTATAAACATATAACCTTCTGAACTGGCTGCAAGCTATCTACCACCTAATCATAGTGCCGGAGTACAATGACCTGCATTTCAAAATTTGTGATTTACGGTAATGATAATATAGATGACTGTATGAGTTTCTGTAACCAGTTACTTAATATAAGCGACTTATTCCCGATAGGATGACAAATCTTTCGGTCATTTTAAAAATAAATTATAGGTTCATTTTAAGCATTAAACAAACAATGTAGTGGAAATAATATAACCGGCCATACGCCTAATGCCTGATTTTATTGTGGAATTCAATAGAAATATAACGTGGAGCTCAAAAATCTGTTTACAGTCTTATGAATAGTAATTAACAGGAATGTTACTTGGGTGTTTAAGGGCAGCTGCCAGGAAACTTACGATCTGGGTTTGGTGTTAGTTGACTCCTGTAGAATTATAAAGCCATGAGATGCTTATTTAAATCCCACAAAGATCGTCGGCTCTTCCTAATCAGTGCTATCTATCATGAAACTTATATCTAGGTTACCCTACCGATTACCTCCGATTGATTGACATCAACAAAGTACATACGATATCAAGTCGCTTAGGCTAGTAGTCACATTACAATTTTACCAATAAAATGCTATTAGCATCAGGCTTTAGATAAACAAAATATTGATCATTGCTCAGCGATCAACCAGTGTATTTACATATTTTAAAAAATGTTAGAAAAAAACCACTCAGTAATATATTCCTTAGATGAGTAGGTAACCATAAACGATTATGATTTAGCGTAATATCTAGGTCCTATAAATATACTCTCTCATGGTAAAGTTCATATTTGAAAATATCTTTGATGATAAGAAAAATAGTTGACATCACTCTACCTCTTCCATTTACATTTAAAAATATGTTCTTTGCCATCTTAAAACATAACAATGACTAGTCATTCTACTCAGTTCAACTAATATTTGCATTGTTTATCCTTTAAAATTCGTTATATGTCACTTATATTCTTTTAGTAACATGTGTCATTGTTATTTCTCTTACGAAAACATCAATTTATCAGTGATTACACATGCTTACAATGAACAATTGTGGTTAAAAGTAAACGAACATAAAGACGGATAAAATAATGATAGTCATGCTAAATTCCTTTCTATCTCTTTAGCTTTTATTTTATCGTAAATCTCAATATGTGATTCGACTCGATGAATTCGAAGTGCTATTTTCCGACGAGTTAGAAAAAAAAACATGAAATAAGATTGAATGGTGACAATTTCAATGTTCAATGAGCCATAATAAACTTAACTTTTGAAACTACAAAAAAACAACATAAAAACAAGGTGTGAGCATGAAGATGAAATAATTTTTTAAATAAACTTTTTTTTTCACGAATGATTTAGATGGTTCACATTTATCAAGAGAGATTTTCTAATCACTAAGGCGACATAAGCAAATAAAATTTATCGTATAACTTATTTAATTTCATTCTAGACAAACATGGCAAATGAAACATTAATGGTGATGACAACATAGTCAATAAATGAAACCAATTAGTTGAAATCATTCATTTATCACTTTTTTTGGATAAAGGTAAGTGTGAATATTTTTTTTATGGGCGTGGCAACGTGGCATTGGTGATTAAAAGTCATTTGTACAAGCATGCTCAAATTTATGTACGCGTGTGTGCATGCATACACGTTTGTTTATGGTGGATGAGAAGCTAATAACAAACTTGATAACATACTTAGATAAGCATGGCTGAGTTGATATCCATTTTGATATTATACATACAAAACTGGTATTAAAATATACCAGTTTCTTGAATGTGTGGCGATCACAGTGGTTTGAAATTATTCGAAAATCAGGGAACCCTAGAACTTGTATTTTATTCTGTTTATAAAGTTTTTAGCATACACTGAATCCTAATCCTCTTCAAGGTTGAACTCAGGTACTTTGGATCACATTGTCAACATGTTAGGACTTAACGAAATGGATGTACTATAAGTTAGAGGCGCATACAACTAAAACTACTTCATAGCATCATTACTATAAATCCTAGTGGTAATAGTCACGTACAAACGTAAGTACTATCAATAATGGTAACAATAATTGGATATTATGATGAAGCTCCTAAAGAACAGACGTCTATAAATTGTCAGCCATTATAAAGTTAAGGAAAAAAATAGGATATCATAAATGCGGAAATGTGTTAAAACAGCAGTACTGAGTAACAACCTCCCTGCTGTACATAATTATACCACTAGTACTCGTATAAAAATTTGTGAAAGCAATTTAAAAAATAATGGCACAATTTTGGAGGTGTTGTACTCTCTCATCCTACACGAAATAGGCACTTATGGTATTCAAAAATGTAGTAAAAGTTTCATAGTTAAACCATGTAGTTTGATGAATTCAATACCATTACGAACATTTACATGAGCAGTAGATCATCACCATTAATAATAATTTTATTTGCAATTAAGATGCCGAAAACTGTTGAAAACCGACCAGTTTTATTTTAAATAACATCTAATGCACATTTCATTGAAGCTTTTAATCAGCAGCAACTACAGATAATAATATTACCATTTCTTTTTTATATAAAATAAATTCTACTACTATTTAGTCCAATCATATTAATTTTATTTTCAAATATGTATTTCAACCACAAAATGATTTCAGCTGAAGAATTACTGAAAATATCTATAAGACCACTTTAATAAATAATAATGGTATGCACAATATTGACTGGCTTCAATATGAATTTTTCGAGACTTTAGCGAGGACTGTGACAAACGCGGTGAAATGTATGTAAGTACAACGCAGAACTTGGGATATGTGTACCTTGGTTCAAATCGTCACACCTCAGCATCACAGCAAGATTAATACCAAATTAATGGAAGTAATTGTTACTTCAATGGTAGTAAGAAAAAGTGTAAATATATACGATACGGTACAAGAAGGATGGATTATTTCTTGAAAAAAAAGGCATAAAATAATTATACACTCGCAAATTGAGGGAAGATATAGAGTAAATGCACCAGCGCCACTGTGACTGATTATTAGTCATGTCAACCAGAATCACAGACCATTGGTTAAGGAATTCATATGGACCCCAACCAAGTAATCTGTATCTACCGACACGGCTCAGACCAGTAGTCAGTGACTTCGTGGATTGATGCTACATTTTGCCCAGGCTACCACATAGTGAAATAGAGCAGTGAGTCTTTGAATTCGAACTCAACAATCAAGTGATATCGCGTATATAGTAAGACATAAATATCTCAAGTTCATGACTGTATGTCGTTGTTTCATATTAAGAGGAAATAGTTTTCCAGTACTATATGTTTTTGACTACTTTCTAATACGTATTAGTGGTTCTCCAAAATTACTCACGAAAAACACAAAAACGCCAATACACCCATTTAAATTTGCTAACTTTGTAAATATCTGTCACTCTTGGGAAATATTGTAATGTACTTAAGCTTTGATTACCACAACACTAGTCATTCCTGTATTAAGAATATTATTTATTCAAAAAACGTTTAACAAAACATATATACATACATAACCGAAGTTTTATTAAAAGCGAGCACCTATAATTAACTATTCACTTATCATTTATGAATGATTCGAAAGTTTGTTTATGTTGGATTGAGATGGTTTGTGAAGATAGATGTTAATTTTGGTTATCTGTATTTGTAACAGGCTTGTATTGGCTAAGTAACAATAGAAACCAAGGATCCCTAGACAGTCGTTTTATTCTAATATGGGACTCCCCAGCAGTGTGTACTCTCAATTTCTTTAGGATATCGAACCCAGTGCCTTTAGGTCTCACGATAGATGCTCAACTACTATATTTACTGAGCTGGCATCCAGTGGTAGGATTCACACTTCCACTTATATGTATTGATAGAAAGGTTTATAATTCAGTGTTATTTTTCCTTAGCTATCATAGCGGCTGAAGCGTTTACATATTCGAGCACGACACCAATTATTCTTAAGCAACTATTTAGTTCAATGAACATTTTTATTTTGTACAAGCCTAATCCAACCCATATATATAAACGAATACCGCATCACCACCACCACCAAAAAAGAATTTCATAAATATTTGTTTAGTTAAAATTTTTGCTTTTATGAGATTATCGAAGCATTCATGAAGTGGATAAGGAAAATATAATCGACACAAATGCTCTGCATTCATTGAAATAAATAAATAAAGTTTATTGAAAAAAGAAAAATAACATGAATTACAGTATGTCAACCGTTCATATGATAGTGATTATACTTGTGTTTTGATTATACGCATCTTATTTAACAATTTGATGAGTGGTGATGGATGGGACAAAAGAGGAGGAGGAGAAGGCCAAAGAAGACTATCAATTTACAGGTGGTTGTTGACAAATTAAATAAACAGATCAATATCATAATGTTTTCTGTGGTCAAAATCATATCTTTAAATGATCTATCCGATACTTTTCTTTCATAATTGTGTTGTTTATTTTGCAAAAGTGGAATGAGACTCATTTTGACAGTAGCAAAAAAAATAGTTGAACCATGAATAAGAATGGATTAAAATGTTTAATTGTTACTTTAGTAGCTTTCCACCCTTAATTCCATTACACAGTTTTTGTTATGTACATTTATTTAGAAGTGATTTGTAAAGAATAAACAATTTAAAGTGTCATCACATTAATGAAAATAGGAAGATCAATCAATGAATTTATAAACGGTTGTTTATTAGAATGAAACCCATTACTTGAGTGGCCGTCAGACTTGATAGCCAGCTCACAAAATCACAACTTCTTAGCTGGGATCCAACGGTCCATGTGTTCACTCCTAGTCTATTCATGCTATAGGACGTTTGTCACTAGATGTTAATGTTGGCAAAGTTTCTCACTAACTTCTCTATAAATCATGGATTCGCGCTAAACTATGTAAAAACTATTTCTGAGGAATATACTATCATTGTATGGTCATTTGGGCGTTTGGAGATTCTGCATTTAGCTAAATAGTTCAAAAAGTGATAATAATTGTATTCTGATTATACAAACCTTTCCCACCAATGACACCACGTGACAGATAAGTTAAATCATTAATTGACAGATAATGAACATACTAGCCACTGAATTTCGGTTCAGTAGCTCTACAGTATCAAATCTCATTTCGTGACTAATACTTTCTAAATGCAACCCTGTGTACCTATGAATTTCATTCTGTAAAAAATTGATTCCTAAATTTCTTCTGGTATTTATCGGTTTCTTAGGTGATATGTTGATGATGATATTTATTTGTAAACTATGCAAAACTTCAAGAATTTATTTTAAGGTATAAAAATCAATGAAAATCATAACCACTCAAATCAGTCAATGTGGTTGTGAGACTGTAAGTCACTAATGATATTCAGTGAGGATCATATTATTTCACAACTTGAGCAAAATCAAAATTCTAGATGTGTGTTAATGTATTCTTAAATCTCTCTAAATGGACAAAGATGGAAGCAAATTAAAACTGAAACAGGAAGCATACATATCTGTACTAGTTTCCTTGTTTTTTATACCAAAAATTACATTTGATAATTGCAGGTCCGTTGATAATTATCTGAACTCAATAGCTCATGTTAATAATTCATTGGCTTTTAAAGCGGAAGTCACTGAGTTCGAGTCCCGGTGTAAATAATAATACCAGGATGGAGGTATATACAATTACCGAGTTTCAAATAAAACAAGACATGTATCTTGGATTCCTTGCTGGCAGTAATCCAAATATTATATTAATCAAATATATGAACGTTTATATCCATAAAGTGCTATTAAACCAACAGGCTTTGATCAAACGCCATAGCTGATTGTCTTGTTTAGATTAAATGTTTGGTTGCTAAGATAGTTCTTTTTTTCAAGTTTATTAATTGTCAGTAACTAATCATGATGAAAAAGAAACAATTTTTTTCTTTTACATTTAACTAACAGTTTTAAGAACATCTGCCATGTTTCTATTCTTTTTTTTATTGCTACAGTAGTAGAGCAATTAAATAACAGGTTGGTTACTTTTTAACAATTCGAAAATCATAATTGTATGGCATTTTAAATTACACGATAGTATAATTACTGATATAATCATTACAGAAAATAGGATAATTTAGTCATTAATAATGAGCAGGGAACTAAATAATGTGAAATAGTTGTAACTATGCTTTATGTATCCTCATGATAAGAGTATAAACAAATTTGATTATTAAGAAAATAATAAGACACAGTTATAAATGAAATTTAATTTAACAAAATCGTTTATATAACTAAATATTAATTTACAATAATATTATTCTTGTTGTAAATCTATAATCTTTGATGAATGCATAAATAATGTAAAACAATGCGATTATATTATTATTCATAATGAACTATAAAATGTATCAGATGATCAGTTTTTTTGTTTCTAACTCAGTAACTGTAATCAGTTTTAATCCCAAATACTGACATTAAGAGAATACAATTGATTATAAATAATATCATACATGTTGAACACGTTCAAGTTTTGTTTGGAATCATTAATTTTAACATTAATGTATTAAAGTTTGTTGAGGTAGGTGGCGAATATAAGTCTAAGTAAACACCAAGACTGGAATACAGTCACATTCATCCAGAGAGTAGCAAACAGGATAAAACATGCGTTCTGGATTCCTATACTAGCTGCAAACTAAGTATCACTGAAAAATGTTCACTAAACATTAGATATGAATTAAGTTTGTCAACATAGCAGTAACCGAAATAAGTTGGTCTCAACAGATAATCTGGTAATTCGATTAAAAATTATTATTAAAGTAATTATTATGGTGTTTCAGCTATTTCTTGTTAATTAATTTTAGAAAAATCAGAAGTTTAGATCTGAGCAACATTTTTGTCATAAAGCTAATCAATAGAAATCAAAGAGTACTTATCGGTTCTCATTTAAGACTCGTTGAAACTGCCTACCTGAAACTAACTAGGATCTCCAGGTTACCCTAAGAGTGTAGAACCAAAACTAGATAATTAATGCTTACACTTCAAATCAATTTCGGTTCTAGTTATAGTGGACAGGTACTATCCAGGAAGTCCTAAGTGACTTGGATTTTCCACTTGCAGATGCTTAGAGTAGGAAAGTATGTTTAACCCTTAGTGAAATAAATATCTCTTCAACTAATAATAAAACCGATATGAATCAGTTTCCTTACCAGACCTTTCATTTGTATACTAATTAATACAAAAATTCTCTTCTATATGACTGAATTGAATTAATCATTGACGTAACCATTCACTCATAGCTTAGAACTGTAACAGTGTGGCAATCTGTACTAACATATTCAGTCAAGTAATTTCTTATTCATCTGTCACTGCCAGAAAACAATTTGGGGAGCGTAAACATAACATCATCTTTTTTTACTGAAGTCAGTTTATGAAACAGTGAAAACCGTTAAGACTTTACAACTGTTACGTTTCACTTCCAGACATCTCAACAGTAAATAACTTTTATAAAATATATAATCAGATTCAGGACCAATATATACTACCATTAACACAATTTTTAATTATCCAGTTGTAATTTCGTAAATCAGTTTTTCATATTTATTCAGCATAAATAGCTGGTGGATTTTGTACTCGAGTTTAGGCTACTTGATTGAAATCTACTTACTAATTGTCAGAATTCTAACACTCAAAACCACTAAACAAGAGTTGGAAGATCAAAATGTGAACTTTACTCAAAGTTAGTACCAAATATGTATCCAAGCTCATGAATATTCATAATCTTAATAGGATTAAAATGACTTGACATGATACGATCAGACTTGCATTTTGATTGTACAAACTTATTCTTTGTTCGATTGTATTACTTTATTTTATATCAATTCAATTCGGTTATTCCTCTTTTCTGAAGAGGCGACTCGCACTAAGCCGCGAAACGTCAGAAATTTTAATTTCCACTCATTACATTTTGTAATATTGATCCATATTATGAATATATATCACTCCTTTTTTGTAAATAACCTATCCAATCCTCAATTTATTTGAAATGATCAATTCTAACCTTGGTAATGATATATACAAAAATCGTCATGTTTTCACCAAGAAATTGTATAACTGACCAATAGGATAATGCCACGTTATACCTTCTTGAAACTCCGTCAAATAGTGATCAAATAGGATGTTACTAACACTGTAGCAACTTTTAAAGGCTTCTTTGAAATACCTCCAAGCTTTCTGAACAGTAACAAATTTGGTTCTCAACTATCAGTGAGTTAATGTTTCTTTGCGATCGACTTCATACATCTCAGCTTTGCACTCAATATTTGGGATGGGGGGGGGGATTCATTATTTGATAGCTAATAATGGCCTCACAATTATCAATGAGTTTGACTGCCTTCCAACTAAAAATAGGTTCATTACGTAAACTACCATTACAAAACATCATAAATTTTCACAAACTACAACTTTCAACTTACAGGTATCCAATATGAATTCAGGGATTTTAAACGATATCAAGATTTCATATTTCTGTTAGTTACAATCAAATAATACAAGGAAAAAAGTCTGATAGGTAATGAGGAAACAATAGAAAACAAAATTGAGGCGGAGCAATTTTATCTGATCGTATAAATATAAATATATCTTTCAAACACATTTATGCTCCATTGATTACTGGAATGTTGTTATGAAAGTTTAAATTCACTGGATGAAAAAACAAAACCCGCATGTTTACCACATCAGAACTTTAACTCTAGTAACAGAGGAATAGGGCAGTAAATGATACAACTACTATGGATCTATATTACAAAACATATTTTACCTATACCTAACGAGAAATATTGTACTGAGATTAAACAACTGAAAGCAAGCTGTAGGTAACAAAATATTATATATGTAAATTAAATAGCTCATATCTACATAACCCATGTGTCATTAATTCTTATTCAGGTTACCTAGTGACATTTGTACCATGATCATAATTAATGTCTGTTTTCAAACAAAGCTAGTAGAATAGCATAGTTAACTTTGAATGACTATGATTATCTATTTTGTTTTAACCTTTTGTTAAAATTTAGGTTGTTTACCTATGGATCTACGCTAGGTCACTACTATCAACTCGGTTGTTGAAAAATTGATATGTTCATTATCATATTTAAAAATCTCATCCAGCAAATACTAGTGAAAGATTCGAAAACGAGATAAGTCTATGTTCATTATTTTAAAAATATTTGGTCGTTACGATGCAAAATATGTTTATAAATCGACACGTGTTAACGAATTCGACTATCACTATGGGACAGACAAACATGTCGTTGATTCTTACTTCGTGATCAATCAGTATTGATTCCTCCGTCCTATCAGAGGTTACTGATGGCCTGAATGGCTCAGTGGTAACGTTCCGAATTGTGAGGTTATATGAAGTCCTTTCGAATCCAATTGCCCACATCACTCCTCCTCGATTTCCAGGTAATCTTACCAATGAATGTTAACTATCATAAAACTGAAATCATGCAGGCGATATTAAATTATTAAGAAGAGCGGCCACGTTACATTTCCATCGGTATGATTTTATTAAGAATATAGAACTGATCAAGAATGTCATTGCTCACTACTCAGTGATCAGACTATTTAAATCAGTCGGATTACACGTAGTATTGAATTTTGAATCTACTGGTTTCTAATGACTGAATTCAACTGTTATGAGTTGGAATGATCAGACAAATCAGCAACATACAGCATTATTCATTTCACTTAATAATTATCATATGTTTCATCAACAAATGTAATCCTTGTGTTTTAAATGTAAAATAGGCTTATTTATTCAATGTCGTTTTTAGCCCATTACCTCATTCATCACCGCTTAATTAGAATCCCTTACTGAGACAGTTAAGTGGAGGATATTAAATAAAACGACCGAAAATAAAAATATCCCTTTTAATTCATATCGTGGAATTAATGTCTGAAATACATATATGCCATGTGTCATTTAAGAGTCAGATTCTGAAAATACGACGGAAGAGATTTATATGTTATTGAAGGTATTAATTATTTACCCTATTTGACTTAAACACTTTGTAAATACAGAAAATTTTTTCGTTTCTTTGTAGAAATGTTGAAAACATGAATACATTGTGTTTTATACAGACCAATTTATACAAGCTAATTACAGTATTTATCATTGAACAATTAAAAGAACCATTTTATGATACTTTTGCAGTAGATTATAATCTAGAAATTAAACAAATGTGACCATTTTACAATCAACTTACTTTGACTATGTATATTTATGGGTAAATTTGATTATGTATAACTAACGTCAATGAAGAGACGCCATCTGAATGTCTCAATGATCATATCATTAATCAATACACACAGTTACATGGGTTGAAAATTTACGTGTTGTATCAGTTATCGCGAAATTAAAAATACGTGAAGTACACCTTGTATATGACCAAGTTACGTTTGTCATATAACCAGAGCAACTTCTAACGACTTGAACCCACGCATACGAATAAGAAAAAATCCAAAAGGCAGAGAAGGATGACGTATGAGTTATAAGTGATCGTGAGTGGAGGGCTAGTGGGATAGCAACGTCTAGGCTTGCTAACTAGAGAGCAAGCTGCTACCTACGTCGTGTCATGATTTGGTGGCTGAGGCTTGACTGAGTACCTTCAACTAGTCGCGTCCGCGAAAACAAACATGGTTAGTATCGATGAAGAGAGCCTATGCAACTATTTATTTAGGGAATTATTTACTGCTACATATACTTTGATAATGAATGTTAACCAATATTAAGCCTCAGTTCTAAGCTATCTACCAATCTCCATCAGAAACATAACAAAAATTATGGTCTTTACGATAATGTGCGTTTAACACTTTAAATGTAGGCAATATGAAGCTGATTACTTATCAATTGCCAACTAGTGTAAATACTCTCGCACCAGGTTCATATTCATTGATTCTGACTTTATGTTACTGAAAGATTGTGTCAGAAAGCCAAATATCACTACTTAATCTTCTAGTTATGTAATTAATTATACAAGAAAAAAAGGAGTATTCATTTTCCTTGGCAGAATTTACTAATAAATAGAAATGATCAAATAGATCAAGTTATAAGTGCATTATTTTTATACTTGTTTGATTTTGATTGATAACAACTACTCATTAAAATTTCGCGAAATGATCATTATCATGTTTTTAGTATTGTATTATTGTAGAGACCTTTGAGTTTGTAATTCATATCACTGGTTAGTGATTAACTTCAAGACTTTTATTGAGAGATCATAATAATTAGCACTTCTCCATGTCAGTACTGAAATGAATATTATCAGTAGTAGTAATTACACTAAAGCTATGTTGTGAATTGACTAAAGTTATAAATATAAACTATTGGAAGCCAACTAAGCGGAATGAATGTTTTGACGCTCTCCAAGAGAGGTGAATACTATAAGCTTCTCCTCTATCCTAGTCATGGTTGATCGATGCTAATGAGTAGCTTACTTGGAGGATAATTCTCTAACTGAACACAGCCCACTATGCAGAACTACAAATAATTCCTCATCTAATGTATCTCGAAAGTGACCACTAGTAAAGACAAGTGATTAGTATTATTTATTAAATAGACTTTTTTTAATAAAATTTCGGACTTAAAAGAAAAATTCATTAATACACGTGATTCTTTCTGCCCTATTTGTGTTGTCACTCTCCTTATATCATGAAAATAATGATTTCAAACGAGTACAAATAAACTGAAATGAGAAAATGCATCAATTCACATGCTTCCAAATTATTTAAATATCATCTCAGAAATATATGGGTAAACTTTTCTCATATCCGCCCTGATTTTTCACTTTTAAAAGGAAAGTTACTATTAAATGGATAGCTTTTCAAAATATTGTTATAGGAAGTAAACGATTGATACATTTATATTACACGAACTGATTTAATCTTGTTAGTAAGTAGCCTTTTTTTATTGGAATATGACAGAAGCGACACTGTTTACAATTAATTACACCACTGTATAATCGAAATAATATTTAATAGTCGTAATGTAACTTATGATGAGTACAAGTTTGAATGTGTTTGCTTAAGCTGTACGATAGATAGGTATATGATTGTTTATCCTATAGTCTAACATAAATTCACTCTAGTTAGTGTATAAGGAATAGATTATATGTAATGGCAAACGTTGCTTGAAGAGTGTTTTGATAATTAAATACGACTTAGCAACTCTAACCAATGTAGAATTGTTCATGATTTGCAATAATAACTAAGTCGTATTTTCTGTAGCTATTCTTACTTACTTACTTACGCCCGTTACCCCTCACAGGGGAGCGTGGGCCGCTAACCAGTATTCTCCATTAAACTCTGTCCTGAGCAATCCTTTCCAGCTTTTTCCCATTGCTGTTCATCCTTTTAATGTCTGCTTCCGATTCTCGACGCAGTATGTTCTTTAGCCTTCCTCTCTTCCGTTTTCCAACAGGATTCCAAGTTAGTGTTTGTCTCATGATGCAGTTTGATGATTTCCGTAATGTATGTCCTATCCATTTTCAACGTAATTTCCTCTTCGGCTGAAAGTTGGTTTGTTCTTTCCCATAGTAGGCTGTTGCTAATGGTTTCCGGCCAACGGGCATTCAGTATCTTGCGTAGACAGTTGTTTATAAATACCTATACCCTCTTGAGAATGTTTGAAGTAGTTCTCCACGTTTCAGCTCCATACTGCAGAAGTGTCTTGACGTCCGAATTGAAGAGTTTGACTTTGAAGTTGGTTGACAGTTGTTTTGAATCTCATATGTTGTTCAACTGTAGAAATGCTGCTCTTGCTTGCCGATCCTTGCCCTTACATCTGCATCGGATCCTCCTTGTTCATCGATGATGCTTCCCAGGTACGTGAAGGTATCCACTCCTTCCAGAGTTTATTTATCAAGCTATATTGGGTAGGTGATCCCTGTGTTGTATTTGAGGATCTTGCTGTTTCCCTTCTGTAAGTTCAGGCCTACTGATGCTGAGGTTGTTGCTACGTTGATGTCTTCACTTGTATTTGTTAGTGTGTATGGGCTAGAAGAGCTCAATCATCTGTGAAGTCTAAATTATCGAGTCGCATCTTACTTGTCCAGTGAATTCCGTGCTTCCCATCAGATGTGGAGATTTTCATGATCCAATCAACCACAAGAAGGAAGAGAAAAGGCGAGAGTAGGCAGTCAACGAAGTCAATCAAGTTGATATACAGTGACGAGTTACATTCAATTGATTGTTCAACGATAATGTGTAGTGTTGTGATTTGGTCTGTGCACGATCGATCCTTACGGAAACCAGCCTGACGATCTCGAAGTTGGGCATCCACTGAATCTTTCATTCTGTTCAACAACACTCTGTTGAAGATGTTCCCTGATATTGACAATAGTGTGATTCCTCTGTAGTTCTCACGTTTGGTCAAATCTCCTTTCTTTGGTATTTTGATTAGGTCTCCTTCCTTGCAGTCTACCGGCACTTGTTTTTCCTCCCAGATCCTCTTGAATAAAACGTAAAGCGTCCTTGCAGATATGTCTATATCTGACTTGAGTGATTCAGCTGGTATGTTGTCAGGTCCTGCTGCTTTCTCACTTTTGATCTATCTGATGGCCATCTTGATTTCTTCCATCGTTGGTGGAGTGACATCTATAGGGAGATCTATAGGTGCTGCTTCGATGTCTGGTGGGTTCGGTGGAGCTGGTTTATTCAAGAGTTCCTCAATGTGTTCTACCGATATATTCCTTAGTTCTTGAATTTCGGCGATTGGCTTGACTTCTTTGTTCTTAACCTGTGGCTCTGGTTTACTATATTTGCCTGCCAGTTTCTTCGTTGTGTCATATAGTTGCTTCATATTTCCTTTTGTTGCAGTTTTTTCCGCTGTCGTTGCAAGGCCTTCGATGTACTTCCATTTGTCGGCTCGAATGCTCTTCTTTACTTGTTTATTTGTTTCTGTGTATTATCTTTGTGCCTTGCTTTTCTTTGCTCTAGTTCGGCTGTTGTTGATTTCTGCCTTCTTGTTCCTCCTTTGTTGAACTTTGCTCAGGGTCTCTGTGGAAATTCATTCCTTATAATAATGTTTCTTGCGGCCCACAGCCTCATGACACGTTGAAGTTAGTGCCTCTTTGTTTCCTTTCCAATTGTCCTCCATAGTGGTTTTTTCTTCTTTCAGCAGATCCTGTAAGGCTTGAAACCTGTTGTTGAGAGTTATTTTAAATTCCTTGAGTTTGTCAGTATCTCGAAGAAAAGCTGTATTGAACCGTTTTAATGCTGTCACACCAGTTATTCATTGCTTCTTTAGCTTCAGTTTCATTTTGGCAACTACCAAATGGTCATCTGAAGCTATGTCAGCTCCTCTCCTGGTTCTCGCATCTTCCATTCATCTTCTGAATCTTTTATTGATCCATGTACGATCGATTTGATTATCTGTAGTATGATCCGATGAGACCCATGTAGCCTTGTGCATACGTTTGTGGGGAAATATTGTACCAGCTATAACCATTTTTTTGAAAGCGCATAAATTTGTAAATCTTTCACCATTCTCATTTCTTTCTCCCAGTCCCTGTTGTCCCATGATGTCTTCGTATCCGGTGTTGTCCATTCCGACTTTGACGTTTAGGTCCCCTATTAGGATTGTCAGATCCTTTCCTGGACACTTCGCTATAATTGACTGCAGCCTATCATAAAACTGATCTTTGTCCTCGTCGTTGGTGGGTGCATAACATTCGATAATATTCATTGTAATCCCCTTCTTCATTGTTGTTAAAGATGCTTTGATGATCCTGGGTCCATGTGGTTCCCATCCTACAAGTGGACAGCATCAGAGCGACTCCTTGGGTGTGTGGGGCATTTTCCTCTTCGTGCTCAGAATATAGTAGCATCTCTGGCGTAGATAATGTTTTCTGTCCAGTTTGAGTCCAGTGGGTTTCACTGATTCCAAGCACTGTCAGGTTGTATCTCTTCATTTCTGCTGCTATTTGGTTGGTCTTCCCGATCTCTCACATTGTCCGAACGTTCCATGTACCTATAAAAATTTTGCTGTGGTCGTCAAAAGGGGGGGCATCGGCCTCATGACTTTATAAGAATCTCGGCTTTCATCATGAAGCTTCATATAAATTCCTTCCACTTCCAGGGCAGAGTTTAAATGGTTAAGTTTGTTTAATCTGGCTATCGTCTTTTTAGCAAGCTTGTGATTTACGGGATAGGGATGCTAGCCCTATACCCAACCCTCCTCCTTTACCCGGGCTTCACACCGGCAGTAACCCAAGAAGAGCTATAGTCTATTCTACGCACCATTAAATATAATCTAATCTTAAGACAAATAATTTAACTTTAAAAGTCCATCGAGTAAACAAATACATTTAAGTAATTCGCAGGGATGGATTTAATAGCCACAATTTTCGATGTCCATTCATTTTCTTATTTATTATTAATCAGTGACTAACAGCTAAATACTTAGAGATTTTCGACATCGACTTATACTGCCAAAAAAGCTGTTTTAAAACCACAAAGTATTTAACAATTATTATAAATTTCATAAATGAACATACAGTTTCATACATGATCAAATCATGAACTACTTATTTACAAAAATGTTTGATTCATATCCATTTATTATTATTTATTTGTAAAACTTTTGATTCTAATCTTGGTAAACAAACATCTTTTTTTCATTAATTTAAAATGAGTGCTGCTAATGTATAACACGATATCATTTTCATATCAATTAAGATGTTATCACTTCAAATGATCATTTCTAAAGATAGTTTCAAATCTATTTGGATATATATCTATATCAACAAATTCATCAATAATCTTGAATATTTCATCATTAAGCTTTATTACATCATAACATAATGTTTGCTACTAATTTTTTCGAAGTAATCAATAATCAATGTATTTATTGTTTTTAATATGTCTAGACAAATCATACATCAATAAATAACTTCTTTACCAAAATCCATTAACATTGTTTCTAATCAATCATTCATATTTCTATTAATGTCCTGTTATCATTTACACAACTTACTAACTCATTAAAGTAGTATTACAAATTAAACAATAAATATAATTTGAATGCATTAATCAGAAAAAACAAAAAAATATTTAAATTAAATGAAATTTACGCATATCCTTTCATTTTAAAATATAAAAAAAACAAACAACATAATCCATTAGTTCAAATGTATACAAGTTACTTGTCAGATAAACATCATTGATTCTAAATTATTAAATGATCAAAGTACAACTGTGAATATCACCTAGTTATCATTATCATTTATTTGTAAGCTGATGATATTTAATTACAAGTGAAAATTGTTTGTTTATTTTGTTTTTTTCTAATATGAGACAAGTTTAATTTTATCAACAACGAAAAAACGAAAAAAGTATTTTATATGAAAATAAAAAGTTGATTAATGGAATATATTGGACAATATAGAAATCATTACATTGTTTTCGGTCGTTTATTCAGACAGTGATCAATACAGTTAGATGGGTTTTTTTTTTTTTATAGATTGACCTCTGTTGAAATTATTGTGTTGTTTTTATGATAAACAATTTCATGACTCTTATTCACTTATTGTTCTTTAATCAAATAATGAATGTTAATGTTGCTTAAATATTGTAAATATATTATACTAATACTATAATTATTCAAGTGATTTAGTTACAATTAGGGGATTGTTGTGGAGATACTTAATTTGTCAATCTTGATATCACGAATTGATCTGAATCAGACAACCACTGATCACCTGGAAGCATTGGACAACCGTTTCGCCCTAGTATGGAACTCTTAAACAGTGCTCATCCACGACCCCATCGGGGATCGAACCCAGGACCCTCTGGCTCCGCGACGAACGTTTTACTATTGTACCAGTTAGTCGGCTCCTAACGGTTTAGTTCCTACTTCGTTAATCTAAGGTTAATTATTCAAACTATACTTCAAGGATAAATCATTAACATTAGCTAGTTGAAAATATTCAACGGGAAACCATGTACGACTCAAGTTTCGTGTTAGTTAGAATTCGTTAACAATGTGTATCATCAATCTTCAGAGAAATGTTTCTTAAGGGTTTTAAGTTCATGTCATTCGGTTTTACAGCCTGAGATTTCACCACTGAACTACTCTAGATGTGACCCACCTCTAACAGAAATGACAAACGATTATAAACAACATATGTTCACAAAATATTTGTCAATATTCATTCAATTTTTGTCTGTTATAAAAATACTATAAATTTTTCTACTCAACTTTAATGAATGAATTTTAGTATCCAATACATTTACATTTTACATTTGCAAAATAAAAATAGTAGCCATATTTTAAACAAAGTTAATCCACAAGTTTTAAATGCATTTACATAATTCTATTCACAGAATACAGGGTGTCCACTTGAGAACAAACATCACAGTATACTCATTTTATCTAGTCCAGTAGGGATGATTATAGTGACTACCTTGGTGTTAAAATGTCTTTCATGTTCCAAAAAATAACTTACTATAACATTAAAAACAATATCAGCTGATTACTTGAACACTACATATGGACTGGACCATTTTCCCCCAAATAAGGACTCAGTACAAAGAATTTATGAATGGAATAAATTACTGTTGGAAAACGATAACTACTTTGAAAGTTGATCAATTTTACTGCCTAAATTCGAGTAATTTCATCACAGAAACTGGATTTTACCTATTTAGGATCAAGCTTATCAGTTGAGTAACTTCAGAACCATAAGCTACCTAATTATAAATAGCAGTTACATAAATCAGTTAGTTATAAATAAAATGTATATTTTGATGACTGATTGGAAAATGGTCATCCGAATCGCTGTTAATAGTTTTAATCCAGAATAAACAAATTAATGCTCGTAGTGTTAAAATGAGTGAAGATAATTTGTTTTCTTTTGTTTTTAGCTTCGAAATAATGTAATTATAATTAGAGAATAATTGCAACAGCACAGTAAAACAATCAGCTCAAATGAAGACTACCTATTACTAAGTGGATATAAATACAAAGATATTAATGTGAGGGAAGAGATTTTCCAGTGATTAGTTACTGTACTGAATGAGATTTAGTTAAACAGTGTAGCAACGAACAATTTAGATCCCTATAATTTCAAGTGTTAAATAATTTAGATTAAATAGTAAATTGGTTAATTTCTAAGTAGATTGTTGAGAAAATATAAATTAGTATACGCCTAGAAATAAACTGAGCGTTATTTAATTTGTGAACACAAATTGATTACTATTCATCAAACAAATGACTAAAGAATGTGAATTGTACGGTGAAGACAACTATATAAGATCTAATATTCAAAAAATATGAAAACCAAACAATATGTATTTGTGAATATATAGTCACATATATACTTGGCATGAAGACATATTTATTGTGGGAATACTGAATGTACAAGAACTAGACAGTCATTGAAGTACACTAAGTTTGAGTTGGCGACCCTAAATGTAATTGGTACATTTTTATGTACAATGGTATACTTGTTGTAAAAAGAATCACAAAAGATATTTGGGTATGATTAAACTCCTATGCTTTTCATAAAACTCGTCTTATTAACATTAATGAATTTACAATTACGAGTTTTCACAGTGTTAACTAGTTGCAAGTAATCGACAGAAACATCTCAACCTTAGTTTAGTTCTCACCGACATTTGTCAACAGGATATATCTGCAGTCTAGAGGGAACTGATGTTTGCAAATAACATCGAACCCGTTCCGCCCAATTTGTTACTAAGACGAATGTGCAGGAAACTATTCGACAAACATGATCGATCGAGGACTAAATGTGATATAGATGACTATTCAGTGGCACTTCATTGTGGCATTAACAATGAAGTAAACTAATGGAAGTAGATCGCTTTAGTGAGCCTTCTTCTTAATTTCTATTTATTCCTACTTGTCATTAGTGTAGATTTTCTACATCCACTGGATGACATATTTCAATATCCATTCAATTTATATTTAACACTGTTATTTATCAGTATGATACATAAACACTTTACTTTAGATTTAATATGACCGAATCCACGTATTCTTATCTGTGTTGATTCGTCCAGTAACTTGACAATTAAAAATGATGAAAATATGATACTCGTTCATTGATTAATTTTACTCTTCTGGTTCTTCTGATATGCGTCGTTTTCATTATATGAACTACATGGAACTTGAGTTTATAATACAGATTTTAAACAGGGTTAAGTATCAGGTGGAAACTAACTGGAGCTGAAAGTACTCTTTAATGTTGTGTGGCGCTATTTTGAGACTCTCAATAATTACCTAGCATCTCCACGTGTTAGTAAGAAGCATGTTATATTCAAGCCGCTGAGTCAAAATATATAGGTTTACAATTGCAGAATCCAGTTATTTCATATCATCACCAAAATAAATCTTAGAAGAAAAAAGAAGGCGTCATATTATAAGGAAAGTTTCTTATTTCTAAGTACATTATGCAAAAGGAAACCAGTACTGAAACTAAGTGGCTAGTTACAGCTTCATTTTTCATTCACATCGAATTTTCTAAACTCTTTAATGCGGATTAATAAATTTTCAGGTAACTGTCCATTTACATGATAATCTTTTAAATGTTTCATCTTACAGATCTCAAGTTGTCGAATTTCTTTAAATGTTTTTTAGAAAAAAAACACAATCTTTAGTTGCTGTGTTCTTAAAATAAAAATAGTTGATGACCTCTGTTCTGACCCATATGCGCACGTGGATTGTGTTCGGATAAAATCCATTACAAATATTATTTAAATTTCATGCAGCTAGAAAGTATTTAAAATATCCATGTAATTAATTACCGCAAGTTTAGTAACCTGGAGAGAACTTCGAGCTCCACATGGAAAACATTTGCGGTTTACAATCGAATAATGTAAAAGTACGTTAGTAAATCAAACTTTATCTAATAATGTTCTTTAGACATATATATGAGCAACAATGACTACTACGACATCGAACAGCTAGTAATAATGAAAAGCAATATTTCTACAAATTAACATGATTTTGCAATTCTCTAACAGTCAGTTACGCTCGCCTACTTAAACAACAACAACAACTGGTTTAACTGGATCACTTTTTTCGTTAGACTCAATCGTATTAAGACAGTTTCTTAGAAGGAGGTGAGAAAGTAGCATCGATTTTGAGTTGTGAAGGTGAAATCATTCTTTCAACTGTGGCGAAGTTCTGTAGTAAGGTTATTCACGAAAATGAATAGTAAAAAATACAGTTTTTTTCAAATAATACTTCCTCCATTCTCTAAGGATTTCAGGGGCTTTGAGAAGCTTTAAGAGCACGTAACGAAAACTACTCACAAAGAAATCACATATATTCGGTCTCATGCATTTGTCCCTGGGGCTATGAGGCTACATTTATAAACCTATTAAAATTTTGATACTGATTCTGTTTAATTTCAACTTTGTCAAGAATAAATATCTTTTTGCACTGTGAACAGAAGGTAAATATAAAGTGGCATATCCATAATTGTAATAATATACTAACCTAGGGGTTGTATTTAAGAAATTGTCCGAAAAATATCATTCATATATTTCAATGGTTAAGCCCTATCTGTCTTCAGATATGTAACATAACAATTGATTTAAACAGTGATAATTAACTTGAATTAAGATTTGGGGACCCTCAACAATGATATTAGAACAGCATAGCCACATGCAATAAGACCATTTTCCACTATCATACAACTTACTTTTTTCAAAAAGAAATATTCAAGTAATAAACATCTAACATTTAACGGATGTTTAAAGACCCAAGTAAATTAAAATGACAAATATTCACACCAATATTGTTAACAACACTTATGAAATTAGGTGTAATAGTATACTATTTATTGGACAGAGAAGTTATAACCTTATAGTTAGACAAAACATATTCACTGGGACATGGAATACCTAAATCAATGCAACGTTGAAATATTAACGTAGCTTTCAGTTAATCAGAAAATAGCTCAAACCGTTTTCACTTGTTCAAATGACAGAAATTATACATACAATATAAATAAATGTCATATTTTTACTTGATTGAATATGTCACAGATTGTTGTTGGCTGGATACCACTGAAAACGAGGGAATACTCGACAGCTGATTCGTTCTCCTCAGCAGTGCTCACCCCAGATTCCACATCAGGGGCTTCAGGTTGACGGCGGGTGCTTGACCCTCTGCACCACTAAATTGGCATCCAATGGCAGAATTCTCACTTCCATCAATTTGTGATGTAGCGCGACAATCATCCATGTTTGTCCGTAATAATTGTCTCATTCCCGATAAGTTCGAACTATACCAGTCACAACTTTTCACTAGAGCTTCAGGAACATTCTGAAGTTAGTCATTAGGGAGTTGATTACTGTAAATGGTTTGGGATGGTTTGTGGAAATTGGTATAAAGTTTTAGTTGATTGAATTCATCACAGATTAATGTTGGATGATCGTCACGTTATATCACAAGTTGATGGGAGTAGGAATTCTACCATTGGATGCACACTCAGTAATGCAGAAGGTTAGGCGTTTACCAGCCTGTAGCTCCTGAGGTGGAATCTAGGGTACGCACTACTTAGGAGTTCTACACTAGAACGAAACAGCCATCCAGTACTTCCTGGTTTTCAATGGTACCCTTCTGATATCAACCTGTGACAGATTCAATCAACTAAAACTTAGTACCGATCTCCACTAGCCACCTCAATTTAGTTGAAATAATAATTGTTCGTAGTCTATCGATTTGTAGAATACTTATTATTTCCTTTGTTACTGATCATTTTCATACAATAATATATTTGCATCCAACTAATTACCAACCCATTACATTTCTCCTTAAGTAATAATAATAGCAGCTTCATTTAATAGTACAAATTGTGTTGGAACAAGGAATTATCAAGACCAGTAGAGTAATGTTGAAACGATTATATGTTTAATATACATTCAAACTACAATCAATAGACAGTATATGTCACATATTTTCAACCACGGAGTTTGATACCAGTTCAGGTATAACAATTATTTCCTTTAACATTAATTCTAATATATTCTTCATTAATTTTTTTGAATAAATATACAAGGAGAAAAAACTTTCAACAGCTGGAGAGTTTCCGTTTTGTTTTTCTAGTATTAGACCTCTGTGTAATTGACAAACCTTTTATAACATTATGTAGGTACACACAGCTAAAATTAACAAGTGGTCAGTCCAAGAAAATCTAAAATTTAATGGTTCTTTGCAATATTTGCAGTGACCTAAACGTGTACACAAGCCGACTAAGGTCAAATAAACATTATAATCGTGTTTCCAAAGGCTTCTTTTGAGGTTAATTTGCATTATACTTAGCAATTATTAAAATTACATAATAAAATCTTTACATTAAATCATTGCTACACAACTAATCTATGATATATTAATAATGAAAACCTTATACTATATTAGTGTTCGATTCAAAGATTTCAACTAATCTGTTATCTTACTATTTGGTTAATAACGTAAAATGTAATTGTTGACATTTTTCTTTTACTTAAAAATGTTTATCTAAATGACTACTTTTTGAGTATATGCTTTTCAGTAATATTGTGTAAACAGTTAAGTATGTAGAAATTGCTTCATTGCACTCCATAACCAAAGTATTGACACTATGAATAATTACGTAGTAACCACAGCAACTATCACTTAATATAATATACAGTTTAGACATCCTTATAAAATATTTTTAAACAGTTAATCTGTACTCATTCATTGTTTTTAACTTAAATTTGCAAATATATACTGAAAAAAATGGGTATATCTTTTGTAGGTTAAACTGTAATCATGTTGAATATGTATACAACTAAGTTCATCTTGTCTCTTCATCTACAACAATCTTGTTACTGTCAGTACGCGAAAAACATATTTTGAAGCTTATTTTTGACATAGATTGAAACGAAGTAGAAACTATTGAAAATTAAGGTGCATTAAACAATTGTTCTATCCTAGTTTGGGACTGCTAACGAAACTTAGTGACAATTTTACTCACGCCGTTTAGAAGTCTAACAGCCGAATTAGTGGATTCTGCTCTTAGTATTAAAACCAACTAGCCCGTTGTGAACTATTCTGTGATAATGACATTCAATGAAAATCATGTCAAATTTCATTTTTTGATTTGTTAATAACCCAAATAAAAGAGATAATATAATGATTTAATTAAACTGAACAGTGATATATGGAGCAATGTAGGGCAGATCATATACTGTTTTGAAACCATTTGATAAGTGATAAGTGGGTAAATGAGCTATTAGAAAGCAGAGTATATATTTCACCAAGGTCACTACCCACACTCAGGTTTGAATTGGTTCGATTACAGAAGTGTACAAATAAATCGACGTTTGGCAGAAATGTTTCCCTCACAGTCTAGTTGTTCTTCACCAATAGTTAGTTGAAAGTATGAATATTAATCAGGACTAATTAAAATTATATCGAAGCAGAGAGATATAACTCTTCTATCCTATTTAGTTTTCAATGGTTCTTCAGTTGTTAACATGATGAGAATTATGTTTACCTTACGTTTCTACCAGCTGCCTACATAAAGAGCGAATCAGTACTCTAATATGAAAATTAATAAAAGTAGTGGTATATTATTCACGTTCTATTTTATTTGGATCCCTTAGATATATATATGAGAAAAATTCCTTAAAAGTGAAAGTTTGTACAAATTTTTCACATAAAATGATCCCGTTTTAATGTTGTGTGGTCTATTGTTTCAAAATATCTTATGTTTACAAGAGATTCATAACATTTTGAATGAATTTTAACATATTACTCTCTTTGTACAAATAAGTTTTTTATTAGTGAACAAAAAAGGAATATTTGGCGCTAGGAAAATCCTTTCTCTGAATACGATTTTACCAACTGAAATCTAATCTAAATATGGTCTCCACATGGGCTTGGATGCAGTTTTTATAGGTGTCGCTATTATTTCCGGAGTAGTTGTAACAGTAAGATCTAGCATAATTTGTTTATGATCCTGATTACAATTATCTTTAAATGTGAAATTACTGCCAGTTGATTCAGTTGTGATAACGCCAGAAACTTTTCTTGTTGGCACACTAAACGCTGATAAATGTTCCTTCGACGTTAATTGTGATGATTGTACATTTTTTGCATTTGAATATGACACCATCGAGGACGACTCAGTGGAATCAATAGAAAGATCAACAATATGTTTCATTTTGTGGTGATCCTTATAAACGCCGATCTTTTTCCCATTAGGTGTTATTTCCATTGAGCGATTACTATAACTACTACTAAGGAAACCACTATCAGAATTATTTAGGGTTAAACTAGATTTATTAAAATTCTGTAAAGGTGTTGATCGCCATGGTGAAATTCTTTCATTGTTTCGTGAATTAATCATACTATCTGGATATAAACTGTTCAAGTGATCTGATAGTTTTAAAGAATCAGGAGTTGTAATCGCCGAAGATGTGATACGCTGATTAGTAGTAGTATAATTCTTACATGATAAGGGATTTTTAATGATTAATTTTGGTATTTTATTTTCTTTATTGGTTTCATCCGCGATTTGGCTCAAACTATTGCATATTGTTGGTGTACTGAACAAGGAGACAGTATTGTTAGAGTGTCGTTGATTGTCCTGACATTGACTGGACTGGTGAATATCATATATATACTTATCCTGAGAATGGCTTCCATGATCCCATTCTGTTGTTTTATTTATAATTTCATTGAAGTCGTTTGTTGTTGTAAATGATGTTGATGCATGTGACACTGAGGTAGAGAAGGAATCAGTCAAATTATGACGCAATTTCCTTAAACGTGTTTGTAATTCTGTAAAAAAGAAACCAGATGTGAACATGAAAAATTAAATTGCTCATATTCTAAGTAACAATGTAAAATTACAGTTTCAGGAAAAATAATCTTGTAACCTTGTTAATAGGAATAGGGTATCATAAATAAAGATATAATAAAAATTTCTTTAAATATGAGCGCTGTCAGCAGTTGAATATTAAGTGTATAATAAGACAATGTTCATATTTTATCTACTCTCTACAGAATAGAACATTATTTATTGAAAAATAACAATTTTATTAAGTGTAAAAGAGAAGTAAATTTCATTATTATATCAAAATATTTGACCCTTGATATCAAATATTTAGAAGTAGTTTTTAGGAAAACCTATTTGATCTAGATACCTTTCTAGTAGATGTTCGTCAGTAAGGAGTAACTGGAATCTTTTATTTTTCACTGATGATCTCGATAAAGTTTAAACCCCTATGATACGGTTTAAGATGCTGCTATTCGAATCAATGGAATTCGATTAACATTATGAACGAGATAAGCATAACACAAGTCACTACTCAGTGACTAATAAATGCTAATATTGCTTTCTTCAACAACTTTTAGTTGATAAAATTTTTCACTTTGACAGAGCAATACAGTGGAACAATTATTTCATAAAAAATTTTTCAATAAAATAAATCTAAATTGTACGTGAAAATAATAGAAATTGTTACTTACCAGGTTCATCTTTAGCAATACTAGCTATTCCTTTAAATACATTGTGACATAAGTTTAATATATCAGCCTTTTCAACTTTATGGCATTCATTTGGCTATAAAATAAAAAGAACACAAAATAATACAAAACAAGACGGTCTGAATAAATTATCATTTATTATCAATTTATAAACCAAATAATTCATTTACACTTTATAATATTGTTCCAATGAAATCAATTAATACTGTTTCCTTCTGTAGAATTTTTCTCTCTCTGCAGATGAAATTAGTTAAGGTTTCTAATGAAATGAGCATTGTAAGTAGTATTCGTGACAGCAGAATTTCAGTTAAGATATTCCCAAAAACCAAGGCCTACTGGGACTTGTACCCATATGATAATTTTTATCAGTATGTACCCGCAACCCTTTATGCGATAGAATTTAAAATATTAGGGCCCTGTGACAAGCCCATTACTTTTAAAACCGGTTAGCTGGTATCTACTGTTACACGTTTTCAACTCCAATCAATTCATAATATACTGCAGTGATTGAACGACATTTGTAATTACTAATTTATTCCTATTATGTCAAAACTCCACAGGTTTCGGGTTGTTCAAGTGATACTTCAACTGTAATCAGTCATAGATGAATATCTTCTAAATGAAAAGCAATTTCACAGAATCTTCAATCAATAAAACAAGCGACATTATAAAATAATTATTCTGCTCTAAATACAAGTTTCATTTGCATGTATTCGAACATGTGACCAACGTTCACAAAGTAAACATGTTATAGCGTCAAAATGCTGAATATTTTGACTAGTTACATCATTCACAAGAATCTCAATGCTATGAAAATTATACATGAAAGATACAGTATATTTTATTCAGAAGTGTTCATAAGAAAATATGTCATTCCATGAAGTCTATTCAAAGTACTTCTATCATCAAGGAAATTATAATTTTAATGAAACAAATATCACTTATTGCGATTAACTAGAACTGAAAGTTTATTATAATCAAATTGAATAATTCAGCCTTGTGATATGAAAACGTCACCACAAAATGTCATTGATTGTGATAGTAAAAAATGAGGAAAAGTTGAAGTCATATATCTTTTTTAAAAATTTTTTTAGAAACAAAATCATCGTAGTGATTAGATGTGTAATCAAAGTAAGGAAAGAAATCACCCAGAAGGATAAACGTGATGGAAATATCTATGACTGTAATGTATTTATAACTCAGTAGTCAGGGTGCTCTATTTTTGACTACTTTGATTCAGGTTGTAAGCACACCAACTCTAATTTGGAAAACTAGATAGTATCACTGGCTCTCCCATTTTCCTGAGGCCAAGTACATGAATTCACATTCAGTAAAATAGTTAATAACACTGATGATTTTCATCACAGGCTGATGTCACTGATGTCACTAAAAAATGGCATTCTTTTGTCTAAGTTTCGTAACTTTCTTTGAAAATTTGAAGGGGCTCAATGCAAATCCACCTAACTTAACAAAATATTCTAATCACAAATTCTGAAGGTTTATAATAAGTCATCAACTAGTATTTCATTACACATTGGTGACAACCAATCAGCATGTATCCTGTAGAATTGCTACATTATTTTTGTTACTTAATTAGTTTGAACCATTAAATTAATTTACGGTTTATTATGATTATGATCTCAAAACGGGAAAGTCACTACCTTTGTCTAAAATGCAGTGAATCATAGGTATTAATTAAAAACATTTCCTCAACTCCTTAATCATTGCAATAAATTTATTTCCTATCTCTGCAACCTACTAATAATTTTTCGCTTGACTGTGCCAAAAATTTAGTACAACAAAGAGAGTGCTATAACTTTAGCACATAACGCACAATGTTGAATTACGTAGACCAGTGACCACGCTTTAATTTGAGAGCTAAAATTCAGTCAGCACTAAGAAACATAACCATATTCACTACTCAGAATGAAAATGTAACAGATGTATGCTAAACTAAACACAACAGTTATGATAGTACTTACGTCGATTCCAATAAGATTCATAGCTAAATTATGTAAAGCGTTCATTTTGTCTGAGATACATGCACGTCTTTTACGTTCCATATTTTGCTTTTTCAACTATAAATATAAAAAAGTAAGTGAACAATTATTTTTCTAAAAGAAACATAATAGGTTTCTGTAAATGGCTAAATAATCTATATGTAAATATTGTAATGTCAGAGATTTCTTAGTTTCTACTAACTGATCAGTGGTCGTTGTTTTAATATGATTGTAAGTTTCTCCTACAAGATTACTCGTCCATCCTGTTAGATAAATATTACCTCGAAATTTATCACTTCATTTCAATCTGTTGTGCAAATTCAGCCGTGACTTAATGCATTAGTCAGTTAATGATTATCTAAGCTCTGCTTATTTAGATATGTTCCTTGCATATATTATCAGCAATATTTATTTTCTTATTCCCTTATTTTACTTATTATTTTTGTCTGATGAAAAAATTAGCTTCTGTTTTATGATAACTAGGAAATATAACTCTAAGTTAAGATGGTTAGTAGAGATTGGTATTTTAAGTTGATTGAATTCGTCACAGACTGATGTTGGCAGTGACAAAAGAGATGTTCAGTGCTCCCTAGTCTTCAATAGTACCCTGCCAACACCAATAAACTAAACATAACTTTTTAGATCAAACACCAACAATCAACACCTATCAAATCGAAATCATGTTTTTTTTCATTCAATTGTTGTGTATCATGTAGCCAAATATAAAAGTTGCTGCAGACAGGTAAGTTAAATAAAATCCAAAAATAAGCGTTCTTTGTCATCAGACAAAAAACACTTGTTCACCCATTTAATTTTAAAAGCAAATTTTTTTACAATGATAATATTTATACTCGTACATAAACTCACTCTACGTGTCTGCTCTCTAATTTCAGGTGGAACGTTCGATCGCCTTCCTCTTCGAGAAGTAATAGTTTGTGGAATTGTAATAGATCCTGTTGTTTGTGTTACAGACATGCCACAATTTGGAGTATGGTAAATAGATGGTACGCGTGCATAGTTTCCACGAATTTCAGTATGAGGAAGCATAGTCAACATGACAATAAGGTAACGTTCTCAATATATTACTTTATATAGATTTTTTATTTCAATCCATCTACGCGTGCTAATTGGCAAGCCAATCATATGTTAGTAATGTCATTAAGGAAACAGATTGTTTTCTAAACCAACGCATGTAATTAAAACCACCAATGAAAAAAATGAACCAGCCGCTAGACTACACACGTGATATAGTGCGCTTAATTATGATTGGTTTACTCCTGGCCAATTATTTTCCTGTAAAGTAGGGGTGATTTTCATATAGTCCCCCTTTCCATAGAATTGAAGTTTCAACGTAATTAATTACTATTCCTATGAGGGAGTGAACGAATGATGGTTTTTACAACTATATATTATCAGAATTAATACTTTAGAAAGAGAAGAGAGGAAACATACGACCATTTAAATTGCATCACACAAATTTCAGGCAGTTTTAAAACTGAATTAGGTGGAGGTATATATGAATTATTTGACGTACCCAACTGTCAAACAACTTGTTTTCTATAAATAAGAGAAAAACAGGGAACTAACTAGATTAAATGGAGTACTTCTGTTTCTTCAACTGTATTGATGGTATAAACTGTTAGAAAATAACGCAGAATAGATGGCAACACGTATCACGAAAATATTGCAACGGTATTCAAGTTTATACTCTAATGCAATAATAATCAGTTTTTTATCGACTAATCTAAATGAGATCAAATCAAACAGAGATTGTTATTAATTCAAAGTACATGTATATGTTTCTTTAATCCACTGATCAATAAATTATTTACCTGATACAAAATGGACCCGATTTTCATTAATTCACAAAATCCAAAAGCTATAGATTCATTATCTGCCTAACAACTACAGTAAACATATATTCTAAAATAATGTATTAAAAATTGGCAGAAGTTTAGAATGCGAATAGTTATATCACAGTTCGACTACCCTTGAGCATAATAATAGTTGGGAGACCTACAGATTCTGGGTTCACCACTCATGTCCGAATAATGTGTATAGTTTTGAAGAATTCAAAGCTATTAAAAAGTAGAAAAGTGTCTCCAAATAAAGCAATATTTTCACTACTAGTGTCTGTTTCTTAAGATTAGAATTATCTCATGTTCAACCTTCCATTTGGTAAATAATAATAATATTTATTAGTAAATGAATGTGGGTTTTATAACTGTTGTTTCCACAAACAGTTACCAGATGATGAACTAGGCGTGGCTGCTATAAAACCTAATAGAACTGGATTGTAGTAATCAGTGAGATCTGGGACAGGTGTTTCATGATATACCTAATATGTCAGTTGGATATACTTCTATCTCAGTGTTGATGTTCACATTCAGATCTGTTTTAACCAACTTTTAGTGACAATCAACTCTCATTCTAATAAGAAAATGTTTGCGACTTAGATTTTTTGTTGCAACGTGATTGTCTAAAAATTATTTTCATTTAATTAGAATAAGCTTTTATCTTCCCGTTGATTTATAATGGACTGAAACTGGTCAGTTTCTGTTGCTATATGGGCACCCTGAGTGGATTGCCTCGATGTAACTATAGTACAACAGTTTTAGTCCAAATCAACGGGAAGATACAAGTTTATTCTAGTTACATATATACCCGTTGCACAGGAGTGAGTGTCTGGATACAGTAGCTTAGTGGTGAACGCGGTGGCGTTTGACACGAAGGGAACTGAGTCCAAATCCAGTGTGAATATTAGTGTTGGAATGTAAGCACACCCAGTCGATTAGTCCCAAATAGGACGAAACGCGCGTCCTGGATTCCGCTTGCCAGTCACAATCCAATTTAAACATTATTTACATTTAGTTTAAAATTGTGTATATGCTTGTGTGTGCGACAGGAATAAAGTCAGCAATCAAATCTTGGAGAATTTCGGAAAAAAATGTTTATCTATGATAAATTTAAGGAGTAGGAGAGAGGACTTATGAATAAACTATGTAAAAATACCCCCCCCCCTCTTTATGATATGACAGAAGCATCTAGATATCAAATTATAAATAATCCTATACTATTAAATGACATTTTTCTAATTGAGGTACACCAGTCATACTAGGAATAAATAATTTACACTTTTCTTTAAAACACCTTGTGCAGGTGTAAAATCTTGGTTTTGTTATCATGCGAATATAAATGACAGAAATGCAAGCCAAGTTAACTTTATTATCTTCAGCCTATTTAATTATTAACTTTATCTTGTCTGAAGTCTAGGGTTTTCATTATTATCTCGATAATTCTTTATGAAGTTAAAGACATAGTAAGAAATAAAAGACAAGTCTACTAATTGATTTATACAGAATTAAAATCTTAGTCAACCTTAGTCACACAAACATGTCAACCTGAAAATCAAAACTGAATATTTCAAAAGTGGTGTCGATCAATTTCCCTGTTGAATTAATAATGAAGAATATATCCATGTAAAATCAAGCAGGTGATATTTGGGTTAGGTGCGGAGTGTTAGGTAAAAATGGCAGGGCGACTGACTAGTTTATTAACTCTAGCTACCTAAAATGACAAGGATATGCGTTGTCACTAGTGTATATCAATATAATCAGTACTAATTTGTATAGCAATAAGTTGTACTAGTAGTGAGACTGGCCCAAAATGATGACACATAAGCCTAGCTACTGAATTCAGATGGCCTTCAACGTGTTCCTTATGTGTGATTTCCCCCTACAGTTGATATTATTTCCTTTCCTTTCTCGCCATTTACTAAACTGAGGCCCATACTCAATAATGCGTGTATGTTTATTACTGCTGCTACAATCATATCGCAACAATTATCAAATAATCAGTTGACTTTTTAACAAAAACTATCTATCAATCCCTTTACTGATACATTTTTTCATTGTCTAACTATTTGGTTTAAATCTAGCCTTCGTTTTACTAAAATCCATAACTTTATGAACCATCTTACAAAATCACAATATGAACATAACATGTTAAGCCTAAAAATCTATATTTTATTTATTAATTGAACTGGAAAGGGAGCACTTAATCTTCTCTTCTTAAGTAGTAATTATCATAAGTTGTGAATTATTATGTCAAATAAAGACATCGTTGAATGACACATTTTAATATTCTTAATACAGAAAAAAACAATTTTATTTCACTCCATATTTTACACTGACCATTTTTGGATGACCAGCAAAATGAAAATGAGACAGATATAGTGATAATAATAATAATAATAACAATAATGTTAAACGATTTTGAGGTGTGATTAATGAACTGTTTGATTTACTTCAACAGTAATAAAAAGAGAATCGAACCATGAACGTTTTTAAAAATAACCCCAAACATTTTAAATGTTTCTCAATGACACTTTGATACATATTTGAAAAATATTTGATTGGTTTTCTGAAAACCATGTGAGGTTTATCACTAAGTGATACTGTCTGAAGTAGCATTGAAAATTAAGATGTTACTTGTTATAGGTTATAATGATCACATGCATGAACATATGCATTACCATTGAATGAATTACAACTACAATTCATATTTCTGACGAATAAAAGGCATTATTAAATCTTCACGAAGTTACACCACAACTTCTTGAATAAGTAGTAGCTTTGTGGTTATCAGTAGATAATTTAGATGTAGATATCATGAAATTCTAATGAAAATCATCGACTGCTAAAATAAACTAGGCTGAAATTAAAAGAACTTCATGCAAATGATATTAGGTTGGATATGTGAACCAACACATAAATTAAACTACGTAGTTATCACTTAAAGATTCATGTTTACCTGATAGTGTGCTATTGTAAGTATGCACGATGAGCTTAACACAATCGTCAGTGTTTCTTCTATTTTATCGATTCCACAAATGTTAGAAATGAAATCTGTCTACATACCTACCTACCATATTTCTAAACATAGATTTTCTAAGGGATTATGCTTGCCAGCTTCAATTTAAATATTCGGAGTGATTGTGTGTGTATAAAATATGATCTGATAGTTCTATATTACTACTACATAATTTTCTTATGAATCAATGACACCTATGTCTATAAAAGGTCACAATTCTCATAAAGTGGACATTTACGGACGGTAGATTGAATTGCAATTTGTAGTCCAATAGATGAACAAAAATGGACAACAATATCAAAACTGAATTTAATGACTAAATAAATATATTCATTGCTTTCTTTTTAACGAAATGAAAAAGGTAGAAGGGACATCTTATAAGGCATTTTAATTCTAGATTTTTTTCAAGCTAAGCTCTAGACTTCATAGCATGCATTCGGTAGTTTTAATTCACCGACTGACCTTAGTCAAGTAACTGATAAAAATGATGAAGCTAAGAGAGCTGTTTCATCCTAATATTAGGCATATCAGCTGTACACTTAAACTGTTCAACCAAAAATGTAACCGGTGACTTTAGGCCTTCCAGCTAATGCCCAGCCTTTACACTAGTGAGTTGGCAACTGGTAATTCACATTTCAGATAATTTGTAATATTCTACAATCACTATCCATTACCATAGATGATATTTATTTCACTGTCGACATGAGCAACACTTTATGAGTTCGTTTAAACAGATGTTTGTTATCAAGGAAAACTTGTAATACGAATGATTCCATCAATAGTTACTAGGGCGAACAATATTTAAGTCAACTTTATTGGTGGTTTTTCTAAAATCATCAAAACATTTTCATATCCGGTTTACTTACATGTCATCGTTAATCAGATAAAATATGAAAGTTAATTTCATCGCTAACTTCATTACATTTAAAATCAATGTAATTCACTTGTTTCTAGAGTAAACATAACGAAGTTCAGCAAATGTCTGTCAGCATTTACAATGATGATCTAAAGGAACTTTTATCATCATTCGAATTTACAAGTGACATTTTTTAAAAATAAAGATATCAAACTGTCATCTGTTTGGTTAATCGTTGGGAAATTAAGAAAGAAAATACTTAGCTTATATATATCATTGTTGATAAATTTTGTGAGTGACCGACATTCTGGGGTACTAGCGAAAATCATAAAACCACTTTCCTGTTCTAGCATGATACTCCTCAGAAGTAAACACTCAAATCATCTACAGAGAGCGAACCTAGCACATTCAATTCCTGAAGAAAATGAGTTACATATATAGTCTATTATCCAAGTTGACTTTTAGCAGTCAATATATTTAACTTCGGTTAATTAGTAGTATGGTTTAGTAGGCGTTTGATGTCATCAGTTAAAAATTGCTAACAATTTATGTGAATTAACTTATCACAGCCCTGCCAGAAGATGGGTGGCTTTTAGTGATCAGATAACTATCAATATGATTTTTTATGATGTTACATCAAATGAAAGAAGATAATTCAAGAGTGGGTGGATTAGATAATTGCTTATTCACGTTTGAGGTTCATCATAAGGCTTACCGATGTTCTGAAATTTCAAGTTTAGTTTATAAGTGGTTCAGTTGTTGAAAGATATATATATTTACTATACAATTTACTAAAAAAGTAATATAAATTAGTTAATCTCTTGATAACAAACCCAGTTGCTGAGGTTACGGATTTTCTAATTACTTTAAAATACCAATAACAAGTAAATAATGATAAGAGCATTTGAAAATGATGAAGAAGGTCTTTACGTTTATCAGTTCAACAATGATGTGAGCAATTATTGAAATTCCTTTATTTACATTTTCCCAACTAATTGAGAAAAAGCATTTGCTATTCCGATTTTCCCACAAACAATTTAGTAACAATTTTATTATCTTAAAACATTCTGTGAATCAGTTTTCTGCTTTTGTTACTGCAACAATTAAACGATGAGTGGTGATGAGTTAATAAGAGGTTTTAAATTGTGGAAATTATTCAATTATGGTTTTTCGTGTGACGATATCCTAGCTGTGACTAAACGTGCATAATTCTAGTCCAAATCACTTCTGATGTTTAACTCATTGGCAGTAGGAAGACAGAAGACAACAGCAGATTGGATGAATGGTGTAGTTGATGATAAGCAGAAGTCGAATGAACTATTGACGTCTGTCTTGACTATCTTGAGGTAATGCATGACCGAGCGATTTTAGCTGATAGGTTCCGTTATAATAAACATGGTTACTATCATTTTCGACGCCTATATAACTATTTATTTAAGGGAATCATTTACCAACATACCTGTCAACATGATGCAGATTTTGAAGTTATATGCAATGCAAACGTACCTGTTTCCATGTGAACTGTAACAAATTGGATAGTTTATTGTTAACATAATATTTATGAAACAATACCTCGGGTACAGCACAAAAAATCGAGATCTATGAAAAATTATGTGATATAAGAATTACTTTCTTCACTACTACTGAAAACAGAATAAATCAGTTGACTGCTTACAGAATTCGGGAGTCTAAATTAATACAAGGTCAAAATGTTACACTCAAGTTACAGACTCAAAGATTACTTTTAGATCCAGCAGTGCCTATCTAAAATTGCCTAAAGGAATGTACATTTCGAGTACGAAACAGTGTTGTCACAGGATATTTTAGTAATTGCTCATATTTCTAAACTATCTCACTTCTAAAATTGTTGTTTTTATAAATCCTGACTATTAACTCTAACCTTAGGAAATTAGATGTAGAAATAGCAGTTCATAATCAATTACTTCATGATTTCTTACATTTTAAAAAGTTAATGATAAAAATAATAAATCATATCATGTCTCTTGTGACCAAATACTTTAGACAAAGTAATCCGAGAAATGAAATAACAATCGCTTTTTATTTCTTGAATGTTGCCATGTTGTCAGTCGCAAATTAAATTCTTGTTTAATATTAAAGTATTACTTTTGATATTCTTTAATATGGAAATACCAGATGGCCATCACTAAATAAATTTAAACACTTTACTTACCTGACGACTGGAGATGAAATTGTCATTTGTTTCTTTTCCGTAATGATTACTAACATTGATGTTAATATGAATTACGTGAACGAGTGATGATTAATTACAATATAACTGTCATAATAATCACAAATTACTAATAAAATTACGTAACGGTCAGTGATGATTAGAAATGGCGAATTTTACGGAGTATGTTGAATTACACACTAGTGAAACTATGCCCAACAGAATCTGAAACTGCACGAGTATTTGCATACCAACCATATACCAATTCATCCTCATTATGCAAAATATCGCCATAACAATTAAACCATAACAACAATTAATCAAAAACGGCAAATAAAGAAAATGATCTATGCGGGAAGAAGAAGGGTAAGTTCAATTAAATATGATAAAGTTTGTTGTCCATTTCTCTACACAACATGATCAATGATAATAGAGCCAATAATTTGAAAAACTAAGTCTTCATAGCGTGAAAATATCATTTCTTCACTACATTATATTGCACCACAGTCTATCAAAAACACATACTGGGATAAACTTATGTGGTTACAGATAATAATCGATCAGCTATTCAGAGAAGTTAGTCAATTTCAATATGTTGAACAATTCAGAACGCATAATACTGCCAAAAAACAACTGAAAATTATTCATCAGTGTTGCTAACAGAATACCAATATTTTGCATAATCAACCAAATGTGAACATTCGATTTCATAAGGTCACTGATTATACAGTGTCACATCACCGAATCCACGTTCAACATCAGTTTATATATGATAATCAATGCTGAGTTGACAAACAAACAATTTCGAATTGACAAAACATGACTATTTCATGTTTGCAGTGTAAACACAATCGAAATGATTGAAATGAATGTGTCTTGTTGTCATATGATATCATGAACTGATCACTCACTAACTATCAAAAATCTTATTGATATTGCACCCTACATACACAGAATACCACTTCTCCAATTGCAATATGATAACCTTGATAATGATAAGGTGCAATACTTCAACTAATTTGTTGTCTGTCATTTGGGTAATGTTGTGTCTCAATAAAAGATTTCACGAATGTATGAAATGGTGGAAGATTTGAATGTTTATTGACTGAGTGTTATTGTTAGTGATGTTAGTAATGAAGGCGATAATAGTGTAGTGAATTGAGTGTGACTAACCTCCTATTGTAGTAATGATAATGACTATTTAATTACTTTATTAGAGAATGGTCAAAACCAAGTTGAATTTAGTGTGTTAACATAGTCGGTTGGTTAGTTAGTATTATTTAGTTATGTTGAATTTATTTCAAAGTAACATTCCACTTACATATTGGTGAAAACATACGAAACTAATTTTGATACACATATAATGCATTTACTTATCATTCCCATATGAATTGAGAAATCTTCGTAGAAATAACTAGAGAAATATCAGTTTATTTCATCTCTCAAACATAATCACAGTCAATACAGGAGTGATTATAATTATTCAAAGTACAATTTTCAGATTAAGTTGTATGATATACATGTGTTTAAAATGAAATCAAAAACATTCACATAATGTGACTGAGTGAGTGAATAAATGAATCCTTACTGATTTTAAAAATCTTTATTTGTTCTGCAAATGTTAAATGATAATAGTAACAGTTATTATGAATAAGTAAATGTATAAATTAGATTAAGTAGCTGGTAATGTAAACAATTGGATAGTTGCACTATTAACCCAACATGTCAATAAAATCCAGCTGTTGAAATATTAATTGTAATGTCTCGTTAGTGTGCAGTAAGTCTGTTATGAGTAGTGTGGTAATAATTGACTGTAGAACAATTGGTTTTCTTCATTTTTCCATTGACTGACTGATATATTCGTATTATTTATATTTTATATTCATAATATTTATACTAAATTAAATAAGTAAAATCGTGTATCTATGTTATTGTAATTAACAGCATGCAAATTACCTACATTAAATACTTGTTGTTCACTGATGATGTTAATTATTCTAAGACGATAATTACAGAATCAGTAAGTGATGTTGTGCACAATGATCAATGTCGATCATCTCTTATCTTACTTTTTTAAGAGATACTGAGAGTTTAGAAAGTAATGTTAAAAATAATAGGCTATTTTAGAAATAACTGACATGGAACCTTTATGCATAATACTGGTCCTAGGGAAACATGGGAATTCAATTTACTGAATGATGGTGTAATTAAGTGATTTTTTTTTTCAACTTGTACAGAGAAACTAAAGCTTTCTCGAAATCTATCCAATCACTTGGATCTTGTATGTCTGCATTGGGAATATCTAAAAAGCAAACTGGATGTTGTGCTGCAGTTTGTTATTTGTCGGTGATCATTACATATTTATAGAATATATTTTTCAGTACCACTCTCAGTACGATAATATATATGCATTGTGCTTATATAATTTAAAGGATCGAGTCTTACAAAAGTATTTAAGTACGTATATAAACATGGTTATTTAGTCAAGATCTTACAGGTTATTTCTTTATTTCGCATTGGCAAATACTATAATGGCTGTTTGCCATACAAAGTACTGTATTCACAAATACTCTCTAGTTTAAAGGCTTGTCTAACATGCTGTACGAGTGTTCTCTTCGGATCACCCAATATAATTTTAAACAGTTTATCTCACCATGTTACTTGTTTTTACTAACAAATATCGGATAAAATGGATTACTACGATATTATTTTCCCAGTAAATTTTCTGATGAATAAATCTTTCTGTTGGTGTTTTGTTCTTGATTCAAACACTATTCATTTTATCTTTATGAAAATCTTTTACATTTCATGCATTGAATAATAATGTTTTCAGTATTTATAAGGGCTTGAAATGATCTACTAATACATAACAAACTATTCGAACTTTAAATAAACAGTGGGAAACGGTAAGTTGTAATAGTAATATTAAACATTTTTACAAATGTTTATATAAATCATTCTTGTGAATATTTTTAAATGAACACCGGCAAATATACAGCTACAAATGACTAGAGTCAAGTAAGTAGTAAATCATTTTTCATAACATAAGTTTGCTGACCTTAACAACAAAATGTACTGTCTTAGGAGGGGGGTGAAAAGCATAAAAATTCTCAGTAGTAAAATAATTCATACTTTACTTCAACTAATAGTTATAATCCCTGAGCCTTCACGTTATTATGTTTCCGAGATGCCGAGATTCAAGGATCACTTATGCTATTGTCAATGCATTATTAATAGATTATCTGTCAAAATATCTGAACCGCATATGCGATTTTTATCTATCAGGGATATTGCTAGTGAACTAAAGAATAGATTCCTCGGTATCCAGTTCTATAAATAAAAAAATTTCACTGCTGATTCTTAATGAAGAAAGTAGTTAAAATCGAAAGAATAAGCTGAAGTTACTAACTGTAGCTCAAAGAAATCAAAGAACACACTTGTAAGCTTCTAAGTTCATTCTAGGAATGAAGTAATTTGTCAATAGAAAAAATATCTATTCTATTTTTATATTTGTATAGAAGTGATACATTTTACTAATTTATTAATAATACACTTAGAAAATTAAGTGTATTCTATACCCTTAGCCTTTATGTAGTTAATCAAGGTAAGGATAGTACGGACTGAAAATTACTGTAACGCGATTCCTATCTCTCCTGCACATATTCACTACAAAAATTACATCACATGTAAATTTTATACTCTAATCACAATGTAATCTGAAGACGGTCGTTGCTTATGTTCAAAATTAGCTGAAGGCTGATGATAATCTGAATGCAACAGAATAGGATAATGCTAATTTTCAACTACTTAAGGAATGAGACCTTGAAATCAAATAAGAAAGAAGGCGTTGGATGTTGGAAGTAGTAGCTTATTTATAAATGTACAGAGATTGAAGAATATACAATTTATACTATGACTATTTGATAGAAGAAAATACTTCACGTAAACTATGATGGAATACTTAACAGTAGGTCGTTAATGTCTGGCCAGCAAATCCGAAGCATCTTGCACAGACAGCCGTTTATAAATACTATCATCTTTTGGATGATGCTTTCCGTAGTTTGTCTTACAAGTTTCAGTTTGATACAGTAGAACTGTCTTCACATTTGTATTGAAAATTTTGACTTTGATGTTGACTGGCAGTTAGTTTGAGTTTCAGATATTTTTCAGTGATAGAAATGCTACCCTTGCATTTCCGATCCGTGACATCACATCTGCATCAGATCCTCCTTGTTTATTGATGATGCTGCCCAAGTATGTAAAAATGTTCACATTTTGCAGAGATTTTCCGTCAAGAGTAATTGTGTTGGTGCTCGTTATTTTGAATCAAAAGATTTTACTTTTCCCTTCGTGTATGTTGAGGACAACTGTTGCAGTATCTGCTGCTACAATGTTCGTCTTCACCTGCATTCGCTATTGTGTGTGCGGGAGAAGAGCTTGGTCATTTGTAAAGTCCAAGTCATCTAGTTGCGTTTATGTTGTCCACAGTATTCCATTCTTGCCTTGAAATGTTGCAATTTTCATGATCCGACCAACCACCGACGAGAGTAAGCAGCCTTGTCTGACACCGATCTTCACTTCGAATGAATCAGTGAGCTGATTTCCATGCACGACTTTATAGTGTAGTCTGTCATAGGAATTCCGTAGGATGTTGGCTGTCTTTTCGGGTACACCGAAATGTCAAAGTAGGCTCCATTATGTTCTCCTTTCTGTGTTGTCGAATCTTTTTACGTAGTCAACGAAGTTGATGTAAAGTGGTGAGTTCCATAGAATACCGAAGTAACTATTCATTCGCCATTACAAATAAATCAAAGTCTGGTATTTTACTCTAATTTACGACTTTTCAACAGCTCTTCGGTGTTTTCATTAGTGATTCAAATTAAATAAATCTTACCGATTTCCCCTGATAAGACCCAGTTGATTTCATAACAATATCATTTAGCTGTTTATTAATATCATAATGTTTCGTCTGGAATAACATTTAAATTGATAATGGAAAAATATCAAACTTCATCTACTTGGTTATAGATTGTTTGTGTAACTCAATCCATGCCAATTAGTAGTCAGTGTAACAGCTAATACATGCTGAAAGTAATTATATTTGAAAAATATACAATGACTAACACTGTTTTATATTGAGAGTTCAGCACATTATGTTTGGAGATGTTGTTTTCATCAATTTTTTTTATTGACAAAAGATATTCTTTTCACATGTGGTGAAATGATAACCTTTGAGTCCAAATGATCCTTATTGTTGTAATTAATAATGATTTAATTTGTGATAATGACACTGAGGTCAATCTTTAAATATGAAATGTATTGCCACTTTTGTTTTCTTTTTCCTAGCAATCAGCTCTGAAATATGATTTGATTACTGAACGATAATAGCAATATTAACAATAGAATTGATAGTAATATAATAAAAGCATGCAATTCACACGCCAATGTAGCGCAGCTTAAAGAATGAATGTATTTTTTACTTTCTGTACACATAGGTGACAACTGCCATTTGGTCTACTTTGAGTCATCAATTTATGTATTTATTTAAACAATATTTATTTAATAAAACACACAATAGAGCAAGTAGAAATGATTAAATGGTTTGTCCTAAAGTTCGTATAACATGCATCATCAAATAATCCTGACAAAATTAACTAAATGATGCTTGCTAATTAACAGTTGACTATTAACAACGATTAAATAGACGAAAAAGTCAGTCCTGATAATCGCATAATATTTTAAGGAGTTGTTTATGGTAGAACCTAACGACACTGGTCAAGGTGAAGTAACGGATGAACAAAGTTTAACTGGCTAAGTAAATTGTTAGCCGGATACAAAAAAACATCTTTGCATAATCGTACGAATTCAGTCACATGTATTAAGGGTTATAAGGTTACTGCCAAATATTAAATGTCTGTGGGACTATTGGTTTTATGGGCTTATTCCATTAAAAACACAACACATAAGACTCTTGAGTAACAGAAGATGAACAGTATTCAGGTATATGTGTTTTGATAATCGAAACTATGATATCTACAGCGTTATGTATTTCATGACAACTCACTTCCAGTGAACAAGGAAAATAAAGGTCATCACTGCTACAAATGACCAACATCGTGATGAAAGATTAAATTTTGGCACATTTAAGGAGTCCTATACGAGGACAAAGTAGCTTTTAAGTGGTTTATATTTTTTAATAGACATCTGGTTGATATTAGTGGAAACTGTCATGTTAGATTAAGTGTTAAGTATTCGTAAAGATATAAATCTATGTTGTGAGGTTTAGTCACTTAGGCTAATGGTTACGTGACAAGGTAGTCAATAGAATTCAATAAACACTAACTGTGCTGCAAATATGATATTGATTCCTAATGAAAGGTCGATCAATGTAATTATTTCAGTATTATTGCCCTAACAGTAGTAGTAGCTCAATGGTACTGTCTCTAACTATATTGTTGGGTAATACTAATTCAGATCCTACTGGCAGAATAATTAGGCATATGATTGCTACTAGGCTTTATCGATAAGTACTAACCAGTACAAAAATTAAGTTCAAGAATTTCTGACGACTATCTCCAGCCACTTAGCAAAAAACATTTCCCATATGATGAGACACAAAATTACAGCACAATCAGGATTGTCACCAAAAGTGTTTGATAATCACTTTCAATATTTCAACATTCAAATACTGTTCACCAAATTAAGGTAGTTCGAAGGCTGAAATCACTACTAGGAAATAATAAGTATACAATCAATTGAAGAATAATGAGTTCATTGAAACATTTTAACGCTTACATATACGCATCCCACATCAGAAGACATTATTATTGCCCCACCCCACATTTATGTGTTATGTGTCCCTCCAACCCTCGTATTGACATTACAGTATGACAATTATCATGATCAATTGACTATCTTCTAGTGTAAGTATCATAGTAATCTTTTATTTTTATATTAGATCTATCTTGGCTGGACATTAAGTAATAATATAGTGTTTATAAAATTAACCTTTCATGACATTTCCGGTTTTCAAATAAAATAATGCGGGATAGTTAAAAATCATACGAAGAATCATGCCCATATATTCATTTCCGTATGGAATGTGAATAAACTAAATTTGATTAGATAAAATTTAAAAGAACATTCAATTATTCAGCTTACATGTATGTTGCATTTGTATGTCCGCCGAGTGTTATCTCCTCGGTTAAAATGATAGAAGACCTGATTAGATATGAAGTGTTTTGGATCTAGCCATTCTTTTTCAAAGACGTGCTTAAAACCAACGACCGCTTAATCTGTATTTCTTTGTTTGTACAATATATGAATATATATGGATCCATAAAAAGAAACAGTTAAGAATTGCAAAACCTATGTTGGTGTAAACGTACTATTTTCTTTTATAAATAGACGGAAAAGGTACAGAACTCATTCTTTCTTCTCGAACAAACAGATTATCACATTAAACTTTAATATAAACCATGCTAAATAAGTTTGAAACAGACATAACAGAATCCCTCTCTCCAGAATGAAACTGAAGAATTACATGGTACTGTTTTAACAGTTATTTATCTTTAAAATATAAGTTTATTGAAAGTTGATAAACACAGGTGTCAAAACCACTTGAAAGAATTCCGATTATGACGTGTAAATAAATATGATATCTAGTTAAATGATTTCATGTGTCAATATTGTATCCTTTTACTTCGGATGACACCAACTAATATCACTAAGAACGTACTATTGCAAACGAATTCGAATGTAGAACATTAATCAAGGACTTTGTTTAGCGCTAACACCAGGTATTTTGGAAGAGTGTAGTTCAGTTTAAGTTAACTAAACAATAACATTTGATATTTTTATGGGGCTGCCTAAAAATCAATGACATGCATAAAGTTCGTTTCATAAGTGAGATCACTACCAGCTTATTTTATGGCTAGTACATTCCCCAGCTACTATCACAGTATTGTTGTGTAACCATGAGGCATGTATTCTAAATGACAAATTCTAATTATAGAAATCGAGTGTTTGATCACGCATATATTGGAAGGATTTTATAAGTATGATATAATAACGAAGTCAATTATACTGAATAATCAGTGTACAGCTTGAGAATTGGCTAAAAATTGTGTATTTATCTTCATTGACTGATATATCCGGAGCACGTGTTACTAAAACCGAGTTATAGTCCACACTAATGAGCCATATCAGCTAAGATAAAAGTCATTTGGCGAACTAGCGGCAACCAAATTACAATATGAAATCATTTCTATAAATTTCTTTCTGGTAGTCTGAGCTAAAGTAATGTAATCTGTTAAATAAGTAATATAATCTTTGCATAAAAAAGAAATCCCTTAACCACTGAATATGTGTATTAATTTTAAAGAAAAACAATCATCCATCCAATTAAATGGATTTTACACATGTCCTAACTTAGGAGTATTCAGTTTGTAAGTGAAAACATTCAATGAAGACATACAAAAGGCAAATCAATTACCTTATATCCAGAACAGTTTCAATTCACTTGTCAAAATATTGAATATTCATAATAATTATAAATCAGAGAAATTTGCAGATAACCTTATCATTAAATATTTACTGAATTCCAAAGAATTAGTTCGTAGGAAAATGTAATCAACTAATAATCTTAATAATAATAATAATAATAGGTAATGAGAAGTTTCAGCATTCATTTAGAAGTAGAAGTATTGTCCTACCTGTTCATTATGTCGACAGAAAAAATAATTGCAGGTTTTCACTTAATTACTGAAGTCATAAAAGGTATCACTGTTTCACATGAAATTAATTGTCAGTTCTTTATTATTATTACTATAATGATTACTATCCATATTATTATTTCAAATGATCACTTGTAACAATACTGTACCTATATACATGTAATGATTACAGTGATCATTATTATAACAAGTTTCGTTTTGAACTGATATTACCTGAATAATTATTTGAGAACAAATATTAATTGTCTATTCTATTTATAATATAGACTATGATTTCCCTTACTAAGTTGATTATTTTTAAGATAATTAATTTTGAAAACTTTTCTAATGGAGAAAATTCATTATAAATGTGTTAAAGCAAGTATAGTAAGTGTTTTAAATTGAAACTTATGAAATCACAGAGGAGGTAATTTATTCATTTCAATCAGTTGTTAATCTCATGAAAAGCAAGAAATCACAAATCTGTGCGAAACTCACTAATAAATAATAGGCGATCTGAGGTTGTTGTTAAGAATCACTTTATGTGACAGGTTCCTTTCCAATTAGCAAGTATCAATAACGTCTACCTTCTATCTTAAGGGAACTAGTGTTCATAAATGGATTAGGACACTATATCACCTAGCTTTACAATAACTGATCACTGTGTCATAACTGATTTTATATCTCTATGTTATTTTGAGGTGCTCAAATTCTATCGACCAAGTTGTAAAGTTACCATTAGTGTAAGTTATTCGAAATCAGATCATATAATTTTATCGACAGTATTTGTTCAATGATAAGGACTAGACAAATATAGCAATAGTCATTACTTAGTAATCAATCAACAAATGTTCATTGACTACTAGACCATGAACAAATCTTAATCAACAGTATCTGAACAATCTACATTACCATTTACTAATTTAGTTAAAAGAAGTAATTTTCAAAACTTCAATATCATCACTTGAAATATTTTCATTTAGGGGAATTCTATTTAGTCATACTAATAAAATGGATATAACGGTTACATTGTTCATCAAGTAATTTAGTATGCCATTGATTTACATAAACATTTCAATGGATATCAGATGAAATAATACACTTTTACTGATTATTTAAATTTTAAGTAACCATTACTACAAATTGTAAAAGTAATACAACAAGGCCTACTTCTATGTATAAACTTGTAAATTAGACTGACCTCCATTTAATTTAATGATATATCATATTCTTAAAACAAATAAATTTTGAACAACTAAAGTATACATCCACTTGTTTTATTAACAATAAATAATCAAATTAAGTTTTAACAATCTAATACAATCATCATACATGAATTCACTACTAATTGTATTCTACAGAATAAATAAACAATTAATTCAAACAATAAAATTTTATTGTATATACATTTATTATGATTTCAGTTAGGTATTGTACATTGAAGAACTGTGTCATGATGATACACACATCAGACAATATGTATTATCTCTACATTGTCTCAGGTAAAAAAAACATTTAAGAAAAAAATACTTCATTTAATATTTTTTTTTATTCTTACAGATTTAAACCCATTATCACTATTTAATAAATAATTCAGACATTATTTGTATTTATTTTATTATTATTATTTTTTAGATAAAATAAAACTAACTTAATAAATATCATGATCTCATTTTGTTTAATTATCTATCTGGATACTCATGCATAAAAATGATAGTTTTGATAACTAGCCATGAACTCATCAAGAAGTCACTCATTGTTTAAATGAAGTATAGGTCACATGGCTCTCATATTTCAATGCATGAATTCTCATTCGTTTTACATAAAATCTTATATATATATATATATATATATATATATATATATATATATATATATATATATATATATATATATATACGGTACCCTTCGTCAGTCAAACGTGCAAGCAGCAATAAATGACGTTGTAGTAGACACAAACTTCATATTCGTACAGGAATACATATTTTTTAATTATTGTTAATAATAAACAAATAAACATTTTTCTCTCATATTACTTTTATGTGTATTTAGAGATATTTACCAAGTAAACTGATTTATTCACTATAGTGGTATACATATAGGTACACGACATAGTTGTGTTTGTATTCATTTAGTATGTAATGTCATTAAGTTATCGAAATAAACTTTACTCAAAAATATGTTATATGATGGATCATATCATTTACTGTTTCATCTCTATTACCCATTTTTATTTTCCTTAGAAATATATATCGTTCCATAGACTGTATCAAAAATACAAGCTGAGAAAAATGTGTAGCTTAAAATAATTCCCCGAATAAATAGTTGTATAGACTGTCATCACTGATTCTGATCATGCTTGTTTTGGTGGACGCGACTAGTTAAGGTCACTCTGTCAGGCATCACTATCAGATCACGACACGATATACTGTGAGAAGCAACTCTGCTAGTCAGCCAGTGGAGACTTTGTTATCCTGTTTGCTCTTCACAGATAGCCAGATATATTTTCCTCGTTATTCACTGCTGCCTACTGATATGTTCTTATTCGTACTTCTGTGTTTGATCGTTAGAAGCTACTCTGGCTATACGACAAGCGTAACTCGATAATATACAAGGTATCCTTCGAAATTATATAGTTACACAGGATACCTTATAAACTATTCAAAGATGTTAGTTGATGTGAGAAGATATAATTGGTTTCAAATATGTTGAACAATTCAGAACGCATAATACTGCCAAAAAACAACTGAAAATTATTCATCAGTGTTGCTAACAGAATACCAATATTTTGCATAATCAACCAAATGTGAACATTCGATTTCATAAGGTCACTGATTATACAGTGTCACATCACCGAATCCACGTTCAACATCAGTTTATATATGATAATCAATGCTGAGTTGACAAACAAACAATTTCGAATTGACAAAACATGACTATTTCATGTTTGCAGTGTAAACACAATCGAAATGATTGAAATGAATGTGTCTTGTTGTCATATGATATCATGAACTGATCACTCACTAACTATCAAAAATCTTATTGATATTGCACCCTACATACACAGAATACCACTTCTCCAATTGCAATATGATAACCTTGATAATGATAAGGTGCAATACTTCAACTAATTTGTTGTCTGTCATTTGGGTAATGTTGTGTCTCAATAAAAGATTTCACGAATGTATGAAATGGTGGAAGATTTGAATGTTTATTGACTGAGTGTTATTGTTAGTGATGTTAGTAATGAAGGCGATAATAGTGTAGTGAATTGAGTGTGACTAACCTCCTATTGTAGTAATGATAATGACTATTTAATTACTTTATTAGAGAATAGTTAAAAATCGGATTGAATTGTGTGTTAATATGAAGTTGAATGACTAGTTGATTACTTTTTATTCAATTACGATGAACAATAACATATTGTGTGAGTCTTGGTTTATGCTAGTAATTTTGTTGCACATATGATAAGTTAACACATTTTTAGATGATTTAAAACGCCAGAGTCAAAATGACTATAGTATTGTTGTATAAATATCAGTGTGTCAGGATGAATCTATTTCTCGAGAATGACCCCAATCAATACATGCGTGATGGTAATTATTTAGAACAAAATAATCAAACCAATTATTCTTAGTACATTTGATCAGTATGAAATCAAAAAAATTCACAAAGGTTGAGTGATTGAGTGAATGAATATATATTTAATGAGGTTACTGCTTATTCAGTCATCAAGTAAATAAAATCCAATTGTTGTGATGTAGAATGAAATGTTCATGTATTGTATACGAGTTCACTGTCAATCATTTATTTTAAAGGATAGAATTATTATTGAGTATGTAGTACAGTTATCTTATTTACTAATTCATTTAATAAATTACTGGTCACCTACTCACTATTTTGATGAAATTTAAAATGTCGATATCATTTCCACTATAAATCATATGATGATCTGTTATACTGTTGAATACGTGGTGTTTCCTTGTTAGAATGTTATCAGGATGTGCTCAAAAGTCAGAACAATACTTCATATTTATTGTCTCCCATCTTGTGCCTTCTGGTAAACTTGATTTGACTACTAGGTTGTCATATTAGATAAAGCGAGAATCATGAAATATGTCAGAGCAGTTAATAGGTGATACATATTTGAGTGCAGTTTCACGAAAAGTTAGATTACGAGGTATAACTTTCACTATATTTTACTAACGTATAAAATTTCTAGCTACGCTACACTGACATGCTCATAGAAGAGAGTTGAGGGGAAAAAAAACTCTCAAAAGCATCATTTACTCACTAAATAAAAAAATAAAGTGATCGAAGTCGAAAACGTTAAGAATAACTTCAGCATTAACTTCTAATTTTTAAAACAGTCGGAAATTTAAACCATTCTATCATGTTGACTACTGACGAAGTAAAAGAATGATGATTTATGCGCACATAATTAGTGAGAAATTAAATTAGGATTGAAAATTTTAAATGCTTTTTCATGCTTCCAATGTCATTGTTAACATAAAACTGGGTTGCTTGGGAAGATGACGTACAATTAATAACATGCATAGGATCAATGTGGAAAATGGTCTAACTTGGAATACACAATTAAGGTATGTTCACATATTAAGTGTAAGAATCACAATCTTGTAGTAAAATAACAACAACATTAAATACCCATTAATCAAACTTACAGTTTCTGAAACTTTCGACTGGGAAGAAAAAGGAATGTGAATAATGTATTCGAGTGAGAATAATGCGTGTGAAGTTCTAACTAGATGATTAGATACAGGTTTCTTGCGATTGTTTTTCATAGTAGGTGTGATTTGGCTGATATGAAATCAACATAATCGAGCTATATTAATAACACCAAATATCATGGAAAATAAAGTAGTAATGAGTTTAATTAAATGATAATTCCTGTCAAAGAAGTTCTGTCAAACATTGAAATATGAAATAATTAACTTCTTGTATCATTTCATTCTATGCTGTACGTATTTTAATAAATTTAGCCAAGAATGATAAATGATTTTCAAGGTATTATCTTCCGAGCTTACACTTCAAGGATTATTGGCATTTTCTTATGTCTAGACAGTAATGAGATTTTAAACTGTACTCTGTGTTCGATTAATTCCAAACTACGAGAATACATATTTCTGTGTTGAAACTATCTGTTTCAATGTATATCCAGATTTATATGAAAACATGGTAAAGTTTGGATCAACCTTACGCAACGAACTGTTTTAATCTAGAAAATAGTTGTAAATTACAAAGTAGTGAGTATCATTTCTATCACTCCTTGTTGATAGTCACCTAAACGAATCTGGGTCGAGAATAAATCGCCGTGCGACGAATAATAATCTCTCAGTTAATAGGTAAAAACAACGTCACAAAATTACCTTCATAGTACTATAAGAACCCCATAGGGACTAGTTTTCAAATGGGTTTCTCATAGTTTCATTAGGAGCCTGTAGAGTTAGACACATTTTTGGCAGAATAATAAGATCCTGATAAAATATTACTGACGATCAAACTTTATGTTCAAATGAATGAAGCTGAAACGTGAACCACTGGACCTCAATTTAGTAGTGAAAAACTATCCTCCTAACCGTAGATCTATATATTTGGAGTGAATCTATGAAATAGATGAATTTGCTTTATTGTGGCATAGCTGTTTTTTGTGTTTTACTGAAATTTATAAAGGAGTGGGACAGCATGAGATCAGACTTTAGTGAGATTACCGAAACTTTAGTCAGAAAATGTGAACAATGGAATTTAGCAATGATGAGCGAAGACAGAAATTAACAATGGCACTAGTCGCATCGTCGTATTATATATCATAGATTTCTTGAAAATATGGATCATTGAATTTAGATCTGGCAGACGTAAAGTTTGTATTTGCCATTTGATACTTGACACTTTTAGATTACAAATACTATGTAAGTTCATAACGAACCTTAAAACAGAGTGACACAAATCCCTTTGATTTGCAGTTATTTTTCTGGTTGATATCATTTCATAATATAAAAAAACTGGACACTTTGCCTAAAGCTTTTCATGCCTGAATACTGTTTATTTCTAATTATAAATGTCTTAAGTATGGCAATGTAACAAGTGATACTTGATCATTACCATGTGATTGCTTTCGAATGAGAATACGAGATGAAACGATGTGAAGTACCAATACACTCTTGAATTTCAGTGTTTTTTTTCCAAAGAAAAACTTGACAAAACTCTGATACAGATGTTCACTTTATTTATTTATTTAGTTTTATCTGTATACTGATGTTTTATAATTAATATTTAATAGTTACAGTACCAATTACCTGGATAATTTACCTTCTGTCTTGGTTAGTATTAGTTTATTTATTTATTTAATGTTTGTGTATATTATGAAACCCTTTTTACTGTTGAGTATCTATGAGAGCACTTGTAAATGTTTCATTTAATAATTTGGATTACTTGAAATCCTTCGATAACTACTTAAGTAGATCAATTTTTAAAAAAATGATGATAATAATAAAGATGACACAAAATCTTAGATCATCTGTTAATTAGAAAAACTTGAAAATAAAAACAGACTTACGTAACTAAAATTTGTTATAATCGTTAAGATTTAGAAAAGTTTCTTGAATTATTCATTACCAGTTAGATAAATATAAAACAGTATGAAGTTATAACGAACAGTTCAATACCATTCTAGGATTCTTAACTAGCTGGCACTTATAGCCAAGCAAACCACTACATTTGTAAATTATAATCTACGTTTTAAACACTATATTACAACTAACTATTTCAATAATTTTATGAATATTTTCACATTTACAACTCTTAGCTATTTTATGTAGTTTAAGTTGGTTGACAAGAAAATCGGAACCCATGTTTTTGTATTTACTTACTTACGCCTGTTACCCCTCTCGGAGGAGCATAGGTCTCTCACCAGTATTCTCCATTCAACTCTGTCTTGAGCAATCCTTTCCAGCTGTCTCCAGTTACTGTTCATCCCTTTTATGTCTGCTTCCAGTTCTCGACGCAGGGTGTTCTTTGGCCTTCCTCTTTTCCGTTTTCCAGTAGGATTCCAAGTTAGTGCTTGTCTCGTGATGCAGTCTGGTGATTTCCGAAATGCATGTCCTATCCATTTCCAACGTCGTTTCCTGATTTCCTCTTTAGCTGGAAGTTGGTTTGTTCTCTTCCAAAGTAGGCTGTTGCTGATAGTTTCCGGCCAACGGACATTCAATATTCTACGTAGACAATTGTTAATAAATACCTGTACCCTCCTGAGGATGTTTGCAGTAGTTCTCCACGTTTCCGCTCCATAGAGAAGAACTGTCTTGACGTTCGAATTGAAGAGTCTAACTTTGAGGTTGGTTGATAGTTGTTTGGAGTCCCAAATATTTTTCAGCTGTAGAAATGCTGCCCTTGCTATGTTTTTGTATTAATTGGGAGTAATTAACAATGTAGTCAGCGGAAGCCTATACTCTGGTGAATTTGATAAAATCAAATCAGTTTCAATAAGCAGACAAACATGACTTATTTCACTACTTGCAGTTTTCAGAGGCGGTGTGTTGTCAACCTATTCGAATGTACTAAACCGAAGATGTCTTGATTCTATTTAAAGTAGAATTGTATTTAAATTGATTGGTATCATCTGAAATATGTAATGTCACTAATAAATATACACGGCCATAAATCTGATCGACTTGTATAATGTTTATAGAGGTTGAGCAATAAACTATTTAAATTTAAAGTATCGGATATTTGCAAAAACTCAACTTTCTGTGAATTAAACTTGAAATTTCGCGCCAACACATCTTTTGAGATAACTTACGTGAGAAGCAACAAAAGGATGTTTTTGATGCAAAAAAAGCAACATATAAAGCACATGTAAAATAGTAACATACAGTTTTTATTGTTAATGAATCACTTAAGTTTAAACGCTATGAAAAATATTGTACAAATATCAGAACAGTATTTGTTTTGAATAATAAAATATTCACAAGGTGAATGTTCCACTAAAACTAGTATTTGTTTTATTTACGTTAATATCAACAAATGTTTCTTTACATACTTTTAATCATGACAGAGAAGGATAGTAACTTTACTATTGATCATACTAATTTACCTTTTTAGGAATATGTCATACATTCGAATCTCATTCGTCATATTTTTTTTTAGATAACGGTATAATTTGACAAACTTATGCACTCAAAAAACATTGCTTAGTACCTAGTAGATAAGTTACACTGAAACTAACAACTTGGCTTTAAACTACAGTTCAATTTATCTACTCATTGATTTAAATAGATTACCTTTTCGTGTTTAATCTTTTATTGTAAATTGTATGATGGGCAAGTCTCAAGTGTTTCAGTGGTCAATAATCGCATTTTAAATGAATAATACAACCCATATGTTCTAAGACTGCTAAGTGTATGAATGTGAATAGACGAAATGAAAAGGCAACTATAATCCTTTATTAAATACAGTTATAAGTATCAGATTAAAAAGAGGATTGACTTTAGGAATTATTTGGTTAAATGATCAATAAAAAGTTGCGATTATTCTGTATACTGATTTAGGCCATTGATTCATTACAGTTTTACCCAGCCAAGTCATTTAATATTATTATTATTATTATTATTATTATTACGTGTATAGAAGAATATACTTTCTTTCGATGATCGTTAGTTGTTTCAGTATATGATGCAATTTATCCCCTTCAATGCTTGACTAATACAAGAACAACAGCATTGTCGTTCTTGCACTATTCAAGTTTTACCATACGTTTCTGTGATAAATTTGGAATTGTTAACCACCTTTTACATGATTAATAGGCATTTAGGTCTTTTTCATGTCTGTGACTAAAATTGACTGACATTTAGAGGGATTAAGTTGAAGACCATTCAAACTAGACTATCGTTCAACATTCACTAAGAAACAGTTCATTTCCCAACAATTTAAGGGAGATACATGCATACAAACAGTAAGATCATCTGCGTATTTAACAAAGGTATTTTTCATAGAAAAGGGGAAGTCACTCAAGAAAAACGAGAAAAGAACGGGAAAGAATAGTACTTTGAGGTACACCAACTTTGATTAATAGACGAATGGAGCACTTTCCTTTGTACAAAGTATATTGTTCTCTTACAGCCAGTTGATTAACCAGATTTCTATGTTCATGTTCTCGAGTTTATTCAGCAACGCATGTTACCAGCCAGCATGATGTCTTCGCTTAGATATAACAGGATTACACACGATAGGTCGTAGACTTTTTTGTAAAAGTTGATAGGTACTCAATCCGTTTTGAGGACATGATTGGTCAATTAAAACAAAAGACGAAAAAGTAACTTTTTAAGATATTTGACAAAGTGATAACCCAAGATTTCAAACAGGCCACCATTGATCACAAACTAATATTAACTGATATACAAACAGAAATCATTCTATTTCGGAACTGCCTAATAACTGATACCTGGTGAAAAGCTATTCAGATATTACAACCTGTGAGGCCATCTTACGTCTAGCGTTGAAAATACAAAATATTGGATTCATAGACATATGAATAGAATATATTTGTTAATAATCTCAGCGGATGAAATTATTAACAAATATATTCCATTCATATGTCTTACATACACTCGGCGCCCAAGTTTTGTAAATATTTTCGTTTATTTTTGGACGAAAATACCTATAAAATATTGGATTCATACTCTATAGTCTATAGATATAGTACTTAAAAACTAAAGGTTTTCATTTTGGTCTCGTTTAGGCTTTTGAGTGCTCATACATAAGCAGCTTCAATTGAAGATTATCACTGTATTAAAACTTTGATTTAAACAATGAGCACTGTTTACGTAACCATGATAATTAATTACACAGTACTTATGGTAAAAAGATAATTAAAAAGCCAGTATATACAAAAAAGTTGTTAAAACATGATAGGAGCAGTAAAATAACTTTTTGCACTGGAAGATTCCCCGTTTTATTTATTTATTCGTGTATATCTTTTTTTTACAGAATGACAATTGTACGTAAGTAACAGCAAAATAGACTACACTATTTGCATTACACAAAATTTTTACATCTTGTCGAAATGTTCAGGGAGTCGAAAGTACATAAGAAACAAACACCATATGAACTTACGTACTGGCATAATATTGGTTTGAAGTTTGAACTCAAATAATAATAATAATACATATGTTTACAAAATGATTCATAAAGAATATACCAGTACTTAATTTTGTTCTTGAAAACAAACTTTTTGTATAACTTCAGTGTAAATATTAACAAATATCTAAGGGATTTCCATTATTATTTTAATAATTAATTTTGAGATTATTGATATCAAATATACATCTAAAATGATGTATAAATGTATATGTTCTACTTAAAATTTACAACAAATTGGATAAATGAACATGTTCTGTGAATCAAGCAATAACTAATTTCTAACACTTTCAACTTGATCGGCATAAGCATTGAAAATGGTAAATTGGTTGCTACTCAATGATCGATCGATGTGAATGATTACCATTACATCTGACAGCAATTTTACCTGTTATGTGTATTTCATGAATAGTCATGTTTGTTGTGTTAGTTAGTAACTAGTTTCATAAATATCATATAATTATACATCACAATGTATATTCTTAGCTTTTCAATTAAACAGGTATTTAAGGAAAATGTTATTTACGCTGAAGAATGATCTTATTAAAATGTACTAACTAATGGAATGTATGTTAGACAGATGTAAAGAAATGACTTCATGGTTTGAACAGACTTACGGATTATTGCCTGTAATATTCAAAACCTACAGTTTGAAAGATTCAATTTATCCCATGTGTACTGAAGTGCCTACCATAGTTGCATGATAATTACAGTTGAATCCGGTCAGTGGAATCCTATGAGCACCAGAGATTAGGCAAGGAGCCATCACTAAAAGTGAGTGATTAATTTCAATATCTCGTCCATACTGGATGCTGGTCAATACATGGACATTCAATTACAATGGCTTAAATCGTGACCTAAGCGATAATTCAAGGTGGGCATATCACTTACCTCGATATTACAAATACACTGTGTTAGCGAGTACTAACCAGTACGAAATATTTATTCAAGATATCTTGTCCACCACCCCCTAAACACCTAACAAAAGAATAACAAGAGCACCTTTTTGACAAAATAATACTTGCATTTTATACATAGGGAGTTTCAAAATTAGACTAAAATTCCATAGACAACAGATAACATAGTGCTTATAGTAATTTTTATGTGTCAAACTGGTATATGTAGATGATCTCCCCCCCCCTTTTCTTTTATCCAAACTTTTAATTATAAAGTTACTTATCTCCTCCCCCCCCCCTCCTGTTTGAAATAAATTAGTGCTTTCCTTGAATATGCATATGTATGAATACATCTTAGTACAGAGTGAATGCTTCTATACATTATTAATTCATATTTATGTGTATCGGACAATCCACTTGTAGGGAATACATACTATTTATACTACTTATAACTATTAATAATTTCATGACTTTCACTGTTAATAACTCTAATAAAGATTTAATTCATTAGAATACAAATATCGCATCAATTAAGAATTAGGAATGTGTAGACAAAATATGGTAATGCACATAAATGACTGATTTTTCATAAGATCATACATTTAAATTTTATTTATTTATTTTTCTAAAAAGTAATAGGATAAAGAAACAAATTAATCATTAATGCACTAATTGAAAATTAGGCATGTTGAATTTCAATGCGGATATTTTTTTTCTGTAATGATAGAACAATTAGCATCTAATGGATTCCTTCACATCTTCAAAGAGAGTGTATGTATAATCCAAATTCATTTTGATTTATACTGAAATTATGTACACATTTTTGTCTGTGATTAATAACAAATAGTTATATATGTACAGTTTCCAATGCTTCTACAGAAAAAGGGATATAATGTCTTCTGGAGTTTTACTGACTAAACTAAAACATGCACACAAAAAAATATGTTAGGCATGACTATTTTTCATGAAATTGAATGCAATTTTTGTCTAACCATACTAGTATTTTTATCAGCTGTCTTCTCATAAAAAACAGAGGTTAATTTACCTCAAATATGAATAATGCAAGAATAACAACATTTCCAGAATACTTTGAATTCAATGTATTCCGTTTTGTTCTCATCAGCTACATATATGCTATTGATTTTAGATAACTCAGATTATTAATACACATGTTGATTTTGTCAATCGAGTTGTTTATCTGATAACATTAGATTGTCTAAGTAATGAAACTATAAAGAGGTTGAATTTGGAGTATTTATAAATAGATTAGATGAGTTTTATTAAGTAATATGAAAAAAGAGGTTCAAAACAAATCCAAAGGGTCACGTACGAATGAGAGTTCTAGTGAATAGTTAAGAGAGTTCGATTATGTAATTATGAATACTCTATTATTATGATTATGTGAAGAAGGGGAATAAGATAGAAATGTAGGAATATAACTCACCTTCTTCCTATCATCTATAGTTGGAACCGGGAAATGGTTCATCGATCTAATGCTACCAGTGTAAATGAAAACTAGCTACTGATTCCTTTAGAACACAAAGGTTAGGTTTTAATTTTCTAATTGCGATGGTCTAAACAAATTTTAATAGAATCGATTTATGTTGTTTATTGATGATTTCATAAGCATTTGTTACATCGACCTCATATCCCGTGTCTACCAATGACATGTAATTGAACTTCTAAAAGTGGTTGCTTCTTTCAAGCACAGGTTTATCGGGATATGTTCAATAAATCGTAAATTAGTCCGTCTTTCTGTCCTTCCAATGTACCTGCTTTTGCAAGTACATGTGGACTGGTAAATACGATTGGAGGTGACATGAGATGGATATTTATCAACTTTTGTTTGACTTATTAAACATCGTGTTTTGTAGAGCGTCAATAGTTTGGCAGTAGGGAATGTTTATTTAATTGCCGCTCTAAGTCTGACTGAATTGTTTGGCTACTTGATCTCCTTTAAATACTAGTTGAATAAATACCCTTTTCTTTTCAGGTTTCTTAGCTTCGAATTTTTGATTACATATATTATTATACTTCTCATCGAATGTTACACGATACTCATTTTGTCGAAGAGATTTTTTAATGATTGCAATTTCATCGTCAAGTTTATCAGCAGTGTACAGTCGTTCAGCTCTGGAGCAGATTACTTGACTAAACCACGTTTATAGCTGATTGGACAAAAGCTATGAAAATGGAGGTATTGTCCATTCTATGTATCTTTCCGGAATATGAATCTTTGAAATGTTCCGTCATCTCTTCGTTAAATTTCTAGATCTAGAAATTAGAAGATATTGTTCGTTTCGTTCTCCATTGTGTATGTGGTGTTGGGATGAGCTTCATTAAAGATTTGAAGTTGTTTTTTCGCTTGGTTTATGTCGTCACATATAATAAATTTATCATCAACGTACCTTCTGTAGAGTGTCATTTGGTTTATTGCAGGCATTAACTTTGTTTTTTCCAGATTAGCTATAAATATGTCAGCGAGTATTGGTCCTAAAGGGCTTCCTGTGGCTACACCACCTGCTTGGTAGTATAATTCAATTCAATAATAAAGTATACTAGACTATTGAATATCGACCGGTTTATAGCTCGACCTGAAGGTCTTGATTTTGATTCATATAGGTTCGAAGGTGCTCACTGTTGTGGATTTGCAAATTAAGATAAATCAGTTAACTGGTGTCGTTCAGCTACCACTAAATTTCCAAGTAGTGTCAAAATTTAACTAAGACTATTCGTTAATTCAACTGGTTTTCATGAATCAATTAACTAAATTAAACGGAATATAATTTCAGGAAGTTCTAGTGAATAATTTTCAATAACTCTAATCTACTACAAATGATAATGTATTATTTTAGGGACAATAGATGAATCGTAGTCTATGATGATGGTTGTCATGACTGAATAAGCAATCTTCAAATTACGTGTTAAAAAAAGGCGACCATTTCCAAACCATTGGTTGATAGTTATGTGACTAATACTTAAGTTGTCGAGTATTGTTGCGATTATCAACTTTCTCAATAATACTGTTTTTGATATCGATAGTTAACTAAAGACATTTTAATATTATTTTAAATTCCGTTAGTTTTTATAGATCACTAAAGAAATGAAAATGATCTAGTTTAAACTAAGGTGGTTCTGTAGTGATTAGTCGTTACTTTGTTGCTTATGTTTGTTACATCATGACGTCGATTGGGTACCGCTGGGAACCATAGAACATCAAACAGTTGTTTCGTCCTAGTATGGGACTTCCTAGCAATGCACATTTCTGCTTCATGGGAGAATCAAACTTAGTATGTACAGGTGTTTGAGAGAACGCTTGACCGTAAGCACTTCTGGGCCGGTCTCTAATCGTAGCATTCACACTTAAACAACGTATTTAGTCTAAATGTATGCATTCTATTAAACGATATGAATAGGATTCATACCACAATAATTTATCAATTAACCATGGATATCGTACTGTTTCACTGGTTAAAGATAACATTTTAAACTTACATAAATAATATTCATTTTGCGGGTGGTTATCTTACATGATATCTAACAAGTAAACACAATATAAGGAAACACGTGTATTATAACTGTTGATATAATATAGTGTTTCTAACATTTAACAATAGTAATCATATCCCTTATTTTGTCAGATAAACATAAGTAGCTTCTTTAAGTTTTATTATATATTTTCATTCCCTCAACAAATTAGCGATGGTTTTATCTCTTACACTGGTTTACTAGTTTCAACGTCTGCCTGTATTAAAGGTTAGGTTAGTTCAATAATAAACGTTTTATTGACGCTAAAGTAAAATAAGTGCTGCTGATTTTTATTATCCTACTAAAGATTCATATAACTGCATGAATACTTGATTATTATTTTCAATTTAATAACAATTTATGTAGCCATCAACAATTTGTAATAACTGACCTGCAAATGAATTTACAGAGCTATTGAATGAAGTTCTATGTGCATGTGCATGTAAATAGTAGGATATGTCAATGCATCGTTGAAAAACATGAAGAACTGGATATTTATTCTATTCTAATCTTATAATATCATCTAATGTTAACCCTCGACGTAGTCTCTTTGTCTCATTCTGAGTGCATAACCTTTAGATTTCAGCAGTTATATCCCAATTTTGAAAGTGAGTCCTGTGACCCAGTTAGGTTAAATCATCTATATACATATTAGGTGATATCATAATTATCTTCATTAATGATATGTGAAGTGGTGAAATTCACTCTGACCATAGGAATGTAAGTCTACAATTTTAAAGTTAATGATTTACGGTTGTCTTTGTGTTACTACTATTTTCTGTCACTAAGACTCTGTCAGTTTGAGACTGAGAAAATTGATGACAATTAGGTGTAGAATACACTGAATAGTACACGGTAATCAGGAATATTATGATCTTATATAGGTGGATACCATTGTACTACAGTTAGTGGTAACTTGAAACAAAAGCCAATCTAGTAGGATTAGACTTACAGTTTTAATTCAGTGATAGTCTTTGTCTTTCAGTAGTGATAACCAGATACTAGAATCAAGCCTCATACACTAATAACCCACTTGGTGTGCAGTAAATTTTAAAATATTAATATTAATCCAAAATAACAAATTACTATGGTTCACATCATGAGATCTATAAAACGCGACAAATACAATTTTCAATGAAACAACCATAAAAACGACCTAAACAGTAAATATGATTGTTTGATTAAGATTATTTAGTAAAAGCTTATAAGTAAAATATACCTGATTAGTAAATTAACTATCTAACTAAAAGTTTTATTCAAATTAAGTAAATAGAAACACGAGAACATTATTTTAGCTGTATATGAAAGTATGTGTATTTATGTTAGACCCATATTAATTTACATATATCCAATTAATATTGTCTAAAATGTATGAAATTAAACTTCCTTCAAGTGGTGTAACAAAAACATTAGACACATATTTTATGTTATTTTTCGTGTGATTTACCAAATAGACTCAATTTATCAACAATCAAGTCAATGAATAGTGTACCTATTGTTATATGACCTTTCAGATTAATGATTTTATTCGCTAAGAAAAAAAAACTATAAAACAAGACCTATTCATTTGTATTCACTGTCAGTATAATGATAATAATACGACTATTATTACTATTAATTATGTCAATTAACAGGTCATGAGTCTTTCAAATACAAATAAATGATTAAATTATTGTTGACTTCTTTATCAACTTATAAGTTAGTATTTTTTATGGTATGACTTGACTTTTTATTAAATACGGCAGTTTTCACTCTGTATTATTTCAAGTATAAATAATATAAGTTTCATTAAGATTTTTTTATATTGTTTTCTTTTCTGAGTTTTAATTCAACCTATACATATCAAATAGATCCATCAGTTCACGTATTCATACGTCAATAGTGCACACGTGGATGTCAGGTACTATTCTTCCAGTTACATGTAAGCATGTATACATGTGGATACATGCATTAGACTGGATATTTATATCAGACTTCCTTATTAATACTTACTCTGTATTTAGGATATTAACTGTTTTATTTTCTTCATACATAGTAGTAATAGTAATAGTAATAATAATAATAATAATAATAATAATAATAATATATTATTATTATTATTATTATTAAATCATCTAAAATATATAGTTTTATTAGTAATACTATACTCTCCGGCTAATTATTTTATTTTCAATTTTTTTATACTATTATCAAGCTAATAAAATTGGTAGAAGACTGTAATATCAGTGAATTGATAAAGCGAATAATATGATAATTATCGGTAAGATCTTTGAAAATTCACTTGAAGTTCTCAATATACCCTGATAAGGTCTATTAGAAGTGGAAATTAATATACTAGTATTTCAGAGTCATGAAATCATGTTAAGTGAAGGAGATAGTTAACAGAAAATTCTGGAAATAAGTTTCAGGACAGTTGGTACTCGTCAGTAAATCGTACCTTCAGTCTGGTAGAAACTGATTCTACTTTTGAGAATAAAACCTACGCCATCCAGCTTGCTAGCCTTACCTATTCAGGCTATGGCCAACCACCGGTAGGACTAGATTATTTGCTTAGCGTTGATTAGAGAGTAATAACAAAGTTCATGCCTATCCAATTATTAATGTTGTCAGAAACCTATAGTCCCGGTGGCAATAAGGTGAGAAATCTCAGAGACTTGTACAAACAAATTAAATTCACGGTATTGAACATGTACAGACGAACCTTGCTAGAAGTCTTCATTGATACACTTTAACACAATGAAACAAAAATGAAACAAAGCTTTTGAGGTCCGTTAGTAACAGTGTTATCAAATTTAGGATACTGGAATTCGGTTGTTTATTAGTCACTTTGAAGGATATAAATTTGTCTTCTTGATGTTCTGTATTTGCCAGATATTTAGAGAGTGTGCTATTTAAAGTACTTCTACCTCTGCAAAATGGCTTTTTAAGTGAGTCAGAAGAACATAAATTAAGCCTTTCTTTCTCTTCGACTAGGGTGGTTGTTTTACCGATTTCTCCTAAACACGATTAGTGATAACATAAAAGAGATACACGTCTATCCCTGATTATTTTATTGAGGATGTTGTTTTATATAGTATTAACAGTCATGTATAGATTTCTGTTTGTGAAACGTTATGTACTGATAATTCTTGCGACGCTATCACCTTTAAAGTTGAGATAGATATGAATAAGCTTATTTACAAACTGTAGCTAATCTCCGCACATCGTCTTAAATTGTTTTATTTACTTAATAGTGAACATCTGTGGGTTGCCTTTTCCTTTTAAACACTGTTCAAAATTCATTAATAATTCTTTTAATTTATCAGTGGTGTATGTCGTTTCAACTATATAAAGTAGTATTCTGACTAATACTTTCTTTTAACCAAATGGGCAAAATCTACTATAACCTACTATAAATTACTCAGTGCACTCTTGATATATCAAACTTTAAACTTGCACTATTTGCTATCCATTGCATGGCAACATAAAAAAGTAGAACTAGGTTCTTTTCATGTTTCCCGGTATACTGAATACTATTACTGGCCTTGCTGATGAGTTTTATGATGTTTATTGTCACACATCAAAATAACTACTATATTCTATCATTTGATTAAATTCGTATTTTCAAGATAACCTATGAGAATATCTACCGAGACAAGCTCCGAATAGGCTACCCATTATTGTACTATATATTTGGCGTAACTGAAGTGAAACATCATTTATCCACATAAGTACCCCTTCCATTTTAATTCAGATACTGATTGAATCGAAAATTTAAAATACTGACAATTAATGCTACAGTTTTAAGAAGTACGTTTTTAATTAGGGATGTTCCAACCAAAGATAATATTGACTTACCAATGACGCTAATGTAATTTAATTTTTCAGCTAGTTGGTTGAAACCTTTTAAGGTGTGAAAGGTTAATCTTACACTTAGTTTATATCCACTGTGTAAATTGAAAATTGACTATCTGAAACAATCGATTAAACATCTTCACATGCTGTTTACTCATAACAGTTTATGAATATGGTCTTGTTTATGATAGTGAGACAGATAATGAACACTAATAAATTCACTATTTTAAGACGTTTTCTTTTTTAATTATTGTGACTCTAATTACAATCATATGCTACATGACAAAGGTGAAATATCCCATTTTCAACCTTTGATACTTTAACATTATTTATTTTAAATTCATTTAACTTATTTATTAGATTATTATTACTGTAATTATTATTAAAAGAAACATTAAATCATGTGAAACCACTTCTGTTTCTGAGTATCAAAAGATATCGACCTTAGAACTGATGTATTTACCCATTTAAACTGATCTCAGTCGTATTACATTTTCTATAATTCCCTGTAGAACAAATAATTATAACTGTTATTTAAAATTCTCCCACTTTTAAGAAATGTAATGCTCCATTTACACTCTAACTCTCCTTTCGTTTGTGACTTTTTTGTATTTAGTTTGAAAGAAGTTCAGTGGGATTACTTTGCTAGACAAAAGAAAATTAGTATTTAATATTTCTATTTAATTTCCTAATGAAGACATGAAAATAAGTGCAATCAATTTGTTACTCAATGAACGAAAATTACAGTAATGTACTCATACTTCACTCTAAGTTTTATCTATTGATGAAGGCTATAAGATAAATAATTATTTAGGTAGCTTTATGAGAACCGTCGTAGAAATTACAAGTAACTTTTCTTAAGAATCATGAACAAATGTCAACTAAAGAGCATTTAACACCATTAAAGCATTAAATAGCTCATTAATCTTTGTCTTCAGATATACATTTCATTTGGATATTAGTTTGTGTGATCCGCGTAATACGCCACTGACTGTCAGTAAGAATGATGCTTTGAAAGTTCAGATATCTTGTTTTGATCCACGTGACACTAGTAGTGATCAGCTGATGTAGGCTTTATGTGATAGTAGTACAGAAATCACTTAGCATCATTTTTCATAAATTCTAAGTGTTGAAGTTGACAACATTTTCAGTGCTTACCAAGTATGATATGTCAAACAATTACTCTTATTTTTTCTTTCATTTAATTGGTAGACGAATTCAGTATATCATAATGTCATACGACATTAATACAGTAGTGAATAAGTGGCCTACAAATTTTGGGTTTCAGAATTGTTACTACTATTTATTTATAGAACTAAATAATGTTTCAGATGATTGTATTAATACAGACTGGAGGCCGTTTTTTAGTGAAGTAATATGAGTAGTGAATAAATCTAAATCTATGAAAACTTCATGTAAGCAACTACAAATTCTAGTTGACTAAGGCAATTGGCAGGGCGCAGACGGTTATCTTTAACAATATGATAATATAAAATGCCTCATAATGTCAAGTCAAATATTTTAGCAACTACATTTCAACTTGGTAGACGGGATTTTATCAGTAATAAAGACTAGACGATATAATATCGGTTAGTGATGATTACATGAGTGATGTAGAAAAACTTAATTTACGTAAAAAGACTTTAAATTCAACTTTCTTTAATGACTCTGCATAGATTTAAATCCCTCGGAAATGATACAATTTTCTATCATTCTATCGTAATGCATAAAATGAAAAAGTGATTCATCGAAAGTATTTTGTTCACATTCCACTGTGGTGGGATGAGTTAGTGAATAAGACTTTACAACTTCAGCCACCGTGTAACAGATTCAAACTCATCCAACCTAGGCCGGTTTGAAGAACGTGACATTACCAGTGACTCACATTTAGTGTGATTCTAACTTAAGTAGACAAATCTATACCCTGTAAGCAAGAAGTATACTTAGAAAGAAATACTTCAAATGTATTAAATCGTAGGCATTCATGTAATGTTATTTCGATTTCTGACTTGATCCAAATTTCACCGAATCGCTAATAAATCAACAAAAGTGAACAAATACAATTCATTATATCTCATATTGTAATAAGAAAAATAGAAAGAATGATACATAGTGGAAGCATAATATGACTTGTATTGTGAAAGCAGTCAGAACTTAGTGTGTTCCACTGGACTCACTCAAATACATTTAATACAATCTGAAAATTATACTTGTTTTAGTAATGTTGTATTACTACTAGCAATGAAACCGAAAATCAGGAGTGTCGTCCTGTCTATGAGTCATCGAACAGATGTACACACCAATACTTGCTTCTAATAGGAATGATTTCAGGTAGTCACTTAGTTTAACGGGTATAAAGTTATCTTTAAGAGTTTATATTTCTCTAATTTTGATGTCGAGGATTGAAATTGTTCATTGAAAAATAACAGTCTGTATCACCCTTGTTCTTACCACATGAGACGCTCTTATCATCTAATTGATAGCCAGTTAAGGAAGTTTATACATTAATGTAAAATCAAAATGTATTTTTACTTTTGATTTTTACAACATGTATTTTGAATGTATTTTGACATGTATATCCTGTTTGTTTTACCTTACTACCCCCATTTAGTCACAAGTATAAGTCTGAGAATCGATAATACTTAACCAATGTTAATTTAAGATGTGGACAATGAAATGAATGAAACCTATATGGAATTACATTAAATTGCTATTAAAACATATAAAATCTTTTTGTTGAATAGATTGAAATAAGATCAGCTTAAGTAAAAATCAGAGAAAAAAATCATTAATTGTTCACGTATAAAAAAATACTAGTATCCATAGTGTTCATAATTCAGTTAGTAATAATAATAGACCGGAAACAGTAAAAAGAGGGAAGAAAACTAACGAATGACAAGGTCATAAAGAAGAGAAGAAAGGAAAATGACTTCTTGCATTGATTACGTGTTATAATGAGGATTATTATTGTTACGGTGACAATAAAAATAATAGTCAATTAGAAATGCGTGATTTACTTGAATCACCAAAAGGGAAACACCGATTAACAATATACAGAAACTATGGCGAAAATTAAAGGGTATGCGTGTTGATGAAGAAAAGGGAGGATATTTTTTAAAATCTTTTGTCACCAACTTAGCTTTTTTACTTTCTTGATAAATGAAACATTTGAGAACAATTAACGGTAACAACACAGTTGGAACATTAAGTCAATTAAACAATTGAATGTATTCTGTTTAAATTGATACCTATATATGACAATCATCAAATAATTGATCAAGAGTTAAAATAGTAAGGAAGAAATGAATACTCGATAACTTAAATGTCACAGTAACTAAATTTAATATTTTCAATAATGAGAAATCTTATATTTCCTCCTGAAATCACTTACAATGAAATGACAATTCAATTGGTTAAGTTAATTAGTATCTAATAGATTAATAAATTAGCTTGAGTCTTTGTTGTTGTTGAGGTTACTCATTATTATGTCAAAATAAATCCACTAAAAATGATTATTCACTGAAAGTCAATATTTATCTATAGTGTATTAGTCAGTACCATATTTAAAGTAGGGCCTAAAGGAAATGACTGATAGTTAACTTATAAGGCTGATCCCAATTAAAGTCGAGTTCAGAATGCCACTCAGAATTCCCTAATTGTAACTACTAAGAAATCGAAGTTTTAAATGTTTACCAAATACCCAGTCAATTGGAAATAACAGAATCCCTATTTGAACAATAAATTATTGATCGGTGTTGAAAATAAGAAACACTAAACTAGGAACAAGGCATTTTCATGTCTATTATGTCAGTTTAATCGTAGCTATCAAGTCAAAAAATTTATATACGCTCTAAGAAATTTCATTTTGCTAACTGTCCGACCTTTACTTCCAATAGAGTAGATTATCATTGCTACGGTAGTAGTAGACACAAGATTTATAAGTGAGGAATTTACAGGCATTTATTCCGGTTTATGTCAGAGGACGAATTCCAACTGTTTTTTACCCAAACTGGTTCATCAAATAATGTAGACACCTCTCGACTTCCAATTTTATTCACTTTCACAACAATATACCAAACAGTGCGATAAATTGGTGTATGTATAAAAATATATATCCTATGTCCTGAAAACGTCAAATAACTATCAAACTAAAACTAGGAAAATATAAACATCGACGGCAATGTACATGTCATTCTGCACAACTCCTTGTGCTTACTGCTTTTAATATAAAATTAGCTTTGTTATATACAATCTAACAGTAGCACACAAATATTTACAATTTTGATATTTTATCTGTAAAACAAAATGATTATTGTATTATTCCAAACTAACTGAAGTTCGTTAAATAGATCGTTGAATACTAACCTGAGTGTTTAAAACTGTATGCTTCACTGTAATAAATTTACGTGATGAGTTTGCTTACACGTTGAACTTTAGGTGTACAATACTATTGAGTCACAATCTACTAAGAGACAACTATCCGATACTTCTTGCTTTTTATTGGGTACTTCAAGTGATATCAGCCTGTAGCAAAACAAGCAGTGAACATGAGTTAAATATACTGGAATTAATGACATGTGGTCAAATAATTACCTTTCTCCATGTACATTCTCTCATAATCAACGTTTAATTTTTCCTGAAACTGTTGTGTTTATAAATATCAGTTTTAATAAAAAGGCATGTATTATATCGTATTTAGCGTGATTCCGTAATGTTAAGCTATTTAATATCATTATTACTGACTGAATATTGTTTAGTCAATGAAGTAGGCCAAATATATAGAAGGAGCTTAAACCAATATGATATGCGAGACTTGGGAGGTTATTTTTAAATATCTAGGATTTTCTAAATATAATTTAGGCCTAACGTAGGTTACTGATTTCGACTGATTCAAATGTCCTGTTGATATCGGTGACAGAATTATTTTATTGAGACATCCCTTCTATAGAATGTAGAATTAATTGTAGTTTTTAGCATGTCACATAATTGAAGTCATGAATCATATTACGGTTCCTTTTTATTAAGTAGAGATTTGATCTTACAGAGTCAGTTGTATCCTGAATAGTTTATTGACAATATTTCTGACAGTCGATATGAGAGCCATCAAACTGAATATCACAAGGTACAGGCGTTTCTTTAAAATAGTAATATACATCTTCCTAATTAATGTTAATCTATTCAGGGTTATTTACAGATTGTTTGGTTGACAAATTTTTTATCCAACCCTACAGCGTAAACTTTTTGAACGTTTACTTGCTTCTATTCATAAAATCGTCCACTTAACTTCTGATATCACCATTATTCCCAAACAAAAATTGCATAACCATCTAAATCAGTTCAAGTAAGAAACTATTCAATAATTTGAGACATGCTTTGCCAAATTACTATTAAATTCATCATAAAATAAATATAACTGTTTCCTTTTGAATTGAATCCACAACTTTTCACTATTCTGAAGAAACTATCGTCTATACTCAGTTCCACTAACTTCATTAAAACAAATTAATTCTATTGGTTTTAACAGAGTTCTGTAGAATTAGTCAAATCAGTTAAGAGTAAACTTAAGTTATTTGTAAAGTAAGTTTCTACCATAGTTACTGCAATCAACTTACAACCTTATTTTGTTTCGGTTTGTGGATAAGAAATGTCGTCATTAGAAACTATGATAGCAACAGAGTAGTAGTATCGTGCCAACAAAAAAGGGAGCACTTGGTGAATGTACTACATCATATTTTTTTTAACTTTGTCCAATGAAATAAGTAGGATGTATTATGATTTTTAATTTATATGCTGATTTTTTTTGGTTAGAATATAAGCTCATGTGAACTATGAACAACAATATAGAATTTATTGTTCCGGTGCACCTACAGTTAAAATAGTCAGTGATAGTAACTATGACGACTACATTAATTTATAGTTGAATATTAGTATAATGTCATGATGAAAAAATGGTATCGATAAATACCAGTAAATTTACACACTGAATTGAGATGGTTTGGGGAGATTGCTATTCAGTTTAGTTGATTAAATTCTTCACAGATTGATGTTGGCAGGGTACCACTGAAAACAAGGAAGCACTGGACAGCTGGTTTGTCCTAGTATGGGATTCCCCAGCAATGGACACCCTAGATTTCGCCTTAGGGGACTTCAGGTTCACGAACGCCTAGGGTATGCACTGCCGAAAGGGGCTCCATACTAACAAAACAACTATCCAATGCTCCCTGGTTTTCAAGACTATCCTTCCAACATCAATCTGTGACCGATTCAATTAAATAAATTTACATATTATCAAAAAGTTTGTGGTTTTTAATACCTTTCAAATATCATCGCTTGAATGATATAAGCTATTAAAAACCACTTGTACCATTAAGAAGTGTTTGTTTCAATATAACTCAAAAGGAGGTTTTGAGATTATTTCAATTAATAGGTCATATCCACCATGGACTGATCATAGTCGAGTATCAGTGATGACCAGGAAGCACCAAAAATTTCTTGCTTCTCAGAACGAGACATATTTCTGAGTGAACTCACTTCGCTTTATGGTGAAGCGATTTATCCATTACCATTAAACAACAATCCAGTAGTTTAAATAGTTGGATGTTTACCGCAAGACCCAATAGTTTTAGGTTCAGTCTTTGATGGGAAGTGGGTGGGCACTTTTAAGGTGTCATATACTGAGTGATTCTCTGGGTTTTAATAATACGTAACCAAGAATAATACATGATGAAGAACAGCTACAGAATCCACACGATCCAAAGCATTTTTATGACTATTTATTTTGATTTGAATTATATGACTAGCTTATCAACCTGAAATGAATAATTTGTTTTTAATAAATGAGTTCGTTATCATGAATCGAATAAGCATCGTTTGCGAAATGTATAATTTACAAATATATCTAAACAGACAAAGTAATGGATAATCACTACACTAGTTGATGACAAATAGTTTTCCAAGTTCGCATATAGCTAATTAGATATAATATTATTTTTCTACCTCTATATCAAACTCAGAAGTTGCCTACCTTGTAATTTTGTTTACATTTTAAATCAATTGTGGGATTTACCAGTAGTGTACACTTGTACTGTCCACCTTTATAAGCCTATAAAAGAACAAAAATAGATACTACTATAAAATCTCAAACTAGTGTGATTTTCGGTTGCTCTATGAAACTGTGCATAAAATCTCAGTTACATTTTAAATTGCTTATTCCTCACAACTTTATTTATGATGTTTGTACGTGTATTCCTCTACATAAATAACATTGTTTTTGTGAAAATCATCCTATTTCTGCAGTATGAATGGCTATAAAATATACTACTTGAAGTTTAAAACTTCAAAATTATCCACTTCATAAGTGGAGCATTTTCATCTCAGTAGTAAATTATTCCAACAATCTAAATAACTCAAATAATAATACATTATAATCAGTCGTTAATGAACAGTTTAACATTCCTAATATATGACCAATACATTTGCCCCAATGGAATTCTGATATCCCTATTCTAATGTGAATAGTTGTCCTGAAACTCACTGTATGACGATTATTAAGTATTTTTGATATAACCCACTAATTATCTCAGAATATATTTCTGTAAAATAGTTCGATTACCATTAAGATTGCCATATAGTTACATAGAGATCATTTATTTGATTATCTATCAGGTATATTTTGTTGAAAATTACAGTTATATACTGATTAGTTTGAGTTTTTCCACGTTTTACATTATCTAATCCAATCGATCAGTTTATACTGGCATGTTTGTGTATGAATATCCTGAAGGAACTTTTTCGATGAAGGAGAATCATGAGTTTTTGGAATCCTTTGATCAAATTCAGCCTCTGGATGTACCTGCCTCCCAATGTTAATATTTACACAAAACTTTGACCTATATTCTATAGCATTGTCCACTAATCTACTCACTTCGTTACAGACACTGTGGTACATTCAGGGGATTAGTTCTAATTGGCTGGAAGGTGGGTTTCAAAAGTGAATGAGCTATTATTATCAAATATTACTTGATAGTCAGTTGCAACTAGATTGATTTTTCTATTTTCTCTGATTATCTACGTTTCATCAAATGTTTCTAATGTATTCTACGATAAATGATACTGAAATACAATTGACGAGCGAATACAAAATCATATTCTTGATGGTATAATGTATAATAAACGCTTCTGTTACTACCCAAAGGGAGATAAGGGTGAAAATAAACTTGACACGATGTAATTCTCGAATTCCCAATTGATTATAGACATTTGATTAAGGCGTGTAAGTACGTGCAGTTAGCACACATATTTAGTAGATTAAATCAAAGAAAACGCATGAAAATATCTAACAATAAATTCAAGTCAGGTAAAGTATGTTTCAGAAGTGTTAGCAGCTTTCTGAATTAGACTATGTATGTTAGCTTATATAACACAATTATATGTTATGAGTATAATAAGTCATGTTACCTCGAAGCTTGTAAATTATAGAATTTACAGGCATTGAAAACTTCAGGTAGAATTGATATATACATTTTTATTGGAAGATTCAATAAACACAAACACTGATGATCAGATTGTTTCCTAAATAAACATGGGAATATAAGAATGAGTGTGATACACTCATGCTATTCATTTACTGCAACTTTTCATTAAACTAAACACACTACAACATTCTATCAATTAATTCTATCATGAGATTAATCTAAAACTTCACTACGTTCTCCTTCATCAATTTAATTTTAAAAAATTGTGTAACAAGTATCTATAAACACAAAATCAGAAGATATTAGTTTCAGTGGCATGGTGTTATACTCCAACAAGAATTAACATAAGAGGTTACAAAAACTGGTCCATTGACATCCACATAGAAAAAAGCTCAAAAATAAAATTAATTTATTTATAAAATGCAAGATGTAATCAATCAACAACAATCAAAATCGAAAAGAATATCTATACATGATCTCTTTAAATATAAAATTATAGTATCTTCTGTTACATAAAAAAGAATAGGTTAACTATAAAATAAATTTAAGATTAAAATCTGGTGGCAGTATTTACACTAGAAAAAAATTAATATCATTTGAAATCTAATCTAAATATGGTCTCCACATAATCGGAGAACTATTTCTTTTTATCATCGAAGTAATATCAGTCGATATAGAAGTCACTCTCGTTGTAGAATTCATAGGAACCACCAGAGATTCACTTCTCTCATCATCTTCGTGATTACCACATGAAAATACACCAGTCGATTTCATCATTCCAATTATTCCACTCCTTGTCACAGGAACACTGAAAGCTGATATGTGATCACATGATAATGATTGTGACTGCAATGAGGAGGATAATGACGACGACAATGACGACATGCAACCCATCATTAAATTACACGATGACACACTTGTACTTGATAATTTCACAGGACACAAATCAATGCATTCGTGAGATTCTCTACCAACATCTACCCCAGTTACCAGAGGCACATTCTTCACATCCAACATTGATTCCAATGAATGGTCACTATTGAAAAATCCACTATCCACATCATTCAAACTGGAAGTGCATTTGTCATTATATTGTAATGGCGTTGACTGACATTGCATCATATGCCTACGCGTTCTCGAGGGTGGATTGCTCATTGGAGTTGAAAAAACTGAAGATGATGAGAATGACGATGAGGAAGCAATAGGTACAGTAGATATAACAGATGCACTACAGTCACTATTCACAATAATATTGTTAGCATTACACGTGGCATAATTTATGGTCGATGAGTTATTCCTAATGATTAACTTCGGCATTCTATTCTCCTTGTTATCACCAGTCAATCATTTCTGAAGAAATATCACATTTCGACAATGTGAACTGGTATTGATTGTGGTTGACTTATTCATTGGAGTATTATTAATCGATTGTGGATAGTTTTGATGTTGACAATGAGAATGATGATGTGAGTAGTTGAGTAAATGTACTCAATGAATTGTCTTTCTCATTAACATTCACAATGCTTAATTTATTTTCATGAACATGGGAATAGTGATCATTTTTGGATGTAAGTTAACTGATGATGACGGCGATGTTATTGAGGAAGAAGTAGAATTTCCACTCGAGTTGTCACATAATTTCCTCAAACGGGATTTGAATTCTATCAGTATGAGGAAGTAAAATATAAACATGGCTGTTGTAGATTATTGTTGAATAATGAAATACATTTGTTAAAATTATCCTTTTTAACAAATAGGAAATATTATTCCAATACATTCCAGTTTTCGAAAACCGCCCACTTAAAAATAACGATATAGAAGCATATTAAAACATTAAATCTAATAGAAGAAAAAATCACCTACCAGGTTCATCCTTAGCTATATTTGTAATTCCTTCGAAAACACTTTGACATAGATTCAATATATCTGCTTTTTCAACTTTATGATATTCACATGACTATACAATGATAATAAACGATAAAATAGATCAAGTGAACTAGTAGTTTAATAAAGTGAATGTATTTTCTAAACATAGTAGTGTCATGTATAAATTAAGACTATCAATAGAATTCGGAACTCGTCAGATTGGATATACTTGCATCAAGGTTCTAATGCTTACATATATATGCGCAGATAAACAATTATTATTAATAAATACCAACAAAAGTAAAATAACAACTGAGAGTAATAATATAATGAGTGGCAAATTGATGGTAAAGTCAGTTTTCAGACAAAATATATGACTGTAAATTCGAATATATGGCTTAAAATTGATTAAAATATATTAGAAGTTATTAAAATGAATCCAACTTGAATGATGATTTATTTTGTTAGATCAATCAATTAAGTTTAAAATAATTATGCCCCAAGCAACTAATGAAATAATTACACTGCATGATTAAAGTGAGAATCATTCACAAACCAGTGACTTAGTCAAACATAGTTAATAATTTTTGTACTCTACAACTGCTGGTCACCACGGCATTTCAAGTTTTAAAGTGTAACAAAGATAATGTTAAAGTTGGATTGTAACTAGTAATAGGAATCCAGGACGTACGTTCCGTCCCATTTGAAACTAAGCGGCTGGATGTACCTGCATCCCAAAGTTAATATTCCCATTGGGATTGGTACACAGTCTTAGAGTCAAACGCAACCACGTTCAACACCAGGCTAGAGTCCACATAGTTGTTATCAAAATAAAATGAATTGGATTTAGCTTATGGAGTAACCAAGTGTTTTCAATAGATTATTGTGGTCAATCACGACGATATGCTTCATAAGAAGTGTCAATTAGTCAGGTTATACGAGAAATTAACTAATTAATCAATGGAAGGTTAGAATTGTAACGAAATTCACCAACTATATTTAACGTCACGAAAATTGTCAATAAATCACTCAACTTCATAGTTTCAACATTTATCTAAATATTAAAACAATTACATCAGTAATTAAAATTATATTGATGTAAAATACACAAATAACATGACCAAAAAGAACTCAACTACACTCCAAATTACCGCTGGCAAATAAGATATTTCACACTCAATCGAAATTAAACTAGTCACACCAGAATCCAATAGCAAGAACAACTTCATTCACATCACAACATTCTTATCGATATCATTCCCAACTATCACGTAAATTACCAATGATCACAGTCAATATTACAAATCTATAATTTATGACACCCTCACAAATCACAATATAAACACTATTTTCACAACATTAGTTACACTACACACTAAATGAAATATGCTCAAAATTACTTACATCAATTCCAATTAGATTCATCGCCAAATTGTGCAAGGCATTCATTTTATCCGAGATACATGCACGTCGTCGACGCTCCATATTCTGCTTCTTCAACTACATATCAAAACAAAACTACTAGTTAACAATGTTCAACACCTCATGACAAAATGCTTTGATCACTAATTAAAATCACTAATTATTGATAATCATTATGTTACTAGCAGATGCTATCCACTCATTTATCCTCATCACCTACACATTCTGACAATAGCAAGTATCTACTGGGGCGAAGAAATAACACCACCGACAAAGTAATATTTAGCACAACCTAAGTCAACTATGTCGCATCATAACAATAATTCGTGCATATATAAACACATTTCATTACATTTCACAAATCGTAAACACAAAATAAATAAACCACATCATAATGAGAATGTTATCTATTCCTGCTATAAATTCATCCGCCAAATTATTCTGACAACTTATCTCATATGCAATTCATAACATCATAGTTTACAACCAATTTACTCAATTGCATTCAAATACATAAATGTAGTTCATCTCAACAACACATGTCAAATATTAGTGATGATATTTCCTATTCACAGTAAATAATACACTCAATCTATCCACATCATATTTCAATCAATTTATACTATAAGCTTATCACTAAGCCTATTTAATAAAAACAGAACACAATTAATCATGACGAATATACTTACACGACGTGTCTGTTCTCTGATTTCTGGTGGCACATTCGATCGTCTACCTCTTCGAGAAGGCGTACAATTATTCTGTGCAATTGGACAAGTCGAACTAGATCCATTCGAATGATGTTGTTGTATGTGTAGACTGGAAGTGTTGATAACAGGTGGTACACGTGCATATCTCTCACAAGCATCAGTGTATGGTATCATCATGAATGAAGATTAGTGATTAAGAGAAATTTTCGAATTTTTATAACGATTGAAATAAATAGTATATTTGCGCGTGTTAATGTGTGGACCAATGAGATTGTAGCATGTGTCGGTTATAAAATGTTGAATCGTGTGTATAAGAATGTGTCCAATGATGAAAGTGGACATACGCTTATCGACCCTGATGGATTGTGTGAAGATAGTTTTGATTGGCTGAGTGACGAAGAAGTGATATAAAGAGGGTGGTGTGAATGTAGGTTGGAATTCGGGGGAGGGGATTGAGTGATTAAATTACATGTGACAGTCCAAATGAAGCCCACTGTATACACTGCATTCGCCGTGCACCAAATCCAAATGAATGGTAACAGAACGAATTTGATGTCTGACATTTTACATAAGTCCCCTAAATGCGAAGTATTTTAACCGACTGTTCAAAGGTATTGTCAGTACCTTTTAGTTATGAAGATGTTCTATTGGTCACAAGTCATGCTCAATGACAGTTGTATTTGTGTCTGTGCATTGATATTAACATGAATGTACTGTGATCTTTTAATGAAAACTGGTTTCCTACTTTCAACATTAGAATAAACAAGATTAGAAAGAACAAATTTTTCAGAATTAGACAAATTCAGATGAATGCAGCAGTTTTTTAAGGCGCTTATATTCATCCTACAATAAATTTACATTAAAAATTAGTGCGTAAATATTTGCAAAAAGTGTGTCTCTTTAATGATATGCATAAAAAGAATTTTAGAAGTCTTGAGAAGGAAGAATTTGTGACGTCCATTGGTTATGTAATTTGAGAACTCTTTAATGATTTGTTGAAACAAACTGAGTAAAGCTCAGAAAGGAGAAATTTCAACATTACTGAACACCATGGGTATCAAGTAAATGACAGCAAGGCAAACATTATAATGTAACGAAAATGTATTAGTAAGAAAGTAGTTCAATATGGGATAAATAAAACAGATTAGGATACAATTATACGTTTTAAGTACAGTCAAATAAGAGAGATTCAATGAAAAACTTTTAATGTAGGATGTGTTACATATTTTCTATAAAATTTTTAAAATGTCAGGGTTTCTGGAAATGATCTAACTCACTTATAAGACTAGAAGTTTGTGTGTTTTCAGTGAAGAATGTAGATACATAGTTTATTAAAATTTTGTTCGATAATTGTACATTTACATCATAATATTACAATAAACCAACATTTACGGACAAGACTCATGGAGATTGTTGAGTTTAATATCCACTGGTTAGTGTTTCCGAATTCAGTAGATTGGTAAGTTAGTGCTAAAGATTGACTATTACATTTAGTGATGACACTTCCATTTCGAAATACGTGTTAATCAATAATCAGGACTTTTCACTGGAATTTCAATAAGATTAGTCACTGGTGTAAATGTGATTTATGTTGAGCTGTTTTTTAAATTGCATTACTAAAAGAGGGATTAGTAACGATCATAGTAAATGTTTAGGGGTTTAACAGAGAAGTTAATCAACAATGAAATTTATCTACATTCTTAAGTAAACACAGAAACCATTCAAATAAACGCTTATTTTCATCTATGAGATTCCAATAACAGTTGAACTATTCACGAGGTGCACTTTACTTACATAGATAGTCATCTGAACTGGGATCAATGTTCAATTGTCAGTGGATATGTAAATAACAAATAAATAACACTAGATATAGCATCATTGAACACATTTATCGGAAGATTTTAGAATTATATCAAGTTATTATGAACTCAAAACGGTATAGAGAACGTTATATCCTACCATACATTTGGATTCAAACTTATATTTGCTAATATTCCCAAGTTTTGGTTGAAAATCTACCTTTTCTTTTTGCAAACTAAAATCACGTTGATGATAAATCAAAAAATATATTATACTTAATATTATGAACATTCTTTGCTAAACCCAAAATATTGATTATGAAGGATACTTAATGAAACTTTACATTCAAATAATCTTTTATTAGGTTAGGTCTTCACTTAAAAAACCATATAAATCGACTGATTAATTAAAGGGATATTACTTTGTATGGATACCAATATAGAAATATATACATTGAATGATCATAGAGTAGTAGTTAGTTATAAATGGGAACCAAAATCTGGTGATGAAAGTGTACATTAGCCACTAATCCAAGTTTCACAGCATTACCAGCAGGCATAAATATATCTATGTGAAAGTCTCCGATTAAGACAGGTTATAAGGGCTCGTTTTACATAAGTAATATCAGTTCAATAAATATTACTGTTGCACCTTTGTTGATAATTGCTAACTGGTATGAATCCTAGATCAAGCATGATATTTTGACAACCACCTTTAATCATCAAATATTGTTTCTATTGTAAGGAATGATCATTGTTTAATGGAAACATATTATTCCACCTCCTCCTTTGATATTATCTTATTCATCATTTGTACTACTTTAGGAAGATATGAATTTGCTTAATTTATTTAACCCCAAATAAAACGCATATAGTGACTGAACAAATAAAATGTGCAGATGAATTTATGGATATTTATCTAGATAATATCGCACTTTATAATTATTCTACTGACAAAAATTTCAAGACAATTCAATTTTAAACAGTTGGAATGAATGACATTTTGAAGATGGTCAATATTTATTTAACCTGATTTCATATTTAGACAAGAACTACACAAAGATTTGCAGGTGCAAAATTATTGAAGACATTTTCTCATATATGTAGTTTCCAGTATATAAGAGTGATAATGCTACTAAGCATATCAGTAATAACTACAAATAATTAAGTGAGATATGCATATTCTTAAGCATTAAATTTATTAAAGTGAATCATGAATACATTTTATAGATCATCGATGTATGGTTGATTTGTCTGTGCACAAACAGAATCATCTTAAAGTCAAAACATTAACCAATATGAGATTGAACTTTTGACATTAGAATAATTCAAATAAAAGTCAACTACATTATCTTCGGATGAACAATCGGAGAATTCACAGTTATGTGCTAGGATTACAACTTCAACAATGTATATTGTCTAACCAAATATCAGTAAAAATTCAAAACGTAATCATAGATTTGGAAGTGAAAGAAAACAAGTTTAAGCATTTCACAGTTTTGAAAAGTTACTAATGTCACATGTAAGATACTAGTTCATTTTGTCTTTTTTATTCTGATGTCATAATTGATGTTAAGTCAACATAGATCACTATTATGTTAAGAGAGAAAAGAAATCAGTATTTAGACATGTGATCATACTCATATAAATAAACTACATGTCACTTTATTACTTTCTTGATTGGTCCATTGAACAACATATTTTCGTAGAAAAACAAGTAAATAAACTTAACATTGAAACATCTTCACAAGTTTTGTTATTTATAAGTAGTTTATAGAGAATTTTTGCAATTTTGAAATAGCTAGGTACTAAAACAGTTGAAAATTAAGTTGACTATAATGAAAAAATAATAACTTAAAGAGGATTAAGTCATATCCCATTGTAGATAATCACATACACCATGTCTTTGTAACAATTACGCATCATTAATTTGAAGTGTTAATTGTGCTTGGCTAACATTGTCGTGGCTAGACAAATACTTTGCCAAATTTGAAGTATGCATTTGTTCCGATTCGATTGATTTCGAGTGAAAGAGGAAATGTAGTTCAAAGTCTAACTAAATAACTAAATTATTCTATTTTCATAGTAGTTTCAAATTAAAAAGAGAATGTAAAAGCACATAAATTTAATGAACAACATGTTTAAGACCTATAACTGTACAACTGTCCGTACTATTGATTTCAAATAGCCAAAAGTTATCGTCAAGACTTCCTAAACTTCGCGAACTTCATGAAAGATTATAGATCCACCTTGCCAACTTGCATAAAATGCCAGGTTACACTGGTCTATGGGTTCCCACCGATTACTTCAAGCTACTAAATCATTTAATTTAGTAATCATAGTAACTTAATCAGTAAAATATTAGTCGATAATAAGAACTGCAATAAAACACCGAATTAGTCACCATTCTGTGACATTATTACAATAAATTACCGATATTTCAGTTACACGAAACTTTATAAGACAATTTTCTTCCATTCTAAACTTGATTTGGACATAGTTACACAATTTCCGCATAGATAATATGAATACTATTGAAATCCTGTCATTTAATAAGTGTTGCATAAAACTAAATGAAATATGAGTAATTAATAATTATGTTGCTATTTGCTTCATAAATTTTGTAAAATTAAAATTCATGTCACTGTTTGATCTCTATAGGTTTAGTTCAGCAATATTTTTGAAAATTGGTTAGGGTAAATGACATATGGCCAAACAATAGGAACAATCTACTTTACTTGACAACTAATTTCCTAAGCACATACCATTAATAATTCCACAATTATATTCATTGACATTCTAAAACTAATACGATCGTGACATGAATAGTTGCGCAAATGTTATGTAATGATAATTATACTTACAACCTGCTGGTAACCTTGTATGATGATGATGATGATAATGTTCAATACAATTCATAATGTTCATAATTTCGTAACAGTTGTCATGTTAATTTTGGGAATTGAATGAAATTACATAACCAGCATAATAAGGGCTGGTGTATTAGTGGTGGTGAACAGGATGAGAATGAGATGTTAAGCTAACTATTTTGTAAGTAGCGGTCAGTAGGACACGAGTTAGCACGAGAATGTAACTATCAACTAAATTCGTTTTAAGTGCAAACATGCAATTTTCAAAGTGATCATAAGTGATGAGGTGCATACATATAAAATGGGTGTATAGGGTATAAAAGAATCTTGATGTAATGCATATCCAGTTCATTCCTGTTGATATCCGCAAACTTAAAGAATATGGTACCTATGATAAAATTAATATACTACTAAATAAGTTTGTGTTATTAGGCTAAACTCAAGTAAGTTATGACACACTGAGATATAAAACAAGTGTGTCTTAGTGATTGTAAAAATTTTGACAGGCCTTACAAATGATCAATTTGGAATGTATATTATTTAGAATATTCAATGTTAATGGTAGTCCTTAAGATCGAAATGATCAGTTTATGTAGATCAAATGGCTTGTCGAATGAGTAAACTGGTCTTTTAATTGTAATCTCTGCTTAGAGATATAATAATTTAAATAGATTTATTATTGTGATGTTCAGTTGTAATATTTTCTATTCTTATAAAACTATGCCTTTTAAATCTTCAGATCATGTTGCATCATATATACTCATACTTCATACATTACATATCTGATGTTTTGCAAAATTTACATCGGTAGTCAAGCTAATTTAGATTTCAGAAATTTCAGCATTATAAAATCTAGAAAAAATAAATCACTAAGTAAACGTAAAACGTAAGTCTTAAGTACAGTCTGTAACGCTTTCATCAACGTACGCTGTAGGATATCTAGAGTTGTGGGGTTTCAACAATTCACACGTTTATATTTCTGGCAAAGTCAGATTAAATATCTCAACTCATGTAAACTTTTTTTATTTTTAGTGATTTTAATTTCGTCTAACACCTTTTTAAATATAACCTGTCATCTTTGTAAAAACTGAAGTGTACACTTATTTTTAAATGCACGTTCTATGTAGGTCATAGAACAAATGATTAACGTGAACGTATAATGTTATTCTTTTACTCATAGTAATAACAATTATTGGATTTCTTGAAATTTATCATGGTGTTTATTGATTTCACAAGATTATCTAATTAAATTTTCTCTTTAAGCCATTTAATCTTTAAGAACTCACATACAAAACATAAATCTGCTGCATTGTATTCCAAGATAACAATCTTGACGGAATAAATATATCCCATCAAATCATACAAAAATCACCTAAATATAGTAATTGAAAATTAGTGTATTAAAGAAGAATAAATTAGGATCTGAGACATCCAAAGGAGTATTGTTGTACATAAATATAGATAAAACACAAGTTAGTTGAAGAAAACTAATCGTAATAATAATGCGATGTGGTGAAATCACATAGACTGTGATAATGATAAGAGGCTTGGTTCTTGTTATTGTTTCTGCTAGTTTAATACAAATATGAAGAGAAAAATAATCCCGAAGAAAAACATTAATGTACAAAAATGTTCTAATTAAACGTTATTGCAAGGCCCTGTGGCTCTTAACTTCTAGACCACTGAGTTAGCTATAAATGATAAGCATTTCTAAACTGAATTAACACGCTATAATGGGCGAACCTCAACCATCTTCATTGTTAACATTTATCGCATTCTAAACATAGTTGGATTATGTTTATTTTACTTTTATAAGTGATCAAGAAAAATTTATTTCAATCCACAAGTAAATATAAGATATAAGTTAAATGATTATCTATTTATTTTTAGAATTGAGTTTTATCAAGATTGTCATGTTTGAATTAAATATCTTGAGCCAAACTAGGATAGACTACCACTGAAAACCAGGAAGTATTGGACATTTATTACACCATAGTATATTGTTCAGTAAAAGTTCCCCATTGACATCCATACCGAATATCGAGCTTAGGGCCATCGTGTCTCACATTTAACGTTTAGACATCAGCACCAACAGGTAGGTGTTCATTGGAAGTAATAAAATTGTAATGCTGTATGACAACCATTGAATGCTATTGGCGACAAGTAACTCGCTCCCCGTTTGCCTGATGTGTGCCAGTTATAACTTCTCACTAGTGAGCTGATTATTATATTTAAATTGACCCAATATAGGAAATTAGAAGTTCAATCGAAAACGGCATATGTGTAGATTCCTACTTCATTTATCATTTATAACACTATAGTGATTTCAATTTTAATTTTTAAATCACTGAAATTAAACCATACGAATTGATTGCAAATATCACACCCATAATAAACTAGATAGTTATAACAACGGTGAACTCATTGTGGACAAGTACAGAATTTAGTAGTTACTTCCAGCATTAATCTAAATTTGCTTCACTGTATTAAATCATATATAAACGTTTCTTTCAACATATGTAATATAGAAACTATATTTTTTCTCCTAACCTATTGACACTGTTCCATTTCTTGTTTCTGAAGGCATATATTCTTCAAGGCGAATATGTACATATACATTCATGCACAAATCATTAAAAATATTCCTTGTCACTTCGACATTGATACCTGATTTATATTAACAAAAAGAGGAAATGAAGGTGGGAATGAATGCTACTTAGCATCTACGTTGAATTGAATTTGTTAACATATGAATTATCATTAGCATTATGTGAAGTAAAAACTGAAAACCATGTTTGTATCTAATATTCCAATTATTTTCATGAGCCCTATCGGTAGTGAGTGACCAGTATAAACCATAATAAGTATTAATGAACACATTATTATACGATACGAATACCATCAAAGCAAGTAAGGTAATGAATAATTATGACGTTTGAAATGCATGTTTACACCTTCGATAACGAAACTATTTTTTTTATCTTCCCTGTCAATTTATCCACGTAAAAATTCACTGTTTACTATCACTAACATTCTCAGTGAATGTCATGATATAAAAATCAACTTAATTATAACAGTGAAATATAAAAAGACTTAACAAATGCAATTATGAAGACAATCTCAACTAATATTGGCTTGATTATAATATTTAAGAAATTGATTCATTTATTCGAATAAAAAAAACTTGTATACATTTATCTCAACTTAGGTTTGATTCATTTCATATTAGGCTTGGCCTAAAATTTAACGAGGTTTTTTCCCACTAAGTGTGATCAATAATCGAATCCAAAAAGCCTATTTTTAGTTCACCATCACAATTCTCATCGAAGTATTTTCAAATATGCATGGGTGAGTTTTGGTCAAGCCGTTTTACATTGACAACTTTAGTTATCTGATGTGTCTTTGTTCATAAATGTCACTGAGTATCTTTTGACTAGTCATCAATACTGAATAGATTGTAACAATTCAATACTTATTTCGAAGACGAGTCTATTTTATAGCATGATTAACTTCCACTTATGAATTACACCTATCTATCTAGATTTGCCTTGAATGCTAAATCGGAATTGTCGAAGTTAACATTTCTGTTTTAAATCAATTGTATATTATTAAGTTATCATTAAATGTTATCTTCAGTTCTTCTTTACTGCGGTCTAGTTCGTTAGTGGTCGATTACATCTAAATTTGTTGATTTAGGATATGTTATTCATTGTTCATTTCGACAATACTAGGAACGTTCTCAAGCATCATTCATGTAGTTTTTCAAATTGATAATTTGTGATGTTTCACTTAAAATACTTGTATTTAAGAATGTGTTTTACTAAGTTAGAATACTAACAAACTTAGGTTTAAAAAAACACCTTCAATCATAGGCACATTTAGGTCTCAATCTATCGGTAAATATAGGGGTTAAACGTTGGTCGCATAAATTTTTCTATTGTGATATTGTATTGATTATAATAGTTGGCCTCATTTTAAACATGACACTTCATTATGAGCGATAGTTAATCTGTTCTGTTCACAAATGGTATAATCACCTCCGTGGTTCCAAAAGAATTTTCTCATGTAGTTTCTATGACATTTATCATTCTTGTATATTTCGTGAATTGTGAACTCTTTACTGCGATGTAAATTATTAAAATAGTAAATAATTTTATTATAACATAGTAGAAAATCTGACTTTTTGATGACTGGATATATCAAACCTGGCCGACGAAATACGTATTAGTAATAATAGTGTTGCCCCTAGAGGCAATGATAATTGCACAAAAAAGCATTTGGCTCAAAGAACTCATCAAAACTAGAAATTTTCACCTGTGCTGCGGATCTCCATTATTCGAAAGTTGTAATGTTTTCTGTTTGTCGTATTATTACAACTTAGATTCATTCATTCTATTTTTTTGTTATCTTTACATGAAAAAAATCCACGTAGTATCCAAGTGTAATTCCATGATGGGTGTCTTACATTTGTATCAGACTTAGGACTATTTTTAATGAATTTTTACATGAAAAATAAATCTTAAAAGATATAAATCTTATGTATAAATAGATCATGGAAATACTTTCGACATTTTAAATCCATAGCTATCTCTAAGTGATGACTTTATGCATTTATATATCTGATAAGCCAGATAGTTTATGTATGATATAAATTAGTATTCATATAAAATATAATACGACTACATGTTTCAACCAAACTAATATTGTAGATATAATATCACTGTGGATGATAAATATATTTATCCTTCTCAGTGGGTAAGTTCTCAGGGGAACTTTATTTAACTTTATTGCATAGCAATAAGATGTGAGTGAATTAATTTATGTCACAAGAGTAACCAGTCTATGTGTTTTGATCTCATTTTACGAAAGAGACACGATAAACTTGATTGATTAGTACCATTTGTTATCACAAATCAACACTACTTTGGGAATTAATAAAAAACTAGGAATTAACTGAGAACCATTTATTTTTACATTGAAGCTGTCAGCTAGGGTGAATTCAAAATCTTCGTAAACAGTAAAGTCGGGATCTTCATATCTGATGAAATGAAAGATACTTTAAAGCCCCACAAATAAAATTCAATATTTCATAGTCAAATTCGTGATATTCTAAAATGCTAACCCAAAGTGATTGGTAGTTAACTGCTCCATCACTGAGATGACAGTTCTTAATGGAAAATAATGAATTAAACTATTAGTGTGGTTTGTAAGTTCAGGAAATTCATTTTTTTTCTGTTTAACGAGTTGATTTTATTTAGGTAGTCATTTGACCATATACTTGAAAGCTAATTTTAAAATAGATTTATATGAGCTTATTGAACCTTTCTATTTAAATAACTTAAAAGACAATAAACAAGCCCGATTATTGTTATTTATGAGAAGTTTCATACTATTCAGATAATTCAACTGTTTACTAAATACATGGATGTTAATTCATGCGTAAGTACTTTCAGACAATTCTATTTTCTAACATTAGATTTGACTAATTGAAGTAATCTGTAATATCTTGTACAATGGTAAAAAAGATTAACAGTAAGAATGAGATTATAAAGATTCACTAAATGTGATTATAATCAAGTGGAATAACGTAGATTATCTACACATATCACTGGAACTTAGATATTACTTCATTTATAGATAATATCTGCTCATATTAACGAATAATTTTCTTTTTAAATATGAATCGTCTTAAGTACAACACCGTCTATACAATCAAATGAACCAACGATAAGGGACAACCTCAAAGATTATTACCATGAATGAATCTGTAAAAGAGTATGTGTAAAATATGGTTGTTTTCTTATTAATTATTCCTATATTTCATAGTACTGTATTTCTAATCTTGAATTTTAAATGTTGAATAATTTATTAATACGATAATATGCAATTTCCAACAAATAGAACTAGATTTCAAGTGAACGTATTCCTTATAGAACAATTCAAATTCTTCTACTTTAAAATAGCCAAATGATGGGATAGTCGGGAAAAATGTCTTAACACTTAATGTTTTAATTTTTTCACTAATCTCAATAACCTTCCCCACTTCATTTTATTAGTTTTATTGACAAGTATTTGTTCATTAGACTGATTATACGACGCAATCATAAATTGTAAATATTTCTCTAAGTGGATTTAATTTACATCACATTCTAATAAAATTGTAATACAAAGTGGTAATTTAATTCAGTTTGCTAATTAAGTATTCAAGTAACCACAGGGATTTTCACACATCATGACATGTTGGTCCATTCAATCGACATGTGACACACATACATTAAGTAAACAAATTGCTTGAATTTGTCATAATAATAGAGTATGATGTAATAGAATTAATTTATTACTGAGAGCAATATACTTCTGTTATACAGATGATGATGATGACTGTCTATCAAATAATGCAGTATTTATTAGCATAATCAAATAAAAATTAACAATTACATCATCAGCAATCGAATGATCATCAAAATAAGTGTTCAGTTATATGGTAACACGTGAATTTCTCTAACAGGAATAATAGTTGTACACTTTGAAAATATGTACGTTCTTTTACTAATGATGCAATCATTTAACTAAATATATTTGTTTGTGATTTGTTAGATTAACATATTTAAATAAGAATTTCATCATAAAAACAATTTAGTTCACAGCTGCTTAAGGAAACAGTTGCCTGATCTAATTCTTTTATGATACAAATGTTTAGAACACTAAATCACATACCAAACAACTAAATGGTTCTGAACTATTCAAAGTGACTATTGTTAACATAAATAAAATGTGTGCTAGCGTTAGATGGTTCAGTAAATGTAGTAACAAAGAAAAAAAATTAGCGTCATATGTCAGTGTATTGATAATACAGTATATGGACAGATGGACAGATTATGTTAATTTCATAAACAGTTCGAAATAATATTCTAATTATTAATTATAATGGCTTTATATAATATAAATCTTGTAATTAGGAATTTGTGGTACTTAGTGTGCGGTACTACAATAAATTTCTAATTGTCATGCAAATTTCATAAGGGTTTTTATAGTCAGTACCTAGCACCATCTTCAAATATGAAAATTTTCTTTCTATTCAGATACTACAACTACTTTTTCCATCAATCATACACAAAATACATAAATTCCAACGTAATTATTTGTTATTTTTATAATGGATAGAGAATAAGGAAAGTATTCTGTCATCTTCAGTGTTTCCATATAAGTTTTCTAGTATTTAAAATCACGATATATTTTGAGTTTTTATAATACTATGTCAGTATATATAGTTCAGGATCATAAATATTTATTCCAAGAATATCCAAAATAGACCGGATTTATTGTAACACTTGAACTGTTGGTTAGTAGGTGGCTCGAGCAATTAGGTAGGCCAACCAGTAGATACATTTCCATTAAATACTCTTCTCTATTACATATTTTGATGATTACAATACTCATGAATATGTTTACAGCCTTTGAAAATTAAGAATTCACAATATTTTCACTGACTTCCTAGTGTGGTGTACTGAGTTATTTCAAATACTTTACCTTGTTACTATGACAAGAATTATAGGTTTTCTACAAGTCTTGTCGGTCATATTTAGTGAAGACGGTTTACACAATATCGAAGAGTGTCGGTACAATTACTAGAGTATTTATATATTTATTTTCATATAATAAATGAAATTGTATTCAGGTTCATTTATTTAGCACATTTCACTTATCATAAACTCTTTTGAATATTGATACTTTGTCAGTGTAGCACCTTACGTAATTGGTTCTAACATTGTAGGCATGCAGAATTATGATAACTCTAGTTGAGTAAACAGATAAAATAACCTATAGTCTTCAAAGACATTTCGCTTTTGTTATATCATATCTTTGTAATGAAAAGAACCCATTTATTTTAAAATAAATTCTACAATAGATTACAATTTTGAGTTTACTGATTTACTTTTGTCAGGATTTGAGATCACGAACCTAGACATTAAAATTTAATAGCCATGGGTTTACTTACTAATTAAAAATCATATCGGACAAAGTTACTGAACCAATAGTTAAATTTGAATAAGTACTAATAAATGGCAATGTGCCAAAAGTTTTTAAGGCCACTTTATTATTTCTCCTAAGCTATTTAACACCCACTCATTTTACAAATATCGTAAATATCCATTTTGTGACTGATCGGATTCCCAAAAGTGCAGATAATCAAGTACATGAAAAAAGTGAATAATGCAGTATCCTTTTTACATACATTAATGAGTCATTTGACGATGTGAACTTTTGAGAATTAAATATAATATAGACAACAAAATTACCTGATCCGGGTAAAGTGTATTTACTGCATTGGCACATTAATATGACTGTGATAATGACTATGAGCAATATTAAGTTTTGAAAAGAGCTGGATAACAATTTTATAATGTGAGACCTGATAATATCAGTTGTGATAATGGACATTGATATGAAGTGTCAAATTATTTACATGAGAAATCACAATAATGGTGACAATTTCCGGTGCAGGCGAATACTATTTGGGATACTGCGTTCTTTGAAATAGATGGTGTAATTGCGATATTTTCAGTGCGGTTCTGGACAGCAGACACTTATAAACTGACTGAAAAGCTTACTTCTATATGGAGTAGCTTCTTATAATTTGACCCCAAACGAAAATTAAAGCTCTGTAATTGTGCCATTTAACTCTGAGAATGCAACATTACCATAAGTAACTAAATTTGTCCTATATGCTAAATATGATTACTATTGAATTATTGAAATTATCTGTAAGAATTAACTCTTGTCCATGATTAAAACTAACATTCATACAGAAATAAAATATGTCATCCATAATTAGTCAAGTTACTGAAGTGAGTCAAAGTTTAATTTACTATTCCCGGTTATGAAAGCTTTACAGGACAACTTTAAAAATCCTTTGTTAGTAAGGCTCTTCCGTTAATTTTTACATAAACTGTAGAAAAGAAACCTTGAAAATAATTCTAAACTTTACGTGATAAAAACTAACTCAACATTCTATGTATTCCGTATAGCTGATGACTACTTGGATGATCATTAAAATTTATTGTCAAAGGCATAGCCTATAACATAGTTCATAATTTTTTGACTAGAAACGGCTTAACTGAACATAATTTAGGCATTTATAACCATCACACTTCAGTAGAAAAATGAAAGTGAACTGAAAATACATTCTCTAAAATCTGATTAATGATCGGATCATTTATGAAAAAGTTCAGTAAAATGAAGTCAGGCCTAAAATCAAGCAATCTAGCCAAAAACAAGATAAATACATTCAACTTCTTAATATATTTGATGAGATTATTACTATTGTTGTCACCATTTAATGACAGACTAAAATGACAATTGTAAGAGTAAGATTATCCTTAAGAAACAAATTTAATAAGAATATCATTCCATTCCTCTTTATAAATTAGCTGATTTTGAAATCACAATAGTCACTAATACCGTTGATAAAAACAGATTATTTTGTATTTGTAACTTAACCGAGAAGACAAGACACAATCGATAAGAAATGGAAGGATACCTGGACTATGGATTGTAAATGGCTATAATAAATTCATCTATGGTAACTTCTAATTCATTCTCTTGAGTTAGTTTCGATTATCACCAGTTTTTATTGTTAGAAAACTTTATTAACATTTTTTATTAGTGAGTAAATAGTACATAAGTTACTCATATGAGTTTAATTGTAGATATGATTGACTGATCTCTGTGAACCAGTAATTTCCTAGTTTCTTCAAGTGATATGTATGCACGCCACTTTAACAGAAATCTAAGCATGTAATCATCTATGATAATGATGATAACCAAATCCACACTGCCTGATTTACGCAACCCACATCAACTAAATCATATTTGGAAACCTCATTTATATTTGCCTGCTGGGTTTCCCCCCTGGGCCGGTCCGCCCCTCCTTAGACGACCTGAACAACCCATCCTCCAACAGGTCATCCATATCGGCGCCGTGCTTAGCGTGAACGCCCGATCAACATGAGCACTCATATGCCAGAACTCCCGGTCTCGTGAAATCCCGCACCCTGGCCTCCAAGTAGCTAGATTACAGGCGCACGCCACCACGCCCAGCAAGATCCTCAAATTCAACACCCAGAGCACCGACCTAATTGAACTTGATGGTGAATCCCTGGAAGAAGTGGATACCTTTACAAACCTGGGGAGCATCATCGATGAACAAGGAGGATCCGATGCAGATGTAAGGGCAAGGATCGGCAAAGCAAGGGCAGCATTCCTACAGTTGAAAAATATATGGGACTCCAAACAACTATCTACCAACCTCAAAGTTAGACTCTTCAATTCTAACGTCAAGTCAGTTCTTCTGTATGGAGCTGAAACGTGGAGAACTACTGCAAACATCCTCAGGAGAGTACAGGTATTTATCAACAACTGTCTACGCAAAATATTGAATGTCCGTTGGCCGGAAACCATCAGCAACAGCTTACTTTGGAAGAGAACAAACCAACTTCCAGCTAAAGAGGAAATCAGGAAATTACGTTGGAAATGAATAGGACATATATTGCGGAAATCATCAGACTGCATCACGAGACAAGCACTAACTTGGAATCCTGTTGGAAAACGGAAAAGAGGAAGGCCAAAGAACACACTGCGTCGAGAACTGGAAGCAGACATAAGAAGGATGAACAGTAACTGGAGACAGCTGGAAAGGATTGTTGAGGACAGAGTTGAATGGAGAATATTGGTGAGCGGCCTATGATCATCCGAGAGGGGTAACAGGCGCAAGTAAGTAAGCATTTATATTTATTAATCTTGTAGCTGTTTCAATCTTTTAAGTTATGCTTCAATTCCTTAACACTAGTGTATACTCTCTAACACTGGAAATATTTTACATGAATTATTATGGGTGAAATTCTAGTAATTTCACGATTTAAACAAATTAAACTCGCTTCGTTTAATCGTACAGAGAATTGTTTATCTTCCGATATAATAACTAAAATAAGAATATTATTTATGCAATTATAGTTGTTCACATAACTAACAGGACTGTCAATGTAATTAATGTATTTCATACACGTAATATTTTTTAGAATCAACAAAATACATAAATATTCTTACTTATATATAACTGTGTGAACATCCTGCATTATCACTGTTACTTTCATAATATGTTATCTTCACCTAATCTCATTAATTATGATTATTTATCACTTTGACTAATGAATTCAACACTATTATCATAAATGATTATCCACATAATTGATCTATTAAAGGTGTAAACATATGTCTTAAACACCATTATTCGTCATTAATTTACTTCCTTTGAGGATATTTGAATTACATACTGACCTAATAAGCTTTTCAACATTTGCAGTTAACACGTACCTTTGATGTGAATCATAACAATAATTGAGATGTGGGAAACCGAAATAATAATAATAATAATGTTCACACTTTACTAATTCATTACTGTCGAGATATGTGTGACAGAATCGCACCTCTTTTTTGTTTCTCTATCATTCCAAAGGTGACGTGTATCGGGTATAGATTCTAAAATGTTTAGGTACAGTTTTGACACATAAGTAAATCTAATGAGTATAGTCAATGACTGTTAAGTGAAGCAATGTATTGTAGACTGTCAGGATTATAAGTTTATAAAAGTAATGCTGATATATATCTGGATAAAATGTATGTTAGATTTTAGCTCTAAATTTTAACTTAAAATATTCTTATTTACAGAAGTAATCGATAATGTGAAGTTATCATATGATTTTACAGATTTTGTCGGAACTGGAGTGGCAAAGTTTAGGTATTATGAGTGTTGATAGAAACTTTGGATACGACACAATCTCAAAAAACAACTTTAAATTGATCTTCTGACTACTTGCTAACTTAGCTGTTAGGTTAAGTTGTTAGTTATAATTGCTTCAGCCTTAATTGGTGAAACATTTATCAACGTTTGTTGTAACGAACTTGTCAATGCCACCGTATTTTGGAGATAGACGAATTACTAGAATATTGTGTAATTTCTTAGCTACTAACTGAATATAGTAAGAATTGTCCTAATAAAATGTATGATAAAATTCAAGTCGAATATTCATTGCTACAGGATAAAGATGACTTGCTATTTACATATCTATAGCCTGAACTGTTTCTATTGCTAACCGTTTCCAGTCACGAATTTAATATTTTCAGTTAGCCTAAATTAAATTAAGATATTTATATAGTAATAAACATACTGTGTTTACATTGACTGAATACTGTGTAGTGGCCAACATCATGACTATGTAGTCAATAGTGATGATCGGTTAATTCCTATCATGTAGAAGTGGGACCATCAGTCTATGCAACTTAACGTTTTGTGCAACATGTCTCGATATTATATGATAGAAGGTAATCGACTGAGAACCACAGATCTAGTTTCTATGATAACCAGCACCAGTCAAGAAGGCTTATCTTTAGCTTTGTTAGAAGTGATTCTTCCTGTATTTTTATTAGCCCCATTCAGAGTCATAGTAATATAATTACTAATCAACTACCTATTTCCAACACAAAATTATAAACGCTATGACCAATGGTGTTGAATAGCAATTGTTTTCATCATTATATGGTGGTGGATAATGCTCATATGGTCGTCCATAAGTAGTAGATAGAGGAACGTTGCGTGAAAGTGGAAACGAAAAACAGTATACTAGGTAAGTTGCGAAGTGACAAGGAGCAAAGCCTGATCACAATACGTAGGAGAAATAAAAACAACCAAGGGAAGCAGGCCTACAGCCAACATTGGTCGAGGAATGCAATGGACGTGAAAACATAGACAATTAAAAGTGATGTATTTATTATTTATGACACTCTCTATTTTCACCAAATAAACAATTTACCTTAGTCAAGTCAACTTCTCAGAACATAATCAAGTGATATATGATTTATGGTATGCAGGAATAACTCATTCATCGGTTCGAAACACTGGATTTATGATAGAAATGAGTTACTAAAGTTTAAGTAGTAATTTACTTTGAAGTGATGTGATCAAACAACTGAACCTTTTAACCCAATGGAGAGATAGAAACAGATTAATCGAACATATCAACGAAAGTTCTGCTTACAATGAACTTGTAGATTCGGTGCAGTCGTGATAAGGTGGGTGTTAACAACTGTATATGCTAGAAAAGACCGTCAATAATCAACTGTAAAGTAAATTGATGTTACTCAACTTTAATTTGTTAAAGCATATGCGCCTGTTAACATTTTTCTTATCTGAGCTGTCAAAGTTACAGAAAGTGGGATTTCAGTTGAGGTGTGCTTTTCAAATGCGTCTGCGAGTTGTAGAAGGTAAGCATTCATTAAGTTCAAACGAACCACGGACAAGTATATCAAATCTGAAAGTATGTTTTAGTTAAAAATGATACACTCAGGAGGGGAGGGGAGTGATTAAGACTGCTACAACTTTAGACAAAACACAAAGAATCGATAAATAAAGTTTGAAGATCTGTTTTACCAATCATTAAAATAAATGTGGTTCTAACTATTAAAAATACACTAAGTCTCCTTATTTTCCGGCTTCATGTATTTTGAATCTACGAAAAAAATACTATATCAACTTTTCATGTTAATTTACTTGAATTAATCATCTTGCAACTGATAAGAATGTTTTCTTCATCAAAAATATATCCTGAAACATTTTCAAACCTATTTTACACCTTATATTCAATGTTCATTACACTATATCACAAAGTGATGGAAATAGGAATTCTACCATTGGATGCCAGCCGGCCCAGTGGTGCAGAGGATTAGGCGCCCGCCGTCAACCTGAAGCTCCTGGTTTGGGATCTGGGGTTCGCACTACTGAGGAGTTCCACACTAGAACGAAACAGCTATCGAGTGCTCCCTGGTTTTCCATGGTACCCTGTCAACATCAATCTGTGATATATCCAATCAACTAAATTACCAATATCTACAAAAATAACCATCACAATACAATTATATTCAATGTATTAAAAAATAAATGTCGACTGAATACTTTGTAAAAATAAATATCTCACGACAACCATTAACAATATCCAATTAACAGGGAGGTGTATGACATAGTACATATGATGAACAAGGTAGTTGAAAATAATTAAGCATATATGTGACAAATTCAATTAGAGATACATTATTATTATAAGTTACGTGAACAGCTGATATTTCATGCGTATATAGTAACTAATGTAATATTAACTTATAAACTTCTACTCATTTTCAATACTAACAGTTTCATACTAAGTGTTAATGGTTGACTAAATGTATAACATTCACATTACTACGGTGAATTGCTCAATAATTATTTTCACTTATTACAGTTGTCACTAGTGTAGATGTAATAGTGACATAAATGCTTCACATAAGAGCAAAATTAATGTTGAAAATAATTAACACTCTTTTCGTTTAAAGAGTTGACTTATTTTCAATTAAACTAGTTATTATGATAGTCATAAATCACTTTTTACCATTCAGAGACTAATTACTATAATCGACTATCCTGATATTAAGTGTAATAATGCATTAATTAATATAATTAAGTCTCAGTAACCGTAGAATAGGTGAAATAGGTATAATTTCAAATTATTCATTACTATGTTGGCCTATGGAATTAATTTTGTTTCACCTCATCACCTACCAGCAATCATATATGTATTTATTCAATACCAAATACACTTAATGTTTTAGCAACTTACCTTACGCATCACTTGAGGAAGTCTAGTGTTATGTTGAAAAAAGAAGGATTACGTAATCTGTTAGTATTCTATAATAAGCATATATATTGAATCAGAAATTCATTTATTTTCGACATTTGAAATTGTTATAACTATGTGGTTAAATTATTGTTTAAATAATATCATCAACAGTAAATAGAAGTTTAATTTACTAATTGCTATTTGACACTACAGTTATTTAAAATGTATTATCATATTCCTATTCATAGGTTGTTGACGTTATTGGTTTTGGAATGGTAAATTTCATGTTATTGAAACTCTTTACTTTAATGACGGACATCATGATTATTTGAGTTACTTTGAAATTCTACTGATTTGACAGTAATTTTAAGAGATATTTTTATTAAAATTGTGTCAACCTATTCAACTAATACCGGAATATAGTTAACTAGTAACCGAAATGTCAAGTTTTCATAAGTTCATTCATTTAGTCTTCACTCTCAATTTATAAAAGCGTTTGTTCCAGGAGAATTCACATCATATTCAGAAATCAATAGATTATTCGTATTTGCTGTAAAGATTGAAGATCACAGATTCGACGATTAGTGATCTCATTGTAAGCGTATATTTCTAAAAAAGCAAACAAGAAAAATTAGCTAATGTTCTTTGCTATTTCAGCAGTTTGCCATTTTCAACCAGCGTATGATGTAACGTAATTTAAAATTACTAGGGATCCAAATATATCTATTGTAACAAATGTTCATGTCAGAATGCAAAATATGTCAATAATTAGTACTCCCTAAGATATTTCGGCTGTTCATTAGTTACAATTATACCACTATCCTCTCGAATTGTATCAGTTAACTTGTTAAAGTAAAGCTGAAGTAAATAATTTCAACAGTGTCTGAAATGAATGTAATCGTGTTAACTAATATTGCCTTACCTTAAAATATAGTCTGTTAAAGTAACGAAGAATAGTATTAGCATTTTAAATCCGAATTAATTTTATTATAACTAAAACCTACAATCTATACAGTCCATTAAGATAGTCTTTTCAGTGAAAAATAACCAATTTATCCTTAACATTGAACAAATGGTCAATTAGTTGACTACTCTTGTTGAATCTTTATTATTGGGTTTTTCTGTACTTAATGTGTGTTCTATATCTGTTTCATTATTAATTTCAATTAAAATATAGACTGATACATTGTTATCATCACTTCTCTAATGTTATTATTTTTAAAACTAATAATATAAATAGGAAGAATGGATAGACTCTAAGTAATTGATTTCTTGCTACATTAGTTTAGGTCTAAATATATTTAGTTTATCTTTGTCATTTGCAACAATCAACATCCAATGCGGGTTATGTTTTCTGAATTATAAAACAAGAAAATCTGAAGCAATTTCTTCTAAAGAAATTAATGTTATTATCTATATACATTAACCAATATTATGCAATGGAGCAGAGTATATATATATATATATATATATATATATATATATATATTTGCGACGTTCACGTAAAATGTAGATTAGAGTGTACATGTAATATCATTCTTCATTAATCACTGAGTTGCGATTAATCAGGTTTTTGACTGGCCACTAATGCTGATCGAATTCCACTAATCAAGTTGTAATGTGATCACTAGTTTAAGTGGTTTAATATGAGCTATCAGATATCACTAGCGGCCGGAATGACTGAGTGGTAACGCCTCAAATTATGAAAACTGTGATGTGGATATAAATTACACGAACAGATTCATTTCATTCAAGATTGGAAATAACTAAGCTAAACGTTTATTAGATATATCTGTAGGTGTTGTTTCCATAATTCAGCTGGTTGATTATAATTCTCAACGCTAATCATTCCTCGGTAGTCCTCAAATTTTATAAAAATTATGTCTAAATTGTGTTATTCATTACTGGACTGAGGAAGTCGTGTTTAAATTGCTATAATTACTTCTTTAAATGCAACATGACAATTAATATTTGACTGATTTATGTAAATTCGTGCTAACTCGTGTCCTACTGACCGCTACTTACAAAATAGTTAGCTTAACATCTCATTCTCATCCTGTTCACCACCACTAATACACCAGCCCTTATTATGCTGGTTATGTAATTTCATTCAATTCCCAAAATTAACATGACAACTGTTACGAAATTATGAACATTATGAATTGTATTGAACATTATCATCATTATGTTCTTCTTCTTCTATTACGTTGTCGTCATCATCATCATAATACAAGGTTACCAGCAGGTTGTAAGTATAATTATCATTACATAACATTTGCGCAACTATTCATGTCACGATCGTATTAGTTTTAGAATGTCAATGAATATAATTGTGGAATTATTAATGGTATGTGCTTAGGAAATTAGTTGTCAAGTAAAGTAGATTGTTCCTATTCTTTGGCCATATTGTATTCAATCACCCCACCACTACTACGTATGGCAACATTGATGAACCAATTGTTTACCTCTAATCAAAATGTTTTAAGCCTAGAAACAAATGAACACAATTCAGCTTCATGTTTTACGCAATTTAAATAGACATACTAGACCTATTTAGTTTGAATTAGACCGTGTTTATACACATATCATTAATGCATACTCACTTCATACCGATTAATTCAAATATATTGAATTAGATTATTTTTATTTAGTAGTATGCTAATATTATATTTAGTCATCAAAAAAGTCTCTATAGTAAAAATAGTCCCACTGTATTTGATATTGCCCAGTTATATATTATTCGGAAGAAGCGTGTACATTTTGCAATCTGAACTTATATTTACTTGTGTTTGACACTTATAAGTGTAGTATATTTTCTAATAAAAGTGAAGATATAATTATGATGCAGGTACATCCAGGTGGTGAGTTCCAAGTAAGACGAAACGCGCGTCCTGGATTTCACTTACCAGTTGCAATCCAACTTAATAAAGTAAAGGTACTCTGAATGTAACTGAGTGGACACAACAAAAATTACACTCCGTAGATAAACAAATAAGAAGGAGGGTAACTGTACATTTGAACGTCGTTTAAGATTTTTAAGCAGGCATTCTGGAAGAATATAAACATCTCACATCGTAGAGAGAGGGTAGAGTGACGATATATGTCTACTACTGTGAACTATGCTTCCAGTTAATTGAGTTGAATAAAGTTAATAATATCAGCGTCTTTATCATACGTTTATAATTTTATTTGTTTTGTAGAGGTATTTATCACTACAAAAGCATATCTTGTAAAATGTTACTAAACCAATTTATACTAGTGTTTTTTGACTTTGGTGTTTCTTTTCTCGATGATCAGATATAAAAATGATTAACATAAAGATTTTTTGTGACTTATGGTCTCGACATTTATTTATTAATCAACGCTTATCATACCTATACATATTCGTACCAGATATTTCAGTAGTTCCTTGGTAAACAACTGTGTAAACTGAAATTTCATAAAACTGAGCACTTTCAGGATCTAGAGACTGGATTATGTAATAGTAACTCTTTTATTCGGTACCACACTGTGTTTTATATATTCAAAGTATGTAATTTAATTCTATCAAGCTCCATTTACTTTTAGATTTTTCTTAAAAGATAATAATTCATCAGGCCAAAATGCTTCACTCGAAGAGTCATTGGATAAGTGGTATCATAAGTCAGCCATTACATAATATTAGGCCAGGAAATTTTAAATTTCATTTTAAGGACAATGTCTTTAAGCTATTGAAGTAGGATTTACTACCTCATCCTTTTACATCTGATGTCATTAGCTGGTAATTGCCTGACTTGATTCATTTCTTATTCGATAGCTTACAGTCAGAACTTGAAATCTATCTCAAAGTTGATAACCAATCTATGTATGATTAACAACCATTTATGAAGTCTTAACAATATTTGTTTGCTTCAGGTCCTTCTATCTGAAATTCCTCATTACTTATTACTGAATTGGCTTGTTAGCAGACAATGATTTTAGTAGTAACCCATGTTCATATTACAATGTTTGGAGGCTTTGAATGAAGAAAATACAGTTACCACGGTTGTTTATTCATTTATATTTGCATTTATTTACCATAACATATTTTTATTGCTCTAGTTAATTGTTTATGATGAAAAATCGAAATATACGACAGGTGTTCTTAAGAAATTCGTTAATAGTAGTAATCTTTCGTTTACATTGTTATCGTCATTGATTCAACTATTTTAACCTGTTATTCTGTTTAATGAATAATAATGAAGCATCATAGTAACAAATATTCTCATGAAAAAACAAAAAAGAGCCAGTTTAGTTGTATTTGTAGGTTTGGGTTTTTAAGTAGACAATCTTGAATCTTCGAAATAATCATCCATATGCAACAGTTTACGATTATGATCATCATTTTCTTTAACTGAAATGAAGTCACTCCTACCAAAATGATATCTACAGTCACATGAAGAGAAATAAATATTTCTGCATATATGTTTGATTACAATTTCGGTTATTGTATAAAACAATGATTTATCAGGATAACTAGACAAACTTTAAAAAGATTTCGATAAAATACAAAATGATTAAGTGTTTTCTGAAGATGTAGTCTACATGAAACATGTTTCCTTATTTAGTGGTTTTTGACATAGGCTTCTAATGAACTGAAACTATCAGGCACATGTTATCTTCTAACCACAGACTTTAAGTAACATCATACGTGAAGTGTAAATCAATATTCATAAGTGACAACTAGGATCCCGTTAACTGACATAAGAAATGCACCATTCCGACCAGTGTCAAATGGCACAAAACTTGAGTCCTTGGGTAGTTTGTGGAAATTCGTGCACATATATTGTCTATATTCGCCAGAGAATAGTCTTGAATGGGTACCAGTGAAAACTAGATTGCAATAAACAGTAATGTGGAGCTTATCAACCGTTTTTGATGGATCACATATTGATCGGATGACTAAGAAGAACATGAAGGTTACTAGTTCGATTTCTGGTGAGGTTTGTTTTCGTACACAACCTTGAACAGCACTATATTAGGATGAAACATCTGTTCAGTGTAAATTAGTTATTAATAGTGCCTAACAAAAATCGATCTATGAGTGAATTTGAACATTGATTTTCAATATTCTTATTCCTTTCGCATAAAATTCGATATCTAATAAAATTATTTTTACGGAGAAAACTTGTCGAATAATGTATCATAAAAAAAAGATTTTTACGTCACTACTTGTTTGCATTCAAGTATTCAGAATTTCTTTTCGTATGCATCACATGTAATTTATTCACTCACCCCCCCCTACATCCAACCTACATTCACACCACCCTCTTTATATCACTTCTTCGTCACTCAGCCAATCAAAACTATCTTCACACAATCCATCAGGGTGGATAAGCACATGTCCACTTTCATCATTGGACACATTCTTATACACACGATTCAACATTTTATAACCGACACATGCTACAATCTCATTGGTCCACACATTAACACGCGCAAATATACTATTTATTTCAATCGTTATAAAAATTCAAAAATTTCTCATAATCACTAATCTTCATTCATGATGATACCATACACTGATGCTTGTGAGAGATATGCACGTGTACCACCTGTTATCAACACTTCCAGTCTACACATACAACAACATCATTCGAATGGATCTAGTTCGACTTGTCCAATTGCACAGAATAATTGTACGCCTTCTCGAAGAGGTAGACGATCGAATGTGCCACCAGAAATCAGAGAACAGACACGTCGTGTAAGTATATTCGTCATGATTAATTGTGTTCTGTTTTTATTAAATAGGCTTAGTGATAAGCTTATAGTATAAATTGATTGAAATATGATGTGGATAGATTGAGTGTATTATTTACTGTGAATAGGAAATATCATCACTAATATTTGACATGTGTTGTTGAGATGAACTACATTTATGTATTTGAATGCAATTGAGTAAATTGGTTGTAAACTATGATGTTATGAATTGCATATGAGATAAGTTGTCGGAATAATTTGGCGGATGAATTTATAGCAGGAATATATGATATTCTCATTATGATGTGGTTTATTTATTTTGTGTTTATGATTTGTGAAATGTAATGAAATGTGTTTATATATGCACGAAGTATTGTTATGATGCGACATAGTTGACTTAGGTTGTGCTAAACATTACTTTGTCGTCAGTGTTATTTCTTCACCCCAGCAGATACTTGCTATTGTCAGAATGTGTAGGTGATGAGGATGAATGAGTGGATAACAACTTCCAGTAACATAATGATTATCAATAATGAGTGATTTTGATCAGTGATCAAAGCATTTTGTCATGAGGTGTTGAACATTGTTAACTAGTAGTTTTGTTTTGATATGTAGTTGAAGAAGCAGAATATGGAGCGTCGACGACGTGCATGTATCTCGGATAAAATGAATGCCTTGCACAATTTGGCGATGAATCTAATTGGGATTGATGTAAGTAATTTTGAGCATATTTCATTTAGTGTGTAGTGTAACTAATGTTGTGAAAATAGTGTTTGTTTTGTGATTTGTGAGGGTGTCATAAATTGTAGATTTGTAATATTGACTGTGATCATAGGTAATTTACGTGATAATTGGGAATGATATCGATAAGTATGTTGTGATGTGAATGAAGTTGTTCTTGCTATTGGATGCTGGTGTGACTAGTTTAATTTCGATTGAGTGTGAAATATCTTATTTGTCAGTGGTAATTTGAAGTGTGTTTGAGTTGTTCTTGGTCATGTTATTTGTATATTTAACATCAATATAATTTTAATTACTGATGTGGATTGTTTTAATATTTAGATAATATGTTGAAACTATGATGTTGAGTGATTTATTGAAAAATTTTATGGCGTCATGTATAATTTTTGAATTAACTATTTAATATCTCTCATCTGATCGCAATTATCACCTGTGGTTGATTGTTTAATTATTTTCTCACATTCTGTCCCTAGTTTCAACCTCATATAATCCTGCTGTCATGATTATCCACATTAATGTTTTTTCGAAAATTTGTATAGTTACCTGTTTTTGACGAAATTTTGTAATTTTGTATTTGACTTGCATCATATTTGTTGATTGCTTATTGTACGCTGCTACGTTTCGATGTCTATATATTCCCCTGTTGAGAAAGTCCACGGTTCAATAATATTTTAAAGGTTATTGTTTTTATTACTTATTTTCAGTACAACAAGTTTGTTATGCGTTCAAGGTTGACCTCAGTTAGTCTTGTCTAATAACCTGGCAAGTATAGTTCATCCATGAACGCAAAATGTATTTTGAATGAAAATCGATAAAATTACTCACTTTTCACCTAACATCCATCGAGTTTTTTCAAGTTTGTAATACGTGAATTAATTCTTAGTTTTTGAGCAGAACACTTACACAATAGAATTTTACTGGTTGCAGATGCTCGGTAGGTAACTCCTTAGTTCATGTTTAGGAGCAGTTATCACATCAACAAGACGAAGCTGTGATACTGAGTAGTCTGTACTCCTGTTTTGTTTTGATTTCGTATCGGCTAGGCTTAAAGTTTGTGACGCTACCATGGAAAGAAATAAACAACTAATAGCTGTTTACATCGATTGTCACAAAGTAGTGAAACATGTAACATTTATTCAAACCTAATAATATTTTATTAGCCAAATTTTACGTTATTCATAAGAGTTATATATATATATATATATATATATATATATATATATATATATATATATATATATATATATATATATATATATATATAGGCAAACATGATCTCCGTAATTAAACTGTGATCAACCATAGACATTGTTAATATAAAAGTTGAGAGAGCTTCTGCAAAATATTGCTTATTATCGTTTATTTAGTTGGTCGTATACTTAAATATTCATTTTCATAAGCTTGAATTGAAGAAAGTTATGCAATAATGAATCATTTTTTGTTTCTAATGTTCAATTATATTTTACTTCCTCTTAATTTTATAGCCAAACGAATGTCATAAAGTTGAAAAAGCTGATATATTAAATCTATGTCAGAGTGTTTTTGAAGGAATCGTCAATATGACTAAAGAAGAACCTGGTAAGTTTTTCTTTAAAAATTCTATTTCTGGACTTTACATTATCTCTTTACATTTTTGAGTATACTATGAGGTAAGCGATTACCTTTAGTTTCAGTATATAAGTGTATAGTAATAGAATTTCAACCATAGATAGCTACTGATCGCAAGTTGAAGTCAGGTAATTACAGAAGGGATTTCAGTTTGCTGAATAAGTTATTTTTATGTCATGAAAAAATTGCCCATTGTCAATACATGCAAGTTAAATGCTATTCAATGTATCATTATCTGTATTAGATTTATTTTCTTTAAAATAAATTTTAATGATATATTTGACAAAAAGTAATAGAATGCTATACTTGCACATATTACATCTCACCTTGGTAATTTCTTGTATATATCATGTAATCGTAAGTTAAGGTTAACTCGATAGTATTAAATAGTGCCTTTTTCTGATTACTACTACCATGAAGTAAATCGATAAAGCTCAATAAAAGTAAAGAATTCTTTGCAAAGAATTTATTTGATAAATGAAAAAACAAGTGCTTCCATATTTGGTTTGATTTATATAGAGTAGAATTGTTAAGATGATTTTCCTATGATTTTCACAAATGAGATTTGAAACAATGATTGCTGAATGATGCCTAAAGTAAAACTTTTCGTTTTTAACTACTTTCAATAATAGAACTGAAATCACGTATAAGGAAATTACGTCAAAATCTGAGTGGAAATTCTTCTTCCTCAATAACATCGCCGTCATCATCATTAATTATATCCAAAAATGATCACGATTCCCATGTTCATGAAAATAAATTAAGCATCGTGAATGTTAATGAGAAAGGCAATTCATTGAGTACATTTACTCAACACTCACATCATCATTCTCATTGTCAACATCAAAACTATCCACAATCGATTAATAATACTCCAATGAATAATCAACCACAATCAATACCATTCACATTGTCGAAATGTGATATTTCTTCTGAAATGAATGATGGTGATAATAAGGAGAATAGAATAACGAAGTTAATCATTAGGAATAACTCATCGACCATAAATTATGCTACGTGTAATGCTAACAATATTATTGTGAATAGTGACTGTAGTGCATCTGTTATATCTACTGTACCTATTGCTTCCTCATCGTCATTCTCATCATCTTCAGTTTTTTCAACTCCAATGAGCAATCCACCCTCGAGAACGCGTAGGCGTATGATGCAATGTCAGTCAACGCCATTACAATATAATGACAAATACACTTCCAGTTTAAATGATGTGGATAGTGGATTTTTCAATAGTGACCATTCATTGGAATCAATGTTGGATGTGAAGAATGTGCCTCTGATAGCTGGGGTGGATGTTGGTAGAGAATCTCACGAATGCATTGATTTGTGTCCGGTGAAATTATCAAGTACAAGTGTGTCATCGTGTAATTTAATGATGGGTTGCATGTCGTCATTGTCGTCGTCATTATCCTCCTCATTGCAGCCACAATCATTATCATGTGATCACATATCAGCTTTCAGTGTTCCTGTGACAAGGAGTGGAATAACTGGGATGATGAAATCGACTGGTGTATTTTCATGTGGTAATCACGAAGATGATGAGAGAAGTGAATCTCTGGTGGTTCCTATGAATTCTACATCGAGAGTGACTTCTATATCGACTGATATTACTTCGAGGGTAAAAAGAAATAGTTCTCCGATTATGTGGAGACCATATTTAGACTAGATTTTCATTATCCTAAGTCCACCACATGTTTGTATATATTCACTAAACATTGTTGTAATATACAAGTGCCACTGACAATCATTTTAAAAGTGCATGTACATCACTGAGACTGTAATTTTCATTATTTTTTTAAATTACTCGTAAAAATTATTTTTGTACAGTTGACTATATTTTTTTACATATTTTCCAGTTTTCATGACATTAATAAATTGCCATATTTTATAACTAATGTTTCGATATATCCCCCTACTGAATTCTTGAATATGAAAATTTTTTTAAGAAAATTCGTTATGTCAATGTTTAAGTTGGATTTGACTGCCAGGCGAAATCTTAGATGCGCGTTTCATTATATTTGGGACTTGTCTGTTGCTTGTATTCACATCTCAATACTGATGATCACATTTAGGATTCGAACTCAGTTCTTTTCGTGACAAACGCCATACCTGTTCTGGTTTCTGATTGCCAGGTCACAATTCAACCATTACAATACTTTTGATTTATCGCTATATCGAAGCAATCCGCTCAGGATGCACATATAGCAACACAGGCTGACCACTTTCAGTCTAAGTTAAGTCGGCGGGAAGATACAAATTCATACTAAAGTTTATGTCTTGTTGGGAAGCAATCAGTATGTACATTTTCAGTTAGCTGATTGTCCTCTATATCGAGGGGTTATAGGGTTGCAAATTTGTTTAATTTACTATTTTAACATGTTATTTATATGAAAATGTTTCATAAACAAAATATTGTTAGTGGTTCAAAATTCTAGTGTTCGTGTGAACACAAACGTATCTTCAAGCGTTTATGTGAATGTTGTGTACAAAGCGTATAAACCTTAATTGCATCGTTTTTTTTTTAGAAAAAAAAACAAGATGTTCAACCAAACACGAAATAAATATGGAAAATTGATTTGAATTATGAATCAAAACTTCGTGCTACTTAAATGAGTCATTTAGATGATAACTTTTCCAGGAGAGATTTTTATTGATTCAAGGACACATATTGAAAGGGTATTCTGGAAGTTGACATTACTCCAAACATAAAATATTCGTCATCGCTACTTTTGAAATTCAATGATCCCTATGCAATTAATTATGAACATTTAGGAGCCCACTTACAATTAAATCCATAATTTTTGGGTTTCACATTTGATCATGATAATCTCAAACCATTGTATTGAAAATCGAATGATTCGTTTTCACAGCAGCTATTGCATGCAGTTAATTAATCGTAAATATAACTGTTAGCTGCAATTGGTAAATATGTAAAACGTCACTGCGATGTAGCATGTTGATAATCAGCTTAAGACCCACCTAAACCCATAGAGAGTAGTGAATTACAGTCTTTATTATCAGCAGTGGAAACATGCAAATTGATTAGCTGTCATACACGTTGAATAAATTAGTGCCTGAATAAGCTCATCAGGTTAGCGAATAACTTGATGGTATGTGAAATAGAAATCACTTTATTCGAATTCCAAATGTCACATCGTCACTGTGATCTAGTACATCTAGGTGATAAGTCTTAAATATGACAATACATAAGTCCTATATTCCGATACTATGAATCGTAATATATGGAACAATTTTACTTACTGAAGTATGTTGAAGATATTTGGTAACTCCTTGAAGTTGTTCTGCGGTCACATTGTTCTAACAAATGAAAGGAGGGAAGATATTCATGGGTCCTGACATTACTGTTAATCATGCACAACTGTTAATATTTAATTTTTCGAAGACCACACATACAACATAGTAAGTATCTTTTGTGAACATCAGTTGTATAAAGTGACTATATAAAAGTACATATTAAATTCCAAATTTTATTCACTGTGTTGCCACATGAGGCTATGCAACATATATTTAAGTGAAACATCATAATTTAGCATATTAGTTTTTGCATAGTATAACGTATTAAACAGAGTGAGCGTAGTTCATACTGATTAATGTTATATATATGAACTAAACATACAAATGAGTTGTACTCAACTATTGGAAAGTTCAACACATTACATTCTACTTCAGAGTGATTTACATCTGAATTGTCTAAGTAGTAGTTACTAACGTGATTATATGCTGTGATCAAATAATCGGCTTACATCGAACTGCTATCAACTTACATAGTTACATTTTTATTCGAAAAATTAGAATAATACTCAGTCCATTGTGATTTAGTGTAACAATAACATTTGAACGACCTTGATTAGGACCTCCATAAAATGTGCTAATGCAATAGTCATTTATCAAACAGTTCTAATAAACTGGTGCGATTGACTTTCCACAAAACTCACATGAGTAAAATAGTATAAATATGATAAATTTGACTACTTCATTAGCTGTATGTAAAGCCTACTAAAGCGCTTTATTTCCATACAAGAGACTTGTTCAGAGTGGGATATATTGCCCATTTAAACTACATTAACCGAATGAAAGTCATGAAGTTAATATTTATATGCATTATAATACGTGAGAAATTAACTAAATTCAACACTTCATGCATCCTCTATGCAACTTTAGATTTCTAAATAGTGGTTTTCATATTTTAGAAGTTAGGACTAATGAATACATGTGAGAATTCCCATAAATCTAACTCTTTAACTAGGCGTCGGACTAATAAACAATATCCTACTTCTCATAAAGCCACGTACAAACTATTTTCCATTTTGACATTCTGGTTGAATAGGTTTAACGTAAAATCACGTTTTCTAAAATTACTTTCATTTCTTCTATTGGGTATCATTGAAAGTTTGTCTTAAAACTCTATAACAAACTATTTAGTTTTATTCTAGTTGTTATATTCGATTATTGTATATGACAGATATACATAGACCCATTCTTTAAATACGTAGATAAGTAAAATTGTTGACATTCACTAAGATGTTGAAATGAATTATAAATGTTTCTGAATTATTATTCATCCGTAGTGTGAGAAATAGCATTAATAAGAATAGGAATATGTTGCTTAATCTTTAGAAACGCAATATTTAAGCACAGAGACTTCAAGTTTGAACTGAATGACACTGAAGCAACCATCTATAGGGTCTAATTTATATTATCATCAAAATATTTCATCAGTGACAAATATTTCCTCATTAATTGATTATAATGGTGATTAATTAGTTTTTAATTATCCCCGATACAGTTCAAAAAATCGTTCGATGATCACTTAAATTTTCGTCCATTCTGACCTTCGTTTGTTAGTTAATGTGACAATTCCATCTCTTTGTAATGTCAATGAATACGAACAAGTTAGTCACATAGACAATTTTATTAGAGGAAAATTGTCGTCCATTATCGATATTGCTGTAATTGGCTTAAATTTGCCAGTGAGCTTGAAAAAGTATTCTTCTTAAAAAATTCGACAAATGAATAATCCTAACATCATATTTTGTCTTGAACACTTTGTATAATCATATTTGATTGAATACGTCACAGATTGATGCTGGCAGGGTACCATTGAAAACCAGAGAGTAATGGACAGCCGTTTCGTTGTAGTGTGGAACTCCTCAGCAGTGCGCACTTTGCATAAACTCAAAAGCCGAAACTTCAAAAGTATATGCATACAGAAATTTTCGGAAACATTGTTGGATAATTCTAACTGTTATACGATATCGACACTTCAACATCCGTTATCGTGGAATACACTACTTAACTTGGATTTTTATTTTGTTATTTATAGATTTTAAAGGCAATGACAAAATAATAAATAGAGATGTTGTATTTAATCATTGTGTCATTCAAGCTATTTGATGGAAGTTTTAGTCGTTAACTGTTAACTTTTTAGTCTTGCTTAATGTCTTCTAGAAATCACCATCGATGGATTCATATACATTTAAATCCATTTGATGAAATAAGAAATCAAAGGTTTATAAGTTTTGCTCAAGTTCTATTAATACTATTTCATTGAAAAGAAATGAAAAGAAATCTTTTTATGATCAGTATTTCGTTCTCTCATTCTAACACTCATTCTCTTGAATTGTATTTGTATTGTTAATTGATGTTGGAATCAATCTTACTGTCAGTATTTACAAATAAATCACATCCATTTTATTATCTAACCAACTAGTTACCATCTGAATAATAAAAATAATACCGACATGCAATCTATGAAAGTCATCATATTACTCACTGTTCTATAGATGTTTTCTTTTTGGTTTCTTTTTTGACTTTGTAAGGTCATTCTCGTGTCATTATGACTAATAATATTTCTGTTGACACTAAGGTTACTAAAATGACTGAATAAAATAATTCCATATAAGAAATCATGATCACTTATCCCATGGTGGTTGCGAACCAAATACATTCATAAGTATCTATTTCAATCAGCATCTATAAATTTGTTTTAAATTTTACTCGAAAAGTTAAAACGTTTTCATCGACTATGAGATTATGCTTATTTTTTTAACTCACCTTTTTTAGATTTCTTTCTAAAATCTAAATTCATTACGGTTATGGTATAAGTATCATAGATACTCACAATGAATACAAAAACAGAGGGTCTTGCAGATATTTGTGAAAAACTATGAGGAAATTAATCAAATTTTAAGACTGTTTATGGAGGTAATGAATTTAGAAAAATAGTTTCTTAAAGTAGATCAAATATATTCACTGATGACCGAAACTCTAGAGTGATAGAATTTGCCGGTTAGCAGGTAATGCTTTCTGAATATCGACTCATTTTCCATATGAGCTTGGAAAGTAATTACCCAAGTGCAGGGCAGCTGAATAACTTGATTTCTGTAGATAATGAAGGCAGAAACGAGATAATCATAATGAAACGCATGAAGTGTGTTTTTACTGGAAACGACAATGGGACATTCTAAATTTCTCACGACCTCCTTTTGAAAACCTACTGGATAAACTATAGATTTTACTCTGCCCCCCCCCCACGTAGATTTATATATATATATATATATATATATATATATATATGACATTCAGGAATTGGAAATACCAAGCTCTCTCTGTCATTTAAGACTTTTTCGTCATTATAATACACTGCATTGTATTACGACATAAATACTATGATAAGATTCTTGTAAATAAAATATGCTTATAAAGAAGCATTTAGTGACCATCTGTATCGGCTCTACAGATAGCTTTTGAATGGTTGACAACATTATGCTGGATAGTGATTGTTCACTTATAAGGAAACCAGTTGTGAAAACAGCCTTCCATATACAATATTCTTTACAAGTATACAAAATTAATCAACTTTATTCTAATGACTAGGTTCGAATGGAGATTTGTGAAGTCATGACAGATATAGTTATACTAAGTAATGAGTGAAATGTTAATTTCTTATGGAATGTTTATGATAACTGTGCAATATCACTAACTTAATAATGTTGAAAATCTAATCCACTTGATTTTAACTGAATAATCTAACAGTATCATGAAACATGATAATCCTACGTATACATTTCTGTGAAGTTACTTACAAAGATACAGTAAATCTTCAATATTTCATGGTTTTCAATGGTACTCTTGATGGTGTTTGTCTGTGACAATTACTGCTCTAATATTGAATGAATGCTTTTATCTTTTCCAACTAACATTATCAATGTTTTAAACCAAAAACAGCAACCTTGATAGAAAAACACGAACCAGTATAAACCTTTATAACCATTTCAACTCTGCCCTGGGAGTTGGAATGTCTTTATTTTGAAGAGTTATGACGCCTCACGGTAAAAGCCGAGTTTCTTCAGAAGCCACGAGGTCGATGTCCTCTTCTGAAAACCAGAGTAACCATTAATATAGGTACATGGAATGTCCGCATGATGTGGGAGACAGGGAGAAGCATGCGAAATGCCGAAGAAATGAAAACATACAACTTGAAGATACTTGGAATAGGTGAAACCCACTGGTTATAAACTGGACAGCAACGATTATCCTCAGGAGAAGTACTTTTATACTCCGGTCATGAAGAAGAAAACGCCTCACACACACACAAGGGGTAGCACTAATGTTGTCCGAAGAAGCATGGAAGGCCCTCATAGGATGGGAACCTCATGGACCTAGGATCATCAAAACATTCTTCAAGACGAAGAAGGAAGGGATTACAACGAATATCATTCAGTGCTATGCACCCACCAACGACAACCACGAAGACGAATACGATCAATTCTATGCGAAACTGCAGTCAAGCATTGATAAATGCTCAGTCAAGGACCTGATCATTCTGATAGGAGACTTCAACGCCAAGGTTGGAATGGACAACACTGGATATGAAGACATTATAGGACAACGTGAACTGGAAGTAAAAAAATGAAAATAGTGAGCGGTTTATCGACTTATGTGCCTTCAACAAAATGACTGTAGGTGGTATCACATTTTCTCAAAAACGTATACACATAGCTACATAGGTTTTGCCGGATCCACAATAACGAGAACCAAACCGACCACATCTGCATAGATAAGAAATCCAGAAGGACCATGGTAGACGTAAGAGCAAGGAGAGGAGCTGATATAACTTTAGATTACAATTTGTTGGTGGCCGAAATGAATCTGAAGCTAAAGAAGTACTGGAAATCTAAAGCAACAGTATTACAGAAGTTTAATTCAAACCTTCCTCGGGATACTAACAAACTCAACGAATTCAAAATAATTCTCAATAATAAGTTTCAGGCATTCTACGATCTACTATAAGAAGATGAAACTAGTATGGAGGTCAACTGAAATGAGATTAAAGAAACAATAACTTCAACATGTCAGGAGATTTTGGGTCGCAAGAGAAAATACGTTGAAGAATGGATTTCTGTTGGTATTCTGAATACGATCGAAGAAAAAAAGAGCAAAGAGATAGCAATAATAACAGTCGGACAAGATCAGAGAAAATCAAGGCACAGGCCGAATACACAGAAGTCAGCAAGCAAGTGAAGAGAAGCATTAGGTCATATAAACGGAAATATGTTGAGGACCTAGCAACGACGGTGGAAAAAGCTGCAAGAGAAGGAAACATGAAGCACCTTTACGATATAACGAAGAAGGTAACTGGGAAATTCAGTAAACCAGAACACTTCGAAGAGCTGTTAAACAGACCAGCACCACTAAACCCACCAGTCATCGAAGAAGTAGTCACGGATCTTCCCACAAACACTGACCCAGCAGCAGTCGGAAAAATCAAAATTACCATCCAACTAACGAAGAGTTGCAAGTCAGCGGGGTCAGACAACATACCAGCTGAGCGAAATACTGAAGACAGATATGAAAGCAACTGCGAAGATACTTCATATTCTCTTCAGAAAGATTTGGGCAGAAGAACAAATGCCAACAGACTGGAAAGAAGGATACCTCATCAAGATACCAGAGAAAGGAGATCTCAGCAATTATGAAAACTACAGAGGCATCACTCTTCTTTCGATACCAGGAAAAGTCTTCAACAGAGTGTTATTGAACCGAATGAGAGACCCAGTCGACACCCAACTTCGTGATCAACAGGCCGTATTCTGTAAGGACTGATCATGTATCGACCTAATCGCTACTCTACGGTTCATTGATGAACAATAAATAGAATGGAATTAACCACTTTACATCAACCTCCTTCACTATGAGAAAGCATTCAACAGCTTGTATAGGAGAATATTATGAAGTGTTCTACGACATTATGGTGTACCCGAGAAGATAGTCAACATAATACGGAACTCTTATGACGGACCACATCGTAAAATCCTGCATAGAGGTCAACCCACAGATCCATTCCAAGTGAAGACCGGTGTTAGATAAGGCTGCTTACTCTCACCCTTCTTCTTATTGCTGGTATTTGACTGGATCATGAAGACCACAACACCTCAAGGTACTCACGGAATACAGTGGGAATCATAGATGCAACTGGATTACTTAGACTTTGCAGATGACCTAGCTAGTCTATTCCATCAACAGCGACAAATGCAGATGAAAACGGACAAGATAGCAGCAGCCTAGGCAGCAGTAGGCCTCAACATACATAAAGGAAAAAACAAGATCCTCCGATACAAAACAACCAACACTAAACCAATTTCACTTGACGTAGAAATTCTGGAAGATGTAGTAACCTTTACATACTTGGGAAGCATAATCGATAAACAAGGAGGGTCTGATGCAGATGTGGAGGCGTGGATTGAAAATGCAAGGGCTGCATTTCTACAACTGAAAAACATTTCAAACTTGAACCAACTCTCAGTTAACACCAAAGTCAAAATTTTCAATGCAAATGTGACGACAGTTCTGTTGTATGGAGCAGTAACTTGTATTGAGAACTACGAAAGCGTCATTCAAAGGATATAAGTATTTATAAATAACTGTCTGCGTAAAATACTTCGGATTCGTTGACCAGATACCACAAATAACAACCCTCTTTGGCAGAGAACAAATCAACTTCCATTAGAGGAAGAAATTAGGAAAGGATTCTGGAGGTGGATTGGATACACATTGAGGGAATCATCAAACTTTGTCACAAGACAAGCACTAACTTAGAATCCTGAAGGCGAAAGGAAAAGAGGAGGACCATAGAACACATTTCGCCGATAATTAGAGGTAGACATAAATCAATAAAAATTTTGTAAGAACTGGAAAGGAAAGCTCAGGATATAGTTGGTTGTAGAATGCTGGTCTGGTAGCCTATGCTCCACATGGGGTAACAGGCATTGATTGATTGAATCTTCATTTTATTTGTAGTATGTTTATTATTTATTTGATAACATTTGAAGTTTAGTTAAACTTCTGGGAATTCATGTGTTGGACATATTACACTTGCAAGGTCAAGCAGTTTAACAAAAGAATAATTATGCATATACTAAGCACAATACATCTCTTACGGCTTTGTAGCACATTAATGGTCTTTGAATTATTGTCAAATTTATGAGTTCTCAATCTATCTACTTTAACAAATTTCTTTCTTCTCACTTGAATTTACATTTTTGTTTCACAAATCGAACTACAGAAATCGTCGGATGTTTTTTGTTCAGAATGTGACCGATAATCTTTGAATATATATCTGAATTTAATTTTGACTTTTAGCAGGAATCTATCATTCATGTATATCATTTTATGATGTCGAATGTGATAAGAATATTTTTCATAACTTATAAAGTTACAAACTCTGCGGTGTAACATAAATCATCGAATGTTTACTAAACCATCAGCAGGCATTTTAATTTTGACACCTTAAATACAAAAATAAATTGCTAACCTACAGGACATTTTATAACTGAATACTACTTCCACGAAGGTAAGTCTGTTAGTTACCTGAATTTATTCTATCGAACAAAAATGACAAAAATCTATCATATGCTTAAGTTTGCATATCACTCGCATGGACGGTTGATATTCAAAAGGTTTACAGCACACACTCTGGATTGATTATATCTTATGACGTAACTAACTGACAGATGTTTGAAATATTTGTCGCATATACAAATATCAGTGATTTAGAATAAAAATCCGTTGTTCTCTCACTGGAAACGTAAGTTTCATTATCCAACAAATGTATAATCCGAAGTAAACATAACGTATTAGTATCTAATTCTCTATATTTTAATGTAATAGTCAATGAAATCATTGTTGTCTTGCAATAAAATCAGTATATACATGCGTCAATCTATTAAGTTGAGGACATCAGTATGGTGAAGTGATTGCGCCATTATTAAGGAACTGAAGTGTCATTATTATTACAATTATCATGTTAGATAAATTCACACGTTAATAGTATTATGCATATTTAATTAGTAGAAATGCTGTGAAATCTAAAACTTTTACTAACGAAGCGTTTCTTAGTTGATTATGCTAATGAATGCTACGTTATCTGACAGGTAGTCATCATCATCACCATCTGTATTACGGAAGTATATTGCTTTCAGTAATAAACTAATTTTATGACATCATTCTCAATTATTATTGACAAATTCAAGCAATTTGTTTACTTAATGTATGTGTGTCACATGTCGATTGAATGGACCAACATGTCATGATGTGTGAAAATCCCTGTGGTTACTTGAATACTTAATTAGCAAACTGAATTAAATTACCATTTCGTATTACACTTTTTATTATAGTATGATATAATTAATGTATTTATTAATGTAAACACAGTCGTTCATTCACTTCGAAAAATCCATTGCCTAGAAATTTTTATGTGAATAGAGGATGTTAATAACAATAAACATTCAATTACTTAATAATTACTGTAGTACAGTATGGAGGAAAATCTAGGATTGGTGTCTAGCTTTGTTTCATTATCAGTACTGAATGAAATCTGGTGAATGTCGTAACTGTATTGATTCATAGCGTTTCGTATTTGATGCTCATATGCTCATTAGAACTATTTCATTTAGGATTTCACAATAATAACCTTTAAACCAATTCATTATACATTATCAATTATGAAGAGTTCTTAAACCTATGTGATTATAAATTATCCGATGAGACTATTCAGCTAAATAACACCATATAGAAATCCTTAACTATTTACAACTGAGTTTTGTGGCAAGTAGATGAACATGGAAGCCCTGAATAACTATTTCAAAATAAACTTTTGAAGTTTTAGTGAACTAATCTTGATTGATGGGGTTCAATCGTATTAAAGAGCTCTTTGACAATGACACTGATGCAGTGTTAGATCACCAACTATTTGGTGTTGAAAATAAGAATACATATATTTCTACTCATTTATCTGTATGGAATGGACTCTTCACGAAACCCTCACTACTGGGTTGTTCCGTGCTACGAAAGAACAACTGCTCAGTTTTCACTTGACTGACGTCAGCCAACTTAAACATAATTTTTTTTCCATTCATTTCCCTTGTATCTGATCTACGATCTAGAAAGTTGGGAACAAAAAGGGACTGCAATACTGAGGAACTGATCTTACCTGTGTTAATCGAGCCAGACCACCTAGCTGAATTGCATGAGCCATTTTCTAAGCACTGTCAACTACATACAAATGACACAAGTGTAGTTATGAATTTGAAATTTAAAGAGCCTCAAATTAGGCGAATATCTTCCCAGTGATCTTCACTGTTGAATATTTACGAAGCTAATGTCAAACTACCATGTATTGTATTAAAGAGATTTTGTTATGCAACATTTCATCTACAACACTTCCCAATTGTTTACTTTACCGCAATTGACTAATATGAAATGAAAAATAGCTAAACAATTTGATTTTTGTTTATTTTGTCCTGCTGTCATTATGTTGCCTCAATGACCAGCTAAATTAGTCACCTTGGAGACTTCATATTAAGCTTGAAGAGGCAAATCCATGTTTCCACCTGTTACATTTGGAATAACTGTTTTCCTTCTTAGAATAAGAATAGCATGAGATTACGCAATCGCACAAATATTTATTATGGTTGATGGTGTTAATGAGAATGTGGAGATCGTGAATGGTCACCATGCATAAGTATGTTTACACACGTAGCAAATGATAAAGCTGGATCATCGTAAGTTAAACATATGGCTAAAAATGAAAATAAATATGTTGTTGACTTGATTGTATGTCTTATTGTTACTTAGGATTAAATTCACTAATTGCTTGATCCATTAAGTAAATTAGATAGAATATGTCTAAACATTAATAGCACAGTTCTCATATGATTTGTGTTTGTTTTATCTAAGAATATGTCTAGAATAAGTAGTTTAACCAAACAATATACTAATCTTAGTCTCGCTAAAATTTACTAAAATTTCACTCCATACTCTCTTTTGAACCACTATTTTATGAGCTGACTCTATTAACCGATCTAGATCATCCATCATTCCAGATAGTGACGGGCATAACTTATTTTACATCATAATTGGTTTAAGTAGTTTATAATATTAGGTAGTTAGTTCTAAATTGTTATAGAGCTAAGACCATAAAGAAGTGTCCCATCTCTAAATTTCTTGTCGCTTCATTATTTCGAATCGCACAACTAAAACTTAACCTATCTGATTCAGTTATATATTGTTCCTGAAAAATTAACGTTCTGACTTATTGTATGATCTATTTACATAAGAACAGTAAGCAGAAATTTAAGGTTGCCTCAACAACGTGATATATACTTCTAATGTAATTTCGGAGATTCTATATTAATGTTTTTAATTATATTTCGAGGTGTATTAGTCACAAGGATACACTTTACGGCTACTCTTGATGTGAGATTATATTAATGGCATATATTAATAAAATTAAATTTTTGAATCAAAATTACCATTGAATGTATGTTAATAAATGGTTAGATGCATAGATTTGTACTGGGTGGTACTCGTTTACCAGTACTATGTACAAATTTCAAAGAACTAACGCCCACACAATGATGTGAACTCTTATCATCTTGTATGATAGTAAGTAGCAGAAATATTATTTTGTTCAGGGTGTAATTGTACATTTGATTGAAAGCTTTCTGTAGTCCACATTCAATAATCTATACTACTCTAAATGAAATTAAGGTGTTAAGTAGTGTAGCATAAACATCATATTCTTAACTTGATTAATCGATTATGATCAGCTTTAAGAGTAATGTAACATGCAAATGAATATTACTTGGTGACCGGTTACCATTTATCAATTACTGTATTTTTATGATAATCTAATTACTGAAAAAAATTAGAACTGGGAATTAGGTTTTTTAAATTATGTGAAACATGATAATCAATGATCATATCCTTGGTGAATAATCTTAATTTACCTATTTGTGAATTCAGATATGTTAAATCATCGAATACTCCTGATTAGCATGTTGAATAAAGTTAATCAGCAAGTTTACAGCCTCAAACTATTGAGGATACTATGATAGTATTAGCTTGCTTGGCTAAATCTTCACCATAAAGTAACCATTAATGTAAAATTTACTAAGTATTTAACAATAACAGATCAGATGAGTTTCTACAAATTCGGGATTAAAACAGTGACGTTTGGAGTCATATATATGGTGAATGAGATATATGCCACAAATTGAATGAACTGATTGGAATTAGAGGGTATGAATCTTTAGAAAATGGCGTAATATTTTCATGAATGCATCACATACATGGCAACACATTACAGTACTTGTTTATGTTCCATTAGCACTTACGGGTTTATATTACTGAGCTCCTAACTCTAATTGAACAGCCTCTCAATATTCAACAGTTTCTAGTGGCAATCCAGCTGCCAGTTTGCAATTGTTGATGAAATTCCTGTTGCATAATATTTCATCTCAGTCGTTATTTTAGTTATTTACTTAACCTCAAATGCAGAAAAATGAAATGTTTACCTACTAAGTGCTATACAAAGAAAAATTTGTTAACTTAACTTTTGTTTATTTTATCCTGCTGTCATTATGTTGTTTGAATACCTAGTTAAACTAATCACCTTGGAAATTTCATATTAAACTTGAAGAGGCAAATCCTTGTTTCCACCTGTTATAGTTGAATTAAATGTTTCCTTTTTTTCAAATGTAAGTAGAATGAGATTACGTAATCGTACAAATATTTATCTTGGTTGCTGGTGTTAATAATGGATTTGCTGAGCAATAGGCGTGTGTGCTTCGACATGTGGACAGTGGTGACATTGAAAAATTGGTCGCCACATTGTATGTATGTCTTAATGCTTATGGCTAATCATTAAAATGAATCATTTTAAAATAAACATATAACTGTATGAGCATAAGAATATTGATTTGAATAGTCATTTTGTTGCTTAGGTTTAATTTCATCAAATTGCAATGGTTTAACTTGCATATGTTTAGTCATTGTCTGTGTTTAGTAAAAATGAGGAAAACAGAATAGTGTGTACATTTCAGTTAGACGTAATTTTAGTAAAGCTGAGTGATAAAAGTTGTTCTCTTTGTTACAAACTTTTTAGACCAAAATGAGTAGCATGTTTTTAAAGATAAAAATACTCAATAATTACTCATGTTTTTTCCTTAGATAGTGCTATTCTCCTGGTAGTTGGCGAAAAAGAAGGATACTTGTAATGTTGATTACTATGTGCTAAGCTCGACGATAAATATTACTTCCCTACATACTGTATGCTGTTATTTGAACTATACAGAGGAATTTTCAATGAATTTAAAAGGTTTATGAAACCAAACCATATGACTACTGTATTAATGTATCTGATTAATTACGCGAGGTTACAAAACCCTCAGAATTGAATATTTCTGACTAAGCCGTAAGCCCTATGATCTTTTCTTAGTTTTTTGAAATTGCAGCGTATTTTTACGAAGTACAGTTGCAGTGAAATTCTTAGCAGCCATTTAAAATATCTATAGTCCATATCTTCAAAGAATGGTGAATCCACCGTTTTGATGAAAAATTTTATTTCATACTTCTTCGAATGCCAGCTGACTATCTCATAACAAAATTAGCTGCTTCTTTATATATGTCACGATTGTCTCACATAATCTAACAAGTTTGGCAGACTAGTTTATAATGAAATCATTTAACTTGTGGTGGCATATTAAAAAAAGTAAAATGTAGTAGTATTGGCGGAGAAAACTGTGTTCATCATTTTCATTTACAATCTTCATGACTAACCATTTATCCTTGTGGATGTACTAACCAAGTATTTACTTACATCTACAATCATGAAACATTCAGTGTATATCCTTCTGTTGTCAAGTTTATAATTCATTATTTTCAGTTTCTAGTTATGAATGTATGTAAGAGTAGTTTAACTACCAAAAAACAAGTGAACACTGAACGGCTATTTTATCCTAGTATGGGACTCTTCATCAACGGTTGTCTAACTAAAGTTAATTCGTGTTATTAAATTCATACTTAAAAATTCCTTTCATACCATTTCTTTCCTATTAAAAGAGCTATAGTGGTTGTGATGCCTTTAGTGATTTAATATACATATTTATATCATTTTTATAAACAAAACAAACATGAAGAACATGTAATTTATAAATGATAATGGCTGTATATACACTATCATACTAGGTATCTTTGCATTAAAACTGATTATGATTAATATGATTATTATTAATTTTATCATTATTATATCCTGTATACAACAGAGGTGTCGTGTAAGTCATTCTGGGAGCTTATCAACTCACTTTTAATCAAATAATTGCATAATTCTAAATCTACAGTTAAAGAAATTCATGATATCACATGTCATTTACCTATGAAATATGCTGATTCATATTTATATTTCCACTTTTCTAAAATGACTGTCCCTTGTTCAATCAAGTTTATTTTGCATATAAATGTAACACAATAACATATTTTGTAATTTATCAAGAGCTCCACAACCTACAATTTATTTTATTTGATCATTGAAGTTGAATGAATACTTACTTTGGAATGTTAGTAAATTGATTAGTACATAGATGCTTGTGTTGATCTGATTTATTGTCTATAGTTAATTAGATTTTGTTTACCGTGACGTCTGAAAAATGATAAATAAGTTTTCTTTTATATTGATTCATATATGCAGATTTATTTACTAAACTAAGGTGTGAACTGTATGTGAGAAAGCAGAAAATTAACTAGGTTCTTTCATTTACTCCAGTAAAATTATGTGTTTATATTGAAAGTATTGGACATCGATATCTGTTAATAAGTTTATACAGTTATTTTACTACGTTAAATTAAGGTTTTATTAGTGTACAATCAGATGATAGCATCAACAGATTAATTAATCAAAAAAAAAGATGATTGGATGACAACGACTAGAAGGAGGAATAGTATGCATAATGAATATGAAAAAAAAAAACGTGTCATATTCCAAGTGACGTGATTATACTAATTGAACTAGCCGAGAATTTTAATAACTGTATAACCAATTTAATTTGAATAATATTGTATACTCGGATCTCACCTGAAATGAAATCGAATGTGGTAGTCACCATCGACATAGAAGGAAACGGCAGTACTGTCGATTTCATCTTGTATGATAATAAAATCCTTTTCATCTCTGTATACAGTTATCTACCATATAGTGAAACTCACCACTTCATATAGTGAGTATTTTTGCTGAGCTTTTGTGAAATAATGCTATAACTTTTACTTTTTTTGAGTATGTGCAGATGATGTTATCTGCAGTAATAGCAGTCAATGCAAATGAGGTTAGATTCGCCATCTATGCTTTGAATTGTCATAATTATTTCTAAAATACACACTTTCTCCACCTAAATATTGTTTTCTAATTATTAGCTAATATTGAATTTATGTATAGTACTAGCCTCAAACAGAAATAATTTTGTAGGTTTATTTATAATCACGATGGACTACTGGCCTAATCGAAAGAAGCTAAACTAGAATGTATTCATAAACGTACAAATGTAACTTTGAATATCGGTTAATATAAATTTCACATACTTTGACAAATTCAAATCTATATAGTACAGAAGACACTCTGTTGAACTTTCATTGAAAGAAAATTATAACTAATCCTATATCCTCCATTCTACGAATGGCGTTTTATTCATAGCAAAGATAACCATCATTTTGTAATACAGTATGTTTATTTACTTTAAATAACAGAAGAATAAGCCCTTTGCTTTGATGTTGCATTTCTGAATAATCATGCTATCCTAATTGGGAGTTTAACTATAAGAAACTTTTTTGATAAGCAAGGAATGAGACTACGTATAAAATTCTCCAACTTTTGTAATCATAATAGTTAACAGAGAACTCGGCAATTAGCCGAATTGTTTTACTCCTGTGTCTCATACGGAAACAAGCATCCGTATGCAGTGTAGATATTACACATATTTTATAGCGTAAACTAAATATGTATCGGTGAATAAAGGCTTTGAAAATGTAAACACAGATAACTGGATTCAGAGTCAGATATATGGATTCTGTTACGAATGTTTTCGTCACTGAATGACTTTAGTTATGCAGGTGTTGAAAACTTAAGATCACTGAAGAGATGTTTAACTCTTTTTCAGACTCCACAGTGGCGTATACTTGTGATGCTAATAGTCAGATTTGTAACCTTTCTGTCTCATAGAGCTATAATTTAAACATCTAAATTTCTAACGCCAATCTATTCGTGAAATAGTATGAAGATCACTCAGTTTCATCAGCGAATAATATCTATTCAGAATAGGATTGAACTTCTGCATTCACAACCCACTGGATGTTTGTTAGTCTAGTATACAACGCTTACAAAGCAGAAATAAGAACATTGAAACTTTGGATTGTGATAGTATATTTTTAGTTTACATAGGTGTTATTATAAATCCTTCTGGGAAGTCATTTGCATTAACAAATACAACAAATGTATGCATCAAAACATTTCCTTGAGATTTTAATCTTTTCAACAATAAGTAACAATATCAAATGGTTAGACTTCTCGTAAGTTAAATAATGTCATCAAGCCAGTTAATTACATATGATAAGACAAGCGATTACCTTTATTAATCGACCTAAACATTTATGTTACTGGGGCTTTGGTATGGTCATTATTTATTTTATCCTCCTACATGATTAATTCTTGAATAAACTTAGAAGTATAAATTTAAAAAAAGCGACTATAAAAACAGGTTCCTTGTTTATGTGAAAGCCTTTATGAATTAAGTTGGATAAAAGTTTTTCCAGATGTATTTAGGTGATTTTATGGAAAAAATGTATTAAAGGTTTATCTTCTCTATTAACTGGTAACTCGTTTTATTCAGTGGCAACTTAAAACACAAACATATTGGCAATAAAACTGTCTTAAATATCTAATATTCATTTATACATATAGAAAGAGATTTTATCTGTAAAGCAAAATAGACAACACAGAGATACTTTTCAATGTTTTATCACGAGTTAAAAATTTTGTCTGTTTTCAAATAATTATAGGCTCATGTAATTGTCGTTTAAGGACATGGTATTCACATAGATACTTTATTCAGTAGTTTGTTTGTTAATTTTCATACAGTAATGTTCTGGGAACACTACTTGATTAACATTACACTATCCAACGGTTACATCACGAAGACTCACTTCATTGATTATCAATAGAAAAATAGAATAAAGTGAACCCATTAGTTGTTACACCAAAGATACTGATCCCAATTTTCGATAGGTTAGAGGATGCACTCTGCAAGGAAATTCATTATTAGGACAAAACAATTATTAAGTTCCTTCTAGTTGTTAATGATTCTCAAGTCGAAATTAACCTTTCGACAAAATCTACGTTCAAAAACTTTTGTTGACGGGATCAACAGTTATTTTCTACCAATAACGAAAGACGATTATTGTTATTTTGTTAACGAATCATACAATGGATAAGAAATGAAATGAGACTTGGCTTACTTCTAGTGAGATAAACGTATTGGGTGAAAATTTGATGAGTTTTCAACCACAATATAAGATGTAGTATTTAAGAAATGAAAGTGATTGTTTGCAGCTGAATTAGATAAATGTTCTCCATTGATTCATTTATTATTACGAAATCAGTTGGTTTTTAAATCTGTGGTAACGTAACAGTTAGTCAAAAACATAACAAAGAAGTATTGATACAAATCTAGTCTGTCAACATCTTATTTCATTTCGTTTGCATTTCCTTTCACTTTGTACACTTTCAGCTAATCACTGTTTCTTGTATTATTGTCAAATATTACAGTAGATATTTGTTTATTTTACTGTTGTGATCTTGTTGTTTTCGACTTAATAAATCCACTGATACGATAAGGATATTAAAGTCGATATGTATACTAAAGAAACAGGTAAGCGTCGTATAAAATAAACATACAATTCACAAAGATAAGGCAAAATTTCTTATATATATACATATGATCTTACATTGAGTCGGGATACACACATGATGATATGTTATGTCAAGTGGATGATAAATAAAATTAGATTATATCAGTGTCAACTTGAAATAATAGCTGTAGACAGTAGTCATTCGACCTTTTAATACTCAATACATTTTATATTCAATCCTGTTTGTACTAGTAGTTATAACCTAGACTTTGTGAATATTTAATCCATTAATGATTAGTCTTCTACAGCTGTAAAAGTTCAACCTGTGTATAAACCATGATTAATGATAATTATATTTTTAATCTCAGTCAGTAAGTGACAAATTTTATTAGATACTATCTTCGTATAGTTAAACTTACTCAGTAAATATTAATGAATTTTATAAAATGATCGTCTTTTGACTGGGTATTCATCACGATGATATATTGCACCCATGTTGGTGTTCACACTGAAACTCGATCCTTTAAGTATCACTTCGAATTTCAGAGGGTTGCTCGTTATACTATCGAGTTACGACGACTTTCCTATTTGTTTCAACTGCATTAAGTTTACAGGTTATTGAAAAAGGTATGCATGTTTCCACTGTTGATGCTGAGGATTCAATCTAATCTGGCTTTTTAGTATATGGGCTCCTTTACTTTTTAATACTGTGAAGAATATTCGGAATAACAAATAATTTATATCGTAGTTAGTCAGCGAAAAACTTTTTACGTATCAAGTTTGCGATCAAGCAGTTGTCAGTTTTTACTCAGCATCGACACTGTCACGCCAATAAGTCAACAAGGTTTACTTTATGATGGCTATAAAACGAAAAGGTGTAGTAATTTCGGTAGTTCTGTAAATGTATACTAATTTCCTGATCATATAAACAAGAATCAGTCTGTATCAAATGAAAATCTATTAGAAATCATTAAATTTTCTATTTCTGAACCATTTATAAGTAAATATCTCATGTGATCAGGTAGCATAAATCACAAGCACATAAGATTCTTTCTATTCAGCAAACATCATCTGCTAAATTCACTGGGAAACTTACATATTTTAGACAAGGACTATCTTGATGTGCCTTTAGAACATCAGTAGATTGATCATCTTTGATATCACTCTGATATATTAACTCTCTTCACCAATTTATTGTGTGATTTACTTGTAGTGTGAATGTCGAAAAGAAAGAGTTTTTCTAATAGATTCATATTTTGACAGAACTAGTCTATTTTTGTCAACTTAAACATAATGAGTCATTTACTTAAGAGTTAATCAGAACAGTTCTCTTATGGATGTGTTAATTACAGACTATTAAGTTCAGTTTTATATTGTACAAAATAGGGAAAAACACTAAAATAACAAGGATATTGGTGCATTTTCTTCGTCTTCGTCTTCATTCACACTCTTCAAAATAATTATGGTTATTTCATTTTGTCAGGACTTCCCACAGTGTCAATCAATTTTTACTAAGAATTCTTTACACAAGCAGATTCAAAAATCACATTCTATATATATATATAAGCTACTTTTGGGAAAGTTATCAGCCATGTCACTAATGCAAATAATGAAATGAAATGAATAATTGTTTTTCACCGTGAAAATTCACACCTTTATTCAACAGTCTGAATTGTTTGATTACTTGAAATTCACTTTAGACAATATTATCACAGTGTTGTATCTAATGTAGGAGGGGAAAACTTTTAACAATCGCAACTTTAGTTTAAAAAAAAATGAATTGTTTCTTCTTATTTTGGTCTATCTTGTAAAGTTAGCACATAAACTACACTAATAAATCTTCAGTGTGTTACTATCTATAAAGAATTGTTCACAGGATATCTGTTCTTATGGCTCTAAGTCAAGGAGATACCCATTTATTAATAAAAGAATGATGTTTAATATCAGTTTTGTTTAATTTTTTTTTAATTAGCCTACAATGTTCAGTGACATGCCTTAAAACTGTAATCAAAAACAAATGGATTAAATGTGAACTTCTAATGAATGCAAAACAATTAAATAAATACAATAATAAATACTTCTATAAACGAAATGATAACAGGACTTCAATGTAATCATTAATATCTGAATGATAGTATCTTCTTGTAAAAATCTAAAAAGGAAGAAATGTATATCCTGAACTTCATTACTAACCACAGTCTAAAAGTATAGACTGTATGAGTACAGACAATATCGACTTATTCACTCGATGTGAAAAATTTTGTTCTGAATATTAATAACGAACAAAAAAAATACAAACTTTTACGAATATTCAATAGGAAGCTAGTTGGATAAATTGATGGTTTTTGGATTCATAAGCTTAATGGATACATGCATTAAGATTTGAAGTGACAAGTATAAGGTCCAGCTTTCAATAGGATGTGTGAAAATTAGGAATTAGTAAACTGACTGAATATGTCACAGATTAATGTTAGCAGGATATCATTGATAATCAGGGAGCACTCGACATCTGTTTCTTTCTAGTGTGGAACTCCTCAGCAGTACGCACCCCAGACTTCATACCTGGGGCTTCAGGTTGATGGCGAGGGATTCATAATCCCTAAAAATACAGTTGACAGTATTTCATTGTATTAATTAAATGTTATTGATTTCACTTAATGAATAATCATTGTAAATTGATTGATATAAAATCGATGTATTTGAAAATTCAAATTCACTAGTTTGCTGGTTCACTATTCTCTCGTCTCACTTTTGCTCCACAATACAATCTTCCTACAAGCTTAGTCTTTTGTAATAGCTGCTGGCTGGGAAGGGAACAAGTCGCGGTATACGTCTGAGGTACAAGTATCGGTAATGGCGTTCGCTCACGAAACCCTCAAAATCCTAGCGACACAACAATTGGCGACGGGGATAAAAACCAACTGCAAATTTCGCGCATCACAACACACCACTGGGCCGGTTGGCATCCAATAGTAGAATTGCCACTTCCATCAATTTGTGACATCAATTTGTAGGGTGACATTCATCCACTGTCACTGATGATAATTGTCTCATTACCGACAATTCTGAACTCCATCAGTCACGACTTCTGAATAGAGCTTCAGGAACATCCTGGAGTTAGTCCAGTGCTCTCTGGTTTTCAATAGTACCATACCAACATCAATCTGTGACAGATTCAATCAAGTAAATAACGATTCTACGCAAAAATAACCATCCCAATTGAATTATTAAGTTTTTCTGTTTAGTATGTAGTTTTTAAGAAGGAATAACATTAATTGTTGAAATATTTAAAAGAAGAAATCTCTTAATATTTGTTTTATCTGAATTTGAAACTTTTGAGAAAGGTACATCTACATGAGATTGAAGTGAATACCTTCAGATTTTGCTGAGAGTATGAAAATTATCCAAATTATTAATTTCGATCAAGTGACACTTATTTTTTACCATCATATCGATTATAGGTTTACATGCTCTATCTAAAACGTATGTACTTTATCTGGATACAATTAATTCAGAGGGATAATTTTAGTTCTTTAAAAATGTTTAGTAAGAAGAGACAATAACAAAACATCTTTAACTGGATGACACAATAAGCCACATATTGTGATTATTCATTGATTGTAGAACAACTGTAACTATATTTATTCCTCTTCTTTCTGCTAATAAATTAAATTTATAAATTATCAAAGATGTAATTGATAATTTCCCTATTTCCTTACTAAAACATGCACAGAATTCTATTCATCGCATGATAAATTTCAAGTCATAGTATTATTAAAATGTGTTGTACTGAATCTGTTTATTGTTCTTGTATATGTCAAATAACATAATAATTCGTTTATTAATATTATGGAATATAAAAGAATTAATTAAATGCAAAATGTTAATTACTTTGACTTCCTTTATATACACTGAACACTGTGGAGGTTAGCATTATCATACTAAAAACATGTACTGTCATCTAGACTGTCTGAATATCATTAATTCATTAACCTATGGGGATCATAATTGTTTTATGGATTTGATTTCAGTAAGAAATAAAAAAAATGTGCTCGTTCAAAGAGATGAATGATCAACCACCTATGCTTACATTAGATTATGTACAGTAGGGGATTGGTGACACTTGGTAAAATGGAATAGAAAGGGAACGCACTAGGAACTTGCCATAAATTATGCATTTTGATGACCTGTTTTTGTATTACACTCAAAATATACACTTAATTTAGTGTCTCGGAAAACAAAATGAAAACATTTATTACAATATCAATTAGCGAAAAATCTTTTGAAATAGGTGTCTATATATAGTTGTAATTACTGATTAACTAGATATATTCCACTAGTTAATTTGTGTAATCGTCACTCTCTGTGGTCTTATTTTCTTTAATGAGAGAGAAATCTATTTATACTTTTAAGTTTAACGCAATGTTGTAGCACAGAACATAAATATTCATGCAATGGTAACGACAAGCCTTAATGAATAATTAGCAGTAAAATGCTAATATATGTATACTTAGCTGAGAAAACAATTAATAACAAGAATATCCAAGTCAAAACGCTTAACTGTTAATTCAATTATAATGTTATCCCGTGGATATAATAGTCCTATCCATTTGTTAAAGTGGACAGTTTCTGTTAGGTTACGCTTTGATTTTTTTTATTATGTTAAATGATTAAGAGAGTGAACTCCCTACTTAAATGTAATATTTATTAAACAGTTTCCTTATTACCCAGCCACAACCATTATCGGCTCACAAATGACTAATTCTAGGTGGTAATTCTTAGAGCCCTACTGAGAAAACGTAACCAAAAGAGTTCGACCATACCAGGTATGAGACTATTCCTGATCGAGGGCAATGAATGATTTTGCACAATATATCGCAGATTAATTGAAGTTAGAAATACCAACTGTTTGATTCCTGCCGGCTTACAGGTTCAGTTAGTAAGGGTTCGCCACGAAACCTAAAGGTTCTGGGCTCAATTCCCTGGTGAGTTCGTGGATAGGCAGTACTGCGAAGTTCCAGTTGTCTAGTCCTTCCTAATCCTCAATGGTTGGCTAATGAAAGTCGTTTTGTTATATCGAATCTGAATTAAATAATTTCCATACCAGCCCACTGTGACAAATATTCGTTGCTGTATCATAAGCATATTTTTCGCATTCAAAAATATGTGGATCCTTTACGGTTTGCATTTAATTGTTAATTTGAATTATTTGGGAAATAGTTTTATTAGTTAGCGTAAATAATCCATAGCATACATGAATAAAAAAGGTGAATATGTCAGAAATTCTAGATTCATTCTATCATTAATGTATAACTTGGCAGGAATAAGGTGCTTATCATTCAGTATCGCTAAACGAATGTCACTTGATATCGCAAATCAATTGATGTAGGAATAGACAAACCAGTAGATTTCTAAGCGGCAGCTTAATAAAAAAGCATGTACGACAACGGACCAGAATGATCAGGGTGTGTGAATATGTAGTTGCAGCTGCACACTATTTGGGAACTAGTAAGAAACTGTTATTCAGAACTCCCTGGTTTTCAATCTGATGACACATCTTGATGAAGTTTTAGAGTAAAATATCATTTTGGCAATCATAATTTATTGAAAATTGGGCATATATTCGACAGCTTTAACCGTTCCATAAGTCTTTCATTTACACAATTATATAACTACACTAGTTTTAAAATTACAATATGGCAACAGCATTACGATCAACCTTGTTCATTACAGCCAGGATATATACACATAACATCTCATTATCATTACTTGGTTCTGGCTTAATTCATAATTTTGCTTTTCTACCTGTTAATTCCTGGCAATTTACTATTGTAACATTAAGATAAAATATTTCACTTCGATCATGTAATATTATTAGTACTTCATACAGTGATGTCATCAATGTACATTTGATACTTCGAATCCCCTATCCTACTTACTTAGGCTTGGATCAATAGACAATATAATTAATTCACAAACAACTAGTGTTGCTAAACAATGAATGCATAAACTTGTTTGTTGTAAATGAGTTAGATTGACTACATATAAGTGGCCGCTAAATTTTACTTTCATATCATTCATTATCATTTTAGGGAACGTGACTTCTGTAAAGAACTGAATTATACCAGTGACACTATTAGTTAAGTGCCTACGTGGAACCTGAAAATCTTATGTTATATTTCCTGATGGAATCAAGTGTGCACATTGCTGTGTAATTCACTTACAGGATAAAACAGCTGTTCAGTTTCCCCTGGTTTTCATTAGTATCGAACAGAGAACAGTCTAAGGACGAATATAAATGACAAAATTAATCTTTAATTGCATAAAATGCAGTTAGTTATATCAACATAAAGTCGTAGAAATAACTGTAATAGTATGAACGAAAGTTAAAATAAGTAGTATTCATCAATCCAATCTCTAAAAGATAAATTCATTTTTACTTTTATATGAATTAATTTTATTGATTTTTCCTTTTTCTTATGTATGATGTAATTGAGTAATTGCTAGTATATTTACCAGTTGATTATGACTGTAACCAGTATATATGAATTACCTTAATAAAAATTAATTATTCATAACATTTATAATGAGTAGTATGATAAATACGAATCAACTAATTTACTTAAATAATAAATTCACCCACATGTCAAATTCATAAATTAACTTTAAAAGTTAAAATTAAATCAGATAACAATTAAAAAGTAACCAGCATATAAATTATTCAATAATTAGGCAACTTTATTTTTTAGAAAAAAAAACTTTTTATTGATTAATAGTCAAAGTAAGTAACTGATCACGTATATTTTAATCCCATCGTAACTAGATTTTTGTTTTATTGAGTTCAATGAATTGAACTTTTAATTTCTTTGATTTTCATTAAGGAGTTTCTTACTATTTTTTATGATTATGATACCCGCATTATTTGGGATCATTCCCAATAAATGATATATATATATACTTGTATTGCTTCAGTTATCACACTTCTGTGTACATTATTGAACGAGTAATAAAAGTTGGACACATTATCTTCATTAAATGAACGAATAAAAATATGAAATGTGGGTATATAATAACATTTTCTACTATTGTCACATGCCAATGTACGTTATTAAGTGAACTGTAATTTAAAGACAAACGAGAGAATCCAGTAATACTTTCATCAATTAGATTGAACAGTTGAAATACACTTATTTGCTTCCGTAAAGTGACACAATGATTCCAATTGTGAAATGATTGAAAGTGAGGGGAGGTATTCATATAATTATAGCAAAACAGTTAAATGGTAATGTGACGTTTGAGTAGAGCAAGTATGCAGCCATAGAAACTCACTACATAGGAATCGTAAACTAGGAAGAGATGTTTGTGTTCCTACCTTCCATTAACCTTCCAGTTGGAATCATTTCCTAATGAAAATCGCATTAACATTGAACACTATATTTACATCATCACTTTAGTAGATAAACTGTTACTTAAAACAAATCATGCAATAAGATTTAGAAGAAATCAGTTAGAAATTAGATCGAGCAGACTACTTCTTATAATTTAGTCTGTTAGCCAAACAGTTATAGATATAATAAGGCCCATTAAGATATTTCTTGTGAATGTAGTAGACTTCAAGAATGTATGGTGTTAAGCTACGTTTAAGCTTGGTTAAATGCGGTTAGTTATAATTTTATAATTCTCATCGGGCTTGTTGTAAACTACGTTTACAGGAAAGAAATCTCTTAAGATTGGGAATTCCACAATTATCGAAAGGAATATGAACTGTATAATGATGTGGTGAAATAAAAGCATCAAATTTTCCATCACCTAAATAAGTGATATTTCATTTAAAAGTAGACAAATAAATTATTGGTATCATACTGCTAGATATGATATAATGTCGTTTAGGTTCTTACGTTGATACTTGATATTCTGATGAAATGACAAACAATTCTCCAGAAACGGTATGTAAGAAGGTAGTAAGTTGTAACATTGGGTTCTATTGGTTTCATATTTTCAGTGTTTTTGATATTGCAAGCACGAATTACGTAACCAGTTAGGAGCATTTATAATAACCAACTAAGTTTGTTTTATGACTTTAACCAAAGACATGGTAACTGTAATCACAAATTGTTGTGAACTCAAAGGAGACTGTTCAAAAACTAGGGATCACTGAACAGTTAAATAGTGACCGATATGGAATATGTGAGCAATTTACAATTCCGATTAAGCTGTGAAAATTTATCTTGCTTGTTGCAATTCAAGAATATTTTGAATAAGATCTTTGCGTAGAAGTCACCAACTAAAATGTTTTGTAATGTCTGATTTTCAAGACGATTTAATTATCATCGACATTACAAACAACATGAATTCAAGTAATTAACTTTGTTTTAATTTAAAATTATTCTTGTTTTAGTAAATTGATCTGTTAATTAAACCTTCTATGTGACATTATTATTAATGCTACATGGAAATGATTGAATATTAAAATATACTCTGACTTCCTATCATTTTAGACTGATAAATATGACTATCTTTTCAGTTCTCACTAACTGATTTTTTTTTGTTTTTCTGAATGACCTAATGACTGTTCAATTAGAAGTTCAGACTATTCATAGAGTAACTTTAAATAAACAATTGTGTATATTATTGTTGATTATTTACAGAAAACCCGCATTTGAGATATTTTTCAAATATATTAAATAAATATCATTAAGTAATGTAGTCTATTCAAGCAAGAAATAATTTAAAGATAATACTAATAATAACAAGAAGTTATTATCCTAACACTACGTTTTATCATTCATTACTAAAGTAGATATAATGAGATAAAGAAATGTAGGGATATTGTGAGATTATTTTGATTAACTTAACCTAAAAGTATTTAGTAGTTCTTTAAACTAATAATGATACAAAACTGTTAGTTAAGAAAAGTAATTTTTGTTTGGCCTGGGCTGATATAATAAATTGTGTATAATTTTTAAGAATTATTTGGTAATGACTAACAATCATTTTATTACAATTGGGGGGGGGATGTGGAGATAGTTAACTGTCAATCCTGATATCATGAATTGATCGGAATCAGACAACCATTGATCGCCTGGAAGCACTGAACAGTTGCTTAGTCCTAGTATGGGACTCTTAAGCAGTGTGCATCCACGAACCCGCCGGGGACCGAACCAAGGACCCTCTGGCTCCGCGGCTAGTGCTTTACCATTGGACCACAGAGTCGGCTCCTAACGGCTGATATTTTAAATTCAGTCAATTCGTGATACGTTTGCGTGACCTCATCCATGTCATCGGTGGGTATCTGCTTCACCCCCGATAGGGTCGTGGATGCTCACTGCTGAAGAACCATTTAATTACAAATACATAATCTGAACTCAGAAAATGAATATACTTGCACAATGTTTATGATTCATTTTCAGTGTTTATTAAGAGGCTATTTGGTTTGATAAAACGGTTATTTACAATTTGAAAGGACTTAATAGTAACTGATAGTGGTGAACCTAACTGGGTATCAACTTGTGTTAAAGTAAGATGGAAGTTTAAAGTAATGATAAAAAATTTCGGAATGCATTTTACAGTGCAAATGCGTTACATAAAAGCGCCTATTATTATCTTTAATTAACCATGAAGACGTTGAAAAGTACACAGTATTAAATTATAGAATACATTTTGTAAACTAATATTATGACTATCATGTTAATATTGAATACATTGAACAGTAGGTTAACGCAGTAATCGAATGTGATCATGATATTCATATTTCTCAGCCTCTAAACTTTAATCAGTTTTAAAAAAGAATCCCTACTTCAGAATTAAAAATTCGCTATGATTTCACTGAATGAAATATATTAAAACAATAAACCCTGAAACCAAGTTCTGTGCATGTTAGCATTTGATAGCAAGGCCTATATGTAGTCTTTTGGGAGGCGGGTTTTCCTTTTAAGATTAAGTGTTGTATAGTACTGTTCTGAATCTCTCCTGGAGATTACAGTGGTAGCTAGTCAAAACTGTCTACTAACAGAAACATTGGGCTCTGTAGTTTTACTAATTTTTTTTAAAACTATCTAATATAAAGAATAAAGTTTTGATAAACTTAAAAATTTAGCTAATTACATGATGAAACACTAAGTGAGGTGTATTATCTTTTGATTCCTAAGGCTACAGTCATTAATGCAGTTTAGCTCTAGTTCTTAGAAAATAATTTCACCCCCCCCCATTATTTTTCTTACTTTTTGGTTTACTTTTCATTATACTAAATAGTGATTGTATAAACACATCCTACTGAGAACCTTTTTCTGACTATTACGTTTTATCATTGATTAGGAACATTTTCTGATGTGACATTCAAACATAAAATAAAAAATTTTAACCAAAGAAGTTTTTCCAACTGTAAGCATTTTTTCATGCCTTATTTAAAGGACATTGTGAACAGTCACAATTGTTAAACAAATATCATATTATTCTGTAATGCTACTTAGAATCTATGATTTGGATACCAAATCATGACAACTTATTAATTATTTATGTAGTAGTTTAAATGTTGAAGCTGAATAGCCTAGATACTCACTTATTGATTGTCTAGCTATAGGTTCAGATCACTTCAGATTGGAAATCTGTGTCATTATTTAATTCAACTATATAGACGTATACGAAATGTGAACACTAGTACATTAGTGTACATACTAATTAAATGCATTTTATTTTTAGCGGCCTAGTGAAGATGACTCTCGTTAGAACACCTGCTTAAACGTATAAGATAAAGTTTAGTTGTTTCTTTTAGTCACATACTGATATTGGTTGAGTACCAGTGAAAACTAGGGAGCACCGGACAACAATTTCATCCTAGAACGAAACTCTTTAGCAGTAAGTACATTTGATTCCTCCAGGTAATCTGCACAAAATCACTTCAATTCAGTTATCATTCAAAACTTAAGCTAAAATGAAAAATTTTTTATTGATTAACACCTAAGTAATTAGCGAGAACTGTAGACCTATTACGAAAACCACTCAAAATATCATGTCGATTGAATTTATAAGACTAAATCAGTAAATAAGTTGGTGAAAATCAAATCATTTTTAACCAGTTTTTTGTTAACTGTTGGATAAAGTATCAGAAATTTTATTGTAGTCATTGCTTAAAAGCGGTTTACTAAGACACTTTAGTGTTATGGAAGGAATTAGTAATCTCTAAAAAAGTCGAAAAGTTACTTTGTTTAAAGCTTAAATTCTGTCAGTGATAACCTAATGTATGAATTTTTTACTTCATACTGAGTATATTTAAGTTTAATCACCAAGGTGTAATCTGTCTGATAATATTTTTACAAATACGACAGCCGATACACATTTATTTCTGCAAAATCAGAGTTAGGTTATATGGAGATAGTTGAATTTGAATTTAATACCATGAATGGAAATTGCGAAAAAATCTAATAAAAACCAGAAATTATTAAACAGTTATTTGTCCAAGTATGGGAATTTTTAGGAGGATTCCCTTACAACCTCATAAAAGTGAATCCGGAAACACAACTTAAACAGTTACCATTCAGTGGCAATGGATGACGTCACGTAGTATATTGTGAATTGAATGAAATTAAAATTTTAACCATTGAATACTGACCCATTAGTTTGACAATTAAGAGTTCACTGCTAAACTTGAAGGGCTTTGAATCAGTTTCCTGATGAAGTCTTGGGTACGCACTGTTTAGTCGTGTCAATTTAATCAATAAATCATTAACATGTGAATAAAAAGACAACGAAAGCTATTTAACTAAGTAATGCATGAAAATGATTTCATTCTGTATGGTATTGTTAACCGACTCATTTCGTAGCCTTACTTTCCATCATTCGAAACCACAGGCGGTGCTCCAAAGATTATTCATAAAATTGATTTTTTGTCTGGTGGATATTTTTTTATAATGATCTTATAGATACGTTGGTTTAATGGATTACAATATTCCATAGATTACTGTTGTTATTTTTCAAATGGATATAGTTCAATTGTTTAAAACGAATATATCTAAAATGTAAATATTCTTACCGAAAATTATCTTTATTACTTCTGTAAAACAAAATTAGAATCTGAAAAAGTGAATTGTATAAATTTATCGTTATTTCTAAAATCTGTTAAATTCTTACACTTATATCTTCAATAGTTAAATTGTAACAGTAAAACATTAAAATCAAAAATTTCATTCATTATAGTGCCTATCATCTAAGTTATTCTAAAAGTGTACATGATTTGTGCAAAATATATCTCCTTTGTAATTTTCATATGCCTTACTAATTCAAGTTAAATTATCATCTTTTGATAAATGTATATACATTAAAACATTCAGAAGTAAATTTAATCGACCTGGATAAACATGTGTGGATATATTTGAAGGTATGTGCATTATCTTACTATTCGTTTAGTAAAGTTCGATCAGCATTTTTAATATTTGCGCTAACCCATTACTGGATAAAATGGTTTCTCTACCATTTAACTGATCAATATAGTTCCCATTATGATTAATCGCCATGCATTGATAAACTGACACTATTCACAAGAGAGTAGATACGAAATCAATGTCCACTTTTTGTGATAAGTAAAAAAATTCACTTCTCTCAGGAATTAGTTATAACCGACTGAGTTGGGTTGGATAACTAATGAAAGTTAAAAAAATATTGGAACAACTGTTTAGTTGTAGCACTGGATTCCTCTAGGGCGCGCATCCACCACCTCACAACAGATTAAGCTCAGAAAGCTCAGTTTTGGCGGTGAATGCTTAGACATTAAACTCTGATCCATTAGATACCCAGTGGTTTATATTTCAATCTTCGGTCAATTCGCTGTTCAATTACTTGACCTTATCTACTGTCTCGCATCCGACATGGTCCAATTTCGATTTCGACATCTTATCAAGACAGCTCGAGAAAATATCTTCGCTGAGGATGAAGAATTTAATCCATTGTGTTGTTACATACGTATAATTTCTCTATCATTAAATAGCTTACACTGATTGATAAACTCTATTTTGAAGACTTATTACAACACATGTCATTAGTTAAAGTATTAATGCGTACAATAAACCGGTCTAATCATAAAAACACAATGAGTTCGTTTACGTGTAACATGAAATCAAAATACCGACTGTTGCTATTTAAAATAGACTAAAACTTTTGCTGTAAAACTTTGATTACTTACAAGTAGTGATGTGTTAAAAATCACTAATATAATAATGATATTTGACAATTTGTTTAGAAAGTAAATGATTTTCGTGGTTTATAATGGAAATTTTAAATAAATGACACAAATTGAAGTTTGTGACATATGCAGATACTTTTATCCAACTAATTACTTAGTGGCTAAGACAAACTGTTCCTGAATAGTCTAATAAGTTAATTTTTTTCATAGATACTAAAATAGGATGGGTAAATTGATCATTTATCTACAAAATATACTTTGTTTCATCATTATTTCAACATTCTTTTGATGATATATATCATGGGTTAGAACTGGATACATTTCAAGATTCTGCACATAACCTATCGATTTTTGATGGATCAATTAGAAATTCCTATTGCATTGGAATTTTTGTCATACGAATATACACAATTGGATTCATAGTCACTATTGAAACAAATGAGTTCAGTTGGTAAACAATTCTGTTACATTTCAGTTTATATTGATTTGTGTGCATTTCTAATTTACATTATTAAACCTACTTTTATGTTTACCATAAGTTAGATCATTTCTCAGGATACATATCTTGGATAGATTGTCAGAAATGTGGTGAGTAAATGTTTATATCAGTCAGCAACAATTACAACTCTTTATTCCCTGTGATCGATTAATGGATCATTGAATATTTACAAAAAAGAAGACACGTGCACAATCCTATGATCTTCACTAACTGCACAATGCTTATTTAACACATTCATTTAAGTAAATAAATGACCAATGCTACGACCAAATGAAACTTATTTTGAAATATTAATTATTTTGTCATATATGTTTACCTGTTTAAAGATGTGTCACCAAGTCGAACAGTGTCTAGTGGGTGATATTTGATATGTAAACAAAATGAAACTACGTATCTATCCTAAGGTTAAATAATTATTAGTATATTTAGATGTTCGGATGATATATATATATATATTAAAATGGAAATTAATTTGTACAAATTTTGAATAAGTACACTGGACTTCAACAGTTACCATCATACAATTTGAACTAGACAATCAGGAAAAACCTTGCCCCTATTTATTTTTACAAGATGGTTTTCATCAGGGATCGACCTATGTTAGAAAACTATTGAGAAGTAAAGAATTTTAGCCACTTGTTTCAAACTTGCTAGAAACTTTTCAACAGTGAAAAGTTGCGAACCATCTGTGAAACGTGAAAATCATAGGTATAAATTGTGGTGAGACTGTGATTGATTATCAGTGAAAAATCAGATACCTAAACGGATCAACAATTGATTGCTTTCTGTTTAGCTTGAAACAAGTATGATGTCCAAATTTAACTAATCGACATCGTCAAAAAGTAAGAGATTGTATATTTTAATGTGATAACAATTGCATATTAATTTGCAGTTTTCATTGTCATTTGTAACCCGAACTTGATAATGAAGTGTGATAAAGTGCCTTTTATTCTTATCTTCTTAGCAATTAGATAGAAATTATAGATTTTCAATCAACTTGACTGTCCAGGTTTTTTTGTGAATACTAATGAACTGCTAACATTTGACTACCATATCAAGGAAGAATTTCATCTGAACTAAACAACAAAATTAATTGTTTGTAATGGCTATAAGGATACTATTATTTAGTTACTTCCGTCTGCTTTGAATTTCCGGAATATTTCCAAGCTTTTATAATGTATTAAGTCAAGTGATTTTAAATTCTAGTTTGCTCGAATTCTAATAGTACTCATATAATTTGACAACGTACAAGATATCTAAAGACCTGGTCATCACAAAACGAGTGTTGATACTAAGTTTCCTAACTACACCATTCAAAATTAACTCTTGTGGCAAACCACTCAGTTGGTTGAATGGTGGGGATTGAACTCAAAAGAAATTCTGCGTAAACTCCATATATGTACCATAAGATGTTTATTATTAAGTAGTTTCTCCACTAGTAGGGTCACTTCGTATGAACTCATCAACTCTCAAAAAGTTAAGAGAAATACGAAATGTTAGATTTTGTCGCACTAACTATACCTTATTGTGTTTACAAGAGATATACAAATTCTGATTTAAATCAAATACGAGGTCGAGGAACCTTGGTTTCAGTGACATACCAAGTGAAGAGAGTTATTGACTCTCCACCATATAGTTTTACACATCTCTTCAGTGATCTTGCAATGTAAATTCAGCCATCCATTAGCTCCGATAATTAAATTGATTGCTAAATAGTTTTTGAAACTCAATAAGTAATATAATAATGATTGAACAGACAATTTACAGTAATTTTGTGTGGATATAACATACTGGTTTTATGCAAAGTTACTTCAGTATTTATCTATGCGATGTGTAGGTTTCACAAGCAGATTGTGAATATATTTTTAATTCGTTTAGATGAGTGAAAGTAGTCATCTCAGATGACAAATTTAACACATGATAATCAATTTCAGCTTATAAGCTAAACAGGCTTTTAAAGTTTTGCTCAAATATTGGGATCAGAATGAGGTTAACAAGCCACTAATTCATAAGTGAATGCTTAAATTCACAGTATTTAATAATAGTACATTATTCCAAAGTGGTGCCAAGAGGGTCAAAATACTTCCGCAACATTTTATCACTGAACTACTCTGCTTGACATATCTTAATGTGTTAGCTAACATGAGGTTCACTGTTTAGTTAAAAATATAAAAAGGGCTGTTGTTGTCATGCGTTAAATTTCACTTGACAAGCTTGTTAAAAAAGTATGACGTAGTCTACTTGGCTACTTACAAGTAGTATAAAAAGATATTTGCATATATTAAACAAACTGATAGTTTATTTATATAAGTTTTTAAAATTTCATATTTATTAAATGTAATTATTATCATGATTAACATACGATGAGGAATTATTGATTACTGGGCAGAATTCTAAAAGCATCCGCTTGAGGTTAATTGAAGATGATGCACGTCATATCAAAAAATGAGCATTAAATCATTCGCTTTCACTTGAAACATTATATCTCAAATTCCTTATTTTATTTTCTAGTTTTTCCATTATTTTCGTAAGTGCCAACCTCATTTTAGTAACTCTTACTAAGAACATAAGCTCCTTATTTAATTTAATAGAGCAGATTATTCCATCAAATAAAATGAAAGTGAATTAAATATGTAACTTTTCTGCTCTTCCTAGGATTCATCACGTTTTTCAAGCACTGAGAAATGCAAATACTTAATCAGATTTATTTTATTGGCTTAGGATGTCATTTCATCATTTTCTTCATTTAAGAGATCGTCTTTTATTCTCTTATTTAATTTATACTTGTTAAGTTATTGATTATCACAAAAATATCAACATGATTTTCAGATGGCTATGTTCCCTTCAATAAATTAGAACAGTATGAAGTGTAATATGATACATAAATTAGCCACATTTTCCATCTGAATTTCAGCGTGCATCACTTAAATTCCGTATCTATGTCATACCATCATTTGTTTAAGTGCCTTCAAACAATAGTACAAACATATTTACCATTACACTGTTAGAATCTTAGGTGCAGATAACCCTGAAATATCCAAATTTTTTATTTTCTCGGGGCATATCTAACACTAAGAGACCAGGTAACACGGATTATCTAGCTATAAGTATCTGCATGACTATTCCGATATACTTTATTTAAGTCTTTCTTTGAAAAAAACAGTAAAATTTCCGTAGAGAGAATTACGCACATTGAGAATGTAAACATTTCCCTTCGAATTTACTTACTCCCTGATCAGTGAATAACTTGTGAATATGTAGTAAACAATATTTTGGTAGGTTTACTATACTTCAAAATCACTCTTAACAAGCTAAACGTCTTTTGGTTATTATAACTTTTACTAGTAAAATTCAAAAAAAAATTTTTCTTTGTTATGAATAAATTAGTGAAAATATCACTTCATATATGTAACTTCAACATTTTTGTATTATATCTTAGAGAACTAAAATAGTGTACATGTATAAAAACAAGATAAATTAACCTAATAAAAGAAAATGTAAATCTGTTAATCTGTATTTAACACTTCAAAATGTAAAATCATTAAAAAGAAGTTTTAAAATATTCTATGAGCATTTCATTGACAATAAATAGTTCATTAAAACAAGTTTTATGATTAATGAATATCTACAAGTAAGTAAAAAATAATAATAATAATCTATATAAACGTTAAAAACAATTATTCTAAATAAGGCCTCCACATAACTTTATCATTATTTGTTGCATGAAGTGTATTCTTTTCTGACTCTTGGATATTTTCTTTCAGTTGTGAAAGTGAAACTGTAGAATTGCATTGAAAATTTGTTTGAGGTAAATAAGTGTACTCATTAGATGTTTTCGTCATTTGTAAATTAATTGGATTCATATGAAATAATGAATTTGACGACTGCATTTCATAATAACCACTATCATTTGTTAGTAATGGTAATTGTTTCGGTGTAGAATGATATTCTAATTGATTGGTATTCTGTAAACTATTATAGTACATTTTTCTTATTGGTGTAAATGCACTTAAATCGGAAGGGATTAAAAAATTTTGACATGTAGGATTAGAATTCTCTTTATTCCAAGATGATGGGGATTGTTGATTATATGAACAATTACTTAATTTGTCTGATATAATATCTACTGAATCTTTATCTATAACAGACATATCATTTTGTTTGTTAATGGATTTTATTCCAACTTCATTACACATTTGTTTTAATTTTTCTTTCATTTCTAAGAAATAAGTGAAAGTGAAAGGAACAAAGATACATTGTAATAAATATAAAGTATATTTAGCATTTGCTAAATAAGTACAATTTAATAGAATTCCTTAGTAGGAATTATCAATATATTCTATTAAAGTTGCTCTATGTAGTATAATTCTATTCGACCTATCCACTGTTTATATCATGACAATGTTTTAAAATAAAAACAAGTTAGTTTGTCGTCGAATACTAATTAAATGATCTACTCACATGCAATAACACTATGTGAATTTATAACTGATGTATCTTATTTGGTAAAACTATATATCTGAAGATGATACTAATCGTGAAGTGATCTCTTTCGGTGTAGATACATATTCGTAAATATAGCTTTAAAGTACACCTTTTGATGAAGAACTGGTCGAGCGGAGCTTCAGTCTACGATTGATTGTATTAAGGTCGATTGATATTACCGGTTATCCAAAATGAGTAGGGGATTTTAAACATACTTACCTGGATTTTCATTTAATAAAATTGTCACATTTTTGAGCACTTCATAACACATACCCAGAATATCAACTTTTTCCGTTTTTAGCTGTTCAGATTTCTTTGAGAAATTAAATAAAAACACGTATGTTAGAAAAAAATAGCCAATTAATTAAAAAATATTTGCGTATTTGGTGCAAATGAAGCATGAATATAACAAGTATAACAGTAGTTTATGAATACAGAAATTAGATTACTCAAAACAACTGTCATCTGATTAGAATATGTTTGGATATTCCTGACGACTTATCGTAGACTGAAACTGATCAGTCTATGTTGCCATATGTGCTTCCTAAGTGAATTGCCTAGATATAGCGTTAGTTTGCATGTATTGTTCGAGTTGGATTGATGCTAGAAAGCTGAATTCACGACGCAGAAGATCCAACTACATCATAATTATATATTCACAAACGTTACACAAGTGTTACTGTTGAGACTCAGCAGCCTAGTGGTTAACACCGTGGCTTTTGGTACAGAGTGAACTGAATTCAAGTCCTGGTGTGAACATTAGCACTAAAATGCATTTACATCTAACTGATGAGTTTCAAATAGGATGAAACGCTCATCCTGGATTCTCCTTGCCAACAACAATTCAACTCAAACAATGCTTGTGATCTGATTATTCATTGTGTACAACATGATTCTCATACCATATCATCCAGTAGAGTGTGTTTTAAAGTCATAGCTTCTGACAAGAACTAGGAGATTCACTTCAAAGTTCACCACTATGTAATAAAATTGTAGACTTTTCTATTTGAAATGTGAAATTATGCATTACAGGAAACTAATTTTAACTACTCTTTGAGTTATGGATGCACATTACAATGAATTCAATAAAAGTAACTGAAATTCTACTCTATGCTACCATGATTTTCTCATCAATAATAATTCATAATAAATCAGCTTACATTTTCGTAAACTAATTTGATTATTAATTAACAAGTGGAAATGATTTTATGAATTATTAACAACACTGTTTCTTTGGCGTTTCAGGGAGCTTCTGTTTACTGTCCGAATATCTGAGATTATATATTTACTTGTTACCCGTATATATGAAAAACATGAACATGATGTCGATTCTCACTATAAAGTAGAATATACTTAGAATGATTTCAGATTATCAAATACTGAAGGGGCTTCTTAAAATCAAGATGTTTTGGAATTAAAAAACCACATGTAAACTAAGTACCTCTTTACTCATAGAGAATATGAAAATCTTAAGAAAGAGATAAATTAGATTTATAACAATGTCCACCTTCACTCTGAATTTATTTCACATTCATCATAGTAAGTTACATAATAGACATGAAATCAGTATGTCACCGTGTATACAACACAGATTTTATTAGATAATGCTAAATAATTTATATTCAACACTAACATACGTTTAATCCGATCATATTCATGGCTAGGTTATGTAACTCTGACATTTTGTTTGCAATGCAAGCACGACGAATTCGTTCAATATTCTTCTTCTGAACCTTAAGTAATAGAAATTAAAAATGATACCAATTATCGACTTACTACTTAATTAATATACTACAGATTTCGGAAACATTTTAAACAGAAATTATACTAGTGGTTAATACGTTACAGTATACATTTTTGTTTAAATAGTTTAAAATGACAAATTTAACTTAACATTAACTTAAGAGAGAATAGTCTTTGTTCACATACACTTAAATCATTTTTTCTTAGCTTTTTGTCATTATAATACTTATCCAGAGAGAAATTTATTCATTGATATTTCAAGTCAATGTAGCGTCTCTAACTGAGAGAATACCATTAACATTCTAGTTTAGCTATTTAGTGAAACGTGACACAAATGCAGATAAATCTAAAGTGCTCTACTGATGGAGTGTTTAAAAGGCAATCAATAACCATGTACCTACGCAAATGATCTATTTAGTGATTTATTATTACTTAGTAATTAGTGATGCTATAGTATATAACTATAAATATCGTTCATCATCCAAAAATGAACACATGATGTTTAGGTCATTAGAAAGAATGAAACCAGGTAGTTAATAATAAGTACATAACAATGATAATGCACCAGATTACTTGAACATAAATCATTATATTTAGCTTGCCGCAAGCAAGTTTATTTGTGTTAGGTTTTGACTTCAATCATAGATTACACAAATCATATTAACGCCAACCTAAATGTCTCTATCACAATACTGGACTTATATTGGCACTCAGAATCTTCATTGAAAGGTATGGTGTCGAGCTTTTAACTCTTTAAAAATCCTTCAATTATGCAATTTTATTGGCTCAAATGCAAAATTGAGTAAAGCTATTTTAAGGTGGGGGGATTATATTACCTAACCACTTCATCCTTCAAAATTTTGTGTTTTCATTACTTAACATATTTAGTATTACCGTCTCGATGACTGCCATATTAGCATACAACTTTACAAAGGCAACCATGTTAATTTAAGTAGATGATTTGTCTTTTTAGAATACATTGGTTTTTACATCTATCATAGTTGCTCTTGGTTAACAAATCCTACTTTGGAATATCAGAATGGGTTAACTTAATTATTTGACCCATTTTATTAACAAGTGGAAGCTACCCAGTTGAATCATTAGAAAAAGTCATTTATGTTGTCATACATCTGTGTTGGTTATATAACTAATGAGATGATTTCATGATGTCAACTAGAATTTCGTGAATCCGAAAATATATTTCCACATACTTTTGTTGGTAGAATGGTGTGCAATGTGACTTGTATTATAAATACTACAAATTTTCACAAGAACAGGAGACACTAAATGATTTCGTAAATAAAACAACAAAAATATATGTTACGTATGCTACTTTTAACTCAAGAATCACAAATATTTTTTTTCATTTTGACAGTCTATCTTCTAAGATTAGAAAATCGGAAATATGGACAATTACGTGCCAATTAACAAGTTCAGATTTAACAAACGGTTTAAGAACCCTATGATTTCTTGGTTGCATCTAGGGCAAGTAAATAGGTTTTGAATATTGACGGATAGAATAATACGTGAAGATACCAACTAGTATTCCAGGATTAAGTACTACTATTTTAAAAATGACACAATATCGTAACTACAAATTCAGTCTTAACGCAGTTCTAAAAGCAGATTGTTTGATGCAACAATAAATAAATTCACACTGTGAGGATTTTTAGTTCGTCAAAAATAAAATCTTCAATTTTAAAATAATAAAAAAAATATTTAGAATAAAATTATTCTTCAAATCAATTCAAGTTAAGAGGAAGTATAATCTTACTCGTCTTGTCTGCTCTTTTAATTCTGGTGGGATAGTTGATTTTCGACCTTTTCTTGAGCATGTTTTCATGTGAGATTCCATATCAATCAAGTGATCATGCTTTATTTCATTATTCTCTGATTCAATAATATCCAGACTATTCTGATCATTCTGTATTTTCATTTTCAATATTCACTAACTACTGTACTTATGATGTAGAGCTAGTGAATTTATTTTTACACTTATATATCTTTGGACGGGTCACGCAATGTACTTAATATACATCCAATCAGATTGTTTAGCTATTAATTCGTAGTATAGAGTGGTGATGTAAACTAGAAAATTAATTAATCTACAACAGTGTTCTCTTTTCCAAAATAGACATTATAAATATTTAGTGGAATTAGCCAATAACAAATGATTAATAGAATGTTGTGTAATAATGCTCAAACATGACATAATTAAACAATAAATGGTTAACTAATTTGGTTCATGAAGTTGATAATTTAATTAGATTTCCCTCTTTCTTTGGTATGTGAATAGTATGAATACATTAAAAAATTTGTTAAAAATGGTGGTTTGGTAATAAAAAAACAGTGTTTATATACCGGAAACTAATAGAAAAGAAGTTTTAGGTAAGTCGGTTTCATCAACTGAGTCTTAGTTCGTAATGGATAGAAGGGTAAATCACTTCAAAATGTATTTTTGTGTGTATTGGTGGTTAGTAGTTAGATCAAGTATGAGCGCTTTAATTGAGAAGATACAGTTAATAAAGAAAAATAGTTTATGAATCCACCAGTGAAGTCCTTATTTTCAAAATATAGTTATATTTTATTCTCATGAGTCAAGGTTGAAAGATATACCGAGCACTAACAAATTACATTTATTCTTGTAAAATTCACTGCTACTGGGACATCATTGAAAAACCAGGATATACTCTTCAGCTGTTTCGTACTGTGTAAGACTCTTCAGCGCACACTTTCGACCCTACTATGGAATGACCAAATAATATAACACTTGTAAATTAATAACAGACATTTAGGAAATTAAGTCTGGATCCGGTGTTTTTCTTTTATAGTGTGTCATTTTGTGTTTTTATTTTAAATGGCGATACTCGAAACTTTCGTTAATATGTTCACATGCAATTCCTCGCAGCTACAAACATAGTAAAGTAGTTGTATACCGAATAAACATACAATACACGATTTGTACCATGATCTACATATTACGTAAACAAACTTTGATAATGGTGTTTTATGATAAAAATAACTTACCGTAATAAAGTGGATTAGTTTAATACTTTTTTTCTGAAATATTACTCATTACACTGAGTTGGATAGTGATTTTGGAGTAACAATTTTTTTTAGTTATTTTTTAACACAAGAATAGTGTATACCTGTCGAACGGAGAGTAAAATTTAAGAGATACAACTATAGGTGTCTGGATTTCATAAACTGGAGGACTTTTATTTCATTATTGCTACCTAAATATAATCTAGAAGTAGCCTTGGAGTTAGTGATTGAGGCAATAGGCAATAGATTACAGTCTCAGTATGAACATTAACCCTAGGATTCAGGTACATCTTAAACGTGCATTCAGGTTTCTACTACTAGCTTAAGTCTAGGTATACTAAGACATTAAGATATTAGATGCCACAATGATTACATGACATTGCTTTTCAGAACATAGGGTTTTGAATATATATATATATATATATATATATATATATATATATTGGTTGATCATTATGTAGTGCCCAGTTTTATGTTCTCCAAGTCCTTTAAAGTGCCAACAGATCTCTACAGATCGAGTTGCAATGTGACCAAAAGTCCAAGTGACTCAACATCACTGATAAGTGAAGACGAGTGTTGAATAACAAGAAACCCAGACCCAGGATTTCCTACCGACCATTTTTCCCTCCGAAACCACCTTCCAAGGTATTCCATACCTACAACATCAACTCACTTCAGACATATTTATCGAGTAACTAACTTCAAACTTTAATCAATTTATGATCATATTATAATTTTCTTTTACTTTAAACGATTACAAATAACTTACTTTCCTTATGTTGTATTTTTCAGGTTCTAGATTTCAGTAGTACCCTAATAAACTCATTTCACTACCATTCACTAATTTTAACTCGATTATTATTAGTTCATGTTATCAATTCTAAATAATATTAGATAAAATTTGATTCTTGATACACTACTAGAATGTAATCACCTAGTATTGATATATTTAAAGGACTGATAACAGTAACATTTAAAATGAATTATTTCTTTTGTGTTATTCAACACTTCGGTGTTCTTACATTCTATATGGCATTGTTATCTACTTTGAACTTTGAAATCTATGTTAATTATTTCAAAGAGTAAATAACTCGATTCCATTGTAGTTAATATAAATATATCCCACTTTTATATTTGTATTTTTTGTCTTTAGTTCACTAAGCTACATACATTTAATCTTATCATGTATCGTATATATATTTCACCCAAATGTAGACTACGTTTTTTTCCATTAAAATATCATATGAATCAATTATTTATCCATGAAAAAGATGTTACAATGAGTATACTGGTTGATTATATTTAACCGATAATTAATTTCGTTATAAAGTATTACTTATTATATATAATAATTACGTAATATTTCCTCATTTTATCTTTATTGAGTTGATAACAAGTAAATAAATTTATGCAAAAACTGATCTATGCTCATTAAAATCACTGAGTTTATAGTTAGTACACAGATAAACAACTAAATATCACAAAAGTTTTAATGATGTAATAATTTAAATTCACTAAGCATGTATATCCAGAACAATAGTCTGTATTAAATGTTTATTTAAGTGTTTGTTTGTATTACATAGAAGTTTGCATTAGCATGTTAGTTTGACCAATGTATTGTATTCAGCTGAAATAATGACATAAGTATACTTCATCTTTAATGTAAGTTGAAATGCCATCACATACTCATTCATCTCCACGTTGATGAAGAATTGTAAATGAGTTTATCTTTGGTAAAATTTCATTTTATTTTTGAATGTGAGTGATGTTCATTTCCTACAATTGGATTACATATACATTCTTAGATTTACTCAAAAGCTCTTAGTGCATTACACAGTCTACTAAATTTATACCTTCAGAATGTTACATTTTTTAGTTGATATGTAGCTTAATGCGAAATGATTGCAATCAATAGCATCTTATAACACATGCAGGTTAATCATTGAATTGTTGGCATTATATGACTGAATATTATAATGTATTAATTGATTGGTAAATTTCGCCTTGACAGAGTTTGCATTGTATTACATATATGCGAAGGGTATTCCCATATTTAGATATTAGTTCAAGTAAAAGTCTGATCAATAATCCCCATACAAACGGATTAGCATATGTACAACAAAAGCTTATTACTGCGAAACTGTTTTAAAGTCCAACTGTACATACAGGTTATCTGTACCAAGTAGTCACTTTTCAACATTTTTGGGTAGTGTTACATCACTGTATTCTTCAAGTGCGAGACTATGTGTTATAAATAGCAATTAACTTCTCGAGAAAAATGTTTTTATTAACCATAAATAAGCGATCTGTCTCTATTTATTTTGGTTCCATAATAACCAGGTTTTAATTCCGGTAATTTGCCTGAATTTTATCTGAATGGGGTTGCAAAAATAACATTTCCCTTTACCATTTAATCATTTAGATTCATCTTAATCTATATGTAAACACATTAAGAAGTTCAGAGGTTTATATGCTTGGTACTATTAATGTAAAGTTTAGACATAATCTAAAATAATTTAGAGTATATGGATTACAACATTTGGTAGAAACCTGAATTGTTTTTGGTCATATTTAGGATCTATCAACTGAATATGACTGGATACCAATATTATTATCCACACAAAAACTTGAACCCATTCCTTTCATTCATAACTTCAGTCAGTCATTTATTGGGCTGTTGGGTTTTGATAGTCGAATCATTATTCAAAAAATATAACGTTTATTACTTTATGAGTGAAAATTTGTCAATATTTAGGACATAAGTTTTTTTAATCTCTATTGGTATTTGTGCATTCTGAGAAGGTTACCTTTCTATTACATTTTCTGAAACATGATTGTACATAATAAATGAACTCTATATCAGAACAGCATTTAGAACTTAAATTCGTATGTGAATTATCCACTTTGCCTTTTTACACTGTTATCTATAGGGGAATAATTTTCGAAAAGTTTATGCTCATTTTAAGTACCATATCTATGTGATCACACTGAATGCTATAGAATTGTAAATTACCAATAAGAATTCGGGAAATCTTCACAATTTTCCTGTGTAATAAATTTATTTATACGTATGATTAATATCGTCATCATGTGTATCCTCAACATTTTATGCCTTAGTTACTAGAATGTGAGTATCATTGGGAGAGCATGATTCATTCCATCATGATAGATGTGCATTGAAATTCAAAAATTAAATGACAGCGTCAGTGAGTTAGGTTATTAATATGGCCGGTGCATATTTTGGGAGCGAATACGTTTCTCTTATGTTTTTGATATTCAGTGCTACAATTTATAGAGCAAACCAAAGTGCTTGCTATCAGAAACCTATGCTAATCGCTTTTAAACTCAGTATTTTTGTAACTTAACAACACCGAATGAACTTGGTTAAACAACTACTAAATATCAGGAAGCCCTGAATAACAGCCTTGTATCAATTGTTTGTTATTCGATAGTACATATTCACCATAAGGCCCATTCAAGTCCATCAATCATGATTTAACCATCAGACCATTGAGTTGATACTTTACGGCTTGCCTTTCTAACTCCAGTCAATTTGAGGCTATTGATCTAATATTTTTACATTTTATCTGCTTGTTTTTTTTAATTTTTATATTTAAATTATTATAAATGTAATTTTCTGTAGTCGTAACAAAAAAGTTCATAAAGGGTCAAGGGTGTCATGAAATATGCATGGACTAGATATTTCTTGCCTTGGTTATGTAAGCCTGCTTAGATTCAGTAAGTTTGATCGATGGAGACGTTTAAATTTTTTTATAAAATCTGTTAATTCCTGCCAATATTTATACACAAAAAAAATGTAAATTTAAGTCATTAGTACTCATTCACATAAATATATTAATTAATTCACATTAGTTGCTGACCTAAAACATAGAACGGTTTTTACAGTTATTCTAATATAATCAGTACTAATGGTACTTACTTCAGTGATATCATCCTTCTTAAATGGTACTCATTGTGATACGTAATCATTAATGAGCATATATCAAGAATGATTAATCTTTGCTAAAAATGAATAGTTATAGCAGGAAAATTGTCTTAGTAACTATTTTATGATCTTATATAAAAAAAGATAAAAGTAAATTTATTGCTTATTGAATATTTTGGCTGTATTTCAAAAAAACCTTAAACTAATGATTAATCATAACGGAAATATAGATATTTTTGATTAGGGACAATTAAGTATTGAATAAGTTCAACGTCTTTTAACAGTTTCCATTTTTAAAGTAAACTTTTTATATTGTCTTGAACTGTACATTGGATTACTTTGTACCTTCGACATTATATATACCATAATGGTTTTAGTGATAAATAGAAACTGACTATGCTATGCTAGTTTCTTTGTTAGTTGAATTTCGAAAACCACTTTATCAAAGTATTCTTGCACTACTATTTAATATTAGTGCTTCAGTGTTTATCTACAGCATAACTTGTTTATAGGTTCTGTTATTATTACGATTCATTTACAAGTAGGAGGGAATTCATAGTAGTAACTGATTTTGTCTAAACTATGTACAGATGGGACATTCATCAACAAATTCACAAAATATTTCAGTCAGACTCTAAAAGTTTATATTTCAGTAGACACCGACTCTGTTCTAATGATTTCCTTTAATTATTGCAGCATTTAGGTTAGAGAACAACTTAACATTTATTATTGATAAAATTAATTGATAACCGTAATAAAAATACCAACCTTTTATAAGTTCAGTGTATAGTCTTCGATTTCCTGAAACAATGTTAATAAAAGGGAAAAGAATAGCAAATAAAATCTTGATTATAAAATGATTCGCTCATTCTACTTGGATACTATATAAATGTAGTTGGCAATGGATTTTTATAAAGATTATTTTCATTGATTTTGCTTGCATACAAAAACCACTTATCTTCAGAAATGTAATTTCCTTTAAAACACTTAATTTTCATTACTCCAATTCAATTACAGTACAAACTTTTGTTGTTCATAGTAGATTGTTATGTAATATTGTATAATATATTACCTACTTGTGTGTAATACTTAATAAAAGAATTCAGAAAACTGTTTGTGAATTTGTTTGTTAGTAATGCAGAACTAGACCTGGAACTAATTAATGCACATTTTCAAGAAATACTTATTCATTACAGTTTGATCTCGATTGGATGCATTCTGGCACAGTGGTGCTGATGTATAAGCGTTCACTGATAAACCTGAAATAGTCTGGTTTTCATTCCTTGTTTATGTGCGGGTAGGCCTCTGAGGAATCCCGTATTTAGACGAAATAGATATCCAGTACTTACTGGTTTTTAATGGTCACCAACTGTAATCGATCCATATAAGATATATACAACAAATAATGTATTACTTATTTTTACATGGATTCTGAAAAGTTATCAGAATCTCATTTATCATAATAAATTATTTGGTAGACACATTAATGTTTGTTTAGTAGATTAGTTTAAGAATATAAATAAATGTGTAAGAAGTAAATCATAAGGTGACCGTCGTCAACCCGACTAAATATACAATGATGATAATAGAATTTTAAGATTTGTATTAAATAATAATATTGTAATCGACATTCTTTTGAATTATGATTTGCGTGATTTTTAACGTTTATTGTATTACCCTTTACTGCGTGTGACTGTCAATATTACAATGGTTCATTAAGAGTTTAACTATTAATCACCTTGGTACCATATATATATATATATATATATATATATATATATATATATATATCATACTAATTGTTTAACATTTATGAGAAAAATCATTTTCAATCATAATAAAACAACGACAGTTTTAAATTGATGCGGTTTGACTTTCTTTTTATGTGAGTATTCCAACAAGACATTGTAATTTATTTTGATTACCTTTCATGTATTTAGTTACGAAGATAATTTTTGACGTATAAGGAAGAGGCAAAAAAACTATCACAATAGATCTTTTACACATAATATATTTAGAGGGGATGTAACTATAATCGGAAAAACATATATTATAGGTCAAATAATAGTTTTTTTTTAAAAAATGGAACTTTGATTCTAAGATTTTAATAACTAAAATCTGACAGTTCTTAGTAGGGAGGTGGATGAGAAAAATCAACGGAAAACTGAGTGGTTTAGTTTCGTAGTATTTGGTGATCATCATCGAAATATATTCAAAATCCTGTACTTGGTGGTGATCTATTTTTGATGAACTTATGAGTTCCTCAACTCCCCGACTTTATATAATCAACTTTCTTTAGTTAATTTGTTTTTTGATCATTGGTACTGTATTCTTTAACCTTAGTCTCAGTTCAAATTGATATAGGTCATCTAATAGACTATCGTTCGGGAACCCCTACGGAAGAAAAAAGATCAATTTTCTACACTATTTTATTATATCTGAACATTCGCGTCAGCTGGGATCTTCATGTAAGCAATAACGAGGTTAGACGATGAGTATTTGGCAAAGGTGGTAAATCAGTCGACGACGTTGTGAATCTTCATTGACTGAGGTGGTTGGGAAATGTGTTACGTATGCCCAACCACCGTCTACCTCGACGAGCGATGTTGGTTGATATAGAGGCAGGATGGGAGTTAGGAGCGGTCAAACCAAAACGTGATATCAGTCCATGATGTCACTGACTGCTGGTTTGAGTCTCATCAATAAATGAAGATAACCTAGATTGGGTCCTCGCAAGTACGGTAACTAGTGGTTGGAAACAGTTGAGTGACATGGCTCAGAACCGGTCATAGTGGCGCAGGTGTATCCACTCATCGTCCTCCCTTGAATCGTGAGCTTGAAATTGTTTCATCTCATCTCTCCCTGAACTATATTTTATATGTTTACTCTTTTTTTAATTATTATTATCATTGGTGTAGCTTCTACTTATATTATGTGATGTTAATTTTGCTGTGCGTCAGAGGTATGGTAACTTGGACCGATACACACATGTGCTAGGTTCTATCTTAATCATACATACTGCACATACATTGGTAAAAGTGATTTTCCGCTTTGATAGTGATAATTGTGTGCACCAAACTAAACTTTTAGAGGTAATTCTAACCACAACGAAATTACACAGATTGTTTCCCTTCTGTGTTTGAAGGCATGTAACTACAATGCATGAGTCATAGGACTTAAGAAATCAGCTACATATAATCAAATCTATACCCCGGATTTTTAAATGTGCAAGTTATCTGCATTACGTAACATTTGACTATTTACCATTTAGTTAGATAATATAAACCTTTGCATGGTATGTCATAGTAGATTTTACGTAATTAAGATTTAATCCATAACATTTCTATTGTCATCACAAAATAGACGAACATTTTATGATCTCATGTTTTTAAGGAGAATTTAGATTAAGTTGTTAGACATCAAACAAACCGATATGTAAATTTGTCAAAAAGAATCGGTCATTATGAAAATGATAGCAGTATCATATCATTTCTATAGTGAATGAATATATTTTAGATAAATTCATTATCTCTATATGTCACCTAATCTATTTAATTCTTAGTAAGTAATCATTTACGTTAATTTCTAGAAATTTTACTTTGTACTTGCCAAATGATTTCATTCAGTTACGATGAATAACCCGCTCCATAAAAAAAATTATATTTCATTGGAAATTAAACAAGTTCTTTACTAAATAGCGATTTTAGGTAAGAATTGAGTTTGTTAAGTTACCATATGCTAAGGATGGCTACATATGTGATTAATTAACAGATATACTATTATCAGGCGTATCTTGAAGAGGTTGAACATATAGAGTGGAAAACAAATGTCACTGATGAAAGTTTACGAGGGTCGTGAGAAACTACAAAAGTTAACTGAAATTACAAATGTAAGTTATCTCATATCAACTGAATAGTCTGAATGTTGGGCAGTAGCCTCAGGGTTTAAAAATCTTTGGTATGATTTCAAATTAATCAAGGACATGCACTGTTACAAAATATGATGACATAATTATCTGATGCTTTATAGTTTTCAACGGTTGCTAATTGAAATCATTTCGTAATTATCTATTATATGCAATCATAAAAATAATATTTGTTACACAGTGAACACTACTAATAAGTAGACTAACGTAAATTTAGAAAAAAAAACAATGCTAAATGTTTGAAAAATTTGCTAAATTACCACAAAAGAATACACTTTGATTGTATTGTTTTTATTAAAAAGATGAGTGAAATAAGATTCATTAAACTTCACTTACCAACGTTTAGAACTAATTCAACTTGTGACAATTATCAATGCCTAATTCTCTTCATAAATTCGATTTGAATGTAAAGACCACTTGTTATATAGACTAAAATATCACTATATTTTTCTTGTGATTAATCGTCGTATATCTTTTGATAATTATGTATTTATTGAGAGTAAAAGGAATATTTTCATTTTCAATCGGTATTAATATTATTAGCGTTTTTTAACTTTGAATTTCAGTAAGAAGATTTTCTAATAATCAGTGTGCAATGAAGCAATTTTATTGCTTATCATATGAAGTTGAAAATCACACCAATACAAAGGAATTATAAACAGCTTAAATGAAGAAATAATTTTATTAACTCTATTTGTAAGTGAATACTAATTTATGTAGATCGATTAACCGAAAAAAAATAATTGCATTGGTTATTGTTGATATGCCATATTAAGTGAAAGGAATCACGGAACCTCATTTTTGTACTACGCATACATCTAAGTCCTACTGGAGGTCAGTCGCTACCCAAACAGTCTAGTGGTGAAGATCGTGGATTGCGAAACTGGTTATTTAAGATTAAGCCAGCAAAGGTGACATAGCTTCATTCGTGATGGAAGGTACTCGTTGTTAACGAGGAGTGGATTGCACGAAACTTAGACCCATGGTTTCATACTGGCTACGTTAAAGCGTCCTAAATCAACAACACAGAGCATATAGAATTAAATCCTTTAAGATAGTGGATATAACTAGGTATAATATTGAGAATTCAGTTGAGACTATAAGGACTAGACGAATATACAATTCACTAATACTCAGTGGTCAATCATTGGATTTCGCTATATCATATATATTAGCCTAAATTTACGATCCACAGTCTTGATATCTTGGAATCGCCAACTAAATATAAAGTAAAACTTGGAACGTATTTGTCTTATCTTTTTTGATAATGAGAACGGAAATTAGCCAGACTCTATTGATAAGTGTATACTATCGTCGGATTGTCACAATATCGCACTAAGGCACGTTTCTTGCACGGTATTATTATAGCTAGTGGTAATCTACTTTGGATGGCACATAGTACAATTTAGTCTATGACATGAAATGTCGTAAACGTCTGATCTTATATGATTTCTTTACAATCAAGATTCTGTAAAAAAGTATGCCAAATATAATTTATCTCAGTATAATGTATTACGTGACCATGTGTTTTCAATAATAATTAACATCTAGTTCTTTCGTATGTAAATCACTGTATAATGTACAGTTCCCCATTACTTTGGATAAGAGATTGTGTTGTGTTACACAGAAGATTGAAGCCTATTAGTATAGTAAATGATGAATCTCTTAACTTTATTAGCATTATGATTAAGAACTGATATTTGAAATCTCTAAAGCAACTTGCAAGTGTCATTCCATCGAATACAAACCACCCACTTCATTCAAATATTTTCTCTTAAATATATTTATGTAGAATAAGATTTCAGTACACTAGAATTTATGGAAGAAAAGCGAAATAGAGAAACGTCAAAATATCATATCTAAAACACATTTCACGACAACAAATTTCTTAGGGATGATCTGATCAAAAACCTTTGCTTTGCAACATGCACACGTACGATTCAATGTAATGAACATTGTACTTTATGTAATCTTCATTTTGTTTTATATACCTTTACCTTTACTTGTGAGTAAACATATATATATATTTTTTGGGGGGGCGCGGGGAACTTATAAATATTTTTGAGGCTGATAACTCTATGACATATTAAAAGTGTAATATTAGAGAATGGTTATTATTATTATTATTAAAAGGAACAGAACTCTATCTGTTAGATGCCTGAGGCTAATTAAAAAATACAAACTATAATGGAGTTATAAAATAAACAAAATATATGAATAGAATGTCTCGTAGAAATATGAATATATTAGATTATCTGATTTCCGAAATCAATGGTCAAATGGGCTCTCAATACTTAATGCCCCAGGATTCTCACATGCGCCTAATAATTTGATATACTAGTAATGATTCTTCTTTTTTTTTTATAAAAAAACACTGATAATGATAACTAGGATAGATGCTGCCTCTTAATGTATACTGTCCATATTTTATGTTATCCAGTCAATCATGTCTGTCTAATTTACATTATATGAAAGATTACTTGCTTTCGTTTATGTATAATTGTGTTTAATCATTTTCATTTAGATTACCCTCGAACAAGAGTATTGTGTCGAATTCCCATCATACTTCTCAGTATTTCAGTAATTCCATAGTCTGTCTGGATAATTATTATATGTACAAGTATACGTTTATCATTGTATTTTTAAAAAAAAGCATGTATCAACATGCAGTTTGATTCATGTCCAGTAGTCATGACATAAATTAGATAGTACATTTTTTATTAGAATAAATAGTTAACTGAAGAGTATACATACATATTAAGAAAAACCAACTGACCTTTATATTCATGTTTGATTAATAAAAAAAATTTTTGTTTATTTTTTACAATGTTCCAAAAAATGTGAAAAAAAAGCCTCATTCGTATACAACTATACTTTTTAATGTTTTGGTAACTTTTTAATATCATATTAGTTAAAGTATGTGGATATTCAATCTTTCTGTTTATCTGATACATATATCTGCATAAAATTAAGATTTATGCTTAATAAGTAATGAAAATATTCTTTTGTAAGGGGAAAAAAGAATGTAGATAAAAGTTTAAGAGAAAACTATCCTAACGATAAATTATTTCTGAAAAATTTATTTAAATAATCAAATATATGACTTTAGTATAGTATACAATAACATTGATTAAAGTGATCTTATCACTTTTCTCTTTGTCTGAATATTCACTTTACAATAATCATAAGCTATCAGTGTGTTGAAGGTAGTGTTGATGAAGTATAATAATTGGAAACTTATTGATTATTCATAGTAAAGGTAATTTGTTTTCTGAGGATTGATGTTAACACTTTCCAACTTATAGATTCAATTATATAATAATAGAACAAAATGTTTACAACTAAAGTAATATATTTTATACTTTTTGATCTTATATTTAGTTTTCTACAATATCTTAATAGATTGGAATGAAAACAACTGATTTAAAAATCTTGATTCAGGTAACAACTCATTATGTGACACATTCAGTTTTAAGCCTTAATTAAACTCAGTAAGTATATCATTCCTTTGAAATGCAGTCTCAACAAAACATAGATTCTTAAATTCGATAACCTAAATACAAGAAAACTACATGGTACAAACAGCTTATTAACTTTCAAAGTTTGTTTTCGCAAGTAGAAAAGTAGTCTTATACATTTATTTTTTTAGTTATGTGTAGTATATTAAAATGGCATTGTTAGGCATTGGAAGACTGTTAGAGGGATGAGAAATTTGTGCCGATGAAGTTTCATATACTTATGTTTGGTAGAAAACTTAGAGCAGAGTGTGATAATGTGACTAAAATGAACGTTCTTCTAACATACCGTAAATTTAAAAAAGAAACTGTAAGAAATTTCCTTCGGAAAAGTGTTGTGATCGTCACAAATACTTTTCTGTACTAGTAACTTAGAAAAGCTTTTTAATTTCTTTAAACTTGTTCACCATTTTAAAAACGAGCTTATGGGTCAGGCCATATGAATGTGTTCCTAATAGTCTTGGTGAAGCTAAGTTCACTGACTTTACTATGCACTGAATTGGAAAATATGTTCGCGAACGATATCCAGCCCGAATAAATAAAACTGAAGAGAAACGTTTCCATTACAATCTACCTCGTTAACTGAGCAAATCGAACCCCTTTTGTAACTATAACACTTAGTTTATTGAAAACAGAAAATATACTTCACTTAACATCCAACTGATATATTTTGCTACCTTACTTTTCTATTAATTAACCACGTAATAAATCATCTAAACATTTTGAATAAACTTTCGATTAGCTATTGCAATTTTTTATGATAAATACCAGTGGGTATATACCACCGTGCTCACTCCTCTTAGTGGGAAAACTGACGCTGAATAAAGCTTTGGGCAAAGGATACACACTTTAATTTGGTGGAAATGTATGTAATTTTGAAATCAACAATCTCAAAATTGTAAAAAGTATCATTAATGAAATTGTTCATTAATTATCATAATCTATTGATAATATGAACTACATTTTTTCAAGGACTTACGTAGAAACTTTGTTTGAACTATATTGTAAGAGCGATGTTACATTCAGAATAACCGGATCAAAATTTAGCATCGTGGGACGAAATTATGAAGTTAGTAATAACCTATGTCTGTAAACTACATTTGTATTTTATGTATGTATAACGCGTTTCAAATCCCTTCTGATTTCAGTTTTTTTGCCATCAGATTGCTCTTGTTTCATGCCTGTATCATTTTTTATTTCAACCTTTTTTTGTCATTATTAAGTGTAAGTGTACCTGATGTGTTTGCCAAGTCGTTGGCTCATCCTTTTCTTTTACTTTTCTTCCAGGTTTTTTTTTTGCACGTGACCTTGTATTCGCCAGAATACACAGTACCTTCTGGCTAGACGTGAACCGTTACACATACATCTTAAATAGCGGTTTTGTGAGGGAAGCTTTTACAAATAAATGTTCAGACCCCATTTTAAAAATAACGGCTTTGAAAATGACAACTGTTTTCAATTTTGGTTGTTTGTCATACAAAATATATTTTCACTGTTTTATATGTAGTGTACAGATAGAAATGTTCTCAACGTCTACTCTTATCAATTTGTAATTGGGGCATTAAAATGTTTAATAGTATATTTACTGAAGCTTCTTGAATGGATATGCTTAAAAACATCATTCACAAAATTGTATGTATTACAGATTGATGTCAATAATTATATCGCGACATGCAAGGACTATATAATGAAATGACTGGTATTTATCAGAATGTGAAGACTATTTAAATTAGAAATTGACTTTAGCTATAGAACTACTAAATATCGAGAGGGTTAAACAGCTGTTTCGTCCCGATTTCAGGACGTAGATGCACACATTCATTACCACGGTGAAGGTTGGACCAGATTATCTTCACTTTTTACGTTAAGCGAGTTTTCTTAAAATCAATGAATTAATAATAATTGGCTCACAGTTCTAACATAAGTAATCTTGACACACCTTTATTGCTAACAATTATCGTCTGTTAATTTTCAGTGATCGCATCAAAACATTAATATTCCTCAATTTAGTTAGATTGATTTTGCTCTACCTCAGTTGAGGATTTTGTTGTGTCAAGCCTTTTGTATTTCTGTTACCTAAATAATTTCACAAATTTAGTTTCTACTTTAGGCTTTAATTAGTCAGTCAATTTTTCCTAAGTATTACATAACCATGATATTTTTCAATTTTTTTTTATTATTCCTCATTTACAACATTCGTATATTTCAACAATAAATAAGTAACCATTTAAAGAATTTTTTACTATTTCATACTTATTATCTTTCACTATTCTACAGTTATGTCAACTTCGCAACCTTCCTGGTATTGCAAATGAATACTCTTTGCTTTTTAGCAATTTATATAGTTGTTACTTGCTTACAAAGCAACTGTATTAATGAATTCAGCTTATTGTATGAAATAATAGTTCAGCAGAAAAATACCACTCGAAATTTAGTCATTGTATCCTGAATATATACAGGTGATACGCTTTAAAACAGTGGGGTTAAATACAACCTAATCTGGAGTATTTTACTCACTAAATAAATTGTGGATGTTGATAATCGTAGAAATTGAAACTTAAACTCATTTATTTCTCTACTGACAACAATCATGGAAGAAACGTTTACAAGGATTATTTATACTTGATCTTTAATGGGTAATAACATTTTGAAGAAATTATTTATTAGTACTTTATGAATACTTGTGTAATGTCAACTGCAGATAATAAAACACTGAAACTATAATCCACTTTCAGTAGTTGGCATTCATTCCAAAATGTAAAAGAAACTCAACAGAATTCATTTACTTTAACTCCAATATGTGCATTATTATTATTATTATTCTATTTTTATGCGTAGGTGTTTTAATTAAAATGTAACTATATTACTTATGACTCATGTTACTAAGATTTGTAAAACTTTAAATAATGAAAATAGGTCAAAAGTCCAATTAATTTATGAGTTCATTACTCAAAATAGTGTGAATGAATTACCTGACATTCTATTTATAGAAAATTATTTTTTTAAATTTAATTTTACACATGTTTAGACTAGTTTCTAAATTGATTTGGCTCATATAATGATCTTCTATATTCATAGTATTAATGTTATAATTATGTACTAGTAAAGTACAAATCCTTATTAAATTAAACAAATAAACTTTTTACTCATAAATAGAGATATATTTGACATAATCCCAAAATCTCCGTAGTTTAAGTATAATTTTCTACTTATCTAAGTAGTTTTACTAAGTGATACGGTATTTCATACAACATATAACGGATATTCAATATTTCTTTGGTATATTTCCTAAATACCATCTTACTTCTTGACTAATTGATATTTCAGTTTTATCATTTACTTTTAGATTTATAGAAGCTTCTAGATCAGTAGTGTAATCACGTTCACTGAGGCTGTGAATTTAGAATGAATAAAGTTAATATCTGATATCAGTCAGACGACAATATACAAAAGGTACGTTGATGTTACACTTACTGAACCCAGTGACATTATCCAGGTAACGAGATCACTTGAGATCTTCAATATAGCTCGTACTAACGTAAAATTCACAACGAAATACGAAACAAATACTATATTCCTAATTCCTAGACCTAGTAATTTCACTAAACGGTGATGGGATCCACCATCGGTTTATATACTGGGGAGCCAAATGAAATGGACAATATTCCCATTTTCATAGATTTTGTCAAACGAACTATAAATGCGGTGTAATGAAATCGCTTTTTTATAGATCTAAAGGTCTTTGCACTACTGATAAATTTGGAAATGAAATTACAACAATAGAGAAATGTCTTTGAAAAAATAGTTTCCCAGAAAAAAAAACGTATTGAAATGAATACAGTAGAAAATTAAATGAGAAATCCGTGAAGAAGAAATGAAAAGAGACAACCTGAAGATACTTGGAATAAGTGAAACCCACTGACTACAAGCTGGACAGCAAAGATTATCCTCAGGAGAAGTACTTTTATACTCTGGTCATGAAGAAGAAAACACCTCACACACACAAGGAGTGGCACTAATGTTGCCCCAAGAAGCATTAAAGGCTCTTATAGCATGAGAACTTAATGAACCTCGGATCATCAGTGCATTCTTCAAGACAAAGAGGAAGGGATTTCAATGAATGTCATCCAATGCTATGCACCCATCAACGACAGCCACGAAGACTGCAAAGATCAGTTCTATGCGAGGCTACAATCAAGCATTGATAAATGCTCAGCCAAGGACCTGATCATTCTGATGAGAGACTTCAACGCCAAGGTTGGAATGGACAACACCGGATATGAAGACATCATGGGACGACATGGACTGGGAGAAAGGAACGTAAACGGTAACAGATTTGAAAACCTATGTTCCTTTAACAAAATGATTATAGCTGGCACCATATTCCCTCACTAACGTATACACAAAACTACATGGGTTTCACCGGATCACATTACGGAGAACCAAATCTGTCACATCTACATCCGTAAAAAGTTAAGAAGGACCGTCGAAGACGTAAGAACAAAGAGTGGAGCTGATATAGCTTCAGATCATCATCTGCTGGTAGCTAAAATGAAACTGAAGGAAACAATAACTTCAACATGTCAAGAGGTTTTGGGTCGCAAGAAACAACACCATAAGAAATGGATTACTGTCGGTACTCTGGATACGATCAAAGCAAGAAAGAGCAATGAGATAGCAATTAATAACAGCCGGACAAGAACAGAGAAAGCCAAAACAAAGGCCAGATACGCAGAAGTCAACAAGCAAGTGAAGAGGAGCATTGGGTCAGATAAATGGAAATATATATTCGGAACCTAGTAATGACGGTGGAAGAAGCTCCAAGAGAAGGAAACATGAAGCACCTATACGATACAACGAAAAAAACTAGCTGGGTAATTCAGTAGATCAGAATGGCCAATCAAGAACAAGGCTGGCAAGCCAATCACTGAAGTAAATGAACAACGAAACAGGTGGTTAAAACACTTCGAATAGCTATTGAATAGACCAGCACCACTAAACCCACCAGTCATCGAAGCAGCAGTCACGGATCTTTCCATAAACTCCGACCCATCAACTGTCGAAAAAATCAAAATTACCATCCAACTAACGAAGAGTTGCAAGTCAGCAGGGTCAGACAACATACCAGCTGAGCGAAATACTGAAGACAGATATGAAAGCAACTGCGAAGATACTTCATATTCTCTTCAGAAAGATTTGGGCAGAAGAACAAATGCCAACAGACTGGAAAGAAGGATACCTCATCAAGATACCAGAGAAAGGAGATCTCAGCAATTATGAAAACTACAGAGGCATCACTCTTCTTCCGATACCAGTAAAAGTCTTCAACAGAGTGTTATTGAACCGAATGAAAGACCCAGTCAACACCCAACCTTGAGATCAACAGGTCGGATTCCGTAAGGACCAATCGTGTATTGACCAAATCGCTACCCTACGGTCCATTGTTGAGCAGTCAATTGAATGGAATTCACCACTTTACATTAACTTCCTCGACCACGAAAAAGAATTCGACAGTGTGGATAGGAGAATATTATGGGGCCTTCTACGATATTATGGCGTACTTGAAAAGATAGTCAACATAATACTGAATTCTTACGACGGACTATATTGTAAAATCGTGCATGGAGTTCAGCTCACAGATTCATTTAAAGGGAAGACCGGTATTAGACAAGGCTGCTTACTGTAAACTCAAACCAACTGTTAGTCATCATCAAGGTCAAAATTTTCAATACAAATGTGAAGACAGTCCTATTGTATGGAACTGACGAACTACAAAATGCATCATCCAAAAGATACGAGTATTTATAAACAACTGTTTGCGTAGGATACTTCGGACCCGTTGGCCGGATACCATCAACAACAACCTTCTATGGCAGAGAACAAATCAACCAAAATCCAGCCGAGGATGAAATTAGGAAAAGACGCTGGAGGTGGATACGACACACATTGAGGAAATCACCAAACCGTATCATGAGACTAGCACTAACTTGGAATATTGAAGACCAAAGAAAAAAAGGAAGACCCAAGAACACATTGCGTCGAGAATTGAAAACAGACATGAAGAGAATGAACAGCTCATGGGAAAAGCTGGGAAGGAAAGCTCAAAATAGAGTTGGTTGTAGAGTGCTGGTTTAGTGGCCTATGGTCCACATAGGGTAACAAACATTGATTGATTGCTTGATCATACATTCACAATATATCCGTACTAATAATTGCCCAATCAAATCCCCTCCACTACTCCCTAAAATCGTTGTTATAACGAGACCCTTTTCATTGATTTTATTGCATCCATGATGAATCTTTGTAGTATTAGGTAGTTACATTTATAAAATATTCATCTAGTGCATTTATAAATATCCTAAATTAAACATCCTTACAACTTCACCTTCTAAACAATCTATTGTTCAATTCATATTGTGCACGCATATTAATATTTTAAACTATCAAAAAGCCATTAACCCGCATGTCGCTAATGAGAATGTAGCGAAATACATTGAATTCAAAGTATTCTTTAAGTGATGTTGTCCACGCTTTATGATAACGTTATAGTTTTAATAACTGAGACGATTGTCAAAAAGCCTCCATGTAAACTGATTAGACATATCACATTTTAAATTCACATGGGAATGATAAGTGCTCTCCTTAGAAAGGAATTTTCAGCATACTCTGAAAAAAGAATACATTCAATAAAAGTCCTACATAATGTTGCCTTGGTTGAAACTATGTATACTCGACGTATGCATTATGAGACATGCCGATAATGCACAAATGATGACAATTCCTTTCGAAAACTATTCATAGTTTACCTATAAATTATTATAATAGCTGCCCTGTAGATTAATCTGCAATTTAATACCTCTATTAATTCTATCACTGTACTTTTAAAGATTTCAATGATTTCTAGTTACTGTATCACTCTACGGAAAATTTCCCAACTTTACAGTATGTTAATCCTCTTTATTATTGAATTGATTAATATCGCGTAGGAACTAGAGGTTCTTATTATGTGACGTTATAGATTTTAAAAGAAGACCTTCCTTACTGTTGAACTTAGATCGAACACATTTTTAGCTAAGCACTCTACCGATTATTTTGTCAGATACAACAGCTAACTACTTTCAGTTTTAACCCAACAACCAAGTGCTGTGTTTGGTTTGTTTGTAGGCAGGGTATACTGTTATGACTGCATTTCACACACTAGCCGTTACATTTTGTACATAACATAAGAACCTCTACTAAAATCATTTCACTAACTACTGTCCACCTAGAATCCGAAAGTAGTCTAGCTCCTGCAGTAAACCGACGAAATCTCAATACGTATCCGCTATATACCATGTGTCCAAGAGGTTGTTTTGAAGACATATAGGAGTTGTGATTAGTCGGATAGTATGCTTAAAGATAGATATTATGGAGAACATATACCTCCTCACAAGAAAGACGTAGATAAACATGAGAAGACGTGTCGTGATACCAGTAGACTACTTTGTAATGAGCACGACTAATAGTTAACTGAAACTTGCAGGATAACGCTTGTGGTGTGGTTATAGGTGGAGTATGGTATGTAGCTGATATAAAGTTATATTTGTTAGGGTTAGATTAGTTCAATAGCTTTAAATCTTAGAGCAACTTACTACATAACATATTAATCCTATTGCAATGAGAAATGAAGATAATGCGTAAAAATTGGTAATCATATATACGCTCATTAATATATACCCGGAAATGAAGCATAATCTAAAAGTTATCCAATTTATCTTTGTAATTGTATTGGAAGGGGTCATGGATTCGACACAAATTTGCAAAAGATTTACCAGAGATCAATCATAAGATTTACATTTACCACCTGTACCTTTCTTGATTTCGAGCGATTTATGATAATCTCTTTTAAAGAATAGTATACTGAAAGTCAAAAAGTATAATAATTGTTGTATCCATATTGTAATACGTATTCATATATTTTCTCATGTGTAGACAATTTAGAGATATAACAAGTTACTGGAAGAGAAAAGTGAAAGCATTATGAACAAAACCTAGTGTAAGTAAGGAAGATAAATCAAGAGTTACAGTTCAGTCTGCTACCACTGTGTTATGTTTGATAAATGGGAAGTAAAGAAGATATGCTGGTGATAAAATGCAAAATCATCAATCTAAGTATGGTCTCCATACATCATGTTTTCGATTAGTAGTTCCATAAACTTCATTGTCATTAATCTGGTTTTGTTTTTTTAAGGATAAGTCGATTATTTGTTCAGGAATTTCATTCTCAACTGATTGCCAATTGCTATAATAGTTTTGCTTCAATATTCGTTGAGGTGTTCTGAACGATTGTAGCTGTTGTATACAGTTTATTGATTGTAATGATGCACATGAAATATCTGATTGTGTATTTTCAGTATCTTCTATACCACTATCTAAAGATTGTGAATATGGTGTAATGAATATGGGTTTAATAATAGGAGTATTTGTTGATGTATTTAATACCCTGATTGATGCTAAAGGGGTTGGTGAGTGAACTTCAGCCTTGAACTGTTGAAGTGAATTACGGTTAGTCGTCTGATACGAAGTATCATTAGAAATGTCAGTATTGAATGAATCACATTTCTTGTTAATATTACAAATAACAGAATCCTCGCTTGAATACGTCTTCATAGGAAAATTAAATGGGGCGTAGTTGAGTTGATGACATTTCAAATTACTGTCGCTATTCTGAGTATCGTTGATATTCTGTTTATTTTTGGATGTACTGAAATGATTTGAATTTAATTTATCATGAAATTCATAACGTAATCGATGCACACGTTCACGTATATCTGTTAAATATTGATGAAGAAAAGAATTTGAAACGTTAGTTATAGAAATATTTTCGAAATTTTCAGAGGTAATTTACCACTGGGCACCGGTACATAGGGTTTTGTCGTTCACCAACTGGAAGCCCCTGGGGCGGAATCTATGGTGTGTACTGCTGAGGAGCCCATACTGGGGTGAAATAGCCATCCGTTGCTCCCTAGTTTTCAGTGGTACCCTGCTAACACTAATCTGGGATGAATTCAATCAACTAAAACTTAATCTTATAAATTCATCAATAGAGTGTATTACGGTTAGTGTGTAAGTTGATTGTTGACACCGGGCGTGAGTTTCCTGTAGTAATTTGGTAATAGTATCATATATGAAGTGATTTTATTTATAACCCACTTCACATCTTTATAAAATTGAATTACACAAAACTTATGAGCCAGTCACATGACTTAGTTAACCTTGTTAGTAGGTCAGGTAAAGATAAACTTCACTTTCATATTATCACCAGTTAGTAGATATTCGATATTCACTTAAGCTGGTTAAATGTTTTACAACAGTTATTTGACGAATATTTGGAGATTTTAGTGTACCTATATGAGTATTTGTCTATTCAATGACTTCTTTTAAGCGATTACTGATTATAAGTGATTCATATTAATTTACCAAGCAATCACTGTCATAATAAGGATATTTAAGGATGGTCTAAAAGTCAGCAATAAAATATTCCTGTGTAAGTTCAAATATTATCAAGGTATCTATTGAAATTGTTATTATTTCACTGTGAAATAAATTTTTATTGTCCAACCAAAATTTTCATAACATACCCGCTTGGTATAGCGAATGATTACACAAGACCTTAGAACCTCACAATCACCAATGAGCTTGGTTTCTAACATGTTATAAATGAACTCTATAGATGATTAATAGCAATTTTAATAAATACGTCAGTGTTACATAAGATTACTCAAAACACATTAAGCTGACTTTTAGACCATGCCGGATATTTATGAAAATTACAACTAAGTTATTGAAGGTATTTTCATTCCTAAAATAATTATATATTTGTATTCGTTCTACATACAGTACATGTAGTACATAGTAAGTTATTTCATGTTATTTTATTGTGAATCGACGTGAGCAGCTTAATTTGTCATTTTTTAATCTAAACTATACAAAGACTTTTTTTAAATAGTCAGAATTATAGGTGATTATATGCTTATTTTCATTATATTGAAAAGGTAAAAGTTATTTGGCGCCATTATAAGTAAGGGTATTCACTAAATACTTGTTACATGTTGTATTTATTTATTTATCAACATTTAACTTGTAAGGAAATACTTGAGTCTCACCAAGCACTTGTCACACTGATAACACAGTGTTCAGAAATAATTAACACTGTTTTTGGTCGATTTTTCTGCCTTTATTGATATATTTAATAAGTATACATAGGGTATAACTATCATGAACCATGAAGGAATCCAATCAAACAGGATGAAGAGAGTTTCAAAGTTGTATGCGGTTTGGAAAATATTCAAATATTTATTGATTATTCTCTACTTCTGTCTCAGCGACATATATATATATATATATATATATATATATATATATATATGATGAACCGACTGTCTCAACTACCTGTTTAAAAGAGATATTTAAGAAGTTCATACAAAATCGGTAAAGTTAGACTTCATGAAGTACCTGTCTCCCCACTCGAACAGACATACATGCATTCATAAACTATAGGATAGGAAGTAAGTATCGTTTTCTTGTTGTTTAATTTACGCACGAAATGCCCTAGAGTAATTTTCATTTGTAATAAATAACTTATAAGACAAGTTTGAACAACCACTATACTATTGATAGGTATTTTGATTTGAGAAATATGAGTATTGATCAGTAATACATATATATATATATATATATATATATATATATATATATATATAATATACACGATATCAGTTGGATTATTAGTAGTATGAATATATTAATCCAAAGTGTAATAAAATCAGATAGTTTCAGTCTTTTCATAAAAATTGAAATAGTCTACACATGAGACTGTGTATAAATACACAATCAATTAAACAAAATAATAGGTGAAATGACATCTACACTCTTTCATGGGTAGTTAATTTCATTTATTCATTTAGTATTCCATCCAAGTATATGATTTGCACAAAATTAACAGACAGTTGGAACAAAGCACTACTTAACTGGTGTTGATAAACTAAAGTACTAATGAATGAGAATCAATTGATTGAAATATCATTCACACTTAGAAAATCAAGTAATTAATTAATCTTTCTTAAGTGACGATAAATTTAACGTCAGAAATGACTAGATAACATTTAGTAGAGAAATTCAAATAATCTATCTTAGCTTCTTTATGAACACAAACATTTCGAAATAAAAAAAAAGATGCAGTTCATTATTAAAAAAGAAACTAATTTATTCATTCGGATACACTATCACAAACCGCGGTTGTATGCTTTCTAACAGATCAACTGAAAGTATACTGACTGTTAAATTTAAAGTAGTATCGCTCATTACTCCTACTACAAAAAAATCTGAATTTAATAAAGTCTGAAAAAGGTCAAAGTATGCATACGATGCACTCAGCGTTAGTTATAATGTATTTCTTCTTCTCGTTTGCAGAAACTGATAAATTTTGCGATAATTTCTTCAGTGATTTCAGGCAAAACTCAGTAGACTTCAATGAAGAGTTAGAATGATTAATGACTACTTTGCACAACTATACATATATATGGAATGAATTACGTAAATTTCTACACTTAATTTCTGATGAACTGTCTTTATAATATCGGTCGCGTCAACTATTATGAACAATGTGGATTTCCATGAGACATCATATGAGACATGAGGATCGTTTTTAACGAATATGTAGTATAATTTCAACAACTCCCTTCAAGTAACTTCATTACCGAACACCACAAAATACGGCGTAATGTTTTATAGTAAAATTGATTTAGATATTCCTGTCGATGGTGTTTAGTGGTTTTGTCAAATAAAAGTGTGATTAACAGAATCCACATGACTGTATTGACTTGCGTTTTTAAAAATTTTATGCATAAACAATTATGAATCTACTTATTTAATTGAATGAATATGTACTCTGAATACTGGTGAGAAAATCAGTTATATATCACAAGACTTAGATTTTTATCGAGGTAATATATTTGTTATGTAATTAACAGTTGAGACTTATCAGAGCATTACAAAATCACTGGTACATAAAATTGTTTATTTCTGTTATTAAGAGCATTTAATTATAAACAAGTTTATTGTTTCTGATTGCCTGTACCCATGGCGTAATACATAAAGTTTCAAGCTGCATAGTGATTTTCTAAGTTGGATTGTGGCTGGCAAGCTGAATCCAGGATGCGCTTTTTTTCTTATATGGGACTCGTCGGCTGGATGTACCTGCATCCCAATGTTGATGTTCACACTGGAATTCGAACTCATTTCGTTTTGTGCGGTAGTCACCACGTTCACCACTAGGTTACTGAGTTCAGACAGTCACACTTATGCGACGGGTACATGCATAGTTAGGAGGAATCGATATCTTCCCGTTGACTTGTTATGGACTGAAACTGGTCAACCTATGGACTCAGCAACCTAGTAGTGAACGTGTTGGCGTTTGGCATGAGGCAAACTGAGTTCGAATCCCAGTGTGAACATCAACATTGGGATGCAGGTACATTCAGCCGATGAGTCCCACATGGGACAAAATGTACGTCCTAGATTTTGCTTGCTAGTCACAATCCAACTTACACAATACTGGTGATTTATCGCTATATCGAAGCAATCCGCTCAGGATGCACATATAGCAACAGAGGCTGGCCAGTTTCAGTTCATGACAAATCAACGAGAAGATACAAATTCACCTTAATAATGTAGTTATTTTGTTCACTTTAGTTAAAAAGAATTCTTCAATCTTAAATAAAAACATTAGTGTAGATTTAATCTTCGCTTTATTTCACGTTAAGGATAAACATTATAATGAAGTGTCAAAAGATACATACTAGGAATGAAAGTTTTCTAGCTACTAAACTATCGACCTACGTATTTTTTTTCCGTCTAATTGTGAACAATTCATTATCAACAGTTTATACCATACGAAATATTATTGATTTAATTTTTCTTACAAACAATGAAATGAATAATTTTTCCCTATAAAGTTGAATCAAAGACAGGTAATGTCACTTATTGACAGTTTAAAAAATTATTATTAAAAAACATATGGAAAGTTCTAATAGACGAGTATATTTAATAAAAAGTACTGTTCTCACCTGGTTGTTCATTGACAATAGCCACAACATTTTCAAAGACACACTGACATATATTAAGAATATCGGTTTTCTCAATTTTATGAAGTTGAGTTGGCTAAAAGTTTTAAAAGAAAAACACAACAGTAATCACTTTGAATGTATTAACTTAGTAGCTTATAGTTGTCGCCAATAAACGTAATTAGGTTTCAATAAGAAATTAGTATTTTATGCAACTACCATTTATATTAAGTAAATAGGGAGAAGCCACAATACGACAAACATAGAAATTTATGGTTTTTCTGATTATAAATACCTCTTGCTATGGAGTTGTTTCGAAATTGATACCACATAAATGAACCCTAGTTACTTAATCGTTTTACAACTTACAAAAAATTTCAAACTCTGTGAATTTTGTTATAAAATATCAAGGTTGATAGCAAATGTGCTTCCATATGAATATATGCTGTTTATTTTAACTGAATCAGACTAAATCAACTATCTTAATCTTGATAGATATTGAAGATTAGAGCAAAGAAAACTTCTAAATGACAATGAATTTATGGTTAACCAGTAAAAATCTACGATTGATAACAAATTTTATAATATGTTTTAGTAGCGTTTCTGAGAAATTCTTAATTACTGGAGTTTAGATGTGTACCAAACAAAGAACATTTATCGTATTAAACTGTATACTTCGTTGCTTATTGGGATTAAAAACCAAAAACATGAACTCAATGAACACTGTGTTGAAGAGTGTACAGCCTTACTGAATAATGAAACAATCATTTAATTTTAACAAGATTAGGTTCTTACTTATAAAAAATGACTTAATCCAGACTGCTAAATAATCTATTGATATTTTCCTAAAGTTCACATTAAAAAAGTAATTTGATACAGTTTTTCTTAATTATTTAGAAACAAATACTATGATGTACTTGATTTCAATAAAGTAAATGTGAAACATAAGATTCATAATATTTTAAATATAATCTATAGTACTGGCTAACAAACTTGTAACCGATGACAATGGATGAGGTCACGCAAAACGTAACACGAATTGACTGAATTAGAAATATCAACCATTAGGAGCCGACTCAGTGGTCCAATGGCAAAGCGCTCGTCGCGGAGCCAGTGGGTCCTGGGTTCGATCCCCAACAGGGTCATGGATGCGCACTGCTGAAGAGTTCCATACTAGGACGGAACAGCTGTCCAGTGCTTCCAGGTGATCAGTGGTTGTCTGGTTCAGATCAATTCGTGATATTAGCATTGACAAACTTGTAACTATTACACATTGAACTATGAAGTCATTATTCAAAATATCATTTTTGGTAAATTTCTGTCTGAAGATAAATAACCTAATGCTTAAGTAGATAGACTAAACAGTACATTTTAGTAAATATGGAAAAATAAATACTGTTCTTTAATGGCTACCATATGGTTACTGATCTGCGTATTAGGATAATTGCTGCTATTTGAATTTAACATTACGAAGTGGTCTGAGTTAGGCAACCATTGGAAACTGGAAAGGATTGGACAGCCGTTTCGTTCATGCATGCGTGCTTCCACGACCCGCTACAGAATCGAACTCAAGACCTACAGGCTTTACTGTGTGAGCTTAACCGTCAGACCACTGAGCCAATCTCCAACGGTTAATATTTCTGACTCAGTCAGTTCGCCGTATATTTGCGCGACCTCATCAATTGACCAACTCCCTATGCCTGACATGGAAGGACTCCAGTGGTCACGTTTTCTTCCAACTCCTGATGTAAAATTCAAAACCAACGATCTCAACAATGCCCAATTAAAATTACTATTATTATTATTGTTATTATCATTCGTGAATAACATTGAATCATGATGATATATTGCGTTAGAGGAAGTTTATATCTCTATATATTTGTAGTAATTGTTATTGCTAAACACACACAATAAGGCCTGAAACAAATATACATTCATAATATGGATTATATTATATGCTGTGCTTAAGACATCAGAAATTTTTATTACAAGAAAATGTACACGCTTATTTATTTAATCACGTTTTGTAGTCAAATCGAGGTCAATCATGATCATTTAAGTTGCATGCGGCTTGTTTACATTTATGTACTCAAGCAAGTACTCAAGTGATACTGAATTTTAATGGGGAGTGAATAGTAATAACAGGTCATCTAAGCTAGTCAGCATTATTTGTATACCTCTCACATTATTTGATTTCGTGTAAACGATATATTTCTGTGCATACATCGCCAATGTGACCTCAAAATTAGTGAAATTAATTTAAAATTTATAGATGTGATGTTACATAGTCTTGTTACACTGATTGTGATGATATATACATGTATCTAATATCTAATGGACTCCCAGTTATAATTTCATTAATTAATACGAAAACATTCATTCTGTGTTATTAGATGAGTGATAGTTAACCTACATTATAATGACTTTAATAGCTTAACGAATATAGTCAGTTTTGGTGATAAACCTTTTCAGCGTTTTCCAGTCTAGGGCAAAATCTATGGATGTTCGAATTTACAATCACTATTAACCTAGAGTCTTTAGACTGATATTTAATCCAAAACATTCAGATTGTGTATTTAGGTGTTCGGAGGAAGCCAAAATGAAACCTTGTAGCTAACTGGGTAGTCATCGACAAAATACGTGCGCAGTCTTGTGGGAACTAATGCACTCTAAGGATTTACATATTTTAAGTTGAAAGGGTCAGTAATTTGTTACATTTAATCTATATCGTGTATTTGTTCTTTAGAATTATGAGAGGTGGATTTACATCTCTTAGTCAGTTCACAAAAGTGACATAATTAACTAGCAGATTTCTTGTGAATGCCAGGAACCTCTTAAATTATGTAATACCAGTTCGTGGGGAATAGTTAAGCGAAAATGCCTCGAAGAAGAAGCACAAGTAAGTAGTTTGTATACTTCTGAATCAAGTGAAATTGACAATATAATATCCGTATTATTTCATCAATATTTCTAATATACGATTACTATTGAATTATAAATATAATTATTCATTAGATTACGATAATTTCATCAGACTTTATGAATAATCAACAACAGATCAATAGATCTCATAGAATCCTAGTAATTGTAAAAATTCCAATCTGATACTTCTTAACATCGTTAAATTTCAAGTAAGTGCATAGTTTTCATTAGGCAGTACTTATTAAGCATATCATTAAATAAATTGTTATGATTAAATTTCATATTCATTCTAAAGAGGTATGTTATCAACACTTTTGATATTTATTAAATTAATCCTAATATAGTTGACTTCATTTACATTTTATTGTAAATGATTGCTAATAATGTAGCTCCTTAAGGTAATTGTAATAATTAATTAACTTTAAATATAGTGATTTACATACCTTTAATTCAAATATGAGTAGTGACTTCTCTTAGTGAAACATGTGAATATAGATATTAAGTCAAAATATTTACATGTACGAAAATTCAGTGAGTTTTTATTTTTATTAATATTGCTAAATTCATTGTTTATTAATGTAATTAACATTTACTTAAACAATCATTAATGAAATGAATTCAGCTGCATACAGTTATTGCCTATGTGTTGTAATTAGAAATCAATTCATATGTCAAATATTGGCTCTAGATTTACCTATCTTATTTACAGCAGGAACTTTGACTTATTAAAGTTTATACATGAAAGTGTTTAGTTACAAATGTAAGTTTAGCAAACATTATACATGAGAAACTTCTTAAATTGTTAAACATATCTTTTCTCAAGAACCAATATGTATTCTGTCAATTTCCCATATTCGAGGCATTTACTTGCATTGTTGTCAACTATTAAGTTTATCAGTATGAAAATTATGAGTAGGTATCTCAAGATCAAAATAAACTGAAGCAACCAGCAAACTAAAATGTGATTCAAACACTTTTAAACCTAAAAATGTATCGTTTAAGCTCATTCCTGGTCACTAAAGTCTGACGACTTTATTCCTCATTGTATTTCTATAGGACTGTTCATATGCTGTGATGTGAATGAATGAATGAATGTAGTTGAGTTCGTCAAGATGATTAAAGAATATATAAAGTTTAGTTTCAAACACTAATTATTAAAAACATTTAACCATGAAGTTCCATGTATCTCTAAAATAATAACAGACGAGATATTATCCAACTCTTAATAGATTAGTCAAATGTAGAAAAAGAATGCATTTCGATCAAATGAAAACATACTTTATCACATACATAATAATTCATAATGACAATGTTTATTCATGACTAGTAAATTTATGAAGTGTAATTAATGAATATGAAATTAGTTTACTAAAATATTCAATGGAAAAACAAAACTTCCAAAAGTACGAAAACAATTAATAACTTACATTTTTACCAATTAAATTCAAAGCTAAATTATGTAATGCATTCATTTTATCTGATATACATTCTCGTCTACGACGTTCCAGATTTTGCTTTTTCAACTGAAATTTTAACAATATTATTATTACAATTAAGGGGGTTGTTGTAGAGATAGTTAATTTGTTAATGTTAATATCAGGAATTGATCTAAACCAGACAACCATTGATCACCTGGAAGCACTGAACAGCTGTTTCGTCCTAGTATGGGACTCTTCAGCAGTGCGCATCCACAACCCTGTTGGGGGATCGAACCCAGGACCCTCTGGCTCTGCGACGAGCGCTTTACCATTGGACCACTGAGCCGGATCCTAATGGTTGATATTCCTAATTCAGTCAATTCGTGTTACGTTTGCGTGACCTCATCCATTGTCATCGGTGAGTTACTGTCTCACACCCGACACGATTGAACTCCACCGGTCATGTCGTCACACTAGAACTCCAGGAATTACCTCAAGGAGCTAGTCACTGGTCGCGCAAACGTAACACGAATTGACTGAAATGGAAATATCAACCGTTGGAAGCCGGTTAGGCATCCTGAGAGGTTCACACTTAAACCTACTTTAAATACTCATCGCTTTAAGCCTGAGTTATGTGTATATACTTGAGAGGAAATAAGTATTTAAAGGAATAAAAATTACTTCTAACTTGATCAAACGAAAGAATGGTATACTCTAATATGATATGTCAGTCTTCTATAAAGAATTTCTAAATTTCTAGTGTTTCGTGGCTTTGATTTACGACGCTTCACTTTTTAGAATATTTTTATCCTCTGAAGAAGTCATGAAACATCAGAAATTTAACTTTTCTACACATTGAGATTTTACAAATATACTATTTACTGTAAACAATCCAAACCAATGCTAAACTTATTTCAGCTTATCAAGTCAATCCTTTGCAATGATATCTATAATGCATAAATTGTCATATAATTTTAGAATGATTACAATAATATTACTCTGTTTTGTTGCATCAGTACATTTCAATATTCAACTAATGATCATTCATTCTTAGATTATAATGTTACATCATCTTATATAATGTCATAATAAGATTTTAACATCCTTATGGATTCATCCAAAACTTTTCCTTGTAAAAAAATAGCATCTTATTAGATAAGCAAGAATACAACATATAAGTTGTTTAGATCAAATAAATACATCACCTACTCGTCTTGTTTGTTCTCTATATTCCGTAGATACTGTAGAAAACGAATTGTGTTTTTTCACTTTAGATTTATCATTAACATTTGGGGTTGATGCTTGACAAGGAACTAACGTTGATATCTTACGATTATTCATAATTATGTTAGGTTGGATAAATTAAGAGACAACTAACTGTATATATATATATGAATTATTCCCGTGTCCATTTTAGCTGATCCAATCACAAATGACACGGGTGAACTGCTTCAGATATATTTGGTTTTTTATTTTCATACTCTTTCACTAAACCATCAATCCCTTGCTAAAAACTTCAGCCAATAAGAAGCAAATATTAAGGAATCATTTTAATATTTCAGGTTTACGCGTTATATATACATAATTTATATTATTATTAGTTAGCAGAAGTAGACATTGAAGATAGCAATCAATGTTACTAGGTAAAAGCATGTTCATTATCTGATGATCTATATTTTATGTCAATAGGTGCATTCATAATTCAAATAAGAATAAAAACGACCTTTAACATTTGTTACATAACCAACATATTTCGTTAAATATAGACTGGGAGAGAATTATACATCATAGAATGCTTCGTATCTAGTTTAATAAAATGACCTAGATATTGTTTTATCCACCGAAGTAAAAGTATATGTAATCAATGTTTTATTGTTACATTTCTAAATTTATAACTTTAATTAAACAAGGTATTATTTAAAAGAGATTGATTCTGATTTAGTTAATTTTATTTGTTACAGACTAGTCTCAGTTAGATATCAATGAGAACCGGGAAGAGCTCGACAGTTGTTTCATCCTAGTATGGCGCATTTCAGTGGTGTGCATCCTCTGCTTCATGAGAGAATCGAAACCTGGACTCTCTTGCCTTTTGGAAAATGACCAAACACTTACATTGCTAGGTGGGGAGTTCGATTATAGAATCTGCACCTCAAAAACTTTGTGATGGAGAGTGACCATCATTCATTTCAATAAGTAACAAACGTCTCACTCTCGACACGAATAAACTCCACCTGTCAGAAGTTCAGTGATTCCAAGCCCACACCAATATGTAACGAATTGAAAAACATATTTCACTGCATATATACATATATTCGAAATTGTTTTGAAAGAATACTTTTGGAAAAATAAATTCCTAATTCCCCTTCACTTCGTGTAGGTGACGTTTGATCTGATTAGTTATAATGTTATATATTACCTAATTAATGATAATATAAACGTGCTCAAAACAAAATGTAATTTATTCCAGGTAGTAGAGAATTGCTTGCTAGACTCTAGTTTATGTAAGTCACTAATATGATACTCCTTTCCACTAGGATAACGTTGAGATGTACAGTAAAACATCAGAAATATAGGATTTTAACATATTTGTTATGTGATTAATAGTGGACTTGTCAGCTGCATGAACTTGAATCCAAGTTTTTAATCTATTACATACTGCTTTAAATGCCGAACCGTCAACCACTTAGCGATCGAGCCCAGATAGCCAACAATATGTTCAACAGTTATGGTGGTGTAAGTAAGGGTTTGAAATTCGCTGTTTTTTGATAATATAGATTGTTAATGATCCTCAAATAAAAGTCGTGAACTCATTAATTTTAAAATGTAATATAAAACTAATTCAGATTACTTGTTTCATTTTCAACATCCTTATTTTTACAACTGACGTTTTGAAACGTTTCATTAAATGTCTTAAGATAGAATTATCTGACGTTTATTTGCCTTCAACCTTTCATAGGTGGAAAATTATATTTTAGCCGGTAGATCACAAGTACTTTTGAACACTGTGAACTTTTGGGTACACGTACAGTTTTCATTTAAATATCTAAAACGGCACAACTATATGAATATTCATTTAAAGAGCCTGTATTATTAGCTACATCTTCATAACTTGTAAAGACATGAATCATCAATATGAGATACAGATAAAGTTAACTAGTAGTCTGAAGTAAAACTGTACATTAATACGTATTTTTAATGGTATCATAAGTGTTTCAATGATATGTAGAAGGTAGGATAATGAGACTTATTTTTAAAATCTGAAACGGTGATTTGTAGTTACCTGTTTAGTTTCGCTAAAAAATGATACAAAGTAGTACCATTGGGATTATGAATAGCATCCTTTTGACCATATGACTTCAAGTTTCAATTTTGATTTAGTAGGGAATAGCGAGTCAATTACACTTGACAGGGAAATTCTGGAAGATGTAGAAACCTTTATATACCTCGGCAGCATCATCGATAAACAAGGAGGGTCTGATGTAGATGTGGAGTCGCGGGTTGGAAAGGCAAGGGCAATATTTCTACGAGTGAAAAACACCTGAAATCAAACCAACTATCAGTCAACATTAAAATCAAAATTGTCAATATAAATGTGAAGACAGTTCTATTGTGTGGAGCTGAAACTTGTATTGAAAAGTACGAAAAGCATCATTCAAAAGATACGAGTATTTATGAACAACTGTCTGCGCAATATACTTCGGATCCGTTGGCCGGATACCATCAACAACAACCTTCTATGGCAGAGAACAAATCAACCAAAATCCAGCCGAGGATGAAATTAGGAAAAGACGCTGGAGGTGGATACGATACACATTGAGGAAATCACCAAACTGTCACAAGACAAGCACTAACTTGGAATCCTGAAGGCGAAAGGGAAAGAGAAGGACCACAGAACACATTTCTCCGATAACTGGTGATAGATATGATAACAACAAATGGTATTTGGTAAGAACTGAAAAGAAAAGCTAAGGATAGAGTTGGTTGTAGAATGGTGGTCTGATGGCCTATACTCCACTTGGGGTAACAGGCATTGATTGATTGATTGGGAAAATAGCGAAAGGATATTGTTTAAAAGTTGGTTATTAGTGATCTGTCATTCACAGTAGTTATTTAATTTTCCAATACTTGGTGTGAAACACGTCTATTATGCTTATAAGTGACCTTCCATTCCCATCCACCAAATAACACAATAACTTTCATTCTTAAAATAAGATAACTCTTTTGGTGGAGTATGATTACTGATCACTTAATTGATTGTTTTCAATTAAGATGACGAACTTGTATGACAAAAGCTAGTTACGTAATATTTTGTTAAATTGAAAGATGTAATCATAAACAAATGAGTAACTTTTGGCAAACCAAGTAAACGTTTACTTTCTCCCTTCATTCCTAATTACGTAGTATACAGTAGTGAATAATGTCCAATTTAAACTCACGTCTAATTTATTGCATAGTGTGCTAATATGTCTGTTTAAAATATTTGATTTTCGTATCGATGTCGTAATAGATTTAAATTCTAGTATATACTGTCTTAAACAAATTATAAAACCATACATTTGCCAACTAGTTATTTTAATTAAAAATCATCTGAAGAACCTTGATATGCCTTTCATGATAAACACGTCGAACAATACTACCTCAAGTTTGAGTTAGTTGAAATATTGGTATAATGTTTCAAATGGGGAAGGCGCACCATAAAAAACAAGAAGAAGTAAATAGTTACTTCATGGTAGTTTGTATACACCATGAAAGATCCTACATTTGACTGAGAATTAGCTTATGTAGATATACATCTCTGTGAACTTGTAAAGTAGCATAAATTATCTGCCCAGTTCTTTCGGACACTTTGACGATTCTTCAACTAATATGAGAATACATTAATCTTTAAAAATCAGCTAACTTCACTACTAATTTGTTATTGCTCAAAATAGGCCACTACCTGAAGTTTAAAATTAACGGAAAATTTGTGTGATTAACTCAATTTCATTGGCTGAAAGTATGAAACCGTAAAACATATAACAAATTTTGAGTGTTCACTTGTACTACTTATTAGTAGGCAAATTATATGAGCAATTTTGTCAGTTGGAATGATACACCAAGAAGTTCAACTTGTGAAAGATAACAAAAGGTTCTCACCACTTACTATAACCTTTTCGAAATGAAGAAGGTTTGCCTGCTAAAAAATAGGATATAATAGCATTCAGAACTTGTAAAGCTTGATGCCCTCAATCTTTTTCATGTAGGTTTATGAGGTATAAATGTTTATCAAAAGTTAAGGAGATTTATTTCCCTGAATTCAGTCATTTTTATTATAGTACTGAAGTATTTTACAAATACAGTTTAGTTCCATTTCGGTATTTACAACTGTAGATAACGATATTTGAACTAAATTTTTATCATTATAGTCATTATAAGACAATATTGAATGAATTTGTATTCAAGATCAATATGATACAAATTGCTTTTAGCCAACATAAAAATTACAAAATCCTAATATCAGGATAGTTATAATGAAGATTTTACATGATAAGTACATCACTTGTCTGTATGCAGAGATTATACCGTTCATAAGCTTCAGAACAAGCATATACTGATGGACAAAATAGTAATTATGATCACATAAATAATTGGCTGTTTGGAAAAATGGGTGCCTCAGATAATAAATTCAAACTATCAAGAGACATTTCTCCAAGGATTTTGTATACTTGAATAAATTTCAGTATCTTTCAAGTTTAATAAACTTTTTATCTTGTATATTGAAGTCGTAATCTTAATTATGAGAGAATTAATTTTACACTACCGGTTTCATATGTTTGTTTCAGTGAATATCATCAACTAGTAAAAATGTTTTTTAAAGCGTAAATGTTATTAGCTCAAACTTTTTAAAATTAAAATTAAGTTAAATTCATACTTCCTTCCTAGTTTAAACTGTTTTTCTGTAGCTTTATACAATTTTCACTTTCCTGAAATCATTGTAAACTCAATAAATTAATAAAAACTGGTAAGTTGATCTAAATCTACTTGGGTATCACTGAAATTTGACTGATATATTTTATGCAAAAAATAAAATGAATAGAATTTCGTGGAGGACTTGCAACTTAGGTGAGTGATAGTCGTGTATTCGTGTATTCTGTGTTAGAAAGTTAAATGTGGAGGTTTCATCGTTACTTTTTAAGTAATATCATGTATTTCATGCACTAACCATATTGGATAAATATTCTTAGGATTATAAGTCTGTGTTTCTGTTACATTATCTGTTGTGTGCTGAACATTAGCTGTTTGACCCATTATTATTCGTTTTGTCTAATAAGTTCAGTAATGCTAATAACCTTTCCACTAAAATTTAAATCATAAGTTTTGTGCTATATCTGATTTTCGTACTCCTAATACACATTTTTCTTTAAGAGACTTAATAAATCAGCGTGTATTTACTAAAAAGATAGTGCTAAGCTTTTCGATTTTCTCCACATATATAAAACATGTAACTGATTTGAAATGGATTTATATGTATTTTACAATCAAGATGAAGAAGAGAAAAGGAACATGAATAGATTAGGGATACTATCTCTAACTACAACACACGATAATGCTGTCACAGATCCCAAGGAGATCACAGATACCCCAAAATGATCAGCGTCAGCCAGCAGAATACTTTGCTTCATGGCTTTTAACAGCTGATTCCAAAAACATTCATAGTATGAAGTGGAGATAGAACTATATTCGCATCCTCATCTAGGAAACTTACACTGTGTTTCACTCAGTCATTTTCATCGTAGAATCTGACACCTCTGCACGTCAGTTCAAATTGCCACACCACCACCCACAGGGAGATGAAAATAATGTAGCAAATAACAATAATCAGGTGGACAACAATCAAGTTGTCTGCATCTACTAACATGGCTCAGACCAGCATTAGTAACTTATTGGATTGACGCCACATTTCTGTTTGACAACCCCCTACCTTTCATGCAACCTACACAATATCAGTCAGTATAGTCCATCGAGGTAGGGTGTGTTTAGACGTAGGTAATGTATATCCCAACCACTTCAGTTGATAGAGATTTACAACATCAACTGATTCATAACCTTTTCTGGGATATCCAACCTCTAGCATCATTATTACTTGCCCAGTGATCCCAACAAGCGTGAGCCATGTTTCGAAGATATCGATGATCAAATACCAATAACTCAAGGATATTATATATTCTTAATACCCGTGTTCGCCCCTCCCCATGAAGTAAAACAGAACCACTTACTGTGTGGTATACTAGTACTTCAGTTGGCGGACAGATATCTCACCTACACAATAAACGACGTCAGTCGGCAAAAACCAAAAAAGACTTTTAGAATCCGTACAGATATTTCATCAAGCACTAAACGATCAAGACTGATCGGACTTCTAAATGAAGTGGTTGACCTATCCAACTACTTCACTCTTTGTCTTTAGTTCAGGTGTTAATGTAGATCAGTCCTGAAGCAGTAATTTTCATTTAGGGAGGGAGAAACACCTTCCGAATATACGTTGTTGCTCAAATCTACCGAAAGACTGCATTTTAATTGGCGTATTCACCAAACAAAATTATATCATCTACATACTCTAGGTCAATAATTGAGCGTTCTAGTAGAAGATTAGTTCCTGAAGTTCCAGACGGTAAGAACTACTTCCAGCAAAGTCTATGGTAAAATTAAACAGAAGTAGGGATAGTAAAGCTAGTAATTTAGACACTATATTTGTCAAATTAGTTTCTCTAAAGTTATCATACGATAATCTCGGCTCGACTAACGACCGAGGCAGGATCACGCTCAGCACGCCAACTTTAAGTAAAATACCAACCGACCTAATTACTAACCCTGGACCATAAAAATGGAAAACCTTATAAAGTTAATCCATTCTGGCACGCAGCCTTCTATCACTTGAGGATAGCTATAACTTCCTAACTTCGAGAGGAGTTAGAGTAGATGGCTATGTCGGTTTTTAACCCAGGCTGTTAGTAAACAGTGGGAAGTTGTAAAGTAACTGAAGGCCAAACAAACTCCACTTCGAAGTGTTTCATTCATCGTTATGAACATCTAGTCTCAGATCAGATAAAAGTTTCATCTGTTTTAGGGACTGACTTTTTATTCCGGTTTATTTTCTTAGTCTAACGTACTAATTTGTGTTACCTATCGCCACTACCTTTCTCACCTGTTTTGCTTCCGTTACCTACTAATACTCATGACCATTCTAAGGTTTTTTGTTAATTTGGTACTAAATTGTCTTTCTAATCAGCATGTTCAGGGCCTGATGAAGTATGTTTATAACATTTTGTCAGTTCAATTGACTTCGTTGAAATTCTCTAACTTTTTGTAACCTTACGGTTTAAGTCATTAATAAATGTGGCTGTTGTTTCCACGTGTTTGGTTACCTTTGATACTCTAATTAGCACTTAGAATTACGAATTGCAGTACGTAGTAATACAATGAAAATTCAAATGTAGTAGTAGTACAATTGTATTGCAATCGCCAGTGATAGGAATCGCAAGCAATCAGTAATCCAGGGACTATCAATCACTCAATCTAACCAACGTCCTAAATATAGATAGTCACAAAATGGGTTAGAACTGGATAGCCATTGACAAGTTAGGAGTGAGCTGACCAGGCTAACATACGTCACCAAAATAATATAACAGGGTGAGCAAGCAAACACTTATAGGGAAGGGGGGGTTTACATCGATTACGAAATATAGTAGCGCAAATATAAAAACATCAGGAATAAAAGTACAGTAACATGATTGTCTAGATTCACCTGAACTGGATATTGGAGTACACCACAATACCTTACCAAGTTAAATCCAGGTGAGCCTTAACTTCATTATTGTCAACGTGCGCCATCAGCTGTTCCTGGGATTCATCCTTTGCATTTTGTGAATAAGTTTTAATGGGTCTCCATGTTGCGGTCTTTTCACGCTCAGTAAGGCGTAAGCAAACTCTTATTCGTAATAAAGCATGCTGAAAATCCAAATATATGCTCCAGAACAAGCAGATGTTTTCTGTCGAGCCTATCCAACGATGACTGATATCGATATGGTTTACTCCAGTCCATAGTTGGGTTGGAGTATACAGTCAAAATACTAGACGATGTCTTACTTTATGCTTACAGTTGGTGCCTGTTAGAAATGAATGATTGTTTGAGTGTGTTTGTAGTAGACAGTTACTGCTAACCGTTCTCTGAGCTGAAACGCCAAAAGACTTACCAAAGCGTTCTTCAATCTGGTTTTAGCTACCTACTTGGGCATTAGAATAACCTACTATGAGTACTAAATCTAAGTGGTTAGTTTCATGGAAGAGTTTGTAAGCCCACTTTAAAATTTCGTTTAGTTAAGGGTGAAGACAGTGGTTTGGTAGGCAGAAACGGTGAAAAGACGACGACTTTGGTCTCTGTCTCTTCAAGATCTTACGAAACCACTAAATCGGACAGCCCATAAGCGACTGTCAACAGCGACCCACTCAAGAAGTGCTTGCTATGTTTTACTAAACGGTATTAGCGTTTCAGCCACCTGGCCAATGTCCAACAAGCTGTAGACACTGAAATTTAAATTTGTAAACAAAAATGTTTCACTTTGATTTCTGGGTACTATAATTGGCTATGAATAAAGATATATTCCAGACAGCTATAAAATTCATGTAAGGACACATGCTAACCTTTTATTTACATCATTACTGACATCTCATTCTCTTTGTTACTTTATTATCATCGTTCATACATGACTGGATTTTATTGTAGAACTTATAACAATAGTACAGCGCTACTTCTTTAGTTGCATCTAATTTCGAAATGTTTACATCTTATATTCGGACCTTTAAAATAACTATTACTACTAAGGTTAACTATATGATAAAAGAAATATATACTTGATGGCGGTTACTGAATTTTTTTAGTCACTTCACTTTTAAAAAGTGATTGTCCATAATAAACAGTGATACAACCATTATTTTAAGGTATTCGACGAGATCATACAAATTATATAATATAGATGTTTCTACGTGTATGCATATGTATGTACAGCTTTACGCATTCACAATATTCCTACCGTCATTGACCTTTGATAATCAACAGTGATCAGTTCAATTCTTCTAAATGATTGAAATGTAATAAAAACTTGTGTATGTATCAGTGTTATAACCTTTAGTAAATTAAACGACTAGTGAGTAGGGTGGGAATGAAAAAAATTCCATTTCATCACTGTAAAACATAACATAATTTTTCAGAACAATGAGTAACCTTTTGATGCACTGAGAGAAATCACCCATCCATTTATATAAGTTGGGAATAATTTATATAGATATCTAGGTTCTTATTGTCATTAGTTGTTATATATTAACAATTTTACAGCACGACTTACGATTTTCAAGAAAGAATGAAATACGTTATTTTCTCAAAGCCTTAGCATGAATTTTTGGTAATTGGCCTTTCATCTATAGCACTAATTTAAGCCCAACAGTTTAAAAACCTACTAATGCATAGCGAAACAAACTGCTGGAACCTGAAATGACTATTGATTTTGGCGGTTTGGTCTAGAATCGATCACAATAGTGAAGTCCCATTCACTCGGTATCTTGCCTTAGATCACGAGTTCCTATATTCTAGAATGCACACCTTTTCATCCCTTTCTCTCAAGTCATATTTCGATGTTGTTTTCCTTGCTATAGTTGATACTTTATTATATCCATTTTTTCGTTATTCATATTGCCACGTTAATGTGGTATGGTAACTTGACCTAGGGGACATTTATGCCAGGCTATGAAGTGATTATGACTGACTGATGATGTCGAATGTCTTGGGATCTCATATACTCTTTAGTGTGTGAATAAGTAGTTTTACAAGGTAGGGCTTAGTCTGTTACCAAAGCAAATGTTTTGTTTCTTTATCTATGTTTAGTTTCCTAAATTGTTTGTTGGAAAACTTTAAAACACTTACTTGTAAATTATGCAAAGGTATGTTGTTAGTAAGAGTCAAACATGAAGTTTGCATTTGTTTTTCTTATGACTCCCTCTTAAATAATGCTAATCTGACATTCTTCATGAACAATAGAAACTATTTACTCACTTGAGTTAATAAATGTAAACGAGAAAATAAATAAGATTCTTGAGGATTTTTTATAACATTTATTACTTTCAACAATATGCTTTAATTAATAGATGCTTTTTATATACATCATTCTTTTTATCAACAGAAACAACGAATTTATCGGAAAAAGTTGAGTTCATACGTTTTAGGTTATGTGACTTTTGAGTGTTGTTTCTACCGAGCCGTTTCTTATTCAATAGTATCGATCTGACTCCGTAAATAAAATACACCTGTATAGCTAACCAACTATCTTCAACCAACGATTGGGTACTTAATTACGTTCCACGCGTAATATAAAAAGGTGGAAGTTCGGTTGTTAAATCATTTATTTCAGTAAGCCAAAACCAAGCAAGGAAAATCCAAAAGAGCTCGTACAGGAATTTTCGCTGTTCAGTCATACTGTAACATGAATGCCAGTATAAGAATGCACATTAAGTGAAATATTATGCCTAGGGTTATCAACAGCTGCTAAATTATTGTATTTGTTTTTTCATCAATTGCATGCAACCTAAAATATTATGTAGTTTTAAATAAATTTTAACACAAGTGCGTAAACTGAAGAGTTGAAAAAAAGAATTAGATAAAATAGGATGAAGTAACTTATATATGCCATAACTACATCAAGTCAACTTACTATCTAGGAAAGTGTTATTATAGCAAATACAAAGATTGATTAAATTCATCAAAATTATTAGATGATTAGTTGGAATTTTTAATCAAAATTTACCTATAATGCTGTTTTCTAGTATCGGTTGATTTAAAGGGACATTTAACTATTTTATAGTAGCCTCATTTCATGTACCTTAAATATTTAAACTGAACTCATGATGAATGTACCTTTTGTTTGCTCGTGGACGGGATGTCTGGAAACCTCCCCCCATCTTTGAATGGTACACAATTGCTTGATTTGATTTGTCTAATGTTTCACTAAATGTCATAGAGTACAGTGTTTCATAATAGGCTCCTGAATTCGCATCTCTTAACGAAACCTGAGTCACTAGTGTCTGGATAAATTCATGTTGTGAAGTGATCCTTAATATTAGTGATTAAGGATCAAACCAATAATTCTACTTTCAATAAACTTAATGAAATCGGGTACCTTTAACCCTCAATATTGTTATAAGCTAAATACAATTTAATATGCAGATAATTTGCCAGAAAATTGCTTATTTAACAATATTTAATGTATTTTTCCCTACACTACTAGCCCCGGTACAGAAAGCATAACAAAATCGGTACGGCAAATTAAATCCCTACGCTCTATAGTTGCCAATCTGAACATCAGAAGCGCGGTCGGTCATAAGTGCTTTTATTATTCAGATTAACAATTCATGTAATCACATAGATAAAATGCAAGAAATAAGTAATTTGTGTACTAATAGTGATCGCATTAATAACAATGTGAATAGATATTCTCAATCTAAACTGACAAGAGTAATTATAACCTGGATGACAATTTCAACACCCGAAGTATATAAAAACTCTGGAAATTAGGTTAATAAAAGGAAATATTAGTTTTAAATATTAAAACTGGTAAATGTATAACTAGTCTGGCCAAACATATGAAGAGTGGAAAGAAGATATGACAATAGGTAACAGTAGACAACTGTTCATACTTATCAAGGAAACGGGTATCAGAAATCCGACTGTAAGTGAAACTATCTCGGGAAAAGATGGGACCATTACTCACTGTCAATCCAGAAGTTTAGACTAATGGGTAGAACACTTTACGGAACAGTTCAGCTGGCACTCATGCTCATCCCACTTGCCTACCATCCCCAAGCAATCTAAGTGGCAAATTAGTATCGGTCCCCCATGTCTTAATGACGTTGAGAAGGCTATACGGAATCTAAAGCGTGGGAGAGCAGCGGGACCTGATGGATTAACTTCTGAGATATTTAAGGACGGTGGTCCAGTTTCAGCAGCAAGATTAACTGAGATCTTGGCTAGGATCTGGGAACTGAACATAATCCTACCTAATTGGTCTCGAACACTAACTATCCCAGTCAATAAGAAAGGACAGAAGTCCTCGCGTGACAGTTACCGCGGAATCAGTTAAACGAATAGCGTGAAAAATATTGGCTTCAATTATACTTCGACGCTTAACGCTCGCAAAGAATAAACTCGAGAACCATGGTGGTTTCAGACCTGGACGTGGTTGTATAGACCAAGTATTCACATTTTGGCAGGTTCTGGAACGTATACACACTTCTAGTAGTCCAACAATAGCTGTGTTCCTTGACTTTAACGCGGTGTTCGGCTCTATAGATCTTGAGGTCATTTAGCAATGTCTATTATTGAGAGGCGTACCAGAGAAGTACATTAACCTTAAACAAGCTCTCTACTCGAACACTACATGTCGAATTACAACTTATGGCGGACTGTCATCAGAAGTGGTCACTTCAAGTGGTGTTCGCCTAGGCTGTCCACTTCCCCCATTTTTGTTTAATTTTATCATTGACATGCTTTGAGAGTTAACATTTCCGTCGTCTGACTTCTCCAGGGTTGACCTCCTTCCAGGAGATAAACTCGTTGACCCAGAATATGCAGATGATATAGTTCTATTGGGTGAAGACGTTGGTAAAATGCAGAATCTCCTGACTACCTTAAGCATCAATGAAAGCATGTATAGGATGCGATTCTTCCTATCCAAATGCAAAATGTTACTTCAGAATTGACTTGCTTCGTCATCGAAATTAGTGATAGGGAGCGAAATAGTTGGACGTGTTGACCGCTTCACTTATCTTGGGAGCCTCATCAATCCTGATGGTCTGGTGTCTGATAAAATCTTGGCGCGTATGCAGAAGGCTCGATTGGCTTTTGCCAATTCGCGTCACTTCTGGCGTAGGCACGATATCCATTTACTGCGCAGAAGTTCGATCCGTTTTACTCTATGGATGTGAAATGCGACCATTAAAAGTAAACGACATTCATAGGCTCTTAGTATTTGATCATAGATGTCTTCGAAACATTGCTCGCGTTTGCCGGGGGTACCGAGTAAGCAATACGTGGGTTAAGGATAGAGTAATAGGTAAAGACGGTAAGTCTATTGATGAAGTAGTAAATCTTCACCAGCTGAGGTGGTTAGGACATGTTTACTTATGCCTGACCACTGCCTACCACGACGAGCAATGTTGTCTGGTGTGGGAGTAGGCTGGAAGAAAGCTAGGGGCGGCCAAGCGGAAACGTGGCACCAGCCCACAAAGTCACTGACAATTGGGCTGAGTAATGTTAGTAGTTGCAGACTACATAGTTGGGGTCCTCGTGACGATCGTAACAAATGATTAAACTTTGGATGGCACTGCTCAAAATCATTCGCAATGGCGAAGGTGCATCTATCCCTTGTATTCCTCCAAAGTCTAATTTTCTGAATTCATTATAAGTTTATTCTTGCTGAGTTATATTTTCTAAAATTATATCTCCGATCTTTAATCTTTACGATTAATACTGACTCTGTTACTACCTCCCCTACTCTGGGATTTGTTCCGACAATTTAATCTCCATCTGCTAACTAGGGCATGGCAACTCGAACTGATGTACGCATTACTAAGTTTTACGTTGTTACCGATTGACTGGTGAAAGGGGGGTGAAGTAAAGACAAACAAACAACGAAAAGTGTGAAAGGAGAAACGAATGAATTGTTTATTTAATCTTATATGGTCATGGGAGGGACAGGGATTTTATTTGAACGCATAGGTAAAGGTTGTTAGCTCAAATCCCTATAGTCTCTGCTATATGTAGGAGACGAGATCGAACCCCATTTGGAAAGCTTAGGTTATTTTACCCATGCAAACTATTTGAGTAACTCGTCAGTTCAATAAACAAGAAATAATTTTGTCACTAGATTAGTATGTGACAAGATTTCATCACTTCTATGACTTTCTCCATCGGAATCGATCACAGAAAGAAAAAAACTCATGAATAGTAAGTACAATACCAGGCCAACAAAATAGTAGCAAGTACTTACTTCTAAGCATAAAACTCTGAGTCTTTTAATGGTAAATCTTGTCTACTAAGATAAATGCAAAATTCAATAGTGTGAACTAAAGCAATAACTGTCCTCACTAATTGATGAATAACTAATGGTCAACGTTGTGCCCAGTTTATGATGTTGATTGGAATGACTATGAAGCCAGATTGTCGCGGTGCATTTCGTCATATAATTAGGAGTAGCCTGTTAACAGCTATGAACGTCTAATACTACTAATCGCTTAAATAATATCCAGACATAATATGACAAAGCAAGAATTAAGGCTGATACGATATCCGTGCTAACCAGTATTTATGACGTCTAATCATGGTCGGAAATCTGTTAAACAGAAACCTTTTCTTCTGCCTACTTGACTTGTTCTTAATCTTATTTCATTCGCATTTAATTTAGCAAACTTTAATCACGTCCGGCAATCACGCAATAAGACAGAACCAACTTCTGCACATTATTCCAGTACTTTAGTTGGAAGACGGATATCTCGCCTACACAATAAGTGATGTAAGTTGGGAAATGCAAAAAGAGATTTTTGAATCCGTACTGAGACAGCACCAAACATCGACCCACCGGGACTGATAAGGCTCATCCCAGAAATGTTTACATCGTTGGTCGATTCTACCAAAAGGCAGTATCAGTCAGCGTAATCGTCAAACAAGACTATATTATCTGTGTATCCTAAGTCGTTATGTGGGCATTTTGGTAGATCGATTTCTGAAAATTTGGACGAGTTATTTCCCGCAATATATGAAATTAAACAAAAATGAGGATAGTGAAAAATCCTTGACGAAAACTGCCTGGAGCAGCCAGTCCAGATGAACTTGCCATTAGCCTTGAGACGACTAGCCGTGTTCGAGAAAAGAGACGTTACAACTGGTTTGTGTTTACTCTTAATGTCCTCATTAATTAATGTTTATTTGTTACATACGAAGAATAATCTAATAGCGTCCTTACATCTACATATCTGTTTTAGTATCACCGATTACTGTTAAAGATAATCATATTAGATCTTTGTCAGTCTGCAAGCAAGTTAATTTAAATCTGAGTTGAGTTCCGCCACTGTCTCTGAACACTCATCAGTTTGCATAGACTTACCGACTGGTCTCAAGTTTCTGTCCGGATTTAGAGCAGTAAGTGACAATGATATCGTCCGATGATCGCTGTCAAGGTGGTGAATGTTTTGTCAGCATTGCCTATGACTTAAGCACAAAAATATGCAGGCAAACATAGTATAATTACTTAGATTTTTCGTAGCATGTCATTATCTAAGGCTTGTCATCTGAAGAAAATTTTTAAAAAGTACTCTAGAACTCACAAAACTATCTCTCCTAGTCTTAACAACACTGACAACAATTATTATGTCCTGAAAGTTGCCTAGCTCTTAACAAAGATCCACCTGGTCTCTTAGTTACCTCAGTCTGAAAGTATTAAATTTTCTGCCTGTTTATGTACAGAGACATAGGAGGGTTAATGTTGGTGACATCTTGTTGATACTTCTAAATAAGGAACAGAAGTGTAATCTATTCATATCTATTCTACAGCCGAAGTCGGTACTTAGTAAAGCAGACAATAGCTATTCATACACTTGATGTTAGTACCAACCAGGAAGTCGCCGCCTTTCGTCCACTAGAACGAGATTTCGGAAACACTAGTTTGAGCTGACCTTTACTCACGCATAACGGTCATACACTATTATAATGCATATGTACGAGAACTTTTGTAGTCAAGCTGGCACAATTTTCAAAAACGTGAAAAATCATTTGATTGTGAAGACCTAGCTTTCGCTTTTAATGTTGAAGAATGACTAGTAAAACCGGAGAATCGATGGGATTGATATAATAATATAGATTGGTTTGTGACATATTCGGTATAAAAATCTGAATGCTTACCACTAATATCAACATGCATCTTTATATAAACAAAATGAATGGGGAATGGTCATCTAAAATTTTGTTAAACGAAGCTGGGATGACGACTGCACTGCTGAGCAGTGTTCGTTAAGCGTAACCACCCATGAAAGCAAATAATATATATAAATATATATGACAAATGAACACTAAAGCATACGTGGTCATGAGACTCCTCTGACAAATTACAAGTGATAAACAGATGCTAACAAGTATGTGGATACTTTAATAAGATTACATGGAGCCTTCAAATTCGAAAAAAATCTCACACCATCTTAGTGGATAAACTTGGATCAAAGTATTACATTTTGCAACCGCCTAATATCAGTTAAGGAAATCAAACAGGTTACAAGCTTAGCAATTAATAACTGAAACACGTATGCAAAAAATGTACAAGGTATTTGTAAGCAATAAAACAGCATTTGAAAAAAGGTTGTAACTCTTTGAACTGGTCACGTGTAGTCAAAACCCATGCAGTTTTACTTCCTCAGGGGTGACAAGGTTCATTTCACATAAAAAGGATTTGAGATTATCTCTTTGATCGCCTTGGAATTGTAATACCTCCCCATACTCTTCGTGTTCAACTACTGTACCATTACATGCAAAATGTTTCTTGCAGTACTTGAGGATTTTCCGCTTGTCAAACTTTTCGGGGATTCCCTGGACAGTGGTAAGGGTTTTGCGACCGTTTCGTTGTTGTATTCGAATATGAACAAGCCTACCTTCAACATTTGACTCTCCCTCCTCTGCAAATGGGTCTAAACAGACGAAGTAATAAGTGTTCTGAAAAGCCTACCATACGTCTGGAGATTCTGGAAAGACATCACAAATGCACCAAAACAACCAACCGCCTTTATAAAGACGCTTATATAAACAAGTGTAGGCCGTTATCCTTGATTCCCCACTACCCTTAGAATTTCATAGGTCTCATACGGATTATTAAAGTTTCTAGCAGATTTAAGACTTGATAACTTTCTATGAATATCGATATTTTGGTTGCGAATTTTACACTATTTAACCTTGATTGATCTACAATTCAGTTTTCAAGAATCATCATATGAGACAAGTTACCCTACATCGTACCATGCAGCAAGTATGCTTTTGAGTACGCAACATTTCTGATACGACAACATATTGTTTGTGGTTTAGTAACAATTTCATTGTGTTGGGTCATTCAGTCAATAATTCAATCAATGCCTGTTACTCCAGGTGGATCATAGACCGCCGAACAGCATTCTCCAACCAACTCTGTCCTAGACTTTCCTTCTGATTTCTTCCCAGGTGCTCTTCATTCTCTCCATGCCTGTCTCCAATTTCCGACAAAATGTGTTCTTGGGTCTTCCTCATTTCCTTTGACCTTCAGGATTCCATGTTAATACTTGTCTTGTGACACGGTTTGGTAGTTTCCTCAGTGTGTTTCCTATCCACCTCCAACTTCTTGGGTCAGTGGAAGTAAAACAGTTATGTAAACATTCATTATCAATGCTGACCATATTTATTTTAGTCTGAACTACAAGTATGAGGCTATCAGCTATACGTTATTATCATATCACGACAGAGAATGGCCTGGAAAACAACTATTCTAGACAGCTAGTACATAAATTACAATTCCGTTTACGTACCGTCTACTCTCAAATATAAATTCCTTATTATTCATTGCTTGCCTCTGCATTCTCATTATTTGCGAATTTAACTGTTAGATGATATTCTGAGTGAAAACCTTGTTATATCCTGAGCATTATTTACGACTTTGTTAGACAGAAGTATAAAACAAGTAGTCTCGAATATTCACAACTGCTGACTTTAGGGTTAACGTTTACGTTTGGATGAAACACCAGATAATGATTCAGGGGGTCACTGGATACAAATAGGTAGAGTAGTTTAGGAACTTTCGCAACCCAAATTGATATCTGGGCTGCCTCTTAATGAGGGCCAGTCGACAGTTCTGTCATTATCTCTTTTAGATATTAGCTTCCAAGTACGAAGGCTTACCACGTAAAAGTTTATTAATACTTTGTAAGTGACGATACAGATTTTAATTTATAGGAGTGTTTACTTTAATTCATCTCGCACTTGCAAGTACTAATAATCTATAAGAATAAAGATCATGAGCTGTACTGTATATAATGGCCATATTCTCTGTATCTTTTCGCTATTTACAGGTTGTAAGTTCATTTATTTATTGCAGCCTAGGTAAGATTAATTCCCTAGTACACGAGTCGATTCCGTTAATATTCTCTGAAACTCGATTCAGGTGTAGTATCCTTTTTGATTTAGAAGATAGTTACGTCGACGAATAATGACTCGAGAAAACAGCTAAAGCAGTTTTGAATAGTCCACAAGTCGGACGTTCTGAAGATGAGCTTGGTAATAGCGTATACTTATCCTTTTTCTTCGGTGGACATTCTTATGATACTGTGTCAAACAATATCTTAAGATATGCGAAGATTGTGATTTCTCTTCTAATGATTTTTCATCTCTATACTCAACCTCGGAAACTCTACAATCTCTTACGATGTCAAATGATCTGGATATCAAGAGCACAGAGCTTGATGCACTTTCACGTAGTGCTAAAAGAAGCAGTCTGACGGCACTTCTGAGTAAACATGTGCTCACGCCAATAGATGTCCCACCTTCGATTCAAGATGATAGGGTACATAGTGACCTAAATCAACACACAAAATTTCAGTCATCTGTTTATTGACATTAAGGCCGAACTACCTACAACTGATATGTGTATAATACATATGCTCAGTACCTCTCAGAACCAAAAATATGTTTAGAGCTATCGAAAGCCCTAGGTTTACAAACATTTCATGAATTGATGCTCTCCTCTTAGTGTTTCATAAGAGACATGACGACAAGATGTCACTTATAGTCCTTAAATTATTCACCTCGTCGCTAGACTCAGGAAAATACCCAAACATCTGAAAGACTAACTACGTCACCCAAAACACAGGGCTAGCGATAGGGTTTATGGAGACAATTATAAGCCTGTGAATATTACCATCGTTCCTCCACCAATCGTGGCGATAATAAAAATATCGTCACAGAGCCACATATCTAGATCACAACATAATTTTTTGAAAAGTCGTTCGCATTTGATCTATCACTTCAAATTCTTTAATTATATCGCGATTTACAGCAAGTTACTCAGAATAGTCACAGTTTCATACTTTGATATATTAAAAGCCGTCAACTCTATGAGAGACTATACTCTCTCATGATTAGTAACCTTATACTGAGCTGTCTCAAGCCTCACCTAAATAATCGATATTAGATGACCAAGTGAGTTTAGTGCAATCAACACTTAAGCGGATAATCAATCGGGTTATTGGTATGTTTTTCGTTCTGGATGAATCTGTCCACCTAGGATACCTAAAGATTAATGAGCTTGAAATAGCTTAGTGTAAGGTTTCGATGATGGTTCGAAAGGAAGTTTATGATGAGTTAACAAGTGGATTTAGAAACAGCAGTATGATAGTTAAAAAAAGAAGTTAAAATGACAGTGAACAATCGACTTCTAACCCAAGTGACACAAGACAGTGACGATGGACTAGCTTTATTTCTTAATGGTTTGCTACTGTTGAAATAATGTAACGAAACAATCGGAAACGGCACTACTTTAGATAAGCACGGCCAAATGAGACAAATTAGTTATCTTGCTAAGGTGTTTTGGAAACAGTGGCTAAGAAATGATCTACCGCCTCTACAGTCACATCAAAAATGGGTAGTTGAACATCGTAGTTTTAAGGTAGACTATGCAGTAATTGTGGCTTTCGATAATTTTTTCACGAAAAGTGGCCCTTAGGAATAGCAGAGAACTGTGATGTAGATTACTGTGGAAAAGTAAGTATAATAATGATTTGCATGAGAAATGTAGTAGCCATAGAATATTTGAGTAAGGTTTGTTTTCTTATAGAATTCAAAAGGTTGTGTAGTATATTATAGAACGTAGGATGGGTAAGCTTTCTGCTGCAAGTCCTACCTACTCCTTTAGTTTTAATAATATAGTAGACGGAACAATCACTGAAGGTAGCAATGTGGCCTTGTAGTAGATTGGAGATTTCGCGGGCCGGTGTAAGATCTTTTTGATAGTTTCGCATGTATGAATCCCTTAAAGTAACATTTTTCTATTGTAACTCATTGTTTTGCTTTGAAAAGTACTATTTATTCCTCTTAATCCGTCCAGCTGTACATTCTAATTACCTCTTGACTTTAAATGAGATACCTGATATTTATCTTCACTTTAATATTTGCTTTTTCTTACGTTTTCAATGGATTTCTACTATTTATATAGACTAGATATATTTTGTTTTACTGGACATTTTGGCATTGACGACTGCCATATTGGTCCGTTCCTCCTCTTGATTGTATTGCTTGAATTGACCGGATTTGTGCTTTTTCTGATTTCTGATTGAAGCACACTTTCAGAATTTGGAATATTGTGTCGTAACAATGTTAGATATTACCTTCTGGACAAGAAATAAACAATCGATCTCGAAAGAATAGAATAATATTCTCGTTTATGTCTTTGAAACTGAATCGACTGTTACAATTTTTGGAATAAATTTCGATTTAATAACTAGTGGTGAGGTTTGTTCAGTCATTAATGTATATTTGTATAAATAATTTCGTATAGAACCGTCTCTAATGCAACAGATTGTTCTGAATTTTGAGTGGGCAAGGGTAGACATATCTAAACTAATCTTCACAGTTATTCTTCAATCCATACTGCTTTAGTTTGGATTCTACAGCAAGTAATTGAAAACCCAGTATTAGAAAAACCATGTTTGGACTTTCAGAAAAGAACTTTCGAGAACAGATAATGTGACATTTTTGAAGATGTTATCCTTTCCATCATTCTGGAGACAACTGGGGTGGCATTTGTGACTCTGTAATTGGTTCTCTTTTGTAATCTGAATCAAGGAGCTGTATAATAATTTTTCAATATCCTAGGATAAGTTTCCTTTTTTTAAGAAATTAAACAGTTTAAGTATGAGTGATGGAATATAAGATCCACCAAATTTGAAATAAATGGGTTTCACGCCATCTACTTCATAAATACATAAGGATTTAGGTGAGTTTACGGATTTACAACTGTATTCACTAGTGAAGAACTGGGATTTTATTTAGATAGTTGCCATGTACATTGTGTCTACTTCTATCACTCAAGATATCACTGAACAGCTTAGCTATAATATTATGGTCGTAAACAATGAAGCCAGAATGTTGCACTGATGGATTTAATATAGGAAGCAGGAATCTCACCTTCACCCTCACATGTATACATTTCATAAAATTAATTCTAGTTAGCACCCATTGTAATGCAGCACCAATACATGTTCTCCAATGTTCACAGAAAACGTGAAAAATTTTGTAAACTACACTATAATTAAAGCTTGCCAAAAGGCTTTTAGGTTTTTGAAAATAATAAAAACCGTTACCACCATTACAAGACGCACAACTTTATATTAATCCACCCCATAACGGTAGGATTACTAAGTGCTCACTATGAGACGTGTTGTTATCGGAAAAACGCAACTCTGCCGCATTTACAATCTTTGCACAATGTCAGTGAATGTCATGTTGCCTAAAGATACCAAGTCAAGGTCAATACTTAGCACATATTCTTTACTGTGGGATACACCAGTGGACAGACACGCTTTTGTCTTTGTGCCTTTTGTCATTCTTGTTATCGTATATTTGACCTAATATCTTACCAGCTTCTATTAGTTTCCACCTCAATCAATCAATCAGTGCCCGGGACCCCACCTGGAGTATAGGCGACCAACCAACATTCTACAACTAACTCTGTCTTGGGGTTTCCTTTCCAGTTGTTACTAAGTGATATTCATTTTTTTCATATCTGACTCCAGTTCGAGAAGCAACGTGTCCGTTGGTATCTCTCTTTTTGTTTAGCGTTTAGGATTTCAGGTTAGTGCTTGCCTTGTGACACGGTTTGATGATTTCCTCAATGCGTGTCCTATCCACCTTTTGCGTCTTTTACTGATTTCTTCTTCAGCAGGGAGTTGATTTGTTCTCAGCCATGAAAGGTTGCTGTTAATGATATTTGACCAACGAATCCAAAGTATCTTAGGCAGACAGTTGTTGATAAATACTTGTGTCTTTTGAATGATGTTTTTCATAGGTCTCTACGCAAGTTTCAGCTGCATACAACAGAACTATCTTTACATTTTTTTTGAAAATATTTACTTTGGGGTCGACTGAGAGTCGGTTTGAGTTCCAGACGTATTTCAGCCATAGAAAAGCTACCCTTGCTGTTGAGTTGTCCCTATTGCTCCAATAATGTTATGTGTTAATCCCATTTAGTATTCTACGGTTTGAAAACAACAGCGAATTGATTCCAAATTAGAACAAGACTACAGCTGTTAGCAAAATGTACTGAGAAAGTGACTACTGAAGCATGCAATTACACTAGAGTTTTTATCAACATCGGTATAGAATATTCTAGAAACTTCCTGATTATTGGTTGGCTCTGGTTGGCTAGGAATGGACCAATCACAACACAGCTTCGTGAGTGCTTTGAGCATGCTTCAATCAGGATTATTTTGTGTTGACACTTGTCTCTCTAATCTGCTCCTTTACATCTTCATCAGACCCTCTTCGTTTATCGATAAAGCTGCCCGAGTATGTAAAGGTTTGTACATCTTCTACAGTTTATCCGTCGAGCGTATTTGGGTTGGATGCTCATTGTTTCGTATCTAAGGATCATGCTTTTCCCCTTTGTATGCTGAAATCTACTATTAGAGAGCCTGCAGCTACACTGTGCATCTTCACCTGCATTTGTTGCTGTGGCTGGGATAGAAGAGCTACGTCATTTGCAAAATCCAAGTCATCTAGTCGCATCCATGTCGTCGATTATGTTCCATGCTTGCCTTTAGATGTTAAAGTATTAATAATTCAGTCAGCCATCAAAAGATCAATGATGAGCGAGGGTGTTGTTTAACTTCCAGAAGAATAATTAATGAAATCTGAATGTACCCTAAAGATCCAGGCTTTTAAAAGATCTGCAATCACAACTCATGGTAAAAAAGGCACATAGTATTCAGTCTTAGATGCAATACTATATCAACGTTGATTTTTTTGGTTGCCCAAGTAATGTTACACAATATTGAAATTGGTCTTAAATGCCTTTAGAAGCCGAAATATAATCCCAAACATCTTTATTTTTCGTAAACCAAAATTAGGTATATAATAGGCATGACGCCAGATATAACTTAACTGAGTTTTATGGCGACCGTCCCTCTGTTGCAAATGACCATATATACGATTAAAACAGTTATTATTTGGCTTAACGCAACCCAGCATTGCTATGAGGATTTAGAACACGATACTTGTCATCTTACTCCCACAATAGGTCCATTAGTTCTTTACGTCCCAGACGTTTCAACTCCCTGAACTGCTAACTATTGCACGAATAATATACGATAAAATGTAGAAGTTAAGAGTCAGCTACCTACCAGCCAGCTTTTGGTCCCCACCTATACAATTAGTTACTAGGACGTATTCATCATAGTAAATTGTATGGTGGTCAAAGAACTTTAAATAAGCAGACCATTTCTGACAGATATCCTAATCTGCACACTTGCGATTTTACCAGTAATATGCATTCGAACAAGAGAATATCGGAAATCGCATTAGTTCTTGCACGTTAACATATTTCGGTAAAGTCAAAAATAGTTTCGAAAATTGCAATTATAACTCTGTTTAGCCTTTTGAATTTTATGGAATGCCATTCGAACGAATTGTCTCAGTTGAACCAGTTCTGATATTATTAAATCGAATACGTCATGGTTCACTACTCTCCAAAAGTCTACATCGACGACGCATAAATTAATACTCCATCTACATAAGAACATCTCAAAATTATTTTCAAACATTTATAGAATACATTTACAGAATACCAATTAATTCGTGGTGTGTCTGTAACGGTAAACCAAACGTTCAAAAGCCGGATGCTGAAGATACAACTAAGCAGGTTTCCGAAAAGGTTCAATTTAGCCAAAACCAAAAGAAATGAAGTTCAAATAATCTATTTGTTAACCTGTCAGGCAAATATTGTTCTGTGCAATAAATTATAGATGTATCTTTACGAATCTTCAACATTATAAGCACCAGTCTAAAATAAATAGTCAAACAGCCCGAAATAATGGTGCAAGCGGAAATGGTGGAAGCTAAGATTAACGAAAATCAGACACCAAATTGAACACAACAAATAGATCGATGAAGTCGGAGAGAGTTTGATAAGAACAATTCACAAATTTATATAATTCCTAAATTTACCGCGACAGTGTCTTTATGGTGAAACCACCTCAGTTCTTGAGTCGTAATAAACACAGGGTGTACTACCTCTGATTATCTTTATCGTAGTAAATAAAGGACAATAAAATACCAAACCCTATGAAAATCAGGGAGCTTTCCTAATTTTTGTAAATTTTTATTTTGAGTTTATCATTATGTGTGAAAATTGTGTAACTAATAGCTTTTTGCTGAAAGAATGGAAGACGGTGTTTATGACACCATCGGTAGTCACTGGACCATATCGAATTAATGATGGGCTTAGAATTAAATACTTGTCCAGCAGAATAAGGGTGATCTGTTGAAATTAGAACAGACGCCGGTGACACTACATTTGGTTCCTCACTCTGACACTTAGTTATCAACAGGAACTGTTGTCATTATTTTCCATAAGACAACAGAATTTTATATGGAATAGATAGTTGAGAAATTTCAGCAGTATATTTAATTATAAGGCATTTTCTTCAAACACTCGATGTTATAATTTTCAGTGCTTTTAGGTGATGGTTTGCAGAATCTATCTAGCGGTAATATAGAATAAAACCAAGTTAAGCAGTATCGATGTCAAATGCTTTGAAAACTCCAAATTCATTTACCACTACGTCAAAATATGTGGTACTACCTACTGGTGATATTTACAAGGTAACATGGAAGTTTTGAATTATAAAAAACTTTCAGAATAGTTAAAAACTTTGGTCTTACATTTATTGCATCGGATTTACGCTTTACATGAACTCAGGTAAGACCTCGACTCACAGCTTAGCGTTTTCTACTTACAACAAAGCTCGCAAAATGTCTACCTCCTCTGTATTCTGTCATAAATTTCGCAAACCTACTCTCGTCCGGCCTTCACTTTTTTACATCGCTGTGCAAACGCTACCCTACCAAGTACTAAAGTATCTTCCCTGAATTCCCTTATGACTAATGTCTCATCACCATCCCCCTACACTCCATTTTCTTCTTCCAGCCTTCCAGTGATCGACCACTTATTCAGCTAACTTGTGACCTATCTAATTTGATTATCCCCATACAATTTATCACTATTCTATTTAACCCCCTTAACCTCTGCAAAAAGATCACTCACCTTTAGCCCTTAATGTTCCTAGGTAACCTATACTCTGCCCTACTAACTGAAATTTAGTATACTCCCGATATTTCTGAACACACAGTCAAAGTTGATAATTACTTTAAGTACCTCGAAGGTCGGAATACAGGTAAAGGTAGAGGATGTATGACGTTTATTTAGTCCGATTTATAGCCATCGCTTATCTTCCCGGAAGGTGGTGAATTATTAGATGACGCAGTGTTTGTCAGCACAGACAACTGTGCCTATCATCAGTTTTCAGAAGTCGCATCTATAATCCTCCGACTGCTGTGGATACTTTCAGCCAGCAATTATGTCTTTTATTTGCATCATTGATACCTGCAACCAAGTTAACTGAAAAAGACTTTAACTTACTTTCCGTCGGTTGGAGCCCTTTACATAGGCCTTCACACTTTGATAAATTTCTTAAGATACTTGAGTTTGATGCTTAGTCTCAAGTAGCTCGTAGAGCCATGAGGAAATTCAGTTTGCTAGACTTAGTCTTTCCACATGATGCCCTTTCTCCTTAACCATTCAAAGACTACTAACAGTGAATTTCCTGGCAGCGAATACAAAGTTTTTATTTACCGATTAAATGCTTAGGAATAATAATAATGTATTCTGAAATGTCACACAGAATTCACGCTAGTTTGCAGGTATGGTCTTATTGAGATACTAATGAACACTGGTGAACATAAATATTGAAGGAATAACCGCATAAATGATCGAAAAATATACAAAGATAAAACTTATGTGTTAATATCATGGACTGTTTCTAAAATAATAGTGAGTTCTGACAATTTCCCAAACGACACGTCAATATTATTGATAGTAAATGTGAAGTTAAATTTTTATATATATACATCCTTTGTAGGCTTGTTCAGGATGTTAAAATAAAGTCAGTGTAGATCATTCACACAGACGAAAGTTTTAAAAGTTTTATTGGGATGTTAACTTCTTAGTCGATACAGGTTGCAAAAGATAAGGGTGATGGTCAAGTAGTAAAACGTTAGGTAACCTAACGGTTTCGTAATTAATACTACCAGTAATATCCCGTAAGTGCATAATTATTCATAATAAATAAAGTGTGTGGATATTAACTTACACATATAGGTGAGTAATGCAGATGTGCTGTAACTAGCATTTTCAAGCAACATTGCATAGGACGCGGTTTACTTCACTTCTAAGGCGACTAACAAGCCGGGACCCGAAGAAGAAAAATAAATAATATTGTACCAGTAGGTTCCACACTTGCGTTCGACATTATCATCTACAACTAGAGAGAAGATGAAAACATAGAGAACAATACAACGGTACCAGTATGCTGGATTTAACGAAAAAAATAGCAAGGTTCGTGTTTACATGGGTATTGAAAAACACGACACACCACATATGCTTACAAGTGAACTAAAACGAATGGATAGTAGCATACAACTAAATTTGGTGAGTGAAATGAGTAGTGCTCATACATTCAGAGTCCCTATTATTAAGCTAGCGGAGGAAAAAGCGATACTTGGTGCGGACGTTTTCAACGCGGCCTCATAAGAGAAAAAATTACCAATATGTCGTACAAATAAAGAAAGTAGATCTGTTTCACGAATGGCTTATGGCGAATTGTTCCATATCCTTAAAAATTTATTTGCAAAGTAATTCATATAAATAGTAGATCTAGAATGTGACATTTTTATTTTTAAAGCTGAATTGCGTAGGCTGTAATAATAAGATTCCGTGAGCTGCATTGCATTAGACGATAAAAAAGCTAGTTTATTCAATATTGTAAAAGAAAATTGGGTTTAATTTGAACCAGTGCCTCCATAGAGTGTCTAGTCTTAACTTAGTGTGTTTAGTTTTATAGTTCAAGGTACAGTTAGCCCCAGGAATACGAAGAGTAAATCGACGTTGAACAGATTCCAGTCTGAGTTAATTCTTAATGCTAACGCTGCTGAGAATATAAGTTCAGCATTTAAGTTGTATTCGAACACAAACTTTGTAAAATAGAATACAAGAATCATCGTTATAAAAATCACGTAGTATGCAACCCACAAGTCGATGTGACTTAGATGTTTACACAGTAACCTATTCTGTGAAAGACAGATTATAAGTGTACCTTAGTCATAAGCCAACTAATGAGTGGAGCCTAGACAACTTATTACCGTTTGTGGAGAGACCGAAATTGAGGCGTGTTACTACAAAACATATCCAATCATGCTTAGAAGCATTCAGGTCTTACTTTCGTTTCGAGCACCATACTCCTACCTTGTTGAGTCCAGCACTGATGCCACTGAGTGTGTTGGTAAATTCATGAGGACTGAATGAGTACACAATTTTAAGGTCATCAGCCTGTGGAAAAGGTTTACTCATGCTGAAGCACTTGCAGATATCGTTTATGTAAGCTATAATGAGCAGTGAGCCTAAAACACTTCCTTGTATAACGCCAATTGTGACAGGTTAGGCCTTCGAAAGAGTCGAGTTAATTTTAACAACTTGATGTCTATAACTGAGGAAAGAGTGTACCCATGCATTAGTGGATCTCTGATCCCATACGATTAGAGTTCCCCTATAAGAAGCCTGTAGTTGACCATGTTAAAAGCTTTAGATATGTCAACGTATGTTATTAATGCAAGGTGTCCAAGGTCATGTTTAGTAAAGACGAAGTTAAAAAATTGAAATTGATAAATCATGCAGGACCTAGTTTTGAGAAAACCATGTTAGGAATTAGAGATAAGTTTTTCAGAGACTAAATAATCAGACATTTTGTCACATACCATTTTTTCCATTATCCTAAAGATAACTGATGCAATATTTATGAACTCATAGTTATGCAAGTTTGTCTTGTCACCTAATTTAGATCGTGGGGATATGTATAAGGCTTACCACTTATTAAGGCAAGTACCTGTTGTTAAGGAAAAGTTGGAGGGTTCCAGTAGGAGTAGCGAAATATTAAATCCATCAAGTTAAAAGTAAATGAATGCTGTGCTATCTACTCCATAACTAATTAGCGTCCTAAGTGAGTTTATGAATTTACAAATTTACGAAAAAACGGATTCTGTGCGGTTAATAGCCGAGTTGATAGTGTCTAACTTAATGTCATCCACTATGTTGACGAAGAGATCGCTGAACAGGTTGGTTATGATATTATGGTCGTTGATCACTAATCTATCTTGTAAGATGCATGGAATATCATTATTCCGGGAAGGTTTGAGGCATATAATGAACAGCCGTATCATGTTTTGTACCTTGGAGCTACTGTGTATTGCTGATAACTCTTCATTAATCGCCTCTAACCTGCAGACTTATTTTATAAGGTTAAAAGTAATGGTAATTTTCACAAACGCGGAGAAGTTTTTTTGACTTAAAATAATACTTCTGTAGGCGTCTTAGTTTTTTATGGCAATGAAGTGGTATATACAAATCATTTGACTTAACTATATTGCTTAGTTTTATAGGTGCAACAGAATCCAAACATGAGCTACTAATTTATAAAAAAATGTCTAGTGCATCTTTATGATTATTAGACAAAAAAATTGTCCCAGTTAAAGCATTTTAGAATGGTATTTAGGAGATTCCAGTTCACATTTTTCTAATCTCGATATTGTATGGCTTTTGTAAGATATGATTAATGAAGTAAATCAAATTAAAAATAAGAGCACATAGAACCATTACGTGGTCATTACTTTTAAGCTCTTTGCTTACTTAAAGTGACATAGGGGCTACATCCTGATGAAAAGCTAGGTCAAGAACGTTGTTATGCCTCGTGAGAGTGTGTACACACTGTGACCAACAATGCATGTCTAATGTTTTAAGAAGGTTTTCTTTATCATGTGACTGGCCTCTGCTAACATTCGAGTCTATTCTAGGGAGGTTGAAGTCACCTGTGATGACTTTCGCATTATAATTCATAGTAGGTGCATGTATAAAAACATTAATAATGATATTATCTACAATAGCCGAGGTCTCAGGAGCTCTGTTTAGGCATCCCTAAAGTAAACTATGACTCATGATATGACAGAGATCCAAGCCGACTCTGATACTTAAACGCGGATTTCGTCATCAATTTTATTAGTTTTGAATGACTTATTCTGAGTTAGTTACTGAGAAAAAACACAGTGTTCTGTAGCGAACATGAAAGAAAGTTTAGCTAATAGGACTTTTGTTCTTAAGGCTGATATTTTATTAAAGAGGGGGGGTGTTCATTAATTACTATAAAGTTGAGAAATGAGGACTGAGTCGTGAAGAAGCAGATATGATCTTTGTTCGTCATGCGTTTTCAAATATGACTAGATATTGACTTTAAACAGTAGTGTGCTTGTTCGAGCAAGCTGTGGTGCAACTAAGGGGGGGGGGAAGTTTAAGGACAGCCGGATCTGAAAATTTGTTACTGGATTCAGAGATATAAGGATGATCAAAATAATTTAAGTTAGGCCATATGGTAGCTCGTTAGCGGTGTGCAAAAGATGAACAATATCCTAGTTACCCATGATGAGTATAATTAGAATAGTGAGGAAGGAGAGTGAAACAGATTATGGAACCCCGGTATGACAGGTATGATTTAGAACTACCAGGGTTCAGAGCATTCTGATGTTTGATTAGCGCCAGTAGAATTTCTTACAAAGTTGTTTACGTCCGGACAATAAAAAGTGTTATGCACATGTTAGTCGCGTAATTTGTGCCAGTGGTCTGATGACTTAGGCTTTGACAGATAACGTAGAACCAGGCACTGAACGCGTGGATCTGCCACGCCACAGTCTCGAAACTCGACCTCCGCGTAACAAAATCAAGCTTCTATACCTCTTAATCAAAAAGGGACGAGCTGAAAGTTCGGAGGTGTAGGAGTTATAATCCCAGTGAGCTTAGGCATCTAATCAGTTATCAATAAAGTACAAATATACATAAATACAAAGTACAGCACAAAAATGAGGGGAAAAATATAATTATACAAGAACAAATTCACAGTTATGATAATGCTCAGATCACGTAGTGCTTACCAATAAAGTGTATGTGATATAACCAAGTTACGCTTGTCGCATAACCAGTGAAACTTCTAACGATTGAACCCGTACGTACGAATAATAAAAATCAGAAGGCAGTAAGAGATGAAGGAGAAGTAATATTTGATCGTGAGTGGGGTGCTAATGGGATAGCAACATCTAGTCTGGCTAACTGGAAAGTGATTTACTTTCCACGTCGTGTCATTATCTGACAGGGATGCCTGGCCTAGCGCATTCAATTAGTCGTATCCGCTAAAACAAGCATCGTCAGCATCAATGAAGACAATCTATGCAACTACTTATTTGGGGAATTATTTACTGCAACATTTTCCATCGATAGAGTGAACCTTAGCAGCATTTCAATGCAAATACTTCCCCAGTTTTCATACCACGTTACTTCACTCACATAAAACAATGGTTTTTACTGGTATTTTAATTTACATGTGTCATTATCTAACCTTGCCACAAGGTCACCTTGCCAGTCGCTCAAGGCTGCTCCTGTAGTATAGTTCTTCCGAATTTATTCAGGGCAATACAAACAGTAAGATGATTATCGTTTCATATGATAGTGGTCAACCTTATATTAATATTGGACTTGATTAATTGGCTGCTTATAAGGAACCAAATCTGGGGATGACGTGCAAACAGGTTATGGGAACCTAGAATATATCTATATATTTCAGCTAGATTGTCGGTCCATAGAAGGGAACTTAAAGCCTCACTGTATTTTTTGTAAACCTATTAATATTTTAAGCGTGGATTTGAATACATCGTTAAGTTCAGTAACTGCTTCCTCCTGCAGCATGTTGCATTATAGTATTACCTAGTCACGAGCTTGACGAGGCTAGAGATTCGTGAGTCTAGACCAAACAACGGGTTAATTTAATAGGAAGTAATGTGGCAAACAACACGTTGACCAACCTAAATGTGTTTCCGTATTACCTGACATTACGAAATATAGTCGATGTAAGTGGAATTTTTCTTTGGTCTACTGGATCCTTTAAATTGTCTCATATATTTCTGGAAGAAATATTTTATATCGTCTTTTGGGTCTCCTGTGGATCGTAGTAAATTCCTTTATTAGTTTACATTAATGTAACTTAAAATAGTTCCACTTTCGAAGTTGTTTATCGAATAAGACGTGTTTCGGTTCTCAGTTCATATTCCAGCAGGCATGATTTTTTCAAATTACAGACCTGTAGCTTGTTTGCAATTTTGTAGTTAAAATCCTGCCAGTTCTGTAAGGGTCAGTGCTTATGTTACTGTGATGGAGCGGTGAGGAGCCCTAATTTTCTAGTTGCCGAAGCGCACAGATGCAGCACTACGTCTATAACAAATCTAACAGTAGGTTAGTAACCTTATTTGACAAGTAGTCATCAGTCAATACTTTTGTTAAGTATTAGTTTTCATTCTTTAATATGAGGTCAGTGATCGTCTTGTGCCATTTATTCGGTCAGCATTTAGAACTCTTCTGTAAAACTAACTGTCCAAGTACTGCAATCAGATGGAAGTTCGGATACAACATTCAGTATTTTCATTAATTGTTCGATCATTAATATGTGATTACCATCTATGCTAAGTATTTATGATAACCTTTTACGCGTACAGGGCTGATTGGTTTCCACCGCTCTGGTAGAGAAAGTAACAAATATGCCATTAAAATAAGTAATTCTTTATGATTATTAGAAATTCTCCATGCTACCAAACAGTAATACAATAATCGGACCAAAACAGACGAATAGAACAGCCCTATACTTAAATAGTCTTTACAAATAAAAATTATATCAGGCGTTTTCAATCTTTTTTTGTTCAAAAAAATCATATTTCGAACTGAAGTTCCCTTTTATTTCCAATAACTTCAATTTTATAGAAATGACAGATATGGTAGAAGCGCGAACATGTTTTGGATGCCATATTACGTTTGCGACCGATGACGAGTTTTGGCATCATATATTAAATGTGGATTGCAGTAGCTCAGTAAATACTCCGAACATCGCGAAAAATATGTCCTGTTCAGATCAAGCTGAAAACGGATGTTTGGGAAGTTTACCGACGAATAGTTTGTATTTTTGTGGCTTGTGTGATAAAAAGTTTGTATCGAAAGAACAATTTCTAGAACATTCTTCATCCTCAGAACACAATCTGAAATCCAAATTGACTGCTACTAAACGCGTGAATGACAGTATTGGCGATATTCATCAAGCTAACCTGATGTCTATTCAAGCTAAGGACAATCACATCGCAAGTAAAATAGATAATCAGACATCCAATCATAAGACTATAGACACACACGAAGACGCTAGTATCGGTTCCAACAAAAGAATCAGTAGTAGTCAACAAGTTTTAGAAAGGTTAGTGTCAAATTACTGCGACTCTTCATCACCAAATCTTAATGATTCTCACTCAGCTTGCAAAACTACTGATATCGTCTCTCAGTTTCATACTGATGATCAAGACTGTGTGATACACGTTTTACGTCGACTCTGTCTAACGCAAATATTATCACTCTTATTAAATATCAACGAGGATTATTCGGGACATTCAAAGGATAGTTGCGGCATAAATCATTCGAAATATCCTTTTAATGAAAAGGATCTACTCGAGTTGATGAGAGCAGTGTGTAAAGAAGAGTTACGTGCTATACTTCCACAATCTTTACAACATAATTTCGCGGCCTAATAGTACATATAGCTAATTTTGCTGCATGTTCATCACATCACTCCTACTTTTGATGGGACATAGATTTTTCCTAACTGTTTTCACAAGTTTTATGTAATAAGTGCGTCGATCATCACATTATTTTACCCGAAAAATTTCTGATTAAAAGCAGCTATGTCATAGATTTGTTATTTTTTAAAATAGTAAAACCGTTATTCTGAATTAAACCTCGCCTATTCTAGTGCAAATTGTTTTATTTGAAATTAGGTAGATCTATATATATTCCTTTAAGTTATAATAATAAGGATCGATTAGAAAATGGTATCCACATGTTTGCGTAATTAGGACATTTTATTAGTTATAATGAGAAAATTTGGTTTAGTCATTTCTGAGCGTTTCATAATCTAACTTCCACTGCAACTAAATTAGAAACTCAGAGTTTAACATTTTTATGTCGCTTTGCTGATTTGCCTTTAAATGTAATGAAAGACATACGAATTATGTTGTAGACGAAAGAAAAAGGGTAGTTTCTCGTTAAGTGCTTTCATCCTGCAGCACTTGAAGACGACGTGAATTGTCTGGATGTAAACAGAATCATACTATTCCAAAGAGATTTTGAAGTTATACTGTAAATAGGAGTCTTGCTTTTCACAAACGTTTAGGTATTGGTATGAATGATTTAGAATAGGAAATGGCCGAACCAAATCGACGAGTATCAGTAAATTACGAGTACACTTAATAGAATATGATTGGCCAAAAGTTGGTTATGTACAAAAGTTCTCAGAAATTCAGTAGGAAACGTGCTGTTATACATGGAAACTGAAAGCTACTGTAATTCTACGCAACAATCGACGTTTTGTAAAGTCACGTAGTATGACAAGCTGTCTCAAATTGCTTAATAAATATGCTTTGGATTTCAGTTGATTGGTTTCTGTTGTATTACCGTATTTCGAGGTGTTTCAATCATCTCATGTGACATTGTATTATCTTCAGAGCAAAATTAAAGGCTAAAACAAATTTCCAATAGTTTGACATGTCTGGCGAGGTTTCACTAACTTCCATTACCAATGTTGTCAGAATAACCGAAAATCGAATAAAAGTTAGTTAGATGCTAACTAATTCACAAAGTAGTAAGGATTTTTAAATAAACTGTCGAACATGGATAATATATCTGCCGAATATAAACGCATATTTGGACTATAGAATTTGACTGCGATTTTGTTCACTGTCTGTCAAGCTACATGAACCCAGGGAAAGATTCAAGGGAAATCGGAAATCTTGGAGGTACTGGTAGTCAAACTAATCGAATGCACTATGTGATAACTCAGTAACTTGACATAGATTCACATAGTAAATGAGCAATATTTTGCATTTAACTAGATAATAAGACACCACTGGGGTCTTTCAATCATACGGAATTCGCAAGATACATCAATTAGCATTATGGGAATAGCCCTACTATTTACCTTGAAATCAGTTGAAGTCACACTAATTATGCTCTCATCCGGATCTAAATTTGTTCAAGTTATGAGAGATGCACTTATCTTTGTACATGGCGTAGCTGTCAGGTGCGCTTCAATAATTATGGGAGATGTCTTGCAATATGAGTAAGTCTTAATATATCTGGTCGCTATGCTTTCGGATCTCAACTTTAAACCAACATTGCTTCAGCTTTGGATAATAAATAAAAATACCAGACAAATTTGACCGGTTTAGTGAATGCCATCGTGAAAAGATGCTGGTTGTTGACTCTTATTTAGTTATTGTATTTTGCACCACTTCGTAAAAAATGTAATCGGCTAAGATCCCAGGTGACTTTCGAGTTTCGCAGACTTTTATAATTACTGGAAACAATTACATTTAATTGACGGTGCCATATTATATGAATACAAAGGAAATTCTTAACTTAATATGCATACGTAGCCGTAACTTCTAGTTCTGTGAATGCTTATAGGTGCTAGTATTGTTTGATGAGCAAGGACAGTTAGTATATTTTTGGTCTGATTTGTATAATTAACCATAATATAAAACTAAAGTCAGTCTGTAGCACAGTTAATTAGTGATGAATCTTGTTGTTATAGCTTCTGATGACTAAAAATGGAATTTAGATGAGTTTAAGGATAGCAAAGGTTCACAAAAGCCATTGTTATAATTTTGTCATGGATTCGTTTTAAAACTGAGTTGTTAGATAAAATATCCCCTTAACATTAGTAGTATCACCAAGGAAAACTTGTAACTAGTCGGCCTTAGATTACGATTGATTATTTTAGTGATGAATGTCATTTGGACAGTGGTTGAACCAGTTCCATAAATCATGTGCAGTCAAATACTATAAAGTTTAAGAACTAGTAAGGTATTTTAAACAACGCAACTATGGTATATTTTCGAACAGGGCACACTAATCGTGAATTACTATGTGACAAAGTAGTGAGTCTAACTTCATACTGTCTGTATCATGCTAATATTGCTGTCTTAGTGTGTAGTTGGAGTGCACAACCTTTACGCTAGTATGATTTGTCTTTGGGCAGTCAATTTAAATAGATATAATAATAATAATTGTGACACTAGCCAGTCGATCTTGTCGTTACTGTGAGCAGTGTCAATACACTAACTAGGATTTTTGAATGACGTTAGTGACATACGTTTATACGTGAGACGTTTTTTTCGAGCTTGATGTAGTAAAGATCGTCTTTAGTAAGATGGTACTTCATTAAGACTAGACGTTAGGGATTGGTAAAGTGTGTTCGCGTTACTTTTAAACTCAGCATATCTCAGTAAAGGGTCATTATTTGTTTGCTTATGTTTCTGTGGCAGATTAGCCATTATCAAGTCAGGACATTGCAACAACTCAGACCTGTATTTTTATGGTTCAGACAACTTTTCTTTAAGACAATTTCCAAGGTGTCCAATACAGATGATTACACACGCGTAGTCCACGCCTTTCGTAATTTTATGTAAGCATGGTTGGAAATGTCAACCTCGTTCTTTCTTATCCTTCTGTATAATTACATGCAAGGGCATTTTTTTGAAGTTCTTATAGTCTATCACTGTGGATCGAGGTTTGTTTCTGAGTATAATTAACTCAGTAACGTATGTCGACTACTTAAAAGTATGGTTTTCATCTATTATTCCATGTCGTAACTAGACTGGTTCGGTTTGTCAATAGACACGTGTAGAGAGCGCGGAATACTCATGCGAAATATGTGAGTGTAAACAGTCAAAATCAAAATATGAAATACATGTATATTGTCAATTATCGTTAACATACCAAACATGAGGAAGTTTATGTAAACTCAGTTTACTTGATGATAACTGGGAATGGTAATAAGAAGGCGGTATTCCACAGGTCTCGCCACATTCAATAAGTGTTGGATGCGGCATCCTGAGCAGATCCCAACTAAGTATGCTCATTTAGAGACGAAAATATCTGAAACAACAGACCAACCAAATGCAGGATAGGTCACTATGGGCACTATAGTAGGAAAAGGGTATCAATCCTTTAAAACGACACCAGGCATTCAATTGAGAACAATCAGTGAGGTGATTACATGTATTTGGTAGACGGCATCGAAGTACGAGAACAGGCGTACAGAGCAGCAAACAAGTCAAGATTATAGAGTTATTGCTATCCTAATTTAGTAAATGTGTATCAAAAAACATAATTATGAAAGTCGATACACTCACACAGTTAGTAAACTTATGCAAGAAACAGTTTCTTAAAGTCACATTACACACGTCTTTTAGGTTTTGGTTAAATTCCGCTGGAAGTCACATACTGCGTAAATTATGTGCGTAATAAGTCGTGAGAAATTTCGAATTTTATAATATCTATGTCATCCATGTCACCTGTGTTACATTTGTCAATATAGTCGTCAATCGTATACTCTTAACTGATATGCGGAAGAATCTAAAGAATCACGTGTTGGGTAATAATATATAATTTTTAGCAAAGCTAAATGTAATCAATTTTGAATTCACTATGTAGTAGATTCGGACGTAAGTTCAGAAGATATTTTTGACCAAGGCAGTACTATAATATAAGGACGAACCAATGAAATGGAGACTACCCATCTCAAGGTTACTTTGACTTTAAATGTTTACAATCTCGAAACATTTATTGATCATGTATTGTAGACATGTTATTGTAGACATTTGACTAATACTTTAGTTTGGAAGACTTTTCTAATAATAATAACATTATATCCTAAGCCTATTTCTTACTGGTCAATGGTCGCATAACAAATGTTAAGGTCATCCCTATGTTATAGTCTTACCTTGATCAAAGTAAACAAAGTAAAAAAGAACTTAAAAAGTAGGTAACTAAATAAATTATTTAGAAGGGCTAACTTTGGCAGTAGGACTTACTTCATGTAAACACTACATAACAGGAAATACTTAACAGCCTATGAATGATTATACACAAACAATTGTCTTTAGTCGAACCTGTAATTTTGTCTTCAGGATTTATAGACTCAATAGTTTGTAACCTACTTATTGCAATTCAGTTTTCAATTGGCAATGTTCTGTGAGGTTGGCCTATCTACTTTATTTTAGATTTTTTTTTGGGTTATTGTTATGCATATACAGTAGCTTTTTGTTTATAAGCCAATTTTTGTTAAACAGCGCTGTGCACTATGTGGCTTAATAGGTGATTAAGATTGTTGATTATGTCAAATTATGACTAATTTTAGTTTCATTTATTGGGAGCGTATAAATCTTAATAAAATCATTCCGTTTCATATCCACATGCAAACAATAGATTATACACATAACTAACAATCACCCATGGAGATTGGGACGCAAACTGTTGTGTCTTGCAGTCGGCAAACTTTTATGCTGAGATACCGTAACCGATGAACAGATGTCCAGAAGCTGCACAACGTCGCAAGCTATTCAAAGAATATTTACCGATGCTTAGAGCATTAAATTTTATTTTTTGGCTGGCACGTATTAGGGTCCTCGCAAACCCATTAGGAGGACAGAGTGAGCTGAAATGGTAAAGAATCCCTTATAAATAGTCTCATAGGCCCTCACAAATGATTTTGCTTTGACGGACAGAAATGACTGGAGGCGATTGGTCAACCGTAACCATCAGATCATGGTACGACGTCACGTGGCGAGTAACTCGTCCGTAAGTCACCCATCATTGACGTTGCCTATGGTCACCTTCATTACCCCACCAATGATTACCGATGGCTCAGCGCTCAGACTACGCCACACATCCATGACCTAACGGCCACCCTGAAGGGTATGACCGTATTTTCAAAATTCGATTTTATAAAGGCTTATAATTAAATACCGTAAACCATCAACAATATTCCCATAACGGCTATCATAACTCCGTTCTGCTGGCTGAAGATGAGGAAGGATATAAAGAATGGGAACTCCTCTGTGTGGCTTGCTAAAAGAACAAGATAACCGTGATTAATAAATGCTCTCTTGGCACTTTGCCAATCCCTGAAAGCGATTCGACTGCGCTGACCTTGATCTGATTGGACCCTTGATAGGATCAAGCGAATATTTTTATCTTCTGACATGCGTGGACTGATTCATACACTGATCGAAAGCTATTCCACTGAAAGAAAACACTAGTGAAACGATTACTCGAGCTTTCACCAGACGATCGATAGCAATCTTCCGTTGTCGATCCAAAATAACTGCATACTGTAGACGTCAGTTTAAATTTACATTTTTTCACTCTTTGACCAAACTCTTCAGAACTATACCCTTCAGAGCAGCTACCTACCACCACAATCAAACAGGTTGGTGGAAATATTTCATAGACAGCTGAACATATCACTTTTATCTACGAACATCCCTCGGTGGACCGACGCTTCGGCATTAGTTTTACTAGGAATTCGTAGTACTGTATAAACAGATGCTGGGTGCAGTGTTGTCGAATTAGTCTACAGAACCACAATTCGACCCCCAGGGTGAATTCGTGGAAACCGCCCTTCACCCCAACATACCTGGATCTCAACTCATACATGAACTGGCTTACAAATGCTATGCGTTCAGTAAAACAGATCCAAACTCGGTAGCAATCGACAGACGTTTTATCCAAACTGCCTTAAAATATATGCACACGTTTTTTTTACTTCGCGATTCTCTACGCCAACCTCTTAATGCAACCTACGAAGAGTTATACAAAGTCTTGAAACAAAAATCAAAGTAATATACTATCGACGAAAATAGCCACGAAGAGAACGACAGAAGTGACCGCCTCAAAGCAGCATAATTAGAAAGTAAACCTTTTACTGTAGAATTCACTAAAATACCTCTAAAAATTGACATCGAGAAAGTGACCCCACCCTGGTCAATGACTGACAAGTGGGAAGAAACTCAGAAAAGTTCCACAACACAGAGAGCTACATGTTTTGGAAGAACTGTACGATTCTCAGAACACCTGGACGAATATATAACCTATTAACTTTTTGCCTAATCTATGGCTCAACGAACAGTAAAGTTTTTTATACAAATCAATTAAAATTCGTTTTTTTATTCACTGTACACACTTTACATGTTTTCATATATTTAAACGAATAATAGTAACAAACAATTTACCAATGTGGGTGTTACTAATGTTTTGCACATCTTGCCAACTCTTTTACTTGATCCTGGCCGTTGATACTGGCCATGTTTGTTTTAGAGGACAAGACTGACTGAAGCTTCTTGGTCAAGCATCACCATATCACGGCACGACGCCACGTTGGAAGCAACTCACCCTCCAATCAGACAGCACTGACATTGCTATCTTGCAAGTGCTTTACTCACGATCAAATAAAATTTCCCCATCCATCACTACCTTCTGACTTGTTCTTATTCGTACATGTGGGTTTATTCGTTAGAAGTTACTCTGGTAATATGACAAGCTTATCTTGATCGCATACAAGGTGTACTTCAATAATGTTGCCGAAACAGATGTACACATAGTGAAACACGTAACTGTTATCCCATCCCGAAAAGTCTGTTTAATACCGGCTAACCCGAGCAAATAGAGTAAGAACCTAAGCCCTTGGTTCACCAGCTCAAAGACTCTTTTAGTATATGTCAAACTCTCTCACAAGTATGCATAACGGAGACCGCCTAACGGAACAATTGGGATAATAATATCAATCTACGACGATAACATTTTGAATAGGAAACTGGAGTAAGTGGTTACCAAATAACCAGTTTTAATTTATACATGTAGTACACTATAACAGCCATTTTTGCTGGAAACTAGGGTTATACAAAGATAATAATAAAAGGATAGTGAATATTCGTGAAATGTGCCTACGGAAATAAATCTTGGTAAACTAGCTTTGAAATTTTTCATCTGTTTGTTTAATCACCTCCCGTAACAGAAATATATTTTATACTCACTAATTACGACGTGTAAATTAATTGAACAAGTTTTTTAACGTTTCTCATACTGGGTCACACATTGAGTATACATACTAACACGATGGCGTACAATCGGTGAGATATTAAGTTCAGAGGCGTAATTGCAACTCCTACAAGGTAACTTAGGTGAAGGTTTTAAATATAGTGAGAAGTCACAAATGCTATCTGAGCAAGTGTTTGATAATGAAAGCAGTTACCAGTCTGTTAAAGGCAATAGAGAAGTGAAACACCAGTTTGTACACGATATATTTTATCACGTTTATGTAATGCCACATAACAGATTATTAAATATGGGTGAAAACTTTCATCATAAGAAGAGGCCACAGATCGTAATTCACTACCCCAACCGCAAGTCAAAAATGAGTTCAAGCATCAAAGTCTTCGGAATCAAAGAACTTTACAGGATTGAATTTACTTTAGCAAAGCAAACCACGAGTAATTTTCAGATGTCAGAATATTAACAGTAGGGTCATTTTATACAAGGACTGCAATATGTGATGTGAAATTGACTAAATATTGTTAGAATTCATAAAACTGAAAGACAGACTTGTATAAATTTCTTAACGGGATCTAATCGTACAGTACGTTGTTAAGCTATTCCAGTGTCATTACTTATGCCACATTAGGTTGAATTTGTTAATGAGTCACGCTTGTGCCTTAAGTGTTTGGACAGATCATGTCAGAAATTGGCGTTCACGACTATCCAAGAACTTTTACGATTGCCGACTGCATTGCATGCTATGATCACAAATAAGTTTTATAAGATTTGAGTAGGCTACGTCTTCAATTGTGTTTGAATTATGGATCGTTATTACTTGTTTATGCTGGACTAAGATCGCACTCGGCTTCGTAACAATACAATTCAAAATTGTCTATAAATCACCATATGTTACACTGACTCACTCATCCACAATTAATAGGATAAAGGCATATATTAAAAGTCAGAAACGATGAATATAAGAAGATATTTGTTCTAAATGTAAGTCCGGCCCAAGTTATAATTCATCTGGATTCGATTTTCGGCCATATGACATTATTATTAACTTAAGCGGACAGATCTGTAACGACTGCTTCTAGCTTGCAGTAAACAGAATGGTTGTTAATTTTTTCCCTCTTACAAATTTTAACAACACTCATATTCACTTACGTCATTTATCGCCTAAATAATCCGTAAATTTCAAAATTAGGAAAATTCCTGTCTGTCATTACATTTTAAGAGAAAAATGTGACAACTAATATGCTTTATTAATCTTTTCATTCAATAATAGTTGTCTGTCCTGTTCTTTACCAGAAATAAGTGTGCGTCTAAAGGCAGCCTTTATAAAATTGATGCTTGGTTGGCGAAGTTTCTGGTGGAAATATTTAGTGCGATCATTTGGTGAGTTGGTTTGTAAGAAAAATGAATTCACTGCCAACGTAGATTACCCGTACGCACCATATGCATGCAAAAAGTTATGGGTTATCCCTCTCTTTTTTAGATACGTTCACGTAGTCTTTAGATTCACATTTAGTGTTAAATGGAAGACGTTTATGATTGAGCTACACAAATAATTACGTGTCACCCAAGTTGCCACTGGTAGAATCTTGTTTAAAATAAGGTAGACTTGAATATAATGCATTTTACTAGTTCATAGTCTAGTAAATTATAACTTAAGATGACATTATAAGACTTAATTTGCCATTTATTTATTATTTGTAACTATCTACAGTTACTGAAAAAGGCGGTGTCTTAACACAGTTATCGCCAATCTTTGCAAGCGTTTACTAAACGATTAAAATTTGCTTCTTCCCTTTGTACGCGTTGTAATATTGAAATATATTGAAATATGTAGAAACAAATATTTTTTAATGCATATAATGGTACACAGAATTCTGATAAACATAGAAAGGCAAAAGTGATCCAACTATCTTCTCTGCCGTTCAGTACAGTAAGGCATCCCTAAAGTTTTCAGTTTTATACACCGGCATTCGTCGCCTGGTAAGGATATGCCACCAAAAATTGGTTGCGATCGAACCACTTTAAACTGTAAATGTGAATACCCAGGTAAGACAGATCTCAGAAAATCGCTTCTTAGTCTCAGGTGTTAACACAGACTAGGATAAATAAACATCGATCTCATATTGTTGAATCTTCTTAATATATTTCGACCACTCCCAGTGAACTATGTTATGGATTTACTAAACCGTTTCAGGAATATTTTAGCCCTTTAAACGATAATTCTATCATCCGTTATCATTCTCGTCACAGTCTCACTCAATCTCTTCTTATAAGATTTGTTTAATAAAGTCTTCAAAGTTTAGCCAGTTTATTTGAAGGAAAATCAGGTCACACTTATGTTTGCAACTACTGACTGAAAACGTGAAGTTATATGACTGCCGTATACCAATGTGGGCAAAATATTCCATCTGTTCATTACTTGTTCACTACAAAGTAGGGACTAAAAACCACTCAAAAATATTTAAATTCATGCTAACCTGACTCTAAATACCTAAGCGGTCTTAGATGACGTAATCGTATTACGGTTCGTTCCAAAAGACAATAAATCATATTAATAATCTTTTATGAAACCCCAAGATAACATGTTTCATCACAAAGAATAACACAAAAATTTTAATTCAGAAACAAGTTAGACCTATCATTCTCCAGTAATTACGACATCTAATTTACTTAGCAGCTGTGAAGGAGATTTTAACATGCATATTAGGCTAGAATATGAAAGTCAGATAATGAACGCTCCAACGGTAGCTGATTCCTGAAAATTTCAGGAAAAATGCAACAACCTATTACGACCTAAGTGTTTACGAAATCACCTAATATGACTAATAAGTAGTCTCGTAAATCCAACATGCAAGTAATCAAAGCAAGCATGATAATTCAGCAACCTTCAAATCGACCTCAGTTACAAAATGGGAATACATACCACAGGGTAAAGGATAATATGCAAAATATGTCAAGGTTTGTGGGTGACTGCTGCAGACCGACGTATTAACAATCAGCTCCACTCATGTTTACACAGATTGTTTGGTAAAAATTTAGCTAAATTTGTATCAGTGGTTAGCTATGAGATGAGAGGTTTCGTTCGGGTGCCTTTTTAGTTGATCAAGAGATATATATTACAATAAGATCTAGTTGTTAAAAAAACTCTTAAAATAGTGTTGTTCCAATCCTATTAATCGCAAATTTTATCCTTGGTTTGTGTTCTTCGAATGAATTGAAGATTTAAAAATTAGGCGAATTTTCTCCTGCAGAACTTCTTGGATACAAATCAATATCTTCAAATAAAAGCAGTTTTAGCTCAGGTTGGGTTGGCAATAATACTGTGGCTGGCTTAGAAACTAATACCACACTTAGGTTATGTCAAGAAAGTTACTAGCAAAACGCACAAAGGAAATGTCAACCGACAAAAGTCATTTTAGAAATAAAAATGATGGTTTTATTTTCAGTTAGCATTTTGTACATGAGATCATACCAGCTTACAGGCATGACAAGAATGATTTGAGTTTATCTACATACAAGGGTTTTAGTGAAATGTCACCATTAGGGATTCGCACTATATAAAAACATTAATTGAAAGCAAAACCAACGATAACAAGTTTGCAGTACTAAGGTTTCGGAGGTGTGTATTGTATTGTAGTGCATGTCCAACAAACAACAGCACGCTTTTCGTCTATGGTGCTATGATTCCAGGGGATAGCTGGAGGTTAAGAGAATGGAACATAGAGGATACTCAGATATGGAATGGACACTAAGTCAAGATAGATAATTTGGCTAATTTTACAGTTTCTAAATGAGGGCTAATCCCGATCAGCAATCACCCGTAACTGTGTTATTCTGAGTCATGTAGTTAGAATAAAAAACACACCGTTAAGATGCAATTTATAATTTCACCACTCACAGCAAAATCACATAGAATTTCCAGACGATATCGACACTGAGCAGTAACACGCACGCATCGTTCAGTCATTTCCAGAACCAATGTCTGCCAGTAGTGGTATTTAATCTGGCCGGAAACCGTTGGATAATACTAACATGGATTAATTACTGTCAGGCCAGTGGTCTCATGAGTAATGAAAACTAATCAAAGATCAAACTTTTGACTACCCGCTGGTTGGAAGCCTAATTAATGCCTTCCAGCATAGCTTTCTTAAAAGAAGGTCATGCACTACACGTCACAATGATTTCTTTAGCAGGAATACTCAGATCCGTGATCAGAGGAAGTTAGTGACAATACTATATTTCGACATTCAAAAGCCTTTAACAGGGTACCACACAATCCCCTAATCTTCAAGCTGCGGTCTACACGAATCTCTGAGGGTGGTTCAAATCACTTCTCACAAACCGATAGCAGACAACTGCGGTAAGCCCTGCAACGTCAACACCACGACTTACAAACGGCAGAGTTGTGTAACGTAGTGCTCTAAGACCCCTTCTATTCTATATATATATCAATAGTATATACGGGTGCTTCATAGGAGTAAAGCCCTACTTGTATGCCGATAGCTTAAAAGTAGTCTATAAGACTGAAAAACAGGACGTGATATATTGCATTGAATATATGCAGGACGAGCTAGACAATCTATGTAAATGATGATCAGATTGATGTCTGGAGTTCAATACTTAGAAATGTGGACAGATAGGCATAGGGAACCCAAAACTTGAAATGCAACTGAAGCTTAGTAACCACACACTTCCGAAACTTAATTCTGCACTCGACCCAGGCATAAAATATTTTCATAGCATTAACTTCTGTGAGTAAATTTTTGTCGAACTATCCACTAACGACGACTACCAGGTTCCATTCTAAGGAAATTTTACCAAAATTAGTCAAGACTCACTCCTTAAAAATGTTTCCAACCTATTCTTGAGTGCTGTTTATTCCTACTTAGCAATTCATGAACAAGTTCCAAACTAAGAATGGAGATTGTGCGATTCTACTTAACACGGTAGGTGATTAGAAACAACCCTAAAATTGACTACAAAGCTAGGTGTCACTTGAACTTGGACCACTGTGGAGAAGACTAATAGCAAACTTAATCATCTTCTATAAACTGCTACACAATCTGATTCATACCTCAACTAATATTGACTACCGTATCCATACTCGAGACTATTATCTGTGAAACAGACCCATTCAAATTGAAATTAAAAAATACAAAACAAAAGCTCCTGCTAACTTTTTTTGATTAGCTATGGGGAAGTATGGAATGAGCTGCCAAAAGAAGTACACATGGCAGAGAGTCTCCCAGTATTTTATAGGCTACTTAATGTAGCTCTGGCTGATAAAGCCACTGAAAATAATAGGTCCCTTTAATATTCAAAATCGGTTGGACATCATGTGTATACAGCGCGATGGCGTTGTATGTGCGCAAACATTTACTGTATTTAGTGCCATGCCGGAAACTAACCTAATAGCTATCAAGTTCTCTACGTAACTACTTCAATTTCTCAAAATCCCTTTCTCATCAAACTTCGCCTAATTAATAGACCCAGTCTAAACACTACCATTGTAACCTTCAGTAGTAGTCAGCCTATCAGGGATAACAAATTGAGGCTGTTTATTCGTCAGCCTAGGTGATTAAGTGACATCGTAACCAGTTATCGTGTTATGACTAAAATAATCTAAAATCAGCTATTGTTAAATTCACACTATCTATCATAGATATTTTAACTGTAAATGTCTGTTAAACTATTCTACATGATTGTTGATTGCACTAAACTGCGTAACTACCACAGAATCTTAGGGCGTATCTTTTTATAAATACAATGTTTATATGGTTTGCTTGATGTGAAATATTTCACTTTAAGTTTTATAAAGGCTAGTAGTTACTCATTAACATTCATAACTCCACGAAACATTGATTTAAAATCCATGCATTCTGACCTAAAGATGCGATAATTACAGTTCAACTTGCGGTTTGTTTCTCTAACCAATCCCGTGAGATTTTCATTTATTACCAAATGCACATATAAAAACAAAATGTATTTAAAAGACGAAAACGAGGCACTTCGACTTCGCGAATGAATATAGTGAGTGAAGGTAGTCTGCGATTGCATTAAATTTATTAACTTACAGATTGCAACTCTTAAATCGCTAGCTCTATATCCAGCCAACTAGAAAATCGTTGGCTAAGCACTATGTTTTCAAAGGCAGCTTTTAGATAAACAGTTATTTCCCTTGAGAAACAGGCCAAACAACTATTATTCAATAAGTAGATACATAAAAACGATAGACTCAATAACTGTTAGCCATATTTCTTCGTAAATATAATGTTGTTGGGATTTGTGAGAGTTAATAAAGGATTACCAGTCTGCCACGCTGTAAATGCGGAACTGCCGCCATGCACCTAATCACTCAAGGTCATAAAAGTGTTATATTGCGGCAAACCAAATTTGGCAGATGATTAACTAGTGACTAACAAATTTACTCTTTTCAAATGAAATATAATACCTGAGTCCTCACTAAATTAAGCAGTTATAATTTTTTGATCGCTTAAACAATCAGGAAAGTATAGATATCATAATGCTGCTACTCCGTTCTGTTGTTTGTTTTCCTTCCTTTTTTGAAGTACTTAGAGATCGCTTCATACTACGCTAAACATCGAACATCTACATCCCCTGTCATATTGTGTTTCCTTTATATGTTGACTGAAATCTACCGTGCTGTTCTTCTCCATCACAAGGTCGTTTGAAGGTCTTTCTCACAATGAACGCTATGTAAATATAAATTTAAAACAACATTTATTATTTCACTACCTCTAAATGCGTAACTGGCGACTGAACGGAACAGAAGCCAAGATTCCACAAGGAATCGTGCAGAAATCTGACCTCATTCTCTGAAAACCATTTCCCAAACCTCTATGCAAGGTCTGATGTGTACACTGGTGTATGACCAAGTTACGCTTGTCGTACAACCAGAGCCACTTCTATCGAATGAACCCACTCTTACAAATGAGAAGAAATCAGAAGGCACTGAAAGATGGAAGAGAAATTATATTTGATCGCAAACAGAGCTTCAATGGGGTAGCAATGTCTAGGCTGGCGAACTAGAGAGAGATGCTACGCACAGTGGTTTGAGTCGTGATCTGGTGGTGATGCGTAACTACGTGCCTTTAACTAGTTGTATCCGCTTAAACAAACGTGGTCAGCATTTTTAGCGTTTAGGTATGTTCCGTTCTATTTAACAAAAGAAACAATAATCTTTGGTAATAGGTCTTTATTTCGTATTGTGGGCAGGAGACAATGAAGCAGGATGCTAATCATTCAAACATAGTGTTTCTCAACATTCAATATAAGATAATAGGTAATATAATCCCTATAAAGAATAAAGAAGTAAATAAATGCTTAAGCCTTCTTATTTTCGTGTATACATAAGTTATGAAGTCAATTCTTAACTAGTTAACTTAAGTCGCTACATTAGCTTCCTCCTAGAATTGACTTCCGTAGGAACGTCAGTTCGATCAACTTAACTAATAAAAATTATCTTGGTTCTGCCACTGTAGCTCAATAGATAATTACTAGTACGTCCAGCACTTGACATTACATCAATGGTAAACAGCCTGTTAGTGTTCAACGATGCAACGTGGATTATATTTACTTTTAGTATTGGTTATCGAATCTGTAGCGTTTACATTCTCCCTCAAATGAGAATTAGATGCTTGGACTTAAGCTCCTATTGGTGACAAGAGCTTGGAAAATAACAGAGTAAGAAAATGAAGCAAAAATACCTGAGGAAGTACCACGAGCGGGCTACCCAACACCATGTTGGTGAGGCACGATTTTCCCATGCTTTGTCTGGTTATCAGGTGTTTACTCACCTGCCTCTTGAGTCGCCCTCAAGTCAAAATAAAAGAAGAATCTACTTCAAAAAAATATTGTTGAAACTACATCCCACCTAAAGAATCGCTCCACTGTTTGTATAAAAAGTTAAAGTACAAAAATAAAATGTACAGTTATAATTGATAAGTCTTCGTTTCTACGTAAGTGTTCGGTTTCCAGACTGGTTTGGAACCTGGAAGAAAATAAACATGGTGTAGATATCTGTGCATACAAATGCATTTAAAAAATGTATATCAATTTAATTGAAAAAATATATATAGGTGCTTGAACTTACCAGGAGTTAGACCGATTTGTTTCTCTGATCAATCCCATGAAGTTTCCCCTTATTACCAAATGCACATATAAAAACAACGAAAATGCATTTGAAAGACGAAAACGAGGCACTTTGACTTCGCGAATGAAAATAGTGAGTGAAAGTAATCTGCGATTGCATTAAATTTATTAACTTACATACTGAAACTCTCGAACAGCTTGCTCTACATCCTCCCAACTGAAAAATCGTCGGCTAGGTGATGTAAGCTGTTTTAGTTTGAGACCAGAGCTTTTAGTTGACAGTAGGTTTCGTAATTCTTGGTCATTTTCCTGGCTGTCTCTCAAAGTCTCGAAATTTATTGTTGACTGTTGTATTATATTTATTTCTAATCGAGATAATGCGTCTGCCGCCTGGTTGTCTTGACCTTTTACGTGACGTATATCACTAATGAACTGTGCTATCTAGTCGGAGGTGTCGGACTTCTCGAGGTGAGTATTTATCGGCTTACGCTTTTAATGTATTGGTTAACGGTTTATGATCCATATAAACTGTGAATTCCCTGCCTTCGAGCATGTGTCGGAGATGCTTGATGGTTAGGTAGATTGGGAGGAGTTCTCGACCGAAGGTAGAATATCTCTTCTCTGCTAGGAGCGAGTTTCTTTGAGAAGAATGTGATCGGTTTCCAGGCGTTTTCAACTAGTTAGTTAAAAGTACCACCTACGGCTTTGTCCAAAGCATCTACCATCAAAGCAAATGGATAATGAGAATTCAGATAAATTAATGTAGCTGTTTGAGCAAGTTTATTCTTTAATTGCTTAATAGCTTTGATAGCCTCAGAGGTTAGCTGGAATTCCCTCGGTTTTCCTTTGAGCGAATCCGTCAATGGTTGAATTAGTTGTGCACAACCGAGTATGAATCTACGATAAAAGTTTATTAAACCTAGAAAACTTCGAAGTTGTGTTAGAGAGCCTGTTACAAGGTATTGTTTAATGGTGTCTACCTCTTGTTTGATTGGTGTAATTGCTTCAGGGCTTATGGTATGCCCAAGGAATTCTAGTGTTTCTACACCGAAAACACACTTACTTTGATGAATGTTAAGTGCCATTTTGATTTATTCGTCCCAACACTGCTCTCACATGTTGTTCATGTAATTTCAAGTCCGGGCTGGCAATCAGTAAGTCATCTATGTTCCCATGTGCAAAGGGCATATCTCGAAGTAGACTATCCATAAACCCTTGAAATGTTTGTGCCGCGTTCCGTAGGTCGAATGGCATGTGTACAAACTTGAATAATCTTCCTCAGTTACTGGAATATTGTGATATGCTCTGACTAAGTCGATTTTAGTAAATACCTTCATATCCTGTAAACCATTCGTAAAGTCTTGTATATGTGGAATCGGGTACCTGTCTGGTACCGTTTGACGGTTAAGGGCTCTGTAACCCCCGGACGGTCATTAATCGCCTTTATTTTTCTTTGGAACCATATGCAAGGGAGATGCCCAATGGCTATCAGATGGACGTATTATCCCCAGCTGTAGCATGTAATTGAATTCCGCTATAACTATTTTAACCTTATCAGGTGCTAACCTCCTGGGCTTTGGGAAAACAGATGCACCTTGCATTTTGATTATATGACATACCTTTAACTTAGTTTTGGAAGTTTGAGGGTTTGATTTTGTTTGGTTTGGAAATTCCGCGAGTATATCCTGAAACTTTTCCGTTGTTACTGGCGGAGTTTGTATTAAATTTAGAGATGTGATATGCCTCTCTGTGCCTTTAGTGTATTTCGAAGTTTCTTTTAATGTCAAACGTCGTTTTTTGTGTCAACTAGAAATACATATCTTTCCGAAAAATCCATTCCTAATATTGCCAGATCTAGATCGGCTACAGTGAAAACCCAAGGAAATTGTCTCCTAAACCCCAAATCTAGAGTCAACGTTTTCTGCCCAAACGTCGCGATTTTAGTCTTATTGGCAGCTTGAAGTGTAACTGAGGAAGCTTCTCGACCCAGCTCGGTTTTATTCTTAGGAATGATAATAAGTGCAACACCAGGTATCTGCCAAAAAGTTCAAGCCTGATTTTTTGTCTCTAACGTTAAATAAGCGAATGTTTAGGCACCCCTCCTCAGTTGTCGTAACCTGAGGAGGGGTTATTCGCTTCTCTGTTTCTTCGAGGTCTGTTTGGGCTAGGCGCATGGTTGGCTACAATTAGTCGATTGAGCACCGAATTTTCAGTGATACCGACAAAATTGTCCAGATTGTCTGGACTCTTTTGACCTGTTCCGTAATTTGGACCTCTGTCGTTGTGGTGACCTGCCCTTATTTCTATGACTCGTTTGCATTTTGCTGACAGCCTCTGTGAGACTTTTAACACTCTCAATCAGTTGTGCTATGACAGGATCATTTGTTGATTCCGCCTTTTGAGTATGGTGTATCATGCATGATGCGGTTGGACAGACTTCTTTCCATTATCCGATCTGCGATCCGTGCTAAATGAGATAGAGAGGTGTCAGCATCTTGCGCGTCCAAACAGTGTTGAACGTAGCATGGAAGAGCTTTTATATATCCTTGTTTTAGGACTGCTTCATACACTGTGTTGTCACTCACTAAAGCTTGAAGATGACGCAAAAACTGTGAAGGTGACCTATCACCTGATGTTTCTCCCTGGAAAAGCCTTTGAATTCTCTGTCCATCTGATAATGATCTCCGGAATTCGATCAGCAGAAGAAGCTAGTTCATCTACTGAGTTGTTGTCAAAGGTTACCAATACTGCTTGCACTTGTTGTGGCAGTTTTGATAAGAATAGTTGAAGGGAAGAAACCTTCATCTAAAGTGCGTTGACCGATTACCTCTTAAAAACTAGGTCTTGTCACACGTGCATGCTAGACTACCTAGATGACATAATTACGCATCGAGACAAAAGACTTCTAGTATCCGCTTTATTTCTCGACTTCAGTAAAGCTTTTGACAAAGTCCCGCATAAGCTACTACTCATTAAACTAAAGCCATACGGTGCCAAAGACCCACTTCACTCATGGTTTGCATCTTTCCTAGAAGGAAGACAGCAAACAGCAAAGTATAATAATAGCATCTCATTACCTAAACCAATTACTAGCGGCGTAATACAAGGAAGTGTACTGGGTCCTTTATTGTTCATCATTTACATAAATGACATAATTAACGCTATAAAACATGGTCTACTGTATTTATATGCGGATGATCTCAAGATAGTATATAACTATACACCGGATGCTTTAGAAGACATGACTCTAATTCAAAAGGACCTCGATAGCCTAACTCCCTGGAGCCAAAAATGGCAACTATCACCTAACCATAGTAAATGTGGAATCATGCACATAGGAAACCATAACCCCAGTTTACGTTTTATCTAAATGGGTCTGAAGTCCAAATACTCCAATCAACAAGCGACTTGGGCATCAAATACTCAAGGTAACTTGAAGTTCACAAAGCACGCCTCCTCTATAGTTTTGAAAACTAGAAAATTAACAGACTTCCTTCTTAAAAACTTCTTTACAAGGGAGGCTAAACTTACTTTGTTTAAGATATGTGTAAGACCTACACTCGAGTACTGCTCATTTATCTTTTCCAGCATGAATAGCATAGACAGGGCACGTATAGAAAGCGTACAAATAAGTTTTACAGCTCGAATTCTAGGAACTAACAGAAACATGAACTACACGGCTAGATGTAAAACACTCTCCTTAGAACCCTTGAGTCATCGCCGACTACAACATAACTTAATATTTTTCTGTAAAATTATCCTCGGAATATCATTCTCAGCCTTCTCTTCCCAATGGAACCAAACGCCTAGATACGATCTTCGAAACTACGAGGCAACATTACTTATCAATAAATACCAAGCACAACAACGCTGTAAGTTCTTTATCGTACTTTACAGAAAACTCTGGAATATGCTACCACAAAATATTCGCACTACTGAATTTATCCTAAGGTTCAAACGACTGATCACTACATACCTAGAATCTATAGACTTACACAAATTCGTTGACGACTTACCACTTAACGTTGATTTAGCCAGCAATGGCTTATTAAGGCTCTAAAACTACAAACACTACATAGTGACTAAATAAAAGCGATGAAAAGAAAATTCTAGTTTAATACTGATTATTTTGCTCCCACTAATTAAAAATTCGTTTATATTCTTTCTATTTCATATATTCCTCTATATCATTGTCAACCCGAGTTTGTGATTTGCCCTCCTAAGGAATTCGTCTTCCTTAAGCAACTTACTTCAAACGATGGTTAAGAACGAAATTAACGCATCAATAACTCACCGTTCTAGACCACCCCAGATAAATTGGCTCTTTTAACCTAATATCAAATACTCATTGTTTTCCCGTTTCTGGATAGTCACTATGATCCATTCTGCTTACCCACAGCCATTTTCTGCGATTACAGCACCACAGTCGAAAAGTGCGAACGCATGCTGGAAGTGTTTTACAGTACATAACACATCTTTAACTTCTTAGCACCGCAAACTCTGAACCTTATTACAGTTGACTTTATATATAATATTTAATGTCTTCATATAGCATGATTTTCATAATAATGACTCTCTATATATTCCCTATTAAAAACAATCTATATCATTCTGATCATGCCTGCAAACTGGTATGCTCTCATATACAAAATGCTACCTGAGAATAAACTATTATTATTATTATTATACGCGACAACATTTCTGTCGCTGAACCGCTGCCGAATTCAATGGTGTGAAACAACTTGTCAAGACGTTGTCTGTCGGACAAGTCTTCACGTTTGAGAATTGATCTCTTGAGGTGATCATAAGGTTCTAGGCAGTCGGGGCTGAAAAAAGGAGGGGTGACGTACCTGTTCGATTCATGAGGAAGTGACCTTACAACTGCAAGAAATTGAACGCGCGGTCTCCGAATTTCGCTTCTGCTAAGCAGAACCAAGCTTCTAAATTATCTGCCTAAAAAGGAATGAGCTGAAAGCTTTTGAGGCGTAGGGGTTTTAATCTTAATAAGCTTAGGAGTCTGATCGCACATCATGAAAATAATAATGTACGCAAATACAAAAATGCAGTGAAAAATATGCGGGAAAAAAATAAAAAAACACCAATAATATACTGTTTAAAACTATAAAAAAGAGCGAACTCACAGTAATGATTGTGTCCAGATCACGTCGGGCTCACCTAATGATGTGTTCTCAGGTATATGATCAAGTTACGCTTGTCGTACAACCAGAGCCACTTCTATCGAATGGACCCACTCTTACAAATGAGAAGAAATCAGAAGGCACTGAAAGATGGAAGAGAAATTATATTTGATCGCAAACAGAGCTTCAATGGGGTAGCAACGTCTAGGCTGGCGAACTAGAGAGAGATGCTACGCACAGTGGTTTGAGTCGTGATCTGGTGGTGATGCGTGATCGCGCGCCTTCAACTAGTTGTGTCCTTGAAAACAAACATGATCAGCTTCAATGTGGAGAGTTTATACAACTATTTATTTTGGGGATTATTTACCGGTACAGGTCAATTTGACAAAAGCCGTGTCTGTCAATCCAATGTTTACTAGCACTAATCAATCTAAATTTATTAACCGTTATATCTCTCTTTGGAATCGCTGCTCTCCTTATGCACAATTTTATTGCTACTGATATTTGGTAGTTCAAATTCTGTTGCGCCTTGACTACTTAACACATGCATATGAACCTCCTCAATTATGGTCATCAACACACCTGGATAGCTCATGATATTACTACACACATTAAACTCAGACGTTTCTTTATCACAATATAGTTGGCTTGTGCAACAATTCAACCTTGTTATGGTCTGATATGTTTGTACCTGATCGTGCCTAAAAAATAGCTCACTCATGATATTGGGGATTACCAAAAGCACTTTTAATAGTGCGCAAGTCTGTAAAAATGGTCTGCAAGAGATTATTGAATAGAGATTCGCTTACCGCCTATTCCTTTGATCCGACAGAAGTGGACAAGCAGTACTGACGCGGAGAAAACTCGTTTCTTTAAGAACACAGACTGGGTGTTGTTAGGGCGACTTAGAGAGTGCTCTGATCGTAATAGCTTTTTTATTACTGCCTCAATTCAGGACTCATTAACTATTTTCTACGGGACAATTCTATCATGTTTAGATACCATAGACTACAAATTTTAATTAAGGTCCCTGAAAAGTCAGTCTTCGTTTTCATCAGGTAGACACCGAGCAGAACTCAGAAAACTGTGAACTCATTATTTTTCTCCCAATGATTTTTCATCTTAATACTAAATATGGAAAATTCCGGAATCCATCAGAATGTCATGTTGTTGGGATAACAAGAACAAGAACCTTAATGTACTTGAAAGAAGTACTAGAACAAATAGTTTAACAGCACTCCTGAATAAACATACACGCATCCAACGGATATCCCATTTCTGTTCCGTAAGTACGAGGTATAAAAAATTCCCAGTGGAATATGCGAAAATCTGTCAAGCGAATACGAAGCCATAATACATATAATATATGTACGTACGATAGTTGCAGACAGCAAAATCGTCAAAGAATTTTTCAATGTCACAAGCAAATCCTTAAAAACGGCATAATGCTGTGGCAAAATATCATTTCTAGAATAATGTTACCGCGTGTAGGTAGTGTGATGTATAGCTTCAATCAATACAAGTACAAACTATATCGTCGTGTCGTTGTAGGCCACTTCTTATTTTCCAGTTAATGTGGCAGATTAAAATATGAACATGCTTCGCCTAGCAGTGAACACCCTTGGAAAAATAGCATCTCCAATTTAACATGAGTTCATTTGTTCTTCACGCAAATGTAACTACCTCGTTTCCGTAGTATTTCTACCAATCACCTCTTCATTTCATTTATACCTATCACTGAACATACATATCACCTAACAGCTTGGTATTCCTTCATTACTAACAGCCCCAATATCATACTATCATTTCAACAGCCATCTGGTTGATCTAATCGTTCTACATAACTTCCCATTCATGTGTTATCACTACAAGCTTTCTATAACTTGACCTCACGACATATTACTACAGCATTTAAGTGTCCGATTTTTACATCGCGGCCGTAGTAGTCTGTGTGGCTGGCAATAAAATACTCACTTGGATAAGGCTAATGTAAGCAAAATTTATGACGTGAAATAACGAAAGCGTCGTTACGAATACCTTCAAAATATTAAATAATGATAGTTTATTCCTGGAAACAGGTACACCCTAGTTTACTAAAAATGTATAGTATAATTACATATAAGGAATTTCAACAGATAAAATTTTGAAGTGCAACAAACACATGCTAAAGTTTGTGAAATTCATGACTACAATGGCTTTTATGCACGACAGCCCAGTCACATACAAGAGTATACAACAAGCTGATAAAATTTAACATCCACAAACGAAGTAGACTGAGACAAATAAACTTCCGAGGTTAAATAACATCGCGATGAAGTGAGAAATACAGGTTATGGAGGTTGATCGAAAGTGGAACAATTAGTATACAAATGGGTTCAGTAATTGAACGTTACAGAATATGAAGTTCCAAGTTGTAGGAATCGATAAAACTGTGCCTACACACAGCAGCTTGTATAGCTTGGCGGTTTTGAAGTAGGAAACAGTCAATGTGAAAGATAAATGATCTTTATACTAATTAAAATGCCAAACGCTAGTAGAACACTTTCACCGCAAGAGTTTGATAACGCATAATTAAACACGTACCGGTGTAGCTATACATATATCAGAGAAAAAAGTGAGAAAATAAAGGAGTGTGGCTTTTTAAAGAGCTTGTAAATTATTGGTATGTTGTCTGCACAAATGTCAGTTGGCCCAAAATTCTAAAAAGCTGGTTTATAAAGAGGCTTTCGATACACGACTTTATCAAAGATGATAAACATTTTATATATTTATCACCTTGTCATTTTTATGGGTTAAACTATCACAATAATTTTGTTCCTTTTGTATGTGGTGCCAAATCTTTGTTGTCTGTTCGGTAACAATCTTTTCTGTATTCGTCTTTTATATTTGTTGCGGTTTTTTCGAATTTTTCTTACATTTTGGCTTATGTGTGTATCCTTTATTGTTGTATGTTGTGTTGCATTTCACCATGGTTACCTCCCGTTTGCCTAACTGAACTTCAAGGTATCACAGTGAGTCATATTGGTTCACTACTTTTGGGTGTCTACATTTTAGTATTTGGCTCAGTTTGGTCTGCTAAAGACACGACTGTCGATTAACTGAAAGATGGTACAGAAGATGGTTAATAGCAGCATATTATATCATTATATTTTGATTGAAAAAAACTTTTGTTACTGAGCATGAACTTTCGGCGTTACACTTAATGTAGCGTGTTGGCGTCCGCTAAAAAGAAACGAAAAATGCGAGCAGTGGAACGAAAGAGCGTAAATAATTGATACTACACAAACTGTCTACTGTTTGATGGTCTAAAGTGGGTTAGTTCTGTTGTGTACTATTCACAAATTGGTTGATTAACGCCAAGGATTACTATGAGAGACTAAAGAATGGTTAGCGGGTAAAAATAAGAACTTACAAGGGATCTATTCAGATGCTAGAAAAGTTGCGATGAGTAACTAAAAGAGAAATACCAAAGTAGTGAACATATGATTCACTGTGATACCTTGAAGTTCAGTTAGGCAAACTGGAGGTAACCATGGTGAAATGCAAACACACATACAACAATAAAGGATACACAAATAAGCCAAAATGTAAGAAAAATCTCGAAAAACCGCAACAAATATAAAAGACGATACAGAAAAGATTGTTACCGAACAGACAACAAAGATTGGCACCACATACAAAAGGAACAAAATATTGTGATAGTTTAACCCATAAAAATGACAAGGTGATAAATATATAAAATGGTTATCATCTTTGATAAAGTCGTGTAATCGAAAGCCTCTTTATAAACCAGCTTTTTAGAATTTTGGGCCAACTGACATTTGTGCAGACAACATACAAATAATTTACAAGCTCTTTAAAAAGCCACACTCCTTTATTTTCTCACTTTTTTCTCTGATATATGTATAGCTACACCGGTACGTGTTTAATTATGCGTTATCAAACTCTTGCGGTGAAAGTGTTCTACTAGCGTTTGGCATTTTAATTAGTATAAAGATCATTTATCTTTCACATTGACTGTTTCCTACTTCAAAACCGCCAAGCTATACAAGCTGCTGTGTGTAGGCACAGTTTTATCGATTCCTACAACTTGGAACTTCATATTCTGTAACGTTCAATTACTGAACCCATTTGTATACTAATTGTTCCACTTTCGATCAACCTCCATAACCTGTATTTCTCACTTCATCGCGATGTTATTTAACCTCGGAAGTTTATTTGTCTCAGTCTACTTCGTTTGTGGATGTTAAATTTTATCAGCTTGTTGTATACTCTTGTATGTGACTGGGCTGTCGTGCATAAAAGCCATTGTAGTCATGAATTTCACAAACTTTAGCATGTGTTTGTTGCACTTCAAAATTTTATCTGTTGAAATTCCTTATATGTAATTATACTATACATTTTTAGTAAACTAGGGTGTACCTGTTTCCAGGAATAAACTATCATTATTTAATATTTTGAAGGTATTCGTAACGACGCTTTCGTTATTTCACGTCATAAATTTTGCTTACATTAGCCTTATCCAAGTGAGTATTTTATTGCCAGCCACACAGACTACTACGGCCGCGATGTAAAAATCGGACACTTAAATGCTGTAGTAATATGTCGTGAGGTCAAGTTATAGAAAGCTTGTAGTGATAACACATGAATGGGAAGTTATGTAGAACGATTAGATCAACCAGATGGCTGTTGAAATGATAGTATGATATTGGGGCTGTTAGTAATGAAGGAATACCAAGCTGTTAGGTGATATGTATGTTCAGTGATAGGTATAAATGAAATGAAGAGGTGATTGGTAGAAATACTACGGAAACGAGGTAGTTACATTTGCGTGAAGAACAAATGAACTCATGTTAAATTGGAGATGCTATTTTTCCAAGGGTGTTCACTGCTAGGCGAAGCATGTTCATATTTTAATCTGCCACATTAACTGGAAAATAAGAAGTGGCCTACAACGACACGACGATATAGTTTGTACTTTTATTGACTGAAGCATCTTCTTCAAGAAAAATAGATTTCATAACAAAGGTTTTCTAATTCTCATTTTAACTACCACGCACTAGCAAACTCATTTGTGGAAATTTTATCATGCCAGAAGTCTAATGGTCTCCAGCTGAAGAATGAAAGCACTGTGATTCTTTGATAGAATGTTTTCAATTTGGTGATTAAACTTAGTGTGTTCGTAACTTCACTAGACTCCATGTGATCCTGAACCTAGTTTTTTTACAAGCAGCCTCTACCTATTCACTATGCATACCGGGAATATTCTTTATTAGCGACCATAACATTGTTTGATGAAGGTTTGATATAAAAATTACAGCAACTACGCATCAAAAATTTTATTCAGTTAACATTTTTTACATCTGGTAAGCTACTTTGCTGAAAAGAACGCTAACAAATCGACCAATATTCTCTACTGTAACATATATGATGCATTTAAATAAGACTGCACTATGAAGACATCCAAACCAAGAATTTCCAAAGATTTGCTCATCTTAACGCATATTCGAAAACGCCTTTGAAGACATGCTTTCCTATTTCATAAATCTAGAAACTCTTCATCGCTAGCCACAATTGAAGAAATATATGTAATTACTGTGAAGACACGCATGGAAAAAGCCATTGTACATGAGAAACAAGTTATCGTTAACAAAAGTCCCTCTGCCCTCCTAAAATTTCTTAGGAACTAAATTAAGGGTTCTAAAATTAAAGGTTGAAGCCTCTTTAGTAATAAAATCAAATAAACGACAACCCCAAACTCATTGCTAAATTATTTAGTGAACACTTTAGTACAACTCTTACGAGCGGAACTTCTGGAGATAACTACAAATCCACCATAACGCCATAATGTGAACTCATAAATGTAATTTTTACTATACAAAATACTGATGAGGCAATAAAGACGCTGAAGTACTGGAACAGCAAAGGACCTGGTGGTATCCCAGCTAGCAGGCTAAAAAGCAGAAACGAAAACCTCCATCTCCACTTCTTAAATTGTCTACAATATCACTATCTATTGCATGCTACCCTTTAACTTGAGAATCACACACATTATCTTCGAAACTAAAGTGGACTAGTTGCAAATGGGAAAAAACTACAAATCAATTAACTTGACGTCTGTTACCTTTAGAGTAACGGAAAAAGTTGTAAAGGTTAAAATATCTCATTATCTCCAGGACCAGAATCTGATCTCCACCTCACAACATGGGTTTTTAAAAACTAGGTCATATGACACGTGCCTATTAGACTATCTTAGTGATATAACTAGTCAATGCGACAAGGGGATGGTCGTATCGACCATTTTTCTCGAATACAAGAAAGCTTTTGATAAAGTTCCTCATCATAAATTTTTCCATAAGCTAAAGTCGTTTGGAATTAAAGACCCGTTACACTCTTTGCTAAATGTATTTATTGAAGGAAGGAACCAGATAGTTAAGTTTAATGACCACCTCTCGTCACCTATACTTATTACCAGTGGAGTTGTTCAGGGCAGTGTTTTAGGTCCTCTTTTCTTTCTCATGTATATAAATGGTATATGCAAAGTTATACATTTTGTCACACCATACCTGTATGAGGATGACATGAGAATAGTGTACAGGTTTAAGCCTATTATATTTAATGAAAGCACATCCGATATCCAAAAAGATTTAGATAACCTATTGATCTGGAGCCAGAAATGGCAACTTCCATTCAACCACAGCAAGTATGGGATTATGCAACTTGGAAAATATGACGTTTAACAAGAACTCTATTTGAACGAATATAAAATCCAAACATTGAGCTCCATAAGAAATTTTTATACCAGTGAAGCAAAGCTTAAAATATACAGGATGCGTTTACGTCCTATCCTAGAATACTGTTTGCTTGTCTTCTCTAGTATGAATTCCATAGATACCATACGAATAAAAAATCACCCGGGAACTTTCACCCGACGATCACTGGAGTACAACTGTCATATAACTTATACAGGTTACTTTCTCAAGAACTGCTATAGAAACGCCACCTAAGAAACAGCCTAAAGTTTCTTCATAAAATTATCTACCGTCTCATCTCCTCAACCTGTTTTCCCCTGTGGAATACCGCACCCCAATATAATTTAATAAATCTTGTGCGAACACTGTATACAAGAAAATACAAACGCCAAATACTTAACAACTTTTTTATTAACACAATGTAGTTTATTATGAAATAAGTTACCACTTTCCATCCGCCCCTGTGATAATTTACTAAAATTTAGACTCAATAAAAATATTCCTCAATACCAATACGATTCAGCGACTTTTACCTGAGCTATCTGGAAATCCGAACATGGTGAGTCACGGACAGCCTCAAATCTAGCGTACGAGTTCACGACTTATGTCATACGCCTGTGTTATTAGCAACTTACGCTGCTTTCCTACCCTTACTAGTTCAAACAATTGACAACATAACCTCTTCATATTTTGACAACCTAGCTTGTCAACTCTCTTTTTATCTAAATATTAGTTACCTCCAGTTACTATATATCTTTTTGTCATTCATTTAAACAGGTCATCTATTATTCTTACCTTAAACAAGGACACTATATCACTTCATGACTCAGATGAATTAGTAACATAAAATACAATTTCTGGTCACAACGAACATTCACCACTAGATACTACACTTTTTTGTTTGTCAGGTAGTCTTGGACGATGGCATAGCTACTACTTGAAAATTGGCTGCTTGGTTATTTGACTATTTGGTTTACCATAATGAATCCATTCTAGCTTTTATCTAATCCCGTATCCAATCTGTTTGCTAAGCTGTTCGTTTATTTCACTCATTTTTTAGTATCTGAAAATGTATGACTGGAAAATGGACCAAAATAAAAACTCATAACTTCATAAAGGGCAGTACATAAGCCTATATCACACTCCCAAACCTCTGAACAAGGTCGATTTTGCAAAATCTGAGTCCACGTGATTCTAAACAATTTAACTTTATCAACCGTTATATCCCTTCCAGAATTACTGCACTGTGTACACAGTTTTATTGCTCCTTACAGTTTGGAATTCCGAATCCTGAAACATTTATTTATTATACCTAAATGTTCATACACATTTTAGTTTCTAGTCACTATCCACATACGAATGTTATACTACATTACTATACACATTAACGCTATATATTCATTTAATTAATTACGCCTGTTAACTCTTACAGAAGAGCCTAGGCTGCTCACCAGCATTCCCCATTGAACTATGTTCTGAGCAACTCTTTCTAGTTATTTCCAGTTTCTGTTCATTTTTTTTATATCTGCTTTCAAATCTCGATGCAGTATGTTCTTTGGCCTTCCTATTTTTTGTTTCCCAACAAGATTCCATGTCAATACTTGTCTCGTGATGCAGTCTGATGATTTCTGCAATGTATGTTCGATCCGTTTCTAACGTTGTTTCTTAATTTCTTCTTCATCTGGAAGTTAGTTTGTTCTCTTTCATAGTAAACTGTTGCTGATGGTTTCTGGCCAAGAGACATTCAGTATCTTGCGTAGACAGTTGTTTATAGTTGCTTGTACTCTTTCGAGGATGTTTGAAGCAGTTCTCCTCGTTTTATCTTCATACAAAAGAACTATCTTGACGTACAAATTAAAGAGTCTGACTTTGAGGTTAGTTGACAGTTATTTAAAGTCCCATATGTTCTTCAACTGTAGGAATGCTGCCCTTGCTTTGCCAATCCATACCTTTACATCTGCATCGGACTCTCCTTGTTCATCGATGATTCTTCCCAGGTAAATGGAGGTATCCACTTCTTCCAGAGTTTTCCATCGAATTCGATTGGGTTGGTGCTCCCTGTGTTGTGTTTGAGGATCTTGCTGCTTGTCTTATGTATGTTCAGGCCTGTCGAGGTTGCTACTATGATGGTTGTTTTACTTGCATTTATTGGTATGTACGGGCTAGAAGAGCCAAGTCATCGGCGAAGTTCAAATTATCGAGTCATATACTACTTGTTCATTAAATTCTGTGCTTTCCCTCAGATATGGAGGCCTTCATGGTCCAATCAACCACCAGAATGAAGATGAGAGGCGAGAGTAGGCGTCCTTGTCTGACACTGGTCCTCGCTGAGAATGCATCTCTCAGCTGTCCTTCATGCACGATTTTTCACTGTAGTCCACCGTAAGAAGTCCAGCTGATGTTGACGAGTTTTCCTAGTACACCGTAGTGTTGAAGACTTTTCCTGGTACTGACAATAGTGTGAACTCTCTGTAGTTCTCACATTAGGTCAAATCTCCTTTCTTTGGTATCTTGATAAGGTGTCCTTTTTTCCAGTCTACCGGCACTTGTTCTTCCTCCCAGATCGTCCTCAGTAAAACGTAGAGCATCCTTGCCTTTACAACTTTGCCTGACTTGAGTGCTTCAGCTGATATATTGTCAGATCCTGCTGCTTTTTTCCTTTAAATTTATCCGATGGTCATCTTGATTTCTTCCATCGTTGATGGAGTGTCATCTATCGAGAGATTTGTATATGCTGCTTCAATGTCTTGTGGTTTCAGTGGAACTGGTTTATCAAATAGTTCCTCAAAGTGTTCTACCCATTTGTTTTTTTGTTCTTGAATTCCGGTGGCTGGCTTGCTATCTTTGTTCTTGACCAATCGCTCTAGTTTATTATATTCGCCTGCCAGTTTCTCCGTTTTGTTATATGCCTGCTTCATACTTCTTTCTTCTGCAGCTTTATCCGCTATCATTACAAGGCGGTCGATGTATTTCTGTTTGTCGGCCCTAATGCTCTTCTTTACCTTATTTACTTCCGTGTATTCACTTTGTGCCATGATTTCGTCTGCTCTAGTTCGGCTGTTGTTGATTTCTGCCTTCTTGTTCCTTATTTGTTGAATTTTACTCAGGGTCCCAGTGGAAGTCCATTCCTTAAAATGGTGTTTCTTACGACCCACAGCCACCTGACACGTTGAAGTTAGTGCCTCTTTGATTCCTTTCCAGTTGTCCTCCATAGTAGTTTCTACTTCTTTCAGCAGATCATGTAAGGCTTGAAACCTATTGCTGAGAGTTATTTTGAATTCCATGAGTTTGTCAGCATCTCAAAGAAAGGCTGTATTGAATAGTTGTAATGCAGTTACTACAGTTATCCATTGTTTCTTTAGCTTCAGTTTCATTTTGGCAACCACCAAGTGGTGATCTAAAGCTATGTCAGCTCCTCTCCTGATTCTCACATAGTCCACTGATTTTCTGAGATTGATACATATATGATCAGTTTGATTCTATGTAGTATGATCCTGGTGAGACCCATGTAGTCTTGTGTATGCATTTGTAGGTGAATGTTGTACCACCTATAATCATTTTGTTGAAAGCACATAAATGTGTAAATCTTTGACTATACTCATTTCTTTCTCCCAGTCCCTGTCGTCCCATGATGCCTTCATATCCAGTGATGTTCATTCCAACTTTGGTGTTTAGGTACCCCCATCAGAATAATCAGATCCTTTCCTGGACACTTTGTTATAATTGATTGCAGCCTATCATTAAACTGATCTTTATCCTCGTCGTTGCCGTTTTTAGTGGGTGCATAGCATTGGATGATGTTCATTGTAATCCCCTTCTTCGCTGTTTTGACTGATGCTTTGATGACACTGGGTCCATGTGGTTCCCATCTCACCAGTGCATTACATACATCTTTGGACAGCATCAGACGAACTCCTTGGGTGTGTAGAGCATTTTTCTCTTTGTGACTGGAGTATAGTAGCACCTCTCCCGTAGCTAATGTTTTCTGTCCAGTCTAATGGGTTGTAAGATCGTTTTTGATGGTTTTGTTGAAAATCCCTCCAAGTAACCTTTTTCTTTAATTGTAATTCATTGTGTTTCTTTCAAAATACGTTTGTCACCCTTTCTTAATCTGTTTAGTTGTACTTTCTAATAATCTTTAATTTCTAAATGAGATAGTTGCTATTTATTTTCATTGTAATATCTGTTTTTTCTTGCGTTCGTGCTGGATTTCTGTTATTCTTATGAACTTTATACATTTTGTTTTTCTAAACGTTTTGGCTTGGGCGGAAGCCATATTGGTCTGTTCCTCTTTTTGATTGTATTACTAGCTTTGACTGGATTTGTGCATTTCCAGATTGTGGGTGGACGCACAGTTTCAGAAATTGTATTATTGTATTGCAACAAATTTAGATCTTACTTTCTGGATAGGCAACACGCAATCTATGCTAAAGGGATAGAGTAACATTTTTGTGTATTATTTGGAACTTAATTGATTATCCCCATTTTCGGGATAAACTTTGGTTGAGTAACTGGTGGTGACATTTGTTTAGGTAATAATGTACATTTGTATAACTAATTTTATATAGAACCGTTCCTCACCCAACCATTTGTTTTGAATTTCGACTGGGCAAGAGTACGCGTATCTAAACCAACCTCGACAGTTACTCATCAGTCCAAACTGCCTCAGTTTGGATTCTATATGGGTTTCACTAATTTCGAGCACTGTCAAGTTGTATCTTTTCATTCCTGCAGGTATTTGATTAGTCTTTCCGCTCTCCTACATTGTCTGAACATTCCATGTACTAATAAAAAATTTTGTTTTGGTTGTTATAAGTGACGTCGGCCTCATGACTTCCTGAGAATCTCGGCTTTCATCATGAGGTGACATTGGCATTTCTTCCATTGCTGGGGCGAACCTCAGAACAACAGTTCACATCACTAGATCATCAGCCATATTAGTAACAGAAACATGGTGCTCAACTTTAGTGCTGGATGCTGACATAAAAGTAGATGGATATTCCTTGCATACATTTTTATTTACGCCATCGTGACAAAGTAGAAGAACCAGCACCAAGTACAATCCCTGACTTGCCTTGACTCTTGGTATGTGGCATCAATTATAAGATGCTTTTAGTCTGTGTGTACACAGCATTCTGCTCACGACCAGAATTAGACGCGGCACTTTGTAATCTATTTGCATGCTGATTATAAAGTAATTGCCAGAGATTTTATTGTCACATAGTGACTAAAAACAAGCAGAGGCCCACAGCGGCACGATGGAACAATTACCGCTATAGAATAACATGAATGGAAGCAGTATGTTACACAACCTACATGCAATAACAGTATCCTAGGAACCGACGGCCCCCCCCATCAATCTTCCTTAAAGAATTTGGCGAGGACGTGCCACTTCTACCAATTAAATTGTTCACCATGTCGCTAGACACAGGAGAATACCCAAGCAATTGGAAGACTAGCTACATCGCTTCTAAATACAAGGTCGGTGATACAGCATGTGCAAGTAACAATATGTCTAAAAATATTACTCCCGTCCTTTCCCGAATTTTGAAAAGGATAATAAAAAATGACATATCCGAATACTTCGTAGCACAAAATCAGATATCTAAATCACAACATGGTTTTATAAAGAGTCGATCGTACTTACCATGCCACTTTGACTTAATTAATCACATTACATCTTGTCACGACTTGAGCAAAATGGTCTTAGTCCTATACATTGATATATCTAAGGCTTTTGACAAAGTATCACACAGGATATTCTATGAGAAATTATATTGTATAGGGATTCAAAACCCTTTACTGAGCTGGCTTAAATCATTTTTAACAAACTGATATCAGATAACCAAGTAAACTCAGCACAGTTGTCTTCTAAGAAAGTAATCAGTTGGGTTATACAAGGGAGCGTACAATGACCTGTCTTGTTTACAATGTATATCAACAGTATCAGTAGCTGTCTTAGCACCGGAAAAACCTTCCTATACGCAGATGGCTTGAAAGTTGTCTACTAATGTGACAGAAATGAGTTACACAACACTGTTAAGATCGTAAAGTAAGAGTTAGACGAAGTCATTCCCTGGTGTAAAAAACACCAACTTCACTTTAGCCCCAAGAAATGTGGCTAGATCAGTATTGGGTGTCGCAATCTCAACCTTTACTTTGAAGTAGATGGAAAACAAATCTCCAAATATGAAACGAATCTGTACCTAGGCTTAAGATACGCTACGGATCTTACATTCACGGAACAAACAACGGCTAAGTTATGCATGTCGTAAAACTAGAGTGGTTTTTAACGATTAAGCGCACACGTACAAATAAAAAGGAAATCGAAAGACAGTGATGGGTAGTGAGGAAGATATGTCCGATTGCAGGCTAATTGTACACGGGATTGTGGCGCTCATCCATCTTCGGACTATTTCTCTTCTTACTGTTCGTAAACGACTTTCCTTATAACTTTGACTCATAGACCCTTCTATACGCTAATGATTCTAATATCTGATGAGAAAAGAGGGGAAGGGGAATGCAAGGCTTCTCTGAAATCAGGACCTGGATATAACTTCTTGCGGTACTACAGGGGTAACTTCTCACTGATATGCTACAGCCAATAAAGCCTACTTAGCCCTAGTGCTATCCTGGATTGAGTTGAAAGAAAAGCAATCACAAAAATAATAGGACTAACAAGTATACCCTACTCAACTCGACTTAAAGTGAGAAAATTGCATTCTGTACAGTACTGGAAACTCATAAACCTCTTTTGCCCTATTAAATCGAAAACACAGACAGGGTAGAACGCAAATGGGCTAATAGGAAACCTAGTGCTCATATTTTTGTGGTCAGGATATGAAACTAAAAAGCTCCCTACCTAATAGCGTTGTTAAAACCACCTAATGTATTGTTTATAAAAAGACCTGAAGCATATTTAAACTCTATGTGCACTAGAAAAGACATTATTGTAGGAGCAACATCTTGATTATTTTTATTATTTATTTATCGCTTTCTCAGATTCAGAAGCAATATGACTAGTGATATACTTGTCAAAACCAATAACACTCCTAACACCTAATCGCAGGTTTAAAAAAGACAGTCCACTACTTCTGCTTAACAAAGTGGAAATTGAATTTGAGTCTAGTTTATGAGTCCTGTGTTTATAAAATTGACTTGAACACTTTTACCAAATGCGTAGTGTGGTTATCGAGGAGTTAGAATAACATCTAGTGACGTAATGGTGGACGACTGAGAAACTGGTCACTTGATGAATATATGAATTGTTCGATCGGCTTTTGAACAAATATCTCGAAGCATGGCGGGTGGGAATATAAAATTTGATCGATATGTCACAGGCTAATTTCGACTGCCTTTTGTTATCAATAACTAAGTACCTACCTGAAGAAATCGAAGATTAATTACTACCAGATGCGAAGGCTTTCTAAAAAAAAGCTTTTTCTGTTCCAACTACAACTATCTTAATTGTTTGAATTAATCAGGGTCATCGCGAATCTAAATCTCTCGAACCGATTCTAGGTTGTCGTTAATATGTCGCGTAAGTTCACCCTTTTAACTACATATTTTGCTGTATGTAGGTGGGAATCAGAGATGTTTAGCCAGGGAAAAGACTATGAAGAAACAGAGTGCACAAAAGAAGTCTAAAAGTAGTGATCAAAAGGATGGGAATAAGGGGCTTACTTTGGAAGAAAGACGTCTGAGGTAAGAACTCTGTCCACACACGTCACATGTTCTAGAGATGCTGAAGCACTGAAAGCTAAACAGCAAGCTAAAGCACAGATGGCTACCTTGAAAGCATAAAGTATATTTGTGCACATGCGTAGCGGTACTTCGTAGTACTCCTTACAAAGCTCTTAATATATGTAATGGACGAAATACATAACCCTATGTGGTAATAAACATGTCTGTCCTTACTCTTCTGTCTAGTGTAAATAAACGGAGTGATTTTTTCGTCTTTATTTGGCAAATTTTCTTTGAGCCTGCTCTAATTAGAGCAGATGTTAACAGCTTCCTTTCATCCGATTCGTAAGAATAGATGTATTATAAGAAAAATGCAATCACAAATTATCAAGTTGCTTCATGGTTTTTAAAAGGTAGATGATGAGATTTGAAACCCTTACTTCAAAATACATGGCATTAGTGCTGGTGTATTCGCTTTCTACTGAAAGTAGTTCAAACAGTTTTATTAGGCCAATGTTCCTAAAAACCTAACGTAACACCATATATCAGACCATCTGTAAGCTCTGTTGATCTTATTACCATAGTTTACATACATATAAGAGATATACATTAGCATGGGTACATCGCTTCTAGATACGAAGACAAAATAAGCGAAAGGCTACAATCTTGTAAAAGATGACGGGATCATAGTTTCTCTGTTGCTACTAGGAATAGTAACTCTGGTTACCAGTTACAATTTTACTGTTCCGTAAAGTGAGGCTGCACAGATCCGCCGTTCTGGTGCATTCTTGCCCCAAACATTATGTCCAAATGCTAATGCTCCTCTGAAAAGATTTCACAAATCTTACCAAACACTTGGAGTCGTCAGGGGGAATAGCTACTTATTATTATAATGCTAACATTGCCACAGAGACGAGTATACACATAAACAGTGGAACATTAAGTGACTTTGGCGCTTAACTGTGTTTTCACTTAGTGCAGTTTACCGGAATAAACGAGGTTTGGGTGCGTCAGATGGGCGTAATTAACGGTCTAAAGTGTACTCAAACTTGACTCCAGTTCAGAAGGCTGCGTATCGGAACCACGTCGGGCTCATCAGTGAAGTGCACCCTACATATAACTAGAGCGGCTTCTAACGACTAAGCTCACACGTACGAATAACAACAAATGAGGTAGTAATACATAGAAAGGGTATATTCGATCGTAAGTAGAGCGTTAACAAGATGGCAGCGTCAATGCTGCCTGACTAGATGACGAGTTGCTTCATACGTAGCGTCGTGGTATAGTGGTGATACTTGGCCAAGCGCCTTCAGTTAGTTGTGCCCTCTAAAACGAATATGGTCGGCATCAATGACGAGAGCGTATGCAACTACTGTTTTGGGAATTATTTGCCGCAACAGGTCTATTAATGCATGGGAGGACTTTAGAAGAATTTTTATGACTGACTAACAAGTTGCTTGCGAAAAATGCTGTCAAATATGAGTCATGGATTTCTGATGATCAAAGGAAGTTGGTCTTCACCGCTATCAACTCAAACATACTCCACAACACCGAATACAAATACATTTCTCGTCACTGCCTTAGGGAAGCATAGAGACTACTGCAACTAATTAGCAGGTGTATCTATCAATTATTGATTTATGTTAGTAGACTTACACAACGTACATTTCTATACCTTCCAAATATATTAAGCTTAAGTCAGCACATGAAAGTACTCAAACCGGTGAATATATTCTTTTTGCCAGAAAGTAAATTGTAGAAGAGTACAAAGTGTATTTAAATATAAGAATCACATTAAACAAGAACAAACTTGGCTTGGAAAATCACAGCTTTAGCTTTATAACGGTGAGTCAGTCTTCATTTATTTAAATAGACAGAAAATTACATTTCATTTAGATAAACGGTAAAAAAATGAAAGACTTTGGGATAGACTTTCACAGCATCTATGGTGTTTGATCAGATTCTATCGATATTGTTTCGTTTACTATAATAATTTTGGATTCATTAAGATTTCCATCATTCAATTTGACATCATTTTTTGCTTCAAATTCGTCGACAAAAGTCTGGGTTACTGATTGCAGTTTTTCTAGTTCTGTTGATTCTGAAAGGACCTCACTTTCATCTCGTATCAGGGATCGCAACAAACTGATTGGAAGATACAGATACACGTAACCCAAAACTATGGGAATTAACACTCCGAAGGTTAGAGCTGGAAAGTGAAAAGATAAGTAATTTGCACTCAGTTAGTTTCCGTTACTCATGCAAGCTTTTCATGAAGAGTCAATATCGTACATGTAGGAGGATTAGAAAATAGCGGTCAGCTCTACGTGATTAGAAAGACTAGACAGTGCCATCAAAAGTATCGTATACTCGTAGTAAAAACAATTAGTTGGTGATATTATAATTTGTAGTGGTTTAGCGCTGTAGTTCGATCGAAGAATTCCATTCAGAAACCTGGTTTTAAGACTAAAATGTTCACAACGGTCGAGGGTGATATGTTGACGTAGAACGAGTCGTATCTACTGGGTTTTATGTCTTAAAATAAATTAATCCAATCTGAAGGGCAGTTCAACAAATATGTGCACAAAAGCGAACATTTTTCTTCATTTTGACGATCCACTATCACAGGAAATCAGATACATGGATGAACTTATTATTACAACTTCTAGATCTACTTAAGTTCGCTTTATGTGATAATGGTTAGCATTTTTAGTTTCATATCAGGCTAATACGTTTAAACTTGTTTGAAGTGGTAGTAGAATTCTTAATATGTGCAAATATTTTTTGATGGACAAAGTGATTGCATCCTCAACTAGAAAATAAAAACATTGCACGTGTTCAAAGTGATTATAATAGCTGAACAGTTTCATATGGAAGACATTCCTTTTATTAGTCATCTAAGAGTGGTCATTACTTACAAGCATAAACGGAATGAAAATAATTCTCGAGGCTGTTAGCATTTTAATTTAGTGAAGGCTTGAAGCGTTTAGTTTAGCAGTTATTTTGTACGGAATATTACCACTCATACTGTTACCTATTAACTTGTATGGTCTATCGGAAGTTGCTGGGTGAATCTTTCAAGGCAACTAAACTTTGATTGACATTTACAAGTTTTTGTGTGCATTTGTCAGTTCACCTGCTTATGTGAAGGCAATTAATGATTGAGAGTTGCTCCATTTCAACAAACATCAACGATCAAGAGAATAAGACACTTAAATAGGCAAAAATATGACGCTTACCAGTTAGTATTGGGAATAGAATGAGACCAGCGATTACAACCCAAAATACAACAAATCGTCTTAAATGTTTAGATTTCGAGAGAAACACCCGATTAATCTACCAAATCAAGAGAAAATTACAAGTTAGGAGGTATCTTTAAAACTTTAGGAAAGTTCAAGTTTCGAGTTTAAAATAATCGCAATATATGCATGAAAGCAAGGAAATAAAAGGACATTTCTATAGTAGATATGGAATGGAAATATTCCTGCATAGTTAAGTTTATTACAAACAACATAAAATTATCTAGTTCCCACGGTTCTTTTTATACAAGGACTTATAGTCGTATGGTCGAAAATTAGCTTTACCAATTTGGTCATTTTAAGTTATCTTGTAGGATCATTTAGATAGGTTATACCATTCATCGACATAATACCTTTTCATGATAGCATGTCAGTAAAACAATTAAAAGTGATACCTCTAATAAAAAAATTAGGAAAGTTTGAAACAATAACAGTTTACATGAAGAGGTTGCTATACTTAGAATGTTAAATACACAGCAGGGATAGATGCATTTAGAAGCATCATTAAGGTTGTCTCCTATCTAATAGCATACTGATAAGGAAATGACTTGTTCACTTACATTTATTTAATTATCTTTTAAGTGCACATAAAATCTCAAATATCCACATTACTATTTCGTCTTTATTATTTTCACAACCAACTGAGTACCAGATATATTCGGAATTTGACTATAAGTATGAATCAGTCAGTCAGTCAGTTACAACGTAGAACTTGGTACATGCGTACATCAGTTCAAGTTGCCACGCCTCAATTAGCAGATAAAGATTAAATTGTCGGACCAAATCCCAGAGTAGGGGAGGTAGTAACAGAGTGAGTACTAATGGAAAGGCATAGAGATCAGAGATGAGATTTGAGATATAAAGTGATTCAGTAAAGAGAAAATTATGAAAAGCTCAAAAATTAGAATTTGGAGGAAGACAAGGAGTGGATGCACCTGCGCCATTGCCAACGATTTTGAGCCATATCACCTAAAGTCTCTAACCATTTGTTACGATCATCGTGTGGGCCCCAACCAGGTAGTCTACATCTATTAACATGGCTCAGCCCAATTGTCAATGACTTCATGGATTGGTGCCATGTTTTTGTTTGGCCACCCCTAGCTTTCTTCCAGCCTACTCCCACACTAGACAAGTATGAACAGCAACTATTTCATGTTGTGAGAGTTATTTGTAAAGAAAACAATTTCTACAAATATAGTATTCATATGGAGTGGTGAATAAGAGATATGTTGAAAAATAACTTTAGTGAAAAGTTCTCACAGACAGAAACTTATTGTTAAATCAATCAAAAAATTTATTTTGAACGTTTGTTTTTAAAAGGAGGAGTCGACACTAACTCATATGTGATGTTACGAAGCATCAAGTTTCAACCAATGAGTGGGTGAAATATTTCTGTGCAATGTTTCCTACTTCGCAACTCTTTCTGACTAGTTTATATGTGGTCAAAAACGCCTCATTTATGAAGATAAGCATGCTATGAAAGTCCGTAGTGGATCAACTTAATACAATAGTGTTAGTTCTGATACACAGGGTTTTGATATTTACTTAGTGGCATTCTACTGACTGGAAGTAAACAAATTAGATTAGGGTGACATTAAAAAGGTACGTTTTCCAAATGGCTTTTGAAAAGCTTGTCAATATCAAACCTTTTCAAAGGTTTTAGTCTCATAGACAGAGTCAGATAATAATAAAACGAGAAAAAGCAAGCTTTCAAACACTATATTTTCACAAATGTAAGTGTCCCAATGACCTGAAATCTAAAACCAATTACAACAATCAGTTCCGATGATCGCAGAATATTATTCGGGCGAATGCACCACTGAATTTTGAGATGTCAAGGCAACGTATACATGTAAGTTTCATAACAAGTGTCAATGATATTTGAAGAATAGCCCACTAATACAAATGCTAATAGTCATGCTGTCCTACATTTGTTCAGTAAAATATTAGAGCTGATAAGAAAGATGGACATTGACAGGAGAATGTATATATGTACAACATAGAACCTGGTACATGTGCACATCGGTCCAATTTGTTACACTTCCACAGCACAGCAAGATTAACACAAAGTTGATAGTAGTAGTTACTGTAATGACAATAATAGAAAGAGAGTGGACACACAAAAATATGGTCCAGGGAGAAATAATTAATTCATGAGAAGAAGGTTCACAAGAAAGTTCGCCACTATGACTGATTCTGGGCCCTTTATAATTAACAAGCACTTTGGTAATACAAAAAATTAAACTTCCAATTTGACCATAGAAATCAAAATAATGAAGTTCAAACGAATAACATGAAAAGATATGCACACTCATTTGAAATTAAGAAATTTAAAAAAATTTACATATATTCGTACACTAAGATGATACAGATAATTTTCGGAAAAGAGAGAACTCTTATCCGTTTTTAAACTAGGCGTTTGGAAAGAGGCAGAACAAATCAAAGAATAGTTCAGTTGGCCTTCATATAGTTTACAACTACGCACTACTTCTAAACGGCCTTAGTGGAAATTTTGAAATAGCTCAACTTCCCGGACTCTTGTCGAAGTTAAAAAAGTCATATCTAATCTAGAGCAAGGGATGACAGCGGGTTCAGATGAATAAATTTTAAAGGTTTTTAGGAATAGTGACATAGTTTTAGCAATTAAATTGACCGTTATTTTAGTTAAAGTTAAAGAGCGGAACCTAATCCCGTTCAACTGGTCCCGATCGTTCTAGTACATAAAAAAGTGTCGAAATTTTCGTATGATAATCGTAAAGGAATTAATTCAACTAATATAGTGTCTAACTTACTAGCCTCACTATCCCTATTTCTGTCTAATGCCACCATAGACTTCGCTAGAAATAATTCTCATCGTCTGAATCTTCAGGAATTAATCTCCTACCAGAACGCCCACTTATTGACTTGGAGAACATAGATGATATAATCCTGTTTAGTAAATACGCCAATTAGAATGCACTATATGCATATGTTTTTAAACTGTTTTGATTTTGATGAAGCAGGCAAATTTTTTGTAAAACACAAAACGGTAAGTCAGGAAATGTACTATTCGAGTACTTAAAGGAAAACTCATAACGCTAAGTCGATATGAGAAAAAGTGATTAACAGAACATGCGCACTTTTATTAATGATTCAATGATATGTGCAAAACAGCAGTAAAGCAAAAATAATATACATTTAATCAGTTAAGTTCATTTTAAAATATGTAACACTGTCAACAATAAACTGTATTACATTTCGAACATATTTTATGATGAATACTAACGAATAAACAGTTTATCACGAGATAATTGAATTTAATCAAGTATATACTGTAACTTACAGGTTTGGTTATTGAGACAGTGAATCCGATTGATAATGCAGGAAGTGCTATTACAATTGTAAGTGGAAGTATAATTGGTGTGCCTAATATTATACCACAAACGGCCACAAAACGACGAAGTTTAGACCATCGGCTACGACCCAATACAGTACAACCGGAAAAACTGAAATTAGAAGTATGGCATGATGTAGCAACCGATGAAATACAGTAGTGTGGAAGGCCACTAACCACATAAAAGATGAATATATCTTAGGTACTTGTACGATGCCAAAGCTGAGTTGTACAAATAAGTCCTAAATATAGACGGGAATATTATTAACGCTCCCTATTATTCTGAGTTTTAAGTAATTTGACCCACATCGGAAACAATATTTAAAATTAATCAGTAACAATAAAGGGTTCTTGAAAGCACACATTTTATTGCATAATTCAACCAGCAAATAGGTCAAGTGTAATTAGTTTACTAAACGAATCAATGAACTGGCAAAATAGATGTTAGTTACAACATTGCTCTGGAATTACAAAAGCCAACAGAACACACGTATATGTTAATATGTATAGGAAGCTGAACATCTTCCATGAAAAGACTCAGATCGATTAGGCGGGCAAAACTATGGAATCTGATTTTTAAACCACTAAAATGTTTTATATGTAACTTACACTTAATTGTTTGTGTTACATTGACAAAGTGATTTGCTAAACGAATAAGGGTTAGTTTTTTAAGAACATATTTAAATAGCAAAATTAGCACTCTGTTTTACACGCTTGTTGGTCAGCGTTATTTTTATGTCAAGCGGAATTTGATGTGCTTATCTTAAATGTGTATTTATAACTGATTGGGGAAAAAAATAAACATTCAATTATTTAAAGAACAATATTTATATCGGTCTCAAGGGAGGTTCATGTATGCTTGGTGGAAAACACAAAGAATAAATGTGTGTTAAAAATTTGAAAACCTGTCATGACGCTTATGACTGAGTTTATCTTTCAAATACTGATCTGGATTTCTCGGCTAACACAGGAATATGATTACTTAACCATTAATTTTTTACATTCGCAAAACCAATGATCGTGTTATTTTATTTATTTTGATAAACGCTTATATTGCTGTTAGTAAATTGAGTTTAAACAATTGCTGAATTAAACGATTGACGTTTGCTTATTTTTACATTCATGTTATAACCACCGGAAATAAAAAAATGATTTCTCTCGATTTTCTTGGATGGAAAAGTCGATAAGTTTAGCAATAGATAACTAATAAATAGCGTTCTGTGGTGTGTAAAATAGGTTACATAAAATCTTGAGACAAGCAAGAAATTATTTATTTGTATATGAATACCGAGTAACCAAATAATATTGCTTACATACTTTAAATAATGTGTTGCTGTAATCTCCCGTAAGCACAACCAGCAAAACTCGTAATTACAAATTGAGCATACCATAGAATTACAGCTACCATCATTCAGTTTTTGTATGAGGGTTTTACAATTAGGACACGGCTTCACTAAGGAACCCAAAACAGAAATAAAGAAATTAAAAAACAACTGGACGTATTTTACAGCCGAATAATAACCAATTATTTTGGTTGGATTCAAACTATTTGAAAAATATATAAGTTATTGAGAAACTCTCGTTAATCATTTCTACTGTCTGCTTATTATCAAGACACTAAATTTGTTCAAAGAAAGAAGCTGAGATGCAAGTAGACAGCTGGATTTAACATGCTATTTAAATTACCCACTGTGGTTGACATTTAGCAGTAGCTTGTGAAATGATTACTTAATCTTAGTAATAACAGCCCGTAATTCAGGAAGCTTAGTGAGATGACGTAACCAGTGGGGTACAACCATATTGAACACAAAACAGCTATCCAACGATAGCAATGTATAAGGTCACAAATTGACTAGTTAGAAATGTAAACCATTGTATGTTGGTATAGTGGTTCAAAAGTTAAACTCTAGCTATAAAACTTAAATGTCTAGGACTTGACCCCTCCTCTGGTAGCCTCGTGATTATGTATTGCTGAGGAGTCCTATACTAGGATAATACAACTATCCAGTGCTTCTTAGTTTCTGATGGATGTTGACAAAATTTAGTTCCCAATGTGAGACAAATATAAGTCTCCGCGACATCCGATAAAAGATGAAACAGCATTTGTAGGGTAAGACGAAATTATTATCTTAGTAGCTTTTATCAAGTTTCTTCAGAGTTAGATGGATCTGAAACGAAAAACACGTTTGAATGTTATAACTTACGACGTCTATTAAATATTTGACAATCAAACCATATACAAAATGTTTAAAAACCTCGAGAGGAACGTATGATACTAAAACTATGTGAAACTAGTTTGATTGCTGAATTGGCAAAAACGACAATGTTCACTAAATAGGCAAGAGAAGACAAATATCCACTTAAAGTGGCAAGTCAGCAGGGCCAGACAAAATGCCAGTTGAGGCACTGAAGGCAGATATAGAAACAACTGCAAAGATACTTCACATTCTCTTCAGAAAGATTTGGGAGAAAGAACAAGTGCCAGCAGATTGGAAAGAAGGATACCTCATCAAGATACCAAAGAAAGGAGATCTCAGCAACTGCGAAAACTACAGAGGCATCCCTCTTCTTTCGATACCAGGAAAAGTCTTCGACAGAGTGTTATTGAACCGAATGAAAGACCCAGTCGACGCTCAACATCGAGACCAACAGGTTGGATTTCGTAAGGACCGATCGTGTATGAACCGAATTGCTACCCTACGGTTCATTGTTGAGCAGTCAATTGGATGGAATTCACCACTTTACATCAACTTCCTCAACTACGAGAAAGCATTTGACAGCGTGGATAGGAGAGTATTATGGAGCCTTCTACGACATTATGGTGTACCTGAGAAGATAGTCTACATCATACAGAACTCCTATGACGGACTACATTGTAAAATCCTGCAAGGAGGTCAGCTCATGAATTCATCTGAAGTGAAGTCTGGTGTTAGACAAGGCTGCTTAATCTCGCCCTTCCTCTTCCTGCTGGTAGTTGACTGGATAATGAAGACCGCAACATCTCAAGGCAATCTCAGAATTCCTTGGACAACATCGATGCAACTAAATGACTTAGACTTTGCAGATGATCTAGCTCTCCTATCCCACACACAGCAACAAATGTAGATGAAGACGGACAAGGTAGCAGCAGCCTCGGCAGCAGTAGGCCTCAACATACATAAAGGGAAAAGCAAAATCCTCCGATACAAAACAACTAACACTAACTCAATTTCACTTGACGGAGAAATTCTGGAAGATGTAGAATCCTTTACATACTTAGAAAGCAATATCGATAAACAAGGAGGGTCTGATCTGTGGCGGATGTGAAAGCGCGGATCGGAAAGGCAAGAGCAGCATTTCTACAGCTGAAAAACATCTAGAACTCAAATCAACTGTCAGCCAACATTAAAGTTAGAATTTACAATACAAATGTGAAGACAGTTCTGTTGTATAAAGCTGAAAACTTGAAAGAACTACGAAAAGCATCTTTCAAAAGATAAGAGTATTTATAAACAATTGTCTGAGTAGGATACTTCGGATCTGTTGGCCCGATACCATCAACAACAACCTCCTATGGCGGAGGACAAATCAACTTTCAGTGGAGGAAGAAATTAGGGAAAGACGCTGGAGGTGGATAGGACACACACTGAGGAAATCACCAAATTGTGTCACAAAACAAGCATTTACATGGAACCCTGAAGGTCAAAGGAAAAGGAGAAGATCCAAGAATACACTGCGTCGGGAACTAGAGTCAGACATGAAGAGACTGAAGTGCACTTGGGAAGGACTGGAAAGGAAAGCTCAAGACAGAGTTGGTTGGAGAATACTGGTTGGCGGCCTATGCTCCACATCGGGTAACAGGCACTGATTGATTGATTGAACTTGAACAACAAACACACTATTGACCTAAGTTCTACATTGCTTTACTATCGATTAGTAAATTGCATGGATATAATTGATTTATTATACAGATTAATCTCTTAATTTCAAAACAACATTATATACATGTAATCAAAAGACTACTTCAAATGAAATGAGTTGTTGACGTCAAATAATACGATCAACTAAATTGTAGTGACTGAAATAATAATGGGCAAAAAAAGCTTTATTACGCGCAATAGTTTTAGGTGGTAATTAATATAACATTTTATGAACTCTAGTATACAATATACATTGAACTATCTTGATTTATTAGAATAAAAAGAATTTTGATGCCATTATTTGAGACGTGTATATCTCATTCCTTTCAGTATATCTGCTGAGGTTGCCATGTAAAAAAAATTTAGACGTTAAAGTATTCATAAAAGTTACAGTGATAAACATAATAAAGAAACAACCTCTTAGTGATTCACTTATCTACAAGCCGACTAGTTTCTGTTGGTTACGGTGGGAATTCCAATTTTGTTTAGTGACAGTGAATGATGAGATGATGGAACAACTGTCATTTATAACTTTCATGAGAAACAAAACTATTCAGTTTATCATGCTTGAGTGTTCTTGCATAAAATAGTCCTTTTTCCTTTTGTATTACTTTCATTCTTTTCCATCTTAAATATCTATAAATTTTTATTATCCACTTAATTCTTTACACCTATACTTTACTTTTACTTATTTTATTTATATTTTAGAGACTTCGAGAAAAGTTTGTTCTTTCGTTCATAGTGATCTACAATCATCTAATTTGATAGACATTTGAAAGTGACTATAGATGTCTTTTAAAGCTTAATATAAAAGGATGTAGTTAAATATCAAGTGATAATCGGAATTTTTATTATCACAAGCCACTATCAAATCAGTGTTTAATGGAGTGAAACAAAATACATCATATATACTAGTCGTAAGGCTTTTCGAACTATTCATTAAATGCATATCCAGTGGACCATGTTTTACAGATGCACATTCCATACTTGTGATGCGAAGAAGAAGAACTATATCATCATAGAGATAAGATTACAAATTAGCTAGAAGTTATTGTATTATGCCATTAATGATTTTATTCGCTAACCCACTTATTATGCAGAATAATTAGAACGAAAGCAAACACGAATAATTTTTAAAATTTATATCTAGCACTGAGAAGTTACAAAATGTTTAAATTGAACTTTGCGGTTATTTTTTACGTCTACCTGTATATTCTATTTAAAAAATAATAATACACTAACCTTGACCATCTGAATCTACGGAACGTCGTTTATTTGTTTTGGGAGCTGATTCAGAAGAGTTAGCCATATCAGTGTTAGAGACTGGGCGTCTAAGAAGAAAATTACAAAGTCACTAGTGAAGACAGAATTTAAAATAGTGTAAAATTTACCAAGAAAGGTTTTACTTTCTACAACAAACACATCCACTAATTAAACTTAGAGTAGACAGAAAAACATGAGGATAACATTTCTATTATATATAATAAGAAAGTTACTTTTTCTCTAAAGCATGAGCCGCGTTGTTAGCATTTTCAAGATCTGCATCTGGAAACAGTTCCTCCATGGACAACCGAGTATCGCTGGCATAGTCGCCAGAAGTTGGAAAAGACTTTGACACACGAGGACGCTTTTCCTTCTTAGGAGTTGAGGTACTTAAATGTATTGGTAAGACAGTATCAGGAACTTTTTGTTGAGGGCCATGAGCTTTAGAATTCTGACCGGATATTTGCCTGCTAAAGCGCCGAATACCAAAGAAAGCGCGCAATCCATCTAATGTATTACTACGTATGTCCTGTTCAACAGGACAAATGTGCACAACATTGTTTTGGTGTGATGAGCTTCCATTTTTTATGTCGGTGGACCAAGGTCTTTTACATTTAAAACAAAATGAACGTCCTTCGCATTCAGGGTGGAGACAAACGATTTGTGGACAGGCCTGGAAAGAGTGTGCTATCAGTCCATAACTAAAACCATAAAAAAATAAGGTGATATTTAACAATAATGAAGCAATCAAGTATTAAAGATTAGTAAGATATTAAATTTACTCTCTGAAATAGAAGTCCTATGACATCGATGCACAAGTCAGTTGGATGAATAGTATTGAATAAGGCAAACAAGCTACTCATAGTCAAGAAAGTTACTGATATTTTATGCATGCCATATCCAGATTCTTGTGAATCGATATCATGCAGTTCCTAATTCGAAGAGCTTGTCTTAGTAAATAATCAATTGACTGCAATTTCCTTTAGTATACACTAGTTTAATTAAATCAGTAATTTTACAAAAGTAAAGTACACTCAGAATTATGTATTTTGTCAACTTCACATCTACAAAGGGTTTGGGTACTTCGTCAAAGATATTCCCAAGAGTTTTTCTTAATTATTCGTCTGCGAATGCATTTCAACTCTTATAAACAAATAACATTGACATGAGTAGAGTGTTTGGTCATTACGGATTATGGTAACATGCGATACTATTAATCGATGTCAATCAGACGGCACAATAACTTCTGGTAATTATCTTTCGCTCCTGCCATATATATATATATATATTCATTGGATACATAGTCGTCTATAAACGTGTAGTGAACCAAATGTGACTAATTTTTTAACAGTGCATTCTTAACACTTACAATAAACTTATTTTGGAATACATTCACCTTAAGGTATTGTTCATTTATAGTTGATTAGCTTTCTGCATTATTTTCTTAGCACGAATTTCCGAATAGCAGAGGCTTCGACCAATCTTTACTTATAGCTAACAGTATACAAAAAAGATTTCACAGTTGCTGTATTAATCACTTAGTGTTTCGCTTTATAGGTAAACTTTTAATTAGCATCCCGTCCTGGTTTTTCGGTCATAGTTCATTTTTTAATGTTCTTTGGAGAAACTAAAGGCTTGGCTTGTCAGACTCTTAGTTATGAATCGCTTCCACAGTAGTTAGCTAAAATGGATAGTAAATTCATTAAATTTGGTGTCAGTAACATCGAACCTCTAATCCGTTGAATGAATTGATGTCGACAATCAACATAATTTAGGATACGTGAATGCAATTACGTAGTGAAGGTTACTTTTCAAGCTAGTTTGCAGAGGTCACTGAATACGTAGAAGGCTTTAAGAACAAAGATTCCTTTTTTATCCGGAAAGAAATAACCACCTTTCAAAACCAAAAGGCTCGTTACTTCTACATACACGTTTTGCAAGACCTGTTATATGGCATAACAGTACCACTCTATGTGATGGATTGCGTACGGAAAGATGAAGATAGTAAAATGCATTTGTATCTACAACAGTCTGAAAGCTTATGTATGAAATCCTCATTTTTTCTTCAATTGTGGGCATAACATCATTTTATAGTTTTGTCTCCGCGAACTGATTTTTCCAGAGTGTATTATATTTCATACGTATACACTTTTTTCTTATTACCATTGAAGAAGTAACTACTACTTCTGCTTATTCGGGGTTCATTTTGGTGTGCTGATAAAATGTGGAAACTTGGATTGATATATATGTACCAAGCTTTATGTTATACATACATGCATGGGTACATGATCATACCTTCATGATGGAGTCTAAAATTTACAAAATACATGGAGAGGGAAAATAGACTTTCTATTTTGAACATATGTGAACGAACTAAAAAACTTAGTACTCACCCGCAACCTCTCGGGCACCACCTAGCTTCTGGTTCGCGAGACATTACTTGTTGAAGCAAAAACTCTTCATATCGAGCCAGACTGCGAGCGTACTGATTTTCTTTTACAGGGCTATGTAAAGACTCATGGCGATCTGCAACAGCAGACAAAAGATGAATGATCGTTGACGGCTGTAAAAGTTCTGAGCATGCTACGCAAGTGAGATGAGCCAATGCAAAGTTTTCGATTTGACTCGAAATGAAATTCCTCCAACAAACTGAACAAGCAAAGTGACCACATGAATTCAGTTGTAGTGGATCTTCTGTAGGCATCAAACAAACTGGGCACTCAATCTCGTTTTCGGAAAATGAGGTAAGCTCATTACATTTTTTTACTTGTGAACGTGAATCTACAAAACAATAAAGATATTACTGAATAGAAAATGGAGGTTATTTTGTTAGTGCTTATTAAAAATCTTGGCTAGAATATGATGATCACGTGAAAATAAATAAAAACTTACAACACGTGGTGCGATAAGTGTATATGAATAACTACTCATAAAGCCATTTAAAGAAAGAACTGTGCAAGACATTACGCAATTAAACAACTAAAATGAATATTCTTATTATATCCAATACATTAATTATTAAGACAATAAGGCTTTGAAATTGAATTTATCAGAGACAGGGCTTATCAGACACGTAGATTCATGTACTTAGTTTTGAGATACAATCTAAGCGTGAGGAATAAATATACTATTTTAACTTATGTAATCTAAGTAAAATCTGAATCTAGGCTGCAGTGGTCGAAAACTAAATGCTTTTATCACTAGGGGACCACTCGAAACAATCTTCCGTGGTGTGGGCAGCCAGGAAGTGACAATTGCCCTCATACCTCTAACAGCACACAAGATCATCTTGTACGAGGTCAAATCCCACCACCAACTCCTAATAACTCTCTTATCCTCACACAATCCTTTTAGCATAACTCGTGCCTCTAATGCTAATGGTTTGAGTTCACGAAACGTTATTTCTGGTCTCCTGAAACCATGCACTAAACTATATATCGGAGCTTTTAACGTTTGAACCTTATGCCAAATAGGACAAAAAACTTCCTTGGCTATGACTCTAGAATCCCACTCCATCGATGTCTGCTGCACCTCTGAAAAGCGTATACAGGATCCAAGCTTAATCATTCGCTTGACATCACCATCTCAAAATGAAGAACTGGCCCGAACCACCCTTCGTGTTTCCGGAGACCCCACCGCTACCACTCGAGGCCTTGCTGATTTAAGTTTAGCACTAAGTTCAAAAGCTGAACAAGCTCTCCTTGACTGGATTTTAAAAGACAGTCGCTTGTGCGCTGTCAGTCTAAACGGAACGATAAGAACTCGGAAAGATAGGGACACAAACCGTTGCCTCTTTGTTATCTCTGGCTATGCTTCCACTGACAGCTCAAATGAAGTAAAATATGAATTTTACAGAAAGCTTTCTGACCTTCTTCGTAAAGCTAAGCGCACTGGTGTAGTAATAGTGTCTGGTGATTTTAATGCCCAAGTAGGTAGACTAGATAAGGCCGAAAGGCATCAAGGTGGATCCTACGGTGTTGAGGCTCAACGAACAGACAATAGCAACCGTTTACTACAACTATGTTCAGATAAGCATTTATTTCTCGCTCGTACTAAGACATGATCTGAATCTAAACATGTGCTCCGAAATGAGCGGCACAAAATCGTTCGCAATAACGCAGGTGCATCCACTCCTTGTCTTCCTCCAAATTCTAGGTTTTTGGGCTGATCATAATTTTCTCTCTACTGAGTCACATTTTTTGTCTAAAATCTTATCTCGGATTTCTACACCTTTCCATTAGCACTTACTCTGTTACTACTTCCCTTACTCTGGGATTTGGTCCAACAATTTAATCTCTATCTGCTAATTGAGGCATGGCAACTTGAACTGATGTACGCATGTACCAAGTTCTACGTTGTAACTGACTGACTGACTCGAAACAATAAACATAACTATGTAGAACTATCTCCGTTGCTATGACTAACTACTCACTCATAAATTGATTATCTAGTAGTGAACATAAACACCATGAAGTAAAATAGGTAACATCAACAACTAATTACCAATACAACTTGGGACATCAAAGAAGTAGAAGCCACAGAAAAAGCTTACTGTTGAATAGTATACACTTGGTTAGTAGACAAACACTTCGTCTGCAGCATAGGTAATGCATTGATTTGTCCAAAAACATACATATTTGAAAACTAATCACAAGCATGTGAATAAGTCACTAAAAATCACTTTACATTTTAGAAGTATGAAGTGCAGTTCAGACATTGCTAAACAACTGTAAGCGTTTATAGAAACTACAACTTGTTCGACTTTTCATTATAATAGATGTCTGATAAATTTGTGTAAGTGTTAAAGAGAGCGGTGATTCAGTAGTTAAAGCGCTAAACTTTCGACCACTAAGCAGCAGGCTTGAAACCTGCTCTACCTATATCTCACGATCACAGTGTCGCACGAATCCGAGTGCACTATACAGTAATAAGTACCTAGATATCGTTTTCAACACGATATTCTTTCTTTAAATAGATAGAAAATATAAATTTAGTCATGAGAAGCAACTGACTGGTTCAACGAAAAATCAGTTTTATCAGTTCAATTCAAAGTCGCGATAACTGCCTCTACGTTAAATCGAAAACAAGAATTCAGATGTAGAGATAAAAAATATAAAAAAGTAATTGTAGAAAACATTTTCATTCTCATTTTGAATGTCGCAGTGATTGAGTAAATAATTCTGTAAACGAGTTGCGAAGATATATGGATTTCAGACTAAGTAAATAACTTCAGTCGTTTAGTATATAGTCCGACAAACTCGGAAATAGATACAGTAAGAATTCTGAAGCTGGGGTGAGTGATAAGCCAGATTTGGAAATGAGGAATTTGAGACGTAAATGGAAATAAAAGTAAATACGTTATCAGAAGACAACTGATACAGAGGAAGGATAATATACAAGTAGTTTACAAAATAAACAAAGTAAGATGCAAACTAAGTGATAATTTAGGTAAAGAAACCGAAATTTGCTAGTTAAGCTCATAGCAAGATTAATTTAACACCAATATGGAGCTCACGAAATTAATGAGATCCTTAACAATTCCTACAACGACTTAGGAGTCAAAGTGAGACAGGACTACGAGACTATGATCAACAACTAATATTCTGCAGCTGACGGTTTAAGAATATGGGCTTTGCGGAGAACTTCTGCAATAGATAAAAGCACATTTATAATCCCCTACACAACATACGTGCGATATAAACTAGATAAGCGTGAAGATTACAAAATTTCGTAGAAAAAAAAACGGGTTTTATGGAAGCATATAAGAGGACTACTACACATACAGTGCCTGATATCATTGGCCTTGTATACAGAGGTAGATTCTAAGATTTTCTGTACACATAAAATTATCCTTATGCTGGGAGAAAGACCTAGTTGTGATATACACGGTGTTAAAACACTTTAATCAAATGTATGCTTTATTTTCCATCTACATAAAGCCCATGAAGTAGTAGATAAGTAGTAAGAGCAAACGGTTTATTTCTAATAAAACGTTTCAACACAGAGCAATCATACCTTGAAGTTTACTCTAGTTTAATCAACTTTGAGAAAGCGTAAATGCCACCGCTCACTAGAAAAGGGATGACAAGCGCTTGTTATGTCAATGAGTATGGTATTACCACTCATTATTAAATTCATGGAATCATACTTATTAAAGAATTAAAATCAAAACAAATATGCCTAAATTTGTTTAGGTTTGATACAATCAACTTAAGAGGGAGAAGTTTTCAGAGTACTCGCAAATATGAAATGATTGCCTATTAAGTACATATAACCAATAAGAAGCCCTGTTAAGAAACGGTTAAACGATGTTGACGAAAACAGGCTTTACAGGTTTGCAAATACAAATCAGTGTTAAATCATGACTTAATAATAGGTACAAATACACCAACAATAATTCATACAGCATGTAAGTAGACGCGCCAAGTGGTAATACTCAGTGGATTCTTTCATTAACGAAAGATAATCCGCAAAAACAAGTCACTTGGAATGCATGAAGTGTGTTCCACAAAAGTATACTTTACTGTACACAACTTTTAGTGCATGTTTACACGGAAAAAAAATGCCTGCCAAGTATGTACTTAGGCAGAAAGTGAAAATACCCTATAGAATATCTTCATTTTTAATTATAAAGCTCGGACTAATACAAGTCCGTTTAAAAAACCCCTACCAGGCAAAATTCTTTTAAACCATAGTCCTATGCGACTGTCTTTATTCCCAGAAGGAGAATTAGATGACATCAACTAGAATGTCAACAACGAGTATAAATCTGGCGCCGAACCAGTGTATTTTTATTTTGGAGCGGAAAGACTTCGGAAAAAATGAACTATTACAACTAATATCTTACTATCAATACTTTGATAGTCTTATCAAATTTGCTTCTGGTTGCTATTTATTTAGATTTCATCAGCTTAATTTCAGAAAAAAAATTATGGCTTAAATTACTTTCTTAAATTAAAAGATTTCCTTAGCGGACAGCGTTCCTTAATTAAAATGAACCACTGGTTTTACAGGCTAAGCGCCTAAGCAACTAGAACGTATGGGGAAAAAATAAGTTTCGGAAAGTTTATTAGAGATTTTCATTGAGTCTTAAAGATTATATTAGGTCTCTCACTGAAATTTATTTAAACTAGATCAGCCTGCATAAAATTCAAATGCTTGATTATTTACATGAAAAAGAAAGTGTGACTAAAGTGTAGTCAACTGTATCAGACCTCTTGTTTCTACGGCATCCATGTAGCCATTTGAACATAGCATTGTGTTTCATATAAACAATTTACTATTCTGGATTATCTGAAGGCTGTGTAAGTTATGGTGAGAATTATTGTATCTAATTTGATGAAGCTTAATCTGAACATCAATACAGTTCTAAATAAACATCAGTTAACCATGGTCTTGATACCAATTTGTACGTTGATCCTCATATCACTGTAAATCACTTATTCAGTGAACGTAAAGACATATGTGGGATCACTATAACAGATTAGTCATAAATTGGACCAGGTAATGATAATTACAGGGATTGGTTTCAATTTCAAGCAGATCACCATCGTCCTACTTTAATTAAAGCTATATTCTAGGGATTAAGGATCCTGTAATATTTAGAAGTCCGTTGACATTAATAGTAAGCAATGATGGACCATATGTTAACTATACTAACGACTGGTTTTCATGACTTGATATATAGCTCAACCCCCTGACATTATTCAGTATTATTTTACAGACGTCGCCGCACCTAAGTGTTCCATCCGCCACAACTCATACAACCCGTTCTAGAAAAGTCATCGCAAAGCCCAAACGACTTGTTCATTTTGTCAACTGACTCAGTTAATTCATGCGTCGAATTTTAATTAATGTAAAATTTTGTTTTGTTTTAAGGGACATGAATCTAGATCTTTGTATAGTGGCTGTTTTGACAAGCCTTTCGATGTCTATCTAGTGTACAACCTTTTACTTACTGTTCTTGTACCAGGCCTGGTATAGTTTGTACGGTACCAAAGTTTCAAATTTGCTGAAGCTCTGTTTAACATATTTGTTGCTCCCTATACATATATACTTAACTTAAATTCAATCATTCACATCAACAATATTATTGCATTATTATTAGCATATTATGATTGTTATGTTGTCATTGTATTTGGTTTCTACTCATTAAACATGTTGATAAATTATTTATTCGTTTATATAGACTAGGCTTGTACACATTCTATTTCATCCCGCTCATTGAAGTGCACCTAGCATACGACCAAGTAGCGCTTTTCGTGTAACCAGAGCGATTTCTAACGATTGGAACCATACACACGAATAAGAACAAAGCAGAGGGCAGTGAGGGATGGAAGAGAAGTTATATTTTGATCATGAGTATTGCGTCAATTAGATAGCAATGTATAGGATGGATAAGTAGAGAGTGAATTACTTCACACGGTGCGTCGTGTCGTGTTCTGGGGGGTGATGTATGGCCGCGCGCCTCCAACTAGTAGTGTCCATTTAAACAAACATGGTCAGTATCACTGTCTAGAGCCTATGCAACTATTTATTTAGGGGATTATTTACAGCTACTGCCCACTTTACTCGGCAACAACCCTAAGACATACCAACGAAAAGATAAAACTCAGTGCATTAGACATTAGTAAGCGTTCCTTTGATAGCTGACAATGTTGTGCGGATTTTTGGCGTCTAAACTTACGCTGGGGTATTTTTGCATAAAAATTTTATTCACAAAGCCGCATTCTTTCTTCAGCGTTCATCCCATAGTTTCCAGATTGCTTGGAAAGTCAACGACAATTTTTAGATATATGCATTTTTATATAAGGAAATTAATTCAGCAGATCAATGTAGCTACAAAAACGTGCAAAATGTTGACAACACCCACAGGAATATAACATTTTCTAAATATTTTTTAAACTTACAAAATAATGTAAAAATGCATACCTTATAATTAAAAAAAACGATTTTTATCTAATTTTTTTAAAAAGCATTCCAATGCGTCAAGATTCAGAAATAAGAAAGAAATTGGTAGGTGCGATATTCGTTCAGGTGCTCTGGAAATCGTGTAGTTCTTCCAGAACGTGTAGTTTTCTGTTTTTCGAAACTCTTCTGAGTTTCTTCTTACTGGTCAGTCATTGATCAGGGCGTGATGACTTTCTCAATGTCACGTTTTTAGAGGTATTTTAGTGAATTCTACAGTAAAAGGTTTACTTTCTAAGTATGCTGCTTTGAGGTGGTCACTTCTGTCGTTCGCTTCGTGGCTGTTTTTGTCGATAGTATATTACTTTAATTCTTTATAAAATGAGTTAGATATATTTGTAAAATTCCAATTAGTAGAAATTAAAATTTCTGACGTTTCGCGGCTTAGTGTAAGTCGCTTCTTCAGAGAAATGAATAACCGAATTGAATTAGCACAAGATTAAATAATACAATGGAACAAATCAGAATCAAAATAAGTTCGTACAATCAAAATTGCGAGTTTCGATCATGTCATGTCAAGTCATTTGGGTCAAGGTAGTTTGATGTGAGACATGTGTGCATCCATATGTTAGTGTGATGTGAACTGAGATTATGTGAAAATAAAATTGTATGTATGTTCATGTGAATGAAATGTGAATGTAATTTAATTGTGATCGGTTGGATAAAAGTCCATGTTGGGTGGATAGAAAGGCCTTCCCTTTTGTTAAGTGCAGTTGGATTTAACAAAATGTGAAGTGCTTCGGCTATTCGTCTTTCTTTATAATTGGAAAAGACCTTTCTGAGAACTTTCTCAAAACGACTAAACACCGTCTCTCAGCACATCAAATTCACTTGTGAAAGTGAAAATGAACACAATGAGTTACCATTTTTAGACTGTCTAGTCAAAAGGAATTTAAATGGAACTCTTAATCTGAGATTTTTTATCGTAAACCGACTCACTCAAATCGATATATCGATTTCAACTCAGCACATCCATTTAGTGCAAAAATATCTCTAGCTCTGAACTTATTCAGAAGAGCCGATAAACTAATTACATCAGATTATGACAAGAAATCTGAATACAAAAATGTAATTAGTATCTTACAACTTAATAATTTTCCAATGAATATTATTAAAAATTTGCGAAAACGTAACGATTTATTATTAACTAATAATAAATCAATCAGAACATCATGGATCGGTACAGCCGTTCTACCTTACCGCCATGACACAACAGAAGAATTACAAAGAATTCTAAAACAATATGGAATCAAAATATTCTACAAGACCACCAACACTATACGAGGTGCATTAGTTAAAATAAAGGACGAAATTCCCTTCACCTCTACACAGAATTGTGTATACAGACTAGGTTGTGTTGATTGTGATGCTTTCTATATTGGAGAGTCTTCTCGAGAAATCAGAACTCGTGCCAAAGAACATGAAAGCTACACTAAACGACCTCCTAATAATCCTGTTGAACCTGAAAAATTACAAATCAAATCAGCAATAGCAGTACATGCTATCTATCATAACCATAAAATCGATAATAAAAATATCCAAATTATTCAAAAAGGTTTTTCCAATTATAAAGAAAGACGAATAGCCGAAGCACTTCACATTTTGTTAAATCCAACTGCACTTAACAAAAGGGAAGGCCTTTCTATCCACCCAACATGTACTTTTATCCAACCGATCACAATTAAATTACATTCACATTTCATTCACATGAACATACATACAATTTTATTTTCACATAATCTCAGTTCACATCACACTAACATATGGATGCACACATGTCTCACATCAAACTACCTTGACCCAAATGACTTGACATGACATGATCGAAACTCGCAATTTTGATTGTACGAACTTATTTTGATTCTGATTTGTTCCATTGTATTATTTAATCTTGTGCTAATTCAATTCGGTTATTCATTTCTCTGAAGAAGCGACTTACACTAAGCCGCGAAACGTCAGAAATTTTAATTTCTACTCATTGGAATTTTACAAATATATCTAACTCATTTTATAAACAACCTATCCAATGCTCAATTTATTTGAAATTATCAAAATTACCTTGGTAATGATGTATACTTTAATTCTTGCTTCAAGACTTCGCATAACTCTTCGTAGGTTGCATTAAGAGGTTGGCGTAGAAAATCACGAAGTACAAAAACGTGTGTATATATTTTAAGGCAGACTTGGATAAAACGTCTGTAGATTGCTGTCGGGTTTGAATCTGTTTCACTGAACGAATAACATATGTAAGCCAGTTCAAGTATGAATTGAGATCCAGGTATATTGAGGTGAAGGGCGATTTTCACAAATTCACCCTGGGGGTCGAATTGTAGTTCCGTAGACTAAATCGACAACACTGCACCCAGCATCTGTTTATACAGTACTACGAATTCCTAGTAAAACTAATGCCGAAGCGTCGGTTCACCGAGGGATGTTCGTAGATAGAAGTGATGTGTTTAGCTGTGTATGAAATATTTCCACCAACCTGTTTGATTGTGGTGGTAGGTAGCTGCTCTGAAGGGTATAGTTCTGAAGAGTTTGGTCAAAGAGTGAAAAAATGTAAATTTAAACTGACGTCTACAGTATGCACTTATTTTGGATGAGCAACGGAAGATCGCTAACCATCATTCGTACAAAAGCGTGAAGAATTGTTTTACTAGTCATATCAATGTATAAGTCACCTTTTTTGGCAAGCCCAACAGAGGCATGTCCGTTTTATTTTTATTCTATTTTATTTTGATCATATACGACTTGTTTATGATAAGTGTTATGAAAAAACCCATTTTGGATTTCATCGTGTGAATGTAAATATACAGTAATTAAAACTGGTTTAGATGGTGGAACAGTATTCCAAATAAAACGTCAATTTGAAGTGATATATATATGACACTAAGAAAAAAAATTATAAAAAATTATAAGCAGTTCAACAAGTAATTATAGCTCAAATTTAGTGTGAATATGTTTATTAGTTGTCTAATAAACCCAACAAGATTAATAAATGGTCAAATTGTTATCGAAATTGTGAATTGCTGTATAAGTGATGGTAGAATATGGATAAAAAATAGTTCACAACAAAATGGAAACACGCACTATTGACCATGTAAAAAAGATAGAGAATTATGATAATGAAGAGGTCATGCTATGCAATAATCAGACAAGTGTTATTAGAGGGGTAAAATTTCTGAATAAAGAAATGTGTATGTACATGATTAAGTACATGGTGTTGAAAAACAATTGGTATATATAGCATAAATTGAATGTGAATAGGTTTATTAGACGACTAACAAACCCTTTCTTGATGTCCTTGTTTATCTTCGGCCAGTATAATCTAAAGGTAATCAGCCTAGTCGTATCATGAACTCCAGGATGAGAGAAGTCATGCAGTGTGTCGAAGACGATGCATTGATAACTCCTGGAGACGACTGGACGGGTTATACCTGTAGACAAATCACAAAGTAGGGTGTCTCTACCTTTTTCAATAGTCTTTGTGTAGAGCCTCAGCCTTGTTGTGATAACTCATGATGAAGATCATTGTCTTCATTTTGAAGTCGAGCTAGTCCAACAAGGTCGATTACTTTTATACGATTCAAAGAATGTATTCGCAATAAGGTGTCGGCAACAAGATTGTTAACTGCAGATATATGTTGTATATCAGTAGGTAATTGAGAAACATAGTCTAGATGACGCGACTCTCATAGAGAGTACTTATCTGAAGATGACTTCATCGAAGACGTCAGTGGTATATGATCGGTGAATATTGTAAAAATTCTTAGCCTTCTATGAAGTGTTAAAAATGTCGTACAGCACAGTATATGACTGAATGTTCATGTTCGAAAGTGCTGTATGTTGATTAAGTATCATTTAATCGTCTTAAAAAGAATGTTTGATGGTTCCAAGCTTGGCCAATTAAATATTGAAGAACGGCGCCAATGTCTGAGTCAGATCCGTCAACAGGAATACTGACGGGAGCTGGAGTATTATTATGTGCCAGCAAAGTCATTTCGACTATTGCATCTCTAGTTGCGGTGAAAGCTTCCTCGGACTCTGCATCGATTGTAATAATCTTTTCATTCTCTAAAAGATGATCCAGTCATCGATTTCATGATAGAAGCACAGTTAAGTATAAGTCGTTTGTAAAAATTTACCATTCCATTGAAAGCTCGCAGCTGCTTAATGGTGGTTTGTTCCGGATACTCCAGAATACACGCCACCTTGTGTTTTTGAGATCGTATAACATTAGCATCAATAGTATGCCCCAAAACGTCCAAGGAGGTTTTTACGATTTGGCATTTCTGTATATTTATTGTAATTCCATATTGTTGCAGTCTTCCAAAAGTCGTGTCCGTAAGTTTCATATGTGTTTCCTTGTTTGGGCTTGCTATCAAGCAATCGTTGACATATGCATAGACATAATCAAGCCTGCGGAACACATCAGTGAGATGACGAAATGATTGTACTGCATTTTTCAAACCAAAGAGCATTCGGAGGAATTCATAAATGCCAAATGGGGTTACTATAACAGTTTTGGTTAGGTCATATTCGGAACATCAGGATTTGATTGTACGCCCTTACCAAGTCGATTTTTGAAAATACTGTCATTCCCTTCAAGGTGGCAGCTGAATCGTTGATGTATGGTAACGAATAACGATCAGGAGTAGTTTGGGCTTCGGGATGTCGGTGATCATTTTTGGGATGCTAATCATCGCTATCTTTATTCGGAACCATATGTAATGGAGATGACCATGGGCTACTGGATGAGCGTTTTATTCCCACGTCAATCATATGATCGAATTCATTTCTTTCAATCTTTAATGTTTTGGTGCTAGTCGATGTGCTTCGACGATACATGTTGACTTGTAGTCGTGATGTGATGTGTATTATTGCTAGTCACCATGATAATTTCGGCGTTGCCTTATTTAAATCTGAATACTTGTCGAGTATCGGCTGAAAATAAGGGTAAATTAAATGTTTAAGCTACAACCTATAGAAGTGGTTTCATGAACGTATAGCTTTGTGTTGCCGTCCACTAGTCTTTTTTTAATAGATCCACAAGCAAGTTGTGGTGGCTCGGTAAATCAGTGCCTATGATAGATGCTTTCATATCGGTAATGATGAAAATCCAATGAAGCAAATCCTATATAGGACCAAGATAAGCTTGCTAATTTGCCAAAGTAACTTTTAACGCGTAATTCCCGCACGTACGAATAAGAGCAAATTTGAAGGCAATGATTGGTAAAGTAGGAGTTGTACTTGATTGTTAGCAGAGCACTAACGAGAAAACAACTTGAGTTCTGGACTTCTAGTGGGTGAATTGCTTCCAACGTGGCGTTGTGTCGTAATCTGTTAGGTGATGCATGACTGGGAGCCTTCAGCTAGTCTTGTCCACTAAAACAAACATGGTCAGCATCCATGATGGGAGCTTATGCAACTATTTATTATTTAAGGAGCTATTTACTACTGCAGTGAAATCACCATATGTATGTGAATATAAACTAAAGCCACACCAGGGAAGAACATAATTAGAAAAATAGTAGAGTGAGGCTGTTATATCGGGCCACTTACAAAGAATAAGTAACTCTCGAAACTATGTCTTAGGTGGCTATTTCAGTTGTTTCAGTTATGTGTGGAGTGAACATTTTATTTCTATCATTATTGTGTTCCTCTTTTCCTACCATTCCTCATGATCTATTGACTGTTAGTATATCATTTTCTATTAATGAACTACATCTAATTGATTGTGTGTACGTTATTTCAGCTCACTGCCGCCATCTCCTTTATAATAATAATATTAATAATAATCGTTATTGATGTTATTTTTCTAGTTGGTTGACTGCTTGGTCTGCTCTACATATATGTAAGAGAATGCTTAAAATATAATATGATTCTGTCTGGTTGTTCATAAATTTTGTATTCTTCCTACTCTGGCATAGGACGTAAAGGCACTGATTAGACACTCTTGTAAGGATTACTCACTGTATTGGCTTATACAGTGTCAAATTAAGTAATTTATCAAACTACCATGTTATAACAGAAACCCATGTTATCGCACACACAGTTTACTCTGTATACTAATATGTGTTGTAGTGACCACTGAACACCTCCGAGTTAGCAACGCTTCATAGTCAGTCACAAATGGAAAAAATACTATACTGACAGTTAATATAAGTACATATATGAAGTGTGACATGTATCAGAATTCACTTTACTGGAATTAACTGTAATGTACGAGGCGATTGATGAGTTCTCCAGATGACTACCAAATGTATGCATAAATCCAAGTGTCCAGTGTAGATTTGTTCTGGTCAGTTCAACTGGAAGGAGCGACAGTAACATTGAGTATCCAGTTTTGATTCCATAAAAGAGACCAATTATTAATCCAATGTAAAATCCAAACTGAGGCAGTTTGGACTGATGAGTAACTGTCGAGGTTGGTTTAGATACGCGTACTCTTGCTCAGTCGAAATTCAAAACAAATGGTTGGGTGAGGAACGGTTCTATATAAAATTAGTTATACAAATGTACATTATTACCTAAACAAATGTCACCACCAGTTACTCAACCAAAGTTTATCCCGAAAATGGGGATAATCAATAAAGTTCCAAATAATACACAAAAATGTTACTCTATCCCTTTAGCATAGATTGCGTGTTGCCTATCCAGAAAGTAAGATCTAAATTTGTTGCAATACAATAATACAATTTCTGAAACTGTGCGTCCACCCACAATCTGGAAATGCACAAATCCAGTCAAAGCTAGTAATACAATCAAAAAGAGGAACAGACCAATATGGCTTCCGCCCAAGCCAAAACGTTTAGAAAAACGAAATGTATAAAGTTCATAAGAATAACAGAAATCCAGCACGAACGCAAGGAAAAACAGATATTACAATGAAAATAAATAGCAACTATCTCATTTAGAAATTAAAGATTATTAGAAAGTACAACTAAACAGATTAAGAAAGGGTGACAAACGTATTTCGAAAGAAACACAATGAATTACAATTAAAGAAAAAGGTTACTTCGAGGGATTTTCAACAAAACCATCAAAAAAGATCTTACATCCAAGCATTCCGTAAGTAAAACTAATTTAAAACGAATAATGTTGCGGCGATAGTGTATTTACGCTTCAGACAGCAAAAGTTACAAGGCGCCAAGGGCAAAGTGTGTGTGCCGTCATGTCAATGATACATTTAAACAATATTAGCACAGTGTGTATTAGTAACGTGCTAATACAAGAACTTATTGCATACATAACACTGATAAACTTTTACAAAATGTAAAGTCTTCAAGTCAGTCAGCACAGTGTAAGTATAGGATAACTGGCCTTGGCGAATTGAGTTGACGTATTCAGCATTTGTTGACCGATACGTAAACCTTAACTTCCTTAGGGTTTTGAGCATTCACACTAACTCTATAGATGCTAAGTATAAAGCTGCATTTTAAAAGCATTGTAGAGTACACACTTTTGTACTAGTGTAATTAGCAATAACATCTCTTGAAGCTTAGAGAGATTTTGAACCAACTTTAGGAATTTATTATAATGTTTCAAACAGCCAAAATAAGTTATTCAAAAGTGAATATTTTTTACATTTAGAAAAAAATTCTGAAAATCGGAGCTGCTTAATTTTAGCAAAGATTATTTATCAATTAATGCCTGTTGTTCGATGCGTAGCAGTTGCTTTCAATCATCATACTTCAACCAACTCTGTTCTGGTCTTTCTTTTTCAGGTTTTCTCGAGTGCTGCTCATTTTCTTCATGTCTGCCTTCAACTACCGAGTTAATATGCTTTTTAGATTTCCTCCTTTACCTTGGCGTTTAGGATTCCAAGTCAGTGTTTGTCTTGTATCGCAGTTTGATGATTTTTTCAATATGTGTTCTATCAACCTCCAGCATATATTCCTAATTTCTTCCTCAGCAGTATTTTGGTTCCTGTTTCTGTCACAGATGGTTGTTGCTAGTAATATCTGGCCAATGAATTTGAAGCACCTTGCACAAACGGCTCTTCATAAATACCTGTGTCTTTTGGATGATGCTTTTCTTAAATCTCTACGCAAGTTTCTGCTCCATACAACAGCACTGTCCTCACATTTTAACTGCTAGTAAGTCTGAAGGTTGCATTACGTTTCCACTCGTGCTAGCACATTTTTATACAAACAGCCGAAGTCCTAGTTATAAACTTACCGCTACCTAAAAAAAGAGTACCCCACACTGAAGTCTAACTTTGATCTATGGAATACGACTACTGAAATTATAGTATATACACACCAACCTAATCATTTAATAAAATCCTATTTGAACATGGCTCGAAATAGTGCTAAAAGGTCCAAGCTTAATAGCCTTTTCCCCAACTATCCTAAATCTTCTCCAAATGACCTACTTATCACAGAAACACATATATGAGACAATCGTACACTACTTGTCAAGTCTACCAATCCGATTGATCTAAATAGTGACATTGCCGACTATAAAAGTAAAGTCGAATATGTACAATTAGCATTTACCAAAACACAATTTGTATTGAGTAACCTAGCCTCGTTAACCTACTTGTTCGGAGAAAATGGTGACATGGAAATAAACAAAGCAAGCTGAAAATTTCCTTAATTTAATTGCAGCAGAAGTTGTAAAGCGACCGACGTCGCTTCACAAAGCCATTGTTTACAGTGTTTTTTTTAAATTTTCAACTTAGTAAGGTTAGAACGACCATACTGAAGGCTAGTAGGATGCTTCATATTCCAGGTGAATGCAATAGATTGCGTAATAGGACTGGCAGACTAGCTGTGCAATTTCATTCTACTTTGCATTTACCCTAGATTGCAAGCGCTTTATCAAATCAGTAAACTATTTTAGATCTGTTAGTGCCTTTAAAAATATACAAACAGTTGCTGATAAAACGCCTCTACAATATACATCCATTTAACCGTCACGTTGCCGTTGCTACTGTAGCGGTAAATAATCCCCTAAATATATAGTTGCATAGGCTCTCGACATTGATGCTGACCAAATTTGTTATAGCGGACACGACAAGTTGAATGGGTTCGGTCAAGCATCATCTGCAGATTAAGACACGACTCACTATGGGAAGCATCTCCCTCTCTAGTTTACCAGCCTAGACACTGCTATCTAATTGCAGCAATACTCAGGATCAAAATATAACTTTTCTTATATCCTTCATGTCATTTTAATTTCTTTTAATTCGTAAGAGTAGTTTCAATCGTTAGAAGTTGGTCTGGTCATATGACAAAACGTTACTTGGTCATATACCGAGTGCACTTCACTCCTAACGTAAAAGACCCAAATTAGAATCAACCACTTCAAACAAATTTTCCGAAACAAATCCAACCACCATGATTATCCACACCACCCACCAAACCGGTAACTGAGGAGCCACCCCGGTCATCCATAGTATAGACACATACCACAATATCTCTTATAAGCAACGAAAATGGCAGCGACCTAGTAGATTTAGACACCACTCCCAAGGGGAGTACAATTATGTCTCAAAATAAAGAGATGAACAGTGCACAATCATACGACCTAATCTACCATCCCACCATTAAAATGGAAACGAAATTCATAACTTATCTTTACAACATATATAACGTCCTCCCTATCAATAAGGCCCGGCATAGCCCCATCCCTAACATTCAAATAAATAAAATAAGTAACAAAGGCCAAATCAATAGGCACAATATTTCTGAATCACTAGATTTGAAGGTCAATGCTAAGAACAACAACAAGCGATTTTTCTTCTCTCAACCTAAGTCTGTTTCCTCTCATAAATACTTTAAAAACAATAGAATGACACATGCAAATGCGTCAGAGCACCATGTGCCAATGACTCCGAAGGTCGATTCCAAGCGAAAAAGCTTCCTGTCGATACCCATACCGCTTCTATCCTAACCAGATTTTGGGAAGAATAAGTTTAAGTTAGAAGGTTACTCGCTCTACCAACATAAGTGTTATCTTAGATATAAAAACTTACGACCTAAATACTTTCCTACAATAAATGACTTTAACTACAACTACTTGGCTGCATTCCAAAACTCATTACCAAATTACTATGACTCTTATGTCACGTATGCACACTCGAATCATTTTAAGAGTATCCTCATACAGCAATTCCAAACCATTTTCACCTCTACTCTTTGCCCCCCCCCATCAGCCGATCACTAAATCAACCACTGGTGGCGAACCTAAATACCATCAACCTTTAGCTCTGTCACTACTAAGTAACCAATCTTCTAGCGTCCATTTTTCACTTATCACAAACACTTTGTTCGTGAAAAATGACGATGGCAGTGACAACCGAAACATTGAGACTGTAGAGAAATCACACATTATTTACTCACTAGTATCTGAACAACGTGAAATTTAACAATTAATCCCAGGTCAAAATCTCATCAGGAATTTCACACACGACCCCTTCATCCATGACACCTTAACTTACTTCAACCTCATTGAACACTTGCTTTGTCTATGCCTACTGAACGCACTGTCAGCATGCGACAAAACGATCTACTCAGCTCTGCTTGTATCAATATGCCAACCCTTAATTATCATGGTAACTGAGGCCAGGACTACCCCTAATGTCTCTGATCTAAGTATATCTCTAGATAATTATAATCTGTATCGTAGTAACAGGCTACATGGGCGTGGAGGGGTTGCCTTATGCATGTCAACTAGAAGTTAAACTGATACATAAGGCTTAATTGAATTACAAGAATCAGTGTAGATTGTTATAAGGCCTACTCTCACGGAATCTTACTTATTCGGCTGCGTATACTTCCAGCCTAGCCCATCAATAGAGCATATAACATTACTGTCAGATATATTTTGCATTTGTCTCTTCCCTACTCCTTACAGCTAAGGTTATTAGTGAGGACTTCACATGCCTAAAGTCTCACGGTTTCCCACTAAAGTGCTATGACTTGCTTATAGAAAGTTAAGAACTTGGTGGCTGGTCACAGTATGTTCGTCGCCCTACCAGATATAAAGACATTTTGAATTTTATTTTTTGCAATTGAACTAACCACATGTACCGTACGTACATAGGAACGATTCCCAGGCAGGATCATAATATTGTCATGTGAAGCTTTGACTTAGAGACCACTACGTATAAATGTCCGATTACAATACCTAGCAAACCCTTTCACAAGAGAGACTGGATAAGCTTTCAGACTTAACTTTCAGACTTGACTGAAATAACTACTTCACGGAAGATGATGCTGATAAGCTGACTGGTATTCTCTATTACAACACTTGCAATGCTCTTGACTAATTGCACCTTTAGAATATACTAAACCCAGAATTCCAGAATGTAACCTTATCAACACTACTGCAAGAAGAAGCCTACGTAGACATGCATCTAAATTTTATATGCTTAAAGATTTATTCTTCCTTTATAACTATGAAAGAAATATGTAATAAGGCCAAAGCAGAACATATAAAAATGAAAAACGCACTAGAAAAACAGGTTACTAAACAAAATAACCCTACAAGACTTCTTAAGACTTTCTGGAACAAAATCAATAGCTCTAAGATAAAGAGTGGAAATCTCTTTATCTGTGATAACATTCACTATCGAAAATGTTACGAAGGCCATCACTACGTTAAAGCACACATACACCTTGGGCTTTGATGGTGTAGCAGCTAATGTACTCAAAAATGGTGCTACATACTTCCACATGGCACTTCCTAAACTATTGACAATATCACTCTCTACTTCATGCTACCCTACACTATGGAAAACTACATGTGTCATTCCTAAGTTTAAATCCGGACCTGTAGGAAATATAGAGAACTACCGCCCTATCAACCTAACCTCTGTTGTATCAAGAGTAATGGAAAAAATAATCAGGATGAAATTACTCCAATTTTTACTTAAGAACGAACTGCACTTCCGGCCCAACATGGATTCTTAAAGACTAGGTCGTGTGACACATGCATGCTAGACTATCTAGATGACATAATTACGCATCGAGACAAAAGACTTCTAGTATCCGCTTTATTTCTCGACTTCAGTAAAGCTTTTGACAAAGTCCCGCATAAGCTACTACTCATTAAACTAAAGCCATACGGTGCCAAAGACCCACTTCACTCATGGTTCGCATCTTTCCTAGAAGGAAGACAGTAAACAGTAAAGTATAATAATAGTCCATCATCACCTAAACCAATTGCCAGTGGTGTTATATAAAGAAGTGTACTGGGTCCTTTATTGTTCATTCTTTACATTAATGACATAAATAACGTCATGAAACACGGTCGACCGTATTTACATGCAAACGGTCTCAAGACAGTATATGGCTTTAAACCGGATGTTTTAGAAGAAGGCATGACTAATTCAAAATGAACTTTATAGCATAACTGGCGAAGCCGAAAATGGCAGCTACCACTTAACTACAATAAATGAGAAGTCATTCACACTGGCAACCATAACCCCCAATTCACGTTCTATCTAAACAGGTCCAAGGTCTAAATACTTCAATTAACAAGCGATTTGGATATTAAATATTCAGGTAACGCCTCCTCTATAATATTAAAATACTAGAAGATCAACAGGCTTCATTCTCGGAAACCTCTGTACAACGAAGGCTAAACTTACTTTGTTTAAGATATGTGTATGATCTACTCTCAACTGCTGCTCGTGTACCTTTTCAAGCATGGATGGCATAGATTGGATATGTGTAAAAAGTATACAAAGAAGTTTCACACGTCGAGTTCTTGGAACTAACAGTAACATGAACTACACGACTAGATGAATAACACTCTCTTTAGAACCCCTGTGTCGTCGCCGATTACGGCATAACGTAATATTCTTCTGTAAAATAATCACTGAGAATACCATTCTTGGCCTTCTCTTCCTCATGGAACCGAATGCCTAGATACGATCTTCGGAACTATGAGGCGACATTACTTAATCAATAAGTACCAAACACAATTTCGCAGTAAGTTCTTTACCGTACTCTACAGTAAACTCTGGAATAAACTACTAAAAGACATTAGCACCACTAAGCTCTGTCCTAAGATTCAAACAACTGATCACCCTATATTCAGAATCTATGGACTTGTAATCAAATCTTCGACGACTTGCCACTTAACCCTGAATCAATCAGCAATGTCTTTTTAGGGTTATAAGACCTGCTAACCCTGCAATCATGTACGTTGTAGTAGCAAAAACGGGAAAAAAGATTCTGGTTTAAAACTGATTAGTTTGCTACCAATAATTAAATTCGTTTTTCCTCTTTCTGTTTCATATATCTTTTTATGTCACCGTCTCCCCGAGTTTGTGGTCTGCTCATGTAAGGAACTGGTCTCCTTTAAGCAGCTTACTCCTTACACTGATTAGCAATACAATTAATGCATCAGTAATTCATCTCTCAAAATCAACCCACATAAGTTGGCTCTCTTATCCAAATTTTGGTGAAACTAAACTTTGTCGACAAATTTGCATAACGATCGATGACCTTGAAGCACCTTTTAATTAATTAGAGTGTAACGGAGTCAAAATAATTATATACGATTCACTAACTCATTCTCTTTTCTTTCTATTGCAGGGCGAATCAAATGTAAACGCTCTGGAAGCCCAAGAACAAGCCCTGCGTGCTATTAACTTAGATGATGACTCAGAAGACGTGATAAAAACTAGCTAACTCTTTTCTGTTAAAACCCCGCGTATTTTAATTTTGAAATACAAGAGTTCCGTGACCACCGCTTCGTGTTCTATCTTGGTGTGGAGTGTTGAGCTAACTCTATGTGCTGTGATTTTAGATCTCTCTGCTCTTCTGAACCGCTGAATACACGTGTTACAAGAGTGCAGTGGTAGGAGGCTGCTTAGGTGTTTACGTGACATCGTAACCAGTTATCGTGTCTATATAAAAATCATCTGTAATCAGTTATTTTAGAAAATTACACCATCTGTCATAGAAAAACTTTACTGTACATGCATAATATACTATTCGATATGAATGTAGTTTGCACTAAATTGCATAGCTACCACAAAATCATAGGGCGTATTTTTTTGGAAATACGTTTTGTATATGGTTTTCTTGTTGTAAAATACTGTCACTTTAAGTTTTAAAAGAAATAATGATGACATTTTACTCTCGTTAAGAACGAACTGTAGTGTATTTACGTCGTCTAAGACCATTTAGGTAATCTAAGTTAGGTTTACATAATTACTAATTTTCCTGGATGGTTTTTATTGTTTTAAGTTTGCAGTGATTAAACTACAAACCACTGATGCAGTATGTTCATATTTTGAGTGCAACAGTTGTATAACTTGCAATTTACGTTTTTTATTTACATTTGCAGATGGTGCGAACGATTGTTAGCTAACAATGAGGACATTTCATAGCATCGTATCAAATAATCGCTCTTAAGCCCCTGGGATATAACGAATAAAAATTACCGCGTACACTACAAACCCTAATATACACCACTGCACAACTTCGAATATGGAAATACAAAAGGCATTTATTAAGTATTAACCATTTATTATAGACAAATCGTCAATATTGCATGATACAAGCTGATTAGAAAACCTGTAGAACACAAAAAGAAACATTAAAGTTAGGGATGAGAAAACTTATTTTTTACTTATCTTTTAAGAATCCTTTTCAGTATAATTATCAATCTCGGTAAACATAGAAACATAGAAAATCTACAATTATAGATATACCCATTGACATTCAGCACTACACAAAACATAGACTTAAAATCCAAGTATTTAGACCTAAGGATGCGATAATTACAGTTAAACTTACGGTTTGTTTCTCTAACCAATCCCCTGAAGTTTCCTTTTATTACCAAATGCACATTTAAAAACAACGAAAATGAATTTAAAAGACGAAAACGTGGCACTTTGACTTTGCAAATGGATATAATGAGTGAAGGTAATCCACGAGGCATTAAATTTATTAACTTACAGACTGAAACTCTCGAACAGCTTGCTCTACATCCTCCCAACTAAAAATCGTCGGTTAAACACCGTATTTTCGAAGGCTGCTTTTAGATCGATACTAATTTCTCGTGAGGAACAGGCCAAACAACTATTATTCAATAAGTAGATACATACAAACTATTGACTTACCTATTATTAGTCATATTCCTCCGTAAAAGTAATGTTGTCGAGATTTCTGAGGGTAAATAAAGGATGACCAGTCTGCCCTGCTGTAAATGCGGAACTGCCACCAAGCACCTAACCACTCAAGGTAACAAAAATGTCATATTGCGGCAAAATCAAACCAGGTTGATGCTTATCTAGTGCCCAGTGGTAGATAAAATTATTATTTATTATGAAAAACGATGAAATCTTTAAGAAAGTTACACAGGATACAACTTTTTATATGATTTATAGACTTTTGTAGGTTAGAGACGGGTCCATTGAGTTTGAATTCATAATATGAGTGATATAGCAACTCATCCGCACGACTCCATATCATGTTGTTTCTAAAATTATTATGAGGTCTAAGAAACTTGTTCAGACGTGACCAGTATTCTTGGATGTTTTGTGTGTGAACACTCGTACTTGGATCCACAAAATGTCTTTCGTGAGCTACAACATGATGAACATATCTAAGTCTAAAAAGGGGCTGATAAGCTCTCCAGTCGTCAGTATAAATTGTGGATCCTGGTAGAACGTACATCTAGATTAATAATACCAGGGTCCTTACAGTTCGATCTGGGACATGTTGAAAACGTCTCTTTTCTAATGTTCGGTCGTAAATACCAATAACCTACCAGTAACATCAAAGTAATTAGTACTTATCTATTCAGCTTTCACAGATCTTCCCCTACTATATTTTCTCTTCCTGGTAGCTGTTTCATCTGTTTTGACAATTTTTGATGCGCCTCCTACCGGCAGATTTAAGCGTTACAGTATTTCTAAGCATATATCTCTACAATACTGATACCAGTGCACTGCTAACACTTTACTTACATTTATGGGGGACGATGCCAGCGAAACAGGCAACTGCATAACCCGCGTTACAATTACGATGCAGGTTTCCCTAATTGTTAATCTAGACTGGCTAAAGAAGCTGGCTGTTCTTACTGACTTATTTCCCCAGCAACCATTACAATCAAAGATGACTTAACCCTGCGTATCTGTGGATGGTGTTTGAACCATATTGAGTCCACAATCTCAAATAAACTATCTACGAAGTGAACCGACAGGTTGTATATTAGTAATAATAAAATCCTCATGAAAAATTCCGATCAACCGATCCGATGTGAACTAGATAGAGCGCACGACCTTGAAAATATTATCTTGATTCGCATTGGCCCTCTAAAGTTCGTCAGCAACGTTTAGTTCCACCCAAATTTCAAATACTCTTGACCTTATCCCGTATCTGGAGAGTTTCTATGGTCCATTCTGCTTACTCACTGCCGTTTCCTAAAATTACAGCCCTACAGACAAAAAGCCCGTGGTTGTTTGTTGGAAATGCTCTATAATACAAGTATACCTCTAGTATCCTAGTACTGTAAACTGTGTACCTTGTTATCGTTGGCTCGGTAATTAATTAATACTTTCATTTAGCGTGAATTCCGTAACAGTAACTCTCTATCAAAGCCCTTTTGAAAACAAACCATGTTATTCTAATCATGCATGTAAACTGGTATGCTCTCATGTACAAAATGTTACTTGAGAATAAAGCTATTATTATTATTTGTGTGGTAAATCTTGACTTTGATGTTGACTGACAACTGGTTTGAGTTCTAGATGCTATTTAGTTGTAGAAATACTGCCCTTGCCTTGCCAATTCGTGCCTCTGTAGTTCTCGCAATTGCCGAAATCTTTTTTCTTTGGTATCTTGATAAGTTATCTTTCTTTACAGTCTACTGGTACTTGTTCTTCCTCTCAAATCTTCCTGAAGAGAATGTGGAGTATCTTTGCAGCTGCTTCTATATCTGACTTCAGTGCCTGGCGGTGCTGACTTGCCACTCTTGATTTGTCCGATAGCCATTTTGATTTCTACGACTGTTGGTGGGTCGGTTTTTATAGGAAGATTGGTGGTTGCTGCTTCGATGACTGGTGGGTTCAGTGAGAATGGTCTATTCAAGAGTTATTCGAAGCTTTATACTTACCTGTTTCGTTGTTTATTCACTTCAGTGGTTGGTTTGTCAGATTTGTTCTTGATTGGCCAATCTAGCTTACAGTATTTCCCAGCTGGCTTTTTTGTTGTATCGTATGAGTGCCTCATGTTTCCTTCTCTCGAAGCTTTTTCCGCTACATATTTCCGTTTATCCGACCTAATGCTTCTCTTTACTTGCTTTTTGACTTATGTGCATTTGGCCTGTGTTTTGGCTTTCTCTGTTCTTGTCCGGCTGTTACTATTAGCTAACTTTCTGCCCCTCCGTTCTTGGATCTTGTCCAGAGTACCAACAGAAATTCATTTTGTATAGTGTTATTCTTTGCAATCCTAAACCTCTTGATATGTTGAAGTTATTGTTTACTTAATCTTTTCCCAGTTGTCTTCCACATTAATACCATCTTTTTCTGGTAAATCGTGAAATGCTTAAAACTTATTATTGAGAATTATTTTGAATTCATTGCGTTTGTTAGTAACCCGAGGAAGAGCTGTGTGGTGACCGCGGAACACTACCGAGTCAATAACGCCTTACAAATAGTCAAATGAGGACAAATAATATATTAACAGTTAATACAAGTATATATAATATGTTTAATGTCTATCAGAATTAGTTTACTTGGATCAACTGCAATGTTTGAGGCGATCGATATGTTCTCCAAATGACCACCACACGTATATATAAACCCAAACGTCGAATGTCGCTTTGTTCTAGTCAGTATAGCGGCAAGGAGCGGCAGCGACGTTGAGCGTCTAGTTCTGATGCTATAAAGGGGATCAATTATTAATCCAAGCAGTCAGTGAATAATGCTCAGTTCAGAACGATGAATTTTGCCACGATAGTGTATTTGCAATAAGAACAGCAGTAAGTACCAGGCGCCAGGGCTCAAGTGTGTATGTACAATAATGATGTTGATACATTTAAAAATGTCAGTACAGTAGGTATTAGTGACGTAGTAATACAAAAACTTATTACATACATAACACTGATAAACTTTTACAAAATATTAGGTCTTTAAGTCAGTCAGCACAGCTGTGTCAAACTTTTGTATTATGACTGTTCCAGTTGTCCATTGATCCTTGAGCTTAAGTTTCATTTTAGCCACCACCAGATGATGATCTAAAGCTATGTCAGTTCTTCTCCTTGCTCTCACGTCTTCTATTGTCCTTCTGAACTTCTCACTAAAGCAGATGTGGCCAATTCGGTTCTCAGTATTATGGTCCGGTGAAACCTATGTTGTTTTGTGTATACGTTTATGAGAGAATATGATACCACCTATAATCATTTTGTTGAAGGCACATAGGTTTGCAAACCTCTCACCGTTTTCGTTCCTTTCTCCCAGTCCATGTCGTCCCATGATGTCTTCGTATCCAGTGTTGTCCATTTCAACTATGGCGTTGAAGTCTTCCACCAGAATGGTCAGGTCCTTGACTAACCATTTCTTGATGATTGACTGCAGTCTCACATAGATCTGGTATTTGTCGTATTCGTGGGTGTTGTTAGTGGGTGCATAGCACTGGATGACACTCACTGTAATCCCCTCCTGTGTCTTGAAGGATGCTTTGATGATTCTAGGTTCATGAAGTTCTTTCTTGTAGGCATTTCCCGTGCTTCTTGGGACAGAATTAATGACACTCCTCATGTGTGTAAGGCATTTTCTTCTTTGTGGCCAGAGTATAAAAGCACTTCTACCGAGGATAATCTCCGCTGTTCAGCTTGTAACCAATGGGTTTCGCTTATTCCAAGTATCTTCAGATTGTGTCCTTCATTTCTTTAGCTATTTGCATGCCTCTCCCTGTCTTCTACATCGTGCGGACATTCTATGTACCTATATTAATGGTGGCTCTGGTTGTGAGAATGGGCATTGGCCTTGTGGCTTTCTAAGAAACTTGGCATCATAACTTTTCGAAGTGAAAACCTTCCGACTCCTAAGGTAGAGTTAAAATGGTTAAAAAGATTTTTCCTGGTTAGCATTTTATTTGACAATGTTGTGATTTTACGGGATTGAGTTACTAACCACATGCCCATCTCCTTTCATTTTTCCGGGCTGGGACCGGCAGCAAACCTAGGGGGATTCCAGGCGGAATTAAGGATTATTTATAAGTACTATTAAAAATATAAGATCTGGTTGTCGCAGTCACTAATAGCCCTAGACATAACACTTTACTGACTGTACGTTACTAACTTGAAATGCATGTTACAATGTGATGAAAAAGTTGAATTGCTTGTACTCTTGTTTTTCTGATTCTATTTACTTGGTTTTTGCCAGCTGAAGTAATTTACCCATTATCAGCTAACTTTTTGCCTTTTACATTTTGCGTGCAACCTATTCGGGCACGTAAGAGTTGGTTGAAGATTATTCCATGAGTTACATTAGTGTAATAAATCCAAGCAGTCAGACAGGTACCAAGCATTATCTAAGCATTGGGCTAAGTTGTAGTCACATTTAATCGTTTTACAAAATCAACGTCATTGATTCTGCAAGGTGTTTGTTAGAACAGAGTTTTTAAATAATCTTTAGGGAATACTAATGACGAGTTCTGTTAGTGAAATCATCGCTATCAGTGCCGAAGCGTAAACAGGTTTTCGCTAAATAAACTTGCTACTTTTATTAAAGAAGAACTATTTAAAATCTGTTGAAGTACGCTCATAATATAAATTTTGACCTTCTGTTGGGGATAATTAATGTAGACAATTTAGATTATGGTGGTAGTATACACAAGGGATTTATTAAGTTTTGTGTAATAATAGCTTTGCGCTAATTTATCAGTATCATTATTCCAGAAATATTTAGTCACTGTAAAAATGATAAGTCATTTCCAAAGTAACAATATCTGTTAAATAATAACAAGATTATAACCAGCTCTTATATTACAATCTTTTAATTGTACTTAAATATATTTGATGTATAAACAGGTTTCGATATAAAAGTAGGTATGTAGTGTGGTATTTCAAAAAACAACAGTACTAACTTTCAAAAGATAATTTAACACAGTACTTAATCCCATCCCATATTAGAACAAAATGTATCGCCAAACAAACTTATCTTTAAAAACTATTTCTTTTTTAAAAGCTGCAGGGTTATATTCAAATGTAGTGATTAACGTATTAGTATGCTTGCGGATAAGGAACGGGAATTAGGAATCGCTATTTGTAATAAATGCATTATCAGACTTAAAATTTAAAGGTAAAATGTATTTTAATAGTAACCGAAATTCTTCAAGGTTAGCATTAATATGACGAACATGTTATCATGAACTTTGATAAGTTAAACCATCACAAATTCTTGACACTGCCTAACGATGCTATAGAGTGATTAAATTAGACTATTGTTTTATCTAGCCCTAGTGATTCTTAACATTTCAACAATTCTTTTTATTTCTACTGAATGGCTAAATGTTTTTTACTACTTTATCATGAGAAATACAATAATTTCATAAATATGTTTACTGTTAACTTACAGTTAAAATATGTTACTGACAGTAATGAATAAAGATATATTATTGAAGAAGAAATGATGATATAAATAAGACATAATTGTGTTTTGATAAATAAAGCATAAATTCTACAATCATTTAAAAGTTATATATATATATATATATATATATATATATATATATATATATATATATATATATATCCATAATCAAATGTTTCATTTTAAGTAAAGTGGGCAGAAATTATCTGTTATTAATTTCTTATTAAAAGTAAGTAGATAACATTGGTAATATAAAAAATACTGAAGACATAATTAAAGTTAAAGGTATTTGTATTCGTCCAGTAGCATTGCATAAATCGTCTTGACAACAAGATGTAACGATCCCTGAACCGGATCTTCTAGCATCAGCTTCAACACATACTGGGACACAACTACGACTAGTTACTTGTAGTCTGTCTTGAACATATGTTCTTATTGTCTATTAGTAGAAAACAGGAAAATATTGATCAATAAGTATAGCTATTTTTCAAAATAATAAAGAATTGACTAGTAAGAAAATTTAAGAAAAGTAAAATATGAACTTCAGAAAACTTATTTTCATCCAATTTATCATAATGTTTCATCAGAATACCGATACGATCGTCAATGGGGCATAAGAGTATGTGATAAAAAGAATGATGGTAGTGTAACCTTACGCCTTCCGTAACATTGACATATTCATGTCAATATACGAGGGGGGGTGAGTGTAAGCTAATACTACATAAAAATGTTTTCGAATGCGTATTTAAAAACGCACACACTAAATGGTCATTAAGTCGCGAATAACTTCACATTTCTGTAGTCATTTAGTCCACTCGAATTATAACGACTGGTTCTCTATGTCGCCATTAGCGACTCGACACTGAAGAAACAATGTTCTAATGTTCCTTTATTGCGAATCATAAGAAATAAGTTTTTCTTGATCTGGGTTTCGTACTGGTTAACACTCGACTGTAAGATTCACTGTTAATCCTGTGGAAACTGGGGCATCTTGTGAAGATCAAACCCATGTCACCTATCTTCAGATTTTGCAATATCACCGATGAGCTAATAGGGTGGCAACTAACTTTCTGAAAGACAGGTATATATATATATGATTGCCATTTGCTACGAAACCAAGGTTCAAGGTTACATCTAATTGCATCTAACTACCTATGTTTGAGAATGTATGTAGAAAATTGTCTTTTAATTTGAAAACAATGAAAAGCATACTGTTTAGAATCGTTGGTGTTTAAAAGCGTCAGTTTCAATTCGTGTTCGATAACATTTTAGAACTACAAAATTCAGAGTCACTATACGATATGAGTAGGTAACTTAGAAATTTTCTACTGTCGCTTTGAAAATAATTCATTCCTTCATAGTGGCTTGTTCTTTTTTCAGGAACTACTAACATTTTTTACTTATTACATAATGTTTATTTGGATTTCTCTAACCTTTTGAAATTCTTGACAATCGTATAAGAAATATATTTCATCTCGTCATTATGATTGCCCATAATTTCTTGATGTGAACTGCATTTGTAGTCTCGTGAGTTAGGTGATTATTTTTCTAGAGTTTGAAAATATTTGTGTTAATTTATGATTTTTTAAGTTGATTGGATTAGTCACCTCAGTTCAACTATAATTTTATATTTAACTTTACTGTGCCTACTTGTAATGATGCATGATATTTCATTATTCTTGTCATCAATATTAAAAGCGTAGAAAAAACATTAGTTGCATAAAACGTAACTTAGAACAACACATATAAGTGAACAATATTGTTTCCAGCTAGTTCTTCATCAGACTTTGCTCTAATATGCAATAATATTTATATGCAAATAAGAAAATGGTAGACCGATCAAGCTAATTTGTGAATCAATTTATTTTTATAGCTTCACACCCATCCGCTACGAAAGAAGTCTAGTTAGATGTCACACTAACAGAGCGAGTAAGATGGGCTCAAATAATAGCATGAAGTAGGAACTTGAAATTATCAATAATACAATGACCAAACTAGGTTACCCGGAAGCTTTTTTGAAGAATAATATGAATGCAGTTAATATTAAACCAAAAGCATGGACTGTCTGCAAGAAACCCCCCTTCCTAAAACTACAACTCAAGGAAGATGTGGCTGGTGAAGTCCTTTACAACGGAATACCAAGGGTTATCAAAAAGACTTTCTACACAGCAGAACCTTGTATGTCATTTTCTAGTCGAATGGTGGTGATTACTCAAACGAAAGATAGGTTATTTGAATTCGCCTCTTTCACATGTATATGTAAATTCAGCTGCTCATGTAAAGAAAGCTACATCGGGCGTACACTCAGACGACTTAGCCTCCGGATGAATGAACATCTACCAGCGTGGTTCAGTAAGGGGAAAAATAAAGAGTATACGTAGTTCAGTTTTATCTCGTTTAGTTGATAGCGGTCATGAGGTGGAAAAACTGAAGTCAATTTAAATGATATACCGTGTAACATCAAGGTTTCCTAATGGGACCTGTATTCGTTCATTACACATAGCAAAAGCTTAGAGCATTTGAACCAACAACCTTAGTCTATATGTTGAGAAGAAATTTGTAATATCCCTATCACTTCCTTCGTCAAATATGATTTAAAAAACATTATCATGAACCCTACACATCTGTTTTGTGTTTGCTATAATTATCTTTCCCTCACCTCTTTCATAAGCTGTCTTTGTTACCTATATGACTGAAACTTTCATTTACTCACATCGTATTACGTAACTTTGCCTTTCCGATGATTATTGTTGTAATAAATTTGTCCGAATCAGCCTGTTACCTCAAGTTTTAATCTGTTTTCTGCATTGAAATGTTTATTCTAGTTGTTATTCTGTTCTTACCATTATTATTAGTACAAATGTCCTCTTAATATCAACTTGCATTTTCCACCGATCATGACAAACAGTTACGTTATCAATCCACCTCGTTGTCTCAAATGATACAGAAATCACCCTAATTGGTTAAATATTTTCATATTTGCATGCATATATTGTAGTATTTTAAAGTTTGATGAATATAACTGGGAACAATATTGTTCGCCTGTATGTGTTGATCAATTTGCATTATAGAAATTCTCAGCATTTTAAGACGTTACTGTTTGAATTGTTCCCTTTTTTACGCTGATTAAATGCTGAGTGGTAACCATTTTCATGTTTTCATAGCCCTATATTGTTGATCAAGTTTTACTGATAAAGCCGATTTGTGACCGGTAGTTGAAGTGATTGGATAAAGAGTGAACTGTTTCGTTTCAATCAGTCGGTAGAATTTTACGCTTGAAATAGGTCTCAGATTGATGAATAGATTCTAGTAAGGCTTTGGAGAATTTAATATTTCACAAAATTATAGTATTGCAGCCGCAGACGTTGCCACCAAACTATTGGAGTCGTCCTGTATATTTTTTAGTTAACTACAACACAAATTTAATCCTCATCAATTGATTACTAAGCACTTTTGTGCTGAGTGTATGATTTCTTAATAATTACGGGAGTATGGAAATTTACTTTCATTCCACCTAGTGCTAGGTATTAGATCTGCAATTTTGATCAGATTTTGCAAGATTTCATATGAGTTATGACAATGCGTTTTATCTGATCATCATTGAATAAAAACCCTGTAACAGTTATATTTGAGTTTATTGAAAAGCAGATTCTATGATTCTATAGATAAAATAAGATTAATAAAATCTCACTTCTGCTAATTGGGTGAACACAGGTGGTCTAATCTGTAAAAGTTAATGTAATGAATTTCTATATTTCTGAAGATTTTTACCTAATTCAGATACTTTTCATTATTTAATGAATCGTCGAAATGTTAATAATCTAAAGAATTTTACATTTTCAAAATTTTAACAAGTGGTATCAATCAATGTGTGATACCATCTCCTTTTAAATTAAACTACCATTTTGAATTACATGAATGTTAATGATTGTTCTTTGAAACAACATTAAAAACTTTTACATAACAAGCACACTATTCGTTACTCACTGAACAGAAAGAACAACCAGCCTGTACTTCAGTGCCTTGAAGTTTGAACGGTTCACTACACTTGTTGCAAACGTAACAACGATGACCAGAACCTGTTTTAAGAGAAAAGTGGAATAAAACTTTCATTCTAAAAATCCTAATAAATAAACTTCAAAATAACGCATAATTGTACTGTGGGAGTGCAAACCATAATGCATGAGAATCCAATGCTCATTCTTTAGAAAGAATAAATGCTGAACCAAATCAGATTTCAGTTTGTTGCAAGATTACTAAGAATTTCGATGACAGCTATATAATAAAAGTATAATTAAAGTTATGACAAGATGAAAGCGTAAATGGAAATTACATTCCAATATACACCACTCATTCTCTTTATTAAAAAAAAAATGCAAAACACAAGCACCAAATATTGGGAATCATTTGAGCCAGTAGTTTTTAAAATCAAAATATTCATCGTTTTATGGAGAATAATATGTTTAAAACTAAACAGGATAAATTATTCTCATTATCCTAGGGTTTTATTTTAACTGTCCTCTACAGATGCAACTATTTAAGACTATTTTATGATACTTATTTGTTAAACTTATGGAGAGATAAAAGGATGCAGTATGTAAAAAAAAATAGGAGAGTTTCTTAGGTGTATAACTTAGTAAGTCTATGGAAATAATCATCCAAAATAAAAATTTATTGGTATGACAAGTTTCAAAATTGAAAACATAAAGATGAATTAACAGTGGCTTGTTACCATATCTATGCATACATATGTTACCATAAACAGTAGTTAATTGTAATCTTTGCGTGGCAAATATTTACTATTATATATACTTCACTTTAAACTAGAAAGTATTGAGTATAGTAAATGTTCACTATCAGACCATGATGAAGTTATTTTAATACAGTATTATTTTTGTCCTCATAAATTCCATCAATCATTAGTTAACTTGGCAATAAACATGAAATTTTCACTTGAAATCTGCTTGATTTCATTACATAATCCAGTCAAAGTCATAAATATTGTGCACACATAGGAAATAAGACAATAAGTTTGTAAAGTGTAATCAATAAACGTCATATTATAACAATAAAAAATGAGTCGTTTGCGGTATAATCAATCAACATAGTTGATAATTTGTGACTTGTAGAATGAAGAATGAATAGTAGGCTTTGTTGCAGACTATTGATAGTTTATGGGAGCAGTATCTATTTATTTATGTAGATTCGTTGTATGGTATAACACCAAAATTAGCTCTTATTTATACTACTGGAACGTTTTTAAATATTATTCACATGAAAAGCTACTTGCATTATTTAATACATTTTTTATTTTAGTAATTTAACTGATACTTATGAAATTATTCGATGTATGAAATATGAACCTAAACTTTGACATTAGTGTGTCTAATCTGATATTACAATGCTTCTTAAATATATTTTAACTGGTGATGTTTGAAAAGTACTGTTGGGGGTTATAGTAAATAACCTTTGGCGCTTTATAAATGTGATTACACTTTCTTAGACTTTTTTGTAGGTCACTGGTGTGAGTCGGTTGGATTGATGGATGACATCGAAGAGACTACAGACTAATTATGAGATATGTTGAAGGAAATTTCTGTAATATGATTGGTCGAAAATATAGTCTTAGTTTTTGAGTCACGCGTTTTACTAGTAGGATTCATTCTTCAAGTTGTTTTGTTGACTTACCATTTGCTCTAGTAACTCTTGAAAACAGTTTACAGAAAATTGCAAACCTTCAAGGATTCCTGTGCGAAATCAATCACTTTTCCTTTCATATGATTTTATTGTCTCGCAGACCTACTTCCCAAGTAACAGGCGTAATATGCAAAGTATATACAGCAAGGCTCTGAAACTCTACAGTTCCACACTGTGATTTTCCAGGCTTTTATTACCAAGATTCATGTACGAATAACCCAGTAACTTTTCTTTCCACAAGATATAGTTTCCCCCAGAGTTACTTTCCACGTAACTGGAATAAAATGTAGCGTTCACACAGCAATGTTCTGAGATTAGAGTCCTATACCCTGTGATTTCCCAGGCTAATACCACTGTATAATCAACCATACATTCGGTCATACTGAGGACACTGTTCTTAAGCTAGAAAATGCGGTGTAGAACTTACAAGAAGCACACAAGCGAAAATTTAGATTTCAAACTCGAGTGGTTCCAGATGATTTTGATGGGTTTATGCTAATGCTTAGTTTGTTCCCTTTCTACCTTGTAGACGATTTATCATCTGGTCCCAAAATCGCTTCCATCAGTTACTGACCGAATACATACAAAGTAACACTGTATCAGCTCAGCCCACAATAAAATACTCTATTCTGCTTAAGATGACGTAACAAACAATAATCAAATGATAATCTCGTTAGAATGTTTTTAAATTCTACTATTGTTAATATATAATTATTTAATCAATGTTTACTTTTTTTTCTAAATTATACATTTTGTTTGCATTTTTAAAATTAACCATATAAATTTTTAATTGAAACAAACACAGATGTAATTATTATTTGTACTTAAGTTGAATATAAACATACATTGGAAATTCTATGACATGACAAGTTTCAATAAACGTAATAGCCTGAATTATGAACATCAAATTTTTTTTTATTATCATGTAAAGTCTATACAATGGATTATTATAGAAATGTTGACTATTAAACCATATGATGTTGAATGTAATTAAACAAAATAAAACGGAAGTATTTTATTGTTTATAATTTTATTTCAATTAAAGAGATCCGTTATCAACAGAATCCTATCACATAATAGAAATTGCATATAATGTATATGTTGAAAATTAAAAAAAAATTTATGAAAGTTTTGATATATTTTGACTGAAAATAATGCACTGATTATTTTTATAGTATTTCTAACAAGTTTCTTGAATGAAAGTACTGCTAAGGTTTCGCGAGTTTATGGTGACACCTAGATAACCGCTAACGAACGTAAGACCAGCGATACAGTAACAGGAAGCTAAGCTATTCCGCAGCGCCCCAGCCCAGCTAACTAGATTAAGAAGACCAAAGACAGCAAGAAGCGTTTAATTCCACAGGCAGCCTGTCAGACGACATCATCACACACAACTCATGCGTATATATACAAAAACAGAGAGAGTCCTTGGGATATCCTAAATAGCGTACTAAAATAAACAATGAACCAATAAGATTTAGTGTCATACCAAGTGGGAAACACGAACTGAAGGTGAGAAGGGGACTTTTTGGCGCGAAAACAGGAAATTTAAATTTACACAATAAAATCACAAAATTAACAGGTTTGCCAAGTGAGTTTTGGGGATCTAACATCCCCAACAAGTACAAATAGAATTTTGGTGTATTATCTATTATTACTATTTCAATTGATGAATAATTGGGAATAATCATCTAGGCATGTTATACATAAATAGATATGTATATCTACCGACTTTCAGACATTAAGAAACTGACTATTTGAGAGCATTTACATCAACAATAACAATATCTTAAGTTAAAATTTATACAATTATATTGTCTAATTATGAGAGATCTGCTGAATGAATGGCTTGATTGTAAACTTTCCATTGTCATTTCTAACCAACTGATCATCGTTTGTTAAACATTAGAATGAAGGCTTCGTAATTGTACCAACAAACACAACCCGACATTATCAAATAAGTACTCGTTAGCTATAAGTCATTATCATTATTTCGGAATTATTCTTGTATTTAGAATTAGATGTTTCATTGATTCAAATTTCAGCTACAATTAATTTGAAAGTAAGTAGTATCTAATGTCATTTAAATGACTCAACTCAAAATATTATAATCATACAACTATGAATGATTTGTCAAAATTCTTACTTTTCTTTTATGAGTGAAAAACAAAAGGAAATGAAACTGCATATATTTTTTTACAATGGTTTTAATTTTTAAAAAAACTCTTTCATGTCAAATAAGGTATCACTTGAAATTGTTTCAAACAATTCATAAACACGGAATATTAATAGGGTTTTATAACCGAAAACGGGTAGTGTGTAGTTGATATCATTTACATTTGTGTCTGCGTTGATAGGAGGTTATTTTATTTAACAATATGAATAACAATCTTTGATACCACGGAGTAATGGACAGCCGCTTCTTCCTAGTGTGGAACTCCTCAGAAGTGGATGCATTCAATTGAATAGAAACGCCAGTCTTCACAAAAATTTCCATCTCAATTCAATTACAATAGTCACCGCACTAGTGATTAACTTCATGATGTCCTTGAAGCTCTAGTGAGAAGTTTGACTGGTGGAGTTCAGACCTGCCGGGGGTGAGACAGTTATCACCAGCAACTATGGATGGTCGTGGCGCTAATATCACAAATTGATGGAAGTGGAAATTCCACCACTGAATACCAATCCAGTGGTATATAAGTTTATGTGTTTGCCAACTTGAAGCCCCTGGTGCAAAGTCTGGGGTGCGCAATCCTGAGGAGCTCCACACTAAAACGAATCAATTGTGCATGGCTCTCTGGCTTTCAATGGTACTATGACAACATCAATCTGTGACATATCCAATAAAAAAAAAATACCAATCTCTACGAAAATAATCACCTTAATTCAATTTTCGATAAACTTATTTATGAGAAATGCAAAATATTTAAGTGTCTTACATCGATTTTGTAATTATATCAACTAAACTGGGGAAACTTATTGAAAGCTCTATTTGGCCTTAAGTTTGTGATATTAGTACAAGATACTTAATGAATAAAATAATGTTGATCTACAGTACTAATTCACATTTTGGAAGTAAATGATATTGCAAACATTTAACATTTACCTTATATTTATTAGACTAACATATTTTAATAATAAATCATTATACTTCAAAATCCTACACAAAACACAGCTCATTTGTGCTTGAAAGTGATTAGATCTGGAAGCCACTCAAGTGTTTGGATGATTCATTACTGTTACTCGATGTTGATGTTCATTTCTTTGTATCCTTGAGTTTTGTCGTTATTTACGTTACACTTATCCAGCAGTATATTACATCAAACGGTCATTGAAGCCATTTAACCCTTAGCTTAGTAACTTTTATAGATAAAAAGTAATGTTTTACTCCACATTTTGATACTATACAACGAACTAATAAAATATCTGTAAAGGTTGCTAAACAAGTAGAGTACTGAATTAACCTGTTGAAAAACAAATATTTGGAGAAATCCTATATATAACTTCTGTAATTTGTCAAGTAATCTAAATATGTGTAAACTTATAACAACTGTTATTCATATTATAGAACATCTATGGTCCAAAATAAAATATATAGAATACTATCAAGGTTGCTCTGTTGGTGTTCTATTGTCTCAGTTAAAAAGTTTAACAGCTAGGTTTTCTTTAACGTTCTGGACAACATCTCTAGTGGCTGATGTAAATATATTTCATTTTAATGCCACTGAATACATTCATCTCATCTAATAATTAATTCCATTACTATCCAGACGACTTATTTGAGTGGTGGCGACTTAGTGCCAGTGATGTTTCGAACGCAGCCTAAATTAAATAAAGAAGTGGAAATCTAATTAGTTAAAAATTTATCGCTTTTGTTACTCATAATTTACCTGTTTATTCATTTTATCTGTGTCAACCTAGGTATTTTAAAGAAATTGTTTCTTCACATGAGTCATTCCAAACTGAAACATTAAGACTAAAGCCAAGAGCATGTTATAAAAATTCCATAATGAGTCACATTTTACTAATTCAGACCACAGAAATACTTTATTTACATTTTCTCCAAACAATTACGTGTTCGTTATCACGTAAAAATTCTGTATCTACGCTTATGTCGTAATAAAACGCATGCACAGCTGGTTTATTGGTTATTTCAACAAACATATCACATGGTAAGCTGCTTAAAAGTAATTATATTGAACTCTAAATCTAGTTGTCCTGCTAGTCAGCATTCAGAGTGACTAATCGTTGAATAAAAGTGACCATTAGGATTTTTGTCTAGTCATTCATAATGCTCATCGAATTCTACCTATCACGTTACAACGTGGTCACTAGTATGAATGACTTGATTATTAGATCCTTCAAGATTACGAACTAGTTTTTATGACAAGTACCAGAAAGCGCGAATCTAAAGTCCAGGGTTCCTTGCCACCTCGACTACAACCAAGTCATCAATCATCACAACACAGTGCCTGCTATGTAGAATCAATTAGACTGGCGGCTACATTTCAGCTTGACCGACTGAATACGGCTTACACGACACGTGATTAGACGAACATCACACTGATTGCTACTATTCAACCACAAATTGTTGTTAGTGTTTTTCATTCATGAACTAAAACTGATTATTTGTGAGCCTAATACTTCATTTCCAATTCTAATGTCTTTACTACATTGATATTATCATTTTAATTGGCCTGTTGCGTTGTCTGGTTTTTCAAAAATATATATCTCTGACATAAAATCGTCAATTTCGCGGACTGGTGAATCATTGGTGTTTAGTCACAGAGATCTTACTGTTAAAGATAACAGTCTTCGTAGTTGAAAGTTTTTTTTATTACCGAAAATATTACCGAAAGTCTTGATTGATCAAACTCAGAATGTAACTAGTATAAATAGTATGCTGTAGATTATTGTAGAGTATAAAATTCCTGGCATTTATGAGGGGAATTTTGAGCCGAAATTTTATGTTGACATTCTTTGAGTTCTATAGAATAACTTCAAAAAATTTATTTTTGTTGATCATATGATGATAACTTCTTGAATGATTTTATAAATTCTGATTTTAGAAAATATCGTGTTTTAGTTAGTCAAGAACAACAATTGCAGCAGAATAGTATGAATTCATTATATTTTGCTGTTTCACATTAGCTGCATACAACCTGGAACTAATTAGTAATCAGTAAAAATAAAATGGTCATACATACCTTACATTCAGCTGATAAGAGATAGCGAAATAAAATGAATTCATATTATCCTACGTTAAATGTTGTTCTTGCCTTATCGAAACTTATAAATAAAAGAAACTTGATGAAACGACAGGGTTTTATTAAATAGGAATCATTACTATATGATGTTTCAACAATTATCTACTTTGATATTGTATGTGTGAAATATAACACTAGGTGAAATTTAGTATAAAAATCTATACCTACTTATATTGAATTATGATTTTTAGACGATAGATCATGAGTTGATACCAAATAAATCACAAAAGGTATTCTAGATTCAGTTAGTGCAAAATTATTCTAAAAATTTATAAGACCTAATCATAATTTGATATTTAGTTTAGTTGATCTGAGTTAAAAGAAAACATTAATTATGAATTAAAATTAATTTTATGAAAGAAATTCAAAATGTTATGTACCAAGTTATAAAATTTACTGTTTTGTTATTCTTTTATCAATAGAATTGTGAAAATGTATCAGAATGTATTAAATTTCTTAGCTGAAATTATCTAATATCAGATTTAACTAAATGAATCCAATGCTAGTTTGCTGATGTTGTCTTCAACATGTTTCAAGGTTTACTAATTGCGTCGTATTCGGTACTTTTAGTTGTATTCCCACTTATTTATTTGGTGAATATTGAATATTAGAACGTAATTCTGACCAAAGATTTCCTTTCGATAGTTTGGAGTTATCCGCTATTGAAGCATGAGGAAATGCAGGATGGAAAACACAAAGACAGTAAGAGATAGGGCTGGAGATGAAATCTTTGGTGAGAATTGCATTTTACTATGCAGCACTCACATACTTAATAAAATGAAAGTAATTACCGAATCTACTGAAAACGTTGTGAATAATTTCAGCTGTTAGATTTAGCAATGATTTAGTAATACATGTTATAAATAGAATCGCAAAGTGACTTACTTGTCGATATCAAAGTCATAAGTAGGATTAAGATGAGATGCAACATTTTTACACTAAAACTATGAGTCATGAAAATGGTAAGAAACACTGGAAAATATCAGTAGACAAATTTCATACAGGGATCAAAATGCACTAGAAATTACACTAAATAACTTTCGAGTTTTCATATTTTATCTAGAGCTGTCTGTATACCTAATAACTGTTTGCTTTAACATTTTTATATGTATTATTCGTCAAGTCAAATTACATTGGTTTACTGAACAAATAAAATAGGATAATCGAATCATGATTGGTCAGAATGGGATGGAATTGTCTAAAACTGACAGGTTTCACTAAATTTGTTTTTTCATGAATTAATAAATCCAGACAATTTTGATAAAGATATTCATCAGACATTGATTTCTAGTAATTCAACTTTGATAAAAGCATTACTAGTAAATATCATTATCTTGTATTGTTATGTTACTTAAGATATGTCAAGTTGATATTCGAGAGTTTTAAGCTTGTGAAATGTTTATCCATGATATGGAACATTTACAAGACTTTGACTCCAGTATCGAACGGATCAAAATTAAAATCAAAATTAAGTTGTACTAAGCATAAAGTAACTCCGCCCGCAGCTCTTCTAGGGTTGTTGCAGGTCCCAACCCCGGGTAAAGGAGGAGGATCGGGCATAGGGCTAGCACCCCTATCCCGTAAAACACAAGTTTGCTAAAACAAACGCTAACCAGAATAAACAAACTTAAGCATAAAGTACCTAATAATATTCCTTACTTCTAGATAATCAGGTTAAAATGACATAAAAATTTTGAGGCTTCTTTGAGTTTTTTTTGAAGCCACTTGAAAGCAAAACCTTAATCTTTGTGGTTAACATTCAATAGTCTTAGTTAATGAAACAAAGTCACAATCTAATTTTCCTCTTATTATTCTATATAATAAGCACAATTCAGTGAGTTTAATTTTAACATTTTCATTTTGCATGTTGCCGTTATATAATTATGGTAAATCTGAGCCATATTATATATTCAGAGATATTATTCCTGTTTTGCCCTATGACTTTTATTATTTTCATTATAAATCTTTGTCATATGGCGTAAGCACATTATCACCAATAGTTTCTGAAATTATCATGCGATTTATTTATAAACACTTAGTTATGAATTATTGATTTCAACCTCATTAAAATTACATCTTTTAAACAATTTAATGGTTTCTATGATAAACTGCTTATATCCAAGCGAATAAGTATTCTTAAATCAATAGCTTGTTTATAGCTGATAGTGATGTACTGAATTCCAATAAAAATTCAAAACAGTAGTTTGAAGCTTTCAGTAGATGAAAAAAAATTTCGGTACAGGAAGATGGTAAAAATTTTCTCACATTTATGTCAGTTTTTGAAGAATAAGAGTAATGAATCTGTTGTTGCATTTTTCTTTCTTATCATCCACATACAAGTTAATACGGTTATGCTGATTAAAAAGCAAATAAGTACTAAAATAAAAATGCGTAAATCAAAGTATATTTTAAAGAATATATTAGGGATTTTGAATGGTCAGATAAAGTCTTTCTTTGCGCCTTATTTGGTTACTTAAGAAACATATTCCGAAATCTAGACTTAAAGTTCACAGGCTAGTTTATTGATAGTAAATTTGATGAAATAAATATTTAATTATATCGTTATCATATTATTATGAAATGGATCATTTCTGTTCGCCATTTAACACTAAGTGATTTACTATAAAATGAGTTATATATATTTGTAAAATTCCAATGAGTAGAAATTAAAATTTCTGACGTTTCGCGGCTTAGTGTAAGTCGCTTCTTCAGAGAAATGAATAACCGAATTGAATTAGCACAAGATTAAATAATACAATGGAACAAATCAGAATCAAAATAAGTTCGTACAATCAAAATTGCGAGTTTCGATCATGTCATGTCAAGTCATTTGGGTCAAGGTAGTTTGATGTGAGACAAGTGTGCATGCATATGTTAGTATGATGTGAACTGAGATTATGTGAAAATAACATTGTATGTATGTTCATGTGAATAAAATGTGAACGTAATTTAATTGTGATCGGTTGGATAAAAAGTCCATGTTGGGTGGAAAATATTCGATGATTATACCAATTGCATTTAAATTTTGATAATTTGATTCGGTTATTAATCAGATTGTATATATCATTACCAAGGTTAATTTTGATAATTTCAAATAAATTGAGCATTGGATAGGTTGTTTATAAAATGAGTTATATATATTTGTAAAATTCCAATGAGTAGAAATTAAAATTTCTGACGTTTCGCGGCTTAGTGTAAGTCGCTTCTTCAGAGAAATGAATAACCGAATTGAATTAGCACAAGATTAAATAATACAATGGAACAAATCAGAATCAAAATAAGTTCGTACAATCAAAATTGCGAGTTTCGATCATGTCATGTCAAGTCATTTGGGTCAAGGTAGTTTGATGTGAGACAAGTGTGCATGCATATGTTAGTATGATGTGAACTGAGATTATGTGAAAATAACATTGTATGTATGTTCATGTGAATAAAATGTGAACGTAATTTAATTGTGATCGGTTGGATAAAAAGTCCATGTTGGGTGGAAAATATTCGATGATTATACCAATTGCATTTAAATTTTGATAATTTGATTCGGTTATTAATCAGATTGTATATATCATTACCAAGGTTAATTTTGATAATTTCAAATAAATTGAGCATTGGATAGGTTGTTTATAAAATGAGTTATATATATTTGTAAAATTCCAATGAGTAGAAATTAAAATTTCTGACGTTTCGCGGCTTAGTGTAAGTCGCTTCTTCAGAGAAATGAATAACCGAATTGAATTAGCACAAGATTAAATAATACAATGGAACAAATCAGAATCAAAATAAGTTCGTACAATCAAAATTGCGAGTTTCGATCATGTCATGTCAAGTCATTTGGGTCAAGGTATTTGATGTGAGACAAGTGTGCATGCATATGTTAGTATGATGTGAACTGAGATTATGTGAAAATAACATTGTATGTATGTTCATGTGAATAAAATGTGAACGTAATTTAATTGTGATCGGTTGGATAAAAAGTCCATGTTGGGTGGAAAATATTCGATGATTATACCAATTGCATTTAAATTTTGATAATTTGATTCGGTTATTAATCAGATTGTATATATCATTACCAAGGTTAATTTTGATAATTTCAAATAAATTGAGCATTGGATAGGTTGTTTATAAAATGAGTTATATATATTTGTAAAATTCCAATGAGTAGAAATTAAAATTTCTGACGTTTCGCGGCTTAGTGTAAGTCGCTTCTTCAGAGAAATGAATAACCGAATTGAATTAGCACAAGATTAAATAATACAATGGAACAAATCAGAATCAAAATAAGTTCGTACAATCAAAATTGCGAGTTTCGATCATGTCATGTCAAGTCATTTGGGTCAAGGTAGTTTGATGTGAGACAAGTGTGCATGCATATGTTAGTATGATGTGAACTGAGATTATGTGAAAATAACATTGTATGTATGTTCATGTGAATAAAATGTGAACGTAATTTAATTGTGATCGGTTGGATAAAAAGTCCATGTTGGGTGGAAAATATTCGATGATTATACCAATTGCATTTAAATTTTGATAATTTGATTCGGTTATTAATCAGATTGTATATATCATTACCAAGGTTAATTTTGATAATTTCAAATAAATTGAGCATTGGATAGGTTGTTTATAAAATGAGTTATATATATTTGTAAAATTCCAATGAGTAGAAATTAAAATTTCTGACGTTTCGCGGCTTAGTGTAAGTCGCTTCTTCAGAGAAATGAATAACCGAATTGAATTAGCACAAGATTAAATAATACAATGGAACAAATCAGAATCAAAATAAGTTCGTACAATCAAAATTGCGAGTTTCGATCATGTCATGTCAAGTCATTTGGGTCAAGGTAGTTTGATGTGAGACAAGTGTGCATGCATATGTTAGTATGATGTGAACTGAGATTATGTGAAAATAACATTGTATGTATGTTCATGTGAATAAAATGTGAACGTAATTTAATTGTGATCGGTTGGATAAAAAGTCCATGTTGGGTGGAAAATATTCGATGATTATACCAATTGCATTTAAATTTTGATAATTTGATTCGGTTATTAATCAGATTGTATATATCATTACCAAGGTTAATTTTGATAATTTCAAATAAATTGAGCATTGGATAGGTTGTTTATAAAATGAGTTATATATATTTGTAAAATTCCAATGAGTAGAAATTAAAATTTCTGACGTTTCGCGGCTTAGTGTAAGTCGCTTCTTCAGAGAAATGAATAACCGAATTGAATTAGCACAAGATTAAATAATACAATGGAACAAATCAGAATCAAAATAAGTTCGTACAATCAAAATTGCGAGTTTCGATCATGTCATGTCAAGTCATTTGGGTCAAGGTAGTTTGATGTGAGACAAGTGTGCATGCATATGTTAGTATGATGTGAACTGAGATTATGTGAAAATAACATTGTATGTATGTTCATGTGAATAAAATGTGAACGTAATTTAATTGTGATCGGTTGGATAAAAAGTCCATGTTGGGTGGAAAATATTCGATGATTATACCAATTGCATTTAAATTTTGATAATTTGATTCGGTTATTAATCAGATTGTATATATCATTACCAAGGTTAATTTTGATAATTTCAAATAAATTGAGCATTGGATAGGTTGTTTATAAAATGAGTTATATATATTTGTAAAATTCCAATGAGTAGAAATTAAAATTTCTGACGTTTCGCGGCTTAGTGTAAGTCGCTTCTTCAGAGAAATGAATAACCGAATTGAATTAGCACAAGATTAAATAATACAATGGAACAAATCAGAATCAAAATAAGTTCGTACAATCAAAATTGCGAGTTTCGATCATGTCATGTCAAGTCATTTGGGTCAAGGTAGTTTGATGTGAGACAAGTGTGCATGCATATGTTAGTATGATGTGAACTGAGATTATGTGAAAATAACATTGTATGTATGTTCATGTGAATAAAATGTGAACGTAATTTAATTGTGATCGGTTGGATAAAAAGTCCATGTTGGGTGGAAAATATTCGATGATTATACCAATTGCATTTAAATTTTGATAATTTGATTCGGTTATTAATCAGATTGTATATATCATTACCAAGGTTAATTTTGATAATTTCAAATAAATTGAGCATTGGATAGGTTGTTTATAAAATGAGTTATATATATTTGTAAAATTCCAATGAGTAGAAATTAAAATTTCTGACGTTTCGCGGCTTAGTGTAAGTCGCTTCTTCAGAGAAATGAATAACCGAATTGAATTAGCACAAGATTAAATAATACAATGGAACAAATCAGAATCAAAATAAGTTCGTACAATCAAAATTGCGAGTTTCGATCATGTCATGTCAAGTCATTTGGGTCAAGGTAGTTTGATGTGAGACAAGTGTGCATGCATATGTTAGTATGATGTGAACTGAGATTATGTGAAAATAACATTGTATGTATGTTCATGTGAATAAAATGTGAACGTAATTTAATTGTGATCGGTTGGATAAAAAGTCCATGTTGGGTGGAAAATATTCGATGATTATACCAATTGCATTTAAATTTTGATAATTTGATTCGGTTATTAATCAGATTGTATATATCATTACCAAGGTTAATTTTGATAATTTCAAATAAATTGAGCATTGGATAGGTTGTTTATAAAATGAGTTATATATATTTGTAAAATTCCAATGAGTAGAAATTAAAATTTCTGACGTTTCGCGGCTTAGTGTAAGTCGCTTCTTCAGAGAAATGAACATGGACTTTTTATCCAACCGATCACAATTAAATTACGTTCACATTTTATTCACATGAACATACATACAATGTTATTTTCACATAATCTCAGTTCACATCATACTAACATATGCATGCACACTTGTCTCACATCAAACTACCTTGACCCAAATGACTTGACATGACATGATCGAAACTCGCAATTTTGATTGTACGAACTTATTTTGATTCTGATTTGTTCCATTGTATTATTTAATCTTGTGCTAATTCAATTCGGTTATTCATTTCTCTGAAGAAGCGACTTACACTAAGCCGCGAAACGTCAGAAATTTTAATTTCTACTCATTGGAATTTTACAAATATATATAACTCATTTTATAAACAACCTATCCAATGCTCAATTTATTTGAAATTATCAAAATTAACCTTGGTAATGATATATACAATCTGATTAATAACCGAATCAAATTATCAAAATTTAAATGCAATTGGTATAATCATCGAATATTTTCCACCCAACATGGACTTTTTATCCAACCGATCACAATTAAATTACGTTCACATTTTATTCACATGAACATACATACAATGTTATTTTCACATAATCTCAGTTCACATCATACTAACATATGCATGCACACTTGTCTCACATCAAACTACCTTGACCCAAATGACTTGACATGACATGATCGAAACTCGCAATTTTGATTGTACGAACTTATTTTGATTCTGATTTGTTCCATTGTATTATTTAATCTTGTGCTAATTCAATTCGGTTATTCATTTCTCTGAAGAAGCGACTTACACTAAGCCGCGAAACGTCAGAAATTTTAATTTCTACTCATTGGAATTTTACAAATATATATAACTCATTTTATAAACAACCTATCCAATGCTCAATTTATTTGAAATTATCAAAATTAACCTTGGTAATGATATATAAGTGATTTACTGTTACGGTAAGGTGTATAACAGAGCATTGGTTTATTTATTACAGTGCGGAAATGATCAAACGATAAACAGAGAAATATTGATTTAGCGTTTCAAAAACCATGAAAATCGAGCAGCTAAATAGAAGGAAATTCCTAACGAGCAACAGTTAACCTCTCGACTATTCAGTTTTCCTGAATATTCTGTGAAGATTTGTTGAAATCTATTCAACATAGAGGGAAAATTTTCGTATACATACAGCTAGTTCACCTGCTTTTGTTTTAGGATGTTTACTAAAATATACAGCTGGAGATGAACTATCATGAGTTTTTCGTTTAAGTGTATACTTATGGTTGAATATTGTGTTATGAATACAAAAACTAGTTTACCCATGGAATCTTTATTAAAGAATGGCGTTTCCACTGTTTATCCATTTTTCCCTAAAAATGACGTATCCTTATATATCAGATAAATAAATCTAAATCATTTTATACAAGTCACTTGCGCACTGATCACTTTTGTCATTCCGAGTCCAACAGATTACCGCTGTATAGTACCAAAATCATAAGAACGCTTATTACCAAATGTTAGTTTCAACAATTTTATATAATAGAAACGGCCGTTTATTTACCTTGGCCAGTCTAAAGGAATACGTTTCATAGTGATTCGGCTGTTATCAAACACTTATGGAGATGCTTAGTTGCAAAATGTAGATGTAAAAAATGATGAAGTGTCATTTATTCTGCAGTTTTTTTAACCGAAGCACTTATGCACCCTATTGTAAAACAGATAAAACCTTTTTAAATACAATCAACTAATGTGCACTTTGTTATAGTTCCGCTATATCATCAGAATACTCTTCACTTGATTGGAGTTATCCACTGAACTTATTCACAGTGATTAGAAAATATTTCATGTAAAACATTGAATAAATGTATCTGCATGAAATATATCTATATTGCAATCTGATTTTCAGGCAGCAGGGTATAATCCTTCATGGGTCTCAAAGTATTCACTAGTTAAAAATAGCTGGCAATGTATTCCATATATCAACATTACTATGCAGCTTGATTTATATACATCTGTATGATATTTACACTGAAACTACGATACATAAAATTCTAAATTGAAAACTCTAATTCCTAGGTAATTCCTTTTGCGAATGTAACTAGGTTACATTGAAACTTGGGACTACTTTGTTTATTTATATAATTGAAATCTTGTTAACCATTATTGATTTATGCATCCGTTTTTCTACAACTTAGTAAATATTCCTACTAGTTTAGTGATTAATCATTTCATTATTTAATTGTCACAAATTATACAAGAAAACAATTCATAGTGATGACATGAGAATTGATTTAAATATTTTGTAAAAGTTTTAAGTAGTGAAAAATTTATTAACTTGTTTTTTTCATTCATTCGTAGGAATTCTAGTTATAAAATTTAAGAAGATATTTCATTTACATATGAACATACTTTGTGTAAATATCTTATCACTTGATTCATAAACATATGGATAACAATATTTACTCAAAGAATTTTGATATATTAACATAAAGTAATTTGATTGTATTAAGTAAATGAAATTAATTGTAAATATTTTGATCAAATATCAGCCATTAGGGGCCGGCTCAGTGGTCCAATGGTATAGCGCTCGTCACGGAGCCAGAGGGTCCTGGGTTCGACCCCCAACAGAGTCGTGGATGCGCACTGCTGAGGAGTCCCACACTAGGACGAAATAGCTTTCCAGTGCTTCCAGGTGATCAATGGTTGTCTAGTTCAGATCAATTAGTGATATCGGCATTATCAAATATATTCGTTTGTAAAGTAAGTTAAAAGTTTAACTACTTCAGAATACCTTTAAAAAAAATTATTTTTGATTCATTTCTCTTAGGTTCTGAATTGAAAGTAGAACTTAATAAAAATCAAGGGATAATATTTCTGATAAAATGATTGTATATTAATAAATTCAATGATAATTTGTATTGTTTCACACACATTATATCTAATGTCAAATGAAGTATATTGTAAATTGAAGTTTGTTTAATGTTGAAGCTCATTTCAAACTTCTATGATGTTGTTGTTTATAAATGGTATCATGAAATGTTGATAAATTTATTAAGGTAAAATTGTATTTGCAAATATACCAGCGAATAAAATACAAACACCTTCATTGGCATGCGAATACTATTAAGCAGTTCGTTTAAATTAAGATAAAGATTTCTATAAAAGTTGATGGATTTAATTCAAGTTAATGTATATTGTTAATGAATTTTTCTTATTACTGCAAAATTACTATCATTCCTTCTAAAGAAATGAACTGAATAGTCTACAGAATGCAATTTTTATGGATAGAGAAATGTTTGAATTGTTAGTTAATTTGTTTATTAATACGCTGGATAAGTTAAAAAATATTACTATCAATAAATAAATAGATATAGTCACCTTCTTGATCTACGGCTGAGTTACAACAGCTTTCAACATGAAAAGAAAACGTCATTCCATGGGATTTTATTTTATTATTTTATGATGTAATGATGATATTTTACTAACATTTTGCTTTCTGTAAATTTTAAAATGCTTTTTCAATTCTTGACATAAACAATACTAAGATAATGAATGCCTGAACGCAATCTGAAATACTTTAATTACTTAGTAGTATTAACCGAAGTATTTATACATTCATTTGGTCAGTTCTATTAGGTAAGTTACGTCATGTCTTCTGTAACTGTTATAAATCAATGTGTATCTTTATGTCATGTAAATAATGAAATGTAACGTGGTGTAATATAATACTTAGATAGCATAATAATGCATTAGATATGAAATGGATTTATTTACAGCTTTGTTACGGCAGAACAGTCAACTAGAAAGTTTGCGTTAGTCCTGGTCACGGAAACTCATTAGTTGATCTAACCGAAATTTGGTTACATTAGTGTGTTGAGATACAGGACTCCAGTAGTTGTTAGTAGATTTATAACTGATGAATTAGTTGACCAAAAACATTTTGATTTTTATTATTCTCAATTCACAGTAATTAGAAGCAACCAAAAGTAAAGAAAATGAAAGCATACATTATACTACAAATTTAGTCTTCATATTTTTCCTGATGTGTTATAAATAAGTGGTTTCATGAAAGTTTTACGTGTCAAACAGTCAGTCAAAACCTAACATTGTAAAAATAAGAATTGATTTACGTGCCATGCAGTTAATATTTTTAATAGTCTACGAGATGTTTATACTGAATTTCACTTGAATATCACAGTTATAAGTCGAAAATACGAACAAATTCCTGTCTGCAATATTCTTCCTTTGTGGTATTTCCCTAAAATATTATGTAGTATGAAGATTGGTGAATTAATTTCAGTTGGATTTTACTTTTTTAAGTTTGGAATTACTTACGCCTGTTACCCCTTCCAGTGGTGCATAGGCCGCTCACCAGTATTCTCCATTCAACTCTGTCCTCAGCAATCCTTTCCAGCTGTCTCCAGTTGCTGTTCATCCTTTTAATATCTGCTTTCAATTCTCAACGCAGCGTGTTCTTTGGCTTTCCTACTTTCCGTTTTCCAACAGGATTCCAAGTTAGTGCTTGTCTCGTGATGCAGTCTGGTGATTTCCGCAATCTATGTTCTATCCATTTCCAATGTCTTTTCCTAATTTTCTCTTCGGCTGAAAGTTGGTTTGTTCTCCTCTATAGTAGACTGTTACTGATGATTTCCGGCCAACGAACATTCAGTATCTTGTGAAGATAGTTGTTAATAAATACCTGTACCCTCCTAAGGATGTTTGAAGTAGTTCTCCTCGTTTTATCTTCATACAGAAGAACTGTTTTGGAGTTCGAAGTAAAGAGTTTAAATTTGAAGTTGATAGACAGTTGCTTGGAGTCCCATATGTTCTTCAACTGTCGAAATACTGCCCTTGCTTTGCCAATTTTCTCCTTTACATCTGCATCAGATCCTCCTTGTTCATCGATGATGCTTCCCAGGTATATGAAAGTATCCACTTCTTCCAGAGTTTTTTTATCATGTTCGATTGGGTTGGTGCTCCCTGTGTTGAATTTGAGGATCTTACTCTTTTCCTTATGTATGTTCAGGTCTACTGATTTTGAGGCTGATGTTACGCTAGTTGCTTTCACTTGGGTTTGTTGGTATGTATGCGCTAGAAGAGCTAGATCATCCACGAAACCTAAATCATCGAGTAGCGTCCTACTTGATCATTACATTCTGTGCTTCCCTCAGATGTGGAGGTTTTCATGATCCAGTCAACCATTAGAATGTAGAGAAGAGGCGAGAGTAGACAGACTTGTCTGACTCCGATCCTCACTGGAAATACATCTGTTAGCTGTCCTTCATGCACGATTTTACACTGCAGTTCGTCGTAAGAATTCCGGATAATGTTGGTGAGTTTCCCCGGTACACCGTAGTGTCGAAGAAGTTTCCATAATAATCTCATATCCACGCTGTCAAAGGCCTTCTCATAGTCAATGAAGTTGATGTACAGTGACGAGTTCCATCCAAATGATTGTTCAACAGTGATCTGTAGTGTTGCGTCCTGGTCTGTGCACGACGGATCCTTACGGAAACCAGCCTGCTGATCTCAAAATTGAGCATCCACTAGATCTTTCATTTTGTTCAAAAATACTTTGTTGAAGACTTTCTCTCGCAGTGACATTAGTGTGATCTCTCTGTAATTCTCACATTTGCTCAAATCTCCTTTTTTCGGTATTTTGATAAGGTCTCCTTCTTTCCAGTCTGCCGGCACTTCTTCCTTCCAGACACTTCTGAGTAGAACGTCGAGTGTCCTTGCAGTTACATCAGTGTCTGTTTTGAGTGCTTCAGCTGATATATTGTCAGGTCCTGCTGCCTTCCCACTTTTGATCTGTCTGATGGCCATCTTGATTTCTTCCATCGTTGGTGAAGTGAGATCTATCGAAAGACCTGTAGATGCTGCCTCGATGTCTGGTTGGTTCAGTGGAGCTGGCTTATTTAATAGTTCCTCAAAATGTTCTGCCCATCTGTTTCTTTGTTCTTGAATTTCGGCGATTGGCTTGCTTTTTTTGTTCCTGACTAGTCGCTCTGGTTTACCATATTTTCCTGCCAGTTTCTTCGTTGTGTCATATGGCTGTTGCATACTTCCTTGTCTTGCAGCTTTATCTGCTGTCGTTGCAAGGCCTTTGATGTATTTCTATTTTGTCGGCCCTAATGCTCTTCCTTACTTGCTTATTTGCCTCTGTGTATTCAGTTTGTGCTTTGATTTTGTCTGCTCTAGTTCTGCTTTTGTTGATTTCTTCTTTGTTGCATTTTACTCAGGGTCTCAGTGGAAATCTATTCCTTAAAATGGTGTTTCTTGCGGCCAAGAGCCCCTTGACACGTTGAAGTTAGTGCCTCTTTGATTCCTTTCCAGTTGTCCTCGATAGTAACTTCTACTTCTTCCAGCAGATCATGTAAGGCTTGAAACCTATTGCTAAGAGTTATTTTGAATTCCATGAGTTTGTCAGTATCTCGGAAAGAGGCTGTATTGAATAGTTGTAATGCTGTTACTACAGTTATCTATTGCTTCAGTTTCATTTTAGCAACCACCAAGTGGTAATCTAAAGCTATGTCAGCTCCTCTCCTGATTCTCACATATTCCATTGATCTTCTGAGTTTTTTATTGATACTTATATGATCGGTTTAATTCTCTGTAATATGATCCGGTGAGACCCATGTAGTCTTGTGTATGCATTTTGTCGAAAGCACATAAATTTGTAAATCTTTGACCATCCTCATTTTTTTCTCCCAGTCCCTGTCATCCCATGATGCCTTCATATCTAGTGTTGTTCATTCCGACTTTGGCGTTTAGCTACCCCTATCAGAATAATCAGATCCTTTCCTGGACACTTCACCATAATTGGCTGCAGTCTATCATAAAACTGATCTTGGTCCTCGTTGCTGCCGTCGTTAATGTGTGCATAACATTCGATAATATTCATTGTAATCCTCTTCTTCACTGTTTTGAATGACGCTTTGATGACTCTGCGTCTACGTGGTTCCCATCTCACAAGTGCATTACGTACATCTTTGGACAGCATCAGAGAAACTCCATGGGTGTGTGAAGCATTTTTATCTTTGTGACTGGAGTATAGTAGCACCTCTCCCGTGGCTAATGTTTTCTGTCCAGTTTGAGTTCACTGGGTTTCTCTAATTTCGAGCACTGTCAAGTTGTATTTCGTCATTCCTGAAGCTATTTGATAAGTCTTCTCGCTCTCCCACATTGTCCGAACATTCCATGTACTTATAAAAATTTTTTGCTCTGGTTGTTATAAGTGATTTCGACCTAATGACTTCCGGAGAATTTTGACTTTCATCATGAGGCGTCATTACCACACTTTCCACTGCCAGAGCAGAGTTTGTATGGCTTCGTTTGTTTAATCTGGTTAGTAAGATTGTGTTTTTCGGGATAGGGATGCCTCATGCCCAACACTCCTCCTTTATCCGGGCTTGGGACTGGTAGTAACCCTTGAAGAGCTACAGACAGAGTTCAGTTGGTTTTACAATTCAACATTTTAAATATTCTTGAAATATGCTTTTATGCACATTACGGTTTATGAGTAGCATTAAGAACTAAAATTTTCATAAGTGGTTTCTTTTTTTAGAGAACATTTCAAGAATTCAGATCAATCAAGTAGAATTATTGGATTATACGTGAATTTTTAATTTATGAATGAAAACAGTTCATTGTGGAATCAAATCTCGATAGTGTTTCAGCTAGCAGAGGGATATCACTGATAAACATGTAATTTTACTTGATGTTTCATTTATCGGGACTATTTACTTTGTCTGCGAATGCATACATTATAACATGATAAATATTGTTTACCAATGTCATGCTTCTGGTTAGCGTTTTTTTAGCAAACTTGTCTACCAATCTCAAAGTTAGACTCTTCAACTCGAACGTCAAGTCACTTCTTCTGTATGGAGCTGAAACGTGGAGAACTACTGCAAACATCCTCAGGAGAGTACAGGTGTTTATCAACAACTGTCTACGTAGAATGTTGAATGTCTGTTGGCCGGAAACCATCAGCAACAGCCTACTTTGGAAGAGAACAAACCAACTTTCAGCTGAAGAGAAAATCAGGAAACGACGTTAGAAATGGATAGGACATACATTGCGCAAATCATCAGACTGTATCTCGAGACAAGCACTAACTTGGAATCCTGTTGGAAAACGGAAAGTAGGAAAGCCAAAAAACACGCTGCGTTGAGAACTGGAAGCAGACATAAAAAGGATGAACAGTAACTGGAGACAGCTGGAAAGGATTGCTGAGGACAGAGTTGAATGGAGAATACTGATGTGCGGCCTATGCTCCTCCGAGAGGAATAACAGGCGTAAGTAAGTAAAGTAATGTCATGCTTAAAGAAATTGCTGTTTTCGTGTACGTTAATTGCGCTGTTTACATTTAGCGATATAATTTGAAGATATAAAGATTATGTCAACGAAATAATCTTTTGATAAATTAATGGTAGATTGTTCTATGACTAGTTTGTAAAAAATCAATTCAAACAATTATTAAAAATTTCCACTAGTATGAAGGGCATGCATTCGATGCATATTTCCATTTGTGATAATAAATATGATCTGTGTATTGTTAATTTACTTTCAGTTGTTGTCACCGAGATGGTAGTGAAGATTTTTAAATCTGGAGGATGACTTTGTTTCAAACCATCCAGCCCGAAGAATACAATTCGACCAAAATAATTGTTACTGTCAGTAAAATTTAAGCGTGAAGGAGAATATTAACTAAACTTCATTTTATCAGTGTACAAATGACAATGTAACCTGGTGACACTTTAAAATGGTTTGTTTACAGAGAGGTTTTATAGAATAACCAGTTATCAAACTTCTACGGCTGGGTCATCATCAGTAAATAAAGGAACTTTATTATAACCCTTGGGGCATGAATTGGTAGAGTTCAAAGTTTAGAAAAACTAGACGAAGAATTAAACATCTTAAGGAAAGTATTTATTGAAAATAGACTCGATGACAAGAATATGAAACCCAAAATTCAAAATTATCAATAAGCTTTTGATCAGGAATAGTTTTTTACATGAAGTTGATCTCAACGATGACATAGCTGACTAAATCTTAAAAATAAGGATTCTCAAATCATTAAAAAGCATGTTCATCACAGTAATCTTAATACATATTTGTTCAACAATAACCTAAAAAATAAGCTATCACATCTGACCATTTTCATGTACGCCTACTTATTCATCTGCTTATGCAGAGCCTGTTGTGTAAATCTTTCAATGAGTATCTTATTCTAAAGAACAAAAACATTATTCTGCATAGTAACGACTAATTTCTAAGAGACCCATTCATTGAATATCTTGTAAGCACAGGTCGCTAGTTCACTGATTCCTCCTTCAAAGTGATATTTAGAGTCGACGAAACCTGTCAAATTAAAGTGACTATCCACCAACTTAGCATTTCTAAAATTTTTGTTATATAACTACAGAAACGGTATTGTGTATCCATAAAAATCTTATTCAACCTCTACTTCTTAAACTTTAATTTCTTTGACAATTACTATTCATTCCTTATTTTTTGAAATTTTAAACCGAACTGACTTATATTTTTATATTCCCGCTTCTGGATACATTGTAGTTGAGCATAAAGAATATTGTTTTACCTTATTATGCGACCGTTTTTGTTGAACTCATCAATATTTATCTAACTTTTATGACATACTGTTGAATACTTAGTATCTTAACATCAACATTTTTAGATTTACTAAAGGATTAACTCTTTTTAGTTTTATTGTTTAATTATTGATGAATATTATTAATTCGTATTATGAAGCAAAATGTTCATATTCTCGACTATATGGTCTTGAAAACAAATTCGCCGAATAAAGAACTCAGTTGGATAATAATCCATTTTTTATTATAACAAATTTCTAGCATATTTGATTAGTGCCATATTATTCAGGGTAAGGTAAAAAGCATAAAGATCTGAAAGTCCGTCAAATACAAATTAATTTTACATCCGTTGGAAATTCGATAACAGGGAAATTATAATCCATCTTCAGTGCAATAAATTATTTACTGTTAATTGCTAAGAGTGCTAATTTTTTTACCTAAAAGATATGAATGGATAACTTAGTGTTTATATATATATATATATATATATATATATATATATATATATATATATATAAGTTTAAAATATTATGGTCACTACAGATAAAATTCAAGCCTCAATATGTAGGTGAGATTGAGTCAAAATATGAAAAGGAAAATTTGTAATCAATAATTTTATTTCATAATTATCAATTACTTCTCGTAATGAAATACTACATACAACTTCGTAAATATTATACAGTTTGTTCCCTTCAAAAATTTGAATAATGCAAGAACGACAACATTTGCAGAATAAATACTTTGAATTCAATGTATTTCGTTGTATTCTCATCAGCTACATATATACAGTATGAAGCTTCAGTGTGATACTTAAATGTAGTTTGCATTCATTGTTTTAGATTAGTCAGTCATTAACTAAGTATAGTTGGGATAAATATACGTCGGTCTAAATTCGTATATCTCACATAGACACACTGACAAAAAAACCAATAGACTGGAAAGCACAGTATGAGAAGTAAAGGCCAAAATAATTGAAACCAAAGCAATCAAAATAAATTCTAAGAAGGCACAATCGAATGTGGAAAATTGAGAACTATACTTAACATGATATTTACAAAAAGATGGTGAACAGTTGGAAGAACACGGTATCATCTACTTCCAAGCGGTTTCAAACACATAACCTTTCAAGAAAGCTTAGAGTGATTTCAATGAATGATAGAATAATGTGTTTTGGGCCTTCCCATGTTAGTCTTAATCGGTTTATACTTTAGCTAGAAATTCATGTAAAGTTACGTAATGATTGGTAGTACGTAATACATGTCCTATTAAAGCTTCTTAACCTCATCGAATCCTTTGCCTGATTTGCCTAAAACGCTATTGCTTGCCTAAACTCTAATCCCTTAGTTTTTTAACACTAAGTCAGAAATGGTTTGATGACATATGTGGTCAAGTATCTGAAGCTTTCTCATTCCTTCTACTTTCGTAAGTCATATTTTGTAATAGCAGAATTACGCGATACGAACTAGTGAGTAGTATAATCTTTTCTTGGTTATCAGATTAGTATTTTACCTGGTCACAAACAGCTCAAGTCGTCAATAACTAAACGAGTTTTCTGTACTTAAGGTTTGTTCAGGCATCACTATACTACAGCTGACAAAATTTCCAAGCGAATCACATTGGCTAACAGATTTAGACGGATTGTCTAATGATCAATTAATTTTACATAATAGGCCTTATTTTAATTATCTTTATTTCAGATAGATACATTTATAGCTATAATTATTAAACATCTAAGTCATATGCTTTAACTCGCAACATATGATTAGGTTTCACAAATCATGAGAAATAAAAAAATGTATTGATTCTTTGAAGAAGTTCCACATCTGCTTTTGATTTGACATTTATCTAAATCAAATGTTTGCATTCATCAACATTCAACAAAATATCATTGACTTTTTAGAATATTTTTATGTTTATCAGTACAATCCGTTGATGAGTTATTACCTCATTAGAAAAAAAAGGTTTATTATTAGTTAATTCACTGAAAATATTCACATGATCAGTACTGTTTTCAGTCTGTATTTTATGATGTGATCGATGAGATAATTTCCGATTTATTTACAAAACTGAGAGGACTAATAACTTATTACAAATTAATATAAATAAGTATATATTTTCTACATTTTCATTAGTGACTATTTGTCTTTTGACTAGTAAGTTATAAAACGCAAAGTATATATTTGGTTCACAATCTCTTGTTTTTATTTTTTAAACAGTTATCTAATGGTTCTTCCTCCTGAAATCCATTTGTGTAAGCGTTTACTTAATAGTCAAATTAAGGTTCTGCAAACGATGCATAGTTTTCTTGCGGAGTGCTTAATTTACTTTTAACATGAATTTTTAAGAACAGCATCAGTATACGAGGGTATTTTGAATTTACTGCACTGACTTAGATTTGATGTAATTGATACAAGATAGGCATCACAACCAGAAACATTTCTCTTGTAGATGATTCTACAATTTTCTCAGCTTATTTGTTAAGACAAGCGTCTTCATGTTCGAATTTTAATAGGTCTTAATTCGTCTCAACTAATGATAACAAATCTTTACTCAATATTCAGCATTAAGATGGCCAAAATGATTCTTTATTGTAACGTGAATTTTCACTGAATTTCGTAAACGATAAAATATCAATACTGTCAACCACTTAATTAAAAACATTTTGGTCTTTCCAATATACTGTTCATTTGACACTGCACTTGTGTTATTAATACATTCGCCTATTAGTGGTGTAATAATTGGTTATCACTTGACTAACTTAGTTATTTCAATAAATTTGCTGAGACAGTATAACATTGGTATATCAAAACAACGAAAGGAAATAAGACAATATTATTTTTAAAGGTCATATAAAGAATAATTTTTCAAATGACTGGACAATTAAGTTGAAATTCAACAGCGTCTATCGCATTCGAAGTTGACACAATTATAGAGTCTAGCTTCTAAATCTTAAACAAGATTAAATTCTTTTAGATTTGCTTGTAATATAGTATCTTTTACAGCAACGAAAACAACACGAATATTCTCTGTATCTGCAAATATTAGAACAAACGTGTAAGTGACTAATCTTTGACATATAATACATTCACGTTAACGATAAATGTTTCTACAGTGTAAAGTTGTAACAATTATGAGTTTAACAGCATTTGAAGATAACAAATAATTAAAAGTAATCAGGAATTAGAATATTTCAATATCATGAAGATCTTCTGAAAATAACTATCTTTATATTTTAGATTACGAAAGCTGGTGAAATATGTTAAATTGATCATATTTAACAAGTTCGAATGAAATTTTCTGTTGTCGTTAACCGCGGTTAAACGATCAAAAATCAAATTTATTTCAATTAATCAACGGTCCAATGGATATACTCATGTGATTGTTTGACCAGGTATTCAGATCCACGTTCGTAGTCAATATTCTAAGGGTGTTCTATAGATATTCACTTAAAAATATATTATAATTCAGGTAACTGTTTGATATTATCATTTTTCACATACTGACATTAGCTGCATAACTTCAAAAATCAGAATTGAGAGGTTCTTTGATCATAGTGTATCGTTTCCCAACAATATTAATCTAAAAACAAATATTATAGCCTATCTTGAACCCTAAAAATAATATCTCCAGAAGACAAAACTTCCTGCAAATTTTAAGTTTAGCAACAATTTAATACTCTTTAGTGATTTAAGATTACACAAATTGACGTAAGTAACAGTTCTACCGCTAGACCTGCCCCAAGTGTTTGCGAACCTTGTGTTCAATTCCCTCGAAAGATATGATGATGCACATTATTGAGGGGTTACATGCTAGAGTGAAACGGCTGTTCAGTGTCCCCTGGTTTTCGATGGTACCATACCAACATCAATCTGAGATAAATTCAGTCAACTAATATTACGATTGTATTTATGAGTTGTGAATAATTCATCCTCATCCATTCGCAACTGCAAGATATCAGACTCACCTTTAATATTTACTTTTTTCAGTAATATCATGTTATTTCTCACTACATTAAAAAGTAGATGACAAATGATGGTCTGGCAAAAATAGTATTTTCTTAAGCGTTGTGACGTTATTAATAATACAATTAGTAAGCTGTAGTGATTACAATATGCACTACGAATAGAACTAAATTTGATCCCTTTGAACTCTCAAAAATTAAATTAATTAATACCCTTGTTCTAGACTTTGTCAAGACGCATAATAATCGTGGATTATAGAAAGAATCAAGGTATTTATTCAACAGATATGGATATTAATTGAATGAGATCAAATCGGTGCTGAAAATTTACGATAAAGTGCGTAGCTTAATACTAATACCTTAGAATGCTGAATTACAAGAATAGGTGTACTTTATTATTATTATACTAAAAGCATGACAAGTATGATTAGCAGCATTTAACGAATTGTTATAAACATTCAACTCAGAAATTCGAACACACTCTCAGTGGTGAACGTATCATATAGATAACCAAAATGTTGCCACAATAGTTTGTATAACTGAAAGTGAAAGTCGTTAGATTAGCACTTTCACCTTATACTTTCATTCAAATAATTCCAGGTTTGGTTACTGTCATTCAGCCACTACCAGGCTTTATTAAACACATAATGACATTTGAAGGAGGGTATTACAAACTTTCGAAAACCTAGGTAGAGCACTTGGCGACAGTGGAAGTGTGTATGGATAAATGAACGTAGTATAGTTTTATTTGTATTAGGTTTAAAAGTTAAAATAATGAAGGCAGTGAATTTTATAACTTTGCATAAATTTCCCGTCACCTTGAAGGTGGTTTATGAGGTAGTAATTGGATGCCACCTGATTTATACAAATCGAAGAACATATACTAAATTATTCACTGTGTTCTGAATCAGCATACATCTAACAACATTATTAATTGTATATTAAAGCTACTTGTTGAATAACTTTAGTGATACATTTTGAGTTCAGAAAGCGAATGAATAAATTAAACAAACAATCCATTTCAAGAATAGGTGACTAATTTATTGTATTTGTAATTGATTTACACCAATTATTTTATTTACTGTCCGACACTTTATTTTTTTCAATGTTGGTACCAATACTTCTAGCTATTTTATGTCTTCAAGGTAACCCAAGACTATTAAAAACTGCAATAACTAAATTGCAGCTAATCAAAGTGATACTGTTACCTATTAACAGTCCAACTGTTAGGGATGTGATACGTACCAATCTGTTATATTGTGTCGTATAGGATGCTGAAAACAACATATTTTAAATTTAAACAGTTAATAATTACCACTCTCTAAATAGCACCTACCTTACCTGTAGCACAAGTAAAATGTGAATAAATTGGTCTTTCTAAATTTGGATTTAATTCTTGAAACATTTTCAGTATGAAATTACGTGCAGCTATTGCATCGCCTTTTGGACCTAAAATAAATTCATATAGATTCAATACAACATTCGTATCTTCCGTTTTTCTGCATAAAAATGTTTATTATTATACATGAGTAATATTTGAACGAAACAAGCATATGCTAACAGAATCCTTCTATTTATTGCGAAGATATACTTAACATAGATTGATCAGTTTAATGGTGTAAGTATAAGTATTAAACTTTAGTTGCTATTTTCGTTATTGCACAAAATCTTGTATATATTTTTAATTAGAAAATCAGTCATTGTCTTTACCATGCCTACCTATTCACAAAATTTCTAATAAAAACTGTACAAATTACTAATTATAGGGAATATTAAACCTGTACAAATCCTATAAATATATAATTTTTGTGAAAAACTTAGCTGATAAGCTGTACATTTATACCTGAAAATTTTGGGAAATAATCAGCCAAATTAGAATAGTGTATTTTCTCTTCTAGAATATCCTTTTTATTTAAGAACAATATGATTGATAATGATTGAAAACATTGATAGTTTATAATTGTTTTGAAAAGTAGAAGACTTTCTTCCATCCGGTTCTACAAATAAAACAATGAATGTATAATTGTCTTCAATTAATATAGGTATTGCATATATCAGTTAACTACATTGTTGTAAACAACTGATAATTTTATCAAATATATCTATTACGTAACTGCAGGTTTTATATTTGTCAGCGGCATCAAACATTAACCTTTTCAGTTTCATGTTTCATTGAAATTTTTTATAGAAAATTATCCCGTAATCACTTTTAGTTTATCCCTGTTGGTTATTTTGTTAAATGTCAATATAACAACACTTTTAACAACTGTACAATTTTTCCTATTTAATGATATAATGAATTCCATAAATGTAAACAAAATATTCAATGGACAGTTATAATGATACATAATTTCATGCATAGTGATTAAACAAGATGCCAACCCTTAACCTGGTGAAGTCCTAAAGTAGCTTATACATTGAAGCTTTTTGTCACATTTTTTATACTTGACCTGCATTGTTAGTCGAAAATATTCTGTTATTAGCTGTATATGGTAAAGCTAAAAAATTATGCGAAACAACTGAATGATTGATTGCATACGACAGTAATACTTAGGAGTTATACACCTACTGACCAATTCGTTATGACATTAGCAAATTTTACAGTGGTTTTTAATTCTTGAAATTAAGTGCTGCTTTGCAACATATGAGACTCATATAACATGTCAACTGAAAAATTTATGGATTAAAATGAATTTTTAATATTTCATGTCTATGTATGTACACTACTTAACAGCAGGGATTGAAAGGGTATGGACAGGGAAAAGTTATTAGTTATTTTAAGTAATATTATTTCTAACTTTAGTTGTTTCTAATAGATATGATCAATCAATCAACCAATCAGTCAATAAATGCTTGTTACCCCATTTGGAGCATAGGCCACCGACCAGCATTCTACAACCAACTCTGTCCCTGCGCTTTCCTTTCCAGTTTTTCCCAATCGCTATTCATCCTTTTCATTTCTACCTCCAATTTCCGGCGTAATGTATTCTTTGATCACCCTCTCTTCCTTTGGCCTTCAGTATTCAAAGTTAGTGTTTGTCTTGTAACGCAGTTTGATGATTTTCTCAATGTGTGTTCTTTCTACCTTCATTGTCTTTTCCTAGTTCCATAATCGGCTGGATTTTGGTTGGTTTGTTCTTTGCCTCATAAGGTTGTTGTTGACTGGTATCTAGTCAACAGATAAGAATTATCTTACGCAGACAGTTGTTTATAAATACTTGTATCTTTTGGATTATGCTTTTAATAGTTCTCTAGTAGGTGGGAAGTAAAAGAATATTCTGCCCTATCCTAAAGCTTCAGTTAAGATAAGCAAATAATTGGGGAAATAAAACTTGACTGTGACCAAGTAGTGTGTTATGTAAACAATGATGATTTACATTAATTTTAGAATCAGTTAACCAGATCAAAATAAAACAGACGAACCTGAAAGTATAAAATAAGTGGAATAAAAAGTTTGCACTTATTGTAACGGTATCAGGAAAACTGAGTAGAAATCAAGAAATATTTCTAAAAATTCGAGTTTTCTTGTTGAAATTAAGGATTGTATTCAGTCAGTCACTGGTGACGCACTCTGATTAGATTTCCTTAATTGTATCTTTAGTTACAAGTTTTATTAATGTTTAGTAATTGTAGTTGGTAATAGAATTCAGGATACGGATTGCGTAGTTAAAACTTGCTAGTTTTTAAAATAACGGTAAATCTAGACAGTCGCGTATGGAAACAGAGACATCTGATTTGTCGTCTTTAATTACTATTATCTTTACACCTATGAAGCAGATTAATGGATATTTGGATATAGTAGCCTAATGGAAAACGTTTCATTTTCCAAGTCTTTAGTTACTGGTTTCGAGTGTCGGTGTAATCGTCAACAACTGGGTTCAGGTACATTCAGCTAGTACTTTCTAAATACATATGAAATTGCTCTACAAAGTTTCAAAGTCTTCGAATATCCTGTTTTTTAAAAGCAAAATTATTTTAGTATAAAACCAAGATGAAATTAGAGATGCTCGTCAGAAGTACATTAAATTGTACAGTAAAACTCATTTCTAAGTCAATTTAGGCTCAGTTGTTCATCTTTTAGATGAAGGGAACATAGGCATTTACAATTCCCATCTGCTAGTTTATTCGTAAACAACCGAAGAATATTAGAAAGTTACGAAGAAAGTATTGATATATTTTCAGCCTTACTCACTTTTCAACAAGTATACATTTAACTTAAGAGCCCGATTGTTCTTTTGAAAGAGACATATATTGCACAGTTAACGAAGAAATTAAGTAACGAGTGGGAAAATAGACTAAACAACGATTACATATGTTAGTGCGCATGATCGCTTTGTAATTACTAATTCAAACAATGAGCGAAGCTGATAGTCTGTTAAAAAATATGTTCTAAAATTGATACATTTTAAATCTAATACCTTAAACTAGACAAATTGAGCATTGGATAGGTTGTTTATAAAATGAGTTATATATATTAGTAACCGAATCGGTTATTCATTTCTCTGAAGAAGCGACTTGCACTAAGCCGCGAAACGTCAGAAATTTTAATTTCTACTCATTGGAATTTTACAAATATATATAACTCATTCTTAAACTAGACACTTTTAGACTTCCAAAAGCTCGAAAACGAGTCTTCTTTTCATATGATCATCATTCGTTTCCACCATCCGGGAAGCCTTATCATCTTATATGAGCACTTAATGTCATAAAATCCATGTTTCTGGTATTGTAAACTGCCTAAAATATGTTCGGTCATCTCATGCTTTTTTCACAAATAAATGTACAGTATTTGCCCCAAACCTGAAGTCAAGCGTAATTATGTCTTCATATACGATAACATCAAAAGCATGTGCAACTTTTAAAATAATGTCAGCTGAATATGTGAAGTCTTCCGGTATTGTTAACCATTTGATTGAACAAGACGTAGGCTTACCTCAGTAAGTGGAAATTCAAGAGTGTATTGTTATTTTTTTGTTTTGAGTATACTATAAAATGGCAAGATTTATGTATCCTTTTACTATCTTATTTCTTCTGTCTGTTTCACAAATGAAACCTCGCATTAGTGTTTGAAAACAGGCATATAAATTTCAGTTACTCTTACAACAAATAATATTCAACTTTAATGCATTTTTAAGAAAATTTTTTTATCTCTTCATCGACAGTGCATACTGATTTATGAGAAAAACATAAATGTTTTGGAAGCTAAGGGAACAGTGATAACACGGACAACCAAATATAAGCATACTATGTAAAATGAACTTATCTAGTATCTGTGGAGTAAACACAAAAGCCACATTTTGCATAAAATAATCTTTGTCGCTGCTGTTCAGGCGTCGAAATATATATTTGCTAACCCACATTACACATATTTTTTAATTATTTCTAACTAAGCCTGGTATGACACCACGTAATTTAGATAATTTGAGGTCTGTTTACACTCAAGCTGGATGAATTCGTCCTGATTTATCTGGATATTCGTGTAAGAACGTTTCCCTTTAGTTTTTATGAAAAGAAATACTTTCAATTATGTCTATCTCAATGATTAATAATGTAAAGTCAGTCATATTCACTGTTATTCACTAGTAGGTTTGCCTACAACCACTTTTATTATAAATAATTTTTTTACTATTTAAGAGATAATTTTCTAGTAAAATTATCTTACCAACTATTGTTTACCAAAGTGTAATGATTGGATTAATTACTAAAAAATCTAATAAGATGGCCTAATGAAAAAAATTATGATTTTAAGCTTGAGTTCATTAGAAAACTAAGTTGAATTTTTCAGAGTTTAGGAGTTATGACGTAATTCGTACATAAGGCAAATGATGTTGGTTTTAATGTTAAGTAACGATACTATATGTACTATGTATAGCTACATTTATTCAATTGAATGTAGGCAACACTATCGAATTACATGTCAATATAATTGATCAATGGAATTATTAAATTCTTATGCGATTGGTCAATCTATTGCTTTCATTGATTGTAGTCTTCTGTAAAACTTATCATATACATCTATTGTTATTGTGTTTCAGAACTAAGTTGCTAGTTCACATATATCAATTGTATGTTGTTGAAATAAACTGATTATTCTACATGCCACATTTATGTTTAGTCGTAGGATAAAAGTCAGAATGTAGAGGCGTTTGTTTGCATAAATATTTTTATATGGATTATGTACTTTCCATATATTATCGGTAAAATGGCCAGTTGTGCCGTTGGATAGTTTCTGACTTGACTAGAAAAATATCTGCCAGCACTTGACTCAGTAGCGAGCCACTCATTTACCTGTCCATATATTTCATCATTCAACATGAGATTTAAATTTGTGGCATATTTTAGACACAAAGATTAATTGAGTTGAACACTAAATTTTATTTTAAAATATACGCTCTCATAACGTTTCTGAAGGAATAAATACTGATTCTGAATGTTTTGATAGACAGAATAGGGAAAGCCTATCACCAGTTACATACTGTATATTCCTAAAGATTCCAGAATACTCAGTAAACACGAGACTTGGAACAGATGCTGGATTTGCTGTGATCCGGTATGTTGGGCGAAAACTAAGCATAAAAAAAAGAGTCACATTACTTGATTTATTCACTCATTTACATAAGATTACCACTGTCTATTCTTTTCTAGTTAAGTTCGAAGTAATCATGTTTCTAAGCACCTTTCAGCCTATTTTAGTTAAATAGTATTTTATTTAATTCATTGATACTTTCTAGTGTTTTATTTTCGAATCATGAATCAATCATCCTAAAATACAGTGAAATTTTAGAAAGCCAACTCTTCAGATCTACCTGTTGTGATTAATGATTATGTTGATAATATTTTCGAAGAATAAAATGAATTCTTTTATTTCTTTTGGTTCTCGTCAGCTGCACACAACATATTATGTTGTAAAATCGTCATTTAAGCAAATATAACATATTTATAGTGATAATTTCGGTTGAAATTTGGATAGAAAATCTTCTAAAATGGTGGAAAAAATTTATCCAAGTAGTGTGAAAGTATTAGGAAACATTGTTAGAACACAGAAGATGTAAGAGAATGTTCTAGAAAACCGGTTAACATAGTAACGCGAAATCACAAAACTGAAATTATGTGATTGTGCAATGAACAAATTGAAAGCAAGTCAACAGGGTATGAGTGGTATGATAATTCAACAGAATAAATCGAATTTTATAAATGAAAGAAATGATGTAATGAACCAGTCAAAATATTTTAAAAATGAAAGAAATGATGATGTAATTGCATTAATCAGTTGTTATAATTGATGTAATGAAATTAAAGATAAATTACCAGGGTAAAGAAAGAATGACGACTATTTTTTTTGAACACATAAGTCCAACTTTAGGCGGTTGGTAGCTAAGGCCTCAGAGGATTTTAAAAAGTTGGATGATGCTTGTCTACTAAACATCAGGAAGGATTTCAGTATATCTACCTCATGTCCAGCGTCGCTGATGTGTTTATATGCTCACTCAAAAGGTTGATGTAAAGCTGATAGGTATCCTTCTCAAGTTACCACTAATTGTCAGAGCAGTTAAATCGGTAGAAACAAAAAGGGATAGCCTACCTCAGATTCAACGAATAAGTCCCATAAAATCTCCGTTTAAAAGGTGTGAAAACTTATAGCAGACCCCAACTTCAGACATCTCAGCGACACTAACCATAAGGTAGATATAGTGAAGTCCTCCAAGGTGTTGAATAGACAAACAGCATCCAAAGAGTAATCTTGTCACGGTGATGATTTTTAAAATAAAGTCTAAAATCTAAATGATAAACTGAATTAGCCAATTTAATCAATTGATCAAAAGAACAGTACATGAGCGTAGTTTGTATAATCATATTCAAATTAACCTAGACTAAATATAGTTTGTGTTTATTATAGTATATTTTAGAAACTTGATAACAGTTTCTTCCACAGAATTAATTGGCTTTGTCAGTAGTTATGTTTTGGAGTGCTTGTAAGTCGAATACGGTTGTATGAGTATACTTGTTTATACTGGCAGACGTTTGTTTAAGAGACTTTCCCAAAAAGTCCAATGTTCTATTTTTCATATCGACTAAAAACTCAGGATTTATTCTTAAAAATTTGACTATGGTGTAATTTCGGGAAATGAAAAATAACTGAAACGTTGGAACCATTAGTTTATTTATCCAGTACAGACTAAGACAAATGATAATACATAAATATATTGACTTGATCACTGGACAGAGACCAGTGCTATGTTTGTCATATTGTCTATAGTACTGTTGTAATTCCATTGATCAAGTTTCAATGTATTTCCTAGTCCAATCGACTCAACATCGCTGAAAATACGTTACAAAAGAAGATGGTTTGGAAGCGAATGGGTAGGGAGAAAACTTTGAACCTAAGTTTTCCCTATTTTGGACTTTCCTGGAAAGCACAGTTTTCGTCCTAAAGGAATGGATGCTTTCTAGAAGATTCAATGGTGGATCACCCAGTTTCACACTTTGAAACTGTTACAATTTAGCTATTACGGTAGTGACTGACTTCATACAAGAAAAAATTTAGTTAGCATTTTAGAGGACTTGACGATTAACAAATTGTTCTCGACCCAGTAATCAATCAATGTATGCATCTCAGTCCTAAAAGAGAACAACGTGCATTAATATTTTTGACTCCAATCGGCAAATTGGTAATTTTCTACTTGGATAATTAACTAGGAAAGTAATCAGTTCTTTGCTACATTCGTAAAATTGATTTTCATTATTCTCAAAATTGTATTCAGAGAGTGGTAACCACATATTTGCCTTAAATCATTTCAGGAAAATAATCCAATAAGTACATTTTCTCAAGAGAATGGAATCTAGGATGCGTGTATCAGCTTATCTAGAACTTATTAAAATGATGTAACCATGTCCCAGTGTTGGTGCACGAAGAGAAACTGACCAATTTCAGTTCATAATATCAAAAGAAAGTTACAGATTATATAGACATACACATTGCACAAATGTGATTGCCTGTACTCTGTAACCCCTGTGGAGAAAAAATACAAAGACCTTCATATCATTGATACGTACCGTTTGGAAACTTTACAATGAAGCTTTATTTAGTTACTGAATATTAGATTCAGTTTATGCAATCAACTTAAAAAAAGTAAATGTGTTCTACTGGGATTCAAGCATTTTGACTAATTTGAGTATTTGGTATGATAAACACTTACCAAGTTACTTCTATTAGAGCTATTTAACATACTAGTGAATATATATATATATATATATATATATATATATATATATATATAAACATTTCAAAAGATGTTCAACAATTTACAAAATATATTACCTCGTTTTCGTTTTCTACAAGAACTTGATCATATTCATTTAATGCACTTAAAAATATAATGGAAGTTACATTTTCAAAAGAATGGATCCACTTTCTTCTTTCTGACCTCTGACCACCCACATCCACAATCCTTTATTTTTATTATAAATGTAATAAAGATAACATAAAAACTAACATTATTTTTATCAAAGATATGTACATGTAATTTCCTCGATGCATAAGACAGAAGAATTTTATTTAAGTACAGGAATTTTCAGCATTAAAGTGAACTATTATCGTTTGTAATGTTATGTAATTAATTATTTTATTTAAAATATGAAATGAAAATTGTTAGATGGAGGGAATTCATTCTATGTAATATGATATTCACATAATTTCAGTATGATATTAAGCTGGGTGTCAATATTTAGAAAGATTAAATCATTATAAACCGTAGTAGTGATAGTAGTATCATTAATAATAGAAGAATTTGTATTGGTAGTAACAGTATTTTAAAATGAATATTAATGGAATTAGAGATTTCGTTTTAAATTCTCACCTTGTCTCTTTCTGCGATAAAAATAATGACAGTGAGTAAACTAGTATTTAAATTATTGATTGAAATATTTAAGATTTTGATTACTTAATAGTAACTTAATTGCTAAAACAATATAATACGTCATCGATGTACCGTCTTTTAAATATGTTTACTGTTTGCGATATGATAAACAAATAGCATAATAGGATACCATAGTTTATTAAAGATACTATACTGATATGCCATCACTGTAAAATGAAGAAATACATTATCACAAGGCTTTGTTTATTGTTTGAAAATTCCCATGTTTATCAAAAACAAAGACGTTTCAACTGAAGAATATTCATTTCGATAAATGCTCATCAGGTTCTACATTTATTAGTTCAAAATTACTAGTCATATAAATAGCCAATTCTGAGGCTAAATACAACGTTAGTAAGATATCAAGGATAATTGGATATAAAGTTTTTCTCTTCGGGTTATTTCTAAAATACGAATGCTAATGTTGAAATAATCATCATCATGTAACTTGTGAAGTGTAAACGATAATTGAGATAAACAAGATTATTAGTCAAATATATATAGGTAACTCTTCTCTCTTAATTTCATTGTCTTTGTACCATTTTAAAATTAAACAAATGAATTGATGGTAATTCTGTCTATTATTGTTATTGCTACTATTTAACGAATTTTGATTATCGTTCACTCCATTTTACAAACTCTTACCAATTCGGTTTCATTTTAAGTAGGATTAGACCTTTGTCTACAAACACTTGATCTAATCGTATTTTGCTTTGTTTATTCTAAGGATTAAAATGTCTCCACCTGTCAGTTACATAAATAAACGTGTGGATATTTGTTTGTCATCAATATAATGAATTTTCAGATTCATCTGACAAAACATTTTATTTGACAAGCCGAAGTATAACGTTTCTGTGTACTGTAAGCAATGTGAGTGTACATCACCAATTCTACTAACAAATTATTTTTTAGGCTGTTAAGCAGGGTTTTAGCAAAACGTAACTTTTGACTACTCGTAGTTTGCTAGTGTTGAAATTTTACAGTATTGACTTTGAAGCTCTTTTACTTACAAAATAAACTGTAAAATTTTGTAACTTAGTCTTTACTATTTTCTGTTGATTATTTCTTCCATCGATACACAAACTAACCTGAAAACGCTTGATTCCAAGTTGAATAGATATTCAACAATTCCAGTCGTCGGCACGCGTACACGTAAAATATCTTGCAAACTTGGTAAGTATTCCGGATCAGAGATTCTATCGAAACTGTTCAAATAGCTGCAAAGAAGTAAAAAAAAGGCTAATTACATCTGTTAAGTGACAAGTAACTGCAAGAAATGTTATAGTAACTATGTAACACATTCTTATGATTACTGTTTTTCATCTTAATTTCAAATTAATGTGAATTCCTATTATGTTTATGAAACCTATGCATTCGTTTGATCATAACCTAGAATATTTGCAGCCTTAAATATTTTATTTTTACACTGTCGTAGCCAGCATTTTCAATCTTTTCCTCAATTATTTAGTTGTTAAATGTTGATTATATTGAAGTGTGGTTTTCTCTAAAGATTTTATACTAAGCCTCAATGCTTATTATATTTGTCTTTTTAATTCAATAAGTCAGGCTGTTCTGAAATGATATATTCATAGAAAATGCTTGTGGACAACTTCAAACTCTTGAAATACAATCCTTGAGAAACACTTCTACTTTCATTTGTATCGTTCCCAACCTCAACAGATGTGAAGAATAACAAAAATTAGTAAGCATAATAAAAATAGTAAACATTAAGAACGTTAGCTGGTATTCTCAGCCATATTTACAACTAAACATCAGCTTTACTAAAAAAATTGATAAGCTTATGTCATTTATTGGTGTATCTAAATATTTACAATCTCCTGATCAAATTAGTTAGTAGCCTTTGGAATAATCTGAGTTGTAGACAAGTGTTTTCAATGCTTACTGTTACCGAACAATGAAATATCTGGATATTAACCTATATTCCCTTTTTTCCGAAATGAATAAAATTGTTGAAAAGGTTCCAAAAAAACTTAATTATTTCCTTATCATAAATTATCAAGGCAAAGTATCTTCAATTTCAAAGTAAATTTTTGTCTGTAGTTACTTATTGACGACTATATGACATCAAATGTGTTATGTTTGAATTAGGTTTACCAAGTGAAACTTCCCACATAAATCGAAAACTATAATTGAGTAGAGTTTTAAAATTATGACATAGCTTAAGAAATAACTTTGTTATGCATAGTTATTACTACTATATTTCCTTTGGGACCTATTCCGTTGCAAAATTTTAATTAGAGTAAGGAGATATAAGTCTACTGATGATATTTCTACTTGTCCTGAATTGAAAATTTTACCCAATTTCCCGAAATTGTGACTAAATGATATTAGAATATAGATTTAGTAAAGAATATAATACTAAGTTGTTGTTGAAATTTGATTTATTCTGATAGTGGCTTTCAAAATATTTTAGTCTTTGTAAAAGAATTCGATGATATACTCTTCAGAGTTAAAACTACCGGAAAATTAAATCAAAAGGTTATCTTCCTTTGTAATTACTTTATTGTAACCTATTGTAGTTCCTATAATCTCAGTGTTACTTCCATTTCTGTAAACGAGGTTCCATGACGTGAATTAATATGCCTACACCTAATTTTCATTTATAAGTCAATAAAACAATGAGATTATTTCGAAAAACACTTTCTATCGAAAATTTGGTATTTTTACTTTCCAATTTAACCGGCTGTATCTAAAATCAAGTTAAACAGGTTAGTGCGCTGTTTTAAACCGCTTCTCTTTCTCCACTGTCTTTTAAAACAGACGAATGTAACTAATGCCAAGAGAATCTCACATGGTTTGTCACCTTGAAACCTATGAACTTTTCAGATTGTTTTTCAATATAAATTACTAAAATTATTGGTCCATTTGATTTCGGGTAGTCTGTACGAGGCGAAATATTTTTAAAACATAATAAGGTATTTTTAAAGGAAATGGAATATGATATTAAATAAAAATTTGCCCATACCACCAATGTACACATTTATTGACTAACTTTCACATTTCCAGTAACCACACCATCCATGATCACTAAGGAATAAGGAAGTAGGGAATTAAATATGTCTATTAGGTGTTGGATAGCAATTGATAAGGGCCTCTGAATTTACGTTTTTTTCTGTTGTTCTCCAAAGGACTCGGAATGGTATCAACTAGTTACTAAGTTAAAAACTCCACAACGGAGCTGATCGGTAATATACTTACTTCAAAGTTTCTCGTCTATTTTATTTAGTTAAACGAGGAGTATCATTATATCAACCAGTCTGATCTAGATGTTAGACTGATGGTTTTACCAATAAAATTCATCGTTAAATCGAGACTAGGCTAATTAACACATCACGGGACGTAATCAGGTTATTTGGTTATGATCTGAATCCTGTAAAAGTGATCAAACATTGGACCTATATTACATTGCATATTTATCATGCTAACTGTGAATTTCGTTAGAGCATCTTACATATGATAACTAATTGATTAGTGAATATGCATTACAATATGCAACATACTAATTGTCATCTGAATTGCTGAATAATAGATTAAAATAACTTTATATATAAGCACCTATAGTTTTTTCTAATAGAAATGCAATAATTGCACTAATGTGATTGATTTAGGTGTATTTGTGAAAGTATCATTAACTGAACGTGCATTAATTCATTTCAAGTGGATAAATAAATATCATTTTATGGAATTTTATCGAAAATTCATTTAAGGTAGGCTACGTAACTTACTACTTTGATGAGTCGGACAATTGAAATTCTCTTCTACGTTCATAACATTCTTTCATTCCTAGATCAGCCCATAATTGCCGTATGGCATCAACTTTTTCAGGTGTCAGTGTAATAGTACTTTCAAGTTCAGTTTCCCGAATAACTTTCAGGTTTTGCTGATTTTAATTCGAATGGAAATGTATACATATTTAAGTTGTATGCATTATGTATGAGAGGTTACAATAACTCTATCATTTAGTAACATTATCATATCTAAGATTGAAATCTTAATAGTAAAAACTGATTGCACTTAGTTCGTGCATTTTACCTACATTTGTGTAAGGTGAATTTATAGTAAAAAGCCTTAAAGCTTTCAGTCGTTATCGTTAACGCAATTCTCTGTACGAGAACTTTATAAACTTAGATATCATACAATGCTTCCTAAACATAACATAAATATACTATACTCTGCCTTTGGACTTGTTTCCTATATATATATAAATATATATATATATATATATATAATTTCTATAGAGCTACCTTCAGATTAAGTGACTGGATAATAAGTGATACATTGATTTTGAATTATTATATCCATAATCGGAACGTCCATCTTGAACTCTGTCATTAGTTAATTTTATCTACTTTTTTTCATGAGATAAAAGATTCTGTGTTGACCGTACGAAAGAGGAAAAATCAGATATACGGAAGTAGCACATATATTCATCATCGTCTTTAGCAAGTAAAGTCTTACTATTTTAATGGCTATCGCTTACTTTCTATGAAACATTGATACTTAGTGGTTAAGTATAACAAACTTTCCCGTCAGAGAAATATTTCAAACATTTTACGCAAAATACATTTACAATATTATTAGTTGTATATCAATTGACGGTATCAAATTTAAGTAAAATTTTCATAGCAAAAAACACTTATAACAAATAGTTTATTCTATAATGGAAATTATCAGATATAAATCTTTCATTGTTATTCGATACATTTCGGGAAAATGCTTATTTTCTGAGTTGATTACTAAGGTTGATTATGTATCAGTGATAGTGAGTTGACCTATCTACCATAGAAATCAGTTAATTTGTATAAAAGAAATTCAGATTGTAAATCAGTGTATGCCAAATGAAATACAAACGTTAAAAGTACCAGGAAATTTCAGGCAGAAGTAGTTTAAGTATAAACAACTTATTACTAAACATTCGACAGATTTTAAATAAGATTAACACTGTTCACTTTGACATTTCCAAATAAATTTAGTCAGTAGATCATTTTCAGTGACCTGATAATATATTTGTAATATCCAACAGATTATTATCTAATGAAGAGGTTTCCACTAAGTCACAAAAAGTCAGGATTTCTATTTTAACCCAGTGGGATATTACGAATATTTCTTCAGTAGTCATTTTTGTTTGTCGAAATTCCCAAGAGGATTACCACGTTACAGTAAAAAGAATAGACCTATAAAATGTAATCCAATTACTTTAAACGATCGTATTCACAGTAGAATACTTTGAACCGTTTCTATGTATTACAGAAGCTGTTTTTTTTTTTTTAATTTACGTGCCATTAGTTATAGTAACTTTCAGTGAATCTACTTCCTTCTTATCAAATTAATCATCCCCAAACAATACTAGTAATGATATTCTATAGTTAATGAGAAGGGTCGTAGCACCTAAAAATTTCCAAGCAGTTTCAACTATCAATTTTACCTCAGATGGTAAATAAACTCAGTCATATTGCGTGAACGATTAGATTACAAATTACAGCATTCTAAATATTGACTAACTTGATTATCAGGGTTTTTTAATTCAATTCGAAGTAAACTCAAAGCATCACACATTGTTTGCATGGCCAAGAAAATATTTTGATAGATTAACGTTTTGTAGGCAAGTTTATCCATGTCTGTGTAACCAGCTCCGTGAATAATACGCATTTGTTTCACAAAAGTACTTTTGCCAGATTCCCCAGTACCTAAAACAAAATTAAAGAGACAATTTTGTTATATATATGTATAATATGTATAATAGGTTCCTGACATTTCTCCCTAATTTTTCTCAAGATGTCTAATAAATCCAGTAGACTGTTAATAACAAACTGTATAAACTTACGAATATCTCTAACACTAGACGGATAATGATTAGGATTACTCATCAAGTATTATTATTTATAATAACTAGGAAGAATGCGGTGAATTCTCCGAATTGTCTAATGGAGTGTTTTCAGTTTTGTCTGTTAAGTAATTCCTAATTTTCAGCACATATCTATTATCATATTTCTACCGAATTTTCAGGAACTCATAGAAGTTAGTTAGTCGGGCATACACATTATGAAACCTAGCACATTTGTTTCAAGTGTAGAAATATGAATTCAATATTTTTGTGTCTGATGATCATCCAGCAATATATTAAGAATTGAGCTATTATAAATGGAATAAGGTGATTAGTGAGAATTTTCCGCACAATCGAAGAAATGTTATACCAGGTTAATTTAGATAATAAAGTCGTGTTAAAATAATATATAATATATAATGCTATTAAGACAATTGTAATAATAATGATAAGAAATTTATGTGGATTGAGAAAGGTAGACATGCAATTAGAAATAGGAAATAGTAGAGATAGAAACGGTGAAGTTATGTGTTATGTAGCTTGTATATAGGGTGATACAACTTTAGTGACAATTAAATGATTGAAAATTGTTCTCTTAACCCTTGTTATCAATGAAATAGTAACTAGCTGTAAATTTAACAAACGTATATATAAAGTGATATAATCTCATTTCACAGGTTAATGAAATCTACTAAATGACAGATAGATATGACTTAATTTGGTGGGGGGAGGAGACATATCACTATATTCACGGCATGCATTAATTACAGATTGATTCACTGTTGGGGTAATGAACAGCTAGGTAGATGTAACATGATATTTTTTGACAGTGCACACCTACAATTCAACCAGGGAGTAGAACACTCAGCACCATCTGTTGGTTATAGTGGCAAAATACATACCTCAAGCAGTTTGTCATATCAGGACAATCATTAAAATGCCAAAAGATACTACCTTTTTGTTTAGGGCCTATCTGATAGCGATATTTGACTCTGGTAACTAAGAGATACTACAACAATGTTTATCAGCTAAAAGTATGCTTAATAAGTACACAAGCTTTACGAAGACTCTTTACTCGGACACGCCTGGTTGAGTCAAGGAATTCGGTGAACTCTCATTTGAACTTGTAACTTCAAGTGTTATACGTTAAGGTTGTCCATTATCCTCATTTTTGTTACACTTCACAATAGATCTAATACTGGATATATTGCTTTTGTCGTCCGAACTTTTAGAAATTGTTCTCTTACCAGGAGTTCAACTTAATTAACTCAGAATACTCAAATTGCACAGTTCTGTTTAACAAATACTCTGATAAAATGTAAACTTTTGGTAGCAGCATATTCTACATGCGTTTCTCCCCCTCTAGGTTCAAATTGCTGCTTCAAGACTGTTTCACGTCTATACCTGAACTGAAGATAGGTAGTGAAGTAGTTGAGCGCGTTGACCACTTCAATTATCTTGCAATTCTGATCAACCACGATGGCTTGGTGTTTGATGAAATCTCAGCAATTATTCCGAAAGCTCGTTTGATTTTTGTCAACTTACGTCACATGTGGACTAGATGAGGTATTCGCCTATCAACTAAATTATGAGTATACCACACAGTAGTCTGTTCTGTTTTTACTGTATGGATGTGGGATGTGGCCATTAATAACAGATGACATTCTCAGTTTATTGGTATTTGATTATCGGTGTCTTCCGAACATCACTTGTGTTTGCTGGGATCACCGGGTAAGTAATACTAAGGTAAGATGCAGAGTATTAGGGCAAGTTGAAAAACTGCCGATAAGGTTGTGAATTTTAATCTACTGAGATAGTTCGGACATGGATTACGTATACCTAACCACAGTCTACATAGACACACGAAGCTAGTTGATATTGAGGTAGGATGTAAGTAAGATAGGGGCTGCCAAACTAAAATGTGACATAAATTCATGAAATCAATGAATGTTGGTCTAAGAAGTGTTGGTAAAAGCAGACCACCTGGTTGGAGGTCCTTGTGAACAACTTAACCAATTTTCCGAGACTTTTGATGACATCGCTTAGAATTAGTGACAGTGGCGGAGGGGCATTCATTCCTTATCCTACCTTAAATCTTTAGCTTAGAATTATTTTATACGTTTCCAAGAACTAATTCTTTCTTTTTCGACTAATATACTATATACCCACACTGTTTTCTGACTGCCACTGATGTAACTACTGTGTGTATTAATTTGACTATTTATATTGCTACACTGACTGAGGTGGGAACAACTTCGATCAATAAACAGATGTGCTAGTTTCTTCATTGTACATGATTGACAGAAGTATATATAATGATAGAGCATAAACTATTTAACTTGTACCTTCTTATTATTTCTTATCCACTAAGTGGCATAACTATTCATAGGCATCTATTTTTTCATGATAATAAGACTTACCAAGTAATAATAGTTTCACTTCTTTTCTGCCTGCACTTTTATCTTTATGTAGTTGACGTTCAATCTCTCGACTAATTCTCTGTTGTTCTCTAAATTCTTTTGATCGGAAACAGGACATTACAGTAGTATAATTAATATTTTATTATGATAACACTATCTGACAAGATACTTATATGATATAGATATTACTTTATAATTTTTAATTCATTGGAGGAATGAAAGTGATGGTCAATAAACTGTCCAAATATTTGTTTGGTCTTCATTTTACTTTGACACACCCTTGTTATTAGATCAAATTTATGTAACTTAGAAGTATAAGTTAATCGACAGATTATTAGTAGCAAGAATATTGTTAAAAGATAATCTGATAATATGATTTTTACGAATGTGTAGTATTTATCATTATTATACAATCATTATTCATTTCTGAATCTGAAATAAGGAAAGTGTTATTAAAGAAGTAAAACGATTTATAGTGAATTAGGATGTTTAATTTATATATATGGAATTAAGATTTTTTGAAATAATCTCATTCGTAGAATACTATTTAAAGAATACAGTGTTGAGCAATATATAAAATATCATGGCAATAACAGCCTTGGGAATATGATTAGTCATTCAGACAACTGATTAAATATAGATCGAAAATTTGACATCAAGTCAGAATGTTAGAGCTTATGTGTTATGATTGATAAAATCAGTAGTTCATATGAGATTTATTCACAGCATGCTAACGGGCTAAACTTGTCATTGTTATCGACTCAATTGCGTACCATTAAATTATAATTGAAAATTATGAAAGTGAAGTTGAAGCATTCACAAAATATTCTGGTTTCAGTGTTATGATTGAATTTGATCAACAGTGTCCTACAGAATTTTCAGTGAATTTATTCTATCTCTACTTGTGACTAGTGCACTGTTACAATCTCTAAAAACTGCAGACATCTGTACACATCAACTAAATAAGTTAACAGAACCTGATTACACTGCAGAACTAGACTTTAACATATACAGAATAAGTGGGGACTAAATGTATCTTTGTAGGGAAAATGGATGAATCAGACTGAAGTTCCGTTTGAGATATCATTGGTAGAAAGAATAAATTAGACAATGATGCTTTCGTATTACACCATAACTTTTAACCATTAAATACAAGAATTTAGTCGCTAACTTAGATAACTACATATAAAAGTCATCTGCGGCATGTTATAAACACAAAACTTTTATTTTATCCTCGGTTAAATGACATAACCAAATGAAAGAATTGGATAACCGAATAAAATAAGAAAGCATTGGAAATTAGTATTGGTATGAATTCAGTGAGTTTTGATAAAAGGCTGTGATTGGTGTAGCTTGATCTTATTTGAAATGTGTGGGTTATCACTGATGACAATAAATGACATTTACTTTCTATCTTTAACCAACATTTGTGAAGATAAATTATAATATTTAGAATCTGTAATCTGAATTTATCAGTCGTCACAAAATCTGTTGTTCCTGAATGTGAATCCGTTTGAGGTAACTGATGTATACTGATGTCAAATGTCATACATCTGACCAATGCGTCTAAGCTTTTCCTTAATTATCTGGAGCTGTCTGACTTACTGTACCGCCTCTCAATACATTTCAATCCAAAAATACGTACAATCTAAAAGTTAACCATCAACTTCGAGATAAATTTATCCTAACTAGCATATTAATTATCAAATCACCATATTTGTGATAAGTTCAGACTATGTTATCATAATTTTGAAATTCTCTGGATTTCTTAAAAATTTTTAATTTTATTATAATTATAAGTTAAATAGATATAAATTTGGCGAATAGTTTTCTCAACCAGCGCTGAAACACATTTTAGAAAATATAAGCCTACAAAATAAAAGTTTAATTTTTTGCTACTGGGACCTGACTAGAAACCATGGAACACCATTATGTTCGAATCTGAACATTACTAGATAGCTGCATTACTTGATTTAGTAGTTGGTAGTTCATATCTCTGAAGTTTTTAGAAGATACGATTGTATGTTTACAACCAAAGTGATGTTGGAAAATTTTGTAATTTTCTCATCACATAATCCATTTTACATGACATATATTTTACTATTTATTAAACAAACCTGTACATCTCGTTAATTTACAAATTTATTTAATAAATATGCATATTGTTTAAGCATAGTACGAATGATATAATGACTCATTCCATATCTAAGAAAAATTTCACTACCGTGTAGAATTTGATTACTTCATGGAGAACTGAGAACTGGTATGATGTACTCCCTTTTTGCTGATCCATTACTGTACGAGACTTTTAAATCTTATATTAGATTGCTTATTATTAACATTTAGTAGAATAATTCGTGTTCTTGTTGTTGATTATATTGAAATAAACCATTCATCAGAAGATAAATAAATGTCCTACTAATGACCAATTGATTATATGAGGGTTGTCTGTTGAAACGGTACTCAGTTGCGAAACACTCGAGCGCAAAATCCCTAAACAAAACGAGGTAGTGACAATACTAGTAGAGGGAAAGGTAGTTACTAATGTTACATGATAATCCAATGTAACTGTCAGATTACAGACATCAAAATGTAAGGAATTAACATAGAATTGACAGAAGTTGGGAATGTTGCACAACTTATATTAGTGTATTCAGAATATACAGCTAAATTCATGAAGCTACAGTTGTGGATAACTGACACTTAAGTAAGCTATCAGAACGCATTAAGTAGAGTGTCGGAAGTCTATTTTGGGTGGATCTTAACCATACTTACATTACTTGGCAATATGTCTGACATACAAAGCCTCAGTTAATCCTATGTGGTTATTTATACATTGTAAAATGTACTATTTCATGACCAATATGTAGATAAAGTAATACACCATGATGCTGGAAAACAACTTATATAGAGTAAGTACAGTTTCCCAGGAATCTTGTGTTGAACTCACAATACAATATTAAGAAAAGTTTCACACATGGGAGTATATACAAGTTTGCCTTAAAGATGCTTTCCCAGATAAATTCTGATACTTGCTAGATATAATTAATCGTTTGTCAGATGATTAATTTGGTAAATCCTTGGTGTTTATGAATCTCTGTCAACATTTTCATAATTACAATAACTTTGAATCACATATATCACTGACCGAACTGAAAACAACCTGATTGGATTTATTACTTTATTCTACATTTTACTTACTTCTGTTAAGTAGTATAATTACCATGGACGAATTTCCAACAAGGGATTCTATTTCTCACTTCGGATACTGAAGCTAATCCTTTCCACGGCGCATATTTATAAGTTAGACTGAACCATTTAACATATTGAGATCTTATTCGTATTGCCATTATGAAAGTCTGCAATCCATTGTGAAAAGTAAACCATCGTTCTACTTATGCAATAACTAACTATATACCATCAAGTTGAGAAAACTGTCTTACACGAGATAATCTGATGAATTGTTGAAAGGTGGCGGTAATTTTATTTGGATTCTGAGGTTGTTTTTTTTCACTCTGACATGTTCCACTTTTTAAACTAAAAATAGCCCGTCATACATTGTTTATACACCTCTTTCTTTTTCAGACGCTTTCTTACTATTCTAGTGTACGCTTTGATACAACTAACCTACTATTCAGCAGTCAACCATTTAAAACGGCAACCTATAATGATATCCTTGTACTACATTATTTTAGTTTTATATGCAATAGTGACGTCTAAATCAATTTACCATCATGGCTGTAAGCTTTACCAGCTCATCCTAATTGCATTTATTCAACAGATCATTGTTTGTTTGTATTGATTCTACATTTTTGTGTTCAGATCAATTACTGCCATCTACAGACATCATTCTTGTCTCAAATAGTTACTAACTGGCACATATAAGAATAGGATTAATTTTCTATGCCATGTGAGCATGACGGAAGCAACATTTACAAGATTGACATCACAATATAATTCAACAGGATGGAATGAAGCAAAGGTGAGTACGAAAGAATAATCGAACTAAGTATCTTGATAGAAAGTAACCACGCTGCACTACTGTTGTGAACCTCGATTGACTGATTTGCCACTTCCCCCTAGTAATTTCTGTTTAACATCAATATTGTTTACTTGGTCATTTCATAATATACGGGCTTGTATGATCAAAAACCTGGAACCACCTGCTCATATTTTTTATTTTAATGAACCATAATACGTCTACTTATGTTAAAACAGTAGACTACTGAGAAATTCACTTAGCGTTCCGTCTACAGATGGATATCACGCCCGTGCCACAAGTGAAATGGTCAAATATATTCGGCTACTTCATTCTTAATGACAAGTCTGGGAGATAATGAAGATTAGTCTTGAAGTGATATTTTGTATATGGATATAAACGCACTCCATATATAACTGGGTGTTAGTCAAGAGGCTCAGATCTGAAACCAACTTGATCTCTCAAAGGTTGTCACTACCTAGCGTCATGTAAGCAATGAACTATTTGAAAGGTTAATGTTTTAGACACTATGCTAGTCAAACTGATTTCTCTATGATTATTACAGGACGATTCCCGTCCTTTCTTATAAATGGGACTACCAATCAAAAGGCAGTAAGTTCAGTTTTTAGCTAATATCTCAATCAACCCACCTGATAAAACTGGACAACTATTCCTAGAGACATCTGGAGCCAACCTATAATACTCTACTGCTACCCCTCACTTCAGATTACTTAAACTTGTCCACCCCATACAAAATTGGCGAACATGTATCAAATTTCCACTCAATTAATTTGGGGACACTCAGTAGCTGAAAGGTAGTTAGAGGCTACTTGAGACGCTCTTCAAAGTGTTCCGACCATCGGTCTAATCTTCTGAACTGGAATAGTTTTGTTGACAGTCGACTTTCTACCATCGGTTGCATTGATGAGTCAGGACAGTTGTCAAGCATTACCTATCACTGCAGGCGTTTTCCTTCGTAGATCATTACCGCTCAATCCTTGCGCAAGACTAGCCAGTCTACGGTTGAGTGATCATCACTTTCCACTATTCTCTGAGCGTACCACAATGAACATTCAACTACTAGTTCAATAAAAATTCCAGAAAGTCAATGACCTTGTCAAATTTTTCCAACTCAGGCAAGATGCAAATATCATTGCTTTGTTTAAAGGTGCCTGAAAACCGACCCAATCATCTTCGTAATCGACCAAGTCCTTCCCTGAACATATTCTTGGGCTTTCTGTTATCAAATTGACATCCAAATGGTTTTCCAGTTGTGACCTTGCCACGTCCGTTAAAACGCATGGAAATGGGCACTCTTACATGAGCGTAGTTTGAATGGACTGTTTCCCTCTACCGAGTCTCTTCAACGATAGCTGATGCGCCCATCGTTATGTTGAAGGTCGCCATGTTACACAATCCCTCTCTTTATGCTTAAAATTAAACCTCTTGGAAACAAACGGTAATCTGAACATAATTGTAGGAGACAGTTTCCATTATTCGTTCGTTGGACTAGCACACTATAAACTGCATCCGTATTTCATAGCTGAACTTGACTTACTGACTTGGGTGTTAAAGTCCTTCGTTGTTCTTACCATCTGAGCTCCTAGCTGTCTAAAGGTAACATAACTTTCTGTAGAATTCATTTTTTACCTCATCTGAGGTGCAGTAAGTTGGAAAGAATGAGCATACGCGATGTAGAGGCATCGCTGTCATTATCATCCTGAGTTCCCACTTTCCTATTTAGATGTACAGAACATAAACGACATTCAATAATAATCTGCTCAAGAAGTGCCTGTTCTGCTGGCAAACATAGTGTTATACATACACCAGCAAAATCACGAAGACTTGTCGGATCTCCAGGTAAAAAATAAGTCATTCTGGTTGCCCTAACTAGTTAGGTGAAGTCAAATGAATGGCTACGCTAGGATCCTATATGCCTATCAGAAATACATTATGCACCAATGGCAAAAGGGTTTTAAGTAGCTAGCCCTGTTGATCGGTTTGCCATAGGATTCGTACATTAAGAGCTCCGATATGAAGTTAATGCCAAGGTTTAAGGAATCTAGGATGGTGCACTGTGAACTCGAATCTTTAGAACAAGTGGTACGAGTGAGAGACGTGAAAGATGACAGTTGGAAATGAAAGTAGAAATACTAGAAGGGATTTGGTTGTGAATAGAGTGATCTCGAGTTCTGTTAGAGTAATGAAGACGATTATCACCTCCCCGTTGCCACACTGTGGAAACATCCTTCTTTATGTATCTGAAACAAGAGTCGGGATAGAGGCGATTTTGACGACCTGTGTAACTGCAGTGTCCAAGGGACAACTGCTTGAGACCGGTTATACACGGTCGTTGGAGATTAGTGCAGAAAAGTGATTTATACCTTTTTGAAGTCGACATTCTCTAACCCCATCCATCCTTCGTAGGAAAACAGTTATGATGTCTGTCTAGAGGAAACACCTTACTGATGTCACACATTTGTACGGTCGCCAAGACAGCTTCACTCTCGGAACTTAGGTTTGCTGTTTCCAGCATTACCGCTCTTCAGTCAATCTGCCTGACATGGTAGCATCTTAAAGAGCAGAAAAGTTACAGATTAGTTACAAAAGAACAAATGTGATCAAATAAAATTATTAAGTAACGGGAAACCGTGAATTCTGGATGAAAATAAAGGGTGAATTGATACTACGAGTCAACAGATAGCTAAGATTTATTAAATTAATTGTCATATAACTAGTATTTTATCTCAATACTTAATATCTAATTTCCATATAACAAGTTGAAACGACTACAAATTACTTCTTGCACATATGAATGATTATTCGTTACCAACTTCACCTTAAATGTAAGTTTTCAAATTGAAATATTTTTTTATTCAATATAGGACTGCAAACAACTACATTCGTCAGAAAATAAACAAAACCTTTGGATTTCATTCGATTCACAGTGCGTTTATTCAGCTGAAATTGACATCTAATGTCCGGCTTTTCAGATGACAAATGCACAAGACATAGAATTTAGTGAAATTTTACTGAAACGTATGATTTCATGGTTTCTTTGGTAAAAAAATTACCATTTCGAAATGTTTTTAAATAGTTTGTGCAAAAACGGTTAGTATGAAACCAATTTTTATGTTAATTCACTAAGCTTAGGAATCTTAAGACAATATTAAACATACATACAGCATTACCATAAGTTATTTTAGTTAACTTTGACAAGAATCAAGAATGTGCTCGCGAAAATGCTAACATGGACGATTACAGAAATCTACTTCGATTTGACTTCGTACATCCGAGATCGTTGTTCAAACATACTTTAAAGTGTAAGAAAACTCATACCTAAACTTAAAGTTAGTGCTGATAGAATTGTCATACCCAAAGTGTAAGAGACGTCAGAAGTATAAATTATGATGTCACATTTCAAATGTAGCTGCACTAAGAATAATTAAATTTTCAGTCGCTTGCCCTGAAACGTATTATTAATCTACCGCATTTAGTATCGTTCAACAATAACACTATCGTGTTTATCTGGTCGATGATTTTTGACATCTTACGAACACAACTCAATGCTGTTGTTTCATTCATCACAGTACTTATACGGTAAAATACTACTGTCAAGGATTCTTTACCTAGAGGCCTCAAAATAAAAGTCAATAAATTATATATATATATATATATATATATATATATATATATATATAATGAAAAGCTAGAGTTACATTTGATTAATGTTTTTTTTAAACTTCATCGTACATAAAGTAGAAATACATCGCAAATTACATAAAAGGAAGAAAAACATTGTACAAAGTCATTAATTATCATCTTCTTCTTCCGCCTCCTCAAGCCAATTTAAAAATGGTTTGATTTTTTCTCTTAGTGATGTAGTTTTTTCTAAAATATCACCATCAAGTAAAAGTGGTGAATTGTCTTTCCACCACCATATATCATCTTCTAAAACTAAATCGTTATCATATAACGCGTGAATAATAGACATAGATGAAGAAAATGTTACAGAATCATAACATGCTGCATCTTCAACAGCTTGAAGATAAATTCGACCAGTATTTTTAAGTCCTGACATACATGATGATAAGACAGTATTGAAGTTCAACAAAAGTTTGCGAAAATTTATAATGAATTCTGTTATATCAGCCTTAATGCATTCATTTTGCGATTTAGGAGATAAATGATCCCGAGTTAACTCCAGTAATGCTTTAATTAATAAGAATCCAAAATCTTCAATAGGGACATTATAGGCATGTTTTAAAGAATTAACTTCAAGTATTAGTGTTTCAGCTGGATATTTATGTCGTTCGCCACGTTCTAGAGTTCGTTTTAATTCAGTAATTATAAAGCTTTCCGACTGTTCATCATCAGCATCACTTTCGATTCTCGGCGTACCTCTTACCTGACTTTCTAGATCAGTATCATCTATCTCACTTACCATACGACGAGGCTTTGCTAGATTTACTAGAACGGACATCACTAGTTCGACTGTGACTAGATTTTCGGTTCATTTTCTGTCGACGTGTTTTGGCTGCACTTTTAATTCTGTCCCAAGCTGTTTCCCAAAGGCGACAACTCATAGATTTGTTGTTTGTCAAATACATGTCGTTGGATTGTCTATCCTCCTCGGAAAGGTTATCCATAGAGTCACTCTAAGATGATACAAATCAAATAAATTAACAGAATGAAAGAACAGCTACTTACAAGAGATTTTAACTCATTTATCGAACAGTCATATTTCAGTCACCCTGGTTGTATGAGAGCTAATGGAAATAACTGACTACTCATATATATATATATATATATATATATATATATATATATATATATATGTTGTCATGTTATATTTCATATCCAGAAACCTTTGTTAACAGTACAAGTTACCCTATCTATAATTAGATTTGATGAATTTACTACTATGATTGAATAAATGTCTTTGTTGCTATGAATCGTAGATATTTTGGGACATGTTCATTAAATCGTAGGTAGGCCCTTCTTTCCGTTCGGCCAATGTAACTGCTACTGCAGGTACACGTAAATTTATATAGAAAGTTGGCGGCAGCATGAGAAGGATACCTGTCAATTTTCGATTGTTTCAGAGAGAATGTTGTTATGTATGATATAAACAGTTTTGCAGCATAATAGGTTCTATTTAAAGCTTAGTCGAGTCTTCTTCTGATTGTTTCAGCAATACCATCACCATACCATCACGACTCACAGGAACAAAGACATTTAACAGCGCAATCGCTAAGCGTCTGATTGAAACAGGACACCAGATTGACATTAATGAATCATTCAAAGTGTTCAATAGACAAAAAACTTCAAATCTTCTGAAATATGCCGAAGCGATTGCCATTAAACGACTGAAACCAAACTTATGTGTTCAAAAAGAAACTGTTATAAGCCTTTCTTTACCCTGGTAACTTAACTTTTGCGTTATTATTTTCATCGTTATTATTCTCTCGCTAAGTTTCTTTTAATAAGTTTTCTCTTTTGATCAGACTTAACAATTCCTTTTATTTTGGTTACATCATCGTTTTTTTAGATGATTAAGTTCAACTTTCGTGTTTAATTAGGTCATTTAATGTTTGATAACTGAGTTTTATTGTCAAATATTTCCAACCACCTCTTATTGTGTAATCATTTGACCTCTGATCTCTATTTTACTTTCTGGTACCTTCTCTTGGATCGTATATATATATTGACAGCATTTTCCCCAACATTTTAAGCCATGTTCACATGTTTATATGATCTTGATTTCAACTAACTCCATCCGTTCTCATGAGTATGTTAAAACTTGTTTCAAATATTAATTTGTAAAATATTATCCTAGGTTGTATGCAGCTGATGAGAGACCAACGAAATAAAATGAATTCATCTTATTCTGCACAAATATTTGTTCTTGCTCTCATGAAAATAATAAAGGGAACAAAGTTTATGTAATACCTTATAGTTAGATACCCAAAATATTGTCATTTAGATAACGAAACGGGAACCAAAACTCGAAATGTCACCGCATATAGTCAACAATTTCAGATGGGAAACAAAAAATTACAGCTTACTGTTCCTGAAAGTTGTCTTTTCTTGTAGTAAGTAGCCCAGATTTGTTCGCCACCAATCGACGAGTCTAGTATCAAATCCCCCATGCGGGGAGCAACCAAAACACTGTTACTTGGCAAGTTGCCAGATCCTGGCCCCAATGTTACAGCTGCCGTCGATGATGGACCTATGAAACAATGGTTGGAAAGTTTAAATCCAGAAAGTATACGAACACCAGAACATAACCAAGCTACGTCTGCCTTTACGTGACTAGAAATATGAACATTTTCTAAAGCAATGACACGCCGTAGACAGGTATTTTCACCTATAAAACAATTATCACCAAGAATACAGTCGATTAAGCAGGCATTTGCTGATACTTCACACCCAGGTCCAATAAAGCACGCTCCAATTATTCTAACTTTACGATGAATTTTCGCCGACTTAGCTACAAAAACTTGTGGACCAACTGCTATAATTTCAGCTGACGGATTGGCATACAAAGGAGGTAATGACATAAGAAATCCACCTTGTCGAGACAAAAGTTGAAAGTTTAGGTCCATAAAACTACTAAGATCAGGAGCAGCCTGAAGCACAAGAGGCCCTTTCGGTAAAGGCTCAATATGTATAGTATATTCCATAATTTCTTCGTTCGTTAACACTCCACTAACAAGATCATCCATAGTTTCATAATCAAAATTATCCTAAAGAAATAAAAGAGAGATAGAGAATGACATCAACACGCTGTCCTTAAATATATTACGCACGAAAGGAAACACAACTGTGTTACTTGTACATAATAAATATGCTATTATTTATTAATTATAAACACAAAAGTTTGGTACAAATAGGCACTAAATTTATATGCGCCACATAATTAGAAATCTAATACAGTGAAGAAATAACAGACGGAAGATGATCACTAAAAGAATAGAAAATTAAAGACAACAAGAAAATTACAAAGCAGGAGACACGGTTCTGGTACAAAAAAAATGAAGAAAGACTTCATTCTATTGAGATAAGTTATCTCAGCTTCATAGAGATTTTGGTAGGAAACTACAGAATCATCACTGGCTTTTATTTTGAGCCCTATCTAATAAGGTTTGGAGCCATTGAGTTGTTGCATCTCTAGGACTCCAACCAGAAAATCAAGATGGACCAACAGAAGTCAATCCTATACAGTCTTCTATCATTCCACGGTACCATGTCATAAACTGACTATCTCTCTGCTTTTCAAACCAGTTTCAGCGTCGGTGAATAAATCCACGATATGGAATTAACTGGGATGGCACTCATAAAACATGGTTAAGTCCCGAGTGTTTCAAGCGAATTATTATACTGTTTCCAGATAAATACCGCAGGTTATCAGCATTGCTAACAATATGTTACCACTGGATATCGGTAATTCTTAGATAACGATGTCAAAAGACAGAAAGACATTGATTATCTTCTACACGGAAAGACTAAGCTGCCCAAACACAGAGTAGAACTCCACTCATCGAAGTGCTGTAAAACAACCTTTTACAGCTAGATTCACATCACAACGGCTCCAAAGATGACCCACTTCAGCATACGCCGATTTGGCTTTCTTATACGTAGATTGACCTTATCTAATACACCACCATCAAGGCTCACACAAGTACGCGGAATCACGAACCTTTGACAACTTCCACCACAAGGGATAAAATGTGCAAACCCTTGCCAATCTTGTTGAGGTACTTTGCACCTGGAAAGCGCAATGTACATGCCATACTGTAAGATACTAATCACCAACCGGTTAAGTGAGATTTCGATAGATTATGTCAAACAGCAAGACAATATCATCTGCAGAATGTTTTTATAGATAACAAATCAGTCAGTCAGATACAACGTAGAACTTGGTACATGCGTACTTCAGTTCAAGTTGCCATGCCTCAATAAGCTGAAAAAGATTAAATTGTAGGACCGAATTCCAGAGTAGGGGAGGTAGTAACAGAGTAAGTACTAATGGAAAACATAGAGACCAGAGATGAGATCTGGAATAAAAAGTGATTCAGTAAAGAGAAAACTATGAGAAGCTCAAAAACTAGAATTCGGAAAAAGACAAGGAGTGGATGCACCTGCGCTATTACCAACGATTTTGAGCCATATCACCTAAAGTCTTTAACCATTTGTTACGATCATAGCGTGGGCCCCAACCAGGTAGTCTGCATCTATTAACATGGCTCACCCCGATTGTCAATGACTTCATGGATCGGTGTCATGTTTTCTTTTGGCAACCCCTAGCTTTCTTCTAGCCTACTCCTACAACAAACAACATTGCTCGTTTCGGTAGACGGTGGTCAGTCATACGTAACACATGTCCTAACCACCTCAGCCGGTGAAGATTCACTACTTCATCGATAGACTTACCGTATTTACATAGTACTCTATTCCTAACCGACGCATTGCTTACTCGGTGGTCCCAGCAAACACGACCAATGTTTCGGAAACATCTATGATCAAATACTAGGAGCCTACGAATATCCTCTATCCTTAATGGCTATGTCTCACATCCATAAAGTAAAACGGATCTGACTGCTGCGCAGTAAACGCGTCCTTTCGTCAGTAAACGAATATCTCGCCTACGCCACAAGTGACGCAAGTTGGCAAAAGCTAATCGGGCCTTATGTATACGAGCCGAGATTTCATCAGACACCAGACCGTCAGGACTGATGAGGCTTCCAAGATAAGTAAAGCGGTTAACACATTCAATAGTTTCGCTCCCTATCACTAACTTTGGTGCCGAATAATGCCAGTCTTGAAGTAGCATTTTACATTTGGATAGAGAGAATCGCATCCCAAACATGCTTACGTTCATGTTTAAGGTTGTCAAAAAATTCTGCATTTTGTCAGCATCTTCACTCAGTAGAACTATATCATCTGCATATTCTAAGTCAGTAAGTTTATCTCCTGGAAGGAGGTCAACCCCAGAGAAATCAGACGATGACAATGTTAACTCTAAAAGTATGTCCATGATAAAATTAAATAAAAATGGGGAAAGCGGACAACCTTGACGGACACCACTAGAAGTGATCAATTCCGAAGACAATCTGCCATAAGCTCTAACACGACATGTGGTGTTCGAGTAGAGAGCTTGTATAAGGTTAATGTTCTTCTCCGGTACGCCTTTCAGTGAGAGACATTGCCACATAACCTTACGATCGATAGAGTCAAACGCCGCTTTAAGGTCAAGGAATGCAGCTATTGTTGGGCGTCTGAAAGTGTGTCTATATTCCAGAACCTGCCTAAGTGTGAATATTTGGTCTATACAACCACGTCCAAGTCTGAAACCACCTTGGTTTTCTCGAGTTTGCGCTTCACGAGCTTTAATTAGACGTCGAAGTATTATTGAAGCTAATATTTTAGACACTATGTTCGTTAAACTGATTCCTCGGTAATTGTCACACGAGGACTTCTGTCTTTTCTTATAGACCGAAATGGTTAGTGTTCGAGACCAGTCAGATGGGATTACGTCCAGTTCCCCAATTGTAGCCAAGATCTCAGTTAATCTCGCTGCCATAAATGGACCACCGTCCTTAAATATCTCAGGGGTTAATCCATCTGGTCCTGCTGCTCTCCCTCGCTTCAAGTTTCCTATAGCCTTCTCAACCTCACTGAGACTTGGGGGACCAATGTTAATTTGCCATTCAGATTGTTTGGGGATGGTGGGCAACTGGGATGAAGCCAAAGGCCAACTGAACTGTTCCCTAAAGTGTTCTGCTCATCGGTCTAATCTTCTGGATTGACAGTAAATAGTGGAACCATCTTTTTTGGAGATAGTTTCACTTGCAATCGGGTTTCTGATACCCATTTCCTTGATAAGTCTGGACAGTTGCCTACTGTCACCTATTGCCGCTGCCTTTCCCATCTCGTTAGCTTTCGCCACCCACCACTGCTCACGATCATTGCGTAAGCTTTCAACCAGCTTGTGTTTAAGTTGTCTTCATTCCTCATCATGTTCAGAACCAGACGAGATGTGTTGCCGAGCATCTATCAGTTCAGTAGATGCAGTTGAAATCCATTGAGTTTTCTTAACCTTTTGGTTTAGTTTATTAGTAGATATTACAGCTCTTTCAACAGCTTTTTGGATATAATTCGAAGCTAGCTCAGGATAAGAACAGTTTACGCAGTTGACTAATTGGTTTTTGAGTTGTTCCTGAAATGTATTCTTGACTTTTTCATTATTAAGTTGAACTTTGAGGGGAATCCTTGTCGTGGATCTTTTACGTCCAGTGAGACGCAGACTAATACGCGCTCGCACTAAGGCATGATCTGAGTCTAAACATGTGATCCGAAATGAGCAGCAGTCTTCTATCGAGCCTCTCCAACGATGGCTGATTGCAATGTGGTCTATTTGAGTCCAGCGTTGAGTTGATTTCGGAAGCCACCATGTCAACCGATGTCTTCCCTTATGCTTAAAGGTGGTGTTTGCGAGAAATAAACGCTTATCCGAACAAAGTTGTAGTAGCCGGTAGCCAATGTCTGTTCGTTGAGCCTCAACACCATATGATCCACCTAAGTGCCTTTCGGTTTCATCTAGTCTACCTACTTGAGCATTAAAATCACCCGCCACTATTACTACATCAGTGCGCTTAGCTTTACATAGAAGGTCAGAAAGCTTTCTGTAAAATTCATCTTTCACTTCATCTGAGCTGCAGTCAGTGGGAGCATAGGCAGAGATAACAAACAGACAACGGCGTGTGTCCCTATCTTTACGAGTCCTTACCGTTCCATTTAGACGGACAGCACACAAGCGACTGTCTATTGGAATCCAGTCAAGGAGAGCTTGTTCAGCTTTTGAACTTAGTGCTATGCCGACGCCAGCAGGACCTCGAGTGGTGGCGGTGGGGACCCCGGAAACACGAAGAGTGAACAGAGCCGGTTCCTTATTTTCTCAAGGTGAGGTCAAGCGAATGACTATGCTTGGATCCTGTATACGCGTTTCAGAGATGCAGCAGATATCGATGGAGCGGGATTCTAGAATCATGGCTAAGGAAGCCTGTTGTCCTATTTGACATAACGTTCAAACGTTGAAAGCTCCAATATATAACTTAGTGCGCGGTTTTAGGAGACCAGGGATAACGTTTCGTGAACTCAAATCATTAGCACTAGAGACCGAGAGGTGATAAAATTATGTTAGAAGGATTAGGCATGGTGATAAGACAGTTATTCAGAGTTGATAGTGCGATTTGGCCTCGAACAAGATGATCTCGTGTGCTGTTAGAAGTATGAGGGCAATTTTTACTTCCTGGTCTCTTGAAACCCCGTTCTAGACTACATGTTGGAGCTTTTAATGTACGGACATTGAGTCAAATAGGGCAACAGGCTTCCTTAGCTAGGACTTTAGAATCTCGCTCAATCGATGTATGCTGCGTCTCGGAAACGCGCATACAGGATCCTAGTAAAATCATTAACCTGATTTCACCGTATCAAAATAAAGAAACGGCCCGATTTACTCTTCGTGTATCCGGTAGCCCTGATGCTGCTTCCCGGGGTCTCGCTGGTGTAGGTATAGCATTGAGTCGTAGGGCAGAACTAGCTCTCCTAGACTGGATCCCTGTAGATAGTCGGTTGTGCGCTGTCCGACTGAACGGGACAGTTAGGACTCAGAAAGATAGGGACACTCGTCGTTGCCTCTTCGTCGTATCTGCCTATGCCCCCACTGACTGCAGTTCAGACGAGGTGAAAGATGAGTTTTACAGCAAGTTTTCGGACCTCCTCCAAAAAGCTAGGCGCTCTGATATAGTTATAATGGCTGGTGACTTTAATGCTCAAGTAGGTAGACTAAGTGAAAATGAGAGACACTTAGGTGGATGTTATGGTGTCGCAGCTCAAAGAACAGATAATGGCGACCGTCTGTTGCAACTACGCTCAGATAACCGCCTGTTTCTAGCGAATACCTAACTTTAGGCATAAGGAAAAACATCTTTTGACCTGGCGACCCCCAAAATCGTCTCAACGTTGGACCCAACTAGATCACATCGCCATCAGCCACCGATGGAGGGGTTCGATAGAGGACTGTCGCTCGTTCTGGGGCACATGTTTAGATTCAGACCATGCTTTAGTTCGAGCGTGTATTTGTTTGAGGCTTACTGGACGTAGGAAAGACATTGCAATGAAGCCTCTTAGGGTTTTACTTAATGATAATAAAGCTAAGAATATATTTCAGGAACAACTAGAAAAACAGTTAGGCGACCGTGTAAGCGATTCCCATCCGGAAGCAGGTTGGAATGATATCAAAAAGGCTGTGGAAACAGCAATGATATCTGCTAATAAGGTAAATCATAAGGCTAGGATGAAGCCGTGGATTTCGGTAGCATCCACCGAACTGATGGATGCTCGTAAACTCATCCCACCTGGCTCTGAATATGATGAAGAGCGATGTGAGCTTAAGCTCAGGCTGATAAAAAGCCTACGCAACGACCGTGAACAGTGGTGGGTGGCGAAAGCAAAAACGATGGAAAAGGCAGCGGCGATAGGCAACAGTAGGCAACTTTTTTGACTTATCAAGGAAACTGGTATTAGGAATCCGAATGTGAGTGAGACTATTTCGGAAAAGGATGGGATTATAATTCATTCTCAGTCCAGGAGATTGGACCGATGGGCAGAACACTTTAGGGATCAGTTCAACTGGCTTTCAGCCACACTTCGGTTGCCCACGATCCCCAGTCATCCTGAATGGCAAATCGACTTAACTCCTCCTAGTCTGTATGAAGTTGAGAAGGCTATAGCAAATCTGAAGCGAGGTAGAGCAGCAGGTCCTGATAGGCTTACCCCTGAAATGTTTAAGGATGGTGGTCCAGTTTTAGCAGCTAGGTTGACTGAAATCTTAGGTAGAATCTGGGAACTGGGCGTAATACCATCTGACTGGTCTCAATCCCTGAGTGTCCCAATTTATAAGAAAGGACAAAAGTCTTCCTGTGACAATCACAGGGGAATCAGTCTGACTAATATAGTTTCTAAGCTGTTAGCATCGATTATACTTATACGCCTAACTAGAGCTCGTGAAGAGCAGACTAGAGAAAACCAGGCTGGATTCAGACCTGGACGTGGCTGTATAGACCACATCTTCACACTGCGACAGGTCCTGGAACAGACACACATTTAGGCGTCCTACAATGATTGTCTTCCTGGACCTAAAGGCGGCATTCGACTCTGTTGATCGTGAGGTTCTGTGGCAGTGTCTGTCATTGAAAGGTGTACCAAAGAAGTACATTAACCTTATACAAGCTCTCTACTCTAAAACTACAGGTCGAGTGAGAGCTTATGGCAAACTGTCATCGGAATTCCTCACTTCAAGTGGTGTCCGTCAGGGATGTCCACTTTCCCCATTCTTGTTTAATTTTGTCATAGACATGCTCCTAGATATAACCTTATCTTCGTCTGACTTTTCAGGAGTTGACTTTCTACCAGGAGCCTCACTTACTGACTTAGAGTATGCTGATGACATAGTCCTATTTGGTGAAGACGCTGACAAAACGCAGAGTCTTCTGACTACCCTGAGCAACAATGCAAGCATGTTCGGGATGCGGTTTTCCACCTCGAAATGCAAAATGTTGCTTCAGGATTGGGTTGCATCAGCACCTGAACTAGTGACAGGGAGTGAAGTAGTCGAGCGTGTAGACCGCTTCACGTATCTGGGGAGTCTCATCAGTGCTGATGGCCTGGTGACGGACGAAATCCCAGCACGGATACAGAAAGCTCGATTGGCTTTTGCGAAGTTGCGTCACTTATGGCGCAGGCGAGATATCTGCTTGCTAACCAAAGGACGAGTGTACCGTGCAGCAGTTCGCTCTGTCCTACTATACGGGAGCGAAACATGGCCGTTAAGAGTAGAGGACATTCGTAGGTTACTGGTCTTCGACCATAGGTGTCTCCGAAGCATTGCTCGAATATCGTGGGACAACCGAGTGAGCAACGCTGTCGTTAGGAAACGGGTTCTAGGAAAGGAGGGCAAATCAATAGATGAAGTATTGAAACTTCATCAGTTAAGGTGGTTGGGACATGTGTTACGCATGTCTAACTACCGTCTGCCTCGACGAGCTATGTTTTGCGGCGTAGGAATAGGTTGGAAGAAAGCTAGGGGTGGCCAAACCGAAACATGGCAGAAATCGATGAAGTCACTGACAAGTGGACTAAGTCATGTTGGTAGATGTAGGCTGCGTGGTTGGGGTCCGCGAGACGAAAGTCACCAATGGTTAGAGACCTTGAACGACATGGCTTAGAATCGTTTGCAATGGCGCAGGTGCATCCACTCTTTGTGTTCTCTCAAAATCTAACCTTCTGAATTCTCTATCTTTCTCCTTTCAAATTTATCTCACTGAATTATACTTCTCGAATCATATCTTCGCTCCCTAATTTTCTGCATTACTGCTAATACTTCTACTATCGCTATCACTCTTAGATTTGAACTGACAGTTGCGTCTCTGTGCTGATGTGGTATGGCAATGTGAACTGATGTACGTACGTACGAAGTTCTGCGTTGTATCTGTCTGTCTGTCTTCACTTCCTGGCTGCCCACACCATGGAAGGATATTGCTTCTTGAAGTACCTTAAAAAGAAACTGGGTTAGTATTGGTCATAGTGACCTGGGAGCGCTATCGCAGAGCCCAAGGGACAACTGCTTGAGGCCGATCACGCACGGCCTTATTATGGGGAGTTTTTGAAGTGTTAGCTTCGTTCTTTAGAAGGCCTTACTGCCGGAGACGGAAATCCGTGGAGTAAGGTGAGGTGTGACATTTTTAGGGTCGACCTTTTCTAACCCTTCCTTCTGTTAAGAAGGCAGCATCGCTGCAGATGCTGGTTATCCGAGGAAAACACCTTACTGCTGCCACACCTCGCTACATTCAGCAGTACGACTTCGCCCTCAGATCTTAGGTTGCTGCCTTTGGTCTTATCGCTTTCCAACAGACCTGCTTGGCATGGTAGGACCTTGAAGAACATGCGTTCCAGCCAATATAGCTCAGTTGGGTCATCAAGATAGAAAAGCCCTACCACGTCAAGGTAGCAGCTACGGTCGATAACAAATTCACACCACCAGCCCATATGTCCATCACAACTGCTTCAAGAATGTCGTCGATGATAAAGTTGAAGAGGGATTGTGAAATTGAGCAACCCTATTCAACCCCACAGACGCAATGGAACGATGAAGAAAGGTAGTTGTATACCCTTATTCTGCCTGAGGTGCTTGTGTACGGAGCCTTTAAGATGTTAATAAACTTCTTAGGCCCACCCTTCTCCAATAGACACCTCAAGAACACAGTCCTATCTAACAATCAAAGCGGCCTTGCTGTGATGAGACACAATGAATGTCAGCCTGCATTATATGTGACGGTGCTCTGAAAAATAGCGGCATGTGCAAAAGTGATCAAAACATCCACGAGGCGGCGTTTAACCCTATTATTACTAACCCGGTGATCCCAGCAAACACAAATGATGTTCGGAAGACACCGATAATTAAATACCAATAAACTGGGAATGTCATCTGTTCTTAATGGCCACGTCCCACATCCATACAGTAAAACAGAACAGACTACTGTGTCGTATACTCATAATTTAGTTGATAGGCGAATACCTCATCTAGTCCATATGTGACGTAAGTTGACAAAAATCAAACGATCTTTAGGAATTATTGCTGAGATTTCATCAAACACCAAGCCATCGTGGTTGATCAGAATTTCGAGATAATTGAAGTGGTCAACGCGCTATAATACTTCACTACCTATCTTCAGTTCAGGTATTGACGTGGAACAGTCTTGAAGCAGCAATTTGAACCTAGAGGGGGAGAAACGCATCTAGAATATGTTGTTACCAAAAGATTACATTTTATCAGAGCATTTGTTAAACAGAACTGTGTCATTTGAGTACTCTGAATTAATTAACTGAACTCCAACTGGAACTCTCCAGGGATTACTGCCGGTTCCAAGCACGGATAAAGGAGGAGGGTTGGGCATAGGGTTAGCAACCCTATCCCGTAAAAACAACAACCCTGATAAAAAGTGTAAATCAGAAAAAACCATTTAAATCCTTTAAATTCCGCCCTAAGAACTGGTAGGTCTTCACTTCGAAGGGTTATGACGCCTCATGATGAAAGCCAAGCTTCTTCAGAGACCACGAGGCCGATACCCCTCCTGACAACCGAAGCAACAATTAATATAGGTGACTGACCTCCAACAGCTGTCCACTGGAGACTGCGGTCACACTCTCGAGTCATCAAGACCTCCCCTAATCCACTTTCTTTTTCAGGTACCTTAAAAAGAATCCTTCCACGGTGTGGGCAACCGGGAAGTGATAACCGCTCTCATACCTCTAACAGCACTCGACATCACTTTGTTCACGATCAAACACATTCTCTTTCTCTTGCTTCCACTATTTGCATGTCTTCTACTGCATTTATGCATGCCACTTGTACCGGTTTCTCGAGTTCCTGAAGTGTCGTACCAGGTCTCCTGAAACCGCACTCTAAACTTCATGTTGGAGCTTTTAACGTACGTACGTTGTGTCAAATCGGTCAACAGGCTGATTTAGCTAAAACACTAGAATCTCTTGCAATTGATGCCTGCTGTGTCTCCGAAACACGCATACAGGACCTCAGCATGGTCATCCGTTTGACGTCACCTAATCAATGCAACGGAACAGCACAATTCACTCTTCGTTTATCTGGAGACCCTACAGCAGGTTCACGTGGTTTTTCTGGTGTAGGCATAGCACTAAGCTTATGGGCAGAACAGGCACTTATCGAATGGATTCCGGTAGACAGTCGTTTATGTGCTGTCCATTTAAATGGCACAGTACGAACTCGGAAAGATAGGGACATACGTCGATGCCTTTTTGTCGTCTCTGCTTATGCCTCCCCCCACTGACTGCAGCACAAATGGAGTGAAAGACGAGTTCTATATGAAGTTCTCTAGCCTCTTTCAGAAAGCTAAGGGCTCAGATATAGTAATTATAGCAAGGAATTTTAATTCCCAAGTCGGTAGGCTAAATCAGGCAAAAAACACTTAGGTGGGTCACTCGGTAACCCAGCTAAGCGAACGGATAACGGAGATTGTTTGATGCAGTTATGTTCAGATTATCGTTTATTTTTAGCTAGCACAAACTTTAAGAATAAAGAGAAACATTGTTTAACCTTGCGACCTTCAACATCTATATAACGATGGACGCAAATCGACCACATCGGCATCAGCTTCGTTGGAGAAGCTGTATAGAGGACTGCCATTCATTGTGTGCACGTGTTTAGATTTTGAACGCTCCCTAGTGAGAGTACGTATGTCTATACGTTTTGCTGGTCGCAGAAAGGTCACATCAAGCAAACCCCTTAGATATGAATTCGAGACTGAAAATGCCAAGATTGCATTTAGAAATGATTTGGCTAGGCATTTAGTTGTCCATAACCGACAGATTCATCTCGAAATAGCTTGGAACGATTTTAAAGAAGGTGTAAACGCAGAAGCCTTATCTGCATCTAACTTCAATCCAAAGGTTATGAGAGACCGTTGGATCTCTGGACTGATGGAGGCCCGAAAACTCATTCCAGCAGGCTCGGAGAATGATGAAGAACGGCGACAATTGAAACGTTGATTGACAAATAGTCTGCGTATGGATCGTGAACAGTGGTAGGCAATAAAAGCAAAAGCGATGGAAGCATCGGTGGCGGCGGGCAATAGTAGACAGCTGTTCCAACTTATCAAGGACGCCGGTACTAAGAAACCAGCGGCTAGTAAAATTATCTCGGAAAAAGATGGGTCTGTGATTCACTGTCAATCTAGAAGATTAAAACAATGGACGGGACACTTTCAGGTACAGTTCAACTGGCCAGCTACTCTTAGCTTACCTACTATCCCCAAACTACCTGAATGGAAAACTGACACAGATCCCCCAACTCTTAGTGAGGTTGAAAAAGACTATAAGTAACTTGAAGCGATGAAAAGCAGCAGGACCAGATAGGTTATCTACCGATCTTTGAGGATGGTGGTCCAGTCTTAGCTGGTAGGTTGACTTATGTATTAGCCGACGTCTGGGAACTGAACATCATCCTATCTGATTGGTCTCATTCACTGATCGTTCCAATTTACAAAAAGGGACGGAAATCCTCTTGTAGTAACCACAGAGGAATCAGTTTGACTAATATAGTATCTAAAATACTATCTTACATAATCATTTGTCGTTTATCCAATACTAGAGAACAGCAGACTCGGGAAAACCAGGCTGGTTTCAGGCCTGGACACGGATGCATTGATCAAATATTCACCCTGCGCCAGATGCTCGAACATAGACACATGTACCAACTATAGTTGTATTTTTCAACTTGAAAGCAGCTTTCGACTAAGTAGACCATTAAGTCTTGTGACAGTGTTTGTCATTAAAAGGTGTACCTCAAAAGTACATAAACCTTATAAAGGTTCTCTACATGGTCACGACCGGTCGAGTCAGAGCATACGGCAAATTGTCACGAGAAATATCATCTTCAAGTGGGGCACGTCAGGGTTGCCCCTTATCCCGATTTTTACTTGATCTAGTCATAAATGTACTCTTAGAAGTTTCACTTACTTTTTTAACTCCTCAGGAATTAGTCTCGTTCCAAGAGGTCATCTCGTCGACTTAGAATACGCAGACGATATAGTCCTATTTGGTGAAGACGATGGCAATACGCAGAGTCTTCTAAACACCTTGAGTGACAATACAAGCATATTCAAAATGCGCTTCTCCCCTTCTAAATGCAAAATGTTACTCCTGGACTAGCCTGCTTCTTCACCTAGATTAGTTATAGGGAGCGAAGTAATTGAATGCGTTCAATGCTTCACTTATCTCGGAAGTCACGTCACCCCTGGTGGAACGGTGTCTGACGAAATCTCAGCACAGACTCAGAAAGCCCAACTGGCATTCGCCAATTTACGCCACTTGTGGTGTAGGCAAGATATCCGTCGCTCAACGAAAGGCCGAGTGTACTGCACAGCAATCCGCGCCGTCCTAACATATGGCTGTGAAACGTGGGCCATGAAAACCCAAGATATGAGTCGACTTAAAGTATTTGACCATAGAAATTTTCGTAGCATCTCTTGAATATCATGGAACAGTAGAATAAGTAATATGAAGGTTGGACAAAAGGTTCTTGGGAAATATAGTAAATCAGTCGAAGAGGTCATTAACCTCTATCAACTGAGATGGCTAGGGCATGTGTTGCGTATACCAGACTATCGCCTGCCTCGTCGCGCGATGTTGGCCAGGGTTAAAGGAAGATGGGAGAAGGGTGGAGCGACCAAACCGAAACATAGCATTAGTCCATGAAGTCCTCGACTGTTGGTCTAAGCCATGTTAGTAGATGCAGATTACCTGGTTGGGGTCCGCGTGATAGTCGCATTAAATGGCTGAAGACACTTGGAGACATGGCTCAGAATCGATCACAGTGGTGCAAGTGTATTCACTCTTTAACTTCATCTAGATCTTGAATTCTATTATTATTTTATGCACACCTTTACTTTACTCTCCTTTCTTGTATTCTGTTATTACGTTACCTCTGTTATCTCGTAGTGGTAATATGGTATGGAAACTTGAACCTATGGACGTATATGCCCGGTACTACGTTGTTGATGATGATAATTAGTTGAACTCCTGGTAAGGGATCAATTTCTGAAAATTCGGACGACGAGAGAAATACTTCCAGCATTAGATCTATTGTGAAGTGTAACAAAAATGAGGATAATGGAAAGCATTGACGGATACCACTTGAAGTTACAAGTTCAGATGAGAGTTCGCCGAATTCCTTGACTCAACTAGACATGTCTGAATAACGAGCCTTTGTAAGGCTTGTGTACTTACTAGGTATACCTTTCACTGATAAACACTGATGCAGTACCTTTTGGTCTACAGAATCAAGTGCCGCTTTCAAGCTAATGAAAACCACCTTTGTTGGACACAGATAAATATATCTATGGTCTAAAACCTAAATAATGGTGAATATTTGGTCGATACAACTGCATTTAGGTCTAAAACCAGCCTAGTTTTTTTACATTCTCAGTTTACGAGTAATAGTCCAGCTCCCGATAGTTTGTGAAGCATGCTTTAGAAACTATATTCGTCAAACTAATCTCCCTATGGTTACTGAAAAATGTTTGTGGTCCTTTCAGGTTTTTCGGCGTTCAGTAAGATCTAAGCATATGCATACTAGTATTAGATCATTATCATAATCTAAATATGTACTCCAGGATGAGCGGCAGTCTTTTATCGAACCTCTCAAGCAGTGACTGATAGGGATATGGTCTATTTGAGTTCATCGTTGGGTTGGAGTATGTAGTCACCATTCTAGATGATGTCTCCTTTTATGCTTAAAGTTGATGCTTGCAAGAAATAAACGATTGTTAAAACATAATTGCAACAGAGTCACTATTATCTGTTCTCGGAGATGGGACATCGAAACATCCACCTAAATATCTTTCATTAGGATGAATTTGTGTCTTCCCGTTGATTTGTCATGGAATGAAACTGGTCAGCCTCTGTTGGTATATGTGCATCCTGAGTAATTGCCTCGATATAGCTATTAATCACAAATAATGCTTAAGTTGGATTGTGACTGGTAAGTGAAATCTAGGATGCACGTTTCGTCCTATTTAGGACCGATCGGTTGGGTGTAACTGCATCCCAATGTTGATATTAACACTGGGATTCGAATTCAGGTCGCTTCATGCTAAACACCACCGCCTTCCCCACCCGGGTACTGAGTCCAGAAGCGCGTCCTGGACACCGCTTGCCAGTCACAATCCAACTTAAATGTCTTTCAGTTTGATTCAAGCTACTTACTTTGACGTTAACATTCCCTGTAATGTAAAGGTTCAGAAAACTTTCTGTAAAACTCGTGTTTCACTTCGTCCGAGTTGCACTCAGTGGGAGCATAGGCAGAAACAACCAAAAGGCTACGTGTATTCTTATCCACCTAAGTTCTTAAGGAACCACTTAATTAAACAGTACATAGGCGAGTGTCGACAAAGTTCCATTTAAGGCTCTAATGTACTGTTTGGAGCATGGTTCCAGTAGACCCGGGACAGTACTTTGTGAACTAGAGTCGTTAGCGATGGTGAGAAACGTAAGGAATTTGAAGGCACAAAATTCAGAGTTGGCTGTGGAAGTAGACAAAATACAAGGAACTGAAGAAGGACATTTTATTGAGAAATATGAAAGCGACTATTACTTCCCTGTTACCCACGACGTGGAGGTGCTCTTCTTCTTCATATACCTGAAAAAGAAGCTGGGCTAGAGACGACCTGAGTATAACTGGGGTGCCTAGGGGACAACTGCTTGAGGCCTGTCACGCAAGGCTTCTTCATTGGTGGGTCCTGCTATACTAGCTCCATACTTATTAAGGCCTTGTCGTTTGTTAACATGATACAATCCTGATTAAGGCATGCTCAAAACATGCTTACAAAGCTGTACAACCGGCCAATGACTGCTAACGAATTATCGAGATCATGATAGAACATTTTCATGCGGATTTTATATAAACTTATGTATTTATAAACTCTGCGCTCTGTTGTGTCTATTTTCGGATATACTTTGTTACTTGCTCGAGTATTGTTCTGATTCGGGATCAAGTCGGTGAAATTGTCGAATCGTAGAATACTAGACAAGAGTGAAACGCAATATTATAGGGCAAATAGTAGCGACTCAATGGTAACCTCACAACACGGTTGCAGATAAAAATCCATGGAGTAAAATGATTTATACCTTTTTGAAGTCGACATTCTCTAACCCCATCCATCCTTCGTAGGAAAACAGTTATGATAGTTGTCTGAAGGAAACACCATACTGATGTCACACATTTGTACGGTCGCCAAGACAGCTTCACTCTCGGAACTTAGGTTTGCTGTTTCCAGCATTACCGCTCTTCAGTCAATCTGCCTGGCATGATAGGATCTTAAGGAACGATTTTTCCAGCTGGTATAGCCTGACTGAATCATTACGAAAGGCAAACCCAAACGCCATGTCAAGGTAACAGTAACAGTTGGAAGGCTAGGTATTAGAGAAAGATCACAAATCAGTTGATAAGGTTGTGAATTTTTATCGACTGAGGTAGTTAGGACATGGATGATATATGTCTAACCACCATCTACCTCGATGCATGATGCTGAATGGTTCTGGAATAGGAAGTATGAAAGATAGAGGCATCCGAACCAAAACATAACAAAAGTTCATGAATTCACTAACTGCTGGTCTGAACCGTGTAGTCAAATGAAGACTATTTGGTTGGTGTTCACGTGAATGCCGTAACCATTAATCAGAGACTCTATGTGACATGGTTCAGAATTAGTGCATTCACACCTTGTCCTTCCTTAAATCATGATCTTAAAATTATTTCATACATTTCCAAGAACTAGTCTTTTTTCCTGGAACATATTCAGTGTCCACACCTATTTCCGTACTGCCGTTGACGTAACTACTACGTGCACTAATTTAGTGTTCATGTTGTTGCGTCAATGAGGTGTGACAACTTGGATCGATTCGCATGTGCCAGGTTTTAGATTGTACATACTATGCACATAATATATTCTTGATGAGAACGAAACCTTACAGAATAACACATTACTCTGTAGAACTCCACTTCCGACAAAGTATTCCTACTTCATAAGCATATTAATTGATAAGCAAAAACTAATCCTATTTAGGCGAAGAGTGTGAAAAATCAATATTCCAGATATTCAAATTAAACAAATAACTTCAAGTTCTTCCCCGCTTTGTTTGAACAGGTTCAATAAATCTCAATATGTGTAGACTGATGCTTTAATAACAAGTGAGTTAGACTAGCTCACACTGTGCATTTTACCTTATGACGTCTAACGTCTTAAATAAATAAAAATGAAAATTTAACGGACAAGTGAACGATCTAAGAGGATAACAGATGATTGGTAGATATCTACGATAAATTATTGCAATTGCCGAAATTCTAAGGTGATCCAAACTATTAGTCTTGATTGTCTGTGATTGCTTCGAGGACTAATTATGATCACTTTACATCCTATTTGCTGACATTTCTCTCAGATTTATAAAGCATTGAAGTACTTGTATGTATTGGAATATGTGATCTCAAAACAACCAAAAATTCCATCATTCTGGCAGCCAACACGGTTAGATATTGAGTAAAAGCTTCCCAGTTGCGGTACTAAGCCCTAAACAACTAAATCTAACAAGTATGAAGACTAATAAATACTTAGTCAAAGCAAGACTTAGCTAAAAGTGCCGAGAAGTTGAACATGTTTTAAAATAACATGAACCTAAGTTTGAAAGAACCTAATAAGATTTTAAAAATTTCAATATTGGCTCACTTGAAACAGTGGTGGTATGTGATTACTGCAAATAGCCAGTTGGATATCCATAAGCTGAGAAGACTCAATAACTTCATTAGGTTTCACTAAGTCACTAAGCAAAATCGGAGAAAAGTCACCATGGGAATCATGTAAAAGATTGATCAAACGATTATCGCTTGTTCGTGAAAATATAACGTTAACTTTGAATTCAGAAGCTTGAACTGGACTTATTGCCTCAGTTATTGGAGGCAATAAAAGAGAGAGTATAGCATTAGGTGTTTTTTCACGACGTACCTTGTGTTTATGAACATATTTTGCTAGAGAAGTACCACAAATCAGATCGGCAGGAGCAAGAAGGAAGTCGGAAACCCCACAAAGAAATTCGCTCGTCTCAAGATCACGCATAACATCGCCTATATTATGACATTTCTCCACATTTTGCACAAAAATCTTCAGCCCAGGAAAGCAATTACTTAGATTAGCTTGACTTATATACGCCTGAACATTTTTATAACTTCTAATAGCATAAATTAGAATATTCTTGAAACCATCCGATGCGAGAGTAGATAAAGTCATGTGTAGCAGAGGAACGTTACTTAATGGAAGTAAACATGGTGGGATGTACTCACTTAGAGGATCGAAGCGGTCGTATAGGAGATCAGCGACAAGTACTGCATATAATCCTTTATCTGTTTGCGCAAAACTTGAAGATGTACTTTTCATTACACTATCTTCAACATATTTGACTTTAGTTTTGTTCACCTTTGATTTATACATTCTCTAGTTTAAAAATAAACGAACTGTTAGGATACATAAACAGACAAAAAAGTTAAGTATATTTAGTATGGAACAGCAGACGCGCCTTAAATAACGCGCATATATTTACATCCAAAAAGTAATTTGTCATATTTTCCCTACATAAAATTCAGTACAGAAACAACAAAACCACGTGTATTGTTCCCTATTTTTGCTTGGCCTTGACCTTGTTTGCCTAAAAAATATACAGAGGTTCTCATCGCTATATATGCGCACCTCGAAATTTGTTCCAAGTATCTCTGAAAATAAATACTGCTGCAGAAATGCTTGCCAAGGCGAACATGAAAAAAACCATGACTAATTAACTCTACGAGTGAAACACCTTACATGCAATGGGGTATAACCTTGGTTTATTTTTTGGAACTTTTTACACTAACTAAAAAATTTAAACAAATTGATCTATTGTCAGCTAGTGGTCATGATTTTATCTAATTGATGAGACATACTTACGGGTCAGCGTAATAGCTAAAAACTTTAACACGTGCTAAGTCGTTGAGTGCGAGATCTTCGCCGACTGAAACCATACGTCAAGCACACTGATTATTAAACAACCTCATAAGAAGAACAAGGAGTGACATCGGAAATATATATTTGCGAATTTAAATAATGCGTAGATACAGAAAAAAAAGATTACGAGGTTATTCGTAAATATGACGTATAGTTGCGACGAAGGAACATAAAATTAAGCTTGAATGGGTAGGCCAGTCAGAAGGCAAAGAGAGGCAACCGATTGCCATCAACAAACAAATAAAATTACAGCATACTGAGTGCTAGATACTGAAGATAGAAAAAAGGAAAACGGAAGCTTCAGTAACCCCAACACAATGTACATCTATGTTGTAAACAAAGATAACTCTAACCCTAGACCCAAACTAACCCTAATAGTAACTGAAAAGTGCAAACAATACTTAACCTCTAATCCTAAAACCCGAGACGTAAACTACGACTGCCGAACAACCTAGGTGTAATTAAAAGTAAACTAAGTACAAGCAAGAGCAAATTCTTAATGAGGAAGGGTGAATAAATGCAAAAGTGCATTACTTAGCGCCCTTTTCGCCTGTCTAATGTAAATAAATAGCCAATCGTCTAAGTTGTCTATCTCGGTGAAACGCGCTCACAAGAGTAATAATAATAACAATAGACTTATTCCCAAGTAGCTTTCTGTATATGACAGCATACCAGTTAACAGGCATGACCAGAATGATATAGAGTTTATTTACATACAAGGATTTTGACAGTCATTGATAGGGAATTCACACTATATGAGTAACGCCTAAACATAAACTTCTAACTAAAAATAATTTATTTTCAAAACTAATCCTTAAGTATACGCTCTAACTTAACCCCGCAATTCTTACAGAACTTAAACTACAAAAAAAACGGTCAAGCTTGGTGACCTTGTCTCGGGCATCTTGCACCCCCAATTAAATTATGCGCAGTGACCTTAAAACTGATGCCTTGCTGTTAGGAGATGAATAACAATTTAAAAAATGAAACATATAGTATGAAAGATACGAAAATCGAAGTGAGATATAGGGATATAAATAATAATACAAAGACTACTAGATGAGTTGGGTAAACTATTTGTAGTGCTGGATGAGACAGTGATGGATAGTAGGTGTATGGTATACGAAGCTGGCAAAAGTGTGGTCACCCTCTACTCCAGAAGGTAGATAAAACTTCGTGTCTGTACACGTTTTTCCAAAAAATTTTTAAGCGCTTTTAATGATCTGAAGCGTAAGTTTTAGAAACCTCAGCGTTATTTTAATAGTTGAGTAAATTGTCTGGTTTTGACTGCTTAATGCATCCGAACTGCGATTATTTGCTTTGATTGAACCCAGCTAAATTAAGGTATCATATTGTTCGATAAGGTTTTAAGACCTTTTCCATTTTATTCGTGGAGTGAATTCTTTCAGTATTTAAGGTCATTTCCCTTGTGTACCAATCATGTATTTTAAATCACTGTTTACCACTTCCGTAGAAATAAAGTGTCGCAAGACTGTTTAGTTACTGTCATTCATCAATTGCCGATGGCTGCAAAAGTGTGCTTCCCAACGCTCGGGCTGTCGTTATCCGGTAGAAACTGACATGCAATATAGTGAATGCAAAAGTTGGCATCACAATCTGTTCATTATCTTGACACGAGCTGCACACAAACTGTGTAGCAAATGTTTGGTTTACCCCACTCTGTCGTCTAAATTTTAATCGCCTGTTATTGGAAGTCATATCACCTATAAACATGTCTAAGAAGCACGATTCGAATTAAAACGGCGTTGACTCCTGGGTAAAAAGGCGTTTACAGCTGCTTTTAAGGCTCTGTTGGTACTCAGTCAATACTTATTTGGACGACAACCCCAAACAAATCATTAGCAGTCACACGTGAGTTCGGAATAAAGCAAGTAAAAGAAGCAATACTGAACTCACCCAGGGTGAAAGGTACAACTCGAGCGTCAAAATCGGCCACAGAAAACGAAATTCTACCCTCAATCAGTATAATTATGGCTGGGAATAATGACGAAAACTGGATTGTGAAGTCACAAGGTGTCCTCCATAGGAAAGCCGTGATACTGTACTAGGCTGGGTACACACAAACAGCAAGGCACGAACAAGAGGAGCTTTGATAGCGAACTCGAAATAAATGGCTTTGAAGTGTGTAAATATAAATTCCAAAGACGTCCAGTCTCATCATAGTTTAATCATATGAAAACTAGAGGAATCAATGTACCCAGAGTCTGTCAAACGTGACGTTCATGGTGAATTGAACAAACTATCCGACTTATGTTACCGATCACAATGCAGGGAGTCATATTACGAAAGTGATTAGATCTGGTTAGTGAATTGACGGCGAATCACACAGTAAGCGAATTGTGAAAATAGTTCCGGGCAATGAGGATGAAGTAAATGTAGTGTTGAAAAATGCTCATAAAATCCGTGAGTATGTATCCGGGTCGTATAACAGCCGTAAACTATATAAATAGATAAATAAGTAAATAGCCTTTATTCTCGAATGTCATTTTGTGCATGAGAAAATGCCAGTTTACAGGTATGATCAGAATGATATGGGCTTACATACGTGCAAGGATTTCGATAAGATATCACTGTCAAGACATTCATAACAATTGAATAAATAAACTTAGATCCAAATCGGCAGCATTTAAATTTATAGTACTAGGATACCAAATATATTTATTGTTTCATGGTGTATATATGACTAAGAATCTCGCACTTCTCGGCCAGGGCGTTATTATTTCAAAAACGACTGAGTGAGCAGAATGAATCATTGAGCATGTCCAGATGCTGCATAACACCAAGAATACTTAGAACTTAAGCGTAGAAGAAAAGTCAGTAGTAATGTGCCAGTATGTTCCATACTTGCTTTACGCATTCTCATCTACAACTAGAGGGAAGATGAAGGCAAAGATAACACAAAAAACAACAATGGTATCCTGAAACAAATGGGCAAAAATTAGCGTTTATACAGGCACTGAAAGACACAAGACACCACTTCTGCTTAAAAATGTATTGAAAGGGAAGAAGTCTGCCATATGACTAAGACAGGTGAATAATGCTCACACGTTCAGAGCCCCTATTATTTTACTAGTGGAGTATGAAGCAATGGTTGGTGGGAAAATTTATAAATATGACATCAAAAGAGATCAAATTGCCAGCATGTCGTACGAAATAGGAAAATAAAACTGTATTTTTTCTCGGCTTCTGATTCTCTCGTTTTAGTGTGACTTGCAATATTTATGAATACTGAATGGATACTAAAATTCGTAAAAAAATTATGCTGGACGAATAATCTGTTTCGTAACTTTATTAATTTGTTTGTACAGGGACATATTCGCCATTTGGAAAATGTGGTCTATCCACTTTAAAAGGTGCAACACAGCCAAGACAAAAATTTATATTATGCGAAAAAGTATCTAATAAGTTGTTAACCACTCAATAGGAGAAAAATATATCCCAATTAAGATAGTGTAGTAATTTCTCCGCCTGAGACCAGTTAATCGGAGCATAGTTTCTCCGAAAATCAAGGAGATTGTTTGTTTCACTATCAGTACATGAACGTTTACTAACAATTAACTGGCAAGTAACAACTTTGTGATCGCTGCCAGGAAATTCAAGGCAAGTATTCTCTGTAAAGTTGAGGAAGAGGAAATTTGTTTAAGGATAATAAATTGAATAAGGTTCAACTTCAGTCGGCACCTCCACTAAGTACCTAGTCATAACTAAGTGCATCTAGTGTAATAGTTCAGAGTACGATTAGCCCTAAGAATACTGAGAGTAAAACGACGTAAAACAGATTCAAGTCAGAGTCTAGCCTTAATGAAAACATAACTGCAAAACAAGGTGAAGTATTCTAATAAAGGTCGAATACAAAATTTATATAGTAGAATGCGAAAATCGTTTTGATTAAAATTACATAATATATAACCCAGAAGTCAATGCAACGTAAATGTCTGCATATTATTATTTTTAATATCAATTATCATTCTGAATTTAGTAAAAAAATTCACACCAGTTTACAAGCATGGTCATAATTATACAGGAAAGCTAACTCTTACACAATAAAACATTAATTTTTACAGAAATAAGTGCCCGAATAGCAACAACATTTGCAAAACACTAGATTCTTGTGCAAGGAGATTAAATGTAAGCAAGAAAACCGTCAACTATCAGCTGCAAGGTACTTTATAATCCTTGGTATTCTGGGATACATGAGTAGAGAACACTTATTAATATATGCAATAAGTTCAGGTAAAAGAGTGTCACAAACGTAACACTAGAAAGACTTAGATAATAGATGGTTGTTTGAAATAGTCAAATGTAGCGTCAAGTACGAACATGCCCTAGTGCAAACAGCATCTCTTGGGAGAATAATGGAGATCAGAAGTGTCACATTAGGGTATCGTGAATAGACCACAAAGACGTACTTCCCTTTTCAGAGTAGATTCTAGATGACAATATTAACATAACACGGCAGTTGGTAACTGAAAAGATAAAGAAAAAAGAACAACCATCAGGGGGAGAGAACATAAATAACCAACTAAGTACAGCTGTTTGCACTGGGACCTAAGGTGTACCTGTTGCATTATATGAAGCATATTTGTTATTTCTCCTTTTTATTCTGATAAATGTTGATTGATACTGTAAATAATTGTGATAGGTTTTAGATCTCTTTTAGGATAAAGAGGTCAGGGAAATATATTATGAAGAAATAAAAGATATACTGCATCACCTCCTTGAAATGTATAGATCTTACGAGATTCCAGAGCACTATCTATCAGGGAGAAAAACGTTCTATTGCCTGTAGGTGGATAGCCAAAAATTTCTTGAGACCTGAAGGTAATTTTTTAGACGTGTTATTAAGAAAATTAAATTCCAGCAAGTTCATTGATAAATGTTCACCATACTATATAAGTTCTGTTGAGTAAGTTGCAGATACTGGAATTGTCTCAGTAGAGGTTTATAGCGAATCTAACCTGTGATAGGGAGCTACATTGTCGTATGCCTCATGGTAACCTGTTCCAGTGGTTGGCATAGCGTGCAACAAAGAAGGAGTATTTTAATTTATTAGTGACTTTCTGAACTTTTACGAAGGAATTTTGGTTCCGCAAGTCATACTTACGTTTTCGAGCATATGTCAAAGCAGTACATTCTCTTATAATTTCTTTATGAAGAATTTTATAGAGTATCGTAAGATTACGTTTAATCCTTCTAACCCATGAACGGTCTAATTTCCAAAGACAGCATCTATCATTATAGGGTCGACCAGGGTCTGGTAGCCTAGTAAGATGTTATTAAATCTCTATTTTCTGCCGATCTAATGAACGCATTCAATTATGTATTATTGGGTGATACTCAAGCAGATGTCTAACACAGGTTCTATGAAGAATAGATTTAGATTCGTTAAGACAATAGTTACGATAAACAAAACCCATAAGTCTGCGAGCTTTAAAGACCTGTGATAAAACATACTCGGTAAAGGATAAACTCTTTGAATACCTTACTCCTGAATGACAGATACTAATTAGTTGGTTTGTTCTCTTCCAAAGTAGGCTGTTGCCTTCTTCGTAGACAGTTGTTTATAAATACCTGTACCCTCCTGAAGATGTTTGCAGTAGTTCTCCACGTTTCAGCTCCATACAAAAGAACTAACTTGACGTTCGAATTAAAGAGTCTTACTTTGAAGCTGATAGACAGCTGTTTGGAGTCCCAAATATTTTTCAGCCGTGGAAATGCTGCCCTTGCCTTTGCCAATCCTTGCCTGTACATCTGCATTGGATCCTCCTTGTTCATCGATGATGCTCCCCAGGTATGTAAAGGTATCCACTTCTTCCAGAGTTTCACCATCAAGTTCGATTGGGTCGGTGCTCTCTGTGATGAGTTTGAGGATCTTGCTCTTTCCCTTATGTATGTTCAGGCCTATTGATGCTGAGGTTGCTGCTACTTTGGTTGTCTTCACTTGCATTTGCTGTTGTGTATGGGATAGAAGTGGTAGATCATCTGCGAAGTCCAGATCATCCAGTTGCATCCTACGTGTCCATTGAATTCCGTGCTTCTCCCCAGAGGTTTTCATGATCCAATCAACCACCAGAAGGAAGAGGAAGGGCGAGAGCAGACAGCCTTGTCTGACACCGGTTCTTACTGAGAATGCATTTGTCAGCTGTCCTCTATACACGATTTTGCACTGTAGTCCGTCGTAAGAATTCCGGATGATGTTGACGAGTTTCTCTGGTACACTACTGTATCGAAGAAGTTTTCATAGCGATCTCCTATCTACACTGCCAAACGCCTTCTCATAATCAATGAAGTCGATGTATGGTAACGAGTTTCATTCCATTGATTATTCAACGATGATGCGTAGTGTTGCGATTTGGTCTGTGCACGACCGATCCTTACGGAAACCAGCCTGTTGATCTCAAAGTTGAGCATTCACTGAGTTTTTCATTCTATTCAACAACACTCTGTTGAAGACAATTCCTGGTACTGACAACAGTGTGATCCCTCTGTAGTTCTCACATTTGCTCAAATCTCCTTTCTTTGGTATCTTGATAAGGTATCCTTCTTTCCAGTCTGCTACACTTGTTCTTCATCCCAGATTCTCTTGAATAAAACGTGGAGCATCCTTGCCGTTATGTCTATGTCTGACTTGAGTGCTTCGGCTGGTATATTGCCAGGTCCTGCTGCTTTCCCCCTTTTGATCTGTCTGATGGCTATCTTGATTTCTTCCTTCGTTGGTGAAGGGACATCAATCGGGAGGTCTGTAGATGCTGCTTCGATTTCTGGTGGGTTCGGTGGAGCTGGTCTAGTCAAGAGTTCCTCAAAATATTCTACCCATCTATCTCTTTGTTCTTGAATCTCGGTGATTGGCATGCCTTCTTTGTTCCTGACCAGTCGCTCTGGTTTACTATATTGGCCTGCCAGTTTCTTCATTGTGTCGTATAGCTGTTTCATATTTCCTTCTCATGCAGCTTTTCTGCTGTCGTTGCAAGGCCTTCGATATACTTACGTTTGTCGGCTCTAATGCTCTTCTTTACTTGTTTGTTTGCCTCTGTGCATTCACTTTGTGCCTTGATTTTCTCTGCTCTAGTTCGGCTGTTGTTGAATTCTGCCTTCTTGTTCCTCCTCTGATGAATTTTGTTTAGGGTCTCTGTGGAAATTCATTCATTTTAATAATGTTTTTTGCAGCACACAGCCCCTTGACAAGTTGAAGTTAGTGCCTCTTTGATTTCTTCCCAGTTGTCCTTTATAGTGGCTTCTTCTTCGTTCAGCAGATCTTGTAAGGCTTGAAACCTGTTGTTGATAGTTATTTTAAATTCCTCGAGTTTATCATTATCTTGAAGAGAGACTGTATTAAACCATTGTAATGCTGTTATTCCAGTTATCCATTGCTTCTTTAGCTTCAGCTTCATTTTGGCAACCACCAAGTGGTGATCTGAAGCTATATCAACTCCTCTACTGCTTCTCACATATTCCATTGATCGTCTGAATTTTTTATTGATGCATATATGATCGATTCGACTCTCTGTAGCATGATCCGGTGAAACCCATGTAACCTTGTGAATGCGTTTGTGGGGGAATATTGTACCACCTATGACCATTTTGTTGAAAGCGCATAGATTTGTAAATCTTTGACCATTCTCATTTCTTTCTCCCAGTCTCTGTTGTCCCATGATGTCTTCGTAACCGGTGTTATCCATTCTGACTTTGGCGTTTAGGTTCTTCATTAGGATTGTCAGATCCTTTCCTGAGCACTTCGCTATAACTGACTGCAGCTTATCATAAAACTGATCTTTGTCCTCGTCGTTGCCGTCGTTGGTTGGTGCATAACATTGGATGATGTTCATTGTAATCCCCTTCTTCATTGTCTTGAAAGATGCTTTGATGATCCTGGGTCCATGTGGTTCCCATCCTACAAGTGCAGTGCGCGCTATTTCGAACAGCATTAGAGCAACTCCTTGGGTGTGTGGGGCATTTTCCTCCTCGTGCCCGGAGTATAGTAGTACCTCTCCTGTAGCTAATGTTTTCTGTCCAGTTTGAGTCCAATGCGTTTCGCTGATCCCGAGCACAGACAAGTTGTATCTCTTCATTTCTGCTGCTATCTGGGTGATCTTCCCTGTCTCCCACATTGTCCGAACATTCCATGCACCTATAAAGATTTTTGCTCTGGTCGTTAGAAGGGGTGGCATTGGTCCTCATGACTTCCGAAGAATCTCGGCTTTCATCATGAAGCGTCATATAGATTCCTTCCACTCCCAGGGCAGAGTTTAAATGGTTAAGTTTGTTAATTCTGGTTAGCGTTTTTTTTAGCATACTTGTGTTTTACGGGATAGGGGTGCTAGTCTTATGCCCAACCCTCCTTCTTTACCCTGGCTTGGGACCGGCAGCAACCCTAGAAGAGCTGCGGGCGAAGTTATATGGTTAGTAGCCGAGTAAATATTATCTGCCTCAACGTCATCTAGAGGTTTACTCCTATTAGTAAAGAAATTGCTGAACAGGTTGGCAAAAATATTACGGTCGTTAACAGATAAGCCATCATGTGAAAATATCATCATTTCTGAAACGTTTGAGGTGCATATTGAACAGCCGTACCAAGTTTTGTACTTTGGAGCTAACTGTACATTGCTGAAAACTCTTGATTAATCGCCTTTATCCTGTTAGCTTTATTTAATTGGTTAAAAGTAATGGTAATTTCCACGAACGCGAAGAAGTCGTTTGACTTAAAATAGCATTTTTGTAGGCGTCTTAGCTTCTTACGGCAATGAAGTGGTTTATGCGAATCGTTTGACTTAATTATATTGCTTAGTTTCATAGGTGCAATGGATCTCGTATAATCTACGAAAGGTAGCTTACGAAGGATACCTTCACTTGTCCTAGAAGGTTGTTTCCTTATATTAAGAGACAAAGAAAGAGAAATAACGGGATTCCGTCACCGTTTCTACACAATAATCCGATTGTTTTAGCTGACTCAGATTTAGGCAGAGCTGGGAAACTATTAGCAGACATTAATGTTGATGTGTGTTTGACATATACAATTAAAACAGTTGCAGTAGAATCAGTTCTTTTTACTACGGAAAAGGTTTTTTATAGGTTTATCCCCCTAAAACCATGTGAGTCATAGGAATCTGATAGGATTTACCCTATGTAATTAATAATAATAATACTACTAGCAATAATAATAGATTTACTCTCAAGTAGCCTTCTGTACATGAGAGCATACCAGTTTAAACACATGATCAAAATGATATAGGTTTATTTACATACAAAGATTTTGATAGTAATTGATAGGGGATTTATACTATATGAAGGTATTAATTAAAAGCATGGCAAACGACATCTAAGTTCCAAAAACTAGAGTGCCAGATTTACGTGTTGCAGTGTGTGCACTTCTGAGAAACAACTGCGCGTTTTTTTCCCTGGTACGAAGTTATATTGGCATTCCGTATCTTAAATAATGACTTAGGTGTTAATTTTTATATATTTATTATCCCTTGAGAACCTTTCATTCCATAGGCCAATTCAAAACATTTCGAAAACCGAGATCGAATAAACTCAGAATCTGAATCCGTTACTCACAATGATTGGTCAGCGACTGGAATGCGCTACCTGAACAAGTAGTATCGGCTCCATCGGTGAACTCTTTCAAGGAAAAGCTGAACCTACACTGAGAAAACCACTTCAAGGATTAATAATATTTTTATCACTGTAGGCTAAGTCGGCTAGGGTGACACCAGTAAGGAGAGCTTTCCTAATCGAACAGATTTTAATTGAGCGATAAGGCTCAATACTAGTGGTCGCATTTTTATTTTCGGCTCTTTTGGAGCTTTTTCTTTGCGAACTAAGAGGGATCGGAGGTAGTATTTTCTTAGGCAAAGGGGCTGGACTATGCAGTATTTTTAAGTCCATCATCAAGTCGCCCCAAGTTTTTTCTGTAGCTAAACGCGAACAGACCCAGGAAATGTGGTCAGTATTCATGTGACTTGGGACCAAGTCCCGTGACTCACTCTATAGCTTACCTCTTCACTATTCCCAACAGGTTTGTGTTGTGCTGTAGAGCCGTAGTAGCCACTAAGCTGTGTGCCTGAAAGCATGGTTAGATATAGTTCTTTAAGGCGAAAAGGAATAGATCAGAGGAGCATCCGTTAGGCGGAATAGGGCGTGGGTAGGCTTTGGCAGTGCGGAGTCAGATAGGGAGATTAGATTAGATTATAACTGTGAAATTTAGTACATATCCCAGAGTAGATCTAAAACCTATCACAATTATTTACAGTATCAATCAACATTTATCAGAATAAAAAGGAGAAATAACAAATATGCTTCATATAATGCAACAGGTACACCTTAGGTCCCAGTGCAAACAGCTGTACTTAGTTGGTTATTTATGTTCTCTCCCCCTGATGGTTGTTCTTTTTTCTTTATCTTTTCAGTTACCAACTGCCGTGTTATGTTAATATTGTCATCTAGAATCTACTCTGAAAAGGGAAGTACGTCTTTGTGGTCTATTCACGATACCCTAATGTGACACTTCTGATCTCCATTATTCTCCTAAGAGATGCTGTTTGCACTAGGGCATGTTCGTACTTGACGCTACATTTGACTATTTCAAACAACCATCTATTATCTAAGTCTTTCTAGTGTTACGTTTGTGACACTCTTTTACCTGAACTTATTGCATATATTAATAAGTGTTCTCTACTCATGTATCCCAGAATACCAAGGATTATAAAGTACCTTGCAGCTGATAGTTGACGGTTTTCTTGCTTACATTTAATCTCCTTGCACAAGAATCTAGTGTTTTGCAAATGTTGTTGCTATTCGGGCACTTATTTCTGTAAAAATTAATGTTTTATTGTGTAAGAGTTAGCTTTCCTGTATAATTATGACCATGCTTGTGAACTGGTGTGGATTCTGTAATATGATAATCTACCCTTCGTCACTCAGGCTTATTACAATTTTTGTTGTTTAGACAAATTTTCAAGGTCCTCTCCTTTTTCTCATGTATATAACTGGTATATGTAAAGTTATGGCTTCTTGCGGATTGTGGTTATATGCAGATGACTTAAAAATATTTTTTAGCAATAAGAAAGCATACCTGTCATCCAGAAGATCCTAATAGCTAACCGATTTAGCGCTAAATTAGCGGCTGGCATTCGGGTACAGTAAATGTGAAAGTGGGGAAATATGACATTAAGCAAACACTCTACATAAATGAATACAGAATAAAAACAGTGAGTTCTGCATATGAAATAAGTATGTGTTACAGTAAGGACTTGAGGTTTACAGAACATGTGTTCACAGTTATATGCGATTCCAGACGACGAATAGGTTTCATTCTTTGGAGTGTTTACTCTGGGTGTGCTAAACTTGCAATATACAGGATTCGTACATTGTACCTCAGAATTCTAGTAGTTTGTATTATCAGTCGGAATTATTTTTAGGCGTTCCCTACGCTCATGTTCTATACCTATGTATTCCTAGCAAACTGTGTAACCCTTCTTCCTGTGTTAACCCAAATAACTCACAAATCTTCCTTGTTGTACTTAATACAGTGGACCATCGGCTTCCTTGTATATCGATTACACGATACCATTTCCAGCTATCAAAAGTTCACCAAGTTCGGGAGTTACATACCAGTATTGAAGCTGCAAATGTTTGCCAGCATTTAATTAAATACTTTAGTCTCTTCAGTTACTTTGAACTTCGGCAGAACATTATCATGTTCATCTTGTCACCTTATCATTATCTGAGAGTTCAAATGAATAGTTTTGGTGTGTACTACGTCTAACGATTGCTCCTAAGTTCATGCAGTGGGTAAACAGAGCCCTCTTGTTGTACCTTTATTTCAATAAGAATGACATTACTACTCATCGGTTTTTTCACATCATAAAAGACGAAGCGTTATAAACAAAGCCTATATTACTTAAGTAGCTTTTTATGTTGATGGTTTATACGATGGGATAATTCTGTTTTCTCACACATAACCTTGGCTGGGATGACGTCTTTTGGGGATTTAGTTAAACACGTTATTGATGTACAGCTTAATTTTATGAGCTTGCAGAAATCAGCATGGGTTGCTATTGATTATTAGTGAAAAACGTCGTTTGTGTGAATCAGCACTTCATCCTAACATGTTCTTGCGATTCATTTTTTATATAAAATTACTTGATACACTGTTTATTTGCATTTCAGGGTGTCATGAAGGGTTACTATTGCTTATCACTGTTAACGAAAACTTTACTAATATCCGATCGCTTTTTTATTCACGCATACCTATAATAAAACGACTGTAAATAATTTTTCTTCTCCTAAACGTCATTATTCTTATTTACGTTTACGTAAGCTACTCATCGTTGATTTAAATGTTTTGCTGAATATAACCCTAGAGGACTAAGTTAGGAGGCATGCACAGCGGGAGTGCGACTTGTTTAGGAAACATGGTACCATGGATGTAATGAGACATGATATCCTCAGTTATTCATCCTCATGATCGTTTCAATTCCACTGCTGTTTTTCACTTTCCCATGAAATACATATGGTTATAAATCGACGACATTTTTCCCATATGCAGCTGATACAGGAGGATAATGTTTAAAATGCTGCAGTGCGTTCCTTAGACCTGTTTACTATCTTTAACTTCGTAAATATCATACCTTTATATGTACCAGTTTCAGTTGTTGCTGCATCAAAAAACTCATGAGCTCCACTGATTTACAAATCAACCAAATAATTCAGTATAGTTTATTTCATTGCACATGCAGATAAAGGCATCCACCAACATAAAGTAACTCTAGTTTAATTTTTGCCTTCACAAAGTGTTGTCAGTTTCCACCATGTTCAAACATACATATTCTACGCAAATGCATGTCAAATTCATTAATTACAGATTGGCTATACATACAGTAAATATATGCGCGTGAACGCAGTATAAACATGCAGGTAAGACGCTAATAAATAACATATATATTTGATAAACTACGTAATGTTAGTATAATAGTAATTTGCAAATACATACATTAAGTGTCTCGGCAGTAAATTTTGCAGTTCACCTTACTTTTCTGACTAAAATGATAAGTGAAAATATTATTTATTCACATTTAGTAAATCTGGTAAGCGTTTCTTCAGCAAACTTGTGTTTTACGGGATAGGGGTGCTAGCCCTATGCCCAATCCTCCTCCTTTATCCGGGCTTGGGAACCTGCAACAATCCTAGAAGAGCTGCGGGCGGAGTTGAAAATGTATAGGACATACATCGCGGAAATCATCAGACTGTATCATACGACAAGCACTAACTTGGAATCCTGTTGGAAAACGGAAAAGAGGAAGGCCAAAGAACACCCTGCGTCGAGAACTGGAAGCAGATACTAAAAGGATGAACAGTAACTGGAGACATCTGGAAAGGATTGCTGAGGACAGAGTTGAATGGAGAATACTGGTGAGCGGCCTATGCTCCTCCTAGAGGGGGTAACAGGTGTAAGTAAGTAAGTACATTTAGTAAAACATTAACTTGATAAACAAAGTGAACTGGCATGATTGATGAAAGCTGCATACCCCAGGATTTGATAATTCATCACAAAAGTCTCCATTTCGCTTGCATCACTCATGACCACTTTAAATTTGCCTAAAATCCACACTAAATCATATTTCTGTTCTTGCTTAGATAGGGAGAACAATACTAGACATCCACAATCACATCTGTCTATTACTAATAACTGAAACAAATTGTGATTGGCAGCATCAGACAACTAAAGGTGCTTACTGATGTCTCACTGTTAAAATTATGTGTCAAAGCACACCACTTCTAAAAAACGTTCATACGTTCATGTTTTATCGTAGGTTTTAGGCGCTACATGGTTTACTTTACACCCTACCTCACTGCAATCTTTATATACTTTTCTACAGCGTCATCAGTAACTAAGTGCTCCATTTAGAGAACCATATCCTAACCGTAGGTGCACATGCAAACAACTTACCTTTGGCTACTTGGTATCGCAAATTTTCGTAGTCATTCAACGTAATCGTTTTGCGGAAATTCTCATTAGTAAGTGTGATAATTTCAGCAGAGATGAAGCAAAAAAGTGTGCAACTCATTGACACTGCGATTCGCGGTTATCCTTATTTAATTTTCTTCCTTTTATGACAGGACCTCAACTATGCATATTGTTAGGTATGCAATGGCTTATTACAACTAATTTTTTGTAATAGGTCTGTAACCTTACTAAATTCAATTCCTGTTATGAAATGTTGATGCATCATAATTGTCTCAAAATATCTCTAATATCGACTAATAATGACCATCGAAACTTGATTGGCTTGTAGACGGTGATGGACTTACCATGGTGATGTATACAAAGGCTTTCTACAATCAGAGAAGATACCTTTAAACAAATGTGTTGAGTAGAGCCAAAAAACCCCTTGCGACAAGTTCACAAAGGCGTCGAAATCAATAGAGAAAATTGTGTCCAATCAGCACGCAGATAGTTTTTACCAGAAAATTCTAGACCAATGAGGAGTCACGTGATGTATCTCTGATTGGACAATTATCTTACTACTACTGTGTCTAGTAGGATGTAGAAATCTCTAGAAGCCTGAAGGACATTTATGATAATATAAATATCCTAGTTTTTGTACATAATTGACACCTTGCAGTAAAGTGTTATTTTGCCGTATTTCATGTCTTCTCTCTAGTGTTCACGTTGAAGTGTAGTTTTAGCCGGGGGGTTGAGTCAAAGCTTAGGAGTCAAATCAAGCGGTCCACTTTAACGAGATTAATAATTGACGACAGAGATTTTCGCGGTCGAATAAGAATCCAAAGCACGCGTCACAACAAAATGGCCTAACATTTATAAGTAGGAACATGTCACATCTATGAAACTAATCTTACTTGGCAGCAGAAAATACCAACAGTATGTAGTACGTTAGCCAGGCAAAATGTTTACCCATTCGAACATTAAACATTGCGGTAATACCAAATAGCGGAAATATTCAGTAAACAAAACATGTTCTTCAGAATGGCCATAGTTTGGCAGAATTGGCAGAACTTGTCATTACCGTATGTTTCTGATTGGCTGCCAAGATGATTACGATGGAATTGAGTGGCAGTTCGGCGTAGCCCCTGCCTAAAACCCAGTACCCTTCCAAACTCATTGTAGAGGACAAGTAGCAACTGAGATAACCTATAACAGTCCAAACGGCTTCGAAGAAACCTGCCACAAATATGTTCTTGCTGATTATTAGCCCCCCTTTAGCTACGAAAACAAGCAGGAGAAATGAAACTGGATTCATTGAGTCGAATAAATCAACAGACCATACACGAGCTACTTGCTCACGCCGCCCAACTGATATAACTTAACATAATGATTACGATTGTGCTACGTTCGATTATTCTTCGTTATCACATTAACATACACTTTTTGTCACAATCACTGACCAATTATCATTATTATTATTTTAATATTAACTATATGTGTATTCTATTGTATAGCTTTGGAAATAAATGGCAAAAAATAGGTCACTTCCCCGAATCAAATTCTTTGTTTTTCATGACTTAGCGTGTGTTTTTCCACTATGCGTTGTACTAACCCAAGCTGTTTCGTTTTTGAGAAAATTATTCTAGATTTGCTAAATGACAAAAAACAAACTAAAACTAGTTATCTTATGGTTAATCTTCTTTGACTTGTTGTGCGGAGTAACCTAGACGAATCAAAGTTTTTGCAAAATCTCGCGGTATTACGGTAGTTTAAGACCTTTCCCAATAAGTTTTTACAGACTAAAAATATAGCATTAAATAAACTAGCGCAAAGTTCTTTGTAACTTCTCGGAGAATTTTTTACCCACAATAAGGAAATTATTCTATACTGTGTCATATAACGAGTCCGTGTGCCCTCAAAATGACCAAATTTCGTATGAGTACAATTACGTGAAATTTGTTAAGATCCATGATATCCCAGCTAAAATCACTTCTATAAGTTCTGGATAGTGTCCACAGTTAACTTGTCCATACTACTTCAACATATGACAGCACAGTTTCATATTTAAACTCTTAGCAACCCGCTTATAGTCCATCTATTAACTTTTTTGTAAACAACCATCCGTTCCTTTTATCATCTTAATGGTCCCAGATATGACCTCACTTACAATCTAAAGTTTGTCCTGTCGAAGTTGACTCAACTTATGTTTCTTGATCAGATCCTTTAAGCTAAAATACTATGTTGCCATCAACCCTTGAGTAAATATGCACGATCTAATTGATTAGAACAGTTACAGCATGAATGTTCACGCAACTTATGTGCCAGTGGGAATAACCCAATCAGAAGCTTACTAGTCAGCAATAAAGTAAAATAGATTTATCAATGAATTGCAAGATACTACTAGTGGTATTTTTCCTGGATCTGTCACATAGAACAGCCAACAACGTTTAATATGAGTGCTGCGAATGGAGCTGATCCCAGCCAAATGGGAACGGTGATGATTGGTACCAATAAACAGCTAACAATGACACGTCCTATCTTCTTTATCTTCCACCGCCAATTGTTTTGCAGCTAAAGTCTTATTAATCACTAATACTTCTATTTCGTCAATCTACTTTTCGTCTCCAGTGGAACTCTATACTAAACTGCTTTCAGCCACTCTTCACAAAACTTTAACACCTTGCCAGCAGTAATATGATACTTGGTCTCTAAAAATTTTGTATGTATTTCTTAATCATGTGACTCGTAGCTATACTTCCTTCTCATTAACATTAAATCTATAATAAAGATGTGTTTTTGTAAAACCATTGGTGTTATTTATCCTATCCATCATGCTTACAAAACTCGATCCATTCCCACAATCCTAGACGATAAATTCAGTATCAGCCTTTAAACTCACTGCTGTCATAACCTGAGGAACAGGATAAATGTCTGAGTATTGCACCTTACGAATTCACTTTTCCTACACTTCTCGACAATCCAACTCCCAACCATGTAGAGAAAATCATATGGGTCACTACTAATATGACTAATACTATAATATTTGTTGGATGTTTACTCGGACCTTCTGGAGTCATAAAGGATAAGCCCTCCATTCTCTCAATATCAAAGTCATCTATTTTCCCTAAGATTATTAGAGATCTTAGTTCTCAATATATCATTTGGAATGCATACTGAAACCTATCTTAGGAAGTTGATATTTAACGTGTTACTGGTATTCTCTGACCGCCAACCATCCTACGAGAGGTATTAACATTCTAGACCACATATTATGCAACAAAATTCATCCTAAAGAAGTACGTAAATTTTTCAGATTAACTGTGTGACCGTTTATTTTGCCTTCGAATAGCTTAAGAAAAGCAAAAGACAGTTGTCAACTCTAGCGGTATTTTTCACTTAAAGTATGGTAATGGAACTTGACATGCACATAAGACTGTTCCATGGATGGGGCATCGACTAGGCCTTTCATTAGCTTTCTTTAACACAGTTTATCAAGTAAATGTTTTGTTTAGATTGTAATAGCTATGTGATTGTCTAATCACTGTTTTCCATAAAGTCCACGACTTTATAATAAATGTAGCCTAGAGAAAACTAAAATTTAGTTTACTTGATGCTGCTGTAGAGCAATACTGATTGCTAGAAGTATAACACTACAAGTGAATGACATTTGAACAATACAACCCTACTGTATCAAGCACCACCTAAAATAAGAGACTCACTCCACCCGGACTTTAACACTGTGCTTTCTTATAATGCAGCCCACCACTAGAAAAGTTAAGGACAACATAATGTAATGAGATGATTTATTTGAAAAGTATTAAAAATTAGGAAACAACACGTGTCATAAGAGATTAGAACTAATGGTCTTTAACCCCAAAAGTAAGGAAACATTCCATCTGAAGTGACGTCTTGTTAGGGAATGCCTTGACTGTACAGCAGTGTTGATAACTTCACGGAGCAGGTTATCATCCATTCAGTGAGCTCTATCAGTTGGTTGTATTGTCCGTGTTTGGTCTGTGTAGGTATACTATACGCGTGCAAAGACGTTGATACTTATTATGGAATTCGATACCTGCTACTGGTACTTTGTGAACGAGTGGTAATTCATCAAAGATACTATGATTTCTGGTTCAACGTTTACTTCTGTAAATGATGTCTAGAAATTAGAAATATAACAAAGTGATATACCAGAATGTAGGCGATGAAAATGATATCTGCGCGTGGAAGTCTGCATGGACAGTAAGATAAACCTATGCAAGTAACCAAATAGTAATCAACGAAAGAATGTGCAACGAACATTTTTAAGATCTGTGGTAGCTGCGTTCACATAGAAATCGTCAAGTAGATAACGCACGTAGTCCGTAATAACCTTTCTTTCTGTGGTGTTAAGCACTTTAATATAACCTCCCTGGCTTTTAGGAAGTTAAATAAAATAATGGTGTATGTAGGGCCTACATTTTAACAGCAATATTTGGAGATAACCTAGGAACTTTGCACTTGTTTATCTTGTATGTTGTGGTCCATCCAATTACGAATTCGGACTGTTATTTCTACTATGTGGATGAGAGTTTTCAACCCGATTGTTAGTAATGTTATTCATTTATAGTATGCATCTACCGTAGGGACACTCAGACTACCTATGCCTACGTTATTTGCTTTCGCGCATACACAGAACTCACGTTCGTAAACTTTAGTCCTTATAATCTTTATGCTACTGTAAGGTAGAAGCTTTCCAATTTATTTATAGGCCAGGTACCTAACTCTCAGTGGCATCAGCGCTTGTCTTGATAAGGGGCTTAGTGACACAACACTTAGCACAATCTCGATGAGTAATCTGTTTCGATTAAAGAGTTTATACACAGGTGTTCAGCTTCAGTCTTTAAATGCGGTAATTCATAACCAACTGAAGCTGATCTTACTATTACTTTGGAATAGTAACCTGCATATCCACACCTAATAGGACATAAGTACCATGAAAACAAACAAATTTTCTTTTTATTTTGAAGTCCAGTACCCGGAGGAGTATGTGACATATCAATCATGTATTGGCACATACTGACAATATGTGATTCAACACATTAAGGCAGCGATTTAAAGTTGTAATATGGTCAGTGATGAACGTCTAACAATGAAACTAAACTTTGTTAGCAAACTTGGGGGGGGGGCAGCAAAAATCAAGGTAATTTTTTCGAGGTTGTTCACTTTGTCTGGCTAAAAATGCATACATTGGATCGATTGATTGAAAAGTTTTATGAAAACTTTATTATTATTAATCTGAGAGCTGTTGGATCACTCCGCAAGGAGTTGATTTGTGTTTGCGGACTGAATGTAGCCCAAATGCCATACATAGATACGAGAGATACGGTTGTCTCCTGATGCAATGGTTGATGGAAGAAGGAATCAAAAATAACAGGCAGCCTTTTTAGCTAGTTGAGATTGACACTTAGGCGAACCTGCATGTTAGTAGCATTGTGGGCATCATAGGCATATATTTAATCAGCCACTACAACTTGCTTGTGGACCCTAGTAGAAAGAGGTTATTTGACGATAACACAAAGCTATACGTTCGTGAAACCCCTTATACAGGTTGTAACTTATGTCCTCTTCGTTTCAAACATTTAATTAACTTTTATTTTTGGCCAATATTCGACAAGTATCCGGATTCTCAGCCAATAGTTGACAAGTATCCAGATTTGAATAAGGCAACGTCGACATTATCATGTGTAATCAGCAGTGTTACACATCACAGGTTAACCTGTATTCCTCAAGGCACATCGACTAGCACTCGAAAAGTTAAGGATTACGAAAAATGAATTCGAACATATGATGGACCTGGGAATAATACGCCCATCCAGTAGCCCATGATCATTACATATAGTCCCGAAGATGGATAGAAATGATTGGCGTCCCACCGATGATTAACGACGTCTCAACGCACAAACTATGCCTGATCGCCATCCGTTACCACACATCAACGATGTAACGGACACGTTGAAAAGAATGATAGTATTTTTAAAAACAGTCCGTAAAGGCGAACTATCAAATGCCGATGTCCGAATATGACATGCCAAAACTGCTATTGTATCCCCATTTGGCATTTATGAATTCCTCCAAATGCACTTGGGCTTGAAAAATGCAGTACAATCATTTCGTCGTCTCACTGATGATGTGTTCCGCGGGCCTGGTTATGTCCATGCATATGTCAACGATTGCTTGACCGCAAGTCCAAACAAGGAAACACATATGAAACTTTCAGACACGACTTTTGGAAGACTGCAACAATATGGAATTACAATAAATATACAGAAATGCCAAATCGAAACAACCACCTTGGACTTTTTGGGGCATACTGTTGATGCTAATGTTATACAACCTCAAAAACACAAGGTGGCATGTATTCTGGAGTATCCGGAACAAACCACCATTAAGCAGCTGCGAGCTTTCAATGCAATGGTAAATTTTTACAAACGACTTATACTTAACTGTGCTTCCATCATGAAATCGATGATGGATCATGTTTTCCAGAATAAAAAGATGATTACAATCGATGCAGAGTCTGAGGAAGCCTTCACCGCAACTAGAGATGCAATAGCCGAAATGACTTTGCTGGCACATAGTAACACTGCAGCTCCGGTCAGTATTCCTGTTGACGCATCCGACTCAGCCATTGGCGCCGTTCTTCAACAATGGATTGGCCAAGCTTGGCAACGTTTAGCATTCTTCTTAAGACAACTAAACGATACCGAATCGAGATACAGCACTTTCGGACATGAACTATCAGTTATATACTGTGCTGTACAACACTTTTAACACTTCATAGAAGGCCGAGAATTTACTGTATTCATTAACCACAAACCACTATCTTTTTCTGCAAAGTCGTCTTCAGAAAGGTTTTCTCCTTGAAAGCCCCGTCATTTAATTGCATTTCTTAATTATCTACTGATATTCGACATATATCTGTTGTTAACAAACTAGTTGTCGTTGTCTTACTGCGAATACATTCCTTGAATCGTTTAAAGGGAATCGACCTTGTTGAATTAACTCGACTTCACAATGAAGACTGATCTTCATCACCAGTTATGTACAACAAGGCTTAAGCTCCAAACGAAGACAATTAGAAAAGGTAGAGACACCATACTTTGTGGTTTTTCTGTAGTTATAACCCGTTTAATCGTCCCCAGGAGTTGTCGACGCATCGTCATCGACACATTGCACAAACGATCTCATCCTGGACTCCGTGCTACGAGTAAACTGATTATTCAAAGATTCTGGTGGCCAAAGATGAATAAGGACATTAAAGTATGGGCACACTCCTGGGTGGCCTGCTGAAAGAATAAGGTAATTCAAAATAATAAATGCCCTCTCGGCATTTTCTTGACTCCTGAAGCTAAATTCGACTACATACTCCTTGATTTATTAGTACGTTTGCTGAAATCAAATGGATTCTTTTATTTTCTGACATGCATGGACTGAATCAGATGCTTATCAGAAGCGATTTCACTGAAAGACATCACTAGTGAAACGATTGCACGCGCTCTCGTCGAACGATGGATAACAAACTTTGGTTGCCAGTCTACAACAACGACAGACCGTGGACATTAGTTCGAATCTGGATTGTTCCCCTCTCTGACAAAACTCCTAAGAACCACGCTTTTGGTAACAACTGTCCACCACTCACGATCAAACGGGTTGGTAGAAATATTTCATAGACAGTTAAAAGCATCACTTTCATTCACGAAAATCCCTCGGTGGATCGACGCCCTACCACTAATTTTACTCTGGACTCGCAGTACTGTGAAAAGTGTTAGATGCAGTGTTGCCGAATTAGTCTACGGAACCACACTTTGACTTTTAGATGAATTCATGGAAACCACTTTCACCACGACAAACCTAGATCTCAATTCTTATATGAACCGGCTTACAAATGCTATGTGTTCGGTTAAGCTAATCCAAACTAGACAGCAGTCAACAGACGTTCCATCCAATCCGCCTTAAAATATATACACACGTTTTTGTACTTCGCAATCCTCTACGCCAATCTCTTAACTTACGAAGAGCCGTACAAGGTCCTGAAACGAAAATCGAAGAATTATAATTTATCAACAAGAATGGCCACAAAGAGGACGTTAGGATTGATCACCTCCAAACAGCCTACCTAGAAGGCAAATCTTTTAATGCCTAATTCGCCACAACACTCTCAAAACTTGACATGAACGAAGTTATCATGCCCCAAACAACAAGCAACAAACAAGTGGAAATTTCTAAAAGCTTCATAACGCTGAGTGCTACAAATTCCGGTAAAAATGTACGACTTCCAGAACACTTAAACGATTATTATGTCTGTTAATTTTCTCCTAATTTTTTTATTTCCCGTACATTGTAAAATTTTTCAATTTAAAAAAAATAAACAAACATTTAATTAATTTGTTTTTTTTTAATTTACGGTATGCATTTTATACACTTTCGTATGTTTAAAAAATATTAAAAATTTTTTATATCCATAATACTATTATCGACATTTTACACGTTTTTGTAGCCACATTGAGCTGCCAAAGTGTATTCCTTTTGTTTACGAAATGCGCATGCTTAAAAAATTTCTTTTTTTGAATTTCCAGGCTGTCTGGAATCTAACAAACAAACGCTGGAGAAGAATATATTTGTGCGAAATGTTATATGCATCGGCACCCTAACGTAAGCACTGATGTCCAGAAGCTGCATAATATCGAAAGCTAACAAAGAAACGTTTACCGATGTTTAACGCATCGGGTTTAATTCTTTGGCTGGTGCGTCTTAGAGTCCTCACGAACCCGATACGAGAGGGGGATAAGCTGTAGCAGTATATAATCCATAAAATAAATGGTTGCATAGGCTCTCGACCTTGATGCTGACCATTTTTTTTAGCGGATTTGACCAGTTGAAGGAGCTTGGTCAAGCATCACATCCAGATCACGACACGATGTATCGTAGGAAGCATCTCTCTCTAATTTGCCAGCCTAGACATTGCTATCCGATTGACGCTCTAATCAAGATCAAAATATGATTTCTCATCAGTCCTTAATTGCCTTCTAACTTCTTGTCATTCGTAAGAGTGGGTTCAATCGTTAAAAGTTGTTCTGGTTGTACGACAAGAGTAACTTCGTCATATACGGAATGCACTTCATAGCCATATGGATTAGTTTCCATGTCGTCCATGTTGAGAATTTAAACTAAGTGAACCCGTCTCTAACCTTCAAAAGTTCATAAATGATGTAAAAAGTTTGCATTTTATGTAGTTTTTATAACAATTTTTAAATCATTTTTATAATAAATTACTGCTTAATTCAGAAGTGCCTACTCATTAATTAAAAGGTGCTTCAAGGTCATTTGTGCCTGCAAAAATTCACTGGCAAAGTTTGGTTTCACACGTCTAATATATTATTTATATGGCTGTGGCAGCGTTCACACACGTGAACTTATTTTGTTTCCATCTGAACTGTTGAGAAACTTCGCAAATGTTGGATGATCCATCCACAATACTTCTTGTGCGGAGAGAATATCTGGCTGACCTGCGATACAACTTGGTAATGAAAGTTAATATCAGTTAGCTGACCTTACATCTTGTTTAAACAAAGAATGGTCAAGCTTCCTAAGTGCTGGTTGGCTCTTCAAATGCTCGTTATTTATATTGTATGTTTGTTATCATATAATAATCGGACCTGATAGTTGGAAGCAGATATTGTACATAATACATTACTGACTGTTCACAGTGATATTAAAACGACATTTTGAACGGTTCAAATGTATTTAGATTTCGTAATACATGGTTGCTAGTCTACAGGTAGCTAGTTACAGGAAAGCGCTATATTAAGCCATCCAAGTGTCGCAGTATATGTTTACCAGTTTTCAGTTGTAAGACAACTACATTTTAAACATATCCAAGTGTCATAATTCATTTATAGGGCTTACTACGATTAAATAACATCATAAGTAGGGCGCTAGTTATTCATCAGCCAATTTTGATTTGCCGTAATATGACATTTTTGTGACCTTCAGTGGTTAAGTGAATATCTGCAGTTCCGCATTTACAAAGTGGCAGACTGGTCATCCTTTATTAACTCTCACAAATCTCAGCAACATTAAATTTACGGAGAAATATGGCTAACAGTAATTAAGTCTATAATTTTTATGTATCTACTTATATAATAATAGTTGTTGACGATAAGTCGCTTAAATTTGCCTCCAAATATCCGGTAGAAGCAACCAATAGGAATCCACACATGAATTCAGCGCAATTTTCAACGGGTACTGTTATTTCGTACCTTGAGTAAATTGTAGAGTTGCTGCCGAGTTTCTTACAGGGTAAGATACGTTTGGCGTATGATTCTTGCACAACTCAGTGATTCGTTTCATATGAGAGAAATGACTACTGTCAGGAATCAGGAATAGTGCTTTAAGTTTGAATGACAGTGGATCTCTTAATCTCAAGTCCTTAGAACTTAGTTACCCTGGCTAGTATAGTACTGAAACAATGTATCGCTGCTGTTTTTCTATCCTAAAAATAACGTTTGACTCTATTCACACTCTACACAGTTTTCCAGGGAGTAGAAATAAGGCGGCTGTTTCCTCGACTTACAATAGAGATTTAGAAAATATCTAAGCAGTTACAGATTCGTGTCACTTCTGCCAATACTGTCTAGCGTTTTGACGAAGATTGTGAATAATCGGATGATAGGGTTCGTAAGCAAAGGCAACCTTTTCTTCGGGGTCCTACACTTAAGAGAAGCGGGTCTTACACAAAATCATAATCCAGGGTGTTTGACTAAGTCCTGTTTTCCAACCAGATAACATTGAGTTTGTTTATACTTTGTGCCTAAGCGGGTAATCATCTTAGCTTATAATTTCCGAAACCCTGACGATTGCATTAATAAAACGTATTGGACAGTGTTTCCCAGGTCTGTACGGCGTACATGTTTGAAGACAGGACTTACTCTAGCGTTCTTCTAGCCACTTGCATCATAGACAGTTATTTATGGAATTTTATGTGATACTGACTGGTTTCTTTAATTGGCTTGAATTCGTTTCGTTTTGCTTCATGAATTTTCTTTCGTTGCGTTTATTTAGTAATCGGCGGGCATCGAGTTCTTGTTTGATAATACTCCACCCAACTTTGGTCTGAAAGACAAAGATTCCTATCAGAAACATGTCTTTACTGTATATACGTTCTTAAAGTAGTCTAAGAATAATTTAAATTTACCTTAATCACCCACCAGTGTTAGTGAAGGACCATCTTCATATGTTCCCGGTTTTCTACGAGCCGTACTTCGTTGCTTTTCTTGGACGTTTTTAATAACATGACAGAGGTATCTGCGTTCTCGGTATTCGAAATTAGTTTTTTTTTGAGTCTAGTCACTTAAACTTCCCCTTCATTCTTTTGCTTCTATGGAAATGGGTGCACACTTTCTTGACGCATAATCATCATCAATAACGTAGAACCGGGCATATACGCCCATAGGTTCAGGTTTCCATACCACATTGCCACTACAAGATAACTGAGGTAACGTAATAACAGGATACAAGAAAGGAGAGTAAAGGTGTGCATAAAATAATAATAGAATTCAAGATCTGGATGAAGTTAAAGAGTGAATACACTTGCACCACTGTGATCGATTCTGAGCCATGTCTCCAAGTGTCTTCAGCCATTTAATGCGACTATCACGCGGACCCCAACCAGGTAATCTGCATCTACTAACATGGCTTAGACCAACAGTCGAGGAACTTCATGGACTAATGCTATGTTTCGGTTTGGTCGCTCCACCCTTCTCCCATCTTCCTTCAACCCTGGCAATTTCTTTATTGATGTACTATTGTTCATGGTTCCTTCGTGTGGTAATTTTTGTGCATAAATTCGTGGAAACCGGTTCATTTTCGAAGTGAGATCTAGCCTGTTTGTCCAGTCTGCTGATGAAGATACTTATATATTTGATTTCCAAACGTCCCATCTGACAGATCGAGACCTTATTTTCGTCAATAGTGCAGAGAGTAGATACTAACAACCCGTAGTAACTTTTGCCTGAGGGGGGCGGTGTTAGTGGCATATAATCGATGTTTGTCTTTCTCATGATTCATTAGGACAAGATCTAGCAATAATGATTGCAAGTCTGGGTCGTACCATGTTAAGTCTCTTACACATTGCACTAAAATGGTTATCACTATGTTGACTAGCTGTTGCTTAAATGAGTTTTGTGATAGCTCTATCTTTAGACCGTTCTAGTCTGTGATGGGTGCATTAAAAATCTTCAGCTAGAAAATAGTATTGAGTTTATCAAGTAAAACTTTGTTTATTTTGCTGTTTGGACTTCTATAAACTAATTCCAGCGGTAGCTCTCATTTCTTACATTTCATGTAGCCACTGGCTATTTCGCACACCACTTGGTATATTGTGTGTGCAATCATCACTGAGGCACATTTTCTGATGAACAGTACTACTCCCTCATTTATGTTTATGCTTCGTGTTATCTACTAGTATGAAGTTTTAGAAACAGCTCATTGTCTCATACAGGTGAAATAAGTCATATCTTTGTTACAGCACCTCTATCCACTTACGTCATCTATGGCGTAGGCGTGATATCCGTCTATCAACTAAAGGACTAGTATATTGCACAGCAGTTCGCCCTGTTCTACTTTACGGCTGTGAAACATAGCCATTAAGGGTAGAAGACACTCGTAGGTTACTAGCATTTGATCACAGATGTCTTAGAAATATATCTCGTACCTGCTGGGATCTCCGGGTAACTAATAATGAGGTTAGACGAAGGGTATTAGGGAATAATGGTAAATCTGTTGATGAGGTTATGAAACTTCAGTGACTGAGATGGTTGGGGCATGTGTTACGTATGTCCGAACACCGGTTACCACGTCGCTCAATGATGACTAATATTGGGGTGGGTTGGAAAAGGGTTAGGGGCGGCCAAACCAAAACGTGGCATCAGTCGTTGAAGTCACTAACTTCTGGTCTGAGCCACATTGGTAGATGTCGACTACCTGGTTGGGGTCCGCGTGACTGCCGTACCCAGTGGTTGGAGACTCTTGGTGACATGGCTCAGAATCGATTACAATGGCGTAGGTGTATACATTCTTTGTCTTCACGTACACCTTGAGACTAAAATTACTCTACCTTTCTTTCTACAAACTAATTTTTTTTATTTTTTTTCTCTCTACATATTATATCCTTATATGCAATCTTCCTTTTATATATTACTACCATTAAAGTAACTGATTTCTATAAATTCGGTGATCATCTTGCTATGCTGTTGAGGTGTGGCAACTTGGACCGATGCACTTATGTGCCTGGTCCTACGTTGTATCTGTCTGTCTGTCTGCACCTCTATCCCATCTACCAGAGTTTTTATACACCTACCACCTAGAGTTTGTTAAGAAAGCTTCTGGGATTCGTGAAACATTATTTAACCATTTGATGGCTTCAGCACCATTCACTTCCGAAGCCTTACCACCTGTAAATGTACAATTGTCAGGTTTTGTTAGCTCTCAGCTTCAGATTGTATTATTCAGCCTCGCTCTGTTTTTGCTTGATCAGTGATTGAAAGGTCTTCTCGCGTGTCTTTTTATTAATGATACAAAAACATGTGGCATATCCTAGCCTTCATAAATTTTATTGTTAATTTTAACCATAGTCTTCACGAAAAATTTTATTTCTAACTCTAAATCGTATTTCTAACACTATCGCAATTCTAAAATCCTTCTTTCTAAACTTGGATTCTAATCTTAGCTTTGGTACTTTCTAGTCTTGCCATTTAAATCTTCCGAGATAGTCAACAGTTTCTACCTAAGTTCACACCAACTCAGCGATGTTAATCAACTCTGCCATCCTATAAACTGGTTCATTTTTGAACATGTCTATCACTCGATGCTCGTAATTATAGTTATAAGTATTGGTTTTTTGTCAACACATCGACAATACGTATTAAGTTCACAATTTTCCGTGACTAGAATTGATAGTGATGTGTTCCAAATATTATCGTGTCTCATTCTGGTCATTGTTAGTTTTTTTTTGATCTAATTTTTCAATTAATCATCTCATGATAAGCGCTAATATAATTTTTATCTTCCACCTTCAAAGGGATGTGGAAACGAACCATTAAGTCTTACTGCTTTTCCGCCTCCTATGTTTATTCTAACCTTTTCAAATCCAACTTAAATTAAAAAGACTCATATATGTTATTTGATTACTGTCATGTGAAGCACAGCTTCAGTGAAGTCGAATTTGTTCAGTGTGCTTTATGAAACGTTTTAGTTGTTTAATATGTGATTTGAAACCATGCGCATCGATAATAGTTCCACTGATCATCACATTCTTTGAACTAATCTATCTCACAAATCTGAATAACAGCTTAGATTCTTCTATTGTTAACATTATGTCCACGTCTTACTTTTGTTATTCATCGCTATTCAATGTTAGTGCAGATTCTTGAGTGATTTCAATTTTATATGCTTGCCTTTATTCCGATTTTTTGTGACATGTCTTCACACATAAAGTTCTAATAATTGTACGGAAATCTGGGTTGTCTGTCTTTGTTGCTATTTCTTCCGAAGATTAAATATTTATGAGGGGTTATTTATAACGAAAGTCATTTTTATCTATTTGTTAACTGTTGCATAAATCCATCACTTAGCGAACACTGCTCACCAATGATCTTCAATCTTCTGTTTCTTTCTTCCATTTAAATAAATTGATACCAGAAATGCAACCCAGTAAACGCCTAGAAGTTCGTGTACCCGGATTCAGTCCACAATTCCAGTATTCATCTTACCTAGATTCCCAAATCGTCCATGAAATAAAGTCGAGCGCTTTAACCACTAAGCCATCACAACAGTACAAAACGGTGGGTAACTGAAGTAGTGACATACTTTTATACATAGAGATCTCCCACTTATTGTTTCTAACAATAACTTATAGCATTGTGACATGTGTATTTGTCGCTGATGTCGAAGTTAGAAAGTATCAGTCTCAACTTTTCATCTGGTAGTAATAGGTCATTGATTAACAAGTTCAAATTGTACTAAGCGATCATCATTGTTAGCTCGTCAAACTTGTGAATATAGTACCCATTCACTCTGTTCACTGTTTTTCTGTTAGATTAGATTGCTGGCTTGATTTTGTGTGTAGTTCACTTTAATTTATCTCTATTTATTTTTTAGAACTTCAAAATTTAAAACTTGTTGAGAAGCGTGTAACCAGTTACAATGAGTTTATTGAGATGCATTACAGTGGTGTCGTACGTTATGCTTGGAGTAAGGCTTTTGTGAATTCGTTTCATTCATCATTTTAGTTTGCTTCAGTATTATTTATTACTATTGGTGGGAGCATACTTATAATTACTGAGCGTTACAAACATGCTGTAACTGCAACGAATTTGCCATTCCCTGGTCACATTTCACTGGGCACAGGTTTATTGCTATTAAGTGCTGGATTAATTGGTTTCATGGCTTGCATAAAACACAGTCGCTGTCTACTTGTACTGTTTTATGTATTAATGGTCACCATTTTGCTATGTGAACTGGCTGTTGTTATAGTTTCTATATTTTACTGGCCAAAGGTAATGCATGTTGCCAATCATTTATCTCCCAGGTAAGGAAACAAATAAGTGAAGCACTTCACGATGATCTAAACATGTATAATAAAGATACTGAAATTAAACGAATTGTTGATTTTATTCAGTCACAAGTAAACTCATTCTCTGAAAATTTATCTAGTATTTTAGTTTGGGTGTTGTGGAGTGGAAAATCGGTCAGACTGGGAGTCCGCTGGGTTTAATAACAGTTATCCTGAAAGTTGTTGTAAAAATCATCGGTTGACGAGTTCGTTTAACAATAAAACTTGCGATTATTATCAATTTGGTTGCCTCGATTACTTAGAGCATGAAGTTCAAAAGTATTTGGGCTACGTTACTGGATCTGGATGCACGTTTTTCCTGTTACAGGTTGGTTCGTCTAATAACTTTTTCTATAGTTTGGTTTTGATTAATTATCATTAGTTTCAGAGTGTATTACTTAGGATGTTAAATGGTTCCCTGTCATTCTATCCTTCTCGATTCTACGTTACTTTTAATCAACGGAGGAAGTAAAGACCGGTGGAGATGTGCTGGCTGCATGTATGTATGCACCATTTCATTTTTCTCCGAAGTCTAGTTGGTTCTTTTACGAAATCTCGGCTCATTTGCTTTTCACCAACTGAAGTTAACTTTTCATAGATGATATGTCTTTCAACCAAATAATCAATATGATTAAAGTTGGATTGTGGTTCTCAAATGAAATTCGTGATGTTTCGCCTTACTTGGGACTCCTCAGCTGAATGTATATTGACACAGATGCAAGTACATTCAGCTGGCGAGTTTCAAATAGAATAATATGCGAATCATAAATTTCATTTGTCGACCACAGTCTAACTTTAACTGTACTTGCGAAATACTGTTGTATCGATGTAATCCACTAAGGATCCACATGTAGTTACAGCGATACTGGTCAAATTCACTCCAGTAACAAAAAGTCGATGGAAAGTTATAAATACAGCAGCCTGCTGTGTTATCATATGTATATAAAACGTCCCTATTAAAAATAGATAACATTCATAAGCTACTAGTATTTGGTCCTAGGTGTCTGAAAGATTAGTCACGCTTGTTGGGGTTGTCGAGTAAACATTGCTTAGGTTAAATGTACGGTATTCGGCATAGATGACAAATCAACTGATAAGGTTGTAGATTTTCGTTAACTAGGGGGGGGGGGAGAGTTGGGATGCTCATTATGTATGTCATTGGTTGAAGAAATTCGATGACAGATCGCAATCGGTCACATTGGCACATGTGCATTAACTCTTTATCTTCTCTTATGTACTGAGCCGGAGAACTGTCTTTGCGAATTAACCCTATATGTCTGGTCATTTTTATGTTCAGTGATATTGCATTTACTTCCGCTGCTGTGATGTGGTAAAATAACTCGATATACTCGTGCCCAGTTCTACATTGCTGATGGTTGACTGACGAAGCCTTAAATATAAGTGAGTGACTTCGTCATTCGATTCAAGGTCTTGGTCTTCTAGAATTAGTCAGTTACATCGTAGAGCTTGGTACATGCGTACTTCAGTTCAAGTTGCCATGCCTCAATAAACAGATAGAGATTAAATTGTTGGAACAAATCCCAGAGTAGGGGAGGTAGTAACAGAGTAAGTACTAATGAAAAGGTATAGAGATCAGAGATGAGATTTGAAACAAAAAAAGGTGATTCAGTAAAGAGAAAATAATGAAAAGCTCAAAAACTAGATTTTGGAGGAAGACAAGGAGTGGATGCACCTGCGCTATTGCCAACGATTTTGAGCCATGTCACCTAAAGTCTTTAACCATTTGTTACGATCATCGCGTGGGCCCCAACCAGGTAGTCTGCATCTATTAACATGGCTCACCCCGATTGTCAATGACTTCATGGATCGGTGTCATGTTTTCTTTTGGCAACCCCTAGCTTTCTTCTAGCCTACTCCTACAACAGGCAACATTGCTCGTTTCGGTAGACGGTGGTCAGGCATACGTAACACATGTCCTAACCACCTCAGCCGGTGAAGATTCACTACTTCATCGATAGACTTACCGTATTTACATAGTACTCTATTCCTAACCGACGCATTGCTTACTCGGTGGTCCCAGCAAACACGACCAATGTTTCGGAAACATCTATGATCAAATACTAGGAGCCTACGAATATCCTCTATCCTTAATGGCTATGTCTCACATCCATAAAGTAAAACGGATCTGACTGCTGCGCAGTAAACGCGTCCTTTCGTCAGTAAACGAATATCTCGCCTACGCCACAAGTGACGCAAGTTGGCAAAAGCTAATCGGGCCTTATGTATACGAGCCGAGATTTCATCAGACACCAGACCGTCAGGACTGATGAGGCTTCCAAGATAAGTAAAGCGGTTAACACATTCAATAGTTTCGCTCCCTATCACTAACTTTGGCTGCCGAATAATGCCAGTCTTGAAGTAGCATTTTACATTTGGATAGAGAGAATCGCATCCCAAACATGCTTACGTTCATGTTTAAGGTTGTCAAAAAATTCTGCATTTTGTCAGCATCTTCACTCAGTAGAACTATATCATCTGCATATTCTAAGTCAGTAAGTTTATCTCCTGGAAGGAGGTCAACCCCAGAGAAATCAGACGATGACAATGTTAACTCTAAAAGTATGTCCATGATAAAATTAAATAAAAATGGGGAAAGCGGACAACCTTGACGGACACCACTAGAAGTGATCAATTCCGAAGACAATCTGCCATAAGCTCTAACACGACATGTGGTGTTCGAGTAGAGAGCTTGTATAAGGTTAATGTTCTTCTCCGGTACGCCTTTCAGTGAGAGACATTGCCACATAACCTTACGATCGATAGAGTCAAACGCCGCTTTAAGGTCAAGGAATGCAGCTATTGTTGGGCGTCTGAAAGTGTGTCTATATTCCAGAACCTGCCTAAGTGTGAATATTTGGTCTATACAACCACGTCCGAGTCTGAAACCACCTTGGTTTTCTCGAGTTTGCGCTTCACGAGCTTTAATTAGACGTCGAAGTATTATTGAAGCTAATATTTTAGACACTATGTTCGTTAAACTGATTCCTCGGTAATTGTCACACGAGGACTTCTGTCTTTTCTTATAGACCGAAATGGTTAGTGTTCGAGGCCAGTCAGATGGGATTACGTCCAGTTCCCCAATTGCAGCCAAGATCTCAGTTAATCTCGCTGCCATAAATGGACCACCGTCCTTAAATATCTCAGGGGTTAATCCATCTGGTCCTGCTGCTCTCCCTCGCTTCAAGTTTCCTATAGCCTTCTCAACCTCACTGAGACTTGGGGGACCAATGTTAATTTGCCATTCAGATTGTTTGGGGATGGTGGGCAACTGGGATGAAGCCAAAGGCCAACTGAACTGTTCCCTAAAGTGTTCTGCTCATCGGTCTAATCTTCTGGATTGACAGTAAATAGTGGAACCATCTTTTTTGGAGATAGTTTCACTTGCAATCGGGTTTCTGATACCCATTTCCTTGATAAGTCTGGACAGTTGCCTACTGTCACCTATTGCCGCTGCCTTTCCCATCTCGTTAGCTTTCGCCACCCACCACTGCTCACGATCATTGCGTAAGCTTTCAACCAGCTTGTGTTTAAGTTGTCTTCATTCCTCATCATGTTCAGAACCAGACGAGATGTGTTGCCGAGCATCTATCAGTTCAGTAGATGCAGTTGAAATCTATTGAGTTTTCTTAACCTTTTGGTTTAGTTTATTAGTAGATATTACAGCTCTTTCAACAGCTTTTTGGATATAATTCGAAGCTAGCTCAGGATAAGAACAGTTTACGCAGTTGACTAATTGGTTTTTGAGTTGTTCCTGAAATGTATTCTTGACATTTTCATTATTAAGTTGAACTTTGAGGGGAATCCTTGTCGTGGATCTTTTACGTCCAGTGAGACGCAGACTAATACGCGCTCGCACTAAGGCATGATCTGAGTCTAAACATGTGATCCGAAATGAGCAGCAGTCTTCTATCGAGCCTTCTTCTAGAATAACTGTTTAGAACTATCTAGTAGATTGTGTCTATAGTTTGTATTTTTACAGTTGACATTTTTCTCGTCCACTATTATTGTTTACGTAGAAGAATAACTTTAGCTTAGTGATATGTTACAATTTTTGTATATTTTCAGGCTACTGATAAAAGTCATATATTTTTCGGAGGTGTGAGTGAATTCTGCTGCTTATAATCGGTGATAGTGTACTATAGCTTATCCGATATTACTAAGGTTGACTTTTGCTACGTCATCCATTCGTGTATGCAATCGCAAGCTACAAATATCCATAAAAGTTCAATTAGGGAGGTGTTTTTCAAATTCTGGTTACTACTACTTGTTAAAGGCTTAGTGGAAAATTCAATATCTTATACCAGCTTTATGAAATGCCACTTTTAAATAAACAAACGCTAGGATTTCGGAAATTTTAAAGCTTCAAGTTTAAAATAAATACTCATGTTTACTGGAGGAAGTTGTGAAAGTTATTTTAATGTCAATAAAATGATTACTCATCAGATGAGGTTTCATACTACTCGCCATTTTTGATTGAATAAGAGTTTAAATAGTTAAAATATTGTTAATTTTGTGAGGCATTTATCAATACTAAATTTTGTTTGTTTTGTTAGCTTATCGGTTTGCATAGCATGTGCATTATTATTTGTCGATCACGGTCAACCCACCATTGGCACAGTGAGGGATATATTAGCATATAGTCTATCCTTATAAAGTTAGTGATTATTTTGTTGGTTCCTGATTTTGTTGTATGCCACGCAAAGAGTTCTGTTGGGTTCAGAAATGCCTTCTATCTAAACTAGACTTCGTATATCGCTGCGTACAACTCATTCGTATATTTCATTGATAGATCATTCATAAAAAACTAATGAGATCTGTTTCATTTCATTGTTTATATCACAGTGTCATCATCAAATATAATAAATTATTAAGTAGATTGAATTTTTTTATATGGTGTGACGGGCACTTAATTTCACGGTTTTTCCGAACTTGTTCATTTTTGTCATGGCAGTTGATTATTTTTCTTAAATTTTATTGTAAACACGATGTAGTGAATAAAAATGTAATATAAAATTAGGTTGCGTGAGCAGTTCTCAGTAAATTTTAATAGACATCGATTGTCTCGTAATCGACAATATATAGGTGGCACATATGTAAAGCTGGATAAAATAAATTGGCATTCGTTTTTAAACTTAGAGGATATGTTTTCTATGTTATCAGTTGTTTCCAATATGTATATATTAGAGCCATTTTAGATCTGTTGGCTGCATCGTATCACAAACCATACAAAAGTTTAAGAACCTGTGCGTTTTTCGCCATAACATATCAGTGACAACGGCTTGCTGAAAAAATGAATCCAATATAAGTGGAGATGCTACTAAAACAACAGCTGAAATTACTGCAACTATTCATCAGGTCCAACACTGTATTCAAAGCAACATCATCATCATTACACTAGATCCGTCATCCACTAAACCACCTTCTTAGAAATAATATACCATGAACTTAGACCAAGGAGTGGGAATCAACTTTTTGCAAAGTGGAATCTACAGTGAGTTCTAACATACTGCTAACACATTACAATCCAAAATTACCAATAATCGTAGTACCCAAGGCTTAAAGTCATGGTATAAGCGCAGTTTGGAGTAATGTATTTCCTGACGGAAAAGAAAGCAATGTTGCATGTGGCTCGTGCACTAACTCAAGAAGAGAGATGTAACCAAATATAAAGAAAGCTTTAACCTTGGTATTAACTGTCCAACGTTTCGATAAATTTGTGTATGCCTGAAAATGTACGCTTTCAACAGACCATAAACCATTACTTACTGCTCGTGGCTGAAAAATCTGAATTACAAGCTGTTATGATGATGAGGTACTATCAATTAGTGGATGTGACCTTGTGCACACGAAGTCACAGTAGCAAACGCTAATGAGAGTGCCTAGTCGGTCCCTGCATGTCTGCCCGATATCTATAAACCGTAACTACCATTTTTAATAATAATTAACGTATATATGAAATGTTGTTTTCTGTTGAATCCATTAAACCGGTCCGATTTATACAGATAGTCATTTCCAGATATATTCGTCCACTTGATGCTTAGTTGGCAAGTGACACAGTTACGTAATCATCCTGGTTTTGTCATACATGATAACAACCCCAGACCGATTTTTAAAAGCATGGACGGTAATTAAAACGCTGATTTCATTGTTTAGTAACACAAATCGACAAGAATATTTTCAACAAGCTGTTCGAAATCCTGTCAGGTGATGGTCACATTTTGAGACTTGAAGGTAAAATGAACAGGACTGTCCTTTATAAGAGACAGTGGTAAGTCACTAACCTAGTGTGAATGTATGGCGAACAAAACAGACCGGATCTGCATTTCACTAGCTTCACAGCCTATATAAAATTAAAAACTGGGACTACTGCTTAGAATATTGAATATAATTGGTTTTTCGTCACGAACTGTGGCTTAATAAATCGCTTTTCGTTTTCCAGCTACCGCGAAAACAGATAGTGGATGGAAGTTTATGGCTTGACTATCAAAGCTAACAGTTCAAATTTGTGTGTAGATAACGATCCATGACAATACTATTGCATTATTTCAACAATCTTTTCGCTTTTATAAGTTTGGATAAAAGAAAGACCGTTAATAGAACATGATGAACACATATATATCACAGAAGCACTTTATATGTTATACAAAGTCGAAACAATAGTGATAATAAGTAGAAAATCCACTATGCATATTATGTCAGGAGAATGTTATAGTTTATTATGAACTATCAATTTAATCATTTCGAAAGTTAAAATGAGAAAGAGATATTAAAGATCTAACATGTATTTCAAGATAATCTCGATTCATATAAAAAGAAATAAAGGTGCCGAGTAAAGATTCCGTGTGAATTTATTCTCACGATAAAATATATCTTACTTGTTACACCATTGTTGAGTCGTCATGATAGATTCCCGGTCCCAGTGAATTGTATGTGTACTTTGTAAACAAGAATACGGAACAGTAAGTGGTCTAATCTGTTTCCAACAATGGTACTTTTGAATACAATGTCCTGTTGGACCCAGCCAGGATCATCAGGAACCTTAGTGAGCTCAATACCATTTTGGAATGAAGTATGAATTCATAAGTAGACATTTCCAACTCTGGTCAGTGCTAGTAAGTGCAAACATCGACCAGTGGTCTAGGTGTGTAGCTACGTCACTACAGACTACGTTGACACATGTAAGTTATAATTTTTCATTAAAAGATAGGGAAATACGACTCACAAGAATGCTGTATTTTATGATGACGATTTAGTTTTGTAGAAATCAACAAATTAATCCACCTGATAAGTAATTTCGACTACCTAGTACTAAGTAGAGGATGCAATCGTATAAGATGTATTCATTGAGAAGTGTATCGAGTAACACGTGAGGAGACTGTGTAGTGTGAGAGGTACATTTGTAACCTGTCAGCTTGGTAATTTCATTATATAGGTGGTGATTGCTGTCATTCAATATAATAATATTGGTTGTGTATTTATGCAGGTTTGTAAATACTTTGGTAACTTAATTAGTCGCATCATCTGTGATTTGTCACCAATTAATGTAGTCTCAAAGTTGACGTTAAACCTATCTTTGACATCTTAGTCTGTAGACTAAATAAACTAGACTACTAGATTTGGTTAGGAGCTTTTGCTTAGATTCGTAGAATCATGATATGATATGATATGATGAACATCAGAGGAGGAGTTTAAGCTACCACCTGAATTATGACTATGTAGTTCACATGAAGTCACATTTGCAGTAGCATTCATCGGATATTTTGTTTTTATACATGACAAGTAAACATACTACTGGTTTTCAAGTGAAGTAGTTTACTTTTGCAAGTCACTAAAATTTGCCAAGCAATCAGATCTACGTTGTGTGGGGACGAAATTCATGCTTTCACGTAAATAATCTTGACGATTAAGTCCCATCTTACGAAATGTATTGGTGTTTGAATGAATACGCACGATCCTGCCAGAGTGACAAGAACTCAGATTCATAGTCGTGTCTGTCAACGAAACGTATCTGAGATAATAATGGATGGTGAACCTAGAAGAATATGTTAAATGTCCAATGAGAGATAAAGATATTGAATCGGATAGATTAATATGAAGAACCGTAACATGGATTTGAACTTACTGATGTTCTATCTGGAAATTCAAATGTCCTGTAAACCAGTCGTTGAATAGTGAGTTCTCAACATTGCATGTTCCATTCAACTGTAAACGAAACCATGGTTCAGCTCGATCATAATCTACTGGCATAGACAAGTGGTTTGATTGACTAACCCATGTAAACCAGTGGCTTTCTATGACTCTATAAATTAGAATGTATGTTAATGAATTAGCATTATCTAAAAATGGTCACTGAGATTATAAACGTGGTATTGTTGATGTTCAGTGTTTGATGATAAGTGAACCCCTATCAGTTCCACAAGGTATATTTACACTGCCTGGGATTTCATGACTGCTGTTTCATAACCATGCTGTTATATGCTTACTACGAAAAATGTGAGACGTCAAGAATTGAGAGGTATCACTCTATTCTTGGGTCGACTGTATATCGAAGTGAATACTGTTAATTCTTCAGTGGTTTGTGTGAGATTATCTAAGTGAACCAATATCCAAGAGTGAAGCATTTAATGCATAATCGAGTGGATGGGAACTATTAAAGCAGACGGTTCAAATTTAATTTGTGACCTACGAAGAGCATACAATGATTCACTTTGAACTTGCTATGAAAATCTCAGTGTTGGTTTTAATCTATTGAGTGAAATAGTAAATCTGCAGATATAATCCAATTATTATTTATTTTAGAAAGCTGTTTCAATGTTAATTTGTGAGACGATATTGCTAAATTTACCTATAATCGAAGCGTAGTATTGAAATGTTTATTTGTTTCTCTTGTACAATTATTTACAAGTATGTTTATATAACGTTTAAGTGGTTTATAGTGTTGATTTCATAGTAAAAATCGATAGTTATGAGTTTAGCACGAAAATGGTGATGATGATGACGATGAAGTAGACAGGATAATAAACAAGTGTATGCGTGTCGGTAGATAAATAATATCGTGTTTGTATAAGCTAATTGAAGTTTCATCTAATCAATGGTTAGTATGAAATGAGGCACATTTCATAGTCACCTTGATTTCGATTAAAATTTGATTATTTATGATGCATTTCTTCTATTGTGTATGCGCTTGTCATTGATGATTTTCTGAAGCATATTACTTGAAATGGTTACGTATATGAGTGTTATTGAGATACATATCAATTCAACTTGATTCATAGTTGGACGAAGTTCCATATAGTTTTTAGGGTCTTAGATGATGAGTCACGGTGGCAGAAAAGTGAAATACGTGCTAATCTTTCTGTTCGAAACAAAATAAACTTATTGTATGGTGAATTCGTTTCAACCCCTTAATATGTAAGGATTTGTATGTGTTGTATAATGTAAATAGTTAGGATGACTTTCTGAATTCTGTTACACATTTACTGAAATGTTGTGGGGATGCCGATGAAGCAAGTACATCTTATTTATGAATTGGTTGGTCTTTTTGGAAACTCCAATAATTAGAGCACAAATGGTATTTTTAACTACATAAGATTTAGGACATGAATATATCGATTCAAGTGACCAGACTTCAAATCAACAGGATACATGAAAATTGATAATAGTGGAAGTGAGTATAGGTAAATGAAATAAATAGGACAGTAATAGAGAAGTGAGAAAAGAACGAAGGACGGAGTAAAGTTGAGGTTTGAATGTATAGAATAATATCACCCTTGAATGAGATATTAAATAATACTTCGTTGCTACTGAGACTGATTTCGAGTCAATATAAGATGGAGTCTTTCATTAGTAATTAGGTTGATCAAGTAGGTGGCAAGCAGGCGTGAGTGTAAATGGTTGAAGTCAATAGTTTCTAGCTTTATTGACTGATATGTTGTCTTGGTGTGGTTATGTTAAGCTTTCTTCTAGTCTTATGCTTTGTTTATTAGTCTAGATTGACGGATTAAGTTGTGATTGGAAGTGGGTCACACATAAGCGAGAGGATGCTTTCAAGACTCTTACGATCGGACACTGGAATTATACGCACAAACTAAATTCATGATGCATTTTGTTTATGGTTTAGATTTATATCAAGATTATAATAGTTTATTTTGTCTCGTGTACTCTGTCGATGTTCATAGTGTAGACTCAGCGCTTATCTTTCTTCAGGTTTTAGGTCATCTATATACTTTTCGACTTTCCAGAATGTTCTTTTTTATTCTAAGTAAGAGTTTGACTCCGTAGACCGAGATTTTCCATGAAAGATGTACTTCAAAAGTAAATAAACTTTTTGAAGGCTCTTTACATAAACGCTATTAGTTGAGTTATAGCGTGCGGAGAATTATCATCTGAACTTTTAACCTCACCTAGTGTCCATCGAGGTTGTCCAATATTCCTTTTTTTAAATTTTATAATAGATTTACTTTTAGAAATATTGTTTTTATCATCTGAATTTTTTAGGAATTGGTCTCTGCTGTTTTAAGCGATTGAAGAAGGACCACAAAGTTTCAGAATATTTTTTCAGAAAACTCCCATTTATTTTCAGTATATGTATATCGATTACTTTGTTTTGATTATTGTCATGTTTCCATCGCCCTAACCTCCCATTTTACCCATATACTGTTATCGTATCTTTTTGTCATTTAGGAACTACTATTTTATTTATCTGTTCCCCTAGTCATTATTGTTCCCGTTTTGTATAAATTTTATACTTACTACTGTTACGCTGAGTGGTCAGGTTTTGTATGAATATAAATGGATGAGTGAAATATAGTCTAACTGTCTGGTGATTGGCTTAGTTATATTATGTTCTTCATAAAGGCTTGAGGATTAGTAGTCACGTGGCAGACGTGTGCGTGCACTGATTGATACTATCGAGGTCACTGTTTCCATATTTTGTGATTGCTCGATTTTTCAAGATATAACAGTCTCTTACCAGGTGATCCACTAATTGACCTAGAATATACTAATAACATATTCATGCTTAACGAAGACGTTGATAAAGTGTAGGCCTGCAGTACTAGTGAGCAATAATCACGCATGCTTAAGATGTGTTTCTCTTACTCCTCCGCCTCCTCTAGATACAGATTATTGATTCAGGACTGGTCTGTGTTAATGCCTGAACTAAAAATAGGGAGTAAATTAGTTAAGTGTGTTAATCACGTTATTTATCTTGGAAGTCCGATCAGCGCATGTAGGTTGGTTTTTGACGAAATCTCAGTGCAGATTTAGAAAGCTCGCTTGGCTTTTACCAACTTACGTCCCTGATGGCGTAAATAAGATATCCACTTATCAGTTAAAGCCCAAGTATACAGGGTAGTGTTTTATCTGTCTCACTATAAATATGGGACGTGGAGATTAAGAGTAGATGACATCCACAAGTTATTTCTATCTGGTTATAAATGCCTTGGGAACATCAATAGTGTTTGTTTGAACCAATGAGTAAGTAATGATGACACAAGATCTGTACGATTGTTGTAACCGTTAGTTAGAGACTCTGAGTGACAAGGCTCAGAATTGGTACCAGTGGTGCAGATGCATTTACTCTGTCTTCGCTTCGGTTGTGAGCTTAAAATGACTTTATATCATTCTTTATATTAACCAATTCTTTCTCCCTTTACCATATTTTATATGTGCACACTTTTTTTTTCACTACTATTGAATTAACTGATACTTTTAATATTGTCTTCATATTGATATGATGCTAAGGTGTGAAAGCTTGAACTGATACTTATATGTATAGGCAGTTGTGCACACATTCAATTATCTTTGATTACTTTTTTCTGTTAATTCTCACTATGTAAGTCAATCTATTCACGACGTTTTTTCTAGATCTCTTCAAATCGATATTTGTAAAATCTAGTATTGCTGTGTTTTGGATTATATTAACGGGACACAATAATTGTTACAAAACAACTAAAACATTATTAATGTATAAGTATACTTAAATGAAAACATCTATATAATGTAATTCCTAATTTGTAAAACACTTGTAAAATTATGGGTAAGTGGTGGTCTAGATATTGGCATTCTAACTTTTCGATCACATATAACTTGCTTTAAATTATTTAGATTTTTGTAACCTAGTCATCTTTGTACATGCTACTCAGTAGCTGAGATTTGAAGTACAGTAAACTATCACTTCTTAAGCTACTGGGCTTACATGTACCGTATTTACTGGCTGAACATTTCTGGCTTACAATTCAATTGCAAATGTGCATTAAATATAATGTTATCCAATATACTACTTGTTTTTTTTTTTTAATCACTAACATAACGTTTATTTAGATAAAAGTGAATTACCTTTTTTAATTAGAAATGAAAAAGATTGTAAGAATTCCTCATTTACTTATATTTCACCGGAGATTTATGATTTTATCAACAGACCAGTCATGGAGTTCGAATAGTCATTATCACGAAATCGAGAAAAGATAAATTGTTTATTAAAATAATAATCGCGTTAAGATTAAATTTGTTAATGAATGGAAGATGTTTATTGAAGAAAATATGTTAATTTAATTTTACAATGATAATTAATTGAGATTTTATTACGTCAAATGTCACTGTACTTGTGTGAATTCATTAACACTAAACTTCAAGTATTTATTTGACTCAAGTAATTGATATTTGTAAATTGACATAATAAGATGACGTGTTTGATGGACTTTTGCTTGGATTCCTTATATGAAAATTGTTTAACAGTTATAACTACGTTAATTACACATATATTTTCATGTAATGCAAAACGGCATTAGGGTTTTTAGGATAGTCTGAGATAATACGATGTGTTGGAAAAAAATTAGTGTAAGTTTTATTATCACAGTCTCATCAGTCTATCACATAGAGAATACTTAAAACAGCTTCAATGAGTTCTAATCGAGGTCGATTTTCCTTCCGTGACGATTATTTTGGATTTTAAAAGTGAGTTACTTTTTCCAAAAGTCTATATGTATGTTATTAGACAGTTTCATATAATTTACTTATGGATCACCTGTATAACATTATGAGCAAGTAGTTAAATTTATCATCTCCTCATTGATAGCAAAACTAATCTCTGAATGTCTCGGTTGTACCTGGAGACTGTAATTCCTGTCCTAAATTTTGATTTGGATTGATGAAGATAAGAATTTGTTGGATGCGCGTATACCGTTTGTGTTTAAAAAGTATACTTAGGAAAAAGCGTTCAAGCTATTACGTTGAGAACTTTTTAATGAATGATATATTTCAACAGTGAGAGTCCTTTTGCACTAGCCGGTCAGTTTATTAGTAGTAATAATAGGTAATTTATATTAAAATTTTTTGAGAACTTCTTTTATGGGTCGAAATTAATGATACGATAGATTGGGTGATATCATACCTCTACAAGTACGACAACCTACTTTACGAGTCCCGACTATAACTCTCCTTCAAATTATTAAAATACTTGTGACCACAGTCATTTTCCATCATCCTTTTCTTTCACAAAATACTGTCGTTAATTAACTACAAATAATTTTGTGGGCATGTAATAATCAAACTTGTTTTGTATGTCTATTTATAAGGTATTTATAATCCCGGTGGTTGCAAGATTAATCCTAATCTCATAACCATTTACCGAAGACATAACACAAGGATATCGATGAATTATTTGTATGCATGAAAACATCTACTTACAAAGCTAGCTTCTTTATTGTCATAACCTAGCTAATTGGTTAGTTTGCTTCTTTAGTTTTAACATTATATTTCCCCAGCCAACTTATGATATGGTATGCTAGAAATTTGGTATTCAAATGATATTTCACAGAACGCAACTTTCAGCTTTATTATTTCAGAGTGGTTAAATTTACTGTGTTTATCATCATTTCTGGATGCATTTAATTATCTGTAGGTTATTTGAATAAGATAACAAGCTAGTAATAATTTCATTTTTGAATCCAAATTGCTGTAAGTATAAATAGAGAGTTAAGACGAGGGATTAAATTTGAAGAACTAATTTTTAGAAGATTAAATTGTATATGTTGATCGTGCATGCAGTGAACATCATTTTTATATCTCCTTAGTTCTTCTAATTCTAACTTCACGTACTAAGTGTTATTATAGCATTTTCCATTCAGAAACCAAAACCAGTTACTTGTATGTTTATTACTCTATCATTATTTTGTGTTGGTATTGTTATTGTTACGCTATGTGGTCTGGATCTGCATGTATATAAACGAGTGCCTGAGATACAATGCACAATCTTTTAGACCGGTTAGATCAGCAGTTTTGTATTTTTACTATTCCAGGAAGGCGGCTAGGAATATCAGGGTAGGTTAGCAGAAGGCTAGGAACACCTTGTCGTCGTTAAATGTCGTATATCATCCGCTCATCTACTAAACCGTATTCGCTCTCTAGCCAGGATTTTGTCAATAGAGAATGGTCACATGAAAGGATGAACCATCAAAGACTCCACAGCATGAATGCTGCCAACTGTAAACACTCTAATGTATGATTGCTATATCAAGGGATAGACGACTTTATTCATAGTGTGACTTAATCTTAAAAAGTACTCTAAATGAAACATGAGAGATTTGTAATCAACTTTTTAGATACTCATTGCACGGTATTATCTATATCAGCAAGCAGACTACTTAGCGAAGGTTTGTTAAAATTAAAAGGTAGGAAACAGTAATGAAGAATTTTAGTAAGGCAAGAAAAAACCATAGCAGAATAATACGAATTTACTTTATTTCATAGTTTCATATCAGCTACCTACAACCTATAATTAATTATAGTCAAAAGTAAAACGAGTATGCATACCTTACATCAGGAAAATCTTGAATAGATTTGGAGTTAAATATTTCGAAGGATATCAAAGCGTCAACATTACGCCCACTATCAAGTAATTGCTAAAGATGCATTATCCTTTAAAACTCAACTTCTGGAGAATGTACACAGAGACTAAAACACTAACCATGCTTCCTGCTATTCAAATGCATGTACTCTACCACGTAATTGTATAGTGGTGGACACGTAACATTTTCAGTGTCTGTTTTTATTCCTTCTTTAGTTTTAACTTGTATTTGTTATTTCACAACTTGTATCATTCATCTGATAAATTCTATATCTATGATTTTCGCAGAATTTTTTCTACAATTCTTTTATAGTTGGTCTATAATTGAACAACTATTTTAATGACTTTTAATTATAATAAGGTTATTTCCTTCTTAATGATTCACATCCATGTTTCAACTTCAAATGTATTCTAAACATTTTTGATGTACGGTATGAATACCCGTTCCGTTTTTGACTGTTGTAGGTTGTCTACAACTGGTGTAAAACCACGGAATAAAGTGAATTCTTATTATTCTGCTGCAATATATTTTCATGGCTTACTAAGATTTATAAGGGAAAGGCACTGTAAGAAAGAAATAACGAAGCTACACCCTAAACCGTATTGTCATATCATTCCAGTTACTTTTCTATTACTGTTGTGTAATCCTACGTAGCAAAGAGTCTCATCTTTCGTTACTTTCTTAGATCACTTAGATTATCAGTATGCGTACATTTCAAATCAATCCACTTTTTGTTAATTTATTAATTGTTGTTACGACAATGATTTATCTACAACATTTGGCAATAGATGTTCTACATATTTTTTTTACCTTAGATATCACATTAAAGGTGAAGTAGCGAGGAATAAATATCTGAAAAAATGATGTTTTTCTATAGATACATTTAATTTTTTAATCAATAAGAACCGAGATGTGTGCTACGTTATTCAAACGACAATAAAAAATACATATTGAAAATGAAAATCACAGATTAAACTCATGACCTCTGATTAATATGAAAGTATTACTAAACTAATTCAAATGAGCAGTTAATCCGTAAAGAATAAGAATAATTTTAATCGACAAAACAGTAATGTTCAACAGTTTGTAATATTAAGATAAATAAATATTATTAGCAAAAAAAGTTACATCGATGTTTATTCAAGTAAAATAAGGGTGTAACAATCAATTAATGTAATTACGACAAATAAATTCACATATGAACATGCCTTTAGTTCAATTTGAACAGAAATAACACACTATAAAGTGTTTAAATAACAATGAAAAAGATTGCAATTTATTTATCAAGGAACTTTTTCATGCACTTTTTGTTCTCAGATTTTACTTTTTGCCATAACTCTGCACTTGATTTTAATATTCTAAAATGACAAAACAAATGCCAAGAGATAAAGATCCTCTACATGATTTCAATCAAACAGTCAAATGAAAGGTTCTTGCCAATAACTTATTATGTTATTGGAATACTGAAATAACTTTTTTTAGTTCACTAAGCCTACTTTCATTACACTTAATTTTTAAAGTAATTTTCACCCTAAATACTAGTTAGCTAACAAATTAAGCAATTGTTTATTTTATTGTATCCAAGATAATGGTGTATGATGAAATTTTGTAAATGAAATATTATACCGAAAGATTAATGGGGGTGGGGGTAAATTTACTATCAGAGCCAGTAAAATGATTATTTTTTTAATGCCATATAATTCACTTTGATGTAACTGATAGCAAACTCTTAATCTTTATGGTATAATTTGTATACATTTTCGTTTACATAAATGAGAAATTATTCAATTTATATCCTAAATATATAAATTGAATACAAAATTCAGTGGAATAAAAGTTAGCCTAATATAATTAATAAACATTCATAAATCTACATAGATGAAAAGAGAACTGTATAAACACAATCTAATCCTGTGGTAGCAGTATCCTAAATACTGAAAAACTGCAAACTACTATCTGTTTATATAATGAAGAAATGAATATTACAAACGATACAGTACTAGGAGCATGCTAATGAGGTCACAGCGCCAAATGACAACATAACGATTAGTATAGTGTATAAGACAACATAATGGTGGTTTTGATATTCGACAATCGAGGTATGCTGATACTCTCACCATTAAAGCATATTTATAAATTTAAACTCAAAGATGTTAGCACATTATATTGGAAAAGAAATCATCAGGTGGTTAATTAAACATGATAAAAAAACTTGAAACATTCTTAATTCTCTGTAAATTAGTGTTAACTGTCATCCGATTGTTTAAGTGATACGGTAAATCATGGAACATAAATTTACTAGGTCAAAGTTAACTTACCTGACAACATCACAAAATGCTATTCCAATTGGCTTAACGCGATAAGGAAGGTTATACTTTTCACATAAAGCTTTCACATAGGGTCTTGCTAAATAATAATTATGCCTTGGCATAGTCGGAAAAAGGCTAAAATGTTAAAAATGACATTAATTCACAAAACAGACAAAGTAGTTTACTAAACTCATTAAAGCTTGTCAATTTACATAGTAAGAATTAACAGACACTTTTTAAAATCACCTTGCAAATGCATAAAAAAGCAACTAAGATAAATGTTAAACAATAAATTCCACTTCGAATCGGATGGTAAAACAGTACCGACAGTAAAATCACATTAAAATTTTAGGCATGTTAAAGTTACTGAGGAAAATATAAATCGATTTAAACATATCATTGAATCAAGAGACAATATACATTTAGTCTAATGATGAAATATATTTTACTTGTTACTCCATTGTTGAGTCGTCATGATAGATTCCCGGTCCCAGTGAATTGTATGTGTACTTTGTAAACAAGAATACGGAACAGTAAGTGGTCTAATCTGTTTCCAACAATGGTACTTTTGAATACAATGTCCTGTTGGACCCAGCCAGGATCATCAGGAACCTTAGTGAGCTCAATACCATTTTGGAATGAAGTATGAATTCATAAGTAGACATTTCCAACTCTGGTCAGTGCTAGTAAGTGCAAACATCGACCAGTGGTCTAGGTGTGTAGCTACGTCACTACAGACTACGTTGACACAGTAAGTTATAATTTTTCATTAAAAGATAGGGAAATACGACTCACAAGAATGCTGTATTTTATGATGACGATTTAGTTTTGTAGAAATCAACAAATTAATCCACCTGATAAGTAATTTCGACTACCTAGTACTAAGTAGAGGATGCAATCGTATAAGATGTATTCATTGAGAAGTGTATCGAGTAACACGTGAGGAGATGTGTAGTGTGAGAGGTACATTTGTAACCTGTCAGCTTGGTAATTTCATTATATAGGTGGTGATTGCTGTCATTCAATATAATAATATTGGTTGTGTATTTATGCAGGTTTGTAAATACTTTGGTAACTTAATTAGTCGCATCATCTGTGATTTGTCACCAATTAATGTAGTCTCAAAGTTGACGTTAAACCTATCTTTGACATCTTAGTCTGTAGACTAAATAAACTAGACTACTAGATTTGGTTAGGAGCTTTTGCTTAGATTCGTAGAATCATGATATGATATGATATGATGAACATCAGAGGAGGAGTTTAAGCTACCACCTGAATTATGACTATGTAGTTCACATGAAGTCACATTTGCAGTAGCATTCATCGGATATTTTGTTTTTATACATGACAAGTAAACATACTACTGGTTTTCAAGTGAAGTAGTTTACTTTTGCAAGTCACTAAAATTTGCCAAGCAATCAGATCTACGTTGTGTGGGGACGAAATTCATGCTTTCACGTAAATAATCTTGACGATTAAGTCCCATCTTACGAAATGTATTGGTGTTTGAATGAATACGCACGATCCTGCCAGAGTGACAAGAACTCAGATTCATAGTCGTGTCTGTCAACGAAACGTATCTGAGATAATAATGGATGGTGAACCTAGAAGAATATGTTAAATGTCCAATGAGAGATAAAGATATTGAATCGGATAGATTAATATGAAGAACCGTAACATGGATTTGAACTTACTGATGTTCTATCTGGAAATTCAAATGTCCTGTAAACCAGTCGTTGAATAGTGAGTTCTCAACATTGCATGTTCCATTCAACTGTAAACGAAACCATGGTTCAGCTCGATCATAATCTACTGGCATAGACAAGTGGTTTGATTGACTAACCCATGTAAACCAGTGGCTTTCTATGACTCTATAAATTAGAATGTATGTTAATGAATTAGCATTATCTAAAAATGGTCACTGAGATTATAAACGTGGTATTGTTGATGTTCAGTGTTTGATGATAAGTGAACCCCTATCAGTTCCACAAGGTATATTTACACTGCCTGGGATTTCATGACTGCTGTTTCATAACCATGCTGTTATATGCTTACTACGAAAAATGTGAGACGTCAAGAATTGAGAGGTATCACTCTATTCTTGGGTCGACTGTATATCGAAGTGAATACTGTTAATTCTTCAGTGGTTTGTGTGAGATTATCTAAGTGAACCAATATCCAAGAGTGAAGCATTTAATGCATAATCGAGTGGATGGGAACTATTAAAGCAGACGGTTCAAATTTAATTTGTGACCTACGAAGAGCATACAATGATTCACTTTGAACTTGCTATGAAAATCTCAGTGTTGGTTTTAATCTATTGAGTGAAATAGTAAATCTGCAGATATAATCCAATTATTATTTATTTTAGAAAGCTGTTTCAATGTTAATTTGTGAGACGATATTGCTAAATTTACCTATAATCGAAGCGTAGTATTGAAATGTTTATTTGTTTCTCTTGTACAATTATTTACAAGTATGTTTATATAACGTTTAAGTGGTTTATAGTGTTGATTTCATAGTAAAAATCGATAGTTATGAGTTTAGCACGAAAATGGTGATGATGATGACGATGAAGTAGACAGGATAATAAACAAGTGTATGCGTGTCGGTAGATAAATAATATCGTGTTTGTATAAGCTAATTGAAGTTTCATCTAATCAATGGTTAGTATGAAATGAGGCACATTTCATAGTCACCTTGATTTCGATTAAAATTTGATTATTTATGATGCATTTCTTCTATTGTGTATGCGCTTGTCATTGATGATTTTCTGAAGCATATTACTTGAAATGGTTACGTATATGAGTGTTATTGAGATACATATCAATTCAACTTGATTCATAGTTGGACGAAGTTCCATATAGTTTTTAGGGTCTTAGATGATGAGTCACGGTGGCAGAAAAGTGAAATACGTGCTAATCTTTCTGTTCGAAACAAAATAAACTTATTGTATGGTGAATTCGTTTCAACCCCTTAATATGTAAGGATTTGTATGTGTTGTATAATGTAAATAGTTAGGATGACTTTCTGAATTCTGTTACACTATTTACTGAAATGTTGTGGGGATGCCGATGAAGCAAGTACATCTTATTTATGAATTGGTTGGTCTTTTTGGAAACTCCAATAATTAGAGCACAAATGGTATTTTTAACTACATAAGATTTAGGACATGAATATATCGATTCAAGTGACCAGACTTCAAATCAACAGGATACATGAAAATTGATAATAGTGGAAGTGAGTATAGGTAAATGAAATAAATAGGACAGTAATAGAGAAGTGAGAAAAGAACGAAGGACGGAGTAAAGTTGAGGTTTGAATGTATAGAATAATATCACCCTTGAATGAGATATTAAATAATACTTCGTTGCTACTGAGACTGATTTCGAGTCAATATAAGATGGAGTCTTTCATTAGTAATTAGGTTGATCAAGTAGGTGGCAAGCAGGCGTGAGTGTAAATGGTTGAAGTCAATAGTTTCTAGCTTTATTGACTGATATGTTGTCTTGGTGTGGTTATGTTAAGCTTTCTTCTAGTCTTATGCTTTGTTTATTAGTCTAGATTGACGGATTAAGTTGTGATTGGAAGTGGGTCACACATAAGCGAGAGGATGCTTTCAAGACTCTTACGATCGGACACTGGAATTATACGCACAAACTAAATTCATGATGCATTTTGTTTATGGTTTAGATTTATATCAAGATTATAATAGTTTATTTTTTTTTCATGTACGCCGTCGGTGTTTATTTTATTGTTTGAGTCGGCATTATAACCAACTCTTTTTTGTTGCTGTTATGCATTTTACAACTGCTTACAAAACGTGTAAATTCTTATTCTTTTTATTGTACCAGGATTCAGTGAAATGACGCGGGTTATTAACTATATATTTTGGTGAACTAAGTGTTTATCATTGAGTAATTTGATTAAATATAATATTTCGGTAATTTGTTGCAATTGTACTGAATGGAATAAGTGATGGATTTATTATGTTTGTTTGAGTTTGTCGTATGAATTTAGTCTCTTCTTTATGGGTTTGTTGGGATCACGTCACTTAATGAATAAATACATTATCTTACCTATTTCAAAAGGAAACACAAAAACAATTGGTGTTGGCTAAATTTGTTTTTAGTTTCGACTTCAATATGCGGAAAAAGTGATTTAGAATATTGTTTCTATCATATTTTCAAGGTTACAAGCACACTGAAGATCACTCTTAAATGAGAGTTCTAACTAATGAATGTTAACTGTGTTATTTTCGGCTGGGACAGATATTTTCTGTTTCTAATACTTGTTTGAATTTTAATAGAGAAAGGTATTGCACAGTCAGTTAGTTTGCCAATAAGAACTGAAGCTTGGTTATTGGGACATAGGTCATATATTCTCTTTTCCGAGAGAACGTTTGGAATTGCCATTGTTAAAAGTGAGACAATAACCATGAATAAGTTTTGACTTTGTTAGCGAAGACACTTTATGACAACTACTGCAGCATAACTCAAGCTTGATATCAAGATTTTGACAAAACTTATAGTTATTACCTTGGAATGTTTCAAAGTGGTTAATGAAGCTTGTCTTAAATTTATTGAGGCAATTTCAATCCAACGTCTGAAACCAGACTTTTGCATTCAGAATGAAATAGTAGTAAACTTTTTCTTACCTTAGATAGGTTCAATTTTGTTATAAAGCTGTTTTTCAATCTTCCTCCTACATTGATTACATTCTTTAAGTTTTACAATTTCACCAATTTGTCTTTTATTAAGTAATTTCAACTCATGTTATTTCTAAATACTACTAACCTTTTTGTTCAGCTATTACACTGCATAAATAAATAATTCTTTAGACTCATTACTCTCATTTACTAATTTGATAGTTTAGAATTTTTACTTGCATATTGTAATTATATACGCGAAATTTCAATTTTAATAGCTTTGTTGGGATTTCTATTTTGGTATGATAATACCTATTGGTCGTTAACACTGTTCAATTTGTTGTTCGCTCTCCCCTCAAATTTATTAATGTAATCAAGTATGTAACTTTTTTTATTTATTCAGATGTTGTTATCCTTATGATTGTTACACTATATTGCATGCATAGTTTTCTATTTCGAATGCTCATCTGTTTGCAGGACAACCTTTTGATGCTGAAACTTTTGTTTATTAGTGCTTTAATTAACTATTAGGGGAAAAGTTTATACACACCAAGAGAACTGTGAATTTGTAAATTTAAATATTGTCAACATACCTTATGGTAAAAAAGTAGGCCAAAGTTCCCCAGAATCCAAGCAGTGAACAATAAAGTAAGAACAATTTCGCAAGAAATCCCATTACGTATAGAAAATCCTTAGAGGAGTTAAATTGAAATTATATGCAAGTCGAAAATTAATTATAGTAAACTATGAGTAATAGCAAAACACAGAGGAATGAATTTAAACTATTTTAAGAGAAACATAGTTCGATTATGATTATCATATAGATTAATGACTGAATATCATGGAATCCTTCTAACTTTTGGTCGATCTCCTTGTAGTGCTAGTTATGTCGTTATAAGGATAATTTAACGCTATTGGCAATCAATAATACGTTTAATGATTCTTCATGGGTAGACAACAAAATATTTAATATCTACATTTATAGAGTGAAGTGATCAGAACCATTATTATTCATGCCTGGTCACAGCCGTCCAAAGACAGGGAAGTCAGAAATTCTCAGCAATAGCCCGGCGCGACTGCTAAGCTGTTTGGTATGAAACTAGACAGGATGGTGCTGAGGAAATGTGGGGAGAGGGTATATGGCAACTTAGATGATGCCAATTAAGCGTCCATCCTAGTAAATCTTTGCCTGCATGCTCTATCGACTATACATGGTGAATCAAAACATTTACTCCTATCCAGGTTTCTGGAGTGTATTCCTGGAATCGTAATCAAGTAGTTGTGGCTGGTTAATGCATTTCAGCCAATGCGTATCGGGGAAATGGCGAAGGCCATTAGACAACTAATGGCTGCGACAGCGCTGTCGATAATCAACAAAAAATAGAACACCAGCCTCCTTTGAAAAACAAGTCGAGGAATTACAAAGTAACAACCATTCAAAAACAAGAGCAGTTGTTTATGTGATCCGAGGTCGGATATTGCCAGAGAAGTTGCCCATGAAGACAAAGACCAAAACAATTTAGACGTTACAATATATCCTTTTCTCTTAAAACTAGACTTGGAGTCGTTAGGCTAGTGGATAAAGGTGTGACTCATACGAGGATACATGTGGGTGGAAAAGCACAAGAATGTTTAGTCGATACAGGAGCAGGAGCATAGCTGATAGATATAAAACTTTGCCTGAAAATAAGGTCATGGGCGCCAGCAGTACTAATAGAGAATGGACATGAACTAGGATTTTCAAAGATATAAGATTACAGTATTGAAATATGAAGTTGAAAATACGGTATTCATCCACCACAACTAGAATGATACGGTGAACTATACTGGGAGCAAATTTTCTATGAAAGATAGGCGCGGTAATTGACATGAAGAGCAAGGACGTGGTTACAAAGTTCGGATAGTTCATTATACATGAAAACATTGAAATAGTGAAGACATGACTAGCAACCATAGTGAAAGATGATACATTAAATGTCAGCACAGTGGGGGTAAAATATGGAAGCCTGTTCACTGAAGACGGAGAAGCCCACGGGTATTGTGGTGAAGTGATGCATGCACTTCCCATGAGTCGCAAAAGGACAACATTTTATACGTTTTGGATTCCAGTCCATCTAGAAACAGAAGTAAATAGCCAAGTGGGAGAAATGTAAACGGATGGGTAATCGAAGGAAAATATAAGCCAGTGCAGTTCACTCGTTCGAGTGGTTAGGAAATCTAATTAGAAGTATAGATTCTCTATCAACTTTAAAAGGTTAAACAGTATAACTGAAATGAAGTCTATATTCAATGTCAACTGTGGTAGAAACCCTATGATGCCTATAACAAGCTAGAGTTTACATTATTAGACGTCCAGTCAGTCTATTGGTAACTCTCAATAAAAACAAATGACCAGTACAAGAGAGATATTAGTGTTGGCCAGAAACGATATCGATTTCGATGGATGCCATTTAGACTAGCATGAGCGCCTTTTACACTCAGACAACTGATAAGTTATTTGCTACCAAAACTGAAGAATGTGTAAGTATAAAGAAATGAGCCGGTGGTGTGCAGTCAACAGTAGAGGCTATATGAGACTTTTACAGGCGATTCTAAAGCGTAACAAGGGCTTTGGATTACAACTTCTGGAAAGCTTTAACGAGATTGCAGCACGGTTATACAAACTAATGAGTAATAAGAATCTTGTATGGACATAGGAGGCGCAGAGAATGTCTGATCGGATCAATCGTCTGTTAGAGGACAAACAGATGTCTCTAAAATTACCTATTCCTGGTGAACCCTTTAAAATGTCAACAGACACTATCGGTATGGGGCTTAGATATGATGTTTAGACAGAACGTGGGTGCGGTAGAATAACCAAGCCGTACGACTAAAGTTGTATTCCTTGACTTGAAAGCAGCTTTTAACTCGGTAGACCGTGAAGTCTTGTGGCAATGTTTGTCATTAAAACCTTATAAAGACCTTATAAAGACTATAATCGGTCACCACCGGTCGAGTCAAGGCCTATGGCTAATTGTCACGATAAATTTCATCCTCAAGTGGGGTTCGTCAGGGTCGCCCCTTATCCCCAGTTTTTATTTAACTCCGTCGTATATACTTTACTTCACTCTACTCTCTTGTATTCTGTTACTATGTTACCTCTGTAATCTCTTAGTACTAATGTGGTATGGCAACTCGAACCAATGGGCGTATTTGCCCAATTCTACGTAGATGATGATGAAGCCGTGTGTTAGCGGCTTCTGAACGGATATACTCATCCATCGAAAAAAAATGTTTGGAGGTCAGATAAATTGAGACTGCTTGGTCCGCAATTTCGCACTGAAACTAATCATGAGACGCTGAAATAGATAAAGACAAGAGATCATTCAAGAGAAATTATCACGATGGACTTTGCGCCTTAAAGAGTATGACTTCATGATTAGTCACTTATCTGGTAACGTAATGTTGTAGTTGATTATCTTTAACAACGAAGACTTGTGTAAGTAATTTTTTTAGATCATACAATAAAGTCAGATCCAAGAATATTTATTGGTTGTCAGCAGGCCGAGCCAACGCTCACTGCGGTTAGACGAGCGCTAAAAGGAGGAATCGATACAAGCCGAGGCTACACAAAGAGCAGAGGAAATCCTGAAACCATTACGTTGTGAAAGGATCTGCGTATGCCATGAACAAGCGCGTATAGATGCCACTAAGACAACTGACATTCTGCTCAAAAGTGCGTACTGGCTAGGAATGAAACATATGCTTACCTGCTACCACTGCCAATTAATGAAAGAAAGTTGATGTATGCGCACACTTTTACAGCTCAGTCCAGTGACAACTGTTAAAGTTTTATGGTCAGTAGACAACATGGGCTCATTTTTTAAAACATTAAATGGTAATCAATACCTATTGATGATGACAGAACACTCTACATGTTGGATGGACACTGTCAAAACTCCGGACCAACGCAGAAGGGTAGTGACCAAGGTGGCGATTTAGTACAGTGGAGCGAAACAAGGAGTCCTAAAAATGGTATTAACCGGTCAAGGTTTATGTTTCGAGGGGATTTTATATCTCGTCTAGGTCAGCTGGATATGAAGAAGATTAGAACAATGTCATATCATCTGCAGACCAACGGGCCAACAAAATGAAATAATTGCACACTAAAGGAAAGGTTAATAGCAAAAGCAGGAAACTGCGAAACAGAGCTACCAATGGTATTGTTAGTACGTCGTTCTCTGGTTCAAGGAAAGATCGCGACTGCCATGAGACACAAGGCCTAATGGAAACGGCAGACATGAAATATTAAGAAGTGGATGCATGAACGAAAACAAGCGGTGAAAGGCGTACAATGAAAACAGAGGATAGAAGTTAAGAGGTTTGAAAGATATCAAGAGAAAGAGCAGAACTTCTTGTCAATGGGAGATCAAAAATTATGTCTAGCACGAAAGAACATAAAGGAAGGTGGACTTGGTGCACGCATTCCTATTTTATATATATATATATATATATATATATATATATATATATATATATATATATATATATATATATATATATATATATATATATAATTCCTAATGCTAATTATTAAGGAAAATAAGCTAAAAAGTTTTCGAAATGACAGATGATACAATATCCTGGTCGGATTAACACAGTTTATTAATTTTAAACATCATTTATGATATGGAATTTCATTTGATGTACATGTAGAGTGCTCTCATGTGTGTACAGAAACTATGACACGACTAATGACAATTCAGTTTTCACAAATTCAAATAAGCAACTTCTATTTTTTAATTCAAAGTTACTAAATTTAGTTGTTTGTATTCCTTGCAGACTGATCTTGGTTAGGTGCCACTGAAAACCAAGGAGCACTGGATAACTATTCCGTCTTACTATGGGACATCTCGACAGTATGCACTCTCGATTCATTCATCGTACCCAACTAACATCCATCTGTGACGAATACAAATAAACAAACTTAAAATCTATCTCCACGATACCGTTGCAATGCTATTCAAGGCAACCACCTTTTGCACTTGGTTTGGGATATGTTGACCCTTGAAGCATACATTAAAATTGTGAGATCAATTACTAGTGGTTTTGGATCAGTTAGCTGATTACTGAAGAGATATACTATAGTTTTTTTAACTGCTGGAAAACATGTAATAGCATTTTTCCAGTTAACACATTATTCGGCAGTATATACTGGGCTGTAAAACTGTAGAGTTAACTATTCTATGGGATAACACGTCGTTTGACATTTGATATGAGAATCATTCTCATGAGTATGTTGAACTTTGTTTCAAATATTAATTTTGTAAAATATTATACTAGGTTGTATGCAGCTGATGAGGAACCACCGAAATAAAATGAATTCATCTTATTCTGCACAAATATTTGTTCTTGCTCTCTTGAAAATAATAAAGGGAACAAAGTGTATGAAAAATACAGTAATTGGTTTTTTTTCGAAAGCTTTTACATAATCCCAGAATGGTATTTTACTTACCTCTGTTCTCTTATGAATCCACATATGACGGAATGACATACATTGGAAATAAACGGGAAATAATAGCGGAGGACCAACTGAAATAAAAGAATAGTCTGTCTTTTATGTGCAATGAATTTACACTTTTTTTAGTAAAAATAAAACAGTATTTCGCGATTTAGTAGAATGAGGTTGCTGAGTTATAAAATGCATCATAGTAGTGGTGCAAAATATAACATTTTAAAAATGAAAGATCCTTGAATGAAGTTAGCCAAACAATTATGTCTATTATTTTACATTTTGTACAGTAGGCTTTACATCACTTCTAGCAGTATTTTATATAGTCTGTCAAACAGTAGAGTCAAATATTTCAGATATATTTAGTGAGTGGTCTTAAGTGCAAAATAGACTTTAATTACTACAATAGCTATAAACAATTTTATAAGATCACATAAAATTCAGAAAATCGAGTTAAATGTTCCTGGAACTTGTTTTTTACTTAAGTTGACTACCTAAAATGTACTTGCATTCATATGTCCCCTCTTATATTGTTCAAAGTTACCTCATTAATTCGATCTTCACATTTGCCATCTGTCATTAGTCGTTCTTTGCTAATTAGCCTATACTTTAGACAGCTACATTTAAGACATTATATACTTCTGGGCTACTTGTGGGATTGTATAAATACAATTTCTATATTACGTATAGTGTTTTTATTGCGTTATTTCGATTGCGAAAAGCCTAGTCCAACAATTACTGTGAAATAATACGAGTAGGAATAAGAATATTAAATAAATATTTACCTGCCTGTGATTCATCATTGTAACTTAGTGAAGTGTTATTGTACTATTACGTGTCCACGAGAGAGAAATCGAAAAACTCCAATCAAAATGAAGCCTAAAGACAGGACGTAGTTTCATCTATCTTACGCACTTATATAAATGTACTGTACTTTAAATGTTAATTTTTAAGTCACTTGTACGTACAATCGTACTACACTATACGCAAACGTCATAGCAGTGTAAGAGTCTAGAGGTCGAAAAGCGACAGTAAAAATATGCTTAAAAGTTTGATTTTGACGAATCAAGAACTAACGATATAGGGATTTAAGTGTACTAGTTAATTTTTTTTTCAGATGATTTCCAGTTGAACAGAAAATGGGCCTACTATGACAAATCGGGTTTGTAATTAATATTGAGATGGGTGGTTAAGATATGAAGTAATTTGTACTTTTCTAGATGATTTATCTTTTACACACATTCCTTTCGGGAAATGTATATAATACATAGATCGAAAGAAGCAGTAAATATTCTTTAGTATTTGTTTAAGTTAGTTTTCGATTTAGAGTAGTTATGTGTAAGTTCTTTGTTACATTTGTAGTGTAAATTAGACAGGATTAGCATAATTGACAGAAAAAGGAGTAGTTAATCGACATTTTTCTAACTATCCGAACATTAGAAATGATTTAACAAATTAAATGAATTTGTCGAATTCATTCCTAACAATTAGCTCTGTTTGTACTTTTAGACGATTAAATTGATGAATATGAATGTTAATCTGTTAATTTTAGCATACGCATGAAATAAAATCCTTACGCCAACGAAGTTTAATAGTTTCATTTACTAGAATCATGACTTTATTGAATCGTGTAGTTACATGTAACAGATGAAAGGTAGTTTCACGATGGTAAAACATACAAACATCGGTACGATAGTGTGAATCAGGCGATCAAAAAACATTCTAATATGTTTATAAATCACTTAGTAACTACGTAATGATTAATTTAACAATATTTGAACTGAATAATATGCTAAATTGTGTCACTGTGTAGAAACTGTTTTATAATAAAATAAAAGTTTAAAGTATTATAGGCATATAGTCAAAATTAATTTTAGACAAAATGTATATGCTATCGAACTTGAAATAGTCGGTTGGTATTATGCAAAAATGTGACCTGAATTCAAATACTATATATCTTATCGCATACATTTACGCATAAACAAATAGTTACAGGCGTTCAAACTACACTAATCGTTGATATTTAAACAGCCGAAGTTAGTCTTCTAAGATAAATTAATAGGCATGACTTACCGTACCAAGCAAGGGACGTTAAAATCAATGAGATGCTTCGTATTGCAAAATAAGTGAAATTACGAGTTATGGGCTCTCTTAATCACAACAATTAAATGATAGTTGTTAATGGGATCAGAAGTCCGGAATCGCGCTATTACCTTGAAGCCAATGATTCGCTTGTGGTTGTCTCGGTACAGTAAATTTCGGGCCCGATAAATTCTTTATTAAAATAATATTCTATTGCTAAGTTGTCATTATTTACGTAATATTAAAATTGAATGCCAACAAAATTTGAAAAATGACTAGGATATCATTAAGATACTAGGAAAATTTACTCATCGGAAAACAAGCTTCAGTGGTTAACGTTCGTCCAAAACAAATGAACTTAAATTTGACCTAATTGGGAGTGACCTTCGTAACGCAAGTTTAACCAATCGCAGAAATGCCACATTTCGAGGCACATGATAAACATGAGAGATACAGATTTTCATACCATTTAAAGAGTTTTAATTTGTTTCAGAAAAATCAATTGAATAAGGCTAGACAGTTATGTCTAACCTTTGTTTTTCAAACAGTTCATTGTGATGTATATAGGCTTGTTTATATTTGCCCATAATTCATATAAATTTAGGAAATGAATCAGCAGATTTAAGGAACTACATAAAAACTTCAAGATCTATATGAAAGTTAGGTTCAAAAGTGTACGCTTTTATTAACATTAAGCGAATATGTGATCGATTTACTTAATTTTTCATTAGAGGAGTGGTTAATGAAATCCTATGCAAGTTGTAATAGTATGTGTAGTGGAGACTAGTAGTAGCTTGATAATTTGAAATAAACAGAATCACAATACTCAGGCACCATACTTGAACGTACGAATAATTTAATACATTGATTGTTAAAGCTAATAAGGAATGATTTACATACACTATAATTACTGTTTTCCCCCTGAATAATGGCCTTAGCTAATCGTCAATACTTCGCGATGAATATCTTTTGATTCGACTATCTCCCTAATCATCTGTAATGACGGTGCCGTATAGTACATTGAACATGATTCACCACGTAGCTAATTACTAAAGAACATCAGTAACCCTAACTTACCATGAGTTCTCTTTTCCTTAACTGTAGCTCACTTCTTGCTAATCAATTTCTATAAGTTTTGTGTTACCATATCAACTTCTTTTCTTTTTACTAATCATGTAACTAACTAGGTGGCTTTTCGATTACTTACAGCTCTATTCTTTATCTACTAATATTTGATATGTGCTTGCTTCCTCCCTCCTCCTATCAGTCTACATAACTTCCTTAACAATACATGCCTCTGTTAACTGGTTCCATCTACAACATTGCTCAATATTATATAGATATCCGGCTTAGCTCATGACTTTAGTCGTATGTGCTGCCTGTGACAAGATTTCATTTACATGATGGTGAACGCTAACAGAGCAGGTGACACAGAGCATTGAGTATAGCATAATAATTTTCCTCTAACCAGTAAATACATATACTTGGCGTCGAACCGAAAGAAGGGCAGAGATTCTGCCCAGCAGATATGCTAGTGTGGGAGATAACCTCGAGGATTATTCGTTTGAAGGGCGGAGCATTTTTTGTTTAAGCCTATATATTATTGTTTTGGATGATGTAATTAGTCAACAGTAATGCTATGTATGCTCATATACTAGTTAATCTGACTCGCGTAAATAACGACCACTCAATCTTTCTTCTCTATCAAGTAGTCTTCCTGCAAGGTAAACCAAACTTCTACGCTACAGACTATGATGTTAACACGTAATAAATAAAATTTTAAAAATGACTAATGTATAAAATATTTATTGCATTTGAAACAATTTGTTCCTTTGATAAATTTTGATAATGTAATAAATACTACATGATAGGCTCCTTTCCTAGTTCTTATATACTTACAGTTATTGTTTGAATATGCTTCCTGCTAAACTTCACTTTCTAGCTTATACGTTCTGTAAACTATCTTAGCAATTTTCAGTGGTAGTTAACATGTTAACAATGATAAATTAACCTCAACTTACTTTTCTATCGTAAACAGTTATACATGATTAACTATTTATACACTTTCATTCTATTACTCATTTTTATTCTTTTTATTTAAAGCACCTACTGGCTCTATCATGCAGAGCTTATTTATCGTCAGAATGTGATACAGTAATGTGGTACCCTGGACTATATATTTCAACCACTTATCTTGTTATTGCTGCACGAGGTCTTGTTTGCACTGTTTTAGTGTTCATAACTATCGTGCCAGCCTCTCATTTGCATCTTTAGGTGCTCTACATATGTGCTAGTATGTTTCATTAACTGCTCTTACCTCTATTCACTTCAATATGAGAAATTTCATTTTTCACTATGTACATCCGTAAAAGTTACATTGCTATTACGCCGTATGTCATTCATGAACATACTTTTAAACCTAAACATTTCCGCGAATTATTTTGGAAAAGCTTTTTTCTTCCTTTAAACCTATTGCTTAAAGAACTTCACATTATCCAAAATTTGTCATTATTTCTGTGAATATTGCCTCCTTAATATCAGTGTAACCAAATTTGTAAATTGGCACAAATTCGCTAAACAATTCCAGGATATATTACTATAGTAAAATTTACGCATCTCTGCGTTCAAATTTTAGTGAACATAGGTGTTACACTAACTCAAGTACTGGTACCTATCAATATTCTGAGCAGAAACTTAGAGGGAAATAGTTAGTCTTATTATTCTCAAACAAAAGATATATGTATTCAGTCGAATCAATCAGAGCAATTAGTGATTATTAGTACAACCAGAGAAAACAGAACGAAAATGAAGATCTAACATATTTGATTTAAAGTGTCTATTACATAGATTAGCATTTAATTTGTTGTTTGCATTTGTTACCTATGGTTAAGCGCTCAGAATGAACTGAAGGTCCTGAGTCAGATTCCTTGGCGGATTTGAGGGTGTGCACTGATTAAAAGGCCCATACTAGGTCGATAGAGTTATTCAGTGCTCCCTGGTTTATAATGGCACCCAACCAAGATCAATCTGTGACGAACAGAAACAACAAATATAACATATTGATACAGGAGAATAAACGACTTACTTAGAAAAAAATATTTATGCTGATGTTCATAAGGAAAATGCCATGTCCATTTACTATCAGAACTAGCTGCTCTTCTGGGCATATTGTCACCAATAACAAAAACTGGTTCCAGTCGAACGTCTGGGTCTTTATCAATCTGCATTTATATTGTTGTCGCAGTAAAATATATAAGAAATAGTTAAACAATAATTTTACACGATGGGATTATTCTCGTAGTTGAAACTTATAACACAAAACGTAGCTGTCAGGTATGTTTAAACACCTGAGACGAAACGAAAGATGCAACAAATTTTTCGAGTTCACTAAATTCACAAGACAAAAACTGGATAATGTATTTACAAGACAGGTGAATTTTAAAATTGAAGTGGTGGCTAACAGAAGATGAAGTAAGTTTCAAAAAAATAAATACCTATTTATATATGGTCGAAAATAATTACTGAAAGAAGTCGTTAAGGATGAATATTACTTCTTTCGCAAACATTTTTGTAGCAGTAGATAATTACCTTTAAAAGTATATGAATTATATTCATTAACCCGATCATACGTTTGATTTCCGTGAAAGTTGATTAAGATTTATGACGATTACTTTGCTTGTCTACAAACTAAAATTTTAATTAGACACTCTAAATGTGTATTCTGGTTATGATATCATATTAAAATAGAAACCATGATAAATGTTTTATTGATAAACTAATCTTCAGAAAATTAATGAGACTGCACTACTTTACCTAAAAGTGAGTACATTAATGAACAGATTATAATTGAGTATGACTGCTTTATTCTACTTTGCATTTTGATTTGATAATAATAATTTAAAATTAGGACTTTAGTTCTCAATATACAAATAAAACAGAAATCAAACTTTTCTTAAATGCTTATGTATATATTAGTCTTGAAATATCATAAGAACCAAACGGATTGGCACTTTATTTTACAATCTGAGTAAACTGAACCAAATACTTAATATGAGAACATCAAACTAATGTTAATCAAAACAAACACGAAGACTGGAGTGTAAAATTAATAACGCTAAGCAGTATGAACTTTGTAAAGTTTCTAGTGTGACAATATTTATTCCAACGACTTAATATTACAAATATTGATTTGGTACTGAATTGAAATCAAAAGATGAGTAAATATGTGACTGTTGAGCACTAGGTAGGAAAAAAAGTTATTGGCTATATGCATCGTTTAGTATAGACATACAGTGTAGATAATCTTAGAACTAACTTATTAAAGTGATAAAGATGTTTTCAGCCATGATTTCTCCTAAAGTTTAACTATATTGGGTTATTACTAATAGACTAATAATTTAAGTGACACTGTCTTTAGCAGTAGCCAAGACAGCTAGAATATATATTTCATCTACTCGACAGTCAAATGTATCTAGTTTTTTATGCACTTTTAAATACTTGGTGTCGTAAAAAAAATATTAACTAGATTTGTTCAGAAGTTTATTAAGTCGGTAACATATATGGAGGCATTTCGCATTGAATAATTTAGTTTAGGGATTATAATTTTCAAATGCATATATTAAACGGAATAAATTATCGAGAGTTACGGTCATTTCTGTAACAAAGGATGTTCGAAACAACTTGAAAGGAGTTATCTATAAAAATAGTACGTGGAATGTAAATAAAATAATTGAAGAATATACTAAATTTTGTGTACATGATTTCACTTACCACGTTCGGTTTGGCATGATGTTGAGAATGCATGTGATTCCACCAATGACATGAAGCCCCTTTCGTTAAACCAAGTATAATTTCGTGGAAAATATGATTTGTACGAGTACTTTTAAATACTGATAAATGTCCCAAATCGTGCTGTAGCCAACTTGCCTGAGCCTGAAGAAAAGACGCCAATAATATATTGTCATTATAAGGCATTTTCGAACCCTTCATGGGCATCAATTCACTTTCAAGATAATCCCTAATATTTCTTAAGTAGTACGAATAAGTGTATTTAGATTCTACCCGTTAGTCTTATGTGAATAAAATACATCACTACAGTCATTGTAGAAAGTATATTGATCTACTAAATAATAGCAGTTATATTATATATATATATATATATATATATATATATATATATATATAATTGCCATGAAGGCTGAAAATTACTAGTTTGTAATTATATTTTTAACCATCAAGGCTCCAAAACTTATAGTTCAAATATTTGTAACCATGACTTAGAATTTAAAGGCAGTTATTTTAGACGCAGTAAAATTAAATTCATTACGTTCAAATAATCGGTAACTTCTTGTTTAAACCAATTGTATAACTGCATCGGAAAGGTAAAAATGTTCTTCCAAACTAGGAAAATTCTTCGGCATTTCGGTTAATATCCAAAAGCGTATATCACATTTTGAAAAAGTAATTCAGCTTTCATTTTTTTGTGAAAATCAAGTATTTATGTTAGTCTGTCTTAATGAAGCGGCGGTGGCCTATGCTAAACAGTACTATTTAACCTAGGATAAATCAAATAATCAGCTTAGTGAAACACAAATGATGGAGAAAACGCTTAAAAATTTTTATTTCCATGTTTCCTTTTCATGCATTATATGACGTTATATCTACTGTACAGATTACTTATTAAAAGTGATTTTTGTGATTTGTTATCTTCAGACTAAACTCATATAATATATTAATTAAGGAAGACAAAGAGGACCATCCAGTGTAGGTTACAAATATTTGTTTATAATAAGAACCAACTGATTAAAAGTAAAACAAAAACCAAAACTACTGGGTTTAGATTCACTTTATCAGTAAAAGGGCAACACCAGGTCACAATGCAAGTCTGTTTATTCTTCAGAATGGTAGATAATTTGATATATCAAATGTTTGTAAAGCTTTGAGTTAGGAACTTGCCATTTGATTACCGTTATGCTTGGGAATCGAACTTAGGACTACTTTATAGGTTACACAAACAAAAATTCACCAGAGCATGTTGTATCTGTTTAACAGTCATATCATGGTTATCCTCTTTATAAGATGACAACCTAGAAAATATGATTCAGCAGCTAACTATACTACAAATGTTTACTGAAATCATGATAGTATATTTTAATATAAGTACCAATATAATCTTTTTAAGTAATTACATTTATGTTGAATAGATGAATCAGCCTTTTTAAGTTATCTAACGCTTAATCTTTACACTTTAGTCGTGTTTTTTCTTGTCTTGAAAGGTTGGATACTACACTTAATACGAGTTACTAGTTTTCTATTATTGCTAATATAGTGCTACAAACATGTTATGTACTTGCTCTATTAAATGAGATCTAATGCAAATAATATTTCATGATCTGCTAATGCAAATAACGATTTCAAAGCTAAGTAAACTTTTAGTGATATATTGTAATTCTTTGCGTCTAAATATAACATTACAAGAATTTCAAGGAGCAGAAACATTAGTTTTTAAATATTGATATCTAAATTATGGTTTGAAAAGTTGATGTATAAGTTAAAATAATTTATTGGGAATAATCATTTGGTTACATAGTGGGTATTATCTAATCAACTTCATTATACTTAACTTTTCATTTATCTAACTGCCAGATAAGATATTTCAGTGGGGTTACACAGTTTACCAGACCTATTGAATTTCTTTAACATAAATCCCAATCAATAAACATCAAAGTTTCGACCGAAATATTTGGCATTCTAGAGTGATGGTGAACAGCCCAATTATTGCATAGCTAGAACTGTCTAGCCATTTCTCGAACAGAGAAGTATGCTTATATCACATGTTGTCCCGCAATCTTCGATCTAATGTAGGCATGTTCTGCTATTTTTCCCCAAATATTTCTTAATAAAAGAATGTAACCTTGGTTTAGAATTGAAGTTTGAATTTCGACTTCTTGTAACTTCAGACATAAGCAGATATATATAACAGAACAATTAAAAAAGGTTGAATGATAAAATTTACTGGATAAGACTTAAATTCAGCTGGTAAATAAAATGTAAACTGTAGACCATAACAACACATGAAAATATACCTCGTATTATGACTGACTACACAAGTTGGTTAAGACATAGTACATATGTTCACCCACCTTCAACCATGTCAAACAATGTTAGCGTGTGTAGGGGTAGGATAGGAGAAAAGTAAATGGCTAAACCAAAAAGTGTTGACCATATGGTTTCTGCCCAAGAGATAATCGAAGTCGGAGGTTCAAGATATCTGGTAGGACAAATCAAAATTGATCACAAGTGCATTCAATCTTTGTCTTTTCCCACTATTTTTTCGTATATACCTTTTTATTTCTTTCTGAAATATATTCTAGTGCTAATTTTGTTAATTTGATCTCGTTCCGTTTATACGGCATGACAAACTTGAGCTAACGCACACATGAACCAAGCTCTATACTATTATGGCTGACTGACACAGGAATCAAAACGTTTAATTTTGCATCGAGGTTTTTGATAAAAGAAAACACTGTGAATGCTTTTAGTTGGGTGAGGTTGCATTTTAGTTATACACTGAGGGACAAAGTATTTGCAAGTAAGCCAGTGAGATAAAGAAACTAGAGTTATAAAAGATATAAGTAAGTTAGAATAAAATTTCACGATTGATTTAGCTACTAACTGCGGCTTTCAGCGTAATAAATATTTAAGTCCAGGAGCAATCAGCTTCTGTCAACTCAGATACATGCCATTTAAGGACAGGCGAATTTAAATAATTCTCACAGAACGGGCTACCTTTTTTTGATTAATTTTATCACTGAAGACATCAATAAACGAGAGAATCTAGATGGTGAAGAAAATGTTGCTTGTAGAAACAAATGAAATGTGCGGAAAATTCCGAAGATGAAAAGGCATATTAAAAAATAGAACGAGCCAGTACTCAGTAGTGCTACTTCATTAAGACACAAAACAAGGGGCTTTTACATCTAGGTAAAACTGTATCCTAACAAAAATTATTTGTTGTTGGATATCTTCATTTAGAAAGTATAAAGTGATCTGCTTCGTGTTTCTAAAGCTGTTTACAGTGTTTCTAATTTAAACCCATTATCACAATGCCTAAAGAAACATTTTATATGTTTGCAACTGCTCCGGAATATTAGGATGCATGCTGAACTGATAATTCTTTAGTTTGCAATTTTTAACTATTCCTACCACAAAAAGTTGGGTGTTTAAGCAAAAATAGTAAACTGGGAATATAAACACCTTAAACAGATTAAAATGGTTTAAAGAATAGCAATTATTGATTATTTTTACTCAATTTAATAGTTTTTAAAGTTGGACTTATTTGGTTTTTACATATTCAGTAATATGAGCAAAACTAACCTGCTTTTTTCGATAAATTTATAAAAAACACAATAATTCCAATTTTAAGGTGACTATCAACAGAATCGCAGTTACTATTAATACGAAAAACAGAACCAATAATTCAATCCATTATGTAGCATTTATTCTCATCCTTAAATTATCATTTTTAATGTGATAGTTTATTGTTAATTGTACTATTTTAGTTAAGTACACTGTTTCATTTTTATTTCCACAATATATTTAATTAGGTGGGTATTGGCTCTGTTTCGTAAAATGTTTTTTATGGCAATTCAGAAACCCTTAACACGGTCAACACAGAAGTTTGACCACTTCAACCGCTATAATGTTTAACCAGTTAGTTGGACCGTTAGAACAGAAACCAGCTTTATCTCTATCTCAGAAGCCTATTTATCTAGGTAATTAGACCCAAAAAGTCAATGAATGTTAATAGAAAACGGTATTTTGAGTTATAATTACTTTAATACTTACTAAAGTTTCTGTAAGAACAAACAAAATGCTGAAGCATTTTATTCTTATATGTGTTGCTTCAAAGGCCTTTCGGATTAGAATATATACAGGTCTAGAAATAATCACACTTAATGCAGAGAACTACTCTTAGGAGTGCTGATCGTCCCAAACCTGGATAAAGGAGGAGGGTTAGGCGTGAGGTTAGCAACCCCCTCTAAAAAAAACCTTGCTAAAAACAGCGCTAACCAGAAAAAACCATTTAAGCTCTGACCTAGGAGTTGGAAGATGTTCATTCTGAAGAGTTATGATGTCCTAATGGTGAAAACCGAAGTTTTTCAGGTTCATGAGGTCGATGCTCCTTTTGATAACCGGAGCAACAGTTAGTAAAGGTACATGGATTGTTCACATGGTGTAGGAGACTGTGTGAAGCATCTAAATAACTGATGAAACGGAAAGATACAGCCTGTAGATACTTGGAATAAGTGAAACCAATTGGTCACAAGCTGGGCAACAAAGATTAACATCACGAGAGGTATTCTTGTACTTCGGTCTTGGAGGAAATGCCATACACACAAGGAGTTGCACTAATAGTGTCCTAAGAAGCACGGAAAGCATTTATAGGGTGGAAGCCCCTTGAATCTAGTTCACTAAGACATCCTTCAGGACATAGAAGATAGTCACAACGAATATCATCCAGTGATATGCACCCACCAACAATAGCAACGAATATGATAAAGACCAGTTTTATGAGAGGCTGCAATCAGGGCCCAGTCATGAACCTGATCATTCTGATGGGAGACCTAAACGCCAACATTTGGATGAACAACATCGGATATGACAGTAGGATGAAATGATATGGAGTGGGAGAAAGGAATGACAACGGTGAAAGATTCGCCACCTTAAGTGTTTTTAACAAAATGATCACAAGTGGTACCACATTCTCCCATAAGCTCATACAAGAAGCTAAATGTATTTCAACGAACCACAATAACGAGGACCAAATCGACCACAACTGCATTGATAAGGAGTTCAGAAGGACTATGAAGAACGTGGGAACAAAGAGAGAAGCTAACATAGCTTCAAATCACCTACCTGACAGTGGCCAAAATAAAAAGGAAGCTAAAAAGCATTGGACAACTGGAAAAACAGTATTACAAAAGTTTAATGTAGCCATTCTTCTGGATACTAACAGACTAAACGGATTCAAGATAACTTTCAGCAATAAATTCCAGGACTTTCACTGATCTATTAGAAGAAGAGGAAACTAATATGGAGAATAATTGAACGGGATGATAGACGTAATAATTCTAACATACCAGGGATCGGAAGAGACTACCATAAGGAATGGCTCTCTGTTAGCACTATGAATAGGGTCCAAGAAAAGAGGAAAAAGAAGACGGCAATCAATAACAAACGAACGAAAACAGAGGTTGCCGAAGCACAGCCCGAATACACAAAAGTCAACAAGCAAGTGAAGGGGAGCATTAGAGCTGATAAAGGTTAATATGTGAGAGGCTTAACAACAATATCGGATAAAAGCTGTAAGAGAAAGAAACATGAAACACCTATATGATATAAAGAAGAAGCTAGCTGAAAAATACAATAAATCGAAACGACTAATCAGGAAGAAGGATGACAAACAAATCACTGAGACCCAAGAACAGCAAAACAGGTGGATAGAGTACTTTTAAAAACTTTTGAATAGACCAGCCCTACTGACCCCCCAGTCATTGAAGCAGCATCAACAGATCTTCTTATAAATGTCGACTTATCAACAATCGAGGAAGTTAACATAGCCCTCCAACAAGTCAAGAGTGACGAAGCAGTAGGGTCAAGCAGCGTACCAGCTGAGCCAACGAATTCAGATATAGAAGTGACTTAAAAGATGCTTCAAATTCACTTTGGAAAAAATTTTAGAGGGATAATAGGTGCCAACAGACTGAAAGGAAGGATACCTCACCAAAATACCAAAGAGAGGAGATTTTAGTAAGTGTGGGAACTACAGATATATCAATCTACTTTCAATACCTGAAAAAGTCTTCAACAGATTGGTGCTAAAACGAATAAAAGATCAAGTCGACGCCCAACTTTGAGATCAACAAGCTGGATTCCGGGAGGGTTGCTCATGTACCGACCAAGTTGCGACACTACGGATTATTGTTGAATAATCAATAGAATTCACCATTTTGCATCGATTTCTTTGACTATGAGAAAGCACTCGACATATATATATATATATATATATATATATATATAGTATATATATATATATATAGTTATCCATGCATATCGGAGTATTGCTGTTTTTGTAGATACGATGACATATAATTAACTTTTCTGAAGAATCCAATATGTAGTGATTTTTTATTACATGTTGAAATTCAGAAAATGATAAAATACACTAAGAGATTGTTTATTAACAACCTGGCAAAATGTTTCCCGGCTTAGTTTAATCAACAGCATGTTTTGTACAAGGACAGTAATAGATACCTCTACCAATATTAACCAAGATCATTCAAAACTTCTTTCATAGCTGTGCTAGTAGAAAAGTTGATTTATATATACATTATCAATTAAGTTATATGTTTTTAAGAACAAACTTATTTTATTTGATCTTGTGTTGCAATGTGATAATGCAATCAGTTGTGAAACCATTAAAATAATACTTACAGTGGCATATTATTATCTGCCAGCTGACTACTGATTCTAACAAAAAAGTCAACAAATCAGACTTTTTACTGCAACACGGAGATATCAAAAAAGTTGAATCAAGTGAGATTTCTATCGCGAGGACTAACACAAACCATCAGCCTCCTATCATAATCAAACAGAAACTGCTTCATTAATCTACTAAATTTGATCTAATAATCATGATATTTTGCAATATTTAGTCTAAATCAGGAAAAACGATGAGGAAACGATGAATTTTGGACGTTCAATAAATTTACAAACCAAGAAGTTACAGGGAGAAAATTAATAACAATGTTAACTTGCGTACTTGTGATATTGAATATAGTACGATTGATAGTACGATTCGCCACCAGCTAGTTCCAAAATACGCCAAGTTTAAGTATGCCAGTAATTCCAGGGTAAAGACTTGAAGCATCATTGTGCCAAAAAATAGTTTGCTGCCTTCAAATAATCCCTTTTATCAAAATTATTAGATACAAAATGAACAAAGCTTAAGTACTGCAATATGCCAGTAGGTAGGTGCGGTATACAGTAGTATTAAGAAAAACTACTTCAGAAAAGGACCTGAGCGTAGACCTCCATGATACTTTAAGAGTATCTTTCCGTTGGCAATTTCCAGCCAATAAAATCTACTCATTCCGGTGGGTTTCTTTCTAGGACTTTAGGTAGCTTGACTTCTGAACTTTCTGTCAGTATTTTCAGTACATGCCTAAGACCTCATCTTTAGAAAAACGGATATATCATATCCTCCCCTCCTTCCACACCTTAAGAAGAATACAGCTATCTTGAAACGCGTTTAAAGAAGAGCGACAAAAAAGATAGTCGGACTAAGAGATAAACACTACACAGTCTTAATTAGGGCATTAGGCTTGGATCTTGCGCGGCACTTGAGGGTTAGGGGGATTATGAGAATGATGTATCATATAGCTAATAACCCACCTTCCTCCACTCTAAAAGATCATAGATAAGATAGTCTCAAGTTAAACTTAGGAGCTCACAGTGAAATTCGTGCTAACCTTTGCGTGATCGCGATAAGAAAACTCTGGAACTTTTTACCTAGAGAGGTATTGTTAGCACATTCTAGTAAATCTTTCAAAAGAGGGCCCGGCACATATTTATTTACTGCAGGTACCGGAAAAATATCTTGTGAGAGTAGCACCTTGCTAAATCCTATTCTTCACCCCTAATTTAATCTTAATCCGCTTAGTTTCAGAAGGAATATAACAAGTATTGTACTCTTTAAAACCAAGAACACTCAACGAACGGCAGTTTATTAATTGAAGCTGAGCTTAACTAACATTATACAAACTGCGCTTGATTTATCTTTTGTTTATAAGGAGTCACAATAATTTGCGTCATAGAGACGTAAACTTCAGGGTGTTGAAAATAGATCTGTTGAAAAAGTTACCTCAGCTAGTGTTAGTAATTTACTTTGCACATGCTCCAAGATTTTAAAGACCTACACACTGAATCGCTACCAGAAGCTGTAGTTAGCAAAAACATTGGATTATTTAGAAAGACTTCAGGATTTTTGTAGCGACTGTGTGCAATTCTTACATAATATACTACATGAAGGCTTGTGTCGACTCTATTAGTGACTTATTACTCATTAAGTACTTCTGGAAATCAGCATGTATATAGTAAAGTGAAGCATAGTATAGGAGCATTGACTAAACATTAGACTTACTTGTCTAAGTAGTACAGAGCGTATACCTTCTAGATCTTCATGGTATTCTTTTATTCTGGAATTTATATCTTCATCTTCCGGACATTTTTGGTCCAAATCTGCTACATGATATGCACTCAAAAACTTTTCAGCATATTGACGGTTTTTGTGAAAAGCGATAAATGCACCCTGAAAAAGGGAATGATTTTGTAATATATTTAAGTACAGTCGCGTCTTGACCGGCATAGTGACCAATCACTTTTCTTCCTCCAGGATGTTTATTTTGCCAGCTAGACACATCGTAAACTTTTTTGTCGATAACAATCCAGCGATCCTTTAACGACTGATGTTTTTTTACTTCTCCCCAATTAACAAGAGGCTTAGCCATCAAGGACTCTCGAAAACGCAGAAATCAATGTCGAAAGTGCGCGGAATGCAGAGTAAGTATGTAGTGCCTTCCAATAAACACTTGAAACTTTGGATGGCTAACTAACTGACTGGTTATTTAGACCCAAATCTGAATGATAAGAGGAGAGCTATTGGTTAAAGAGATATCCATTATCTGTGTGGTGATATTTTGTGGTAGTGTATTGGTATTTCGGAAACGGTTATCTTTAGGCTCTGAGAGAACCGTGTCTGGAGTATAGGCTGGAACAGTCCTGTTGATTATATTTATTTATCGTTATCATTTTTTCTTACACATATTATTCCATTTTTTCGTAGGTGGGACTGTGGATGCTGATCTAGATAGCATCAGTTTGTCACCAGGAGGTTGAATCATATAGTGAAGGGGATATTTGTATTTTTGTACATGATGAAAGAGGAATAATAATACAATCTTCCGAGAAGGACGGTAGGAGTTAAAGGTATTAGTAAATGTAATAGGAGGGATTTGGATGGGACCTTCATACTTAGGTTTCAGAATTGTAGGTATAGTCTAAGGACCGCGTTTAGATTGATATACTTACTTCATTTTTCAAACAGTAAACTTCAAACCGTGCTATGTGACGTGGATGTCTTGGCTTAGTTCGTGGAGCTACGCAGATTAAGCTGTTCACATAAGGGATGGTAAGATGTTGCATTTGGAACATTTTCACAGTATGTAAAAGTGAGTGCACGATTATGCCGTTACTCTTTGTTGAGAGGTTTCAGGAACGTTTCCTCACAGTCTGTTGATATATGTCAACTTTACGGGAAGGAAATTTTAACTGGCATTTTAGTTTTTTTAATTACATAGATGTTGTAATATATACGGTGATGTAAGTAGTAAAAACTTCTTTTGAGAGATTGATAGAACTAAAGCCTATTAAAAGCAAGTAAACACTTTAAGAGACTCCGCTGTCAACAATATCTCACTTTTTCAGTTCCAACTTACAGTATTTTTGACAGACTTCATTCAGTTAATTAAATGTGACGTCATGAAATAAGCTAGGATCCGACAGCTAAATGAAATAGGAAAGTCTTTTAATTAACAGGTTGCTATCCTATTCACGCTATACTCAGGATCAAAATACAACTTCTCTTCATCCTTCATTGCCTTCTGATTTCTCCTCATTCGTAAGAGTGGGTTCAATCATTAGAACTTGCTCTAGTTGTACGACAAACGCAACTTGGTCATATACCAAGTGCATTTCGTTGGTGAGCACAACGTGGTCTGGACACGAATATAACTGTGAGTTTGTTTCTGTTAAAAGTTATTAACGGAGTATTTTTGGTGCAGTAATTTTTTTTCAAATTTTGTACTCCACTTTTTATTTGCATATATCGTTAATTTAATATTGACTTATCAGACTTCTAAACGTATTAGGATTGAAACCCCCACATTTCCAAACTTTCAGCTCACTCTCTTTCGAACAGAAAACAAAGAAGCTCGGTTCCGCCAAGTAGAAGTCGATTTTCTGGCCCACAGTTTGATAAATCGGCTGCATTCAATTCCTTATTCGTCGTAAAATCCCTCCCAGGTAAATTGATCAGACACGCCACTCCTTTTTTTCAGCGCCTACTTTGTAGAATCTCATGATCAGCTCAAAAGATTAATCCTCAAACGCCGATACTGGTTCGACAGACAACGTCTTGATGAGTTGTTCCACATTCCTTCAGCTCGGTAGCAGTTCAGCGACGGAAATGTTGTCACGCATGAACGAAGTAATTAGACAATGACCTTTTGACGAAGGTCTTTTCTGTTAACTCTTCCTATTAAACTGTCATAACAAGTGCGAACAGTGTGGATAACATTTAATAACAACCCAGTAAATGAACTGGCTTTATCTCCTGATCAAACTCTGAAAATCACCAGATCTCGCCACAGTGAGGTTTATTCTGTAACAGAAAGATCTCATGCAACTGAAAATGAAGTGACAAAGTTGTGATATACTGTTTCTAGTTTTCTCAACTTACAGAAACAACGTTAGCTAAGTAATCTTCGACAACGAGTTTATGAAGCAGAAGATCCTTATCTCGACCTTGACGAAGGAAAAACTTACATTGATGCTGGTACCACAACACCTAAGGCAGGGCTGAAAGAAGTGTAAAAGCCCGTGTTGCTTTCCTAGCCACAAACCCACTGTTGATGCGTCGGGAAACTATCCCGCCGAAACACAGTTAACGGCAACCGTGGCCGGGGAAGACAGTTGCCTGCTATTCATCACTGATGTGATAACTAATGTTCGCTAGCTCGTCGACACTGGCGCAGAAGTCAGCGTCCTTTCTGAAAGTCTATCTGATAGCTAACATGAAGCTGCATTCGATCTACAGGCAGCCGACGGAAAACAAATTGCCACGTATAGCAAAATATGTCTACTTAAACGTGTCTAAAGAAAAACTCATTCACTGGTTTTTCGCCAACGCCGATGTGAAAATACCTATCATAGGCATATATTTATTGAGCCACTACAACTTGCTTGTGGACCCTAGTAGAAAGAGGTTATTTGACGATAACACAAAGCTGTACGTTCGTAAAACCCCTTATACAGGTTGTAGCTTATGTCCTCTTCGTTTCAAACATTTAATAACTTTTATTTTTGGCCAATACTCGACAAGTATCCGGATTCTCAGCCAATAGTCGACAAGTATCCAGATTTGAATAAGGCAGCGACGACATTATCATGTGTAATCAGCAGTGTTACACATCACAGGTTAACCTGTATTCCTCAAGGCACATCGACTAGCACTCGAAAAGTTAAGGATTACGAAAAATGAATTCGAACATATGATGGACCTGGGAATAATACGCCCATCCAGTAGCCCATGATCATTACATATAGTCCCGAAGATGGATAGAAATGATTGGCGTCCCACCGATGATTACCGACGTCTCAACGCACAAACTATGCCTGATCGCCATCAATTACCACACATCAACGATGTAACGGCCACGTTGAAAAGAATGATAGTATTTTTAAAAACAGTCACCGTAAAGGCGAACTATCAAATGCCGATGTCCGAATATGACACGCCGAAACTGCTATTGTATCCCCATTTGGCATTTATGAATTCCTCCAAATGCACTTGGGTTTGAAAAATGCAGTACAACCATTTCGTCGTCTCACCGATGATGTTTTCCACGGGCTTGATTATGTCCATGCATATGTCAACGATTGCTTAACCGCAAGTCCAAACAAGGAAACATATGAAACTTTCAGACACGACTTTTGGAAGACTGCAACAATATGGAGTTACAATGAATATACAGAAATGCCTAATCGAAACAACCACCTTGGACTTTTTGGGGCATACTGTTGATGCTAATGTTATACAACCTCAAAAACACAAGGTGGCATGTATTCTGGAGTATCCGGAACAGACCATCAATAAGCAGCTGCGAGCTTTCAATGCAATGGTAAATTTTTACAAACGACTTATACTTAACTGTGCTTCCATCATGAAATTGATGATGGATCATGTTTTCCAGAATAAAAAGATGATTACAATCGATGCAGAGTCTGAGGAAGCCTTCACCGCAACTAGAGATGCAATAGCCGAAATGACTTTGCTGGCACATAGTAACACTGCAGCTCCGGTCAGTATTCCTGTTGACGCATCCGACTCAACCATTGGCGCCGTTCTTCAACAATGGATTGGCCAAGCTTGGCAACGTTTAGCATTCTTCTTAAGACAACTAAACGATACCGAATCGAGATACAGCACTTTCGGACATGAACTATCAGTTATATACTGTGCTGTACAACACTTTTAACACTTCATAGAAGGCCGAAAATTAACTATATTAACCGGCCACAAACCGTTGTAATTTTGTGACGTCGTCCTCAGATAAGTTTTTCACGGGAGCTCCGTCATTTAGACTGCGTTTCTCAGTTCTCTACTGATATTCGACATATATCTGGAGTTAACAATCTAGTTATCGATGTCTTACTGCGAATACATTCCTTAAATTGTATGAAAGGAACCGACCTTGTTGAACTAGCTCGACTTCAAAATTAAGACAATGATCTTCATCACGGGTTATCTATAACAAGGCTCAAGCTCCAAACGAAGACAATTAGAAAAGGTAGTGGCACCCTACTGTGTGATTTTTCTACAGGTCTAGCCTGTTTAACTGTCCCCAGGATCCGTCATCGCATCATTTTTAATAAATTGCAAAACCTCTCACATTCTGGAGTTCGTGAGACGATTAGGCTGATTACCTAGAGATTTCGATACCTGAAGATGAATAAGGACATCACAGAATGGACACGCTACTGTGCAGCCTGCAAAAAGAACAGAGTGAACAGTCATGATAAATGTCCTCTTTGTACTTTTCATGTCGTGGCGCCAAGCCCAGGTCAGTGACAATTAAGCAAGAAAATATTTCAAATTACGCCATAACGTCGGAAGCTGCTCGTTCTGGTAGAAATGTACGATTCCCAGGACACTTGAACAAATATTGCATCTGTTGTTTTTTACTCTTGAAGTTGTAAAAATTTTATAAAAATTCAAAGAAAAATGTTTTTTTATTTACGAAGTTTACATTTTTATATATTTTTCGTACCTACATTAAGCTGCTTAATTAATTTCTTTTTATAAAAAGTGCGCATATTTAGAAAGCGTTTATTGAATTTCCAGCCTGTCTGGAAGCAAAAGAAAAATCGCTGAAGATAAAAACAACATTTTGTACAAAAGTTTTAGTGGAACTACACCGTAGCGTGGGCCCAGACGTCCAGAAGATAAACAACATTGCAAGCTATCGAAGGAACGCTAACCAACGTCTAACACATTGGGTAGGTTAGCAACACTGGTTTGTTTCGAGTTTGGTTTCACCTCTAAAAGATTCAGTGAAGTTCACCCTTACTTTACCTCCAGTAAGCGGTTTCAAGACTTGGCTGTTTTTGAGCAGAAGAAACTGCAAATACAATCACACTTATTGTGTTGCAGATTTCTTTTTCCTCATAGTTAGGTATTAGAGCTATAATAAAATGAATATTGCAAAGGATGACTGTAGCTATTAATAATTTAATATTTTTGTTTGGTCGTCTTTGGGTTACTTAAAAGTTGGGTGATGACATGCTTTCTTTCCAGTTGTCTAAACTTGATTCTATAAATTAACTTCGTGGTTCATCATTGAATGGGCTTTAACGTATTCTTGTCATCCTATGGTTAAGGAGAAAACGATGTATTTTAATACTCAAAATGATTATGAACTAAACTATTGAAAATTCCGTTGGAAGTCTTTCTGCCAAACTGGCAAAATGAAGCTGCAGATCTAAAGGTGTGACGATAGTTCAAAACAAATTTTTTGAAAAATTTAGTCACGCGGAAAGCCTGCACATTCCTACTGGTGACTCACATAAACAAAGCCATATGAAGTATGTGTAGCTAGCCTTAATGCTGAAGACATCGATTTAAAAGCCAACTTTATAGTACTACTGCTCAATATTCGGTAATATTCCGTTTTACGTTGTCTGTCTCTTTTTATGTGTTTAGTAAGTCTTCCGGAGTGTGTTTTCCTGCCAGTAATGATGACCACTATGATTTCGTAGTGAAAAATCCGTCTTTAGACCAATGTTTTAACTATTGTTAACGTTAAAATGCTTTCATTAAATCTGTCACTGAACACTGAGTAAATCTTTATGTACAGATTAAAATGTAATTAAATCCGTCAGTTGGAGGCACCTTCACAACTTAAATAGAAGTCAAGGATACTTTTAATCATTTTTGAGCTCCTTACGAGGGTTCACCGCGTGGAGGCTTGGTGAAAGCAGTTTTTTAAACATTTTCTGAGCACTCTCCAGTTTGAAAATTAGGATTAGGAATTAAAACAGACTCAGCAAAGTTCTGTAGGTGTATTTTGATTTACTTTGTGGTCGTGTATACTTAGCATTCATTTAAGAATTGTGAAAAACAGTAACACAACCCTTTAGGTACAGAATATCATTAAGAGTAAAAGGTACCTCTTCTCCTTTGATGAAATATGTGAAAAATCTACTTTTAAATTGGCTTTTTGCCCTTTTCGTGCGATTTATTTCAAATAGTTTTGGTTTTGTATAAACTAAGTTTCGTTTCGTTTGATGGGCGATATTTCTTCGCCACAGTAATGACAAGTTTCTGAAGTCACGCGCTAACCAGTGGTGGAACAATTAGACACTTCTTATAAGTCATACGAACTTAAACTTCTTAGGTGTTGTGATTTTTTGACCCTGAGCGTCTGGATTCTTGGCAGTTGTTTCGCATTTGTGCGGTGTCGGCCGGGTTTTATTTGCTAGCTCTCTTTAGTTTTGACCACTCTCCTATTTTCTTGCATTACACATCGTATAAATAACACCAAAATTGCAAAATCAGGCCCTAACCTCGTGTTAATTACTATTTAGCATAGAAAAATGGCTAGTAACGAGCAAGCCTCAAGTATCAAGGCACTCCAAAACGCAAGCCCATTAAAGTATCCAAACTTTGTCCATAATATCAAAAGCAGAGAAAAAGCAAGACAGCTCCCAAGTTATAGGATACCGTGCCATTCACTGAAAGTAATATTTCATTCAGGACCAACTAAAGCTTTCTGAAAATACCTACAAAATTAAGCCGGATAGCAAGGCAGCAGACGTATTCCAAGCAAGTAGACTATTTGTACTGCTCAGCAAATACTGGGGTGATGTAATTATTCGCAAATTAACCCGAAGTGCAATGGAGTACTATCAAAGACAAATATTGCTGAAAACACGTACCAGGAAGCAATCTAACAAAAATGTAGCACATCCATAATGCTAATGAATTCGTAAGTTATTCTACACGTTTTCCTCTGCTTATAATGTATCAGATTACCGAGTTCAATTTACTATAAGCTTCAGAGCCATTTACTTATAATATGTTATCTATTAATCCTTTCACCTGTCTTTATTTATGTTTGTACTTCTATTTGACTGTACACACGGCTCATATTGTGAGGCCACCTGTTTCTTCTACCGTCGTACGAATCCAGACATAGATGCATCATAATCTGTTAAGCACAACTAGAAACGCTGCTCCGCGTAAGTAAACAATGGAGACCGGGCCTTCCAGTGCAACTTACATAGCACACGGGTGCACTGTTTTTATGATACAACAATTCTTTTTGAGTACCAAAAATATATAACTGATTGCCTGTGTTGATAGTTTTTACACACATATAAATATAATACAATACATATGTTTTGAAACTGTGCAGACTTCATGCCAGTTTATAGGCATGATCATGATAATATTTGAGAAGTGCTTAAAACAGCAAACATACAATACGGACACAATTTATACAAGTAGAAGCAGGTTTACAATATAAAAGTTCTTTGTTTTCGGAGTTTGGATGTTGATAACAGTAATTGTTTGAAAATTGCTATTTGCTGCACCATAATAGGCTTAATAACTTGTACTATGAGCTTAGCTATTAACCTGGATTTTACTTGCATGATTTATGGCATGGAGTAACTGCATGACATATTCAAATCTGCTCTGCCTAATACTTCAATTATCAACACCCAACGCAACATCAATGGCCAAATTTACTGATTTATAGACGGCTAGCTATGAGTTGTGTTTAGGATTGTAATACATGTGGTAGGGTTAGGTAATACATCAAGCCTACAAATGTGTTTTAGCTGTGGAACAGACCAAGTAGACTATCTGAAACGGAAGACGAATGCACGGTAATTGACATTAACAACGCACTTACCAAACTCAACGATACTTCTAAAACAAGAAACCAGGATTAGGCTTCTTGCCTTGATGCTCATGGGCAGTAAATCTTATCTCATTGACTGCCGGCTCTCCGTATGCTCTGAAAACCAAAGCACCGAACGCACTGGGGCTACCTACCATTCCGTAACTAGCGAATTGCAGTGGAATCATGGCGTAGGATAGCTAACGTTAATGTATTTTAGAACAAACAACCAGAGACCCAGACGAAACCCACCTCCACAACTTACAGCAATCGAAATGGCTATCAGCTTACCGAAGTCTAAGGGAGATCACTATTCAAATACCAAAGTGACCGTTTCATCCGTTCTTCAGTAGTAAGAACTTAACTGCTTTTACCAGACACGGTTATAACCATTACAACCACTGGAGAACAGCTACCACCAGGAGCCTGACAATCACCTTATCCTGCTCACCCACCTACCTGTACCGGATCCTTTATACACCCCCACTTAATTACAGCGATTCTTCCACAAGTAATCGTGTGACTCTATGGATGTGAGAGGATTGAAAAACAAACTTTCAGAGTCCTGTAACCCACGCTGTAGCCTGATACTGTAAATGGTTAACCTGACTAAAACATGGTTAATGCCCGAAGTCACGGGTGACAATGTGTGCATACCGAAAACAGCAGTGTTTAGATAAGGCAGGAAACACGTGGGAGAGGGTGAAGTTATCATCAACGTAATTAACCTTCGCTAACTCAGTCTTTTTGAACTACAGTACCTATATTGCAATAACGGAGCTAAAAGAACATGCGGACAATCTCAAAGTAGTAAATAGCTTTAAAATTGATGCCTTAGAAGAGGGTATGACCCTAATTCTGCCTGGATTCAAAAGTGGCAACTAACACTAAACTACAGCAAATGTGAAATCGTGCACACAGGACAACCATAACCCTAATTTCACGCTTTAGTCTGAATAAGTCTAAAGTTCGAATACTCCGATCAACAATCGAAGTGAGCATTAAAATTTTTGGTAACTTAAAGTTCACGGAACACATCTCTTTAATAATCTCCAAAATAAGAAGATAAACAGTCTTTTGTCTTAAGTACTTCTATATGACGGAGGCCATACTTGCTTTGTATATGAGAACAGTAATGATTTGGGTTAACCTATATATAAGGATCTTGATAAACAGTCACCGTTAGGGAATTCACACTGCATCAGGATATTAATTTGACTACCTTTTGTTTAACGATAGACATCTCTTCATGAACGTCTAAATCCTAGCTCTTATCAGTCAAAGCGACCACGTTATCATCATATTCAAGATAACACCTGTAGTATGTTCCTTGGCCCTCAAATCGAAACGAGTTATCTATAAACGTGCAATGGCTCACCTTTAAGGAAGTCCTTGACAATCCCGTCCTGAGTACTACATGACCCCATCGCCTAGTAAATTTCATTATCTCGAAGGTTATCGAATCAGGCAACTAAATCGAAAGATTAAGTCCCTGGTTTAACTCGCTCCCTTAAACCAGAAGGATAAAAATGTCCTTCCTGTAATAATGACCGGAGTAGTCCTTCATAAACCGTCTACCTATGAAGTGATTAATTCCGCGGGCTGTGATAATATACATCCTGAAGTCGTAAGAGGGTGCACCATAACCTTTTGTTCCACTTTCGTTAACCTGTCTTAACACTAAGTAAACAACAGTTGCCAAAAATTAGAAAATCACTGCTCGTTCACTTCTTTTTATAGGCTGTGACAGAAAATATCCCACTTGTTACAAGTCAGTAGGACTACCCAGGATACTATTAAAAATGCTAGGAAGTTTACTGGATGACCACGTTGAAGGGTACATCAGCTAGAACAACCTGGATCACGCTACTCAGAAGGATTCCTGACGCGAAAACCTTGTTAAATTAGCGCCCTAACAGCACGAGACAACTAGACTAGAATCTTGACGAAAGCACAACTAAGTACTTTATTTTCTCGAACTTTACAATGGAGTTCGGAACCGTGCCGCATAGTATCCTCCCTCCTTAGATTATGTAAATTTTACGTTCCTGAATGAAACACTACACTTCAAACAGGGAAAGAATTTTATGCTCTGAGGTAGACAAAGATTCCGCAAGTCATACTTACGTTTTCGAGCATATGTCAAAGCAGTACATTCTGTTATAATTTCTTTATGAAGAATTTTATAGAGTATTGCAAGATTAAGTTTAATCCTTCTAACCCATGAAGTGTCTAATTTCCAAGGACAGCACCTATCATTATAGGGTCGACCAGGGTCTGGTAGCCTAGTAAGATGTTGTTAAATATTCTCTATTTTCTGTCGATCTAATGAACGCATCCAATTATGTATTATTGGGTGATACTCAAGCAGAGGTGTAACACATGTTCTATAAAGAATAACTTTAGATTCGTTAAGACAATAGTTACGATGAATAAAACCCATAAGTCTGCGAGCTTCAAGGACCTGTGATAAAACATGCTCGGTAAAGGATAAACCCTTTGAATACCTTACTCCTAAATCACAGATACTACTTAGTTCACGAAATTCGTGTTTGTTAAGGTGTAGGTTGGTCTCGGGGTTAGCTTCTCTATAGTATATGTACCCTGACTTTTGTGTGTTGAGGGGAAGAAACTATTTATTACACCATTTACTTAGTTTATTGAGATCTTTTTGTATTATATCATTAACATATCAACCTTCATCTGGATAGAATGTATGGACAACTTCAAGGTTGTCCACAAACATAAAGGCTTTATTCTCATGAAAAGAGTGGCATATATCATTAAAATACATAACAAATAGTAACAGTCATATGACTGAACCCTGGAAGACACCACTAGTGATATTTTGAGGGACGTGAGAAATGTCATCCTAATTTTACTATCTGAATACAATCTTTCAAAGGCATCCAGTTATGCGATTTTTCCGTTATTCCGAAGGTTTTCAACTTATATAAGAGAGGTGAGTGATATACTTTGTAAAATACCTTAGTGAAGTCGATGTAAAGAGTAAGTTTTCCGTCATCTATCTTGTTTATTATCTAGTCAAAGTATTCCAGGTGACAAGTTATTCAAGATTTCTTAGATATGAAGCCATGCTGCGAAGATATGATTAGTTTGTGCCTAACTAAGCGAGTGTAAATCTCCTCTTGTATAACTTTCTCCATGGCTCTACATAGAACAGAAGAGTGATTAATTGGACGATAGTTTTCGATACTAAGCCTAGGGCCTATTTTAGAATGAGGAATTATATATTTGGTTTTCCACGATCTGGGGAAAGTTCCACCTTCTAAGGAGACATCAAATATTTTGATGAGAAGTTTTGAGAAGGTTGAGCTACCATATCTAGTCGCATTAACCGGTATTTCATCCTCTCCACTACTAAATGAAAGTTTTAGTGATCCTATAGCATCTTCAACATTACTAATTGCATGCTCCCAGCCAGTTAATTTATACTGGTTGAAATTGCACATCGTTCTTATACATGGACTGTTTCTAGTGAAAGAGTGCGCAAAGATTCACTTAACGCTCCCCAAATCTCCAGAGCGTTACTAGTCATTTTATTTTTGACGTTGAGAATAGTAGAAAGACTAGACTGAGCACTAAGTTTCTTTCTAAAGTTAGCTGCTAAATACGTTATCTTGTCAGGGGATTTCAGATGTATTGTTTCGGCTTCTAATTCTCTCGTTTTCCTGTAATTTGCTATATTTATGAATAATAAATGGAAACCAGAAATTACAGAAGAGTCCTGCTGAACGAATAACCTCTTTCGTAACTTCCTTAGTTTGATTTTAAATTTAACGGGGATGTATTTGCTACTTAGGACATATGGTTCAATCACTTTAAAAGGTGCAACATAGTCAAAACATGAATATAATTAATAGTAAAAAGCATCTAGTGAGTTATTAACCTTGCAAAAGGAGAAAAATGCATTCCAATTAAGACCATGTAGCAATTTTCTGGTATGAAACCAGTTAATTTGAGCATAGTTTCTCTGAAAATCAAGGGGATTGTTTGTTTCAGTCTTAGTACATGAACATTCATTGACAATTAACTGAGAAATGACAACTTTGTGATCGCTACCAGGAAATTCAAGCCTAGTATTCTCTGTATAGTTGGGGGCATTATTTTAAAAGATTTAGTCTAATAAATTTGACTTGCGTGTAGCTTTACGTACTACTTGAGTCCATGCATTACTTTCACGTATTTCAAAAAATTTATCAAGATATGGAGGTCCATGTAAAGCGTTTCAAGTAACAGAAAGCTTATTAAAGATTCCTCCTATTAACTTGGTCACAGGCAGCAATGATAATGTTGCGAATAAATGATTTAATTGCTAGGTAAAGGTATGAGTAACATTAGGAGGTCTATAAAATACAACCTATCAGGAATTAATGATGGAAACAGTTGTCATCGCAGACAAATACAGTGTTATCTGAAGGTCCCCTACCTCGAGGAGGTTAGGGATGATGAAAAATCGGATCGAATACATTATATGCATCCACTACCCTTTCCTAAATTTTGATCTTTACTGTATGTAACACAATTATCAACTTCAAGTGTAAGGTCTGAAATATCGAAAGTAGACCAAGTTTCGGTTATTAGGACACAGTATGAGTTAACTAAGTACATTAAGGATTTAAGACAAGTGATTTTATTGTAGAGGAAACGGGAGTTAAATAGGATAGTTGTGAACTGTGTGGGAATAATGAAATTAGATAGGTCACGAGTTAGCTGAACTAGTGGATAATTTTTATGAACCTTATTTGAACTGGAAAAATTATGGAGTATAGGGGAATGGTATCAGTGAGACATTAGTCATAGGGTAGTTGGGAGGGGATACTTCGTCGCCTACCATTTTCCGTCCTTATCAATGAACTTCAAGTAAGCATAGGCTTGCCTTTACTCATCCACGCCCATACTATGAAACTTTGAAGACACATTAGATGTGATGTTTCAAACTTCATGAAACATTTCTTTAATTTTTATCTACTTATTGCAGATCTTTTTCAACTGCCTATGTGCCTTAAACTGCTCTGTTTTCATCTATTCTATATTTTCTCCTACATTAAGCTTCTTAAAATTACTACTATCTAGCGGGGGAAGTAAAAAACTGAAAAGACAGCTAAAAAATTGCTTACCAATGGCATTGATTACTTCGTGAAAAATAGTCGGAGAACAGCAAGGACCAAATGGATGTCTGCTCTGCTCAAAAAATTGAACGGTGCGTCACTACTGCAGGACTGATAAAGTTTTGCATGAGATTAGAATCCTTTAGATTAACATAGATGAATATTCTAGAACCATAAAATTACCTGAGAGTATCTTAGTCTTCAACCACAGTGCTTGCTATAACAAACGTGAATTTATTAGAAGCTTTTCCTCCAAATTTTATGGGTGTACAAATAGGGGGTATCATGAAAGTAGGCCTCGACTGGGCCAATTTTCCTTCCATTTCAGAAGTCATTAGGCGTTTATTTGAACTGACGGCAAGAAACTACTTGTTGTTCAACAAGTTCAAGACCACGCTTAATTCAGATCACACTGAAATGACGTCTTTTAGTATTTTGTTAGAAGTGTCTTTAGAAATTGATCATAATAGTTCTACCTTTAAAGTTCCAAATATTTTGCGTCAGGCGTTTATGATCTATTCTAACAAAATATTTACAGATCATGTTTGTAAAATGGCGAATTCTAATCTGTGACACTAGCTAATCATCATCCAAGTTCGATTTGCCGCAACATGACTTTTGTGACCTTAAGTTGTTAGGTGCGTGGCTGCAGTTCCAAATTTGCAGCGTGGCAGACGGGTCGTCCGTTATTAACTCTCAAACATCCCAACAGCATTCATAACTACGGAAAATTAAGGCTAACAATAGGTGAATCTATAGTTTTATTAATCTACTTATTGGATAGTAGTTGTTTGACCTATTCCTAACAAAAAATAACTGCTGATCTAAAAGCAGCCTTCGAAAATATAGTGCTTGCTTAACGATTTTTTAGTTGAGAAGATTTAGAATAAGCAGTTGTAGAGTTTCAGTCTGTAAGTTAATAAATTTAATTCAATCGTAGATTACCTTCACTCACTATATTCATTCACGAAGTCAAAGCACCTAGTTTTCGTCTTTCATGTACATCTACGTCGTTTTTGAATGTGCATTCGATTTGTGACCATGCCTGTAAACTGGCATGCTCTCATGTACAAAAGTGAGAATAAAACTATTATTATTATTATTAAAATAAAATCTTACGGAATTTGTCAGAGAAACAAACCGTAAGTTGCGTATTTAGATCAAAATTCATGAATTGTAAATCTGTGTTTTTTGTAGTGCTGAATCTTAATGAGTATATCGTTCGTTCATACATCATGAGGCAAACCATCCCCGCACGTAGTCTTTTATAAAGTGCTATCCGTGGTGTAGACGTTTATTAGAAGAGGAAAAAGAAAATCTAAATCCAGTTTTCCAACGATCAATTTCATGCGATGCAATTATAAAATATGTGACGAGTACACTATCACAAAGAGCTAGTATCTGGTGACATAACGTAGGGTGATGTGTAGTAATATAACTGTAGCCTTCGGTTCACGTGATCAAGTGTTTGACCCTATCCGTGAACAGGGACAGCTACGTGAGTTTTACTTATGTTGAAGGAGATGTAAAGCGATTAATTCGAGTATGCTTTTCGACAAAAGATCAAATTCGTTTGTATCTCTTGTACCCAGAAGTGGTAGGTATTGATTAGACGTATAACATTAATAAAGCGAAGTGAGAATGCAACTTTATCTATCATTAGTTGTAGATTTTCTATGTTTCAGTTGGTAATAACTGATAACATGGGATGTGGACGTCCAGTAATGTTTGCAGCTTGATCTCTAATGATATGGCTAGCACCTATGTAACACTGCGCGTAAAAACGTCTCTGTGAGGTAAATTATACTCAAAACCATAAGATATTTGCCTACTGTAGTTGACGCAGGTAATAAGTTTAATGGCCTACACCAACAGCTTACTTGCCTTGATCCTCGAGCCTGATTCTCAATGAACTGAAAAGTGAGTGGTGTCATCTTCGGTACAAGTTGCATCAACTGTTCGAAATTGGCGTTATTATTATTTACCGTTACAATGCTATCAATACCGTGAAGTATGTCAACACTAACAAGTCACTTGAGTTGTCAAACTAGTTAGCTCTGTAAAGAATAGAAATCGTTTACTACATGGATGCATAGATTATTACGTGTAAAGAGCGCTGATACTAAAAGAATCCACCATTAAAGCGAAAATATATTTTCGAAAAGAGTGATTCTTCCCAGGTAGTAGCCTAATAAGTAACAACTTTGGATGACATTTTAAAACGTAATCTTTCTCATGTGATTTGCTATTATACGTGGTTACCAAAAAGGAAGGATACATCGTACCTTAGTTAACGTAAACATTAGCATGCATTAACTGTACGACTAACATAAACTTCTCTGCTTTGTATTTGCTGTAACAAGCCACAATGAAAAAGCCGTATTAAAATATGTGTAAGTAAATATTCATCAATATTTAGAATGATTCATACAATTTTTATAAGCTTTAAGTGGTACAAAGTAACATGGCTGCTTTCACTGCTAATCATTACAGTTATCTGTCTCTAACATCTGGAACTTTACAAAGCTACACCAGTTGATTGATAAGGATATGCCAGCAAAGTTTATTTGCAGCTGAACTCCGATAAACTTTGAATTATGTTGGCCGAAGGTCGATTTATATCAGTAAACGGTTACTGTATTTCAGTTGTTAATACAGCATAGGTTATGTAAACCTTAGCTTTATATTGTTGAACTTCCTTTACATAGTTTTTATTACTCTTTTGTAACTCGTCAGGAACCGTGTAAATCATTCAAAGAATGATTCAGTATTTCCAGTGATAAATCGACCATCCATCAGCGTCCTTACTGCAATTTCAATCACTTTATTCTTATAAGTTCTGTGTTTAGCAGGAACTTCATAAATTGAAACAACTTCATTGAAACAAAATCAAGCCACCACAATACCATCTGCGAATGTAGATTAACAACCTTAATTGGAGTTATAAAACTATTGCATGCAAAATATGAACATACTACATCAGTGGTTTATAGTTTGTTCACTATAAAGTAAAACAAATATAAACCATCAAGGAAAATCAGTAATCATGTAAACCTGACTCGGATTAATTAAATGATCTTAGATGACGTAGTTACACTGCAGTTCGTTCGTAACGATAACAAAATGCAATCATTATCCTTTACGAGACTGAAAGTGACATTTCAGAACAAGTAAACCGTATACAAAATGCAATTTCAAAAGAAATATGCTTCATGATTCTTTGGTAGCTACGTAATTTAGTGCAATCAGCAATCATGAAGGGAAGTTTAATATGCATTTACAGTTAAAACATTAAGGATAGAGAGTGTGAATTTTAACAATAGCTATTTACAGACGATTTCAGTAATAGCACGATAACTGTTTACGATGTCACGGAAACACCTAGGATGATGAATAACCAGCCTCGTATTGGTATTTGATAACTCCAAATTTCCGAATGATTGAGAAGTCCTTACTTCTAATGTTAAAAAATGAATCATGGGAAATGCTATTAGACATACATTATTTGATTTTGTAGTCACACATGGGATATGGTGATCTGCTATGGTCATACAATACGAATTCGAATCAGTAAATTTGTCATAGTGTGAGGTAAAAATGAACTATCACGCAACACATAACATTTGGCATTTCATAGGTGGCACGATCTAAGAAAATAAAAGTTAACATGGGACATATAGTTGCCAAACGTCAACTCGCTCTCATTATTACTTAATAATCCTGCTACACATTATTAATCGTACTTCCTCGGGAAGCAATGTTATTTTTAATAGATCAGGATAGCATGCGATCTTGATCAAACAGTTAGTTAATGAGGCGGGTAAATGCATTGGAAGTGCCTACAGATGTTATGTCAATCTCACTAACTGCAACTTTTATAGTGCTGGAGAACACTCGGTATATGACCACGTTACGTTTGTCTTACAATCAGAGCAACTTCTAACGATTGAACCCACTATTACGAATAATAAGAAATCAGAAGGCAAAAAAGGATGGAAGGGAAGTTATATTTCGATCCTGAGTTAGAGCGTAAATTAGAAATTAACGTCTAGGCTGTCAAATCAGAGGGATGCTTTCCAGGGTGCGTCGTGTCAGTGATCTAGTGGTTATGCATGACCGAGCGCTTCCAACTGGTCGTGTCCGTTAAAACAAACAAGGTCAACATCAATGTCGAGAGCCTATACAGCTGTTTATCTTGGGGATTATTTACAGCTACAGTGCCATTTAGGACAGTATTTATTAATTATCGAACGGTTGTTTCAGTTCCACGCACAACTCCAGTGTACTGGAAGAATCACTAAGATGTGTTTATTGTGAGCAGTTCACGATATACAGGTTTAGAGTTAACATAAAAGGTAGCATAATCCAAGTCTTATTTACCAAAAAGCTCTTGCTTTTTACAATGCTAAAACAGTCATTAGGTACTGGTGATGATGATTTTGCTTTACGGTGGCATTCAGATAAGCTTGAAGAGTTCCCTGGATATAGGACCAAGTTGCGCTTGTCGTATAACCAAAGACACTTCTATCGAATGGACCCCACTCTTACGAATGAGAAATCAGAAGGCAATAAAGGATGGAAGCGAAATTATATTTGAGCGTAAAGAGAGCTTTAATGGGATAGCAACGTCTAGGCTGGCAAACTAGAGGGAGATGCTACCCACGGTGGTTCGAGTCGTGATCTGGTGAAGATACGTGACCGCGCGCCTTCAACTAGTAGTGTCCGCTAAAACAAACATGGTCAGCATCAATGTCGAGAGCTTATGCAACTATTTATTTTGGGGATTATTTACCGCTACAGCTCACTCCCCCCCTAATGGGTTCTTGAGGACCCTAAGACGTGCCAGCCAAAGGATAAAACCCAATGCGTCAGACATTGGTAAACGTTCCTTCGATAGCTTGCGATGTTGTGCAGCTTCTGGACGTCAGTCCTTACACTATGGTGTCGTTGCATAAAATAATTGTGCATAAAATAAAATTCTTGTTTCTTCCACGTTCTTCTGTTTGTTTCCAGACGGCCTGGAAGTCGAAAAGATAAAAGAAAATTTAAACCTGTGCGTTTTGTGTACAAAAGAAAATAATTGTTAACTAGATGTGTCCTATAAAAAAAGCGTGTTGAATACCGACAACAAATAATGAAACGTTTTTTGTTTTTTTTTTTGACACGAGAATTTACAAAATGCACACAGTAAAATTATTATTATTACTTTTTTTTTAAAACAAAAAACATAAATAATAATAATCGGTTTATCGGTTTCGATTTTTTGTTATTATTTATTTTAAGACAACAAGAAAAATGTTAAACGTACGTAGGTAGTGGGAGGAAATTAGTAGACATAGTATTCGTTTAGGTGTTCTGGAAATCGTACTTTTCTACCAGAACGCGTAGCTTTCGGCGTTACGGAGCTCTTTGATAATTCTACTAGCGTGTTAGTCATTGCCTGCGGTGTAATGGCTTCGTTCGTGCTACGTTTTGCAGGTGTTGCAGCGAATTCGACGCTAAAAGGTGTACCTTCTAGGTAAGCTGCTTTGAGGCGGTCAATGCTGACGTTATCCTCGTGGCCATTCTTGTCAATCGTATAGTACTTCGTTTCACGTTTCAGGACCTTGTATGGCCCTTCGTAGGTTGCGTCGAGAGGTCGGCGTTCGGCATCACGACGTACGAAAACGTGTGTACTATATTTTAAGGCAGGTTGGATAAAGATGTCTTTCGATTGTTGTCGAGTTTGAACTGGCTTAACTGAACGCATAGCATTTGTAAGCCGGTTCACGTAAGAAATCATATCCAGGTTTGCCGAAGTGGAAGCGGTTTCCACAAACTCACCTGGTAGTCGAAGAGTCGTTCCGTAGACTGATTCGGCGACACTACATCCAACATCTTCGTTAACTGTGCTGCGAATCCCGAGTAAAACTAGTGGTAAGGCGTCGGTCCACTGAGGGATGTTTGTAGCTGAAAGTGATGCTTTCAGTTGTCGATGAAATCTTTCTACCAAACCATTAGATTGTGGGTGGTAGGCGGTCGTCCTGAAACGCGTTGTTCCAAGAAATGTGGTCAGAGCGTGGAACAATCCAGATTCAAACTGACGTCCACAGTCTGTCGTTATTATAGATGGACAACCAAAGTTGGCTTCCCATCGTTCGACGAAAGCGCGAGCAATCGTTTCACTAGTGATGTCTTTAAGTGGAATCGCTTCTGGCCAGCGTGTATATCGGTCCACGCATGTCAGAAGATAAGAAAATCCATTTGATTCCGGTAGAGGTCCTACCAAATCAAGGTGGACATGATCGAATCGAGCGTCAAGGGTTGAGAAGGTGCCTTGGGGGCATTTATTATGTTGGATTACCTTGTTCTTTTGGCAGGTTATGCAGGTGCGCGCCCATTCTTTAATATCCTTATTCATCTTTGGCCAGCAGAATCTATCAGTAATCAGTTCACGTGTAGCACGAATTCCAGGATGAGAAAGGTTGTGCAATGTGTCGAAGATGACTCGTCAATAACTCCTGGAGACGACTGGACGGGCTATACCTGTAGAAGAATCACAAATTAAAGTGTTCTTACTTTTTCCAATCGTTTTGGTTTGGAGTTGGAGCGTTGTTGCAGCTAACTCGTGATGAAAATCGATATCTTCACTTTGAAGTTGAGCTAGTTGAACAAGGTCGATTCCTTGGATACGATTCAAGGAATGTATTCTCGATAAGGCGTCAGCAACTACATTGTTAGCTCCCGATATATGTCGTATGTCCGTAAAGAATTGGGAGATATAGTCAAGATGACGCGACTCTCGTGGAGAGTACTTATCTGAAGATGATTTCATCGAAAACGTCAGTGGTTTATGGTCGGTGAATATTGCGAATTCCCGGCCTTCGATGGAATGTTGAAAATGACGTACAGCACAGTACATAGCTAGTAGTTCACGTCCAAAAGTGCTGTATCTCGATTCGGTGTCGTTTAATCGTCTTGAGAAAAATGCTAAAGGCTGCCAAGCTTGGTTAGTCCGTTGTTGCAGAACTGCGCTAATCGCTGAGTCAGAAGCGTCGACCGCAATGCTGACGGGAGCCTCAGTATTGTAGTGTGTCAGCATAGTTACCTTGGCTATTGCCTCTTTAATTGCAACGAAGGCTTTCTTTGATTCTGAATCCATTGTGACCACCTTTTTGTTCCCACGAAGTTGATCCGTTAGTGGTTTCACTATAGATGCACAGTTGGAGATAAATCGTCTGTAGAAACTTACCAAGCCGTTGAAAGCTCGTAGCTGCTTAATGTTTGTTGGTTCCGGATACTCCAGAATTGCCGCCACCTTGTGTTCTTGAGGCTGTATACCATTAACATCAATGGTATGCCCCAGGAAGTCCAACGAAGTTGTTCCGATTTGACATTTTTGTATATTATTAGTAATTCCGTATTGCTGCGGTCTTTTAAAAGCTGTGTCCAATTGTTTCATGTGTGTTTCCTCGTCTGGGCTTGCTATCAAGCAGTCGTCGACATATGCATGGACATAGTCGAGCCCGCGAAACACGTCTTCAATGAAACGTTGAAACGTTTGTGCTGCATTCCTCAAGCCGAAGGGCATTCGAAGGAATTAGTAAAGACCAAACGGGGTTACAATAGCCGTTTTCGGGATGTCATTTTCAGCCATCGGTATTTGATTGTAGGCTTTTACTAGATCAATTTTTGTGAATACTTTCATTCCCTTTAACGTGGCCGTTAGGTCGTGGATGTGAGGTGAAGGGTAGCGATCTGGCGTAGTTTGTGCGTTAAGACGTCGATAATCACCGGTAGGACGCCAATTATTGCTGTCTTTCTTCGGGACCATATGTAATGGAGACGACCATGGGCTGCTGGATGGGCGGATTATTCCCAGGTCCATCATATGGTCGAATTCGTTCTTAGCAATCCTTAATTTTTTGGGTGCTAATCGGCGTGCTTTGGAGAATACAGGTTGACCTGTAGTCGTGATGTGATGTGTAACATTGGTGGTTACACATGATAACTTCAATGTCGCCTTATTCAGGTCCGGATACTTGTCAAGTATTGGATGAAAATAAGGGTTAATTAAATGCTTAAAGCGAAGAGGACATAGGCTACAACCTGAAGCAGTGGTTTCCCGTACGTACAGCTTTGTGTTGCTGTCGACTAGCCTCTTTTTGCTAGCGTCCACAAGCAAGTTGTGGTGACTTAGTAAGTCTATGCCTATGATAGGTATTTTCACATCGGCGATAGTGAAAATCCAGTGTATGGGTTTTCGCAAACCCACGTTCAAGTAGACATATATTTTACCATACGCGGCTATTTGTTTTTCCGTCAGCTGCCTGTAGATCAAATGCAGCTTCATGTTGGCGATCAGATGAAGTTGCAGGAAGGACACTGACTTCTGAGCCAGTATCGACGAGGTAGCGAATCTTCGTTATCACATCGGAGATGAATAACAGGCGGCTGTTTCCACCGGCTACGGTTGCCGCTAACGCGTGCCGGCGGGATAGTTTCCCGACGCAGTGGGTTTGAGGCTAGGGAAACAACAGGGGTTTCTACATTTCTTTGATTCCTTGCCATAGGTGTTGTGGTACCAACACCAATGTGGATTTTCCGTTCGGCGAGGTCGAGATAAGGATCTTTTACGAGATGAACTTCGTCGTCGAGGATTACTTGGTCGGCGTTGCTCGTGTAGATCGAGGAAACGAGAAAGAGTATGGCACAATTTAGTAATTTCGTTTTCGGTTTCTAGAGGCTTTTCTGTAACAGAATAAACCTCATTGTGGCGATTTCTGGTGATCTCCAGAATTCGATCAGCAGATGAAGCTAGTTCATCTTCTGGGTTGTTGTTAAAAGTTACCAATACTGCTTGCACTTGTTGTGGCAGTTTTGATAAGAATAGTTGACGGAAGAGACCTTCATCAAAAGTACGTTGACCCATTACCTTTTTCATGCGCAATAACATTTCGGTCGCAGAACCGTTACCAAGATCAATGGTGTGAAACAACTCATGAAGACGTTGTCGGTCGGACAAATCTCGTTTAAGAATCGATCTTTTGAGTTGTTCGTACGGTTCTAGGCAGTCAGGACTAAAAAAGAAGGGGGTGACGTACCTGTCCAATTCACGCGGAAGTGACCTTACAACCGCCAGAAATTGAACGCGTGGATCAGTCACACATTGGTTTTGGAATTCTGCTTTTGCGTAGCAGAACCAGGCTTCAACATTATCTGCCCAGAAAGGAATGAGCTGAAAGTTTGGAGGCGTAGGGGTCTTAATCTTAATTAGCTTAGGAGTCTGGTCTGACATCATAAAAATAGTAATGAATGCAAATACAAAATTACTATGAAAAATATGAGGTAAAAAAATTAAACCACTAAAAATACTCTGTTTAAAACTATAAAAAAGGAATGGACTCACAGTAAATTATCGTGTCCAGATCACGTTGAGCTCACCAATGAAGAGTTCCCCGGATATAGGACCAAGTTGCGCTTGTCGTATAACCAAAGACACTTCTATCGAATGGACCCCACTCTTACGAATGAGAAATCAGAAGGCAATAAAGGATGGAAGCGAAATTATATTTGAGCGTAAAGAGAGCTTTAATGGGATAGCAACGTCTAGGCTGGCAAACTAGAGAGAGATGCTACCCACGGTGGTTCGAGTCGTGATCTGGTGAAGATACGTGACCGCGCGCCTTCAACTAGTAGTGTCCGCTAAAACAAACATGGTCAGCATCAATGTCGAGAGCTTATGCAACTATTTATTTTGGGGATTATTTACCGCTACAAGGTAATTCTGCACAGGCATATAATTCCTTTTCGCTAATATGCAATAATTATTGAAGCTATTCAGAGTAAAAATTAAAAAGATGTTAGAACACCTTGTTTTGTAGGTGATGCAGTTCTGCGCCAAATCATAGCAACGAAGCATTTGAAGAAAGTCTTTTGGATTGGGGTGAAGGGTATAGTGCGCTTGGCGTCAATCAAAGAGACGCTTCAACTAACACGCGACGTCCTAAAATGTCTGTGCGAACATTGCTAAACTTGTTCAGAATCCTCCTGGTAAAATTTTGATTGTCCTCTTTGAATATGACTAGCATCTAGTACGCAGTAAGATAAATTCTAGTTCTAAGTTGTCAGATTATAGCAAATGCGATACGCCTATATTACCACTGGCTTTATACCATACTGTATTCATATTTACATCCCTGAATGCCTCTGAGGATACGGTTTTTCCAACAAACCTCAGACTGTTATCTGTTGCAGCTTAAATCAGACTGATGTAATTCTCTTGTTTGTTAGCCTCTAACCGTTTTCTGTCTTACTTATCCCTCAACCAGCATACGGGCGATGAAGTAGGTGATGGTCAGGTATACGTAACGTGTCCCAACCTATCTCAGTAGATGAAGGTGTACAACCTCTTTGACTGTCATGTCATATACGGGCGTCACTTCAGAGATTCACAAGACAAAAAACCCTGTAACCTACATATACCTTCCATTTTTATGGTCCATTTCACGCACCCATATGTTGAAACAGAGCGAAATACTATGCAGTATACTAAACATTCCATTACAAACCGGTCATCTCACCCATATCACAAGTGACCTAGGACAGTAAAAGCCAATCAAGCTTTAAGAATCTGGGTTGAGGTTTTGTCAGACACCCACCCATCGGAAGTGATGTGACTTCTAAATAAATTTTTTTAAGTACTTCATTCCCTACAACTAATTACGATGATAAGGCAGACCAGTACTACTGTAATATTTTGTATTTTCGTGGGGAGAAAAGTGACCCTAGTATGCCTGCATTGTTATTAAATTGTCAGAGTCTTCACCGTAGAGGAATTTAGTGACTGCTCATCCTAAGTCGACAAATTATCTTCCGGGAAGAAGACTAATTCCTCAAGAGTTAGTAAAGGAAAGTATGACTTCTAGGAAAGCACCAATAAAAAGGGGGAAGATAAAGGGGTAACCTTGACGAACACTACATGAAGTTGATGTTTATTACTGTATATAGCTAAAAGCTCGGACTCAACCAGGGTCACTAGAGTAGACAGCCTTTATAACGTTTGCATACTTTTGAAGCACACCTTTTGATGATAAACAATGTAGCAGGGCCTGTTGATATACGTAGTCAATCGCCGATTTGAAGTGGCGGATGTTTATAGCGACGCCTATGTTCTAGAATCTGACGAAGAGCAAATATCTGGTCAATGCATCCTTGTACAGATCTGAAATCAGCCTAGTTTACCCAGAATGATGTTTTCGGGTTCCCTTGGATGATTGCAAAGTCTAGTACCTTGAGACACCATGTAAATCGAATTGGTCTTTCTACACTAGTCATAAAAGGATTTCTTCCTATCTTTCAAATTAGGACGTCTAGCGATTGGGATCGCTCATATGGAATTACGTCTTCGCTGAATGAATTTTTGAACTTTCCGTTCATGAATAGGTGACTGAGGGGTTTTCAATCGTGACTTTTCGGCGTCCGATGAAACGCATAGGAGATGCGTGTGTTAACTGTGAAGCACTCGTAGTTCAAATGTGTGCTCTAAAATAAGTGACAGTCCTATACAGAGCCTTCCCAGCAATGGCTAATATTATTTTGGCCTATTCGTGTCTATCGTTGAGTTGTTGTTGGCGGTCTCCGAGTTACACAATGCGTTGCCCAATGCTTGAAATTTGTGCTTGTTGAGAACAAGCGGTAACTTGAACATAATTGTAGATGATGGTCTCTATTGCCTAGTTCGTTGGACTGGTATGCTGAGAAAGCAGCCTAAGCAATTTTTTTGCCTGGCTTGGTCTGCCGACTTGCGTTTTAAGACCCACAGCTATGATCACTATGTCTGAATGTTTAGTTTAATGAGGGCGATTGAAAAACTTCCTAACGGAGTCGTTTTTTCCTCCATCCGAACTGTGGTCAGTGGTAGTGGAGCGTAATCAGAAACGACAGAAGGCGTCGGTATGAGTTCATATTTTTCCGAGTTCTTATTGTGCAATTTAAACAGAAAGCGCATAGACGAAGGTTGGTAGGAATACATTCAAAGATTACCTTTTCTGCTCACAAACTTAATACTATACTAACACTAACAAGGTCAAGAAGGTTTGCTGCTGGGTCCCCGGACAAACAAAGTATATTGTGCCGGCTTTCTAGATTGATTAGGTAGCATCGACTGAAAGTTTACTCGAGAGTCCTGTTTGGGTGTATCGGAAACACAGAATACGTTAGTGATAAAAGATTTCAAAGAGTTTGAATTAGCTTGGCGTGTTGACTAATTTGATATTAGTCTCGCATATTTAAAACTGTGACATGAAGTTTAAACCTTAGCTTTAAAAAACCTAGAATAGCGCTTCACTAAATCGAGTTACTAGTGGCATATGTGGCCTAAGCAATCGAAAAATGGGCGGAGGATGAAGTAACAGTTGAGGAGCCATCAAGAGGAGTAGGAATTCGACTATAAACGTTGCGATTTGGAGTGGCTTGAGAAGTATGAGTGCCGTTATCACTTCCCAGTTGCCCACTCTGTAGAAGGGTCCTTCTTAATTATGTGCCTAGAAAGCTAATCGGGTTTGGGTCGGTCTCCAAGACCTGAGAGTGTCATTACAGTGCCATAGCAGGTCGGTTGGACAAGGCTTATTTTGAGCGGGATTTTATTTGTCTTAGCTTCTACTTGTTAAGGCCTTACTGTTAGAGACAGAAATCCGTGGAGTAAGGTGAAGCGTGAATTTTTAGAGTCGATGTTTTCCAACCCCATCCTTACTATGTAGTAAGTCAGCATGGCTGTTATAATGTTTGTCGGGTGGTGGGGGGAGGGAAACTCCACTCTACGGCCTTAGTTTAACTGCCTTAGTCTCATCGCTCTTTAACCGACCTGTCCTTCGAGGTACGACATTGATAAACGGGTGTTCCAGTCAGTATAGCTCGATTTTGTTGTCACGGTTAGACAAGCCCATACCACATGTAAAATTAGCAGCAACGGTCAGGGAACTATGATACACCAACTGATTTACTCAGCCAGGTAAAAAGAAGAAGTAGGTTAATAACGCTCCAGGAATGTTCAGTTTTATTTCATCCCATCTTTGTATATCTAACAAACAATCACAACGGAGACGTTACTACTAAAAATACATAGTTTGAGCTTGTGTGTAGATGAACTTTGAAACGTTGGTTGAGTATCTATATTAACTAAATTCATGTAGGACGCTTAGTTGCTAAAACATAGGATGTTAGATCGTTGCTGGGTTCAGCTCACTTTAATATATATATTATGAGCACATAAATCTATGATTTTATGTACATATACGTGTAATTAGGATGAACTAAAATTAATACATTGACACGAAGAATTAGTTAGAAATATATTTGTAAACGAATTAATCTAATAAGCGAGATATGCTGAAGCGACCCTCTTGAAAGTGTTATTTTTTTTCTATGGAAGTTTGTTGTTACTTTAAACATGTATGTCAACAAAGAGATGTACAATTTAAGGGTTACTATGCTTTGGTGGAGTCTGAAGGTTGTTATGGTGCCTACGAATATAGACAGAGGTGCAGGTAGAGCCACTTTTACATTTAATCAAAAAGTTTATAGATACGAGGGTTTACGAGATAAAATAGACTTTTTTTTAACGAAGGTCTCTGTTGGCTAGTGATGAAAAGTCTTCCAGTTTTCTACTTAAAACTTAATGCGTCATAATGTGAAAGCCTGAATACATTAATTATATCATAGCAGTTCATTAATTCTTAAGCGAAATTCTAGAAAGCAGGATCATAGGCAGAGTTGAAAGAACTCAGGACTAGTTTTTCGACTTTCCTCCTCTTAGAAACAAACAAATAATGGAACAGATGAGAGGAAAGAAGTTAGGATCTAGCACGATTGTATATCAAAACAAGCCACTACATTTTAATAATGAAACAACTAGTTTGCATTTGGTGTAAATAGTTTCTGAAAAAGACTCTGTTGTCATTTGTGGCCTACTGTAATAACCCCATTTCCACACATTCGTTTGCATCATTTCATTATTTATCTTAACTAATTTTTCCAGTCCACGTATATTTTTCATTCTACCTATCAATATATAGCAGCTGTTTATATAACATCTGTTTGTAGTGTACGGTGATTGATTTTTACTGGGATCGTTATATACTTGGCTTATTTTACTCTTTTTAGCTAACAGACTTACATTATTAGTAAATAAAGGTTCAATCAGTAATAGATTTCACATTATTTAGGAAATTAACTTTAAACCATGCAGGTATGATCTATTTACTTGAATTGTCCGAATAATTAACAAAATACGAAATGAAAAGTTTTAGATAGTAACTTAACAAAGACAATAAGCCAAAAGGTGGCTGCATGTATCCATGAATTTTGGTTTAAGAAAGCGTGTTAACAAAGATTAAGTACGTTTATATTCTATTATAGGTTAACCGACCACAGTTAAGGTTATGATTATAGATGATATATATATGACTTATGTAGGCTTCGTGTTCGATTAACTGTTTAGAATATCAGTCGTTATTGCTTGTTTGTAATGGATTATTATCACAAGCAGTTCAGCGACAATTTAATCCCAAGCTATTTATAAATCACCGTATTTTACATTCTACAGTATACCAGAGAAACTCTTCAACATCATCCAGAATTCTTACGATGGACTACAGTGCAAAATTGTGCATGGAGGACAGCTGACAAATGCATTCTCAGTAAGAACCGGTGTCAGACAAGGCTGTCTGCTCTCGCCCTTCCTCTTCCTCCTAGTGGTCGATTGGATCATGAAAACCTCTACATCTGGGGAGAAGCACGGGATTCAATGGACAAGTAGGATGCAACTTGATGATCTGGACTTCGCGGATGATCTAGCACTTCTATTTCATACACAACAGCAAATGCAAGTGAAGACAACCAAAGTAGCAGCAACCTCAGCATCAATAGGCCTGAACATACATAAGGGAAAGAGCAAGATCCTCAAATTCAACACCGAGAGCACCGACCTAATTGAACTTGATGGTGAAACTCTGGAAGAAGTGGATACCTTCACGTACGTGGGAAGCATCATCGATGAACAAGAAGGATCCAATGCAGATGTACGGGCAAGGATTGGCAAAGGCAAGGGCAGCATTTCTACAGCTGAAAAATATATGGGACTCCAAACAACTGTCTACCAACCTGAAAGTAAGACTCTTCAATTCGAACGTCAAGTTAGTTCTTCTGTATGGAGCTGAAACGTGGAGAACTACTGCAAACATCCTCAGGAGAGTACAGGTATTTATCAACAACTGTCTACGCAGAATATTGAATGTCTGTTGGCCGGAAACCATCAGCAACAGCCTACTGTGGGAAAGAACAAACCAACTTCCAGCTGAAGAGGAAATCAGGAAACGACGTTGGAAATGGATAGGACATACACTGCAGAAATCATCTGACTGTATCACGAGACAAGCACTAACTTGGAATCCTGTTGGCAAACGGAAAAGAGGAAGGCCAAAGAACACCCTGCGTCGAGAACTGGAAGCTGACATTATAAGGATGAACAGTAACTGGAGACAGCTGGAAAGGATTGCTCAGGACAGAGTTGAATGGAGAATACTGGTGAGCGGCCTATGCTCCTCCTAGAGGGGTAACAGGCGTAAGTAAGTAAGTATATTACATTATATCATGGATATCCACAACTCAAAGGATAAGTGTATATCTTAAAGTCAGTAACGAAGAATATAGGAGGATTATATTTGTATTGAACTTGAATCCAACAAGTAAAGAATCATGGCAAACATGGTTAGTCAGTTCAATCATGCACTAAGCATACATATAACAGAGAAAAGTACAATATATAAAATATGTTAAGTGTTAACATCAGCTGCTACATCATCTCGTAAACTGTTTATTTTTTTATCTTAAATAAACTTCCTAGTAAAAATATCAAATGGTTTACTAGAACATTAGTTAATAATTATGTTTGAGTGAAATATAGAGACGTTTGTTAGTAGAAGGGCATTACTTCTTCCTAAGATAAAATTTGTGTGAATAAGTATTATTTGGAGTATGTAAACTTACATCAAGGAATTTCAAGTGATAACAAAACTTATTACTCCCTACGATGGTGACTATTATCGATTAATATGTAAAAAAATTGTCGACTATTTTAACTTTATAAGGATATTACATTCTTAGTGTCATATGTGAATACAGAGAGAGCAATAACTATAAAATGACTTTCGGCTTTCTATTGGAATTTCGATAGGAGTTTCAATGAATGAAAACTAATTGATTTGTGTTGTTGTTATAATTTTGATAAAAAGATAGATGATAACAATTACCTAGAGAAAAACTACACTAATCAAGTAAGCTCTAAATGAACTCAGGCGTAGTTAAAATAATTTTATCAATTTTAGTCAATAATTCAAAAGTGTACATTTTAATAATGTAACGTTCTAAACCGATCTAATTTTCATATGGCAAGGTTTCATTGAATAACCTACTTGCAAAGTATATACCTGACGTTATAAACAACGTAATAACTAGTTCAATAAGTTTGCAGTTAGGTCTATAAAACTATGCGCATACATTAAAAGACAATCAATAATTCTCAAACAGTGGATATATTCACTGTTAAGTGGTAATGTAATCTTAATAATATTTTTATTCGTTGTGTAGTTAATCTTTTATATGTAACCTTTTTAATGGCAGGATTATTCCACAAATTTCTTATGAGTTAGTATATATATATATATATATATATATATATATATATATATATATATATATATATATATGCTATTCTGTGATAGTGAACTCAGTATTCCAAGCACTAAGATATCAGTTATTTAGGTTAAGTAATAGTGTTTGCAAATAATGTTGAAATAAATGTTTATAAATATGAAGAGATTGAAGAAAATTTTGATTGTATAAAGACACAAGAATGACTAGAATGCAGACATGAGTACATTTGTATCCAAGTTATGTGAATAACTAATCGATCATTAGTAGCCATGTACAATTTTCAATAAAGTTTAAAATAAATACCATAGAAAGAATTTTAAACTACTTGAAACTTCAGAAGAGAATTTAAAGTGATATTTTTATGTTTATCATAGAAGTAATTTAATCGTTATGGTATCGTGCAATTAATTCATTTATCCATTGAACTTTTTTAAACTGAATTATGATGAATTTGTGAAGACATTATTGTTTGTTTTTGTTAGTTAACATCTTAATGTTATTTAAAACGATTCAAAAAATTTATTCAGTTATTTTAAAGCTATTAAAAATTTATAAGGTTAAGCGAAAATTCTAAATCAGATTAGTATTTAAGACAGTTATTATAGTCCATAACTTTAAACTAATTTCTGATTAGATGAACCGATTTATATAAAGAATATTTCATAATAATACACCAATTCAATGTTAAGAAGTCAGACTATATCCGTTGATGTATAAACAAATGCGCGTCTTACGTTCAATTATTAGAAATTTTAAAAATCAGCTGGTTGATACCTTAAGAGAATATTTTACATATATTACTTCTGTGGCTTTTATTTTAACAGTAGATAAGCTGCCAAATGAACTTAGACTGATCTTTATTTCGAAAGATTTTTTTCACTAATTCAGGTGACACCATATATCTAATAACAGCACGAATACTATACTTTTGGGATTAAAATAGCAATCGCAAATCTGTTTAGTCTGGGTACCAATGATTTTAAATAGATACCTATTCAACGCTAAAATGAAAGTTACACAGCAGTTGATTGTAAACGTGGTTGCAATTTAAGTTGGTTTCATTAGACTTTGTTTTATTTAAAGTGAATGATCAATTATAATATTTAGTTACATGTCACTGAGTAACAAGTTTTTCTCTTGTTTGTATTCACCAACTTCATTATCTGGAGCGTACAGAAAAAAATTATTTTTGAGTCTTAAAACCACCTAATACAGTGCTACAGTCAGAGCGTTACCACTAATATAATCTAGCTGTAATTAGCCACTTGCAAAACCGATAAATTGTAAATTTGGTGACAAAATAAGTGATGAATCAGTATTGATAAAAGATGACTAAATTTACTTCGTGAAGTCCATATAAGAGTTTTATTCACGTAAGAAGCTGACTTGATAGTCATTTAGTCCAAAACTGACAAACAGTGATTCCTAAAATGTGTTGACTCATATATTTGTTAGAACATAGAACAAAATAATATGTTTCTTCAATTCTTTAATGGATTCTGAATGACTGGCTTTAAGAAGGTTTGGATAGTTTACCAAGAAAATATATCTGAAGTTATTAAGCAAATATCTTCATTGCTAATTCTGCAGCTAAATAAACAAAAAATGTAATCTTTTGTGTATATTTCATTGTGTTCAAATAAATGAAGCGTGCAGTTAAAAGAAGAACACATAGGCTATGGTATTGCTTTTATTAGCCTGGGTTGTATTTTACATTTTTCAACGTTTTTGTCTTCGTCTCCCACGAATGCGAACTTGTATGTTAAATCTACAGAATGACAAACGTGTGCGTCAACATTAAAACCATAGTAGATAATTAAAGCTCTATTAATAAACTAAGATTATTCTAAAATAACAGACGTTTCCTGTAGAAATCCTTTATATATTTTGCCTTAGATAAAATTGACTAAGGTAATGTGATGCCAATATAAATGAAATCTACCAATAGAGTGATCATTATGTATAATGACTCTGAAAAATCACATTTATTATATCAACGATATTAAGTTGTCGATACTTTTAAATTTACTACTTTTAAATTTCTAAAAAAATATCAGTGTTTTCTTTACAATGAATTATCCATTTCTGCTATCTGAAAGTGAGTAAATGGTGTAGTAAATACTGAAGCCGTTCATTTAAGTGTTTAAAATTACATAGTGTTTATTTATATAGGGCCAACATAGACCATCTAACAAATTAATTGTATAGTTCGATATCTTCGAGAATTCCATCAATATGGTTTCTTGAAAATATATTGTAAAACATTCATTTCTTTTCGTTAATAAACCTTTTAGAAAGGCATTTTTTAATCAGAATATATTCATACACACTACTTTAATTAACCTGAATGTGAATGTCGTTGAATTTTAGCTTAAATGACAGCTTCAATAATGCTATGCACAAATCAAAGAATTTATAAAATTCTCAATTTCATAGATCACTAACGTATTTACCGCTTACTTTTATTGTATTTATAGCTGAATAATAATATTACTGCTTGATTAATTGAATTCGATAAACAATCTACCATAAAGAAGGTAAAGTCTTAGACATTTGTTAGTTTGAATTATTATACTACATTGCAGAGCTAGGATGAAAACTATTACTAATGTAGTAGCAACAGTAGTGAAAATGATTAGGTATGAATAATGTGGTTTAAAAAGACAAAATGTAAAGGTAAGTACTAAGGGATTAAATATTCAGAACAAGATAAAGGACAAATACCACCTCCAGCTTCTTTTCTATCTACCTTTTTGGACATCAACATAGGTGATTGCTTAGCCTACGCAAAACAAAACCAATTAGCAAAGATTGACAAAGTTATACTAATTTGTTACACCATTTTCTATTTTTCAATACTCTTGTATCCTTGTCTCTATATTCTTCGCCTGGTCGTATAACAATAGACAAGAAATATCTCTAAGAATATCTGCAATAAAAAGTTTTTCTTCAGATTTAAAACTTAGGTTTCATATTCTATTCAGTCATTGCAAAGAACTAGAACAATGTGACAATGTTTACAATCCAGTAATCAGTTAGTTTGTCAGTAAATGTTACAATAAAAACATTAAAGTAAAATTTTAATTCCAATTAAATGAATCTATATGAATATCCAAAATAAAAGTTCGAATATTTTGCATAGATTATTGTATTATAACAACTTCAAATGTTTATTCAGTACTTCAATTATTATTATTTTAACTAACAAGAATTATAATTTCATAGTTCACACAGTTTTGAAAAGGAGAACTCCACGATCTTCCAGTGAGAAGTAAATGCAGAATTGTTTTATATGCGTCACGTAACTAAAAAAATAATATCAGAGAGAAAACTGATAAGATAAAGAAAATTATTTGTGCATAATCACAATAATGCAATTTCATTGTAATTTTAATTTTATACAAATTAGTAATGAATATGATCATTTCTACAAAAATGCAATAGTGTTATTAATAATTCGGCAAGATACAAAAGTCCATTTAATAATAAATTATTTGTTATACATATTTATTATTGAACTACCAAGTGAAAATTTTACAGTGATTATACTAACCAATTTATTAACCCATCAATGTTTCATTCCTTATTCTGATAATGTAATAAAGTATTTAAAACTGATGTACTACTCATAGGTAGTAATTTAGACAGCTTGTACTTACTTATAGACGAATTATAAATGTTTTTGTTGCAAATGGCTGTTAGAGGTGTTGTTTACTTGTAGTTGACCACATTATATATTCGAATGATGTTTCTGTCTAATCTGTATTAAAGAAATTTATGCTGAATATTCAGGGAAAACCGTGGAATGTAATAAATGTAGAAATAAAGAATTCAGTCAATATGCAATTTCAGTACTTCAACGAACTTAAGGATAGAATTAGATAATTACTTTATAATAATATTCCTTCTTATAAAGATAATGCTTCTAGGAAATACAATCAAAAAATATATATTTCTATCAATGAATGTATAAAACCGACTAATCATAATGTAACAGAAACTTTATTAACTTACAATAATAGCGTTATACAAAAGGGAAGAATATATTTATGTATATAGGTGTCTTACAACTATTTCTTTTACTATGAAAAAAATATTGAAGTGGATTTTATACTGATAAAAAGACAGCATAGAAAATAATTCTAACCGTGGTTAGAAAAGTTTCAGACAATCGACTTCATATACTTAATATGAATTCTTTATATTAGAATTTCTATTACGAAATGAGAAAACTTTCAAGTGAGAAGGTATATTACTAATTTTGGTAACAAGAAGAAAAATACTACTCACTGACTAAAATGTAACAACATTTAATAGTGCTGCAAAATCTTATTAGATAGATATGATGGATTTTCATTTTAAATATCTACAATATTAAACGGGGAAAGGAGAGAAAACCAATCACTTCATGCTATTCATATTATTTCAGTTTACATTTTGAAAAAAAAATTATGAAAAACAATAATCAACATACCTTGAGAATTTACTTCCAATAACACAATGCCATGTTGGTTCATATTTACGATCGAATTCCTTTTTCAAGAATAATGCAATATCTTTATCATCATTATATTTATCCATAGCCATTGCAGCGGTGTGTACAGCATCCTGTTGCATTTCTTTACTCATCTCTACATATTTAATGACAGCTTTTCGTTCACCAGTTTGATGTAAAACACTACTATATGGTCTTTGTTCTATTGGCATGTTTTGTATTATTACAACTTAACAGCTTAAACTATTACTTCCTGTGATTTAACCTGAAATTATAATGTGTAATACTTTTCTTTTAACTTTTTTATGATATATCTTATGAGAGTCTTATTATAATCATAGAGTATAGTTGTGTTTTTCTCTCGCTCTATCATTTACCTTCATATGATTTGATTTTTTGTTGGTTATCATTAGAGACTAATGATAATAATAATAAATAATCAAATTCTACTGATCACAGAATAAAAAAGAAATATTTGATTGTATTCGTAATAATTACATCAATAACAGTAAAGTGTTGTTTTTAGTATAAGAAGCACAAGCAACATTACTAGTAATAGTTACTGTACAAATAGAAGTATGCAAAGAAATTCCTGTATAGAATGAATAAAATATAAACCTGTGAATTTTATTGACATAATTGTAATTTGTTTCATTACTTTATTTAAGTAAATACGTATTTAGTACAGTTAGCAATTAAATAATCTAAATAGATATTTAGTAACCAACACAAAATTTATTTAACACTGTAGGTTAATTAGAGATTATTGAGGTATTGTGTGAATTAACATAAATGAATAAATGACTCTTTTAATAAAAAAACATTTATTAAATAGAAAATATAACGTTTATTAATAATTTTCATGTTTTGAAATGGTGAAGTCATATTTATTGTGATATGGTGTAGTTTAGATATTTAAGTGAATCTATTCAATTAGTTGTTAGTATGGAAAAATATTACTTGAAAAAGACAAATATTCACACCTTAACGAATAATAGAATGTTTAAAACGGTTATTTTGTAAAGTGTAATTATGTTATTAGATAACTTTTGTCATGGATTAGCATAGTATACAGGCAATTTATACATATTGAATTCAAAAACTTCAGGTTAGGCTGTTAGCATGATATTTATTCATTACAGAGTTTCACTCTTTAAGCGAACCATATTAGTGTCAAAATCATTCATTATTATAATTAAAAATTTATGTTAGTCACTTACTAACAGGATCTTCATATTTAATACACCTACATAATCCAAGTAAATGATGAATAATCGTTCCCTTATGATTATCTTCTAGATTAGCTAAAGATTATCCTGTGAAAAGTAGTGACTGGTGAAGTTCCACCATTTTAAACATAAAACTGTCATTATTAACAACATCAGAAAAACGTATTGTTATATGGTGAATTGACTACGGTTAGAAATATAAATCACTGACTTAAATCCTAACTTTGGTTTCATCACTTTCTAATTTGTAATGAAGATTATGAATTATATCTTGTGAATAGGCATTTAGGCAACTTTCTTAAAACAGCCTTCAGTTTCTTAACCAATTTGATGCTTAAAGTCTGTTTGTGAAGAACATTGGTTCGAGTTTAAATATAATCTACTTTACGTATTATGAGCTCAAATATAAATGTATAACTGTTGGGACTAAAATTATATTTCACAGATATTTCATACACATTGTTTCCTTTGTTATTTGACAATGAATATGAATAACTGTTTGTGCAGGATGAGACAAATTAATTTCATTTTGGTGGTTTTGCATCAGCTGTACACAACCCGGAATGATTTTTAAGATTATCGTTTTAAACAAAGTTTAACAAATACAAAAATGAATTCGGTTCGCATTTCATTTACATTAAGACAGGAAACATGTAAACATAGTTGTAATGTTGGATAGTATATTAGAAATAAATATGTGATACAAAATGAAATACCAGAAACAACAAATAAAATGTAAATCAGAAGCTGAGTCATTACATAATAGAAAATGAAAAGAAAAAACAGTTGATAACGCTTGTGAATGATGTGAGCTCAGCTTAGTCACTAAAATGTGATATGATGATATAGTTAAGTGAAATAGATTAAATAATACAAGCAGAAATGCAAAGAATTCAATTTGATTCGAAGAACAAACACAATGATGTAGTAGGATGAATTACATACAAAGAGACAGTAACAACAACGTCTAACTGTAAAAAAACATGGTATTTATGTAGTTGTAAATATATAGCTTGAAGAAGAATTTATCGAAAACAATTATTCACTTTAACATTCTTGACCAGTGATGTAAACGAATAAGAATTTAGTTTTCAAGGTAAATGGCTAGTAACTGCTTCCTTCGGGAAATAACCTTGGTTTCAGACGTTTACTTGCGATTGAGTAAAAATAATTTTGATTTGGAGTCTTATGTCTGTTAAGTACTTTAAGGGATTTCAAACTATCAGTCTAGCGTTTTGCGTCAAACAGTTGTTTAGCGATTGCACTAATCGGTGTCTTTATTCCCCTTAGTTATAAATATTTTGACACGTCCATGAAATCGTAGGTGGGTTTTTTCCATTTTGTCACTGTTACTACTTTTAAAGTTACACATGGATTTATACAAACAATAGGCAGTAACATAGGAAGAGTATCTGTTGATTGTTTCAGGGAGCATTATATTCTATTCAGTATAACTAACTTTGCAGCTTGATGTATTCTCGTCAGCAATATAACGAACCTTCTATCAATTGTTTCTGCAACATCATCACCTTCATAGTACAGATGAATAAAACAAGGAATTTTTCAAACTGTGATTTTTTCAGATTTATCAGTTAATTTTTGCTTCATTTATCAATCAATCTTTTGCGGTATTCATTCTTTCTTAGCTACTGTGTGGTGTTTATAAGTTATGCGTCTATGTTATCTGGAGAAAGTATCTTATTTGCTGTAAAATGTACTATTCCCATCAGTGATTTTTTTAATAAGATGGGCAAAATCTATTAGAACTTACGAACGTTGTATCCATGTAGTCTGTAAATCTATCACTACACTGAACGATCTCCTCTTTGTTGTACTGCTGTATCTAGGAAATGAAATCGATTATCTTTCTCAAACTCTATGGTAAATTGAATATCTTTATGTTCTTTGATGGAAATTTTCAGTAAGTGATTTGCGTGTTGTTCCCTATCACAGACTGTAGACGTGTCATCAACGCACCTGGAATAGTGTGTCATTTCTCTAATCACTTTTTCGAGCATTATATTCCTCAGATTGCTTATAAAAATACTTACGACGATAAGGCCTAATTGATTTTTTTTGAAACATCAATTTGACAATATACAATGTCATTGGACAGGAACTAAATGATGATTGTGCGAAAATGAATGAGTCGTTTAAATTAGGTTACTGGTGAAGGAAATAAATCTGAAAGTTGGCAATATAATGTCTATGGTTTTGAGAATAGGTAAATTGATAAATAAGGGTGTTAAGTCTAACAATACAAAACACTTATTAGAGATGTTTATTTAATCTAGTGTTTCAATGAATCGAAAGGAATCTTTCAAACAAAGCGTAGGCAGTTGTTAAAGCATAGGTTCGGGATTTTCAATTAACCGTCGAAACACATTGTAATTAGATAAATTAATCACTGACATTATAGGTCCAAGTGGAATAATTTAATTTTGCACCATCAGTAAACAATACATTTACGGCCGCCATGACCCTCCAGACTGTAAATTATTATTTGTCGTGTTTTCACTTATTTTTTTTTAAATTCTTCCCTTACTCGCCAATAAATTAGAAATTCGTGTGCATGTTTACCATGTTTTCCAATTGATGTTTCATCTGAGATCATCATAGGTTATATGCAGTTTATGAGAAGCTACTGAATTCATCATGTCCTGCAAAAGTATTTCTTTCTATTCTTTTCAAAATAGTGTAAAATAATATCTTATACAAATAAATCATATTTACCATGTGATCTGAATTATTTCAATGAATTTATATGAAAAACCCATTCAAACTACTTATGGTGTAACTAAGAACAAAATGTCTAAAAGTCAAACAGAAAAACCTGAAAATGTAATCAGTGTAGAATAAAAAAATTTAAAAGCTGTGCAAAATGTGCTATTTTTCATTTATTAGTTAACAGCAAAAATATGAATTACATATATATGATACAGAATTTCTGTTTTGACGCAGACTGGTAGACGGAGTAATTTGAATACATGTGGATTATGTATACGTATATACATTATATTATATATACATATCCATAGCACAGGTTAGGCTGTCTGAACTCAGTAGCCTGAAAGAGTAACATAGTAATGCTTGCCACGAAACAAACTGAGCTCGATTCCTCGTGCAAACATCAACACAGGCATACAAGTACATCCAGGTGACGAGCCACAATTAAAACAAAACGCCAATCACAACTCAACTTAAATAGTAGTAGACTAAGTGTTTAAGTTCTGGCACATATTTCTTTTAGTATACTATCTATGAATTTCTTATAGTCCTTAGGAAAACTTCTAGAAAGCTTTTTTCACCATGGTAGGATTATTAGTAATAATGAACTAAAACTTATATTGAAAGCAAGGATTACAAATTCATATAACTAACACTTATCTGTTATCTTAATAAATGTGTTTTTAATGCACATGGTGTTTACCAGTACTTTTTATCAGTAGTTCAATAGGAAATGTTTTTTTTCTCAACAAAACTATCTCATCATTCAACCTACTTCTATATTTAATAATATTTCAAACTAATTAATAATGACTTGATGTATTTAATCTTCTTATTTTTAAAGGTCACATGTAACTATCTTCTATTTGCATGCTACAGTTTACTAAACAACTAACAATTGTTAATCATGACACAGTTTAAAAGTCATAATATGTAAGGTTGAAAAAAGCCGACAAGTTTTATATAAAATTTTGTTTGATGATAACAGCAACTTTGTCCTTATAAGTGGTTAACTTTGATAGCTAATGCTTTTAAAAATCCAATGATAAATAATGAGTTGTGGAGGTAAGCAATTCAAGAGTGAAACGGTAACTCGGCAATGAGATTAAATAATCAATTTTGACTTTATGGTTTACAAATTTTGTACTCAACATCAGTAAAGAATATAGAAGATTCAGTTTCTTGTGTGATCATAAGTATGAATAGTGGGTTACCTAGTTTTTTCTTACTATTTGATAGTTTACACTTTTCTAGCTCACAGCATTTCGTGGTGAAACCTTAACCTTCGAAAATTATATTTATATTTATATTTATGTATTTATAACATATTAAAAAACAGTATGTAACTGGATTTAACTGGTTGAAATAATAGTTTGTAGTAAAACGATTTGAAGAAACTTTTTATGATATTGTATATTTAGGAATTTTTAGAGAATCTTTTTGAAACCCCAAACAGTTATACGAGAGTCAAATTTTTAAACTGTTTTTTGATTCACATGTAATATAATACTTCAAGGTACTTTAAGATAGACGGTAGAAACTATGGAGCTGGGACTTATGCTATTTGAGGCAAGACATGTCTGTAATCTTGAGTACTTGATAGTAGTCATGAATTAATTTCTAGATAGCTAAGTTCCACAGTCTACAACCTTTACAATTGAGTTATTCGTCTACTGACTGACCATTCTGTTGGGCTGAGATGTTTATATGGAGTTGATCAAATAGTTACCTGTGTGATATTTTTCAAGTCCTTTGTAGTGCTGGCCGAATTCTGTAGACGAAATTACAACATGATTAACAGTGATTGGACCCTTAATGATGAGTAGAAATAACACAAGACTTAGGATCAGAATCATTTCTGTCCACCGTATAACCACTTTCATCATAACATAATTCACACACTTGCAAACATTATCATTTGCGTAATAATATTTGATCATTACTATAATGGAGTAGGCAATAATCCCTTTTGTAATGAACACACATAGGATCATTTTAAAAAGCCATCTTCCCTTACATTTTCCAAGGCTAATAAGATATATTTTGAGATTAAAAGTAGGTGAATGTATTTTTCAGCTAAATTATGCTTAAACTCTGTATTGTCAATCACAATGAATTCTCAGAAAAAAAATAATACGTTGGTATTCAGAAATATGAAAAGGTTTATTTTATATTTAAAAACGGTCTAGTAATAAATAAGAAATTGATATTTCCATTTGTATGAATAATTTTTTTTATAAAAAAATAGTTTATAATTAAGGTTAACGTGATGGAGGAAAGATAAGAGTTTGATAAAATATACAACTGAAAAATGAAAGGTGATATGTTCCAAACATGATAGTATATTGTTTGTAAAATTCCACTTTTTCCCAGGTCATACAAGTTTCGTTACCTTAAAAGGTTCTCACTGTGCAAATATTTAATATGTGAATTCACTCGTAAAATATAAAAAAATAACAAATAAGAAGGGAATGTTATTAACCATTGAAGTAGGTTTTTCGAATTCTATATTGTTAAATATACTATACATTGTGATTTTTTTCTTAAAGTGCATGAATGAATTATATACTTAAATAGATTAATTGAAAATAAGATAATACGTTGAAACATCTGTTTATTTAAGGAATATTTAAGTCGGACGATATAAATGATGTAACTCTTAGTAACATTTAGTAATGTCTTCATTAAAACAAAAAAAGTAAAACATAACTGAATGTATTTCAAGACAATCTTTTAAGTGAATTTTAATAGACTAAATATCATACCATAGAATATTCATATATTTTATTATTATTACGACCCCTCTAATCATATTCATGATGATATTGCATCGTACTATAAATATTCACCAATTGTCAAACGACAATTCTTAAAGGTTACTTTCACTTATGATTATTCGTCAATGATCAAGTGACGGGTTAAAAACAACCAGTTCACTAATCTATTTTATGGCAGGTAGAATTTTTCCTGAAATGAACACAATATCGCTCAAATAATAAGTTGAAACCATAGGTTTTATCCTTTCACATGAAGCTACTGTTAATATATATGTTGATTTCGATAACTCAAAAGAGTGTGAATTGGTTATCCTAAAGAGGTCTACCTATTAAGGACAAACAACTGTTCAACCTAGTATTTGGCGGAATTTCCTACTGTCGTTTGTGATTTATGCAATAAATTGAAACTATGAACCAAAGTATCTTAATTTGCTGACTTGATGGTATAGTGCTTCGTGTAATAGCTGAATTTGTCTTGGTCATTCTATCACAAGGATTTTAAGCGTACAATATTTAGAAATCCACTTTGTAATATGAAATGGTTAACCAGTACTTATTTATTTTGATCAGATTGCATCTTAATATTTTTCTATGTTGTAAGTTTAAACAAATATTTCACATTTACTCAGTAAAATAAATTTATCTAGTGGATTACAGTTATTTAATTTATTAATCTGCATGAATTATCTAATAATCAGGTTTAGTATTCGAAGTTTTAATTTAGGCTTTCCAAATTTAATGTTAATGATTCAGATACTATTGAATACTAAAAATAATTATATGATTTGAATGTTTGAACATCAATCTAATAGTTCAATGTTTGGAGTGTGTGTATATCATGTAAATGTTTATAAAATATATGATTAATCTAATTTATATATATATATATATTTATTTGCAATAGTATATACAGAAATATATGCCTACATTTAAATGACAGTTGATTGCAATTTTAATAAAATGAAAGAATTAATTACTATGTCAGGTGAATATGATAATAAAGAATTAGATAGATTAAACAACAGCATGTATTCAAATGGAATGTTGAATTAATTAATAAAATGAGGTCATAATAATTTTTTCTTAATAATTCAAATATTTCTTTTGATTAAATTATCGTATATGTTATGAGTAGTAAGGTGCTTAGCATTTATTACTATAGTTAATTAAAACAATTATCTGACTATTCTATTATTTCAGTTTGTACTAAACTTTGTAAAATAATATGCATTACAGATTAGTATGCATCGGTTGAGGATGTAAATAGAATCTTAGCAAAATGATGTTATTTTAAATATAATTTTTAGATACATAGTATCTTTATGATTATGAAAATCAGTTAATGATAACTATATTCACATTTTGATAAGCTCTACATTGTAAATTCTTTCTAGGAAGAACACTGTAGGTGATTGACATTTTCCTTGATTATCAGTGATTAGATCTACTGTGTCATCTGTTGCACATCTAGCCATGATATTTCACAAAGTACTTCATAGACTAGTGAAGAAAATTTGATTTTATTAAGGTTTATTTTAAGTAATGCATGTATAAGCTTAGTGTAGATAAATATATGTTGTATAATAACTTTTCGTGTAAAATTATGTAGAATAAAGTTCATCTTGATTTTAAATCTGGTACTGAAACAAGTAGTTTGCTAAAAATGTGAGGAAACATAGATCGTACACTATTAAACTAGGTAACTTCAAACTCTTGTTTCTGCAACCTGCTAACCTGTATTGTAAAGTTTTAAACAAATTCGGTAGTTGGTTAGACCTATTTCAAATTATGATATTTAAATAGATTCATTATGTATCCATTATTGGTTTCAACCAATACGTCAATGGTAAGAACTTTATTTTGTATATTTCGATGCAGGAAACCGTCTATTCACTAAAGCTTTAACAGCCGAAGTATGGCTCACAAGTCTATGCTTGCTGTATGAATTATTTAGTTATTAACAGGTTTAATTAAGATGATGGATTACACGATTCTCATACGAAGTTTTATTGGTATCAGTGTTTCCTAAAACATCAAGCTAATGCTGCATTTATAATATGCATTTCACATTCATCAACATACTTAAGCAAATTATTTATTCTGTCTACTATTGTTAATCCTGTCTTTGAGAGTCATATAATGGGTATCATTATTGCGCACTCAGCTAATTATGAAACTGTATGCCTGGATATTCAAAACTCCGAGATAACCGTGATAATTTCTTTTAATACTGATGCGATGATAATTAAAGAACCACTAATTATAAATAAATGGAACACAAACGATTTTACTTGTTGGGTGCTCCTTAAAGTTCTGCAGCTTAAACTTATCGGGGTTATTAGATAAATGATTATTTTAATTGAATTTTAAGGATACCACAGAATTTTAATTTGATGTCACTAATTGGTCTGAATTAAACAACCAGTGACAACCAGGAAGGACCGGACTGCTATTTACTTCTAGCATGGGATTCTTCAGAAGCGCTCTTCCACAACTGTATCAAGGACCGATTCTGGGACTTTCTGACTCCATGGCAAACGTCACGCCATAATGCCACTGAGCCGGCTCTCAATGAGTGATATTTCTAATTCAGACAATTTACGATATATCCATAAGACCACATTTATTACTATTAAGGGGTAACTTTCTCACACTCGATCCAGTTATACTACGCTAGTCACATCTCACTAGAACTCCTGGAATTACCTTTAAAAGTCAGCCACTAGTGATGTTGTATTAGTTCAGTGATCTAGCAGTAAGGCGTTCTCTTTGGAGTCAGAAAGTCCTAGATTCGACCCCCGGTGGTCGTGGGTTTACACTACTGAAAAGTCTCATACTAGAACGAAGCAGCTGCCAAGTTCTTTCTGCTTGTCAGTGGTTGTCTAATTCAGACAAATTCGTCACATAAAAATTAACATTTCAATGTTGTCATAAAATAAGATATATGACGTTCTCGACGCTTTGGTAACTACGGGAATTCTAACAATTCATTATCATTACTTTTATTCGTCCCATTTCAAAATGTAATTACTTCATTTATTTGTTATCAGTCTGTTAGATTAGAATGTGCCCGGAAGTCCAACGTTTAAAATTTTACAAATACGAACCAATCGAGCTCGAGTATTTTCTATTTTTGAGCACTGTATGAGAATTTTCAAACCATTAAAAACCAAAAAATAATAGTTCTTCATCTCAATCCCATTCTCAGTTGATTCATTGCAAGTTTTTCATCTGTGAACCACTTGCTTAATTCTTAAGGAAATTTGGTTAATATTCGCAAGGGGCCTTGAGTTAAATTTTCATAGATTACACCTTCAGAAATCACTTCAGGCACAAAACAAAATTTAAGTTTACAGTAATAATAAAAGTGGAATGTTACGTATTTGCTATCTGAATACTAAAAGTTGAATTGGAAGGTTGCTTGGTCAAATATTAGTGAGAATAATTGGTATTGTACAAAACTATTTCATAGTCTCACTAATCGCCTAAAATATTTATATTCTTGATATAATTTTTGAACATTTAACTGTAAATAGGAGATTTTAGACCTGCTTACTTCTTAGATGGATTGATAAGGCGATCTAGATTTCAAAATCAATTCTATCCATAACGCAACAATAAAAATTACACCTAAAATAGTTGTCGTTCTACTATCAAGTTTAATTTGTAAATGCTTCTGACAATATATGATGTGCTTAATAGAAACGTGGAATAATAAACCTATAAATTTATTGCTTAAAATATGTTTTAAAAATCTCCTAACTAGCCGTCTTGAGACTATGGTGTTTATTAATTGAACACATGAGTTCAACTTAACAGTGACCATCCAGTTTTATCGCATTCTTTTTGAGACATGTTTAATTGTAAATTATTATAAGTGTATATACATAAAATCTATCATACTTCAGATAATCCTAAATAATCATCAGTAGGCTATCTAGATTCCTTGTAAAAGTTTCTTAATAGAATATCTATTATGCATACCGTAAACTCAAATTTCTGTTTGTAATAACACCTCATTATATGATATACTTGCTTGTATATTTACGCATAGAAAAAAAAATGTTAAAAGGCAAATAAAACAGCTGCATATTTTTAGTTAGTATATATTTATATCGTTTTAAAAACAGTAATACTTTTGTCTTCACAATTGAATGAAATAAAGTACTGGACGGGTAATAGCAGACAGCTGAAATATAAAAAACCAAAAAGGTTATATTTTTTATTGTGATTTTCGTAATGTGACATTATTATACATTAAGATTACATTTAATTAAGTATTTAAAAATTCAATCCGCCTAGAGCTTTCCTAGGGTAACTGCTAGTCTGAAGCTTGGTAAAAGGAAAAGGGTTGAGTGTGGAGCTAACGACTACATCTATAGCAGTTGAAACCAAAGTACAGGCTGATTACTTAAAAGTCAACAAGCAAGTGAAGTATTAGAGCTGATAAACGTTAATATGTGAAAGACAACAATAATAGCAGAAAAAAGTTATAAGAGAAAGAAACAGGAAACACCCATACGATGGAACGAAAAAGCTAGCTGGGAAATATATTAAACCGGAGCAACCAATCGGGAACAAGGATGACAAACCAATCACTGAGACCCAAAAACAGCGAGACAGGTGGATAGAGTACTTTGAAAATCTTTTGAATAGACCAGGCCTACCGAGCCCCCAGTCACTGAAGCAGCATCTACAGATCTTCTTATAAATGTCAACTTACCAACAATCGAAGAAGTTAAAATAGCCCTCCAACAAGTCAAGAGTGACGAAGCAGTAGGGTTGGGCAGCATACTAGCTGAGCCAGCGAATTCAGATATAGAAGTGACTTGAAAGATGCTTCAGATTCTCTTTGGAAAGATTTGGGAAGAATAATAGATGCCAACAGACTGAAGGGAAAAATACCTCACCAAAATACCAAGGAGAAGAGATCTTAGTAAGTGTGGGAACTACAGATATATCAATCTACTTTCAATACCCGGAAAAGTCTTCAACAGATTGGTGCTGAAACGAATGAAAGACCAAGTCGACGCCTAATTTTGAGATCAACAAGCCAGATTTTGTAAGGGTTGGTCATGTACCGACCAAGTTGCAGCACTACGGATTATTGTTGAATAATCAATAGAATTCACCACTTTGCATCAGTTTCCTTGACTATGAGAAAGCATTTGACTGTGTGAATAAACAAACATTATGAAGACTACTTCAACACTATGGTGTACCCGTGAAAATAATCATTGTCATACAGAATTGTTACTATGGACTATACAGCAAAATCGTGTATATGGGGAAGCTCACAACTTAAATAAAATAGTTATTCTGGATTGTTCTTGACATTCATTTTACAACGGTTATAATGATGATATGTAAATGAAAATAATGTGGAATAAATATCCAGTAACTATGGATATCACTGAGAAATAGCATAAGTCTATTGATGACCATCAGTTGAAAATTATACGGAATAGTAGTCTTCTATGGATCAGAGTAATATATTTTAACTTGAAGTCACTATTTCTTGAGTGCAAATGAATACTGTGCTGGGAATTAAATTGTCAACCACAATGTGTTTAGTTTTAAATTGAAGTTTCAAAGTAAATAAAATATGACCAAGAAATTAAGGAGCAAAGTTGCGTGTAAAGAAAGTGGTCTAAAAACATTTACTGCCACACTGTAATGAATTTTTTCAACGATAATAAATTAAATAGGTTCATTTCATTTAAGCGTTAAGATCCCTAATCGTTTTTATTTCATGTATGTTCACTAACTTTTCTACTAGAATATAGGAAAATCCATTACATGAAGATTTTTAGGCTAGATTTTTTAAAATAAGGCTAGTTCTTAATATTTATCAGTTCAATTTTTTGTGAAAACAAATGGCTTATAAAGGGCTTTTAAAGTGTTATTCAGCAATACATTTTTGTCATGATGAACGTTTTGTGGAATTGCTTGATAAGATAGTATATTTTCAAAGAAATCAGAAACTTAACAAGTTTTTCTCGACTGTTAGGCTGAATGACTAGCAAACGTAAATATGAAGCAAGCTTTAAACTGACTTAGTTAACATTCTACTTGAATACTTGAAGTTTCGAGTTTTGTTTTAATAAAGTATACAATGAGATGATTTTAACGCTTATACCTTAGAATGTGCTCGTCTTGTTTCTCATGTATTTCATGTTTAGTTGACAGTGATTAAAGTGTCTTAAACAAAACATGTTTATTGAACAGTGTTTTGAATACCATGTGTTCAAAATATCTAATATGCCGTCTGTGATTTAAGATACCAAAGAAATTTGTTTAACTAACATTCTTTTTAAATGTAGGTAAAAATTTTAAGCAATACCTAACTTACAGACTTAAACAATATGAATTCTTTAGAATAATTATCAAACGTATTAATAATAAGATAATTATTAGCTTACCTATCCACTTCATAACCACTAATGTAGTGCCACTTGGGATGATAACGCTGATTTAGCCTGCTTTCTATAAACTTTTTCATTCGTGTGTTTTCATTTCCATATAAATGTAATGCTGCAACAACTGTGCTTATAACGTTCATTTGCATTTGATCATCCATTAAAACCTTTTTAATCTGTATTGATTTTTCATGAATTCTGAATCGCTTCATAATTGTTTTAACTAATTACAAGTGTCTTGTTTTAAGAATAACTTATATAAATTACAACACCTATCACATGAATCAGTCTTTGGAAATCAACGATTATGTATTTGATTGCATAGTGAGTTAAATAGGTTCAAATAAAGTTACACCAGTTACAAGAATGATAAAATATGAGTATACGAAATTATAGAAATACATAAGTAATTTTATCTGTGGTTAGTTAATTACTCGTTGTTCAATGTGAATTTTATATTATTAACGTAGGGAATTGGCATCAAATTAACTCGAAATCAATAATCTATTTAAGTGGCACACCACATGTGCAAATCATATGCTGTTAATTAAAAATGTCATGGTGATATATATAAAATGGTTGTTAAATGGTGATATTCATGGATGTTTAGCTGTTATTCAGTTAAGAGGAAATTAAGTGCAATAGAATTTGACAAGAAAGTCCTTTGGTGAAGAGGTTAATTAAGACGCTTTATTCAGTAAACGACATTTTAGAGAAATAAGCAACGTGATAATTAAGCGATATTCATCCTTTGAATTAGTTCCTCACATTTTAATCATTGCTAAATGATATCTACTGGTAGTTCTATAATATCAATTAAGTAATTCCACTGTAATCCACGACACTAGAGTTGAACAACAGTACTTATCTATGTTAAGTACTGTTTCCATCATTTATCCTGGGGAATAACAAGAATTATCTGGATAGTCATATGTAACTAGGGTTTTGTAGGTAACAAAATTTCATTTTGTCACTTTGAGAACTAATTTTTCCTATCGAAGATAGTTGAGAAGTTAAATTTATAACTGAAATAATCATTTATTTTAGTGGATTTCATACACTTCTTATACAGATACGTTTTTAATTTAGAAAATATTTACGTTTTGACCATATTTATCTACTTCCACTTTATTATTTCGGCTTACTCTCACACTTCAGTTTTTCTAGTACTACAGACATTCTGTTTAGTTACAAAAGCATTCGGAATGGAGTGAAAACAAATGATGTATTTTTTATGTACCATGAAAGACATGAAATTTAAGTTGCGTCGATAACTAAAAGGCTACAAGCATTTAAAACTAATTTGTCAAGATCCTCTAATTGAAGAATATAATGCAATCATGAAAAGTGTTTTTAGACAGAAAACAGCTAACACCATCAAGTACCAAAGTTTGAAAAACTAATATGTGTTTTCATATGAAAATTAATTTAGGCCTAAATAAACCATGTACACAAACCGTTTATTGATAAATGAGGAATTCTGAAGATTTTGTGCATAGTTTTAACGATTTAATGTTATTCACGTTTATAACTTATCTTTCGACTAAAGCAACTTCAATGGATGCTATGTTAAACAAGTAACTACATGTCTGTAGTTGGCTATTCTTAATACTGAAAACTAACAAACCATATTTATCAGAAGTTATACTTGTTAGGAATACTATTTATGTAGTTAGTAAAGATTTTCCAGTATTGAGAATTAAACTATGTATTATTATGTGCTATCTATACAACTACATGAAATGCCTTAAAAAACGATGAGCACGTTTTTAGTCAGAAGCCAGTAAGAAATGATGGCTTTATTAAGCGCTTCTCCAGTCAATCAATTTTGAACTGTGTTTGTCTCATACTATCATAGCCCAAAAAATAAGTGGAAACTGAGAAAATAATAAGTCGTTCTATATGCATTTATGAACAACGAAAAGTAGCAAGTTTGAAAATCTGCTTAAAATTTCAACGTAAGTAGACTACACATTAGCTACAATGATCCAAATTTTTAAAACTTGAGGTTTAAAGATAAAAATTTACATTGAATTTATACTGTTCTTCTAAAATGCTTTATGGAAGTCTGTCATTTTACTTTTCATCTCAGTTAAACACATTTATCACTCATTATGAATTTTTTTAACAAATATATTCTGTTTCGTTATCAGTATTAATAAAATGCAATAACACAAAAGGTTTTGTTCATTTGACACCTATTCGTTATTTAATTTTGATGAATCTTATCTAACTTCGCTTGAAAATTTGGACATCAATTTACTGTTGCATATAATCATCACTTACAAAATAATCTTTCAATTTAATTGATATGGAGAAACCATAGATAATCCAGAGAGATATCTGTGAAGGCAACCATAAGAATAACTAAAGAAATAAATCAATTTTTCGTATTTTAATTAACAGTTAATACAGATTTAAAATAAGCCTCACAGGCGCTTTCTTGATAAATAATTTATTTTGGCAAAACACTGTCCATTAAATCTGAATGAATCCTGTATTTCTATAAATAATCTAAATTTCTCAGATACTACTTAATACATAATGGTTACTTTTGCACAAACGACAAGTTTAGTGAAGTATCAGAAGATTAGAAGTTTCTCCTATCAATTTGTGTTCATATATCAAGGAGGTAGTGTATTCGGTCATGTTTTTGTTTAAAGTGTAAACTTTACGTGTACACCGACTATTTCAGTAGTTTTTCCTAATATAAATAAATTAGTAACTAATATTTCATATATCACGTAAGCTTTATTAAGATAATTATAATATGACTGAATGACCCGAGAACATTTTAAATGATGAGGCAAAGGAAAGTATGAAGCAAATAAATGATGATATGATGGGTAAACAATGTTGTGAATACTAAAAGGATAAAAGTTGTAATTCGTTCCTATTCGCTGTATGACGTTCTAGGACAATCAAAATTAATCTTAGTTATATTTAGTGAGTGCTATTGGAAGTAAATTTATCTTTCAAGGAAAACGAATAAAATTTACGAATCTAGACAAAATCACGGATTCTAATCTAAATATCTAGAAAATTAGGGTTATAACGATTTTTTACATTTGGTTCATGATTTTAATGAATTTCTTGGAAACATTCAGAAGGTGTATGAACTTCCCACTATTAATCTACTATATTTCAGTCATTTTATCAATTATTCACAACAAGTAGTTATGATGTGTTGCATATAGTTTAAGTCTGTAATTATTTAGTTTGCGAGAGTAAATTTTATCTTTAAAATCTATGAATTGCGTGTTCATTTCTATTAATAAATTTTTGGTTATCATCTAAGTGAAACTCTTAGATAGTTTCATGTGCCAAATCTAAGTAGATTTCTATAGAATGTAAATTTGTATAGGTTGATCAAAAATGAAATGAATTTTTTTAATGATCGAGTTGACACTTAAAGCAACAATTCACATAAAATACATTTTTATTTTGTAGCGTAGAAGAATGCATGTGAACTACTCAAAGTGTTTATTATATGCTAAGTTTCATAGGCAAACAAGCATTTTGTCATTACAAACCTACTTTAAAGAAAGCTTATACTAACTCATACATACTTGAATTGATTATAATTTGATGAAATTCATTATTCATGAAGAAAGCTTTGACATCATTGTACGAACAAGCACAATTAACATGAAAGCAACTCATAAATTATAACCAATAAATAGTACGGTAAGCACTACTGAATATTAATATAAATGGTAAGATTTTAAAAAATTAATTAATTGTATGGCGAACGGAATGGCCATAGATAAATCTCGTGCTGTGATAGACAAGTCAGATATGCTTCCAGAAATGGAAGATGATGCTGTTTATGTAGCTGCGAATGCTATGGAAAAGCACAATATTGATATGCATATTGCAAGCTATATTAAGCATGAGTTTGATCGTAAATACAAGCCAACTTGGAATTGTATTGTTGGCAAGAATTTTGGAAGGTAAGTACTTATTTGTAAAACGATACATTTATGAATTATCTAATCCCTTTCGCTTTTATAAAATGTTAAGTTGGTTATAAAGATAAATTGTATCTAGTTATCTAATAGGTAGGTTTGTTAAGTAAATTATTATGATTAAGCATATTTTTTTTAAACAACTTGGTTTATTTTTAATTGTAAAATTTTGTCACATAATTAAATATTCAACTGTATTGTGTCCTTTTTTCTTTTGAAAGCTTTATACATCATGACAGAGGAGGATTTGTGAGCTTCCGTTTAAATGGATTAAATGTACTACTGTTTAAGCTGGGATAATACTGTAACGATTACTTATATGAATTAATTGTTTAGGATTGTAGTGCGAATTATTTAGTTAATTATTTTCAGTTGATAGTACAAATAAATTGCTTCGTCTATGTTGTTTATTCTGTACCATTTTCTTGTAGAGTTTACATGAATCAGTTAAAATAAGTTTCAAATATTGTGAAGCAACTATTTTAATAACGTATATATTAAAGTATACAGAAAGTCAGCTAATGTTAAACGCGTTTTATTAGTATAGATTGATATTTGAGGAGCTAAGGGATAAAATTATTCATTTAACTGAACTGGTAGAATTGTTAGATATGACTGTATCTAAGTAATACATACAAATCTCATATTCAAATAAATGAAATGAAACTGCTTTACATACTGGATTTGAGGTAAAGAGAAAATACTTGATATAATTGCTTGTACATGTGTATCATTAGTGATACATAAAAGTTCCTGCTACATTTTCAATGAATATTTGTAATGATTTTTCATATCATACCAAACACATTCAACTTTACTATCAGATTAAGGATAATCTACGAAGATGAGTTAACCATCAGTAGTTATTATTAGCGACAAAGTAACCACAGAGTTGTTGGTAAATGTAAAAGTCAAACTGTAGAATTTGTAATTCTATGCAAAAATGAATATTAAATCAAATAAACATAAATGTTCGGTTAATATTATTTTAAAAAACTGTGTTTAGCCTTTAATTGAGGAAAATAGAAGCAACTGTAGGGATTCAAAAAATCATTTTAGTAATTATTGATTTTAAATCATGACGCCAAATTCGCACGCTATACTTAATCCTTAACTTCGGTAATCAAAACAAGTTGATTTGTTCATTTTAGCTATATTAACCAGCTATCATTTTAACATATCAAGATTTACTGGAACTACATTTTCTCATTACATTCTTATGTGTGTTCCGTTATGAAGTGAGGGAGTTGGTTTATTTTTAACTTCAACTGATGGAGTGAAGTGTACCACTTATATCATTTGAAGTAACTTTAGAAATGGTTGAATAAATCTACCAACTAAATTCTAATTGACATAATAAAACTACATTATTATAATTGTTACCAAAAGAGGTGAGTATTGAATAATTATGTACAAATAGCATTATTTTTCAATATGTGTCATCCAGTTTAAAACTATATTGACATAAGTTAGCCTTAATAAACTATTGGGATCAAGTGAAGCATGCAATTTATCACAATGGTACATGTCTTCTGAGATTTTTTTCAATGACTTCTATCAGGTGTAGGTTATAAAATGATGATAAGTCAATCATTATTAGAATCAGGAACTTCCGCTGCTCAGAATTCGTTAAAGACCCACTTTTGAATTAAAAAGTTAAAAATCCATTTCATCTATTTGTAACACAGAAATAAATAGATTAAAATATATATGTATCTGATCAATTTAATAAAGTAGAGAAAATTGGTAGAACAAACCACATAAAACTAATGTCAATTAATAATCTAAGCAGTATTGATTTGACCGCTGGTAACTATCTCCATGAAATATTGTTTTGAGATAAACAAAATCAGTTCATTTAATATAGAATTCATGTATAAAAGTAGGGATTGTTACTAACTAGTTTATGAAGTAACCTGAACTGTTTAATTAGAAAATTAAGTTCTGCATCAATCAACGGTTTCGCCTGTTTGCATAGGCTGTAATGATGTTAGTGACAACCAAATCAAAATCTACCTAGGTATATAGTAAGATCAATATAACCGAAACGTTTTATATGTTTTCAGTTGACTATTTCGTTTTTAATTAGTTCTGAATTTTCTTATTGAGATATGCAACACTGAAATTATACACAACATAATAGGGAATTTTTCAAGTCAACATAAATACACAATAACGTGCCTTCTACTGTTTTTTATATAAAACTCGCCATTTTAGTCTTCAAGAGCGATCATTTAATGTTGATGGAAACTTTCTTGCATACTTTCCATGTGAAACCAATAAACGTTTACCTTCCTAATAATGTCAACTGTTTTCTAGTCTTTATATTTTTCAGTTTATATAAAGATTGTGTTATTCGTTCAAATTCTGTGGTTACTTAGGAAACGTTTGTAGAATTCTAGGCATCTTTATTGATTTTAAAACCAAGTTAGATTGTCTGTAAAGGTAACTGAAATGTTTTCAATTACTCTGGAATCATAAAAAGTTGTAGTAAAGATAATAGTTCTGTAGAGCATAATAGTAAAATTTGGCAAAGTATTTTCATAAAATATTATAATCTGTAACATGTTTCTCCAAAACAACTATAGCTCAGAAAGTAAACAAAGTTGGTTGGCGATTACCCTATGCACTGCATTATTATCAAACCTGGGTCAAATATGCTTTTTGTTTTTATAAAAGTGAACATACTCCTATGCAGGGATTTTATGGCAAATGTTTGCGTGTGATCTATAAATTCCGACTACACTTTAATTTGTACATAGAATCCGTATAAAATAACAAATATCAAGGCAATCAAAGTGTGTACTGATGGTAACTGATGATAGACCTAATATTAATAAACAGTAATGGGTTTTACTTAAAAAGAAGATACTTTGAATACTTTATTAAATATTCGTCATGATTACAGACTTTAAAGTTTGCAATAATGAATAGGTTGTAGAAGATTGTTAGGTATTTTCTATATGTATCCAAATCAAGTTAAAATACGTGTCTGTAAGTAAGTATAATGCAGTTTTACAAGATTTGTCACATTGCTATTTAATGTAACCAAGTAGCATTTCAATATAACGTTATTCTTTTTACAACATGTTTAATATCAGCACCATATTGTTAATACGTTGTAAGTTCTGGCCATTTTAATAATATAGAATAGTTATCATAAGTTGCTTCAGCAATAATAAACCTCTGTCAACACCTACGTTCACTTTGTCATTGAATTTATATATATTCATTTAAAACATTTACGATGTGTCATACTTGCATTCTAGTCAATTTAAATAAAACAAATGATGCTGAGGTATTTTCTTGATTTCGACAACATTATAAAGATTTGACAACAACCGTTCGACTAGAATAATGCTAACAATCAATCTTATAATTTTCTACTTGCATGTTATTTCTATGAAAGCCGTTTCGAAAATTCAGAGAAGCACAGTGAGAAAGGGAGGGACCTACTAGTTTTTTTTTATGAAGTAAAAGAAAAGCAATTAAACAAAAATCTACAGTTGATGTGCAGTATACATGAGGAAACATATTTATTGTCAAAAATTATATTCTTTTATCTATTTACAGTGACACAAGTTTTCGTGAAGTAGATATTGTACTTTAGTTATCTAAATAACAACAACGGATGAGATGATGTTATTATTTTCAGGTATTTTATTTAAAAGAAAACTAAAATGTGGATAGTTTGTTTTATATCTATATATAAAGAAGGATTTCAATTTATATAAATAATGACTAACCGAATATATTTTTGAAGAGGCAAAAGTAAGTAGTAAATAGTTGAGCCCCTATATAACTCAATTTTTAATTATTTGGCAATAGTTACTTGTCACTAAGTAACTTTGCTTTAAAAATTTACAGTACACATCCTCCAACCGATTAGTGATCATGAGTTATTGACTGTAAAATAATCTATATTCATTTAGTTTCATATAGGTTTATGAAATAGATACGGAGTATTCAGCATTATTACAGTAACATTAAGATTATACTTATACAGATAAACTTGAAAGTTCTGTATTGTATTTTCATAGATAATACATAGGTAACAACAGTCTCATTCATTAAGTATTGCCTTTTAAATTGTTTATATTAATGAATCAGTCTTAGATTTTAACTGTGAAGAAAAATTTGTATTGTTAAATTAAAGGGTGTAAACACTTGTTAAGTTACAGTATTTATTAATTAAATAATCGGTATAATGTTTAGAAGGTCTTCCATTACTAAATTTACTTAACAACAATATGCCTCGTTTTAATGTCAAATCCTCTTTAATTAATTATTCTAAAAGCTGTACAATTTTTAAAAAGCGAAATTGTATTTTGATGAGTAAAATTAATAAGTGAAAACGAGATAAAAACTCTAATTAATCTTCATTAGTTTTCATTTAAGATGAACAAACATAAAAAAATTGTAAATTACTTGTAAATATAATGAAAGTTATTTTTGTGCAAATATTTAGATGAGAAGCAGTAAGTAGGTAAATTCTGTTGTCTTCATGTAATATGATCTTACCATACTTACGATTCACTTTGATTGTCAGTATTTCTGACATATGGTGTTAGGTTGCAAAATAAAAACCCTATGGACAGTTATTTACAAAAACATAGATTCAGCTTCTGTAACAGGTATTAATTTAACCGGATTACATTTACTTATAATAGGGACTGACATAACTTTAACAAAATTCATCTCTTTAAGACTGAAGTCACTTTTTCTCAAAAACGCCAAATGATTCTTCCGTCTGGAGGATTATTTTTAATTTATGACACAGTGTTTTAAATTTCTTTTGGCTCATTTTTCTTTGAATGACATTCGAAACTAGAGAACAATAAATGAATAAAAGAACAACCTTATTTATTAAATGCAAAACATTTTGATCAATGCAACTATTTTCCAGATACTATATTTATTCGGATTGCCTATTAAGTTGAATGACAATATTTGCATAAATCTTATAATTCTTTGTAGTTATGTTATCTATAGTACATTAATCACTCACTCAACAAGCGCTCATTTAGAAAATAAATGCTCTCCTGGACTATGGAAAGAAAGTGTATATAGTAAAGTGATGGAAACTACGTGTCAATTCATTACTCTATTCCTTATCGATGCAATGTTTTACAGCTAGTATTTTATAAGTGTATTCTATGAAGTGAATATCATGTAAAGTGGAGAGTGCAATAATATGTTCAATGCTAGGAAGCAACAGGAGAAGGGAGATGAATAAATTGGATAAAAGATAAAATATCACAGCACCTCTAAGAAAGCTTTAGTAAATAGAAAATGAACATCAAATAATCAGACAGCCGTTAATTTAATTAGTAGCTTGAACATCCCTGTCTTTTAGAAACATTGAAAACTAGATTAAAACTAATGATATGCATCCTTCCTGTTGTGAGTTGAGATCCATTATGTTGGATTACATGCTTATTTAGAAGTCAAGGTGTGTCATACATATTACGAAACTGTACTGCAATATGCACTGTATTGCATACCGAATCACTGCCATGTGTATTCATTATTGGAGAAATAAAATGATATGCTAGTTTAATTAACAAAATGCACATACACACAACGTCAAAACGTATTTCTTTACTTTTGCTGAAGTTTTCCATAGTTTTAAGACGAAAATGTTTTTATTACAAAATATCTTTCAGTCAATTTAGATTATATATAAATGTTTGAGTAGTTTTATAAACGACTCTACGTAGTTTTTAATATGATTTTCTCTAAACCTTTTGTTGAGTAACTTTGTGAACCATACTCACAGATATGTAGATTGCAAAGTTTTCAGTGTATTCCAAATAACGTGAATTCCTAGAGGTGTAACATAGTAAAGCAATATGCAAAAACTCATGATATGATATAAAATTTATTTTAACTTTAACATTAGAGCAAGCAAAACAAAATATATTACATAGTTCACTCTATTGATATTTTTACATCAAAACAATAAATGTTTACGAAATAAAGTTTCATGCCAATCAACTTTTGCTCATAAGAAACACGAAAAATAAAATTTTATTTCATGCTTATTTAGATGCATTTTTGATTTTTGAAAAATAATTTTCAAGTTTTCTGATGATACTAAAAAAGTTATTTGGATGATGATGAAAACAATCATAAACAATCATCAGATTTTATGAAAACTTATTTTTATGGCAAAATAACAGCAGGTGAATTTAAACGCCTTTAGTAAAAATGAGAAACAAGGAAAACAATGCAAGTATTTTATTGTAATTTGAAGCTCCGCAACATTTCACGCCTTAGCCGTTAACATGAATCATGTTAGTAACTTATAGATGTCGTATCGATTGCCTTATATTTAAACTTATGTGCTGAAATACATTGATTTAAGTTTTAGGCTTTAGTTTTTTCACAACTTAGTACCAATATATTAAGGAGTCAGAAATTCTGAATTCTCCGATAGTTGTGCATTTAAAATTCGCCAGTCATGACTTTGTCTACAATTTCAAGAGCTAAAATAACTAGCAACCTTATCGTAACATATTTTAGTAAAGTTGTATGGAGACTGGTTCAATTAGTACAAATGGGTAATAAGTGTAACCAGCAAACTAAAATGCGACATACTAAATACCCGATGTTAAAAATATTGGAAATAATCTACACCATAAAACCGATACACTTTAGTGATAGAAAACTTCAGATTACAATTAAGAGTAGTTCTTTGATATGAAATCGTGACTACTGTTTCAACAGTTATGTTTCTGTCAGTAGTAAAATCGATCCGTTAAAGTTAACTTTGGAACCTACTTAACCAGTCAGTCTAGTGGAAAATATACAATATAAGGCAAACGTTACTTCTGAAAGCTTTTCAAAGTGTTATTAATAGAATATACTAATAATGTTATTAATCAATAAATTGTTAGAAATACAATCACCACGTTTCTATAAACAGAGTAGCTCTTGTGTATGTGCTTCGTTAAAAAAATAGAAACTTATTTCTTCTATGAAATTCATTATGACCAAACATGAATTTGAATGTAATGTATAGAGTTGACCTGTGTTACGCGAATAAAAAAGTCTAGGTAGTGTGGACAGACATTTTGTTCTAGTCTAACTTTATAGTGATATACCATAAATATCAGACGTTTGGTGTCTGTACCGTGACTTAAGGTTTAAGGATTTGCTTCAAAATGTAAAGGTCCTAGGCTTAATCCATGTCTGGGACATCACTATATTCTACCCTGCTGGGACAACGCAACTAATAATTTCCTTCTGGCTTTTAGTAATTGTCTTACTCTGATCAGTGCGTAGCATCAAGTTTAACGAATTTATCATTCTCACTAACATCTAATCATAAAGATGATTTAGTGTTAAAATACCTTTAAAAATTAATACTAGAGGATTAAACACTTCTAATACCTAACATATATATAATGTTAGTTACACTGTAACTGTCAATGCGAAATTTTTTACATGGTGTTTTTGATATCAAAAGAATTGTTTATACGTCACTTTATATAATAAGTGTGTTTTAGCTGAAGTTATTCGTGTAAGTAAAAATAGACTTAAGAACAGTTTTCTGTATATCAGAAATCATATAAACTAAATAAACTGTATGAATAGAGCGGATTTATTTGAGATGAATTATATAGTTTCGAGTTTCTTATATTTTTGACTGGTGAAAGTTAATAACCTAAATAAAAATAATCAGCACATAAACGAAATAGTGGAGCATCAAATAAATAATATTTGCTTGTTTGATGTGAAGAAGCTAACAGCAACAAAAAAAGCTATTCACTACTTACAGAAGTAACAATTAGTCTTTACTTTTTCACTTCAAGTTAAAAAACTGCTATATTACAATGACATACATTTTAACTAGTAACTGTAAATTGATCCTTTCATTTTAAATTTAACTAGTTCAATAATCTAAACTCCTTCGCTTATTTACTGGTGCATGCATATCAAATTTGTTGATGATAGTCAATGGAACATGTTCTAGATGTATTTTTCATGTAATAAACTTCATTAAGATAAGCCAACACACCAACAGCAGGGCAACAACAATCAGTGTATATTTAAAGTTTGAACAAAGAGTACATGGAATGTACATTTTACAATAACGTCAACAAGTAAATATGGATGTGAAAGATGAAAATGTTTCAAGTGCTTAAAAGTGTTCAATATAAACGTGAATGGAATGACTAAACCATGTCTATTATTCAAAACACAACTGAATATCTATACTGCTGGTAACAGTAAATTAGATAAATATCGTTGCTTGATGAAAATTAAACGTGCAAACGTTTACGCTACAAGTGCCGCTATATAAAATATGTATATAAATATAGAAAAAAACTACTATATTCCTATTCATAACCTTCTAAATGAATAACTTTCAATAATTGCAACTATAATAACACTGAAAATGTCACAAGTTCACAAATGTACATAATAATATGCGTTTTTAGTAATAGTAATAAATGAGATGAAAATAAATCATTTCTTATAGAAATATTAATGAAATTGATTAATTGTCGATTATGAGTACAAATACAACGTATGGTTATATTGAAAATAATGTGATCAATACAATAATGCTAAGATTATCTTAAGGTGAAGTTACCAGAGTGGTTTAATGAAAAAAAATCATATGGGTTATGTAAACCCGAGAAAATTATTTTACCCTAGTTACCCATATATATATATATATATATATATATATATATATATATATATATATATATATAAGGAATGAAATGAATAAAAAATATCAATTTGATATGATGAATTGATTTGAAACAAAAATAAGTATGAATACATGGAGAGAGATACCCTTATAAGTCGTAAAGTGCATAAGAATGGATAGTTTATGTGAGTATAAAATATTGATATGGTTGCACAACAAATGTTAAATTAACTAACGTCTGAATGTAATGTAATGGTTAAGTAAAATAGGTCAAAAGAAAACTACATTTACAAGGTATTTTAATCTTATCTTGAATACTTTCAATCTTTTTGAGTGTATACGATGATAGATTAGCTGTATTATCGTAATGTAAGGATTTAACACTACATCAGTACGACCTCATGGAATTTAATTATAAATGGAGATATTGAATACATATGAAAATGAATAACATTCGAATTTTAGAACCTACTGAAACAATTGATAAGATTTAATAAAATAGTAGCAACATATTTCAGTGAAGCATTAAATTTAAGTAGAATATAACAATAGAATTGTATCCTTTCTATAACCACAGCAACATTGCTCGTGGTGGTTTAAACTTTAATTAAGTTTATTTTTAGAATAAATAAGACAATATGACATCATGCTCTCGGAGTTAGAAATATAAATGTAAACTGGACTGGGATTTGAATTAACAAAGGTATTAGTACTTTTCTTTTTAAAAGATACATCACCAGTAGTTAGTTTACAATCAGATTTATTATTAGAAATGAAGTGATCACAAGAATGAACAATGGGATTTACTCCAGATTTTAAGTCCGGGAAATATACTTTGATAACATAAGTGGTTATACAGAAAACATGCAACACCAATCAGTATATATATAAAATTTGAACGAAGAGTACATAGAATGTTTAATTTTACAATAACATCAACAAGTAAATATGAATTTGAAAGACGAAAATGCTTCAAGTACTTAAAAGTGTTCAATATACACATGAATGAATGACTAAACCACGTCTATTATTCAAACCACAACGAAATATCTATATTACTGGTAAGAGTAAATTAGATAAATATTGTTGCTTGATGAAAATTAGACATGCAAACGTTGAAACTAAAGGTTACATCGAAAGACGTTCACGGTTGCAGTTTATTCGTAATAAATGTTACTTACCAACAACATTGTGAGTAACGCAGTCACCCACTAATTGATGTTGGCAAGAGAATATTGCACGTCAGCAGAATTCAGAAATGTAAGTGATTTGATGGTGATTCAGTGGTCTAAACAATAAACTACTGGTGGGAGGTAGGAAAGTCATGAACACGACTTAATTTACGTAGTTCGCACACTTTTGGGAAGTCCCATACAAGTGCCACATCAAAATACAGATAATGACACAATACAAAATGATAACGAAAGTGCAAAATTTTCAATTAAACCATGGTTATTTGAAGAAAAGCAACTCCACGGAGTGTTTATGTGAACAGATACCCAGGCTTATGTTTTGATATAAACATCTTCGTATTTATTTTTTGGTAATGTCAAGTCAAGTTTCACAACTGATATCTAATGGTGAGTCTATTGAGAGATGAATATAGTGAAATGCTCGAAACGGAACAAAATATTTCATCATTACACACATGAACGAAATTTAGACGAACTTCCATAACATTGGGAAATGTTCCTTGATGATCGGGTAATACACCATGTTTCACAAGAGCAACAGGATTTGTCAAGATTTGATGCTTTATGTTGATGTGCATCAGTGAACGGCTAATGCAGAATATCAGTAATGCCCTAGTCAAAGCAATCATTGGAATTTATTTCATTACTGTCTCTTGAATTTCGGACTTATGGCCGCTATTTTATTCCTACTTGCAATCTTGTGTTTTTCTTGGAAAAAAACATTTTGCTAGATTTATAATGATTATTAGGTAATACACTAATTATTATTATCTTTTCGCTTTTATTTGAAAAGATTGTAACAAAATACAATGAATTCAATGTATTGTCGAACTAGATTTATTTAAATCAACGATGATTGACAGAATTCCGAATTCACACCTTAAACATCTGATCGTCCTTTAAGTACACCAGCTTATACTGACTGAACTGATTGTAGTTAACTAACTTTAAAACAATTTTACCATTCTACTATGTAACAACAGCCTGAAGTACAGTGTCATTTGTTGGATAAACTGTAGCTGTTTTTCTGTTTCAAAATATTGTGTGCTTGACTAATATCACCTTATTTGGCTTATTCAAACTAATCGGCTTAAATAAACTAATTTCTGAAGTTTTTTTACATTGGTTAACTGTTATTAGCATAACTAAATTTCGAAATATTAACTTTTACTAGACAATACTTTGTTAGGAAAAATGATTCGTGACCTAGAAAAACCAGCCGTTTTTAAGTACGAATCTTTGATGAATATTGTTGTAGTAAGTACCTAACAAAAAGATTATATACTTGCTTAATGATTATGTAGAGTTTTTTCATTGTATGCTCAGTTTCACAGAGTAGCTTGTTCTTTTAGCTTCATCAGCGATGTTAATATAACAAAAGATAAGATAAAAGTTAGTGAACATACATGCTATTTCATGTTTAGAGTAGTGTATACAAAAATTTAACTGATAACACGTGAAATAAACTTGTATTATCTTTAGTTCAGTTAAATCAAGTCATCTAATTTTGAACAATTTTAGCCCTACTTCAAGACAGTACTTTTAAATTTAGTAACTGAGAATTATGAGTTGACGTATTAAGTAGTATAGTTAAATTTTTCACATAAAAATTATAATTTAGTAGATTATACGAATTCTCAGTTAAATTATTCCAGTTTAACTTCATTTAACAGATAGATAAACTCTAATTAATCGACAAGGATATTCCATGAAGGTCATCTATAAGTTCGGTTCATTCATATAAATTCTAGAAACACAAATACTAAACTACTTTGTTTAATCTTAGGTATAATATTGTTGTGATATAGCGAATTATTTAATTACATTTATTACTTTCTGCTGTCAGAATTTGTATATTATTGTTATGTCCTGTTTACAGTGTCTAATTACCAATCGAAAAGAGTTCTATTACGTGTATAAGTTACTTTCAAAATTTTTGATTTAGCAAAGAATTATCATCATTTCTATCAGTAAATTGCAAGATGATTTGACTTTGTTATTTTTCACTCCAGTGTGATGATCAACTTATGGTAACCAAGTTAAGTGAATAGAATACACTGTGAGGAAATTTAAATAAGCATACTTTAGGCTTTAATTTCAAAAGTCTTAAGTCTGTGGATCATCAGACGTACATGAAGTGATTAGAGATTTGTACTGGTCGTGATATTATCGAATCATAACAGTGAAAAAATGATTGCTTTCTGTATTAGAGGTTTGCAGATTCAATCATTTCTATGTGATTATCCAACTCTCAAAAACATCAATTATCCAGCAGTGTTTGAAGAAAAAAGAAGCATAAGTGACAACTAAGCCACTAGTGATTATTTATTTTCTGGCTTTCTCACAATCCCATCTTTAATTTACTTTATTTTTCATAAAATTAAGTTTCAATATGTATGTGATTCATATTGATTAGCTAGAAAAACTTTTTGCCCTACATGTTTAATGGTTTAGAAGTTTGGGAACTCGAAACAAACATACATATACATACATATACAATTTTTTCCCATCCATTTTTGTGGGTTATTAATTATTACAATGGTTTATCAACAACCTTCTTATGAAAACTGATTTAATGTATGTTAACTTTATAGTTTCTTATGAGAAGATGCTGTCCTTTATTAATTTATTTTGTGGACAGTGTTTGTAGTCGCAGAATATAATGAACTGCATTAAAAATAAGTTTCAAATTATTGGATTAGCTGAAAGCATTTAAACAGATTATCAAACATTCAGCTTTTCACAGTGTCCTTTTTTAATGCAATTTGTAGATCCAAAAAGTAATTTACCATGTATGAAGTAGTATAACTGAAATTTGTAACAACGTAATAAGCGAAATTTATTTTACTTAGAGCTTTGAAAATTAGTGACCGCATATGCGGCGTCATGAATCTATTGAAATATTGTGTGTATTTGACATCTGGTAAACTGATGTAACAGGATTAAAATAAAACAACTAGGTGTAGGAAGTCAAATTGCATTGTTAGAAGATTCGAATCAGAAAAATGCTATAACATGGTTATAGATAATATAAAAGCGGAGGTACTAAAGTAAGATGTAGGACCGAAGGTAAAGATACTCCACATTCTCTTCAGGAAGAGTTGAGCAGAAGAACAGGAGCAGACAAATCAAAAAGGATATCTTATTACAGCACCAAATAAAGCAGATCTTAGCAACTGCAAGAACAATAGAGGCATCACTATATTATCACCGCCAAAAAAAAGTTTTCAACACAGTGTTAATGAACAGAATGACGGATTCAGTCGATACCCAACCTCGAGATCAACAGGCCAAATTCCATAGGGTTCGATCGTGTACCTACCGAAACGTGACAGTATGATTCGCTAATGAATAATCAATTGAATGGAATACATCACCTTGCATCAGTTACTCTGACTACGAGAAAGTATTGAACAGTTTAAATAGGAGAATACTAGGAATTCTTCTTCGACATTATGGTGTAACAAAAAAATACAGTCAACAGTTTACAGATTCCTTACGACGGACTACATTGTAAAATCGTGCATGGTGTTCAGCACACAAATTCACTCAAAGGAAAGTCCAGGGTCAGACATTACCGTATGCTCTCTTCCTTTCTCTTTCTCCTGGTGGTTGACTGGATCATGAAGACTGCAGTAACTCAAAGCGAACACCAAATTCAGTGGACAACATGGATACAACTGGAGGACTCAGACTTTGCAGATGACCGAGCCGGCTCTTCTATCCCATACACTACAACAAATACAAGTGGAGACGGACAGTGTGACAATAACCTCTGAAGCCAGTGATAGTCTTCCATATACACAAGAGAAAAAGAAAGATCATTAGATGCAAAAAGACGAGCACCAACCCGATTTCACTTGCATACTGAGCAGCATCATCGATTAACATGAATAGTTTGATGCAACTCATGTGTGTCATTTCTACAAGTGCAAAACATCTTAAACATAAACCAACCCTCAACCAACATTAATGTCAAAATTTTCAATACAAATATGAAGACAGTTCTGTTGTATATAGCTGAAGCTTTCACAGGGAACAACAGAAACATCATGCGAAATATACAAGTAATTATAAACAAGTGTCTGTGTAAGATACTTTGGATTCGTTAACCAAATACCATCAACAATAACCTATTGTGGCAGAGAATATATCAACCGAAATCCATTTGATGAAGTAAATAGAAAGTGATGCTGGAGATGGAAGGATGCACATTGAAGAAATCATCAAACTTTGTCATAAGACAATCACTTACTTGGAAACCAAATCAAGAGAGGAGCAGAGAATACATTGCTTTGAGAATTGGAGACAGACATGATTGGAATGATCAGTAGTTGGTGCTAACTGGAAATGAATATGCGTGACAGGGTTAGTTGGAGAATGCTGGTCAGTGGTCTATGCTACACGTGGAGTAACAGTCAATGATTGATTGGTATTCATATCAGATGAGTGAAATATCAATCAAACATCATGGATGGCATATATGATCAAGTACCATATGCAATAAAAATCTTTACTGTAACTGACGTTTTCTTTAAAAATGGATTACTTACAATGGTTATTTATACTGCATTATATGTTTATGGATTATTTGATAATCAAAATATTCAATGTTTAATAACTGGACTAAATTTGATCTTCCAGAATTAAACATCTACTCATTTTATAAATAAGTTAGGGATTTTTTTATTCGTATACATTGGTGAGAGACGAATTGCTTTTCTAGCCGTTTAACAATGAATCTTTCACAGGATTATAAAATTATCATATTTTGACTTAGGAATTGTCATTTTACGATGTTAACATTATTAAATGTCATTTTATATTCTTGTTAACATAATAAAATTAAGTTTCAGTAAGTAGATATTTTTTTAATAAACGTTAAGTCATTGTTAAATTTATTATTAGATAATCTGTGCTTACCGTAAGTGTGAAAAATGGAAACTACAACAGTACTTTGTTTAAACTGTGATTAAAGACTGAAAAAAGGTTACAGAATAGTGACTTTATCCGACGACTGACTTTATTTAAACAATCATTACAATAATTGTATAGGATGTATAAGTTAAGACTGTTATGTGCTTGTGATAATAACGAAAAAAATTTTTGGTAAATCTTTTAAATATTGGATGAAAACTAAAAGCATTTTTCGCAGTAACTTTCATTTATACATAAACAACATAAATTTACATGAGATATCAACAAAAATATGATATTGAACACAATAAAAATCATAAAGTTTACTGAATAAAATATTTCTAGGCATTCTTATCATTCAATAGATTAATAGATTTATTAAAAACAATAAGTCAAAAAATGTGAAAGCTTGACCTCTAGCCAGAAATTATTACACAAAAGTGAGTAAACGTAATTCTAAACAATTTAAACAGATACTTACTACATAAATAAATGGTAGGTTGTTCAAAATGAAAAATATAGTAATAGAGTTACTTTCAAGGTTATCGGATCATCATGGTTCTATCAATAATTATGATATTTGTAATTAGGTGAATACTGTGAATTTCTTCAAGCTGTCTATCTGTATTAAAATTCTATATGGAAATCGTCAAACAATAGTGATTTCCATGGTATAAACTAAATTGAAAATATTCGTTTCAAACGTAGTATATGCTTTAGTCTTCTCATTTTTATTATGTGTGTACAGTTGTTTATTTATACTTATATGCAGACAATGTTGACAGTAAAATAATATATTTTAATATTTCGTTTGTTGATTACTAAAGTTATTTATGAACTTGTAGCATTACAGGCTGTGTGTATGAGGAAAAACTACTCAATTCAACAATCGGAACATGAATCTAAAAAAATATTAGTGTATGTTTAGAAAAGAACGTTCATTATTCCGTTATACAAATTGAGATCATTCATATATACCGCTTAAAATACCACTACAAATAACCCAAATATATTCATCAACTCCTTAGTTATTTCAATTAAACGTTATTTTCATGTCTAAAATTCGATAATGAAAAAAAATGAGCTAAATAGATTCAATTCTTTTAACCTCAATACTTTAGTTCTTCTCTATTATACTTTTGATATAACGTCATTCAAGATGAATTTTCATGTCATTCTCTTTCCAGTGGTTAACAAATAACTAGTTGCCACACGGGTGCCTTACACAATGTACTCATAACCACGGCATGTCGAATTTCGCGGTTTAGTTGTCTATAGTGATTATACATTTGAATACGATAACCATAGTGCTATGAAGCATATAAAATGTAGCCTGTCCACCTACCACTTTTGGATAAATTGTGATTAAGGATAATAATAGTTAGTTACTGGTATCAATTAAAGGAGATGCGTTCACTTAGCTTTATATTTTAATTGATAATTTATTAAATCGTCATATCGCACCATCAGAGTTATTTGAAAAAAATTGAATGTTTTAACATTTTGTTCAAGACACCTTAATCATCAATAGTGATTTACTCCGCTAATGAATATATTATTTTTGGTCGTCCGTACAATGTCACTATATACATTTATTTACCTACTTATTTACATAACAATATTATTTTTTATTCTGTGTTCACAGACACTAGAATATCCCAGCTTTTACCTCAACCTTTCAATAATTTTGAATATAAACAAATGTAATATAATTTTAAACGTGATAAAACAGCTGAATTTACTACCTAATTTCTTCTTCTTACACACCGTGATGAACTTTATAAATCTACTCGTATTTATCCATAACGCTAAAACTTCCAAGATTTTCTGCCTAGTACATTACTCCATTAGCAAGTGAAATGCTTATATATATATATATTTAACTTGACAATTACTAGGTAAGCTTAGTGGTGAATAAACCAACTCATTTGTACATTTTAAGAATAATGATTCACTTGATAACACAATGAAAAATATTTATGTTTAGTTTTAAATTTATAAAAATAAACCACAAATTTTGGTCAATTTAAATGTCTAATAATTCATTTTGATTTTCGTTTCTATTTCGAAATAATCGAAACAATGACTTATACTTAATTAGAAAAAGCTTGTATCTTCCCGTTAATTTGTAATAGACTGAAACCGGCAAACCACTGCTGCCATATGTGCATCGTGAGCAGATTACCTTAATATAGCGATAGTACATAAGTAATATTTAAGTTGGATCATTACTAACAAGCGAAATCCAGAACGCTCGTTTTGTCCTATTTGGAACGCCGTGGCGCTTGGTGCTAAGCAGAATGGATTCGAACCCCAGTGTGAACATCAACATTGGGATGAAGGTACGTTCAGCCGATGAGTCCCGAATAGGAAGAAATGCACTTTCTGGATTCTGCTTGCCAGTCACAATTCAACTTACAAAGTGACTTATATTATTTAATAGCTCATTAGATTAAGCTGTAAGTAATAACAGTCAATTTGTAGGCAATTTTCATAAAATATCTCTGGGTTGAATTCTATTGATATTTCACATCGTAATAATACGGAATTATTAGATTATTAAAGGAATAGATTTAATCTTAAGAAACTACCTTCTTAATTCATAGACTATTACGTGAAAATGTTACACTCACAAAACAAAATTATTTATATACTTATGATTGTTAATAAATGAGTGTCAATTTTTAATATAAAAAACTTGTACATTTGTCATGATTAAATATAAACAATGAAATATATTTTTAGTTACGTTTAAGGAGGTTTTTGTGGAGATAGTTAATTTGTCAATGCTATTATCACGAATTGATCTTAATCAGTCAACCATTGATCACCTGGAAGCACTGGACAGCTGTTTCGTCCTAGTATGGAACTTTTCAGCCATGAGCATTCACGACCCCGTCAGGGATCGAACTTATGACCCTCTGGATTCGCGACGAGCGCTTTACCATTGGGCCACTGAGTCGGCTCCTAACGGTTGATATTTCCATTTCAGTCAATTCGTGTTACGTCTGAGCGACCTCATCCATTATCATCGGTGAGTTACTGCCTCACATCCAACACTTTTGTTATTATTGTTTCTAATGGATTTCCATAAAGTAAATCCATCAAATTTATTACTATTCAAGAATTCATTAAAATAATTCCCATTTTTGAATAATGAAATGATATTTACTAATAAATAAATTCATTGTTAAAATTTTTATTCTTGTAAATACTTTTTGTTATACCCTGAGGTTAATCAAAACATTTTAGTTTGATAGATTAGATGAATGTTATTCAAATGAAACACATGATTTAATTGAAAGTTTGTTAAAATTAACCAAATAGTTTTCCTAGAAGTATACAGAATTCATAGTGTCCATGGTAAATACATAATGACCAAAATATAATGACAACAAAATTACGGTTATTGATGATTATAAGCTATTATGAAACTAAGTCAAATATCAAACTGTTCAGATACATCGATCAAAAAAATTTCGAAAAAAATAAATTTTCATCAAAGAACGAACAATCAGAAAAACATTAGTTTTACTAGGCTTAATAGAGGTCCAAGTCGTCAAGTTTTATCTAACAAATCTTTGAACACAGAAATGAGGATTAATCAATCTCTTATTACCAACGCAAATATATGGTGTTGACTTTTTTAGTTAAAATGTTTCTTTTGACTGACATTTATTAATAATAGTTGTTTAATTTTATTTTTAAATTAACGGCTTGATTACATAATAACACATCGGTTAATCTTTCCTTATCAAACTTCCTCTTCAAACAGTAAAATCCAGAAGTTTGTTTGAATTAGTTAGGAAATTCCTCGACTTGATATTTGGCACATGCCAACATCTCGTACCTGGTGATTTCGATTACAAATTAGTCAGTCCTAGAGTCTATTATTACTATCCTTTGATACTTGGGGGGTCATTGACTTCCCTCCCCAAGTACTTACATTGTTTTTTTCGATGCCTTAAAAGAAACGTAATGTTTATGCACTGTGTTGCTGGCAAGATTCGCATAATCAAGTTGAAATGTAGTCACTTGTTTTTAGTGTGATGGGAAATGATCTGGGGGGTGGGTGGGATAGTGGGTAGAAAATTCTAGACATATTTCATATTACTTCAAACTACCTTTCATGATAATATGATGCTTCAGCTATCGAGTCACTTAAATTTGAGACCACTTCATGCTTTTACCTATAGTATTCTATCCACATTACATAGTTCTAGATTAGTTTCACTTTTGTTATTTTTAAGTGATTAGTTGATGAAGAAATAAATACTCTTTAATCTTTACGTATTGCCACGTATTCTACATGATCTTGCAAATGATGATTTCCATACATCGTCCAAATCATAAACAATCGCTTAATCGGGCTAAAGACTAGTTGTTTATGTTTATACATAATCGTTTACTTTAGATCAGTCTCAATAAATCATAAATACAAGATTCCATGGCTTTACGTATATGTCTGCAATTAGATTTTATGAACTAACCATTGAAAAAAATGTACATTTGTTATTGAAATGCATTTTCGGGATACATTATAAGGCTAGAACTTTCACATGATCTCTGTTAAATATGGAACAACTGAGAAATAATATGATTTGAATCAAAATAAAGGTAAATTGCTATATATTGCACAACATACTAAAGTGCAACTGCATGTATTACAATGTTCTTTTTAACATTTTACATAATTTGTAAAAAATGCAGAAAAAATGATTACATAACAAGTATCACAAAAATATAGTTTGGCATATACAAAAGCTGATTTTATTTAGGAATATAATAAGAAAATTATTAATTAACTGTAATAAACTAGAAAGGTATTCATTAAATATTGGGATGTATTAATAAGTCATGACTAGAAAACTATATTGGTCAATGTAGTTGCAAAATATTAAAAATATAAGGAAGTGTGATTAACTAAAGCATTATGATGAAGCATATTTTTCATTTACTACATTAATGTATATAAATATTTTTATGTACTCAGGTTGACTGACATTTATACAGCCATCTTACACCAAACATACTCAATTAATATTACTTAGACGGTGCTATTCACTTTTATTCAAAAAATGAATACACTGAATACGTATATGCAGATGCATTACAAATTAATTGTACTAGTAATAATGTTGTAGAGAAAAAACGAGAATTTATAGTAGAGTAACAAAATCTAGTCTTAATAGTAAACAGTAGTGTGTATCATACAGATAAACACAATTTCCTGAAGTATGTATGTAATTTATTGCAACAAATTTATTTATTCCAGCTAATCTGCCAAAAGTTAGCTTTGATGGATCAGTTATAAAGTGAAAATAATAATACTAGACTTACACTACCTGTTCTAATAAACAAGCATGTATTGACACGAAGTGTGTAACATGGCTATTACTGCCCATATTTTCAACAAAATATAAAATCCATTACTGCTTCATTTTTGTTTTAGGTGACTAGCATGTCATACATATAACGGGAAAATATCTTAATAAAGATAGAGATCATTACAGTTCAAGAGGCCCTTACAGATACATTTAAAGTCTGTGATTTAGTTTGTATAACAAATTGATTCTCTTAGACCTCACTGTTTGTTCACTGTTTACATTATATTTTTTGAATCGTGAATAATAGGTAACTATCAAACAATTTAAACAATTAGACTTGTTTGAAAAGTTATTGGAAACTTTTCAATAGTGTCAAAAGTTTTTTATATTTTCACTGAGGATTTCTGTCATTATTTGGATCATTGTTTTCAAATTCTATTGATGTAACTTTATATTTTAGCGTTAATTTAAGGTAAGTTTAAACAACTTTATTGAGGATCTAATTACAAACTTACTTCTCTGTAGTAGTGCTTAGTGAGTTCAGATTAACATCTTATATTTTACTCGAGTACTGAATAGTTACAAAAGTAGTAATACTATGAATATGTAAATGTTAAAGCTGTCTGTATGCAACAATGTATACTGAATAATAACGTGATGTTTATTGTATATATGAAAACTTCACTGAGGTATGGCGCGTTAACGATACTTTTGATGTTTACTCTCACCAAAATTTTACATAGGAGTGAGTGAAAAAGTTTCTTCATAAATTAGTGTATCACATGTAAGATATTTCTGGTATGAAAAGATGCTAACAGGGAAATCGAATCATACCGTCTCCACAGTGAAAGATGTGTTTAAGTCAGGTTACAGGTATAGTTAGATCAACTTTTTATGAAACCAGAAGGTGATTCCGTTAGCTGTGAGCATAGAATAATGACACCCAGAACAACCAGAGAGCTGATACTTTAAAATAAACGATTCCGGTTTTCATTAAAATTTCGTTATAAATAAGAATTCCTATCAGAGTTCGAACGAACGGTTTAACGAATTTGGCTCTTAACGAATAGAGGATATTTAGAATAAATTTTGTTAGCAAATGGTTTCGTCAAACAAAACTAGACAAGATCCCAAGATTTTGCTTGGAAAGTTAATCCACACTTCATCCGGGAGAAAACATCAAAGAATTAGTGTTATCGAATGCAAATGTAGTTGGTATAATGTAACAGTATATTTGATGATTATTTAATCATATGGCAGTTATGGAATTTCATAAATAAGGTAAGTCATAACTGAAATTTGTGTCCAAAGTGTAGTAAGCGAAAGGATATGAGTATGTGCTAGTAGTATATTTATAACAAACACATTTATGAACTCACTGTCCTAAGTTATTGTCAGGGATGAGATTAGACACTTTGATGGAGTGTCAAATGCAATGTGGTAGTAGGGATGTTAGCAAATGAATGAAACAAATCTATCAGTAAATAGATAGATGTAGATGCTCATAGGAATTTAGATACGTGAAGCATATAAAGAAATACATATGACTGTGTTGTTGATTCGGTAAAAATGGTTATCACAAGGTGAATCCAATTATAATAACAGACTAGATAACGAGGTCGAGATCAATATAATTAATGATAACTCACTCTTTATTCGCTCATTATTGATTAAGTATCATGGCATAGCTAATAACACTCCGTATATTTTGCCTATACAGTCTCTCATTCTCAAATAAGTAAAATTCAGCTGTTAACCTGTCTTTATAAGTAAAACATTTAAAAATAGTCTTCATTCCACCCCAGTTAATGATATATAGATATAGTTCTCCTTTGCTCCTGTACATCATCCTTTACCTCCCCTAATTCAGAACTTAATATACTATTCGTTCAGAAAAACGTTTTTGAATTACTTTTATCTAGAATTCTTCTAATTACTTCAGAAGTTCTTGTTTGCCAAGTATGACTATAATGTTAATCCATTCCTTCGTTGGGTTATTTATCTTATTTTTACTTTCTTTTACAAACTAGTCTTTTAACCAAATATGGGTTTTAATTATTCATTTTCGATGTACACATTAAATTCAGCTAAATCCCTTTATCCTTCTGCTTTAAAACTTATCAGGATCTTAATGACTCGCATCATTGTTAATAGGGCATGTGATGGGATTAGTTGTGGATATTTAAATATTTTGTTCTAACCAAATTTGCATGTCAAATCGAATCTTATCAGATTAAAGAATTATTTTATTATCTGTGATGATAGTATTTATTATCTTTTTGATACATTACTATGAACGATAAATTTAGTTTTGTTTCTACCAATTAATGAGGACATCATTACTAAGTAAACGGTTGAAAGTAGTCTAAATAAGTATATCATTTAATTTTATTTAGGTAGCATAGTATTAAATAACTATTAACTACTAGTTTTATACAAAATTAGTAAAGCAAGCTATAGAAGTACATTTTCGAATACATAGTGAAATACTGAATAATGATTTTAATCACTCAACCACCTTTTTTAATAATTTGACTAAATGTGAGAACATATGAAACACCATAGTAAGATGGAAAAATCAAGTTCAAATATAAACAATTTGAAGGTTTGTAAAGTATGTTATATTAGGAGTTATTCAATAAACGTTTGTATAACTAATTATTGTATGAAGTAAATAAGTTAACTTATCTAAGTGTTTCAAGAGAACTAATAAGCGAAGAGCAGCTATTATTTTAGTTTTTTCAGATTTTATTTCAGTTAAACCTTTGAACGAAGCCTATGCATACAAAAATACTCTGTTCTTTCTTTACCTTAGTGACGGCTTTTCAAGAATTTTACTACAAAAGCATACATCTATGAACCTAACAAGTTCACAAATTTGTTCTTTCTTCTTTTTCCATCTGATCATCAATATTCTATCGCATGCCTTATTCATAACTTTGATGGTGCTTTTGATTCTTTCTTTCACAATAGGCGCATAATTCTACCGTATATAAGCAACAATTTAAATTCCATTGTGAGGAACTTTAACCAATTAACTTTTATGTCAATTTGTGGAAACCGCTGACACAGAACATGTGTACTTACTTTTTGTTGCTACATCAAATGTTTTCTTTGTCGTAAAGCAGCTTAAGCAAATCTGCAAAGTAAATGAATTCACTTTATTTTTTACTGTTGTTATATTTTTTACATTTAAATCGATAAATGAGAAAAATTTCAAGTAAAATATTTGCAATTTATCATAGATTTATAGAAATCAGATGCAGCAGTAACATTTAACAATGCTCGACGCTATGATCAAAAGATTTGAGAAGAAAAACAGAAGCCGACAGACTAAAAAGTAGGATATTTCATCGAAAAACCAAAGAAAGCAGATCTAAGCAAGTGCGAAAATTACAGAGGCATCACTTTAACATCACCACCAGAAAAAGTTTTCAACACAGTGTTAATGAACAGAATGAGAGATCCAGTCGATGCCCAACTTCGAGATCAACAGGCCAAATTCCATAAGGATCAATCGTGTACCTACCGAAACATGACAGTATGATTCGCTAATGAATAATCAATTGAATGCAATACATCACTTTGCACCCATTACTCTGACTACGAGAAAGTATTGGACAGTTTAAATAAGAGAATATTAAGAATTCTTCTTCGACATTATGGTGTAACAAAAAAATACAGTCAACATTATACGGATTCCTTACGACGGACTACATTGTAAAATCGTGCATGGTGTTCAGCACACAAATTCACTCAAAGGAAAGTCCAGGGTCAGACATTACCGTATGCTCTCTTCCTTTCTCTTTCTCCTGGTGGTTGACTGGATCATGAAGACTGCAATAACTCAAAGCAAACACAGAATTCAGTGGACAACATGGATACAACTAGATGACTCAGACTTTGCAGATGACCGAGCTGGCTCTTCTATCCCATACACTACAACAAATACAAGTGAAGACGGACAGTGTGACAATAATCTCTGTAGCCAGTGATAGTCCTCTACATACACAAGAGGAAAAGAAAGATCATTAGATGAGAAAAGACGAGCACCAACCCAATTACACTTAATTTGACGGAGAAATTATGGGAGATGTAGAAACTTTTACATACTGAGCAGCATCATCGATTAACATGAAGAGTCTGATTCAAGTCATGTGTGTTATTTCTACAACTGAAAAACATCTTAAACATAAACCAACCCTCAACCAACATTAATGTCAAAATTTTCAATGCAAATATGAAGACAGTTCTGTTGTATATAGCTGAAGCTTTCACAGGGAACAACAGAAACATCATGCGAAATTTACAAGTAATTATAAACAAGTGTCTGTGTAAGATACTTTGTATTCGTTAACCAAATACCATCAACAATAACCTTTTGTGGCAGAGAACAAATCAACCGAAATCCATTTGATGAAGAAAATAGAAAGTGATGCTGGAGATGAAAGGATGCACATTGAAGAAATCATCAAACTGTATCATAAGACAATCACTTACTTGGAAACCAAAAGTAAGAGAGGAGCAGAGAATACATTGCTTGGAGAATTGGAGACAGACATGATTGGAATGATCAGTAGTTGGTGCTAACTGGAAATGAATGTGCGTGACAGGGTTAGTTGGAGAATGCTGGTCATTGGTCTATGCTTCAAGTGGGGTAACAGGCATTGATTAACAGATATATTGAATTTCTTATTAAACCAGTTTGATAATTTTATTCACACTGACTAGACTGATGTTTTGTTTTATTTTGTAGTTTAACTTTGTGATATTTATTAAGTGTTCTATATGTAGAATTGACTAAATTTGTAAGTAATTAATTTTAAGAATATTTTCTATCGTATATCTTTTGCTGTGGAAAAACTAAATGCTTATAACTTCAAATAATCATTCTATTAAATGTAAACTTATTGTCTACGATATTCGAGTAAATACTGACAATACGAATTACATCATTATTATTATTAAAGAAAATTGCGCATTATTTGTACAGGTTGTATTTTGTTCATTGATTTACATGCAAAAACGTAAATTACAATTATTCAACATTGAATTGTCAATAAATCTACATTTTACTACATGTAAATATTTCCAGAAACTTTTTTTAAAGAAATTTATTAACTTAAAATTTACACTTTAACTTTTAATTATCATTTGCAATCTGCAATGTTCTTGTGAATGTTTTTTTTTTGCTTCATGCTTTCTAAATATTTCAAAACAAGTTTTACTGTAAAAGATTTATGATAGTGACATTTTATCATATTACTGCTACAAGAGGAAAAAAAACCTGGGAAACTTTTACTATAAAACAAATACTTTGAATTGCGTAAATTACTTCTTTTTATTTTTTGCATAAATTTACAACTATATTTCTCTTAGTATTGTTTAAAATAAGTATTTTACAAACATTTAGATATATTCTATTGATTTCCTTATATGATTGACTTTGAGAATAGGCGCCAGTAGTGTATATGATAATGTGTTATTGTTTAGACATTCAAACATAAATACATTACAAACACTCATCAGCCTAGATATTGACTGATCTTTTGTTGCTAAGATACCATTTATAATAGTGGAATTTTTCTCACTATTATTTCATGCATGTAAATGTTTGTTACCTGTAATTAGCTAACAATAATAAATGTAGTTGTTCTGTGTGTATCTTTCAGACTGCTAGTTTTACGCTGTTATTCTAAAATATGTACTTAACGCTAGAATGAATAGTATAATGCTGGTATAATGATGGTATTGAAGTCATAGTTTAAGCATATGTTACGGTATTGTAATAGCTAGCTTTCTCTTCTTAGAACTTCGTAATATTTAAAACAAACAAATAAGTTTACGTTGATTTTGTGTACCATTCTATTGACAGATTTGATTATCCAAAATCTTATCAAATAATTTTCCAGAAGACTAGACGAATGCAAAAATTTGCTAATAATTATGACTGTAAAAGCTTGACATTTTTAACAATTCCACAAGGCAATGTTCAACTGGTTTATATTTCTGCAAAAATTACTAGATTGCACTTTATATCATAGAGTCAGCATATATAGTAAATAAATAGAATTATCCTTGTGCATGTCAAATGAATCTAGAAAATCATATATATGATTTTAGAAATCTGCCAAATTAACGCAGACATCAAAATTGATTTTAGATAATAAGTCTTCTAAATATTCTCTGTCTTATGTGCTGTAGCAACAAAATCTTATTCATTATCAGTATCTCATCAAGTTGCCTATGCTTGCGTTCAGCTGAAGTTTCGTCATTAGTTGGCATAAGATAAAGTAGTACCAATCAGTACTTTGAAGTACAGTTTCAGTTACAAATATGTGGAAGGAATAGACTTGGAAAACCTTGTTTCATTTGTCAAAGTTGCTTAAGTGATAGCCTGATTGTTTCAACATACTATGCTTGTCAATGATGATGGCGAACGTTTGCTTTCAGCAGCATTATACAGATTTTTCAAAAGTCAGTGTAATATTATTTTGACAATCACAGACACAAACAGTTATTTTTAATACAACCTATTGCAATGATTAGAGTGTTTTAATGTCATTTAAACATTTTACTTATTTTCACATCATTACTGGGATAACAATGAGAAACAAATGTTATTTACATGTAGAGTAAGATACCACTTGTTATTCACCGTGGACAAAAGGTACACAATGCCATTTATTTTAAACTTTGCAAAATCTCAATATTTTGTTAAATAAATTCTTTAACGACAAAACAACATTAAATACAAGAATTTATTCGTGTTATGTAAACATGAGTATGCCACTAGAAACTAAGTTACCTTCTAATAATTAAGCACAATTAAAATCAAATGATGACCAGGAAATAATCATACATAGCGAATTCATTTCCATGGAGTTGGTTAGCAAATGCAATTAAAAACACTTACTTGAGCTAATCATTAGACACATAAATCAGTTGCCGTAGATTAGATCTAATGGTGAGTACTTCCATCAGTAAACGATATTGATGACAAGTTAATAGAATGTTCCAAATACTCTTTTAAAAATGCAACTGTACGTAGTTTCATTCCGAAACGTGCAATAATGGGATACTGGCAGAATGCGCGACATATATAATTTAATCCTATATCTATTCATACAAAGAAGAAAGGAATCGTTTGCAAATCGCATTTTTGAATTATTTTCTCCTGGTTAGACACATGAACTCATAACTCATATAAAAAAAGAATCATGGTCTACTAATCATCTTTCATTTCAACTCCAACACAGAAAGCAAATAAATCGGTTTTAGTTGAAATGACATGAACGATTATAAATCTACAATCATTATAAATAAAAAAATTTTAAAATTCAATGTTATATTTTGGAATATTTTATCTTCTTAGGATTTTTGTACTTGACACTCACGTTTACTTATAGTCACATATTATTGACCCTTTCATTGTCGTTTCTAGTTCTAGTTTATTTCCAATATACTCATATCGATTATCGTATAAAAGGTGGACAATACCAACTACAACCATTGTTTGAAAGATTCTGTCCAAACTGCTTTGTCACACCTCTATTATATTCAACCTGTGTGCATAACTGTGAATATGGAATACTTTACTTAAGTCTACAAGGCATTAAAGAAACCATAAGATTTGCATTAGTAAAACGTGAAGGATATTTGGATATAATATTTATAAAAATATATCAATTAAGTGAATTCATTTATTTATGAGGTTTATTCCTGAACATTTAGCAGATAGCTCTAATTCAACAAAAAATTTTATTTAGTGAACAAAAGAATATCAAAAGCCTGAATTTCTACTACCAAAAAAATAATGAACCACTTCTTAGGTGACTAGTGCGCTTTTATTTTGTGTTAAATAAAGAAATGAATAGATAGACAGACTGGAAAAAAGGACACCTTATCAGGATACCAAAGAATTAAGATTTGAGCAAATGTGAGAACTACAGAGGAATCACACTGTTGTCAGTACCAGGGATTGTCTTCAACAGAGTGTTGTTGAACAAAATGAATGATTCAGTTGGTGCTCAACTTCAATATCAACAGACTGGTTTCCGCAAGGATCGGTCGTGCACAGACCAAATCGCAACATTACGGGATGATCGTTGAACAATTAATTGAATTGAACTCGTCACTGTACATTAACATCATTGACTATGAGAAAGCATCTGACAGCGTAAAATGCAATGGATCTCATCGACAATCTAACGACAACATCAAGTCTAATCACCATAGCTGATCATTTTTTAATTTCAGTAACATAATGTCATGAAAATTAGACATAAAGGAGATAATATTATGACTTTATTTGTCTATCTTACTTACTTACTTACATACCTACGCATGTTACCCCTCACAAAGTAGCATGGGCCAGACACCAGTATTCTCCAGTCAACTCTGATCTGAGCAATCTTTTCCAGCTTCTTCCAGTTACTGTTCATCCTTTTAATGTCTGCTTCAGATTCTCGACGCAGTGTGTTCTTTGGCTTTACTCTTTTCCGTTACCAACAGGATTCCAAGTTAGTGCTTGTCTCGTGATGCAGTCAGATGATTTCCGCAACGTATGTCCTATCCATTTCTAACGTCGCTTCCTGATTTCCTCTTCGACTGGAAGTTGGTTTGTTCTCTCTCACAGTAGGCTGTTGCTCATGGTTTCCAGACAATGAATATTCAGTATCTTGTGAAAACAGTTGTTTATAAATACTTGTACACTTACCATAATGATTGAAGTAGTTCTCCACGTTTCAGCTCCATACAGAAGAACTGTGTTGATGTTCAAATTGAAGAGTCCAACTTTGAGGTTGGTAGACACTTGTTTGATGTCCCATATACTTTTCAGCCGTAGAAATGCTGCCCTTGCCTTTGCCAATCCTTGCCCGTACGTCTGCATTGGATCCTCCTTGTTCATCGATGATGCTTCCCACGTACGTGAAGGTATCCACTTCTTTCAGAGTTTCACTATTAAGTTCAATTGGGTCGGTGCTCTCGGTGTTGAATTTGAGGATCTTGCTCTTCATCATATATATGTTCAGGCCTATTGATGCTGAGATTACTGCTATGTTGGTTGTCTTCACTTGCATTTGTTGGTGTGTATGGGCTAGAAGAGCTAGATCATCCGCGAAGTCCAGATCATCGAGTTGCATCCTGCCTGTCCATTAAATTCCGTGCTTCCATTCAAATGTCGAGGTTTTCATGATCCAATCGACCACTAGGAGGATGAGGAAAGGTGACAGCAGACAGCCTTGTCTGACACCGGCCCTTACTGAGAATGCATCTGTCAGCTATCCTCTATGCACAACTTTGCATTGTAGTCCGTAGTAAGAATTCCGGATGATGTTGACGAGTTTCCACTGGTACACCGTTGTGTCGAAGTAGTTTTCATAGCGATTTCCTGTCTACACTGTCAAATGGTTTCTCATAGTCAATCAAGTTGATGTGCAGTGACGAGTTCAATTCAATTGATTGTTCAACGATCATCCGTAGTGTTGCGATTTGGTCTGTGCACAACCGATCCTTACGGAAACCAGTCTGTTGATATTGAAGTTGAGCACCAACTGAATCATTCATTTTGTTCAACAACACTCTGTTGAAGACAATCCCTGGTACTGACAACAGTGTGATTCCTCTGTAGTTCTCACATTTGCTCAAATCTTAATTCTTTGGTATCCTGATAAGATGTCTTTCTTTTAAGTTTTTCGGCACTTGTGTTTCCTCTCAGATCCTACTTAATAAAACAGTGGAGCATCCTTGCCGTTATATCTATTTTTGATTTGAATGCTTCAGCTGATATATTGTCAGGTCCTGCTGCTTTCCCACATTTGATCTGTTCGATGGCCACCTTGACTTCTTCCGTTAATGGTGGATTGACATCTATCGGTACTTCCGTAGATGATACTTCCGATGTTTGGTGCGTTCAGTGAAGCTGACCTATCCAAAAGTTCCTTAAACATTTTTCCCTATCTGTTTCTTTGTTTTTGAATCTTGGTGCCTAGCTTGCCTTCTTTGTTTTTGAGCATGCGCTCTGATTCACTAAGTTTGTCTGCCAGTCTTATTGTCGTGACGTAAAACTATTTCATATTTTCTTCTGTTGCAGCTTTTTCCATTGTCATTGCAAGGCCTTTGATGTACTTTCGTTCGTCGGCTCTAATGCTCTTCTTTACTTGTTAATTTGCTTCTGTATATCCAATTTGTGCCTTGATTCTCTTTGGTCTTGTTTTGCTGCTTTTGGTTTCTGTCTTCTTGTTCCTCCTTTTGTTGCATTTTGCCCATAGTTTCAGTAGAAATTCATTTTTCATAATACTGTTTCTTGCAGCCCAGAGCCTCTAAACATGTTGAAAATAGTGCCTTTTTGATTCTTTTCCAGTTATCCTCCACAATGATTTCTTCTTCTTTCAGCAAATCTTGTAAGGTTTGAAACCTGTCGTTGAGAGTTGTTTTGAATTCATGAGTTTGTCAGTATCTCGAAGAAAGGCTGTATTGAACCGTTGTAATGAGGTTACTCCAGTTATCCATTGCTTTTTTAGTTTTAGTTTCATTTTGGTAACCACAAGGTGATGATCTGAAGCTATACCAACTCCTCTCCTGGTTCTCACATTTTTCTTATTTTATAAGAATCTCTGATCATTATAATTGTCTGAACATTATCGTCTTCTGTTCAAATCAATTTTTTTTATTATTATTATTATTATCTTGACAATAATCGCCTTTTGGCACACTAAATTAACACGAATTCATTATTTTATTGTTCCTCACATCAAAGCCATTTTCCTTATCACTATTGTTGAAATAACCTTTCAACTTCATAATCAGAAAAACTTGGATTTATTTAAACAGTTATCGCTGAGCAGTTTCACCATGTTAACCTGTAAAAATTGTCAAATCGTGTAATTTATTTAGCCCATTTATATGTATACCATATTTAGGTCACTGTGATACAATTTTCAAGGATTCATCACTGTATGAGCCGGATGACAAATTTATTCTATCGAATATTTATTATTTCTGAATACTCCATGGTTTTTCTTAAAGTGTTAAAGAAATAACTGTTTTAAACAATGACACCTCAGCAGTGTGAGCCTATGGTTTATTATCACGTAGCTTGAAATAGCTCTTGTTTATTACTTCTCAATAGATTAATATAAATGAATAATTAAAACTATCATAGAGTAAATGACAACGTGACTTTCTATTATAAGAGGATTATTTTAAACTTATTCCATATGTGTTGTGAATTCATAAAATTATTCAACGATTACTCTCTTACAATCTGTACATTGTGTAGTCGTAGAGATGATTCAGTTAACAGGATTTTTAGAAGTAATTTTTATAAATAATGAATAGTTGTATTATGTAAACATACAATTAAGAAACCAAGTTGAGTCAGATATCATAACAATAATAAATCCATGTTCATTATACAGTAGATGAACTTATAAAGGAATAAATACACGTAAAGTTTACCGTCTAATTAATTGATTAACTTTTACTCAAAGTAGGTTTATCTTGATTAAAAATCTAATTAGTAAATATGAAACACCATGTAAAAGATAAATCCTAAGATTTTAGACGATTAGGAAAGTCTGAATATCATAAATTATATTAGAAGGTTCCAACTTATAAAATGGTAAGGGAAGCTGATAGAGTGATAACAATAATGATTTATCGTTTGGATCAATAAAATTAGAGAGATGGTCATATTAAGATGAAACTAGGCATTTTTAAGGAGTGTTTTTAAAGATAATTAAAATGCTAATTTTAGAGCTCAATAATATAACATGATAAAATAATAATAATAAACAGTGGTTTAGGAAGGAAACATTGAACTGAACTCACTACGTCATAATTCTATCTCATTGAATAATGCAAAATAAATATCACTTTTGTTGTTGTTATCTAGACAGTTTGAGATTGTTTGTATAATTGTTTTGAAAACAAAAGACAGGATTCAACTTTCTAACTGCTATGATCTTTGAAAGTTTTAATGGAGTTGATTAAGACCATTCATTGATTATTTTAAACTAGTTTGTTATATCAGTATCATGTTATACGTCCGAAATGTAAAGCGTATTTAGGCTATGAAAACTACCTGTTTCGTGGGAATGAGGAATTTAGGGATATGTTAGCTAATTCTAGTAGATTACTGTTTTTCTTGTGAAACGAGATGAGTCGTTGTTTGATTGTTATTGAGCATCAAGTGGTATATACTAGTATTAGTCTCGTTACCAGAAACGTGCTTTTTACATTTGATTTCAGTTTATGATCATTTAATAAATTAGCAATTGTCAATTAAAATAGAAGTTATTGCCAACATTCCATGGAGGTAGATAAAGTTAATTTTCATTGATTTATAGGTAATACCTGAACTCAGTTTTTCATGTTGGATATTATATTCCAATTAGTATTTAAGATTGTCATCGAAAAATAGTAAAACGATTGATTCAGTAAAAGGTTCGCTTAGAATCAACTGGTATTCAAAATAATACAAACAAATATATATACATACATATTTTATTTATTCATTTATGTTATGCTATAAATCAGCTATCTTCAATCTATTGATATTGTCTAGGTTACTGACTAATATTATATCTACTTTAATGATGATATGATTCCTATGATTACTAAGCCTATAAAAACCGGTTATGTTGTGAAAAGTCGACCTGACTAATGCAAAATATTTGTTCGGTGAAAACAGAGAACATCATAAATAATACGTAGATTATTTTTAATTGTCTATTAACACGTCATTTGCATTCCTCGATCAATGTTTGTTGTAGACCTGCTACTCATGGTTATCTTTATTTTTCCAAAGTGTTGTGATTAGACATTGCTCCTTATCACCTCGCAACTCACCTCGTATACTGTTTACTTTACCCACTCTCACTTGACGTACCGCTACTTACTACTTATAGACAACCCTATGAGTAGTATCCATCACAGTATTACTAAATTATAGTGAGATTGCACAAATGACTAACAACTGACCAATGATAATCATATGCACAAGATTGTACAACTTCATTACTAGTTTGTTATGAAGAAATCCTTCGATGACCTAATTGTTTAATTATTTCAGTATCTAGTTTCAAATTAACAAATTATTGTCAACAAATTGAGAGGAAAGTATTTCCGTTACAATAATCAAACAGTAAAAAATATTTTTAGGAAAAGAATGATATTCTTATTGAATTACATAGATTAAGTTGAAATTCAATACTGCTAGGCTGTTTCATGTGAAACTTTTAAAGAATTAGAAATTTAAGTCATGAGTCCATAAGTATTTAATATATATATATATATATATATATATATATATATATATATATATATATATATATATATTCGTGAATGGATGTTTAGTTCGATAAGAGGCAAGTTCAGTTGATAAATTTCTGAAGGAGTACATGGTATGTGGATGAGACGCTAGTTGTGAGTTTACATTAACTATATCTACATAGGGTCCTTGATCACTGGAACCGTTAATGTTAGATTAAATTAAATATTTATTCTATGTGCACATAACTCCTCGTATGTCAGTTAGGCTTCATGTACATATACAGATGCACGTAAATTAAGGAGTCAGCGCAATGCGTTGGATGGAAATATATTTGGAGCCTATTTTACTCAACAATTAAGGCTATTAACGATATAATGAGGCTTATTTAGCGTATAAAAATCCTTGTATTGATATTAGAACACAGATTAATATACATATATTTAGATCAACTCATCAATATGATTTGTAACTTTGATGGTACCTGGAACCGAATCAAAAATTAGATGTTAATAACTTCAAGAAAGCGTTTATTTTTTGAATATATTTCTTATTCTCTTAAGTGTAGCTACAAGATTGCTTTGTTATTCTACTCTATTAGTTGTGCCACAGGTTCTAAGTTTTAAAAATATGATGGCAGAAATTCAAAATTAGTTATTTTGTAATACTTAATCCTAAATCAAAATTGTTAATTATTTGTATTTGGATGATTGCTAATTGTGCTCATGAAACATACGAGTAATTTTAACTAGTGTGAATATAATTTCTACTTCGGTTGTGTTCTAAAATGTTAAATAAACAAAAGTATATTGTATGACAGTGTAAAGGTAATTAGCTCTCCAAATATATGACAATTGTTTGTGAATACCTACACTATAAGCTGCTAGTATATTGTAGCCAAAACTAGAGACGGACAAGTACTTGCTTACCTCTTCCTTAAACCAGATATATTAGTTCCTCCCAAATGTATTATAATTGGAGTTCCTGTTACCAGTTTTGCATTGTCTGCTACACCTTTGGCTTAAAGTATTAGGATAAGCTTACATTTATGTTGAAATATGCTGTAGTTGTCTAAAGCTTTATACTTGTTATTAATGAAGGAAAGAAATAAATGTATTTCATATTGTTCGAAAACCATTTAGAAAATTAGTCAAAGACAACTAAGTATATAAATTTAATTACTCTCTTTAAAATTTATATCTTGTGAGTCATATTTGAACTCATTTCCAGTGCTATCATTGGTAAAAACTGGTGCTACTGACTTGTTAGAATCATTTTAAATAGCATCTCATAATATAGCCCATGTTAATCACTTCGTAGAATGTTTGATACATCACTTTAAAATAGCCGATCATGGAGAGGAAGAAAACTTTATTGCATCCATTATAAAAATTCAAAATATTTCCTGTTACATAGAATTGTTATTAGGATAATTTAAGTAGTTAATCAGCTGACCGATTTACCATAAAATGTTAAAAGAAATAACATAGACATTTAAATTGATGATTTTTAGGAAATGTTGCAATTCTCTTTTATTTCTCAATGTATCTAAATCTGGTAATTAATTTTTATTTTGAATTATGGTTTCAAAAAAGTAGTCAATAAAACATAATCATAAGAAAACTAGAACTTAAAATGACATTTATATGGGGTATGAAACATGAACTAAGTCTGTAAGACATTTATTAATCAAACAAAAGAATTAATTACTCTGTTAATCTAATAGTATTAGATTATTAGACAATTCAAAACGGTGTGGAAGTTAAATTGCTTCAACCGCTAACTAGAGATTCCCGGTGCTAAAATGTAGTGATTAAAGAATTTCATTAGGCATACACCATTCAAATCAACTAGAACTAGACAAAAACTTTATTATTTCAGAAAATCGCATGCCCATTTATGATCAGTTAGTCAGTACAAATTTGATATTACAAATGTCTAAAGAAGATTAAATTGTTAATTTCTGTAGATTATTGATTCAAAAAGCCCTTGTCTGTTAGTCTAGGCCATGTTAGTAGATACAGACTACCTGTTTCGGGTTCGCGTAGTAACTGCAACCACTGGCTAGAGAAACTGGGTAAAACTGTTCAGAATCGGTAACAGTGGTATAAGCGTATTCATTCTTCATCTTCTAGATCTTAAGTATTTTTAGTTTGTCTGACACAAATTTGTTTTATTTCCCTCCACGTTGTAATCTATTGTCATGTTATTGCTGTGAATTTAAACTTATGCGCTATGACAATGTAGACCTATGTAAACATGTGCCAGGCTCTACATTATTAATTACTGATTGATAGATTACGGATATTTGGATATCAATATTATTGATTAAAATGAATTTCTTTTCCTTGAAAACAACTAAATCAGTTACGAACGTTAAGTGGAGATAAATTGGTGAATCGAACTGAGTTTGTTGTTAGTAAAGGTAGATAAATAAATAAAAAATCAAGATGATGACCCTTACTGATATTAAGAGGCGAGGAGTTATAGACATTATTGTAAAATACGTAGTAAAATTATTAAATGTTTCTATAAGTTCGGAAAATAATTGAAATATCCAAGAAACTGGACATAACACATTAAAAAAAATCAAGAATCTAATTATACACCAAAACAATTTAAACGTATATATTTATGCAACAATTATCTATAAACAGTATAACCAAATTATAACGGCATTTTGAAAGTATTATTTAATTTGTATTGTGACTGGCAAATGGGAATCCAGGATGCGCGTTTCGTCCTATTTGGGACTCATCGGCTGGATGTACCAGCATCCCAATGTTGATGTTCACAGTGGGATTCTAACTCAGTCCGGTGAGTCCCAAATAGGACGAAACGCGCGTCCTGGATTCCACTTGCCAGTCACAATACAAATTAAATAATACTTGTGAATAATGGCTATATCGAGACAATCCGCTCAGGATGCACATATAGCAACAGTGACTGACCAGCTTCAGTCTATAACAAATCAATGGGAATATACAAATTCATCCTACCAGCATATTGAAAGGTTTCATTCTATCAACTGTGAGTTTGAATACTGTAAGTCGTTTGTTTTCGTGTCTTATTGATAGTTACAAAGAAGGAGTCTAAGAATTTCTGATAATATTCGTGAATATAACGTATTTATCAAGTTTAGCTCCATGTTATGCTAGTAGAAATTGAATTTATTTTTATCTCAACCTATTTATAGCCGTTTAAACGAAATATACATCATACTCAGGGTTGTTTTAAACGTATATTTCTGTCTTTTTTTCGTTACGTAGTTCAATAGATCCTTCATTCGTTGTATAGAAATGTCGGTAAAAAATATAGCAATTTATTAATCTTTTATTCTTCTAGTTAACTGACATTTTGTTAATCTAATTTTGTGTTGACTGTGAATTCAATGGAACGATGTAATCTGTAAAAGAGAACTAAATTCAATGATTTTATTTCCGCTTATTTTTACTAAATAATAAAGTGTAAAATGAAACCTATGATTATCTTGAAATCGAATGAGTGATATTTATGCAAACTGATTCAAGAATCTGATAAAATGTTTCCGCATTTACTTATATCTATATTTATTTGTCAGCAAAACCTACTAGAGCTGTACATAAATAAAAACTAACAATTGTTAGCGCAAATCAGGTTTCATGTGTTTTGTGTAATTTGTTATGTACTGTATTAGCGTATAAGAATTGCAACAACAGTATGGTACTAATTAACTGCATTGATCACATCAAACATCTGTATCACATAATTAAAATTTTCGGTGTAATCAAAACATGATTTCACCGTTCACTTTAATAACTTTTGAGTGTCCAAATATCTTTTTAAGGGTTCAGTATTCGTGAAGCCATCATACTATATGAATAAAGTGTTTGATTTCAGATACAACTTGCAACACGTTGCAACACGTATTTGTCTTAGTATCAAATCTACTATTCATTTGAGATTAATGGAAGTCGGTAGAGAAAATCAGTAATCCAAGCTTACCTTTTAGACGAGTGAAACACAAGTGACCGACGTCAGACACGCGATAAACGGATCACTTTTATTGATATCTTTAAAACATAATCTTAAAGCTTAAGCCCTGATTTCACTTTCATAGAGGGTAATAATAAAAATGGTAGATAAATAAATCATTTAAATAATTAATATGAAATACTGCATAGGGCTTTAAAATTGGATTAAGCTTCCGTAATTTACCTCTAAAGAACTAACCAAACACGTCTGATATTCAATCTAAATGAATAACAAAACAAATCGGTTGGAAATACCAAATTTCTGGTTCACATTTAGAGTGTAAACAGTAAGCTTATTCGATTAGCAAATACACATAACAATAATTGACTAGTTACTTTAGATTATGAGACTATTTTTTAAACGAATATCTGTTAGAACTTACATTCTGCTCTTACATTTTGGTGGTAACACAAATAAAATCTACTGATTAAGGGTATATACAACAAGCTCAATAACCAAAGAGACCATATACCGATAGCTTAAAGAGTAAACAACAAACAATTAAGAATCAAATTACTGCTAGTTGTTTAATCATGATAGCGCAAATGTATGTTGACTTTAATCATGTATTAGAATGGCAACCAACAATATTTGCAGTTTTGAGGGTATAAGAAAGCAAACTAAGAAATTTCATTTGAATGATTAGCAATGGAATATTATTATTTATAGTTCAACTTATGCTATTAAACTGTTCAAAAGCCGAGCGTTTAATAAGAAACTTTGTTAATGTTATGAATATGCTAAAGTTTGCATTGAGAATGAAAGTCACCATTAATGGCAATCATTTATTAGTTGTTTTGAATGCTACGTTTTCATCTAAAATTCAAGATAATAGACTTACTAATCCGCGGAAAAATATATCAGTTTTTTTCAATTTACTCCCTCACGTAGAATACGGTATTTAGAATGATATTTATTTTCAACAACTGATTTGTTTTATTTTATTAAATATTTATCAGCTTCCTGAGACTTGAACTAATGAATAAACGATTAATTCATTAAACCAAATACACAATTTATTTTAAAATCAAAATATCACGGGGTATTAAGCAAATAAAAGCAAACATAATGCCCAATATATATACACATATACATATATATTGGTATTTAAACAAAAATAATAAACAAATACATTCTAATAATTTCGAAAGGATTCAGTTTAGGCGGAACTAATTGCATGCACATATTTACAGTTAATAAAAATAATAATGATGCATCAAATCAACAGTGTATTTAATAATGATATTATTGATTGAAAAGGTCTGCATTTTGCATTTAATTTCTTCTTTAGAGTATATTTATTGTAGAATTCAGTTTAATAACAACAATCACAATCAACTGCTGCACACCTATCGTTTTCTGTCAGTTGGTCATCGTTATTTATTTGGTCTTATCAACTTAGTTTTATTTCATTCTACGTATGTATTGATGAAACCTTACTCTCTGAGATGTTAAATATGTGTTTATTAATGAGTAGATGTTGCAACTGCATCCATTTTCACGAGCGAGACGGAAGGCGACAAAGACAATTGGATATTTATACATATTCCACTAGAAGATTTTGAAGAGAATGTGTCACAGGTGTAAAGTTACTAATGACATACATTTCAAATTCATGTTTTTTTGATATACACAAATATATATTGTAGGATATCGCCTTTCTAATCAGGTGGTGTTTTTCCTTGTATAAGATATAATAATCTCTTAAATTACACATCTTACGTCCCGTGTGAATTTTTACTGTAGAACTGTCCTTGTTTATTAGTATAGGACTCTTTATGGATCACTTCGAATCGGTTCTGTTTTGGAAGAAAAATGTCTTAACTGTTGGTTATACTCTGGAATAAACAAACCATAAATAAAATTATGACAAAAGAATTTATGCTTTATATACTTTCATATTTCGAAATGTTGTACTCGCGGTATGTCACTTCAATTTTTGATCGTATTAGTTACAATAAACTTTAATAATGATCACTGACAGAATAATTGTTGAAACAAAAACCATGTATCATATAAATCGCATAAAACATGAGGTCATAAAATAATGGTAAGTATCTCATTTTATAAGGTGAGTACAAGTAAGTGTGGATTGTATAACAATGTAAAATTATATGATGCATATAAATAAAATAGTTATAAAATTTGTAAATTGTAGTCATATTATCAAGAGATTTGACGTTTCCTTCTTTTCTGTGTTTTCAGGCAAGATAATGGGACTCGTTTATCTGATTCCCACCAAGTTTCAAGTTAAACATAAGAAGTTTGTATTCCATATAGTAACCCTTTAAATAGCTTCAAAATGGTTATTGCATTTACTTGAAATGGACTGAGTAAAGAGGACTACTCAATTATGTAAAAGGACCTCAATTTGATCACAAACGATATGTAAAACTTTATTAAGCTGGTAGTTTTATGAATAGGTGAAAGCGTTGATAACTTGAAAAGCAAACTACGTGGAAATGCAATTAACACCATATAAATTTTATCGTCACTCTATTCAATTTCCAACATCCCTCAAGTAAACGAGAATCGAAATGAATGTGCTGAATGCAGTATTCTATGTAACTAGCCTCGGAAGTTTAGGGGTGTGCATTTTGTCTTCATTTGCGGCTTCGATTATTGAACAGTTAGCTCTATTAAACGCTTTTTTATTGTCAATCGAAGTGTATAAATCTCATTTACAACTATGTTACCGATGCGTGTTTTCATGAATAACAACTCTTTGAAAACTAATTAACGTACACTCTTTATTTCTTATCTGATACACGGCTATAGAAGTATACTATCCGCATGACTAATGTAATGAATATGATTGTTCTGTTCTTGCATCAATTTTTTCAATTCTATTCTTGTAATAACACTACACTATTTCAAGATAATAAAACTATTTAATTTTAATATAGTCGGCCGATAAATTTGATTTGTGCATATCTGTTTGAGTGTCGCTGACATGAATGTATATCAATAAAACTGATTGTATTTTACGTCTTCGGCTTTACAGCACTACATCAAAACACTTCATATTATAGTAATTTGTTTTGTATTCATCTGCGAGTAACCGTTACAACATAGAAAAATATACATGTATGACCGCCCACGGGGCATATGTTACTTTATAATACAAATTATATATATATATATATATATATATATATATATATATATATATATATATATATATATATAGAATAACCATATCTCTATTAAATATTTGCATTTTAGTTTCAATGAATTCATTCGTGATGTATTTCATTTATTTTAAAATATTCAGTAAGTGTTTATTTTACTAAACAAATATGAGAGTAGTTGATCGGCATGAATTAATTCGTTACACTGTTGCAAATTTATTAATATGTAAAAATTATGCTGATTTTCATGGTGAAAACGATACCACCAAGGGAGAAAATAAATAAAATTCAATCAACTTGCAATAAAACAAACGTTATCTTGTTAAACGCATATAATGTACATTTCCTTTTTTTTCAGATAAAATACAATTATGAATGCCTATTTGATTATAGACATAATTTGTATTCATAATAAAAATTATGCTTGATATTGTTTTATATATTATACTATGAATCAAATAAAATGAACTGATATACAAATCATTGAACTATGCTGAACTAATATAAGCAATTATATCAATGATTTTATTAGTAGATTAACAAAAATGAGAATGAATAGAACTGTCTGTTGTTGTGCACTAAGTCTCTTCAAAAAATCTAAAGATAACTTATAAGTTTAAATGTTGATCAATTTATGTAATAATTTTCTGATATTTCTTAAAATCAACATATTTTCTTTAAGAAACATATATGTTATCATAATTGCTGAGAAATGATTTAATACCATATGGTCGAAAACTATTGAAAGCTTTCAGTGTGATAACTGACAATGTAGTGAATAGCTTACTCGACATGCCTAAGGTTCAGTGTTTGTGAATTACTCGAAGTAACATTAAAATTATTTACAATAAATAGTATTTTTAAGAAGTTCCAATTTGTGAATGCATTTAATTTTCTACAATACTTCTTCAAAGAATGAATAAATAAGTGAATCATATTAACATGCATTCAAACAGGAATGACGGATTGAGGAAATACTAATGACAAGCCGAAGACCAGCAACTGGTTTGATAAAGTTAATTGCCATAATTGTCAATACTAAGGCGAATTCATGAGTATTTTTACAAAGAGGAGAACAGTGAACTTTTATAATCTTAATGGACAGAGTTAATCTATGGATGTGAGTTAATTGTGGGATTGTCTGAAAAATTTCTCTAACGAGAATGACTCTTCAGGCTTTTTTTCTATTTGGCAAAATTAAATTTAATAATGTCTTCTTCATAGTTTGAAAAGTCTGCTTCAGTTATTCTGATAAATTAAATATCAGTTCGATTGTTACTTAAAATATTTTACACTGGTAATGCTGATTTCATTTGTAGATGTTTAAGTTTGACAGGGCATCAGGTGGTTTTTGAGTGTAATTTAAATGTTCGTCGGTGCAAGTTGAAGTTTTGTAAAGAAACTTCTTAATACAAAGAACATAATTGAAATAATCTTATCTGTAGATACAGTCTTTGTCAATGTAAAAGAAGTCTCTTTTAAATCAAAAAAATCATTACAAAGAGTGCTCTGTAACAGTTAGAAAGGATTTATTTTGTGTAGTTTCAGAACTGCTTGTGGTTCACCGTTTATCTATGACAGGACAACTATACCAATTCATGAAATATAATTTGACTGTTCCTTTATCGAGAGAATATATTGTTTTTTGTATATTTTTAGTAATCTTATTCAAAAATTATTGAATTTCAAGATGATAATTATGTTTTTCATCTCACCGTCTATATAATCACCTGATGTTATAATTATGGTCGCCATCCTAAATAAACTGAGTTATGGAAACGTTAATACTCAAAAGGTATGTGGAATTAGCGTTTACATATTGATTCGAATCTACTAGTTTACGGTTTCAGTAAGATTAAGTGTTTCATAAGAGCTCTGATTGAATTGAACAAAAATAATAGTTCGTGATTTACATTTTCATTTTGAAGATGAATTTGCTGTGATGAAAACGTGTTTATATGATCACAGAACGACCTTGGGAATGTCTTTAAAATGACATTTTTATTATCTACAGATCTAGCAAACATATGCTGTCTCATCGTACTGGCAAAAATGAATAATTTAATGCTTGACATAAGTTTGTTTTTCTGTACCCCTAAATTTCATATTACTGTGATTCAGTTATTGAATAATTTTTCTGAGGAAGCAACTTAAATTAAATCATTGGAATGTTAGAAATTAAATTTTCTCCCACATTAAGATTTCACCTTTACGTAATATATTGAACAGTCCTGGGTGGATTGTCTTAATATGGTGGCACCTTGTGATTATGGTCAAAGTAGAATTTTGGCTGTCGTGTGCAATCCACGACACGTATATCGTCCCATATAGGATCCGTTAGTCGGATGAACCTGCCTCCTAATATTTATGTATGCATCAACAGTTAAATTCATTTTGCATTTGTCAAACACTACCACTTCCACCATTGAAATAGTGAGTTCATTGAAACCTCAACGGAGAGAAAAACACTCTTAGAACCCATATACAGTGCACATAGGAAAATTGTTATTATCTGGAACTTATTAGCTTAGTGGTGAACTCAAAAGAGTTTAATAAGAATAAAGTAGAATTGATTTCTGTTGCAACGACATTCAATGAGATGCAAATTTATCAAGTTGGAGAATCCCAAATTGAACTATACGCGTGTCTTGGGTTCCACTTGCAAATCAACTTTAATATAAACCAATGCTTAGTTTATTTTTAAATGTCGAGTCATCACTTAATAACAATATGTCCAAGGTGTTTGTTACAAAATAAACAATAAAATTCAAATTTCTCATGTTTTTATCTTTTCATCATTCATATAGGCTGTTTATTGAATCCCTTGAAAACTGTAAATATTTTTATTCATTTATTTTTTGACTTATTAAACGGCTTTTTATATGACCGTCTACAATATAATTAGGCAAACCTTCAACTGTAGTCAGTTTAATAGAGTGCCGTAATTAGCATGAAGCCTGTCAGTGAAACTAATACTCCTTGACGACAATCATTAACAATATTGCAGCTGAATAATGGTGACTTTTCATTTAAACTTATTCATATCTTCGCACAATATGGAACTAGTCTAGTAAAACCGATTTAGATAACCTGTATTTACTTGACACTTTTAAACTTAAACTATCATCTTTCAAGCTAGTATCTTTGTTCTAATATTTTGTTTAACAAATAACGTTGATCTTTTTTAGGTTGACTATTTAACTGGCTACTCTGATAACTCACTAAATTTGAATTTCATAGTGGCACTTTCTTCAAGTAGTTCTATACTTCATAATTTGATTACACAATACACATTCATAATAAATATTCGTTTCATGAGGTAAATATACATGTGTTATGAAAAAAATTGACATAGTTTGCGTACATAGGTAGGCATTCAAATTACTTTCCTGTACATAGCAAATCTTAAAGTGATAGTTTATTTATTCCATAAGTTCCAATTACTTTAAATAGTCTCGATTATCTGTTATAAAATATTTATCTTCAGCTAATTTAGAACGCAAAATATCATTCGTTTGATAGCATGACTTTAATAAGGATTTATTTCAGTTCCATTTGAATTTTATAAATATCCAGTTCTTCTTTTACTGTTATTTTAATCATCTTTTAATAATATTTTCTAATAAACAATCTAGCACAACAGATTTGCAGGGTATAACAACTTCGTTAATAAATCCTGTACTGAATAATAATGTAAATGCTTTACGGATGTTGGATTTGGTAAATATCAATTTTTAATAGCAACATCACCCTTGATGCAGTTGTTGGTCAAAAAAAATCTGACTTGCGGTTACTCAATTTAATTTATTTTGTAGACTGATATAATGTCTATATATCGAATGATACATTCACTGTATTAAGTCTTATAATGGCAGAAGCCTCAAGTGTATTCGTGTATTAGTTTACTTGTAATATGCTAATTAATAGAGTTTAATAAACGTGGTCGAAAAAAATGAATATAGATATACTTACTGAACAGCAGCTATCCATTTTGAGGGACAAAAAGAATTAATTAGTAAAACTCGTTTTCACAGTGGATGGTATAAAAATTTTATCGATTGAGAAGGAAAAGAAGATTAAATTAGCTCTCAGTAAGTGAAGATTTAAAAGACAGGTGGAGGTATGGTTTTCAAAATGAAAATTGCTACAATAGTGGGAGGGGTTACAAATATGTTTTATCTTAACTAAATCTAATAACTTCGGGGGTTATTTCACATAAGAATAATGACTCTCAAATTTAAAATGCACTATATTTTAGTTACGCAAAAAATTTTCTAGTGCCCAATAGCATTTAATGGATCGGATCCAGTATAAACTAACCCTCACATTCTATAATTCGTCACAATACAATTATTCAAATCTATGTTTAGGAATTAAATATAAATGTTGAAATTCTCAAAAAGATAAAAAGAATTCTGTAAACTAGCTTTCTCAGTCATTATTAGATCAACTTTCTGTTTATTGATATGAAATATATGGAATAATGCTTACTAGTTCCTTTGAATGAATGTTTTAGACATGTATTTATGACCTGGCAAGACATGAAGAAAGTTCACTTATGAACCGATTAGACGCGACAGTTTTCTTTGCAAAAGAACAAATCTATTGAACTTATGGTTGACATAAGCCTGGTGTCTAGTATAGCTTAAATATTATTATGGCTGTTATTTAAACAAGCATCAAAATATTATATGTACTTTGAGCCTAATTAGAGTAGAAACATAAAGACAGTTGACAGTAGTATTATTATCTAGAACAAACAAATATGTAAGTAGGTAATACGTTGTCACAATACAAACGATAGCTTTACCAGTTTTAGATGAGGTCTAAAGTATATAAAACAGTCATCCAACGACTATCCTTCTGACCTTATATAAACTATATTAACTACTTATTACAAAAGAAGCTTATAGTGTTATTGAGGCTGAAACAACATTAACTTACTGAATAAGATTTTTCTAGACCAGCGTATTTCAGTTTCACTGTGAAAATTATCCTGTTACAAACATCTTATTATCTTTGTCTTTTGATTTCTTATATATGGATGTGTTCTGAGCCATAATTGTTTACATTTACAAGTTTACTTGATCTTCCGGGGTTAACTGTATCGGGTGCACAGAACAAACGATTTCTGAAAAATCGTTGAACGTTATTTGATTTGGATTACAAAAGGAGAATGTCAATAACTAAATACAAGAATGTATACATCATTACCAAGGTTAATTTTGATAATTTCAAATAAATTGAGCATTGGATAGGTTGTTTATAAAATGAGTTATATATATTTGTAAAATTCCAATGAGTAGAAATGAATAACCGAATCGGTTATTCATTTCTGTGAAGAAGCGACTTACACTATGCCGCGAAACGTCAGAAATTTTAATTTCTACTCATTGGAATTTTACAAATATATATAACTCATTTTATAAATACAAGAATATTTTATTCTTGATACTACAATTAAATATTCTTTTAATCTAATCCACGTTGTCAAACAATTAATCCAGAAGAAAGCACATATTAATAACTTGTGCACTGTAGAAGATTTGACAAATCTACAGTTCAAGTCAAAAATCCATGTGCAAAAGTAACACATTCGGTCTAATTTTACAGTAGCCTTAACAATTTCCATTCCATGGTTGTTTTTCCAAATCTCTTACACTTATCATACTCGGTAACTTTTACTGTAAACATTTTTAACTTTCATAGTTACCATTAAATTTAGCATATGTTTCTTTTTTTAAGATTTATCTAGTGGAAAACTTTTACTGGTCTTCCAGAATTTTCTCCTGATTTTCATCACCTGTCAATTTATCTTAAATCGTTATGATATGATCTTGTTTTGCTTTTTAGTACAGTCGAGTTGCTTGAAAAATGACATTGTAAAGTATAACGTTCTTTTATTGTATTATGCGTATAACTACTAATAAATTTGTTCATCAGTATCAATAGTGTGACATAAGTTGGTAAAGTTGTATACTGTATATGAAGAACACTGAACAAAAGTTTTGCAGATTTTACACAAGAACATTCTAAAGAAATTGTATCTGCATTGAAATATTTGCTTTAAGAGGAAACCACTGAAACGACGTCATTACAAATATGTTTTGACAACAAAACGAATTTACTTTCGTCTAGCCTGACGTCTCAGTTGTTTAAAAAACTTCAGTTGTAAACACTTATCTCCACTTTTCTCTTCTATATAGATTACCTTTGATTTCAAAAGTGTAAACGTAAGATAGATAAAGATGTACATAGCGTTTACTGTATTAGTCTACAGTGTCAGTTAAAATGTTGTTCATATTTTCAACAAATAAATGTTTTACATTTTCAAAATGTAATCCGCAATAGTTAAGCAGTGTGTATATTGGTTAGTATAAGTAATTATTACTAATAAAAAGTTTTCACTTCCTATGATGTGAACTCAAAAGTTTCAGAATATCTCTACTGTAAATTTCAGACTGTTGATTATAGCAACAGTTAAGCTCCATTAAGATGTTAGAAAACTACTGCATATCTACCCTATTCTTCACAGTATTTTTATCATGAACAGCAAAAGTTTGTTTCAGTATTTGTCTAATATCAACAAATTAAGACAAATTTCGGTTGACATTCAACATTTTGTTAAAATTAAAAATACAACAAAAAACAATCACTGTATTCAAACAACATACATGAACAAGTGAAAAACATTTACAGCCAAAATTGACATAATATATACCAAATCATTCAGCAAAACTGGCTATATATATATATGTATATTTAGATGCTGTATATATTTATGGTTATTTCGGCATGTTAGAAGGTGGCTCACTAAAATATTTCGTCTCTCTTGATAATCTTTGATCCGATAACTGATCAGATAATTTGCAACATTTTTGACATGGACGACAACAAATGTACATAAGTGTTTCACGAAAATCTCTATTAAGAAATAAATAAAGAAAAAATGTTGATGCGAATGCAAATTGTGCTAAATTAATTGTTACCATTCGATATAAATGATAAGTTGCACATATTTGTATCTGATCAATTGAACATATACCCAATGCAGTGAATACTCGAACATAGGCTAAAGCTTGAGGTACCTGACCAATCAAAAATAACAAAATAACAGCAATTAACAAGATAGTTAGTTTGGTCTGGGCGTTTTGTCGTCGTTGTTTTGCACGATCTTTTAATGTTGGTCGTTTGATTGTAATGCCACTGCCATTATTATTGTTAACTGTATCATAATCACTATTTCTAAAAGTCGGCTCAACCTCACTTTTAGTAACCATTCTCTCAGAAGCATTAAGTTTACCGTCTTGAATTGATTGGATATTAGATATGATAATTGATTTTTTCTCAACAAAAGAATTAACAGCATATGTACAACTATCTTGTGATGTATCATCGACCTGAATTTGCTGTTCACTTGTTCCTGACGCATTGAAATTCCGTCTAGTTAATTTGCATTGATTATCATGAATATTAGCACTAGATTTATTACTGGTAAATCGACGATTATGTTGTGATACAAGTATGAATAGTAAACAATTCGACAAACATAGAAAGCATAGTGGTATAATCTGAACAAATACAATACGTAACCATGTATAAAATGCATAATATGTTGAACGCGAAAAATTTGTTAAATCACTGTGTAATTGTAATACACCATCGACATATTTCAGCGATACTCGTTGTATTGCAAAGTATGGAATATTAAAAATAAATGCTATTATGCAAATCAAAATGATTAATTGACGTGTATTTTTACGTGTAAAATATCGTTTCGATAATGACCAATGTTTCATACTTATATAACGTTCAATAGCAAGTGCTACAGTCAACCATGCACTGATATTTTCTGTCATATTTGATACAGGAGTCTCAACATATATGCTGTACATATAAACATAAATAGCTGCATCTGTTGCATGATGATTTAAATGCGGAAGGCTACAATAAAACATGATACAGAAACAAACTATACAACTTCCACAAAATTACATATATTCATCAAATAGATAAACATACAAGTATATGTTTTATATGAATATTTGACAGAAGCCAACGTTAAAAACGTTACTGGTTGTAACATTATGGAATATTGAGAACTCTTATTTGTTTCTTTAAAGCATATAAAAGAGATTACCTTAGAAAACTAGACTAAAACAACAATAACTTATTTCATTTAATTGATGAATAACCTTGATATCTTTCAGTTGGCTGTCAGCTATAGTTTAACTGAAATTGTAAACAATAACTATACATGCAATATTACAGATGGAGATATTGGCATTCGTAAATATTTAAATTCTACAATTTTTGTAATGGCTAGGTATTTCGCAACTAAAACGGACTTTCATGAGTGCTTCATGTAAAATTCAGCTGATGATAATGTCAGTAAATGTAGATTAACATAATGACAGTTAGCATATAGTGAAGTTATATATTTTGTTAAGCAAATTAATGACGACAATTTCATATCTCCTCGAAACTTAAAAATGTATCTTCTTCCTTTCAACTAACCAGAGATAAAAATTCTTGTAAGTACATGAAATGTTTGAACAATGTGGAAGATAAGGAAGACCAATCAGAAAGCAGCAGAAATGAAGAGATACAACTTGACAGTGCTCGAAATCAGCGAAATCCATTGAACTTAAACTGGACAAGAAACATTGGCTACGCTAGTGGTGCTACTGTACTCCGGCCAAAAAAGAGTAAAATGCTTCACACACCCAAGGAGTTGCTCTGATGCTATCCAAAAATGCACCTTGTGTACTTGAAGGATGGGGATCACATGGACCTAGGAACATCAAAGCATCTTTCAAGACAATGAAGGAGGTGATTACAATGAATATTATCGAATGTTGTGAACCCACCAACGATGGCAACGACGATTACAAAAATCAGTTTAATGATAGGATACAGTCAATTATAGCGAAGTTTTCAGGAAAGGATCTGACAATCCTAATGGGGGACCTAAACGCCAAAGTCGGAAAGGACAACATCGGATATGAAGACATCATTGGAAGACAGGGACTGGGGGAAAGAAATGAGAATGGTGAAATTATAACAAATCCATGTGTTTAAAAAAATGGTTATAGATGATACAATATTCCCCCACAAACTCATACACAAGGTTACATGGGTCTCACCGTATCATACTACAAAGAATCAAATCGATCATATATACAACAATGAAAATTTAAGAAGAACAATGGTAGATGTGACAACCAGGAGAGGAGCTGATATAGCTTCAGATCATCACCTGGTGATTGCCAAAATGAAACTAAAACTAAAAAAGCAATGGATAACTGGAGTAACATCATTACAACGGTTCAATACAGCCTTTCTTCGAGATACTGACAAACTCATGGAATTCAAAACAACTCTCAACGACAGGTTTCAAACCTTACAAGATCTGCTGAAAGAAGAATAAATCATAGTAGAGGTCAAGTGGAAAGGAATCAAAAAAACACTAACTTTGACATGTTTAGGGGCTCTGGGCTGCAAGAAACAGTATTATGAAAAATGAATTTCCACTGAAACCATGGACAAAATTCAACAAAGGAAGAAGAAGAAGTCAGAAATCAACAACAGTCGAACTAGAGCAGAGAAAATCAAAGCACAGAGTAAATGCACAGAAGTAAATAAGCAAGTAAAGAAGAGTATTAGAGCCGACAGACGGAAGTACAAAGAAGGCTTTGCAACGACAGCTGATAAAGCTGCAAGAGGAAGAAATATGCAACAGCTATATGACACAACAAAGAAACTGGCAGGCCAATAAAGTAAACCAAAGCGACTAGTCAAGAAGAAAAAAAGCAAGCTAATCACCAAAATTTAAAAACAAAGAAACGGATGGGTAGAACACTTTGAGGACTTCTTGAATAGGCCAGCTCCACTGAATGCACCAAAAATCGAAGTAGCATCGACTGATCTTCCGATAGATGTCAATCCACCAACGATGGAAGAAATCAAGATGGCCATCGGACAGATCAGAAGTGGGAAAGCAGCAGGACCTGACAATATGCCAGCTAAAGCACTCATGTCATATAGTCATAACGGCGAGGATGCTCCATGTTTTATTCAAGAGGATTTGGGAGTAAAATCTAGTGCACAAAGACTGAAAAAAGGTCACCTTATCAAGATACCAAAGAAAGGAGATTTGAGCAAATGTGAGAACTACAGAGAGATCACACTGTTGTCATTACCAGGGATTGTCTTCAACAGAGTGTTGTTGAACAAAATGAATGATTCAGTGGATGCTCAACTTCAATATCAACAGACTGGTTTCCGTAAGGATCGGTTGTGCACAGACCGAATCGCAACACTACGGATGATCTTTGAACAATTAATTGAATGGAACTCGCCACTGTGCGTCAACTTCATTGACAATGAGAAGGCGTTTGACAGTGTAGACAGGAAGATCGCTATGAAAACTACTTCGACACAACGGTGTACCAGTGGAACTCGTCAACATCATCCGAAATTTTTACGACAGACAACATCGCAATGTCGTGCAAAGAGGACATTTGTCAGATGCAGTTTTCAGTGGGGACCGTTTTCAGACAAGGCTGTCTGCTGTCACCTTTCCTCATCCTCCTAGTGGTTGGTTGGATCATGAAGACCTCTACATCTGAGTGGAAGCACGGAATTTAATGGACAGGCAGGATGCAACTCGATGATCTGGACTTCGCAGATGATCTAGCTCTTCTAGCCCATACACACCAACAAATGCAAGTGAAGACAACCAACGTAGCAGTAATCTCAGCATCAGTAGGCCTGAACATATATATGATGAAGAGCAAGATCCTCAAATTCAACACCGAGAGCACCTACTCAATTGAACTTGATAGTGAAACTCTGGAAGAAGTGGATACCTTCACGTACGTGGGAAGCATCATCGATGAACAAGAAGGATCCAATGCAGATGTACGGGCAAGGATTGGCAAAGGCAAGGGCAGCATTTCTACTGCTGAAAAGTATATGGGACACCAAACAACTGTCTACCAACCTCAAAGTTGGACTCTTCAATTTGAACATCAACACAGTTCTTCTGTATGGAGCTGAAACGTGGAGAACTACTTCAATCATTATGGTAAGTGTACAAGTATTTATAAACAACTGTTTTCACAAGATACTGAATATTCATTGTCTGGAAACAATGAGCAACAGCCTACTGTGAGAGAGAACAAACCAACTTCCAGGAAAAGATGAAATCAGGAAACGACGTTGGAAATGGATAGGACGTACGTTGCGGAAATCATCTGACTGCATCACGAGACAAATACTAATATGAAAATCCTGTTTGGTAACGGAAAAGAGTAAGCCAAAGAACGCACTGCGTCGAGAATCTGAAGCAGGCATTAAAAGGATGAACAGTAACTGGAAGAAGCTGGTAAGGATTACTCAGTACAGAGTTGAATGGAGAATACTGGTGTGTGGTCCTATGCCTCTCCGAGAGGGTTAACGGGCGTAAGTAAGTACAGTAAGATAACTTATAATAAATGCAGTTATTTTAGGTGCTTCAATAGTTCACTCCAATAATTACGGGTCCTCTAAACAAAACTGTTAATTATATCTGCTTAAAACAGTTCTTAAAAAATATGTTGATTAAATATCAGATAACTAAACCTCCGTTTAGTTTAAGCCTTATATCACATATTGGTTTAAATGTTACATATCGTACTTTTTCACAACCAAATGTTTATTTAGTGATTATTGTTTCAAAAAGGTCAGATTCCCATATGAATACTTGTCAATACCACGAGTGAAAGATTTCACTATTAATCAGGAAAAAATCAACGTTTCAGGACTTCTTAGTAAAAATTTCAACGTATCATGTTGAAACTAATCAACATTCAAAAATGTCAGAGCTTTGTTGCAAATATACGGCACGAATTATCGGGATGGGCAAATATATGAATTACTACACAACCAGCCTGAGGTTAGTAAAAGCTTTGTATTATTTTAAGCCAACGTAATCTGGTAGTCTTATTGACAAATATTTATCACAAACTAACGTTTTGTTAAAATATTGAAATGTGCGGTTAGTTTACTGTTGAGTAATTAAGTAATAATGAAGAACAATAATCAAATTTGTTATCACGGGTCTCTGAAAAGAAAACAAAAATCCAATGAACCAGGTCAAATTTATTTATCCAAATAACAAATAAAACCAGTGAGTAAAAAGAAATATGGTAAACATATTTATAATGATAGAAAAATTATTATAACACAAATTAGATTGTAGTAATGTGAACTTGAACGTTTATAGAAAATTTAGAAACTAAACGAATAATTCATCTAAGAAAATTGATCCTTCGTTAATTTCATTCTCAGTAACTCCACATTAGTAAGTTATGTGATATAAGGAGTGTTATAAACATTTCAGTTTATTTGTATGTATGTATGTATATAACAGGTAAGGTGTAGAGTTTCGAATTGTAATAATGAAGAAGATAGATAATAAATATAATAATGGCAATAATACTAAGTAACAGAGTCATCAAACTGACTGAAGATGACATAAATGAACATGTAACTACAAGATGACAGGATTTTGTGTCATTTTTCAGATAGGTAATTAAAAGTTATCATAAACGAGGGTAGGTATTGATTTCAGGTGGCTACATAATAAAATTAATAATAATATACTGGAAGAAGTGAGTAGGTATTAATAGAACATGCTGTGATGTATTTCTAGACGTGGTCAGTTTTTCCTGTAAACATATCAAAGTGATTATTGATCTCCTTGCACCACCATGGAGTACAACTTGTAAAAAGCCATTTAGAGATCGTTTCGAAACAGCTGTCTGTATTAAAAGTTTTAACATTTCACATGAACAAATATTGTTCATAAGTACCTTACCTTAATAAATTTTTCGCTAAATGAAATGGTATGCGACACATATTCAATGCAGTGCCAAGTGAAGTTGGCATACTCACATGCTATCCAAAAGACAAAAACCTTAAGTGAGCTCTGCATACTTAAATTTACTTCAACAATGTGGTCTACGTACAAATTAATAGTACCACTGTATATCTGCTCAATTGTCATGTGATAATGGATTTTTTTTGGGAAAGTAATGGTAACACTGTCATGGACATGGAAGTAGGAGAAATGAACTTGTGTAGGATATAAGGTGATAACACTCTCATCAGTGTAAAGCAGATTGTGGCCTTAACAAAATTTTAAAGACTTTATAAGTGTCACCAATACACTGAATCCCCAATGTAAAACCAGGCAGAATCCATGATTTTTTTAGATGTGTTGTACAAAGTGAGATATCCTGTGATACCAATGAAGTTCATCCATCGGAAATCTACATGAAGTTAGTAGTTAACCGATTTTAATAGCTTTGTATTGATAAACAAAAGAAATTTTACTTACTTCCTTTACTGGTGTACCATGAAGAAGTACTCTTAAACCTAGCCTTTCAAACAATGGTTACCATCCAAATTTCACTGACATAAATGTGATAACGTAACAAGTGACTGAAAACAGTAATGAAAGTTTCAAAGAAGCATAAATATATATAGTATTCTGGAATTCAAAGTTATACTCTAGATGAAATTGTATTAAGTTGTTTGAATAGTTCACTGTGAAGACCGTCACCGCTTATCCGTGAAGCAAGTGTAAGTGACAATCCACCTTATTGACGTGTCTGTTGTGCACTTATTTACACACTCACTTATAAAGATAACTACGTCCCCCAAACACTTACCAAGATACTTCAGTAAACGACAGTATGAAAGTATAAGATAAACTGTTCTATAGCATGTGACTGACACGGGCATTGAAGCATTAGAGTTAGATTTTGTAAGTGACTGAAGTAATAAACCTGATCTGCCGACAGTCGTTTTCACGCACTTCGCGTTCATTGCAATATTCCTAGCCATATGCAATATAAAGCCAGATTTTTGTATATAAAACAATTTATAAAATAGCTCCAGTTACTATAGACTTTGTTTATCTTTATTATACATTTACATATCACCTAATTATTAAATTTTTTATATCTATGTGTACCTCACTAGTATTTATCCACCTCATTCAGTATATTAATATTATTATTATCTAACCACCTGGAATCAATACCTACCCTCGTTTATGATAACTTTTAATTACCTATCTGAAAAATGACACAAAATCCTGTCATCTTGTAGTTACATGTTCATTTATGTCATCTTCAGTCAGTTTGATGACTCTGTTACTTAGTATTATTGCCATTATTATATTTATTATCTATCTTCTTCATTATTACAATTCGAAACTCTACACCTTACCTGTTATATACATACATACATACAAATAAACTGAAATGTTTATAACACTCCTTATATCACATAACTTACTAATGTGGAGTTACTGAGAATGAAATTAACGAAAGATTAATTTTCTTCAATTAACTAATGACTTTTTACGTTTGTCGTAGATTTGTTTTACTGGAAAGTTTCGTAATTCACAGTGATAACTTTCTATTGCTGGAGCGTTTCAATAGTTGACTGACTAAAGTAAATCAAAGTGTTAATTTTAAATCCAACCAAATACACAACATTCAGCTATAATTATGTAATCACTTATTACAGTTTTATGGCATGTTTAATTAATTCTTACTAAGATTATTACATTTTTTAAATGTAACATCCTTTAATTCTTTTTACAACATATAAACACCTGTGAAAGTTCAGCAAACTCTTTATGATTTAGTTTACTCAATCTTACTCAGTATAACTTACACTCTGAATATTTTTTCGAACCTTAGCAATCAATTTATATCAAACAATTAATTTTACATTATTCAGTGTAATTTCAAGTTGATTACCATATGATAAGCAGCCCTAGAAATACAACGAATTCATTTCTTTATGCAAATTATATTCTTCTAGCTCCATTTAAATTATTTTTTTGGAAAAATCCTAGAAACGTTTAATGTTAATGGTGAGTTGAATGGAACGGCAAAACTGTGTACAGAAAATTTATTTTATATAACTAGAATTTCAAGTTTTATTAATGAAAATTCAAACTACAGTATGCTCAATATAGCTTCCATGTGATAAACATAAATTATTCATCCTAGTTGCCAGGCAGGAACATAGTTTTACACAGTTTAACAAATTACACTCTTAGATAAACCGCGTTCTGTGAGCTGGATGATTTATGTGTGAATTGTCTGTGACCTTTCTTCATGTTAGTTGTACAATAGTTTGGCTTATTTCCTATTGAGTTTCCTTGTTCATTCCTGATGTGTTGAGTATTGACTGAAGTACAGCAACAAATTTCAAATTTTAAAGCGTCTCTTGTATTCTAATTAAATCGTATTGAAGAAGCTGTTCTTTCACCTTTGCTAATGGTTGTTTAGACAAGTTGACTACCCAATTTTTATTAGTTTTAGGAGATTGACAGCTTATTTTATTTGAAAATGTTTTCCCTGTTCTCTTTTACAATCACCATTGTTGTGTTTGTTAAGTGTTATGATGTGAGTGCTTCTTCGAGATTTTGTTTGGTCATCCAAAATATGTCGACAAGTGGAAGAATAACTTCTTCGAGAGAGTTTAGCTACTATAAATTGGAAATCACCGTTGCACTTAATTCTCCAATTAAAGTATCAGGAGTGAATGAGGAAACTCAACAGAAAATATGCCAAACTATAGTGACGCTAACACAGATGAAAAAAAGGCTATAACCAACTTGCAATTAAACTGTTCAGCTCCGATAACACAGTATAAACAAAACCATTCTCCTCAGCTATAAATCTACTCTGCCGTTTCAAGATTACACCATTTTGATTGTAATGATACTATTAGTTTCACTGTTTAAATATATTCCACATAGCTGTGATTAAAATTTATTCAAGCCTTGTTGATTTTGTTAATACATGTTTCAGTATCCCTTAGTATAATGCTAATAATTAAGTAAAATTCTTTAAGATAACAAAATTTTTATTTATTAAATGCATTATATATTTTATGATATATTTGCATAAGACGTTACTATTCAATAACTTTACATCATGTGTGTATATTAAGTTTTCACTCTCTAGTTAGTTTTTCACATAAGTTTTTACTTTATTTCCTTAAACAATATGGGAAAAATATGTTGTTTTATAGCTCCTTATGTTGGTCAAATTTAATCTGCTCACTTTGATAAATTAGCCAACACTCATTGCATATTGGCGCTCTGTGAAAATTTATTGAATATTATTTACTCCAGAACTATAAAATATTCAATTAATTTCCAATAAAAGAATTTAATGAAAACAATTCTTTGAAAGTAGTTGAAAAACAAATCTTTGTAACAAAACATTCACAATATTTAGAATCAGAACGCATAAAATTGTGTTGTTTATTTCTGTAGTGAGATAATGCTTGGTTTTATTGTACTAGGTAAGGTAATGTTTACTATGCTATTAGCTGCTGAGATCTGTAAAGCGTACACAAAAAAACAAATTAGCCAATTGGATAATTATAAGTAGATGTGGTCATTAAAAAATATCTCGCTTCATAAAGTTTGTGTCTAATTATTTTAGTAAATTTATTTCATCATATTCACCGAAGCGCAGATCTACTCCGTTTATCTTGTAGACTAGACCGATTTAAAAAAAACAGATACGAATAGAAGGATGTTTGCAATCATTAGTAAATAACATGTAAAATAATCAATGTGACTAAAATTATCTCAATGAACTTACAAAATACAACCTTGAGGTATTCTTACACCTAAAGTAATTGCATCGGCAAGTGATAGTACTGTCATTAGTATATAAGCAGACGCTGAAAATTTTCTACATATGAATACACTGAAATTAATGATATTTAATATGAATCCAGCTGAACAAATTGTTGTCTGAACAAATACATAAGCAATAGCTACAATGTATTGATAGTCAATTGATTTGTTTGATGATAATATATTTGTTAGATTGTTATTATTATTATTATGAGATGTAACTGAGATGACGTTACTTGTGTTCATATTTGTTGGACACAAATTTTGTGAGTGAATGTATTAAGTAACATATGATTACTCAACATCAAGTAGGTTTCATAGCCCTTTCCTGAAATAAAGATGTAAAGCAAAAGTAGAAATTAAAAAAAATTTGTTACAATCAAGCCAAACAAAAAGCTTGTTTTTTTAAATGTCGGACGACAAGAAATATATTTCTCAATGTTTTAGTCGTTTAAATATGCTTAATTGTTAATAGAATTAGCAAATTTTTATAATTAAGGGGGTTGTTGTGGAGATAGTTAATTTGTTAATGCTGATATCAATATCTCCACAACAATACCCTTAATTGTAACTAATTATCAGCCCACTAGTGACTAGCTCCTTGAGGTAATTCCTAGAGTTCTACTGTGAAGACGTGACCGGTGGAGTTCAATCGTGTCGAGTGTGAGACAGTAACTCACCGATGACAATCGACAAGGTCGCACATAACGTAACAGGAATTGACTGAATTAGAAATATCAACCATTAGGATCCAGCTCAGTGGTCCAATGGTAAAGCGCTCGTCGCAAAGCCATAGGGTCCTGGGTTCGATCCCCAATAGGGTCGCGTATGCGGATGGCTGAGGAGTCCCATACTAGGACGAAACAGCTGTCCAGGGCTTCCAGGTAATCAATGGTTGTCTAGTTCAGATCAATTCGTGATATCAGCATTAACAAATTTTTTATAGAAAATTGTTGGACAGTCAATACTTGCGAATAAATTGTTATTTATCATAATTTTACTTTGTAATGCATTCACACTATTACATTTCAGTGATTTTTCAGTGAGTATGAAATCTAAGACTGATACGATCCAATAAATTGTGCTTGACGTAATTCCACTACTCATTTTACGATGAATGATATACATAAATGCTTCTATGTAATTTTCTTAAATGTTTAAGTTCTTCTTTTATATTAAAATTGTTTCTGCTGGTTTGCATAATTAAATTTCATTTCTTGTTTTGTGGTATTTTTTACTTTTGAAAATGTAATTTTTAACAGCTTATAGTATTTAAATAAATGTTTATTAGTACTATAAGTGCTTTCTCAAATAGCATCAATTTATGTGCTATCAATAAAAATACTGTTCAAATGTTCATAATTGTCATGTAAGTCTTTCGTTTCTGTTAAAGTAGAATGAATACAGAAATAACATTAATGTATAAGAATACAGTGTAAAAATGCATATTTAACAAATTTATCACTTAAGAATATTATTACTTATTATAACATTATTCATTGTAAAATATAGAATTAAAACATTTTCACAAAACTATAAACAATCAAATAACAATTGATTAAGATTCGCTAAGTACTTTCAAAAAGACCATTATTAAGCAGAATGTCGCAATTTTACAATCTCAAATACCAGTTTGTATAACTGACATAACATCCAAAAAATTCATATTCAAATGGTTAGCTAATTTATTCTAGAGTGTTAAGTGTGAATTTTCTAGAAACACATCAATCGATCAATGCTGTTACCCCATGTGGAGCATAGGCCACCGACCAGTATTACCCAACCAAATCTGTTCTGAGCTTTCCTTTTCAGCTCTTCCCAATAACTCTTCATTCTCTTCATGTCTGTTTCCAATTTCCATAGCAATATGTTCTTGGGTCTTCCACTTTTCCTTTGGACTTCGGAATTCCATGTTAATGCTTGTCTTGTGACACAGTTTGATGATTTTCTGAATGTGTGTCCTATCCACCTTCAGTATCGTTTTGTAATTTATTCCTCGGCTGGAAGTTGATTTGTTTTCTGTCATAAGAGGTTGTTGAAACGCATTTACGAATAAATAAAAGTGTACTCAACCAATATCAGTCCTTTTTTATAATTGTTTACTGTATAAAATTTTACAATGAATAAAAATGTTTTTCAGTTAACAAAATTAATAAGTGTATCTGGAGTTTATCAAATCCTTGGACACTGCCTCACTTTTCCGTAAATCATTTATTTGGCATAATGTAATAGCAGCAAATGACAAGAAATCTAAGTATTTCAAAAATGCCTAGCTGATAATATTAGATATTTGGCTAATGTGGTCTAATAAGAAATCTCATTTGAATGTTTCATAGATAAGTAAGAATATATTGTGGTTTATGTTACTGGAACTCTACATTATACGAAATAAAAAGGGCTTTCAAAATACATTTAATTTATGTATATATGAATTATGTCAGTTTCAGTAGGAAAAATTTCCTGTTGTGTAGTAAGACGTGGATAAAACGTAATATTTTGCCGTGTGTAGAGAATCTATGGATAATGTTACATGGATAACGAAACATGAGTTCAGTATATTGTATCATTTTCAATGAACTAAATTAAGACATTGTTGCCGTCAGTCATTTGAAATTCATAATTTAACCACAAATTATTCTAAACACCCAGATAAAACAGTATGGGCGACAAATTAAATAAAAATGAATTAATTTCCGCTAAGTTCCGGAGAATATGAGTTACGTAAGGAAACAAAATTATTACGATATTTTGAATTAAGCGAGTTTGTATAAATTAAGTTACAACAGTCTAAAACCATTTTAAAATTAGAAAATGTTACATCAGATTAGTTTATTTTCTATTTATTTCGTTCACAAATAATGAAACTCGATAGATTATCAAAGTATTACGATGCTCAAAACCATTATTACACAAATGGATTGGACACAAATTCCGTCATCTAGTGGTTACTTGAATAATTGTATTTAATTAACAGAATCCTCTGCAGATTAAACTTTTTAATTATGACCATTATCCTAACATAAGTGTGTACTTATGTTTAAGTCTATAATGAAGATACAATTAAAATTGTTAACTTTATAGCTCACCCCTCATCCACCTATAAAAATAATTTACAACTGTTTTAATAGATCTGCAAGTTTGTAAATTGTAGGGATACATTAACAAGAGTCATATGGTCTCAGTCATATGTTTTAATTACTAATAAATTTCACTTGAATGAATATTGCATTTCACTTCATTGCTTTAGCTAAACCTATTAACCTATTCTCTTGAACAGTACAAGCCAAAATAAGTATTTAGTGACATCAAATTCAGCCATTTGTGAAATATTAAAGTGATTTTAAAAAGCAGAAGACTAGTGCAGAAATGTTAGTGATAGTTTTTAAATTTTGCTGAAATTGTTTTCATATTTTTGCTTAATCCATTATGTTTTATATTCGCTAGATGAAACATTCTTTAAATGAGATACACTTTCATGAAGTCAAACAATTTAAGTAGATGTTCTGATGCATATCCTACATGCTTTAATTCATAAATTTATCTCATAGTAACAGATTTACTCTTTTATTTATCTTTCTAGGTAACTAAAAATTTAATATAAATACTTCATAAATGTTACATACCTCTCAAATAGACAATTTAATGAATATCAAGTTACTCTACATCAAAAATACAAATACTACTGAAATAATTGAATGATTTACTATGTATGAATTTTAATATTTGAAAAACTATCCTGTTCGCATAGTAAGCATATACAGGTTTTTGCAAGAAATAATGGACGAATGTTAATTCATGATTCTTATGAAAGAAGTGATGCCCGTAAGCATAGAAATTAAGAGTGATTCAAAATATTTCAAAGATACTTAAACATAACAAAGCTTCTTTTAGTCAAATTTTACTTATTCAGCATTATTTTACCTTGAAATAATTTGCTTTGATATTAAAGACTGTAAGATTGCCTCTGTCGACTGAACTACGAAAATGTTTTGTAGTAATCTATGTTCTTGTTTAATAATCATTCAGACGAAATACTTTAATCAGTGCATAGATGTGAAAAATTTTCAATTAGCAAACACTTACTTTTTTATTGTAAAGGAATTGTAAACATATTCTAATAGATTAAATTTAGTTAAAGTAAACTTGGACTAAAATATTGCTAGCACAAAACATATTTATAGCATGACTAGGACTTCATTTAACGGGGTGTGATTAAATTTACCGAATGTCTTATCTACTCAATACCTCATATAATATGTCATTTATCGTTAATCCCATATGCAAAAGCTTAGAATTCTAGATCTTCCAAAAACACTATGTAATTAGTGAATATAGCTAGGAAAATTCATTTTACTTATGGAACTTTATATAAATGTAGGAGAGGAGGGGTATTTTCAAATGAAGATACAGTAGATGGTAAAATGCATTGGGCTTTGTTTAACTTAACGGTCCAACTTTAAAATAAAACAGTCGATAAGCGTTTAATTATTCAAGAGTTATGCTTCAATATATTAGCTCTCTTCACTTATACATAATTCTTCTACGTATTTTCACGTAACTGAACCATGTCCTAAACTAACATGATATTAACATGTTTCTTCTCTGAATGACTTTGAAATCAGATATTTTGTTTATTTGTTGCTTTTCAAAATAATAATGCAATCGGATATTTTTATCAATGTAATAAAATGTCAGAATTCTGCAGATCAAAGGCTTCTATCCTAAACTACATTTATGTAATATTGTTCAATACAAAGTTTTGTTTTCCGAAGTATATCATTACTCGTTCAATAATAACGTAAGTAATCAATTACCTTTTATACTTTACCAAAATTAGTAATGCATCTAATTATCTAATATTTATACAATCCGTTCATTAATTAGAATATAATTAAGATAGAGTTTAATCAACATGAACCCTAAGTTAAACTAAACACTGATTATCAAATCTCCGTTATTTCAGTGTTTCTAATGAATGATAATTGAAACTTCTTATATATTTAATCTTGTAGTGTGAACTTAGATACCATAACGTATAATTCCTGACAAAAGACAATACTAATATTAACTAACCCCTACATATATGCACTTTTTTCCGCTTCTTAGCAAGGTATGCCAAATAAGTAATTAGACTCCAGTTATGAATGACACTGGGAGAAAGATCGGATTCAATACTTCTAATTGTCTAAATGTAAGTTTTTTAGGTACATAATCGTGCGTTTACGAAGTCTCATATTTCGAATAATTTACTGATTGTTTCTCTGTTTTAAGTTATCTATTACTTTAAGTTGTATTTATTAGTTTAAAAGAAATAAATTTTGCATTGTAATATTTGTAAACAGTAAATCTACTACAAATAATTTTAGAATTTGATAGGGTTCATTCATCAGGAATATGATTGTATAATCCTTTGAACTGTCAATGCATCTAAAAATGCAAAACAATATTATGTCGTATGTAAGTGAAAAAAGCTAAATAGGACCATAGATGTTAAGCATACAATTATATCAATTGGATTATACTTGCAATTTTTAGTATAATTGCCTGCAAGGGTTTACATGAACAAATCGAACTTTGAATCAGTCTTCATGGAATTGATTTATTATTTACTAAGATAGATATATTAATTAACATTAATGTCAGTAAAGGTTTGATCTTTCTAATGTAAACATGTACCTTAAAAGACAATAAAATTCATTAGTTTGTCAACTTGGAATAAGTGACTATCTTCAACTGACTTTTGCTACAAAGTTGACAGTTTGTTGGATGAATTATTGTTTACAATTGCGTGCCACTTCTGACGTTGTTCAGCTGCAATAGGAAAGTTACTTATAAGTAGGCTTCGTGTTTTCTGATCGTGTGAATTATAAATCATTATTGATTGTTTATGATGGATTGTAAATAAACGTAATTCAACAGTAATATAATTCCAATATGTTTACAGATCATTACATGTCACATTGGCTCATAAACATTGGCAAATCATAAGATGATTGTATAAACAAGAAGTCATTAGCGATGGATTATTAAGCGTTATTTTGAATGTAATGTAAATTCAATAGACAGAGACTGAAGACAACCGCTTGAAGTTACCAATCTTCAGTTGAGTTTAGTCACCGGTCGACTGTGCATACTTAGGAGAAAAGTACAATGTGTAAAATATTATGTCAAGGGTTATCACTGGATGGCACGTTTCGACTGAAGAAGTGATTATTTAAAACAAATAGGTTATACTTATCACCCACTGTCAACTATTTATTTCAACTTTCTCTTGGTTTGTTATCTGAAAATTCATTACTGGTTTAAAAATTAACTAATGCTGAAGATTCCCGTTATATGAATTAGAACAAGTAAATAAGCGGATTATGCAGCTTACAAATAGATCTTCATCATCCTTTACTCTAATATAAATTAACATTTACATGCGAATACAAAAAATGTTAAACAAATTAAGGTTATTTCTGGGTTAAGAGTGAGAATTAAAGTGACGGATCACGCAAGTGTTTTTGATCCTAACGTTATATATGGAAGAAGATGCATTTAAACCGATGTTTGATGTCTGCCAACTATACAGAAATAGTGAACATATCACAAGATGTTTGAGTAAAACAGTATGGGAAAGTTTTATAAAAGCTAGAAGCAGATGGCACGTTTATAATATGGAGACCACATAAAGGAAGGGGATTAGTTTTAATGAATGGAACTGAATACATCGGAAAAATGAGCTGTATTGAGCAAGCAAATTAACTTCAAAAACTTAGAGAGAATAATTGCATTATTTCGAAGGCTAAGCAATTAATAATAAATTCACTTAAGGTGCTAAAGCACTAAAAGTTAATTAAGCCAGTTATCCACTATCTTTTTAAGCCAACAGCATTTAACATACCATGACTTTATGGATTACTGAAATTAAATAAAGTGGGATTTACTATTCGACTGGCTTTAGATAAGTATGATTCTTTATTCTGTAAAACCGCATAGGGACTTGTTCAAGTATTGGGATCCCTAAACGAATTAACAGTTAATAAAAAATTCGGACATGTTTATGTTCCCGTTTCTCTATTGAAGAACGTGAATGCAAGTAGTAGAGTTACGACATTACTTCAGATATAACGTTTTCGTTCACGAAGATAATTTCATTTGAAACAATAGCAGGTGTGTCAACAACCATTAGAAAAAGAAATCAATATTGGAATTTTGAAAAGTATTACTTGAATGTTTAGCTTACCTTCAATAATACATTTTTTAGACAAATAATATAGTGATAGATTTGCATTTTCGGCAAGCCCACAGCACATTTTTCTTCTTGGTGATACTGGTAAATTAACCTTTCAAGGTCGATATCGATAAACTCTACTTCTACTGTCGTTGCATAGAAGCACTTTTGTTATCATAAATAAAAATATTTATAGAGATCTACTGGTTCTTTATCTCAATGCAAAGATCATAGCCATACTAGTTATGCGAACGAATAGGATAATAAATGTCATTTCTTCAGTTTTTCCCTAAACCGGCAGGAAGTCTGATCGATGAGTGAACATATATATAAAATGAATGATAATGTTAGCCAATATACAATTTCAAAAATTAGCGTCAATTTGCTACAAAAGAAATTTTGTTATATATCTCGTTGATTGAGTGAGAAAATCTCCTCAGAAAACATTACAACACACAAACTAGAGTTCATAGTTAATTTTCTGACTAAAAATGTTTACCGAAAATCTTTTTAGAATAAACATATGAATGCAGTTGACATAACGTTATAGGTTCAAACTACCTCATCTTTCTGAAACTACAATTCAGCTAAGATGTGACTGGTGCGATTCTATATGATGAAATAGAGAGGGTGATTAAGAGCACCTATGGAAGAAAAAATTGTCTGTCACTTTCTGTTTAACTAGTAGTGTTTAGCCAAAAGAAACATATACTATTTTCAGCCGCCCTGTGTATGAAACAATTGAGCTACTGTAACAAAAAGTTACATAGGGAGTACTATTATAAAATGTCGACTTGACCAAGAAAAATTTTCTTTGAGGTGGAAATAAAGAACGCCATAAACAATATATACATTACTTTTAATCATCAATTTTCACGTCCTTTGCATTCCTCAATTATTGTTTGTTGTAAGCCTGCTTCACCTGGTTGTCTTCATTTATCTTACGTATTGTGATCAGACTTCGCAACTCACCTCGTATACTGTTTACCGTTTCCACTTTCACGCGACGTTCTGCTACTTACTACTTATGGATGACTTTATGAATTACATCCACATCACTATCAAGCAACTTTGTCAATGATTGAATAAATTTCTGCCATTGTGGTTTGATAAGGATCAAATAAGAAATTTACAAAGAGGGGTTTCACATGATTTGATACATATTATAAGTAGGGAAAACAAAATCATTTGAAGTAACACACCGGATACCATCAAAGTTTCCTAATCATGTCTTTATTATTTTTTTACACACCAGAAACTATAAAAATACAAACTAACAACTACAATTCATGTTTTTAGAAGATATGTATAATACCTCAGTCTTTTCCTTGACTTAAACCTGATGTCTTACTACTGACTTTTCACTTATTACTAATTGTGTTATCCGTCTATTTCACTGCTATCACTGATTCATAAACAGCGTTGACTGGTTAAACGTTTTTATCGTTTATGTATAAATATTAATGTAATTTAAAATAAAAGGCTGACGAAGATCTATTTAGAAACGATACTATTCGTCTATGCATTTATTGTTGTGATAACTAGTATAGTATTGTTTACGTATGGATGTATAACAATAACTGTTCTTTAGTAAAGAAATGCAGTATTTGACCTCATTGTTTTAATAAATTATTACTCAAACAAAGTAAATATGTCACTGAAAAAAATAAGTAAAAAAAAGGCATTTTTGCCATTTAGAAAATTTTTTTTATACTTGACTAAGTAACTAATTGATTTACTTAAAAAAAATTATGTTTCTCAGGTCGATTAATACTAAAAGTAATGTGAAATTTTATTCTTTTTCCAGATGACTTCGTTTAATTTTAAAATTATTCGGGTGAAATATTAAATGATTTCATGCTTTTAGATTAAATAAAGAACTGAAAATGGAAGAATTGTATTGTTAACAGCTACGCAAACAAATATGATTTATTTGTAAAATAGGCTTAAGTAAACATTTACTCAAGTATTTGTTGCTACACTGATTCTTAACACGTTTCAGGTTCACAGATTTAAAAAAAATTTTAATTCATATCAAATGCTGCAGGAGTCACTTTGAAAAGGAAATATTTTAGATTGTGAAAGAAAATGTGTTCTGTCAAACATCTCACCTTTTCTACTCGTCCTATGACACATGATTGTGTAAAACATAGGCCTTTGTTTTCAAAAAAATATGTGTTTAGCTACAGTTTCATCTTACGTTGTAGAGCAGAATACACTGGCTTTCTAGATGGAATTCTCTTAGAACGCATCACTGGGCAATTTTCTGCTTGGTTTTGGATAGGATTATATAGGTTTATCAACAGTTAAATCCTAAAACACCTAGTTAATTCTGGTCAAGTTTGTTCACCAAAATTTTATTTTACAATTTTCCTTGTAGCCAAAAAAAGCGGTTCAAATAGATTACATGTTAAACGTTCTGTATTGTAGTGGCTTTGGCAATTCAAAGTTTCAGACCTAATCTATATGTGAGATACCATTACTTTTGATTCCTAATCCTAACATAGTCCTAACTCTCATCCTTTGTTTATTAATCGATTATTATTACACTTTTCTTATTATTATCAATATCAATCAGCCATTAATACGATACATTTTATGCTCCATGTATTCAGTAATGCATTCTTTTTTTACAATGAATAACATCATTCTCATAACTGATATTTTCAAGTAAATTTTTCGACTCTGTACAACATTATTTTGTTTATCGCACGTATCGAATTAGTTTGTTTCGATTAATTTCAGACTTGTTTGTTTACTAGCTCAGCATATGTTGACATTTTATAACAGACCATTTTATTTAAACATTAACTGCTGTTGCACAGTTCTCACAAGTACTGTCTTCATCACTTTACGCACCTTAATTTTTGTATTGATGTTAAATTAGGTTACTTTATTTCGCAAATTTTCACTTTTGTAAACTTTAGAAATTATTATACGACAAGTTAAATACAATCACATCATGATCAGAAATGAAAAAAATCCAAGATGGTTATTCATAGATTCAATTTAAATTTTTACATTAAAAATAAGTCAATTTACTAAAGAACAATCTGTAGGGAAGTCAGATATTAGGGTAATATCTCAGGTTACGTTTGAGTTATTAAATGAAAAATATGATTTCTTATTATATGATAGTTTGATGACAAACAGCTGTTAGATGTAACCAAATAATTTTTGCAACATTTAGTACTGTTAATTACTTCATGTTCAAGCATCGAAATCGAATCGTATTTCGATATTGATCAGTAAATGCTATATAATTTTATAAAGCTCTTATTATTGGCCTAAGTAGGCAGACTATACATTTTGTCATCTTAGCAGCACTCATATTTTTGCAGGTTTAGTAATCTATTATTTCTAACAGCTTATAAAATTAAGAATTTGTTGAATCTCTTAGTGAAATTTTTTCAAACATCTAAGTCTTGTTTGCGTTGATTAACATGCTATCCTACGAGTCCAATCAGTAATCTGACGGCTACTAATGTTCTAAGTGAAATAATCTGTCTCTTACAAATTTTATTTTTATTACACATTAATTAAATGTTAAATTAATGATATGTTGTTATTTAACAAATTAAGTTACACGTGATCACGGTCATCCACTGATTATATTTTCCCAAGAGACTTATCTTAGACATGAAATGATAAACGTTATCTTTTCATAGATATACATGAAACGGCTGACAATACATTAAAACAAGCTGTCGGAAATGGTAATCAATTGCAAGCGAAGGTAGTCTATAGAACAATTGCAGTCAGAACACTGATATGCAGTTATCGGACTTGAAAAAATTTCACGAGAGCTGGGTTTATTGCAACCGTATGGCAGAATTTTTCATTACGCAAAAAGCATTATTTTCTACAACTCCGCACATTTGTTAGCAGAATTTTTGCCTAAAACTCATGACAAACTACGCAATGAGAGCTGCGGGTAATTGAAGTTTCGCTTTTGTCAATGAGTCAGTACATCATATGTCCAGTATTCAGTTTAAGAATAACTTACAATTAATAACATTTTATTTAGGTCTGGAAATGAGATGAAAAATGATCTGACTGATATTTTTAAGGTGACAAATTAGTTAGGGGTTTTGACACTTTCACTGAAAACAGCAGTTACTTATGGAAAACAATAATTTTGCCAAATATTGTGAAAGCGTTTAGATTGTATTTTTATAAATATTACTTAAATGGTTGATTGACTTTAGTTAGATAATTACAGACGTCAAAAATTCGAAACAGTTAATGTCGATCTAACTGTATATCCCGAAGACCTTTGTGGTATTCTTGAGATAGTCATAAGAGAACACTAGCTATGGGTTTCATGTTCAATCGGGTAAACTATTTATTACTTAAATGCTGCGCTGCTAAACGTTACTAAACTTCATAAGTGACACCATAAAAGGGAAGATTTAATTATTGATCATAGTGTTGTGAGTCCAAATACTTAAAAACTAACCTAGTAATATTGTAATCTACATTCATTGAATTTACAGTGAGATAATAATGAAGATGATGATCAACCAGTACTGTTACCAAACATGTTTAAAAATTATACGCTTAATGTAAATTGTGTTTGCAATGCTATACTTATAGGCATTTTACCAAGTATATTCTGTGTAACCGATCAATCGACATTACCTTGCGCGTGACTTTCATCATGCTGACAGTATATTTTTATTTTAATTTTACTCTGACTAAGGATGATAACTCATATTTTACCAAAGAACGTATCAGTCTTACAGGCTTTAAAGATTACAGCACAACTAAACAAAGTAATTAACTTAAAAAGTCAATACATTTTGGTGAATTCATATTTGTAATAATTAAAGCACTGAAGAATGATTACTTAGTCTATGAAAGAAATAAGTGTACGGAATAAATTGGCATAAATATTGGAAAAATAAAGAAATATCTTAAAAGTAGTTGGTGTTACTACACATTAACTACTTAATTCCTTCATTTAAATGTTGATCGAAATATTTTTGAAACTAATTGAATATGAAAATGGCAACTTATTTTCTATAAAGAAGACGCCTTAAAACACGTATTAATTAATGTGGTTTTCTATAGGATGAAAGAAAATTACTAGACTATAAGTGATTTAATCGTAATATTTGGTATTAAACGAAAGTTAGGCATTTAGTACAGTCCAAAAGAAGAAAATTTTTAACAGAGAGAAATAAATGGAAAGTTTATAAACTTCATTAAAATATATTACTATATATATATATACGCTGGCTTGAATATGAAGTATGGATTAGTTTTATGCCGGTCTAGTCATTTATAGTGCCGGTCAAAAACTGTTGATCAAGTTACAGTACGATCAAAAGTCTAAGTTACTCGACATAGTGAGAATTATGTTCGCAATAGAGGTGGCTAGTAAGGTAGATGGTGAGAATTAGTGGACCCTAGGTTTCATTCTAGTCGGCACAAATCAGCAATTCGTACCTGTAATTTTATAGTCGAACCTGGGTTACCCACTTTCATCCTTCCATTTAAACAATTTGCTAGCATTCTTGAAAGAGTTGCATTAGTAGCCATATTATAACCTAATCAATCAAATTAGATTTGCGCAATAAAAAACCATACAAATCTTACATCGTTCCTACTATTAAATAACCTACGCATTCCGGTCTCTCAAGGTTTCATTGGTCACCCAATGTAGCTGAGTGTTGACTACTAAAGGGTGTAAAACTGAGTGTCCAGGGAAGCATCCGTGATATAATGATATTCAGTGCGCCTTACAAATGCAAACTAGAAAGAAACCGAGATCCTAGAATATACGTTTGGAAATATATGTTGATTAGGCAAACAATAAAGTCTGAGTAGCATTATTCAATACTAGGAAACAGAGGCTTTTGTTAAGAATGCCTAACTTATAGTGTAATTATTTCACTAGATTGGTTGTTAGAAAAGTAATTTTAGGTGAAAGTTGAATTAGCTTCTAAATTATGTATTGGGAAGTTTATTTAGTTTGCCTAATTTGAGCCCCTTTAAAACATTCTTTAGAAAAATTAACATTTTCACCTCAGCATTCCTGCTTTAAAATATTTTCATGCAGAATCTATCATAAATGCTGAATAAGCAAGAATTTAGTAGAAGTGTTAACGGTCAATTATGACAGACGAAAACTAAAAATCAGTATAAATACACAAACATCAAATGGCTAGATCACTCTTTAAAATGGTTACATTCTACTGAAAATCAGTTTGAGTATTATCTTAAAATGAAGTTTAGATTGATTCTTTCAATAATTCACATTATTCTGGAGCAGGTACTCAGTCGATTAGTATTGATTATCATACAGATAATGCAACAACTAAAACTGTTTGTTAACGTATAAATGCACGTTAGCATGTTTTGTAACAGAAGTGGGATAATTAAGAAACGAATCAGTCAAGATAAATTGTAGGCTAATTTATCAAAATAGCTAATTTTTTTAAATTTGTCTGAATTAATTTCTTTAAGTTACAATCTTATTTGATTTAATTTAAACATAATTCTTATAAAAATCATGTCAATTTATACAATTCAGTGTGTTCTTTGCATCAGGTAGTTTTATTAACCAAGCTGAGAGAAAATAGAAAGAGGATTTTAAAAAAATGAAAATATGCAGAATTTGAGAACAAGAATGATAATTGTTTCTTTGATTTAAGGTAATTAGTCCCTTTAGTAAATTTAGATAATGTGGTGAGATGACGTAGTACATCAGAGTAAGTGATATATGTGCATAATACACTTCTAACGATCTGATTATATATTAACTTATCAAGACATTTATACTTGATAAAAGATCGAACTGAATAAACCAAAAAATAGACAAACATCAAAATTAAGGAAAACATTATGAATCGCACTCTACTCTGGATATAGTATCAATATAACCTGAGTGGGATTATTAAGAACACAAATGGTGTGCCTCAATTCGCTTATGAGTAAGGCTTTAATAAACTTTAATATATACCCTATATTTTTCGTACTTAATACTTTGAACGTCGACTGAATATCAGTTTGTAATTCGTCTCCAGTAAATGTTTAGCAGTTAAAAATGTTTGCCATATATCCTACTTTGTCAATACAGTTCATTCATTTTTGTTGTTATTTATGTATGTGGTTAACTTATCCAACACACAGGTCACTATTTCACCTTCCTATCTGCGTGTCCACACACCTGTAAATTGTTGCATTCGTTTACATGTTGTTAGGGCTCTTGTGTGAATCGCATAGCTTGACTTCTCAATAATGATATATTTGGCTGAATAATGTACTCTAAGCAATAAGCGATTTCAACCACTTCAACACAACTCTATTCGAATCAGTTCACTTAATCATACTGGCATTTTTCCATCGACTTAGGATATTCATTCATCATCAGTTTTCTGCAGTATCACTAGTTGAATAAACACGGCTGATCATATTAAGTAGATACTTTACCCAACGTGTTTTGCATTGAACTGTACAATAACTATGAAGCCTAGAATGATATACTAATTCATGTGGGCTTTCTACAAATAAATAGATTTATTAAGTCAAATTCCCTCCGATTACTTAGTGTATCTATAATAAGAAGTTATAACTTCATCTCCTGTCAACATGATTGACAAATATGGTTTTAGGTAGCAATTAGTAAACATTTTTCGTCTTCAATTTCTTCATATTTGATTAAGAAATGAGCATAATAATTACTACATAAATATACTATAAATCTTTATATAGATTTTTTCTTAATTTCAGTAAATACATCAGCTAGCGATAAATAGGAAATACTACCTATAACAGCTCCGCCATTTGGACGAAAATATGTACTTTTCAAGCGTAAACTAGAGTACATAGTCGCAATTAATGCTTAGGAGTATTTTACCTAATAGGATATCAACACACTTTTCCAAAAGTAAACAAAAATTTACATTAAGAGGACACATCGCATTTTGTTAGAAATAAATATTCGATTGATTCTAATGAATCCTTCAAAAATCCTTTCATAAACACAATTTATTAGGGTTTAGTTATTTTGTCTGATATTTGCTTTAGCTAATTTTACTAATATAAATTATTTGACATCTTTCAACAAAACTAATCTACAGATTAGTATCGAAATAAGTCATTGTATGAAGCACTCCAAAGTAAAATACGTTTTTCTTGTGTATGGTATCAAGATGATAGTTCAAAATGCTTCAGCCATGTTGAGAAACAATTGCATGAATTTGAAGGTAACTAATCATTATTATAAACTAAATATTAACACTACAACTACGAGTTACGATTTTCCCCTCATTTGGGTTTGATATTAATACATAACTTGAAATTTGTACATAAAATCAATAGCAGTAAATAGTGATCAGTAAACAATATTGATAATGATAATAATAGTAGGAAATAAACAAACTACTGTGTTAGTTGATGATTAAGGCTGACTACATAATGATAAAGTTTGAGAAAATTTAAGTGTATACTCAATTTAAGAATCAACTAATTGCTTCTAGTAACTAAATAATAAAGAGAATATGTAAAGTCAAATATGAAAACCAATTAGTCACTCATATTGATTACATAGGAATAAAGACGATGATCAATTGTGGCATGAACCTATTGGTTATTATATATAACTATGGCACGATGAAATTAGGATAAAGAATATGACATGAAATTGCGCGTTACACATTCATTTGATGTGCAATGAAGAGTGGGGATTGATACAAATCTTTTCAAACAGATTGATTGAGTTTATTTAAGGCCTTCTCTAGTTGTTGCAGGTAGCACTTAGACACGAAGCTAAAATTGGTTGGGATTGAGCATATTTATTTGAGTGCTGTTATAATGATAGCTTGATGTAAAGGTACCCAGTTTCTTAAATATCCTTACTTGTTGATTAATAAACGAGGAGTGTTGATGTTCAGAAATTCAATGATTGGCTAGTCAAGTTGTGTTCACTCTAAGTGGATCAACATCAGCATTTTAAGTGATAAATGCAAACTAAGGTAACTTCCATTAGCAATTACAAATAATTTGTGATATTCGATGTTAACTATTTACCAATTGTATTAAATCTATGACCATATTCAAGTAATAGTTGTATAGTTCGAATTACGCTCATTTTTATTTGTTGCTTATTGACATAATAGCCATGAGGTCAGTTTAGAAGTAGATAGCTCTCAATTGAATATATTAATTCTATACATGAATCCGTGGGAAAAAGCTAAATAACACGTCTACACTTTCTTTTGTATAATCTTAATTGCGAAATTTTGATATATGTTTCCTAAATATATGTTATTCATTATGACAATATGAACTAATTAGAAGCAGTTATATTTGACAGCTACAACTTTCATTAGCCTCATTTTCAAATAATTAAATGAATATTATCCTTAAAGGTTATTTGGAGAATATTTTAAATACATAGTGACATATTCTAATATTTTATCCTACACAAGAAACTTAGACATCGAACACATAAATACTAGTTTCATCAAGAAATGTGAGAATAGCTATTTGAAATTTGGCTAGCACATTCTGTCGTTTTAGATCACTAATCAATCTACGATGATTTACTACTGTTCTCATGTAGAATGCGTTTCAGCTTCCATAATCCTTTTTGCTACTTAAAATATCATGTTGATGATGATATCAACAGCTTGATAGATTTTATCACAAATAATGCATTCGTTTTATAAGCTTGTAAGGGTTATTTTATTTAGCGATGTTTTCCAAGATCAATATAGGTTTAGTGGTAACAGTAGTTTCAATATGTATTTATTGCTTGGCTCTGACTATAAAACGATAGTATTATGTTAAAATATGATATTAATGAAAAATGTAGATTACAACCATTGAACAGATGAAGTTATTAAGAAAAAGTATCGAAATCCTTATTAACTTTTAGATTCTGTTACTTTTTACACAAATTGTATGTAACCGAATTATTGTTAATGCAATTATCCTTAAAATCGACCGAATAATTACAGCATATCTCTTATACTTATGTAATAAACATTAGTATTCAACTTGTTAAAATCTGTGCATCAACCCTCTTATTATATATCATTTAATCTTTCGATTATATAACTATCTATTCTGATTCATCCATGTACAATAGCTCACATTAGAAATTGACTTTAACTACATTTGGTAACAAATCATTCTAATTTAGCAAATTAATGAAACAATAATGATTACATTTGTGTAAATTCTAATTAGTTAAGTGGTATTTAGTTTTACCGTTTAAGCGAACTCACTATACTAAATTTTACAACATCTTTGGCTATATAGTCAACAATGTCCCTACTATCATAAGGAAGTTTGCACCATACTACGAACATCAGCATGTTTTGTCCATTAAAAGTTACAATAAATAAAACTAATCAAAATTATCTTGAGCATCTTTATTGGACTACTTGAGGTCATCTTTAATTCAATCACACCTTTTATAAAACTCATTTTACTATATTTTTAAGTTACTAATGTTTAAGAAGATTACAAATCACAAATTTTTCTTTAATCCAAAAGTATAATTATCATACTCATCAATTTTTAGTCAACGAATACCTAGAATTCGGTGTTTGAAATATTTATTCCTTTTAATTTAATTTTAAAACAACTTAAGTTGACCTTATGAAAAATACTTTGCAAACTCTACGAGTTCATGTAGCTAACGGTGGTGCAATAAGGTGGGTGTGCATCAACGAGAAGCTTTCATTGACAGGTTAGAACGTATAAATTAACAAAGTACAGAAAACAAAGTGATCCTTTAAAAAAGTCAATTACGATTTTGTCACTCTTGAGACTCTGTCAACATTCACTTATTTTATTTTGTTTGATTTTCCAATGCTTTATAGTATGATGGCATGTATAGTGTAATTATATCGCTGCTATTCAATCAACTCATATTAATGAAGTAACGGAAATCAGTTTCATTTCTTACATAACATTCATTCAGAGCGAATTTGTTGCATCACAGACTATCTGCTAGTTTAGGTAGATAAATAAGAATAATTAATTTTATTTAGAGAACTGAAGGCGTCTCGACGTTGCTGACCATAAAATGATGTATAAACAGTAATAACTGGCGTACGGTAGTCACTATTAAAGCGAATATTTCTACATTTTCTCTCCATCTATTGTAGGTCAGCATACTGATCATGTTCATAAATTTGTAGACCTCAGTATATATCATAATAGTTGTAACAGTTTCTGTGAAAATACTAAAAGAGCGCTATGGAAGAAAGAATTATGTCAATGTGACTGTTATAAAAATGAATAAGCCTTCCATATTTCATAGGACCGCTTTTTTAAGAAAGATTTAAACAAAAACCAAACAGAATGTTTTGTTTATACTTATTTTCAAAATACGTGTATCGTATATTGGCGTGAATAATAAAATTATCTTGAACTTTCTTAAAAAGCAAATCATATCTTCTATAAAGCAATTCACTTATCTCTAGTAATAACAAAAATTACCGTTGTTCTAAATTGAAGCTGTTGTTATGGTCAAATTTACTGCGAAGTAGTAAGTCCTCGAGAAAACTAAAACTGCATTACTTAAACTATAGGTTCTCTTACACTGTCTAATACTGTGAGCATATAGCATTAGTTTCTAAGTAGCATATGTGCATATTTTAAAACAGTAATATCAAGTAAGGTTTGCATGAATCTGAAGTGTGTAATTGTCATTTTACTATTGAAGATGTAGTAAATACCTTGTTTATATATATAAAACAAACGAACAGATAAATATATAATTGCTTAGTTATGCGAAATAAATAAGAGGTGGTGTCGATAATATGCAAAATAAAAGAAAGTTCATTTTATGAAGAAGATTAAGTCTGTACATTGTTCTATTCTTTTGTTAAGCTAGTGGTTCGTTATAATTTAATATAATTAACTTACTGAGGAATATTTTGTATGCATTTATAATGCTGAGCTGTTTTTCTGAAAGTGATTTAAAATATTCATTTCATACTGTGTAGATTATAGATAGTGGTGCTTTATCAGTGTATTATTGTGGTTGTAGATAAGTGACCTGAAAGTCTACCAAAATATACAAGTCCGTTGTTTTGTCAATGTGCAAATGTTGTAACAGAGTTTACTGTTAACGATTTGTTTGGATCTCTTAGTCATGTATGTCAGTTACATGTAATCGTATGTTCATATATATAAAGCCCTTACAAATATTAATTACTACTTCTGACGGTATTCTTTACGTTTTTTTTCTCATCTGTTCTTTCGATAAAGAATAGGTAATTACATTGAAACTTATGCGTCAAGAGGAAATTTCCCAAAAGCACAATGAATCTTGAACGTTTGAACATTTAGACGAATATCAAATAATCAGTTCCTGGAAAACGTATTTTGTATATTTCCTGATATAATAATGACATAAACAAATAGAAAACAAACCTAATTCTATGCTATTTAGTTTACGCTAAGAATTATTTAGTGTTAAGAACTTTAGAGTGAGAGGTGTCTCCCTGTTATGTAATTACAGACAAGCATAATTGTTCTGTTTTACTGTAAACGATGTCAAAAACCATCTTTGCTTTTATTACTAAAGGGGGTTAGGTTAAAAAAACAACTTTGTATACATGCATATAAAACAAAAGTCATGCTTTGAGAAAGCTTATTTAGCTATGATTATTTCAATAAGTAATCAACGGGTATTATTGTTGGAGGTATGATATATAAGACGTTTGCATAATAATCTCATCTACAAACACTATGTTTTTGTAAAGACACTTTCAAACTTATTAAAATGAAAGTTACTTACAATAAATTGTTGCATTATATTATTAAAGCCTTTATAGAAATGACACCGAATAAAATTAAGATGGAATTTATAGAATCAAGGAAAGAATGCTGTGAAACAAAAAATGTAGATTGGACTGCACACATCTATTCTATACACTATAGAGGCTAGATATAATGAATACTCAAATTCTCCCGTCAATAGAAAACAACTGGTAGAAACTCTCTGATATCAATAAGAGTAAAGTTGATATATTACTTAGTCAAATAAATAAAGTTCATGTTAGTAAACGTACTAACATTATATTCGTCTGCTGTTCATAAATTGGTGTCAGATAATTGATGCGGTTCCTATTTAAAAACCATTATGATCAAGTGAATGCCTAAACTCACAGTTAAGCAATAAAGAGAAGAAATCTTACATTTATACCCTTTTTAGCTTTTAGCCCATAAAATTCATTTAAAGCATAAATGTGAGAAAGACGAGTCATTTCCAAGTAAAAATGGTGTTTTATTAACTGTAGATTTAATAAATGTATGAATATCGTAGTAATATTTATGTAGCTGATTTCTTATGTTTTCCTATTGTAATAGAGTTAGTAAGTTCCACCAGATGTCACAAACGGTAACTAACTATTCACTTGTATTACTTTGATACTCTTGTTAGGACTTTTTCTAATCTTATCTTTATATTGTTAGTTCATATTTAATTATCAGGTTAAAAAAGAATGAATAATTGTTCCATTCAAGTTTAAAATGTCAATCAAAATCAATGAGTTAGAAAATAAAATTTATTTAGATTTATAGAAAATTTCCCCATTAATATAATGTGTATGTGTAGATTATTTTATTATTTGATGAGTTTATTACTTAATGAGTTTAACATTATTGTAATGCCCATTGGAAATATTTACAGAATGTCATGTTTTCTTCTTTTAAGATTTTTATAATCATTTTGATTAATAGAAATTTGATTTATACATGTAGATGTGTCATAAGAACAAAATGTATGTATCAGCAGCCTTTTCTCATCTGTTCGAAGGTGTATTTAACACACCGATGTTAATAGTTATATTTTGAGCTTACGTTCCCTTTTTTGTTCTTGAAATGATTGATGGAGCAAGAAGATAAATATGTTGCATATAGTTAGTTATGTGCATGGTTATGCATAGTGTAATTGTCGGAAAGTTTTTCAATCGTATAGCTTAGTCTACGAGGAATTATTAAAGCCAATAATTATTTGCACCTGTTTCGCTTACTATGGCGTTTGAGATTCAGAAGATATATGTTGTCTTACTGAAAGTAAGGAGAGGCTTTGCTTTAATCATTATGATTCTTGTTAATTATTATTAAACAGAATGCTTAAGGGGCCTTAAATAGAAAGTACAGTTAACAGGGTTTCACCGCATACTATAGATAACCCACAACCCTCTGAATAGCCCAACACTATTGTAAGCTTATCTATTTTTGATAAAGCTGCATTCACAGGGAATATATTAACAGCTATGAACTATTTATCAAATGTACGGAAGTGATGCATAAACTACCATGTTTACTAACTGGGAATTCAAATAAGGTCCTAGTTTGAATCATTTTCTTGTCAAATTAATCAAATTTTTTTTCATTTCACAATGACACAATATACAGTATACATAATGTCATGAACTGAATATACTGAAGAAGCATTTAAAACAACAAGGCTCCTTCACAGATTTAATTAATCATATACATATCCAATTGGTCTAAAGTGTATGAAACAGTTACATTACATTTTATAAATTACTACATAACCTTAAATGTTATTCATCGTGTTTAGTTCTTTTGTATTGTAAAAACAATTCTTTATTGTTTATTTCACAACTTCGAGATGTTTACTAAATGATCTATAAGAATTTAAATCCTGAATAATTCGTGAATAGTTGTTGATTGTTAAAATACCTACCACCAATGACAATAACTATAGGTAAAAGAAATTACTGTTCAGTATTCTTTGGTATATAGAAGTATTAAGTTGATGCTGATTTACGACAAAGAAAAGTTTCTACAAAAATGTCACGAGTCAAATAACAAATTATTGTCTCCTATTTATAGTAATGTTTATTATAATTTTGAAAAATATCTTAAAAACGTTCTGTACTTTTAACGGAAGTACGTGAGTTACGGCTCTAAACAGTCTGTTATATAAATGTAGTACTCAAATTCATATACAATAAGTCATCGCATGACAATCGTTTACAGCATAATTTTATTAACAAACTCAGTAATATATCATAGTTTAGTCATGAATAATCAAGTTTAAACATTATATAATTGTTTGTGGGAAAAGTGGTAAACTTACTATACTGATACAAACAAACGCTATGAGAAAACTGATATCTGGATATTACTTCCAAATGTTTAGTGAAGTACTTTCATTTATTAAAACATCGTATTTAGCATTTGTTCATACTTAGTTCAACCACCATTGAAGAAAAGTATGACTGGCCACAGCTTGATAATTATTTAGTCAATGGACTTATTGAAATTGTAAATGTTTAATAGTACTACCATAGGTTTATCTGTAATAGATTTTCATGAAGATTAAAATCATTAGGAAAAAAAATCTAAACACAGACTGATATAATAAACCAATCAGAATTGAAGAAAACGCCCAGTCAATCAAATAACAATGTTATCAAAAATGTTTGCTGATAGCTTCGTTTTGTAAATTAAATACATGTTAGTAACAATGAAGCTGTAAGAAGAATTAAAGATTTATTAACAAGAGTAATACAAAATACCTGAGAAAATAATGTTAATATAATCACAAACTGGTAGTTAAAAAAAATTGCATTTCGATAGGTAAAACAATCATGTGCGAATGGTCATTGTTCTCATGCTTGACTGTTATGATTTGAAATCTGTGCTGCAATTGTACATTCAGGTGCATGATAAAGCATTCATTAGAAAGTATGAAGCAAATTTAGACTTATTGGTAAAGTGTCAAATTGACTGGAGTTTTGTTACTAATGGTGAAGTATAAGTGGGAATAACTAATAAATTTTCTATTAGCAAAGTAAGATTTGATAAAAATGTCCATCGTTCCAGGTTGGCACCCCACATCATCACAGCAAGATGGGAATGACAAAATGCATACGAAAGTAATAGAAATAACTGTATAGGCAGTGGCAATAAATGATTAAGGTTTGAGATGTTTTATAAAACAAGTCTTCCTTATTAATTTTAAAAGAGCATGAACAAGCATTTAAACAGAATAAGATAAATTCATTTTATTTCGTTTTGTTCTATTTACCTGCTTACGACCTACAATATTTTAAAATGAAGATTATAAAGAGGTTTGAACATACAGAAAATTTAGTTGTAAATTGTATTTGACACATAACAGTGGTATGATGTACCAGAAAAATGAATAGTTATGTGATGGAATATAACATTATAATAATATATCCATATGTTAAAGAATATTCTTGAGAATTGAATTTTCGACAAAAGATAATTGAAGAAGGCATGGATGGATTCTCAAAATAAACGATATAAAATAGTTTTGAAACTCAAGGTATGAGTTAATGAACGAGTGATACATGTATGTTTACGCTATCTTAGCTTCTTCTACATCTATTTCTATAAAACGTAGCATTGGGATGTTTAGAAATACTCAGTGTATGGCTTAATCAGCTCTCTCGACAAAGATAAACAATGTTGTCAACAAATTTGTCTTATTTCCTAGTTTCCGACGTTTAATCTCAACTATGGTTATTCAGTAGTCTCAGAATACTGGAGAATATTTCAATGAGATTTATATCAAACTATTATAATTTTTTTTTCTACGTTCAACAAATAATAGTAATAATAATAATAAATTAAGTAGAATGATAACAAATGTTACAAGTAACACTGAAATAAAGTGTTTGATAATGACTTAAAGAGTAGATTTTTGAATTATAAAATCTCAACAGTATTGGGACAATAGCGTGATGAATTCATTTTCAATCATAATTTTCCATCCGCATAAATCACTTTATTATATGTGTTGAAATGAAATATGATAATTAAATCATTATTGCTGTCAATCAAAATACTAGCAATTAAAGTATTACGGAGTCACATAAAAATTTATACACACAAATGAAGTAGACAAAACCATAATACGAATTACGTAACTAACAAAACATATAATGATGGAAAGTAAACGAAATGATAGCGTAATGCACAAATATATAAATAACCTATTACTTTTCAACCTATTGAGTGCGTTCAAAAAAAATCATGTTAATCAATTAGACAATCAACGCATGTTAGTGCTTGTTTCGTGAGACAGAATGGTGTGTTCCTCAAAATGTGTTCTATCCACATCCACAATATTTTCTTAATTTCTTCTTCAGATCGATTTGAATTGGTTAGTCATCTGCCACAGAACGATGTTGCTGATGGTATCTGGTCAACAAATACAAACTATCGTGCATAAACACCTATTTATAAATATCTGTATCTCCACGAGGATGCATTTCGTAGTTCTCCGTGCGAGTTTCAAGTCCATACATAGGACTGTCTTCACATGTGTATTGAAAATCAGGACTTCGATGTTGAGTGGCAGGTGGTTTGAGTTTCGGTTGTCCCCTGTTTGTAGAAATACTGTTCTTGTCTCGCATTGTCAATCCGTGACTTCACATTTGCATCAGATCAGACCCTCCATGTTTATCGACGATGCTGCTCGAGTATGTGAAATTGTCTACATCTCCCAGAGTTTCTCCGTGGAGTCAAATGAAATTAAATTGAGTTGGTGCTAGTTGTATTGTATGTGGAGATCATGCTTTTCTCCTTGTATGTGTTGAGTTTTACTGCGGGCTACAGAGACTGCTGTGACTGTCCGTGTTCACGTGCATATGTTGCAGTGTGTGGAATAGATGATCTGGTTGAACTGCTAAGTCTGAGTCATTTAGTTGCATCCATGTTGTTCACTGTATTTTGTGTTTGCGTTGAGATGTTGTAGTTTTAAAATTCAATCAATCACTCGTAGGAAAGAGAGGGAACGGCGAGAGTAAATAGCATTGTTTGACACCAGTCTTCTCTTAGAATGAATCTGTGAGTCACACTTCATGCACGATTTCGCTATGTAATCCATCGTGAGAATTCTGTTTGATATTTACTTGAAACATGTAACAACTAAAGGGGATTACTAGTCTAGCTTCTCAAGTAGAATAAAATACATGGACATAATTTATCCATTTACCAATATCTGGTTATTACGATAAACAATATAAACGATAACCAGACAACTTATATATAAGCATTTTTGAATTACTTGTTTGACGAACGTTCGCTGGGTAGCATTTTGTTGAAATGATTATGTAACTTCCCATAATAGTGTTTTAACTTTATTCTACAAACACCTTTAAAGTGTGTATTATAACATCTGTCAGTTTTCAGTATCATTGAGTAGAACAACTGGACTCAAATGTATCTTATATAATAGATACTTTATCCCTTATTCTCCCCATCTTAATATTGTTTGACTAATTGTAGAAATCTGATTATCGTCGTATAGCCGTTTCGATGAACTCCCATAAAAACAATATTCTACAAAGTCGAAACTTTATGTCTGTTTATTGAGAAGAATTAATGTTGTCCAGGTTATGTTTAATTGCATTCACTTAACCAATGGTGTACATACTTTATATGATAATATCAAATATTTGTCGGCGATGATTTATAAGAGATTTCCAGATGGTTGAATACTAGTATGCTGAATGATGCTAATACTGGAGGTAAATCGAAAATGTTAGTAGTTACGTAATATTAACAACACGATATCACGTGACTGTGAAGTTCATATAAATAAAGCTCAGATAAGATATTCTAAGTAAAAAAGGGATTTTTATTTACGTATACGAAATGTAACACGCACTCAATTATAACTTTACCTCAAAAATAAAGAATAAATCTCAGGAACTTCTTAATATTGAGTATAGTGAATAATATATTATTTCTTCATACTTCATTTCTTTAAAGTTATTCTACTCTGGCCATTATTCCTGTAAAATAATCTACAGGTCAATTTCACAATTTAAAATTGTGTTATTTTACAGCGTGTTAGCACTTTTACATGTCAGAACAAATCCAGCCGAAGATGTAGTTTACTATCACATCTTGTTTGTTTGGATTCTGCTTTCCGCATAGATTGAATAACTTTTCTAAGGATCGTATAATTTAGGTATGTATATTAGACAAGCGTAAATTGCTTTATTCCAAGTTAACGAATTTCAGATATTTCTGCTCGTAATGACAAATATTGAATGTGATTAAAAACAATGTTTATAATGAAATATTCCACTAGGAGTTGCATAAAATTATTGACAGATTAATGAATACATAACTTTATTCAGTCGAAACCATTCAATGAACAAAATTTTGAAAGATGCGAAACTATGATAAAAGGCGCTTTAGCAGTACTAACAATGTGAAAACTGCGCACTGTGACAAATAAATGTATGTAAACATTAAAAAAAAATGGTAATTTTAGCTTACATTGAGAAATTATCACGTTTTAAACCAACTGAAATTTTATTAGCCATTATTTCTTCTCACTACTGGAAGCAGGTCTTAGGGGTTCTCATACTGAGAATAGAGAATTTGAGAATCTCAGAACCACATGAAGTTAATAATTTGGAACTTTGAAATGTATATGACAATCTAATTTATGTGTACAGAGTGCAGGTACTGGTCATTATCGTTTTATAATTACCTGATATTGCATTTTAATTGATTTCGTATTACGAATAAAATTCCGTCAGACAGTTAATGATAACCAAAATGTACTAGACAACCTTTTGTCCCTGTATAGCGTTCCTTACTTATACATACACCATAATGTATAACTAAATCCAAGATATTCAAGCTAGGCAGTGAAAGTGTAAAACTTATTGTACTGGGTCCAAGCTCAATAAAATGCATTTAATCAGTTGTCTAAATAAATTTGGTTCGTGATTTGAATCCAAATTCAACAATATTCACATTCTACCATGATCAGCATTACATCAATAATGACTGGAATTAAAAGATAATTTTAGAGGTGTTCAGTTTTGTCGGATATGAGACAATTGCAGATTAGTGTCGATATATGGAATCATAAACTAACTGTAACTGACTCAAGTTAGAACTGTACATCATTTGATACCGGTAGCAGACTTGTTGGCTTGTGAGTTTACAAGTGTAAGTGATTTCATACTCACTGAAAATATTTCCATATTATAGTCACTTAGCTATATGCAATTTACAATATTACTTAAACTATCCAATATTATTGATATGGGGAATTGCCACTTAATGAAATACATGAACATTTACTTAGTGTTTCGTTATTTGATATCACGTGAACATATTATAATTCCATTTCTTTTCTATTCAATGTTCACTATCTAAATACCTTATCGTATTTATATTAATAGCTAGATCAATCATGAAATATTACAAAGAATTTAGGCTTTTGAGTTAAAACATTTGAAATATTGTTTTTATTTTATTTTTCTATTGACAATTGATTCTCAAAAAAAAAGAAAAGCTAACCACATAAAACTTTTGTTTTCAAGTAATTCTATTATTTTATTTTTAAATTTTTTTTTAACATCATTAATAGAAATAAAAAAAACTTAATGCTAAGGATCATTCTAATCGAATTTTGCATAAATTATTGAATGTTTAATGAAAAGTTTAATTTTTGGAAGAAAAAAAAATATCTTGATATTATCATTGTTTATTGTTAATTTATTATTCATTCAGCATAATAATAAAAATATGCTAAAATAAAACAAACAAATCGAATATAAATGAACATTGAAATTGAAATTGAAAGCCATTATTATTATTATGATTATTATTATTCAATGAAGGAAAAAATGTATTCCCAATTTATCCCTTTTTCCATAATTGACGAATTCACTCGTGTAATTTATTTGTTTATTAATTTTTAATAGCAAATCAATCAAAGTTACATTTTAGTTTGTTTTTTTTCAAATACAATATCCTTGATTTAGTAAAAGATTGATATTGTTCTATAATTTTAAGTATTTAGACTATGGGTAAATATTTATAAATGAGCTATCTAATAAACTGGTTGAAATTTCATTCGTCAGTTTAGGCTTTGAATCAGTCAAACTAAATGGTTAATTTGCAAGTATCTTGTCTGAACATAATAGTTAGACGTTCAATATATTGGGTTCAGCTGAAATATACCTTGTAAAGGCATTTATAATTATTTCATTTCTTCAAGCATAAACGACAGCATTATACGTAAGCACGAATAGACATTCTGTCTAGTGAGACACTAAGTTTAGTTGTTCAACAAATAAGGAGGAAATAAAGATCTTTCATCACTAAAAATTCCTGATCAAAACCGTCAAACACTTTAGGATTTCACCACCAGGTTGTTATAGTTAACCAATGTAAATAAATGACATTCACACTTTCCAAATAACTTAATAAACTTTGAACATATGTAAAACTTATTCATCCTCTCAACTTACCGTGGTATTCGACATCACTTCATAATTATTTTTATGCCTCTCAAAGTTTTCTAAATTCGTTTTATCTTTAAATTCTAGCCTTACATAATCAATTTCATTAGTGTAAATTATTTTTCTTCGCATCACTTCATTAATCACTTTACCAACATCATTAACATTTAACTCATTAATTTCAACATTACACAACTAATATTTTATCCCAGTTTTATTCTTACACGAGGTACTGAAATATTTAACCGACGATGTACATTTATTGCAAGTTTAGATCCCATATAATTAATTGTTTGGTTATTACGCAATTTAGAAGATATTTCGTAATCTGATCCCCTTCCACTTTCCTCTTGGTGTTGATCTTGTATTTATTCTTTATTTACATATATATTTGATGAAGAACAAATTGAAAAATGATATTTCTTCTCTCACCTTATATTATCCTAAAACAATATCCGTATCTGAGTAGACTGTTAAAGAACACTGTTATTATAAAATGATCACTAATGTATTCACAACTAAAGAATCATATTAAAGTTTATGTTGGCAGTAACAATTTTAAAAAGTGTAAATTAAATATGAACTTAACTATAATTCTGTCAGTTTCTTTGTCATAAAAAAGACAGTTATTTTGCAAAGTGGTTTATTTTAAAATTTTAATGAGGTATTACTTTCACTAAACAAATAAGATAACTTTATTCTTAAACAACAATGGAAAAGCCATAACTTCTTGAAATGTCTCAGCATTGACGAGAAAAATATAAATATGCAGCAATTAATGCAAGCATACAAAAACTAGACATTCTAAATGATTGATTTCTTAGCAACAATAATTCAAGCATCAATGTCGTGATAGCTGTCAATTAAAATTACTTATTCGTTAATTTGAGTAAATAGTCTCAACTTGAAATGAAGGCGAAGAACAACATTCAATTACATAAATAAAGCAGTTTCAATTTAATTTTTTCTGCTAATATGTCATTTAGCAACTTATTAACAATTTCAAGTGAATATAAAATAGCTACATTGGAGTTCCAAGTAGTAAATCTCCTTTAGTCCTGCCTATTTTATTCTTGATGCAACTGATTGGTGACTTATGTAGATAAAAACATTTTCTGACTGCTGAATAACCAAATACCACTGTTTATCTGTCACTCAATAAAGGATTTATTGTTACGTAAAACTCACTATAAAAGAAAAATAAAAATATTATCAGCGTTAATTTTATTGCAAGTTCGTCGCAGTAGGTATAATGACTATAAAATCAAAAATATAAATATGGATTTTATTTACTTATAAGTTATTGTGTCATCAGTATTTCAACAGAGATTTTTCAAACGGTTATTGCCGTAGTAAGTGAAATTCCATTGATGAATACTTCAAATTAGTAAGAACTTTGCGGTGATACTCACTTTTAGCATAAAATGATAGCTCATTATGATACATAAGCTGGAAGACTAAAATAAAATTACTATGGTTGCTGGTGTGTATTCCATACTAACTACGTTTTATGAGATGTTAAACTGTTGCTCTATGGACTGGCCACTCAGTACGTAGTGGTGGAAAATATTTGTTGTATAAAATTAACTAGTAAAATACTTTTAAGATTAATAATAAGTAATAGACTATACTTGTTGGACAATATGTGTATACTCGTTAAATAATTAAGATTTCAACGTTTGCTCAAGAAGTATTCATTACAATCCTGCATTTATTAACTTGATAGTTTCTTACTGTAACACCATTCATGATATTGAATTGTGCAATCGTCATCGATATGCTAAAATTTTGATAGTCATCATTCAAAAATATATTCATTTCACATTTTTGTATGTGTATTTTATTAATCATTTGCCTTATTCCGTATGATGTGCATCAAGATACTGAAGTTTATACTTTTAATTTTATCACGTTTACATTTGTCAGAAGCTGTCAGTTTTAAAAATATGTTACATCTTTAATGTTGTGATGTTGCACTATATAAGTGATAGATAAACTGGTATTCTAGTTATTGATCATTGTTGCAATGTTAGGAAGACCGTAAAATAACAAACAAAACAACAATTTTATGGGGTTCAAGTTCATGTTATTTTAAATCTAAATAGAAACACAAATAATTACAAAATATTAAAGTAAACGATAGTGACATAAAGCACAAAAATAAGTCATGTCTTACTTAATACTGTAATACACCAGAGAGAAGGTAGTGTAACTCAATGTAAATTGAGAAAGCGCATAAAATAGTTTATACCTTAGTTTAAATAATTTTTTCCAAATAGTTGTAGGAAGGTATTACTTGCAACAATAAACCATAAAAGGAATTTATTCCATACACAAAGGAAGATTTAATGAACGTCGAGTAACAGCTATAGAGGACTTCTCTCTACATAGACTCAATGACAAATTTAAAAGAATGTAAGCTAGTAAAAGTATGCCACATTAAGTCATTACTTACAAAGCCAGTGCAAAACATATATTTAGTTAACATAAATCTGACCAGGTAGTCACATTTGAGGAACAGTCATGTTTCAGGTTTAATCCCGCTTTTTACACGATAATTTATTTAGTTGTACGGGTATGATATACATAATTCATCTGTTGAATCTGGCAGTTTTTCACATAACCACAAGTTTTATGAATTTACTCAGGCTTCCACTGCTACTCCATAAAGAACTTAATGATTAAAGAGAATATAGAACATTTTAATATCCGTAACCATCTAATTGCTCTGGATATACAAATGAATATATTTTTATTGACGAAAATCATATATAAAGACCAATAGTTATAATACATATTATTATTTTGTCATGCTCTATCTAGTTAAGTTAGAAGTCTATTTTGTAAACAGTGGATTGTCTGAGGAGTATATCTGTTTTATGTACATTGCCGATTTCTCGTGAAAATCAATACTTTGATAAGAAGTAATCTATTTATAGGATATCAGAATATTTTAAGAGGATCCTGTGGTTTTGGACAAGCAATACCATTGTTAACACAATAATTCTATTTAAACAATATATAAATAGTTGTTTCTTAAAATTTTTCATTATTATATCTTAGTTTTAGACTCAAACGTTACCGTTATTTTAGTCGGACAACTGACTGCAGACATGCGATACTGAATATATGGTAATCCATATGTAAATGTTTAGGGAAAATGTTAGTCAATATTACAGAGCAACGCGATCAATGATAAGTCAATCAGTACCTGCTCTCCAACGTAGAGCATATGCCGCCAATCAGGATTCTCCAACAAACGTCATCTCTAATAGCACAAGTCTCTTCTACGTCAAGTATTTTTTAGACTGGCGTAGCCGTGTTAATAGTAGCTGAATAAATACAGGAATACTTAAGCTATGAATGAAGCGCTAATCGTTACACTTTTATTTACTTCAGCATTCAGTATACTTTAATCAATGATTCTTATCCCTTTAATGTTACTATTAGTATAACCTTGGAGAAAACAAATAAGTAAACAAACTATAAAACTGAACAGCAGAGGAATCGAAAAGGTCACGTATTATTTCAAATAACTGAATAAACTAATGAAGAAGAGATATTTCCATTAAACCCTAGAAATATTATTTCGTATGTACAGAATGCATATCAATATTTCTGCGCACAAGGTATACACAGAAAGGTAGTCATTATATTGTTCAATCACTTTAGTGTTCATTTTCTCCATACTTTGTTCTTACAGTGAATATTCCAAAATGAGGATACAAAATGTGATAGTTTCTTTAGCCACTAAATGATCATAATGAATCGTTTGTTTTATTAATAATATGAGAGGCTAACATATATAGACTTACATAATAAAGAGTTATTGATTGTTTTACAAAAGAAAAAATAGATTCAATTAATTGTTATTTTTTTCACAAGCGTTTTATCATAGATTTCATGTAGGCGTAAGTTTCCGATGTGTTTACAGTTGTAAACGTGTTTTAAAGTAACTATGACAAGGATTTACATGCATCGTTGAATATTCCTGACTTTTTTTTATTCATTAACATGTTTGCTCATTAAATCTTTGTGATATATTTCAACTCATTAACTTTAGGAAATTAAGAAATGTTGTTGATAAATGACTACAATATAAACGGTTAATGGCCAATCATTTTTTCAGTCTTGTAACAGACATAAACGTGATTAGTTTCATAATCAGTTTTAATTATATGGAATAGATTAGATATCTATTTGATGATATAAGAAAAGATAGGTATCAATGTAATGAAAGTTCTTAGGAAAGATACAATATTCTTACAATTTTGCTGAAAATGAATATAATTGACTAAGCTGCACTTAATTTTATTGACTACTGATTATCTACTGAGAAGTAGATTGAAAACATACTTATTAAAACTTTGATAAATTTTGAATAACATGGTAAAAGTTTTTCTCTCTATATTACAAAAGCATATTTTCATCAGAAATAATACGTATGACAATCTTTGGTTAATAGATCTAACATATTCAGGATTATTTTAAGGTATCGTAAAAGTGTAATAATGTGTTACAGTCGATTAAATAATTAGCATCTATAATACTCCATCATTTTGATTCTTGCTTCTACATTTACTTACATAGTAATATTAATTCTGTGTATAAATCTGAGGTAAGATGTTTGTGTTTGAAAGGAATTTACGTCTAGAAGAGACATCAGGATGCACTATACTTCCCCTGAAACTTTCCGACAAACAATAACGTATAAAGTCAAGGAAGAGAATTTTGACCTATTTAAGACTTGTCAAGGTGATTTACTTGCATTTCAGTGTTGATGTTATCATCTCAAATCGAACTTAGTTCGTTTCGTGTCTGGTGCCAATGCGTCCACCAGTATACTACTGAGTCCACACATTCCTACTTAGGCAACGATTATGCAGATATAATTTCAAATGTGCTTGAATCATCTCAGTGGCATGATGTAGACTAAAATTGATCAGTCTCTGTAGCCGTATGCACACCTTGAGCAAATCCACTCAATACAGCTGAAGTTTTGATGAAGAGTCATAAATAAAACGAAACGCTTTTTGTGGATTCCACTTACAAGTCATAATCTAAATTATATCTTATTTGTGAATTTCTGATGTTTTAAGGCAATCCACTCAGAGTGAATATATGGCAGCATAGATTGATAAATTTCAATGCATATCAGGACAAAAAAAGGTTCAAACATATTACAATTATGAAGTCGACTTCTGAATTTTATGGTGAAGAACTTTGTTATTTGACACCTGAATGTTAGAGACGTTGGTACTAGTACGTATTGATTCGATTACCATTATTTACAGATGATTCGCTTATTGCGAAATAAGAAATTTTTGGGTTTAATCCGAAGTTTACTGTCATGTTTATACTGCTGACCTGTCCTAAACCGGACCAAAGGCAGATTATACTGCTCATTAACTATGAAAGCTTTTCTGGTTGTTGTCTGTTTGTGCCGAGTACAAGTTTTCTTTTAATCAGTCATTTATATCAAATTCACAACATATCATTTGACTGGAGAAACTTTGTATCCATTTATAACCAGTAATATACACATTAAATCGTTTACTAGAAGTTACATATTTCTAAACACCAGTAGTTATACTATATTTTTTTAAGAGTTGAGAGTGAATTGATACAATATAGTAGCGGTATACGTCATTTCAACGTGACACATAAAGTTAGAAACACTTTAGATCAAACAGCCTTCTAAGCGAAGTAAAACAAACACAAAATATGCGAATAGAGGTAATGTAGATTTGGATTTCCTTCGGAACTATTTGAAATAATTACTGAAAGTGTATTGTAAGTGAAAAATCAGCATAAAATCATACTTAGCATTTGTATAAAAGTCAGTTTTATGCTTATTGAAGCATGTATTACTCAAAAAAATAATTTAAGAAAAATATCTCAAAAAAGTTATAAATTCGAACTACAGTGAAAATGTCTAAGTGTATGTATAAATGTATATAAAAGTTTCTATTCCACTAACCGATTTGTGTTAGCTGTTTTCAGCGTATTAGGGATCAATTAGTCGATTATCTTATTTTACTTTCTTGTTATTATGATAAAATCGCCAGAATATAATTTAAGTTGGATTGTGATTGGTAAGCGGAATCCAGGACGCACGTTTCATTCTATGTAGGACTCGTTGGGTGGATGTACCTGCATCCCAATGTTGATGTTCTTAGTGGGGTTCAAATTCAGTCCCTTTCGTGTCAAACGTCTTTACGTTCACCACTAGACTACTGAGTCCAGACAGTCACACTTGTGCAATGGGCGATTCGGTAGTAGGAAGAATCCTACTCTGAACATCAACATTGGGATGCAGGTACATCCAGCTGATGAATCCCAAATAGAACGAAACACGCGTTTTGGACTCCACTTGCCAGTCACAATCCAACTTAATTGATACTTGAGAACGTTTGCTATATCAATGCAATCAACTTAGGATGCACATATAGCAACAGTGACTGACCAGCTTCAGTCTATAACAAATCAATGAGAATATACAAATTTATCCTGTCGCCAGAGTATAAGTTAAATGATATCATCATTAATGGCTAAGTAAATATTCTAAGTGAAAGTTAATCGTATACATTTTGACGTAAGATACTTGCTAATAAAGTGTAAAAGTTATGTTAACCCTCCTATTTTCAATAAGTAAATCGGATTCCTATAGACGATAAGTTAAATCCTCAAGAGTCTGAAAATTCGCTGCTTCCAAGTTATCTCAAAGAATTAATTATGAATAAGAAGTGGTTACGAACGACTCGACTGAATGTTTAAAAAGTTTAAATCAAAGAAAACTTAACTTTTTATTATTTTATAAAACGCTTACCAATATGTTTCTTAAACGAATAAACTGAGAAATGGTTGTTAAATTAATATAAGCTATCAAATGAGTACGGTTTTCAGTCATAGGTACCCAATGTTTGACATTTATTGAAATGACTCTTTGTAGATACTTTTTTATAAGATACGGGAAAACAGAATAAGCTATCATATTTCCATCTTACGTCAGTCGATATTAAAATAATAATGACTATTTGAGTCGTGTGGCAACATTACTAGATGACACTGTTTCAAATCTACTTATGTTTGCACGGATGTTTACCTGATACTTGACAACTAGCATAAAATCTGTGTTCATGGAAGTACATCAGTTGTGTACAACTGATATAAATAAAACAACTAAGTTCTAGATAGTGCGAAAAATCAAATAAGTGCTGACTAAAAAAAGCCAGTTGAAATAAGCTTTTGTTCTGTCAAACGTCTGAATAAATCAACAATCAAACTTTAAACTATTTTGAAAAATAATTACATGATGAAGAAAAATAAGTGAAAGTTGTGTAGCCCAATTTTTTAATGTCCACCATTTTCTACCTCATGAATTCAAAAAGCAAACACATTCACCATTTTCACTTCATTTCTATCATTTATCTTTTATTATTTCAAAATATCCGGGAAAATTCAATTTTTTTCTCTTCATACTGTTTCAAATTTTTTTCAATCACCGTGTCAACAATTTCAAAAGGAAGTATTCTAATATATTTATCTTTAAAATTTTCTTATACTTTCAATCTTTTATTTATTTATTTATTCTTTTCATACATAAATTTGTTGATGATTTTGTTGTTGTTTTTTATGTTACAAAGAAAATAAATAATGCTACATCCGTTCACTTTATTTCAAGTGAATATTATTATCATGAAAATTGTATCAGCGCAAAACAACCACATAATGAGATACAAGAAAATACAGTATATTTTACTAGGCAATTTCTTGAGTTTAATCGACGAAGCAGAATTTTTTCTTGTGTGTACATGTATTTTTGTGCCTGGTTTTACTTTTTGTATTGAAAAAAAAAACTAAATAACAAAGGCGGAAGATTGTTTTTGTTAATACTAGACCTATTGAAAGCCATAAATTCAAACGAACAGCAAAATGTCTTTCAATAATCAATAAAAATCAAGTAATAAAAAATTTATCGGATATTTCATCATAAATATCATAATGCTTGATAACGTGACCGGCTTACTTAAGCCTTATTTTGAATTTTTTAGTGCTTTTGAAATCCGTCTAATGATGTCTTAGATAGATTAAACTTTATTTTATTGAATTCAAGTTACTTTTTAATTTTTTAAATCAAGAATGTTATCCAATTTCCATTTTAATTAATACACCTTGTTATATACAGGCTAACAAGATATATTAAATTCTCAGTCCTATAAAGGTACAGGAGACCTTAAAATAACAAAAACTCAGCAAACAGGGAGGTTTAGCCACATCAACTACTCTAAATCGTTATAAGTTAAACAGTTTAATAGTTCTTTAAATTACAGTGACACAATTTATTTCAGTTGTTTGGATATTTTCACTAAACACTAGGAATTATAAGAATGCTTAAAACTGTAACTGAGTTATATAGAGATGTCGGAATCTAATCTGGATCTTCCCTAAACATTCACTGGATACCAGGAAGCGTTGATCAGCTGTTTCTTCCTAATATGAGGTTATTCAGCAGGAGGCATCTATGACTTCGCCATAACCTTCAGGTTTTGCGACAATCACTCAACCATTAAACCATTGACTCTAAATTCAGCAGTTGAATCAACAAATTTGTACTACGTCATTCAATACTATCGGTAGGTAATTGCCCCACTCTCGTAATGAGTGAAATCCGCTGGCCATGTCTTTTACTAGAGTTCCAAGAATCCTTTTTAGAAATAAGTCGCTAGTCAGATAATATTAATTTTTGAATTTAAATTTCTAAAAACAGAAAAATCAATTCTATTAGCATTCTGAAATTTTATCACGTGATATCCGAACGTTTTTGGCTTGAAATTTAAATATATATAATGATTACTCAGAAATGAAAAAGATCGACACTATATATAGATAGAAAAATGTCATAAACATGTTTGATTGTATTTCCTAATAAAATCCTTGGTAACACATATTCCAAAGTTAGTATGAAATGTGCATTAGAGTATTTCCGTGAGGAGATGAATCCAAATCTTGCCATCCCTATTCTAATAGTGATAATCAGGGTAGACCAATTTCACTTGATGGTATAAAAAAAATTCTAGAAGTGAGGTAAAATCTGTTTCTAAAAGTGCAAATTAAAATTCTTTGAAATATTACAGAAACATTTAATAAAGCAATCAAACCAATCCATTGCATTCAAATATCATGGATGTATATAATTGTAAAAGTGATGATTTGTACTCTAAATTGAAGCTCAGATATATGGTGGAGAAAAACATCAGACAGTATTTTAGCATAACATAACAAAATTGCAATCAGAGAAATTGAATTGTAGATTGTAATGTTTCTATCAATTCAGTAATACAGGGTTTATATTGAACGCCGCTATAAAATGATTATACTGCCGTTGCAACTCAAAGAAATGAGTAGACAATTCAAGTAATGAAGATATGGATCTGAAATAAACATTTAACTTGTTGACATGGTGTACCAAGCTAGTAGTAAATCGGTAAAAATATGACAACATTCACAATCAAATACCCTAAAAATTCAGTATGCATTCTGAATAACAATGCAGAGGTTTAAAGATATATTCAAAAGTAATAAGTCGAAAAATTTATATCGTCGACTGAAAGTAACTCAGATTCGACAATATTACGATTTTCAATGCCTGTAAATGTAATAAGTTGCTGAATCAGTATAATACAAAACTTAATTAAGAGAACTTTAAGAATATTGACAAGTTATTAATTTTTTTTTGGAAGGCCTACACAGTATATAATGAAAGTAATATGAATCATAATATTTGATATTTTAGGTAAAATATAGTCGACTATAATTATAATAAATAGATTCTTAATATTTTCCATAGTTGTTTTTACAAAATAAAATTAGTTGGATTAGTCTAGAATCGTGGAAAATAATTTCATTTAGTTTATATACTACTTACAGAAATTCAAAGTTATTTTCATTCAACATGAAATCATCAAAGTTTATCACAAACACTCTATCGATAACGTACATCACGTGTTAATTAATAGACATAGCATGTTTAGTTTATTACAAGGATAAAAACATGATCACATATACACGTATACATCACTATCCGCCTTCATTATTTGAAGTTTTTACTCAAAACGATAATCGAAACTATCAACAAAATTAATTTTCTTATATTTTCACTATGATATTTGCTTAATTTTCAGTATTATCTCATTATTTAGTCATCTTTATCACTTTATGTGATTATTCATTGTAAATAAAAAACGAGTTTATTAATGAAATTATTATTTTTATCATGATATACATTTGTTTGTATGTACTGGAGGAAATTTGAAGTTTATCAATTATAAAATTACAATATATAGTGGAATATGTGAAATATTTTAAGGAAAATACTTTAGAAAAACATTAAACGCAATTGCGAGGTATATCAATCATGGGTAAAGTAGTTTAATTATACTATAAAGTTCTTGCTGTTGACTGTTTTGGATTGATCGAGTCGTAATATTGGCAGTAATTTGAGTAATTTGGAATAAATGCTTGGCTCAAATTTAACTGTTTCTGTAAAATTTTCCGTTATTTGACAAGAACTGCGTAATGAAGTTATTTATTGAATAATGAATCAAGTGGAAAAAAAATGTTAAACTTACTTGTAGAACGGTATAACTGGTTGTAATAATGCAATTTATTTGAATAGTTTAGTCACCTAAGTAATTAGTAAATGGTAAGTTATTTTCATCTGTAAGATATGACGTCAATAAAATATGACTAACATATCATTTCTCTCAGACTTAAAATGCCTTTATACAATTATCCTTGTCGAATTTCCCAACGTTAGGCTATGTAGATATATTCACTTCTCTTAATACAACTACTTGAGAGTTGCATAACCAAAATAGTTTTAAAAGTTTCTTAATCGTTGAATATATCGTCAAATATAAATCTGTTATCAGTGTATTTTTTGTGGAATGATATCAATCATTCATTGATTTTGGACCATCACTTTTAGTAGTTACGTCATAGTAATCTGTTATCAACGAACCCAGCATGAACTGAACTGATATGTATATATATATATATATATTTGTTATGTTGTAGGTATATATTCTAAGCGAAATTAAATTACTCAATGTTTACTGCATTCCAAATTATATTACTTCTGATGATTACATACAACGACGTTTAGTCTCCGGAATTCGTCACTTGATATTCTATCATTCCCAAATGCACTGTGTGTTGTTATTTCTCAGTCATATACTTCGTATTATATTGGAATAATGTAATTTTAATTTAAGAGAGTAAATGATAATATTGAAGATTCTTATATTCATGTTTATAACTTAAAGTAATTTAATTTTCATAATTACGTAGCTGTTACACTCTTTACGTTTGACTCAAAAAAGCCTAAAACTAATAGGATTGTTGAGTAGCAACTTATGTGTAAATTAATTGAATCTCAAAAGTGGGTAGACTGAAGAGAAATCGAACATAATTATGTAAGATCTAATCAAATTCAGTGGAAAAACTGAACATAAAACTGTAAATTACTAACTAATATTGTAATTTACTTCTAAAAAACATCTCTAGTTGTTTTACATAGTTCTCTGAAACTTAGAGTTATGTCTATTACGATTTTTACACTAATTATTTTTTATACCAATTAACAGAAGTCGTTAACTATAGTCATCAATGTTAATGAAATTAACAAAACAGTTATCATGTAATTCAAAGTTTGATCACTGTATTACTGTTTGTGTAACGTATGTCGAAAAAGAGACCAAAGTGTTTGTGCAAGTAAATAATTACTAGTTACTGCTGGTAGCAATATTTATTTTTATACGAATAATCTTGTAACTTACTAATTTTTTGAGAACTAATGTAGTTCCTTATTAATAAATGGAATATCCTAAACATAAGTGGTACAGTGAATATTATTGTTTAGAACTTAAATAACATAGAATACCGAAAAGACATTTCAAAGCCACTGTGAAATATTTAGATTAGCAAGCCATTAAAATGTGAAGGTATTATTAAATACTTTGATTATTATTGTCTACATGGCTGTCGAAAAGACAAAGAAGATCTTGTTATGAATGCACACCATGTAACTGGTAATTCTTCATTAAATACAATAGTCTAAAAACTGATGAATTACTTGAAACCTGTCTGTGTAAATCAGTCTATGGGAATTTTCAAACAGTGACAAATAGAAATTAATTAATGTTTTCTTACTAAATGAAATTTACAAAATCGGAATATTTACAAACAGAAAGTAGATGGATGATTAAACTAAATTACTTCAATAAGTGTCTGGAATAATAAATTGCACCAGGAAGTGATTACTGGTCCCTAGTTTATTTTTCGTCTTGCAGCAGTCGTAAAACGTCATTTCAGTAATCATACAAAAGTTTCCAGCTATAAATTAATCCCATAGTTTACGTTTCATGTTTTCAAGCCGTATTTAATGATACTTAATGGTATTGAGAATTCTGATTATTCTAAATAGAATGACTACTTAATAACTAAACAGTAGTTCAAAAATAACCACTTATTTGAAACCACATAAAGTATTGGACAGGATTTAAATAAAAAGTAATAAAATTTGGTTCTACAGTGATTTATGGAACAACGTTTCATCGCGATTTTATCACATTCAGTCCTATAACAAGGTGTGCTGTTGTGTGATTATATGATAGAGTTTCACACAATGTCTCTCCTTAACTATGAAATATTTATTTAATTTTTAAACTTCATTGGTAAATTGAGTTTGAAGTTAATGTTATGCTTTTGTAGTTGTAACGTTCTGCGTAAACAAACTTGCAAAATTAAATAAAGCCGAGGGCTTGTATCTGTTTTTCACAATAACTTAGTAATCGACTAAAAAATGATTCCGTCTACAGACATAACTTCTTCGTTAATTCACTGTAAAGACCATTATAGTCTTAATGAAAGTGGTTTCATGTTACCTATATAAGAATAAATCACTATAATTAGGTCTTTCAAATGAGTAAACGATCCAACGATCTAAGTAAAATGGTTGGATAACTTTGAAATTATCCACTAGTCCTTCGTCGTAAAAATTAGAGGTAATGGTAATTTTGAGACATGACTAGTCGTTATATAGATAGGCTTCATAGACTTCTTTACAAATTCGGTCATATTGTTAATAACAAAATAACAGCAACACGGAACTAAATGAATGACAAACATCTGCTTCTGTATCTTCAATGAGATGATGGACAAACTGTGTGAGATATATTTGAAAATATTAGTAATAATTTTTATCAACATGGTGCAGGAATTTAGCGGAACTTGTGTATTACACTTCACATAATTCATGTGTCACCTTTTCTTGATGAACTTAGATAAAGACAAGAATTGTTAAGTCAGAATTCTTATGAAAGATGAACAGTTAACAGATATTTGATTAGTTTCTTTTATAATGGTTATCATTAAGCTTAGTAAACTTTAAACACCATTACAGTTATATTCCAGCATTTAAATATCGCTATATGCAATCTTAATACTACTGTCTGTATTTACAGCGTATCATGCGTTATAGCTTAAACTGATGCAAAAATCAAAGTATAATTAAAGATGACTGTATAAATACTATTGTGAAAAAGTTTAAACTTGAATCTACATGAACTACTGTGTATATTTGATCTAAGTAAAAATTTAAAACTTCTAAACAACTTACATAATTCACTCACAAAAGGATATATCCTACTTCTGATTGGCAGATATATAATTTTATTTATGGTAAGTTGCATTTAATCTAATCAGACATTTCATCATTAGTGACAAAACTTATTGGGAAAAGTAAAAAGAGCAGCAGCGACGCTTAGGAAAATCGAAATCAATTAACAAATTAGATAGTAATTATAGTTAGACATTATAGATAGCCAAAAATTATGTTTTCTCTTAGATTGCTTGAAGTCAAAAAATAAACAAAATATGTGTCCACTGTACAAAATCACTATCTATTGGTACAATCGATGCTTTATCAAAATGTAAATAATATCATACACTCATAAGCTTGAGGGAAAAATGAAACTTGATCTGTGTGCGCATGTCATGCATGTTTCATATAAAAGTCAACGGCTTTTACCCAGGATGTTATATTTAGACTCGTTTATAAATGAGAATGTTTTAGTGTACAGATTCAGAAAGTCGTCATCATTAACAAATGACATTTTATCTGATATCACTAATTGATTTTAGTTAGATAATCATCAAAAATCATACGGCACTATATATAACTAAGGCCAATTCGGATTGCACGAATGTGCACATATAGGCAGAGGCAAATGAAGCTTAATTGTTCAAGAAGAGCTCAGTTTTTATATGTTAAATAACAGAAAGGGTAACTGTCGATTGTTTAAAGAATAATATCCGAATGCTACCTAAGCTACTTCAATGTTTTATGGGCAAGAAAGCAAAGTGAATAATCACACATTGGATGCAATAAGTTGAAATGCTTGCATCATTCAAGTTCACTGCTAAAATGTTAGATTTTATTAATAATTTTCTTAAACTTCTACTATTAACTGAATATTCACTAACCAAAATTGTACATCATCACAAGACAGTTCCAAATTGTATAAAATAAAGTCATTAAGTTATCAAATGCTTAATTGGTTCGTCTAAAGTAATTAATGTGACATCACATTCTTTTAAGTTACTATCATCATCAGTAGGATAAATTTTCAATTATAATCTTTGTACGGTATAAATATATGTATTGACGAAACATTATAACATTGTATTAAGACAGAACTTTTTGGCATTTTCAAAATCCCTCCCATCAAAAACGGTTTGAAATTCATTTGTTGTATACTGTAATGGAACGAAACTTCTGTCAAACAAATTAGGTTGAACAGTAGAACCAGTATACAGGTGATGGTGAGTTTGGTACCTTGAAGAATCCAGTGGGATGTTCTGTCACTTGATTATCTAACTTGAGTGTAAATGTTGTTCACTGTAGTATGATTTTAAAATGGCTTATCAACTTACGTCTTTTCATGATAAAAACTATATTTAATTTATGATAATTAACAAGAGCATGACATAACACAATGGAAAATATACTGTTTTAGAAAATTAAATGTGTAATGCCATAAATGGATTTGTATAAAATTAAAGAAATTGGACATGCTTCTTAACAATACAAATAATTTGATTAGCTGTTGATGAAATCTAGTGTGCTTATCTTAGGTAATTTATACAGTATAATTGTTGATTAAATGAGTCCATTCGTAAAAAGAATTTTTAGAATACTCTTAACGGTCTCAAAAAATCATTAAAGCACAGATACGCAATAAAATTTACTTTCTTTAGCATAATACAAAGTAAATTACATTAATTGTGAAGGTGGGATGATTATCTAAGAATAGAAAATAATTAATTGATATATATTTATCTCCTTCTGACTGTTTATTTAACTCAAATCAGTAAATAAACAACAGATTATACTGTAGTTGTAGTTGACTAAAGATTTCAATCAACCCAAAGCGACCTATTAAATCAATGAAATTTACATCGGTTACAAAATATAATGGCTTACTATGAGTCAAGATCCTTAATACTTTCTTCAAACATTTGACAAACTTGCATTGTTTACGTTGCAACTATATTTAGTAGTGTATATAATTACTAAACTGATCTTCATTGGATTGATGGCATTGAAATTATTTCTTTTGTAACTCACCCCTAGCAAGTTTTAATTATGTAATGCGATGAAGTTACTATGAAAAATGTAGTGTGTTTGAACTTTGAATTTTGAACAACCTTGTTGAACATATACTTGTCAAAGTATTTATATGTATAATTGCGAAACTAGTGAAAATGAAAGTTAAACGATAGGTCGGATGACTTTAATTGTAATAACTGAAGAAAAGAAAGGTTGAAAATGAAAAGGACAGAAAATTATCGTAAAACTTAAGAGAAATAAAAGTTACCAGAGGAAACTTAAGGTTATAGGAAAATGTTTTGAATATACGAAATAAGCTTAAATTTTTTAATGTAATAGAGTCCTACAAAACTTAAAAATACGAATTGTGATAATCCCTATAAAACATTTAAAAACCTATGTAAATTAATTGTATAGACTGCATCGACTGTGAGTTTTGTAATAAACGAGCAGAAATTTTCAGCTTTGCCTACACACAACCACCTAAGTACGTTCCATCACACTCGGTTAGGATGCACGATTCTCGCTACACCTATGTAAGTATGTTCACACATACATGTGAAGCGATCAACAATAACCCCAAGAATATAACTATTCAAAAATATTCCTAACCTTTAGAGTATTGAACTCATCGACTATCATATTATTAGGAACAACAGTAAGAAATTATTTATGTTTCATGGTTCTTACTCAAAATAAGTATTTTTTTTCTTTCTGCTTATTCGCATTATAATGACCGTACTTTTACACGTAACAGAATATCAAATCACCTGAATAAATAATGCATTATTACCGAAACATTATTACAAGTCTATCAATCTCATTTCATTCATTGAATGTTAGCAATAATAATAAATAAAGAATGGTGAAACATTTTACCCTGAAAAAATATTGAACAATAATGAATATCATTAGCTATTCTATTTTGTTAAATTTTAGTCTAATTTATAGTAAATGCTGTTATTACTTTCTTGGTAGATGATTAACTAGGAGAAAAAAAAATGTGTCACCACATATGTTGTAATAAATATGTGGTAGTGTGTAGTAGGTTTTACATTAACCTAAATTCTGGATTCATTACTAAAAATTACAATATTTTCAAATTAAGAATTTCTTAATAAGAATATGAAGTTTGTAAATTATTTATTCTAATCAGCCATAAAGTTGACTACTTCTATAGAACTTAATTTAGTACTTGAAAATATTAAACATTGAGAATTGAAATAAGTTTAGTGTAAAGTAGAAAGTTTTGAATTGAAAATTAAGGTTTCATTTGATTTTACCCAGGATACCTAAGAAATATTGGTGTTATCATGACTTATTTACAATCAATGAGTTGTATGCTTTAATGTTCAATAATGACAATAGAATAAATTTATCTACTAATATTAGATAACTTACTGTTTGCATTATATAAAAGGAATAAACGAATCATTTAATTCATGTCGAGTGCTAACAAATTGTTATGCTTAAACTTATCAGTTAAGTCAACTTCAAAATTTTAATAATAAATAATTGAAAATAAATGAATAACATCACGTTTGCGAAATTTCAATCCTCATCACAATTTGCAAATAAAGTATGAGTTTCAATGAGACAACAAGGAAAGTATTGTGATGTAATTTACTTTATGATCAACTGATTGATTTCTTAAGATTGAATAACACTTCAAACTACATCATAAATAAAAGGAAAACAATAAAATATGGTAAACAAAGTTTTATTTTGTTCAGGATCAGGTCTAACATATTTCATTCGTAGGTAATGTTTGATTCACAAAAGAGTAAGCAGTACAAAAAGAAAATGTTTTATGTATGTTTATTCTGTTATACCTTTAGTATACACAAGACTACTAAGGTTTGTAGGGTGAGCAGATGGACAGAATTAAGGAGAATGTAATGAATTTTCTTCTCTCCTGGATTTCGATCATTTTCTTAAAATCTGTATTTTAAATTCAAAATTTCAAATATAAATTAATCAGCTTACAGTAAATAATATGGTTGAGAATTATTTAGTACAAACACAGTGGAACAGAGACTCAAGTAAAATTGATAAGTGCTGCATAGAAATATGCTTTTTAAGTGAATATCCAGGACAGTAATTAGTGACAAACGACGACATGGCTAAAGAATCGATGGATTACGAAATAAAATATTTGAGCATAAATGTAATAGTAATTTGCAATAACATGAATTGAGGTTAGTAAGTAGAAAATGAAATTACACGATCAATTGAATTAAAGTTATATCATCAAAGTAAGAGATGTAACTGCATTGGCGAAAATAAGTAAATTTATACGTGTAGTTTAACTTAAAATAAAATTAATGCTTGCCTATTTGTGACTAAACCAAATGTCATATCGTTTTCAACAAGATGACAAGTTTTGCTACTGGATACGTTTTAGTTTACAAGGTTCTGTCCATACAAAAGGTATAAGATTTATGATTATAATGCGAATAATTCCCAGACATTTGTTTTTTCAAAGTTCTGTAAGTATGCTCGCTATTGGCTTTTCTGTTGAATCAGTTAAATCCTTGTAAATCGTTATCTTAATAAAAAGTTGAGTTCATTGGTGCAACACCTGAACCTTTATCTAATTTTATAACATTTGTTTATAATAAAATTGTGCTCTATGTGTAAATGGCATTAAAATGAAAATAATATACTTGGTTATTTTAAATACAGTTGTTGTGGTATTAGTTGAGGCTCTTTTAAATATACAAACATATATTCAGTAGTTGATCAAAATACATGATACTGTTATTTTATTAAATATCAACTTTCGTTTGAATAGGAAACATTCCTTACCAAAACAGAAGTGCATCATCTTCATGATAGAGCTACTAAGAATTCTTATTCCACTCCCCCTCCTACGAAACAAAATATAGTTATGCAGAACATCAAGCGGAAAATTTGTATTGATGTTTAGTAAGCTTGATTTGCAAAGTTTCATTACATTAACTTAATTCGATGTGATTTATACTTGTAAGTATATTATATAACATTTATATGAATTAATTAATTTAACAACATGTTACACTCAGTTTTGTAAAATATTAGTACGTGTTAATTTTGTGAAATTCATTTTAACTAATGATTTTGGTTAACTAATAATCGCTGTTATATAATTAATATAAAGGTGAATGTACTGAAATAAATGTTATTCGCTCGTCTAGTCTCAGTTTCTTCCATAACACAATTTTCCTACGAGTTTCGTTTTTTAGAGTAGCTTTGTGTTTAGGGAAGGACACGTTATTATGTCTTATACGAAAAGGAATTATCAGGAATAAACGATTGTAGTAACTTTACCGAGTGTCAGAAGCATCATATGTATAAACAAATCAATCTATATCTGTTGGCTGCATCGTATCTCGAGCAAAGCGAACCACTAGAACCTACGCGTTTTGTAACAAGAAAATATCAGTAGCATAAACCGAAGCTGTTATTTACATCATTTGGAGCACTATTCTTTTGATAATTGATCTTGCGTTAAAAATTTCAGATCAGTTGTTAAGCAGTTCTAATTAAATAGAAATTTACTAAAAGTAATTATCAGCCTTTTTCTAAACTCTAAATATTTTTTTAGGATCATTATGTTGGCTTTACAAATTGTGATTAGAATTACAGATTAAAACATGACTAAGTAAGTAGTTAAGTATTTCAATAAATAATGTATAAAATAATTTAATGCAGTACTGTCAGTAATATTGTTAAATTGTCATTCATACAGAATCCCAACGGATTTATTTTATTGTTCAGTTTAACATAATGTCTTTAGAACATGAGGACTGTACGTTTGAATACTGAAAATATGTGCTATAAATTGGTGCGAAACAAATATCCGTGAAAATCTTACCAGTACTACAAAATCTATGTTGGTAGCCAAATTCTGGAAGTTAATAATCAAATACATCGTGTAATATGACTTTGCTGTTAATGATAAACCACATATTTGATACACTGGCATACTGCGGTAGTTCGCTTTCAGTCATATACGATATATATATGTATATATACTGGTGAATTGCTATATTCAAACACAGTGGTTTAAATTGATTATAAGACTGTTCAATATGTATGAGTATGTTTGTGAGTTTTGATGTCAGTAGCAAAACCTGGCTGGCATTACTTGTATCGTTGTTGTTGTATTCATCTTAGTCAAGTTTCAGCTGAAGTCAGATACTATTGAATAGATACATACACATGCACAGGATCCCTTGTTCTATGTTATTAGTTTTTCATATACAACACCATAATGAAGTTATTGCACGTCGATTTGCACTTTTATGACACCAAAATTAGTTTCTATCTGAGGCAAATAGATACCATTTACTGATATAATTTACCTCAATCAAAAATCAAGCTATTGACATAATGACACTAGGTTTATTCAGCGAAATGTGTCACCGGGTAAATAAGTTACCTTATATTCAAATAAATAATCTGCTAAATGTTATAACCAACTGTCATGTAAAATATTTTAGTATGAATTACAACAGTTGACCCTGAACTTATATAACATAAATATTTAGTTCTACAGGAAATATGACAATTTGATAATTATCATTTGCTTAACCACAACCAGATATAAAAACCATGTAATTTACGTTTATTCTTCTACCTACAAAATTTAAAAGATATTTTTATGAGAGAAGTGATTATGCATAATAAGTAATAACTCATAAACTATTACAGATTAGCAGAATAATGTGAACTTTGAGAGCATTATTTCGATTCTATGTTGGATACGAGGGATTTTGCACAAAATGAAAACTTCTAGATAACTCGGTTTTAAAATTTATTTCGTTATCTTATATCGTCTGTCAAATTAGTGAAAATAAGAAAGCATTGGCAGAGGTTTCTTGGGTTTTGGAAATATTTATTCTACTGATGGAATATAATAGGAAACAGATTCACTGGCATGCACATACCAGATAATAGTTATCATACTTCATATTGTTTGACACTTACAACACTACTGAAACAGTTTCTAAAAAATAGCAAACTGTTTGCTATACTGAGGTGAGTAGATCATGATAACCAGCTGTCTTCAGTGAAAATCATTGCTTTTTCGATTACTTATAACAAAGAAAACTGAACTTTTTGAAAGCTTTAATTAAGACTAATTTGTCTTCTCCAGCTACGCTGCTAGCAATAACATCTCCAGAAAAATTGTACTTTTGTTCTGCCAAGGAGAAAACTATGAAATTCAAACAATGTATTTAGCAGACAGTGAATAATAAAGAATATCTTCTGAATGGTTGTTGCTAATTGACGGTAGTTGAGATGCTATATTTGTGAGATTACTTAATAACTTTTTGAGAACATATTCAGCAACATACTCGTAACTTATTAGACAACACTAATACTTTTTAAAATGTCCTGAAAATTCCACAAAATATCTTACAAATCTGCAATGTGATCAAACGAACTTCGAACGCACATTCATTTTTTGTAAAATTACTAATCTCCAGGTAGTAGGATGAATTAGTATATTCCCATCTATTTGTTATAGACTGGAGCTGGTCAGTCACTGTTGCTATATGTGCATCTTGAGCGGATCGCCTCGATATAGCGAATATTCACAAGTATAGCAACAGTGACTGACCAGCTTCAGTCTATAAAAAATCAATGGGAATATACAAATCATCCTACTACCGAATCGCCCATTGCACAAGTGTGATAGTCTGGACTCAGTAGTCTAGTGGTGTACGCGGTGGCGTTTGACACGAAACGGACTAAGTTCGAATCCCACTGTGAACATCAACATTAGGATGCAGGTACATCCAGTCGATGAGTCCTGGATTCCACTTGCCAGTCACAATCCAAATTAAATAATCTCCAGGTGTTTGTATGCAATTACAGGATTTCGTACAATCTCCATAGTATAATTTCGTTTCACCTCATTATACCTACAGTCGTAAAATTACAAAATCATTTAGTCAATATAAGTCAGTTTTTTCCTATTGTTTATCTTTAATGCCACAAAGGCGCTGATTATTTAGTTTATTACTATCTAAGCAAAAAATTATGGGAAATTATCTGTTTACTTTTAAATAACATATTTAGTTAAATAACCTGTGTATTTTATTGTCAGTTAAATAAATAGATTTCAAGAACCAATCAGTTAACAGACTAAATACATCATACAAATTAATTATACCAATCATAATGTACTGTTTACACTTGACTTTTTATCTGTAAATATAATAATGTGTTCATACATTTATGTTTAGGCACAAATTTAAAATTAAATCCTTACAAGCATATATTATAGCTAACTAAACAGTCATACAGTTGGTCATATAAATAACTTAAGCAACAATGATAATTAACATTTGAAAATTGATAATAATAATTTTAAAGGTGAATACATCATAAGATATCAGTCGAACAAATGAGTTAAAATTGAATACAGAATGACAAATAATACAAAATATCTTTTAAATGTAACAAAAGAAAATTTGATTGTTTCAAGTAGTCATTTAACACCAAATTCATGTATCATGTATAATGAATTAAGTTCAGTCAATCGTAATCTTTCCATAAATGATGTACAACCATTAAAACGACATGTATCTACACATGTACGAATTTATCATTATTGTGTACTACTTACATCAGTTATTGGATTAATTAGTATATCAATAGCTTCAGTCATATTTTATATACATACAGGTTATTATTTAAATCAACCAAGATATCAAATGAATACTACTCAAATATCAATAAGTATAAGAGAATTTTTCATCTATTCTCATTGGATTTCATTAAGTATATTTTGCTTTGGTTTATTATTATTATTCATAAGTTTTACTTTATGTTATTTTTATAGTTCAATTGTAAATCGTTCTTCAGTTATTAAACCTAATTGTCCACGATTAAATCCTAATAGTAGTAACACCTATATACCTACAATAATTAATAATAATAATAATAACAGTACTAATAGTAGTAATCAGTATTTTATATCATCATCAACTAACCAAATGTAGCACAAAATGTTACAGTTGTACTAATTGATGTAAATTATGCAATTAATACGTAATCACATTTCTCTTTATACTAGTGGAAATAAAAATTTCAAGAAGCTTTGGAAAAATTATTCATATTTTCATACATATTATTTGTAAATAAACATATGCTGTTATTCTTCAGTAATATAGTATCACAAATCTATCTTCTACTTAGTCAATAGAAAAAACTACTGAGTCGACCAGAGTATCTGTCATGATTTTAAATGGCTACTTTTATTGAGGAAACAATTACATTCTATAATGAAAGAAAGCAACTATGTAGCTTAATTGAAGATTAACAGTTGTTGGGTGGGAGGGGGGGGGAAATATCACAACACGTTTTAGCTTCGTAGCACACTAAGAGAATTCCCAGCGACGTATAGATCTGGTTCTAGTTCATTAAATTAATTTAAGTTCATTTGTGTTTATATTCAACGTGCATAATGCTATCTAACTAGATTTGTTTGTTAGGAAACAAAACTTAAATGAATGGATAGTAACAGATCAGACATTTTATAGTACTATTTAAATTCTGAGTTATTTGAATAAACAACAACAGTCAAAGTTTTGCTATTCTACCTGAAATGCACAAAAATGTTAAGTTAATTTGTTTGCAGTGAGCTTGACTTAATTTTAACGAATAGGTCCTGACTCGATTTTTTCTGGTGTTGTATGCTTTTTTACGCTTTGTTACTTTCTATCATAAAATTATAAGTCATACACAAGTTATGTAGTAACGTAAATAAAGGTTGCATCCAGCTGACGGATCTCAAACAAAACGAAATGCACTATCTGGGTTCTACTTGTTAACCAGATTCCCAACTGAATCATTTTGCCAAACCAACATTATGCTGAAGTAATTCACTCAAGATACATTTTCCACGTTAGGAATTTGTAATTTATAGGCCTTAACAACATCCATTTAAGCAACATTTTCTTTATGGTGATATTCTAATTAATGGTTATACATTTTGTTATAGTATACTTAATTAACTTACATTTATGGGGATAGGGAACTTGATCTAGACTAATTCAGTATTGATTTATCTGAAATGTTGAGGGGACTTGTCGAGAATTGCTGCAGAGATCAATAACACTGTAATATACTTTGTCGACAATAAATAAGCTTGACAGCAAATCACGTTCACCAACTGAAGGTTACCTATATATAATCAAATAAATCAAGAAAAGTGACTTGCATGATGTAAAATAAAAACAAATTTTTCTACAGTCATATGGGATCAGTTATTGACTTCCCACTCCTTCTTATTACTAATTCCTATTATATGTGACATAATATTATTGTATCCATGACAGAACAACAATGAATATCATAATTAAAAATTTCTTTAGTAGGTAAGCTTGCATGCTGATATTAATTTATTCGGTTAAATTTTAACTATGTATCAATTAAATGAAGACAATTAATTCCGTTTATAAATTTCTATAGCCTAATGACAAAAAGGTGATGATTTGAAAATTATATGCTACCTTTATACATTTCCAATAATGTGTCTACATATATGTATGTTATTGGATTCACAAATAAAAATGAAACACAAATGAAGATCACTTGAATGAAACGTCAAATAACTACTGTGTGATGATTAGAGGGAGACAGATATAACATAGAAAGGGTAAAATATTGTTAAGGCAGCTGGTGACTACTAGAGAAGAATTAAGGTTATAATAAGTTGGTCTTACACAAACAAAAGTGGCTTGACATTTTTAATGGTTAGGGTTTCTATAAACTTAAAAATACACTATGAATTTTTTTCTTTACAATTTTTCTGTATATCATTTCAACGCTGAACAGATGAAGGCGTTATAAACGATCAGTCAACAGAAGCCAACATAAATGTATCAATACCAAAACTTTCATAAATGTTATCAATTACAATATAAGGGAGTGTTTTAGTTGGTCTAACAATATTTTATACTCTCTGTTTTATATCTGTCACCCTCCAATCATTGCACTTTAGTTATTGATTTTTTATTTAGTTGACAATTGGTGGCTATCTAATTGTATCTATAAATGCCATGACACCTATACGTGCCGCTCGATTGTTTGAAATGGATATCAAAAGCTTATTACTTTTTTTTAGGTCAACACAATGTTCTCATTGCACTGTTGAAATATTAATTTATTTTTAAATGGATAAGTTGATTGCGAATTTGATGAACTTGCATGACACTTTAGAAATATTATATGAAATTGTAGTTGGGAGTATTAAAATAAACATCTATAAGTTTACTTACTAGTATGAAGCATAATGAACCAGTTTCACCAAGTGATTGCTTCCAAAACGCTAATATGATTATCTATTGGCTTAACTTTTATAAAAGAGAATGAAACACAATGAGTAACTCAATTTGAAATACCGAGTAGCCACTGGTAACTATGCTCCATTAGAACACTCTCCAGAAATCATTTACAAAGTCAAATTATTGAGTTTCAACAGAGAATAAATTACTAACATATGTCACTGTTATACTTACATAGATTTTAAGTGAAGTAAGATGAAAAATAGTGGTAGTCATTTGAAGATAACATTTCGTAATATTTACAGCTTCTGTTTCACTGAATATTTGTATTTTTTTTCGTGAAGGAGAATAAATACTTTTTTATTTAAACATTCTCCGTAATACATTTATACGACGTAATGAATAGTACTTCATAATCATCATATTTTCATAGACGTATCTCCTTTAAATTCTGTGTACAGAAATATATAACTTTATTGTTAGAACTAAAATTGATCCTGAGGTAAAACGTAATAATGAAGGGTTCAGGTAATATTTAATTGGGTCGATGTAGTTTGTGAAGATAGGTCTACACTGTTTGTTGAGTGATTGAACTTTACAATATGTAACAAAAGTGTTGACTGTGTAGTTTTAATTGATTTTTCAAATGCTGGAACAAATTTATTGAGTATTTGGTAGAAAATTTACCGATTTCGCCAATCATGAGTGTTGCATAATCCATGACGATGATAAATTCCGTCTATAATATAAAGAATACAAAGATTCCAAAACAAAAAACATTTATTCAAGTTTTCAAAAGTCTATAGGTGAATCATTGCCATGTATGTTAAAGATGTTTCGTCAACTGTTAGATGAAAATATGATGATGTTTTAGTCAAACAATGTAGGTGACTATCATAAGTAATTATGTTAAATGATTGCACAACAGATGTGAAGGTGCGAAATGAAAGTAAAGTAGATATATAATGACATATTGACGGCACACATTTTCGCTAAATAATATTCAGTTAGCGTTTATATCTATCATAAACATGACTACTGAGGTAACAAGAAATTCCAGCATTTAAGTGAGGTGTTGAGAACACAAAATTTCGGAATGCATCCTGTGATAAATTTGTTTCAGGTAAATAATTCGTTATATAAACTTTCAGTACTAACCTACTGGATAGAAACTGACCTGAGAAAAGTGGAATTTACACTCAAAGCTTGCTTATCATTTTGTATAAATATTTTAATGAACTGTGTCACCGAAACAAAAGGCCTATAACATCTAAGATGGCAGAAGATACTGTTAATAAAATACAAGAGTTAAGAATGGATGATCCACTACATGCATATAAATTTGTCTTAACATCAGCTCAATCGTATGCCCTAAAACATACTAGGTTAACACTACACAGTTATATTATAATGAAATTAGTTTACTATAGAACATGTAAACCGGTAGTTGGTAAGTGAAAACAAAGGAGTAAGGCACCATAATAATTTAATTCTTGAGCTAACTAAATTACTTTTGGCACCATTTCGTGATGGGAAGATGAAATCAGCCAAATAATTAAAAGGCGATAATTATAGCATTTTCATCCATTTTAATTCGACTCATCTATCAATCTATTAATATAGAAAATTGTTGAGGTGGTGTGATACAATGTACTAAGTCAGACGGTGTTGGCTGATGAGTGAATATACGAAAATAGTCATCTTCATAGGTAGACTATAAATCTGGGATTAGTTAATGTTGCTCTTTAGGTAGCATTGTATCGCAGTTCGTTTTTTTTCAACCTAAATCTAAATTGAGCTTATATTTTTCATGAACGTTCGAATGAACATAATGTGCATTTTTGGATTACATACCTAAGTAGCTCCTGAAATTAGAAAAAACTTAGAAATCCACTATTTGATGCTATTTGTTTCATGTATTATGAAGTGATTCTCAAGTCGCCACTAATATTTCTACACTTCAGTATTATACATGAACAGTATGTTAGTCTTATATATGTTACGTTTGTTCGCCAAAAAAGTTCCATAATATATTTCACTTGTAAACCCACAAATTGTTTGTATATACATATAACTTTCATGTGCCCGGAAAGTTTTAGGTGTCTTTGCGCGCTAATCTATAACAAAAGGTCACTTTTTTCGGGGCCAATTCAAAATGTCAAAATTTCCCATGACGTAAATTAGAAAGGCACATGGATAAACGAGCAATACTGTTTTCAACTAGATTTTATCAAGCTTTACTTTAATATGTATTAGTATTTATACTCTAATGAGTGAAATATGTTTAAACAATTGCAATTATTTAGGAATCAGAAGTGATATTAAAAGTGATGGATAACATAACTAATCATAATAAGCGAAGTGTTGATAGTAAAAGGATAGGTTTGCATATACTGATAAAAATAAAACAAACAGTTTGAATAACTATTACAATACAGATGGTAGGTCAGAACTTGAGGAAGCAGACTACAAAGTAATGATTCTTTACAATTACATAATAGGGAGTGAAGAAAAGTGAAGAAAACACACAAAAGAGATGAAGGAAATTATACCAAACATAGTGTGCAGAGTTCATGAAATCATTTCTTAAGTCAAGAGAAAAGCAGGAGGGTCAAACATTCCTCCCAAACACACAAAATATGGCTACTGGTGGGAAATTCAATAGCTTCTGAGTAGGTAATATACGATTATGGACCTCATTAGGAGACTTTAATGGTATTCGGTGTGTTACTTTAAAAAACTTTGTTTTCTTCACTATTACATTGACATCTGCCAAATGGGATAAAACTGAGCTACATATACTCCATGTTTGATTTTACTCTAAAATCGCATTTTAAGTTATTTGGTAGTACACCTTAAGTAGCTTCTCCAATACAATAATTGGAATAATACATGCAAATACAGGAGGAAGATTCAAATAACTTATTCTTCGAATGAGTGGCCACGGCTAGTTAAATAGAAAATGATGAGCAAAATCTACTTCCACAAAATGCTTTTTAATTGTCCTCTCTTTTCTTTCATTCATGATCCTTTCAGTCACATCTCTGGTGAGTTACAATTATAAGAAAAGGAGGCAGTTCATATCTCCTATTGTTAACAGTATCCAAGTATTTATTTAACAAAGCTTCTGGGTTGTGTAGTTCAGTCAACATATTATCGAGGAACTAATTCCTGCTTTGTAGTGCCCACTGAGAAGGGTTGCTTCACTCTGTTACCAAGATATCTAACAAAATTTCTTTGGTAGTGGATGAGTGTAAAGTTTTAGAAATGAGTACATTAACTCACATTATAATTCTTTCTGTGTACATTCCTAATCATCGATCCATCTTCTCATCAATTTTGTGTGATTTTGTGTAAATGAATTTATTATTTCATTCGTTGTCATAAGTCAATGTGATCATGTGGTGCACACTGGTAAAATAAATAAGTAGATTTTATCTGAAAATATCTCAATCTGTCATTGATGTACCCATGATAAAAGTGAAACAAAGCAGCAGCATCCATGAAGGGTCCTTTTTTTAATTTCTACATGAAAAAAATTAGCTCTGAGCTTGCCTAAAAGTAAACCTATTGCAATTTAGTCAATTTGTATTGCCGCACACAAATTGAACGTTCATTGTATATCTTAAGCGTAATTCTCTAAGATTAATTTTGGAAACTTCAATATTAATTTGTTTTTCTATTAGTTGATGATATACAAATTCATCCGTCTCATTTAAATGTATATTTATGAAGTTATATCTAGAAATATCTTATGTTTACTACTTAAATCCAAGTTATCTACTTTGGAAATAAAGTCAAAATGTACTTATCGCTTCTGCTAATTACTATATTGTGGAGGAGTCTCAACATTAAGATACCACTTCTAGTTTAATTGTTTTATTACCAAATCACCGGTTCGCCGATAGAACGAACATATGATTTATGCATTATATATATATATATATATATATATATATATATATATATATATATTAGTATACAAAGTGAATGAAAATTTGTCCTGTCTGTCTTTAACTCTTTAATCGTACCACTCAAATGTTAACCGTCATTACACTACACAATGTACATTAGATGCATTACATTAACAAATAATTTTCAATTGGTTCAATCACTCGTGATAAGTGAGAAATAAAATCACAGTTCTCTTGCATTTTGAATTCCTGTATTAACATGAATCACTCATGTTATTGGGAATTACATACAAATATTATCCATGTACCATAATTTATAAAAAAAAATGTATGGAAAACAGGGTCAACATATTGGTGATGTATATAATATTTTGTAACAAGAAGTGAAAATAACCTAGTTCATGCTTTCACGTCACACAATAAATAATGTTTTTTGTTTACCAGGATACAGTGATAATAAACGTTTAAAACGAAATGAAATATAACGGTGTAAGTTATTTTCAACTAGTTTATGAAGCTAAGCTATGTATACATAAAACTCCTAATTTGATATCCAAACATCTGAGTTAAGTAACCACTGAAGACCGGAAAGCACTGGACAACTGATTGGTCTCAGCATAAGGCTTCTTATTTCTGGTTGTCTCTGCTGATAAGTCACAGATCAGAATGAAACAGCTGTCTAGCACTTCACAGCTTTAATTGGTTGGTTAACTCAGATCATTTCGTGATGTCGAATTAAAATTTAACAATTTTCACAACACCCAGTTACGACTGCTTAGATGTTTATTCGAATGGGTTTTCATTTTTGCATCATTAAGATCTAGGCATTCAAACGACCAGTCTCAGTTAGTCCCTAATGAAATGGGACATGCATCCTAAATACCAATGTTGGCCGTGATATAAAATTACTATAACATAAAGTAAGTTACTTGAATGATTTATCTCCATTCAATTTAATGGATACGTTTGAAATCAGTATATATCTGTCATTCGTTATCTTTGGAGTTGCTCAACTAATCTTCAAGTGGATTATAACTTATGGCTGCATTTCAACAATACTTATAAATGGTTAATTCATTTGGATTTCAGTATACTAGAAACAAATACTCAAACCACTTGGTTATCCTTACAAAAACTTGATTGCTATATTTCTTTATTTTGCTGATTGATTGTTTGTTAAATTCATCAAATCATAAATATACTTAATTGACATTATATGGAGAGGACCAAAATTTAATTATAATAAATATTTATGAATGAGGTTTGTATTTTGATTAATCAATAAAAAGGCGTGTTTCCTTGGTGAGCACGATAACTTACTACTTGAATATATACGTATTGATCTATATGCTTAATAATTGCCATGTGCTTTTCAATACACAATTTCTGTGATGACGTTTAACTTCTTTCATTCCGCTTTAAAATGAACAAGGTAAATAAAATCTATTTCCGACAAAATTTGTGGGGGATTCGTATAGGAACATAAATGTTTAATACCTATTTTAGAGTATAGTATATGTAACTTCTAACGTTTATTCTACCTAACTGCAAGCATTTATTAAGACCGAATATTAGAAAAGCTAAAGTTAGGTAAACATAAAGTATGCCATGAGAAATGATTAAAATCAGTTTAGTTACATGACATTTTTTCGTTAAACAATTTTAACAAAAGGAAATATAATTTAACCGTTATTTTGTCACGAGACATTCACTATGATTCGTAGGCTTACGTTAATGAATAATCTCATGCAAAGCAGAAAATATTATCTAATAATCTTTACCTCACAGGGATTTTTGATACTAGCTACCACTCAAAACCTTTAGGTTGAACGATTCAGGAAGAATAATTAACTTTCAGAAGCCATTTAGAAGACTATTTTATTTATTTTAAGTATATGTACAATGACTATCTTATTGCTATTTTTGTCATGTTCCTCACTCTCCAACCTCCCACTAAACTCATGAACTGTTAACACACTATTTTCTGTTTAACAATAATAAATCATCAATTTTGTATCTGTTTTATCCGTTCTTATTCGTTATTTTCCTGTTTTTTTGTATAAATGTTATTCTACTTGTTGATCTACTGTGTGGTCAGGTTTTGTGTTTATATAAACAAAAGAGTGGAATATAATTTGGCTAGTTGCGTGTGGGCTCGCCCATCTTGTGTTCTTCTATCAAGCTTCTGAACTAAGACTCATGTGGCAGACTTGCTGGGAAAAAACAAGTGTCTTACCATATGGGTTTTCACGTAATTATCCCAATCAAGGTTACTATCCCCTCATATCATGATAGGCTGTAATTCATATCATAACGAAAATCTTTAACATTCTTTAAATCAGATGACGATGGAATAATAAAAATCAGCTATAAACTCCAACAAAATGTCTATATTCAGCTTATTGTAACAACATTTATTGTTATGCTAATTGAAGCAGTTTAATTGTTAGAAACATTTAAGGAATGTGATTATCTTATCCCTTCATTTTCATCACATACCTTTAATGTTATAGTACACTTGTTAATTGTAAAAAAACATTTCGAAGATATAGTTCCTAATTTACAGAAATTGAATTCCTAATTTTTGACCAAATTTTTTTTAAATGAAGTTAGTAACACATTTAAATTTCTTAAGAAAAGATTACATAACGTTATACATGAAAATGTACCATCATAAAATCAACCTATTGTTATAATATAATCGGTATTTTAACAGCTTCATTGATTCAGTATTTAATAAAATTGAACTTAGATCCCTGTGTTCAGAAATACCTATAAAAGTACCATGTCATAATTGAAAATGTCTAAAAGAAAACTGATTTAGTAATTTGTTCTACAAAGTAAATCTTTCAGTCAAATACTCAGGTGAGAAAGTTATGAAATACTTTAATCACAGTGACAAATTCTTTATACAAACGTATAGGCTGAAAATATGTGTGCGGTTTTAAACAGCATGTACTTAAAACATAACTTGAATTAATTATTTTTTCAACTGATCAATAACCGAAGAAATAAAATTTTGCGTATTTGTGAATGAACAGTTCCATGAAACTATAAGCACTCAACAATTAACTTTAGGAAAGTTGTGAAATTCAACTTGATCGGTAAGATATTAATGACTATTATCTAATCATTAATTAAAAGAACAAAATAAAAAATAAAATAGTAAATTTTAATTCCAATGTTTAAAAATCCTCGTGTTTATAAAGAAAAATATTTTCTCTATTGGAACAATTGAACTGCTAAATATAAAATGAAGTGGTAAACACACGTAATTGATCATTCCTTCTCGGTGCCACAGTAGATTAAATGAGAAAGGATTTTCCAACTTCAAAGAAAGGGTCAGGCAGCTGAAGCTTTTCATACATATGGCTAAAACCACCTGCAGCTAAATAGAAATGAAGGCCTTTTGATTCATCTAAGTTGTCAATTTTTCTAAACAAACACATTTTTAACATACCTTCAATCCCACACCAAAAACTACTCAAAAATTAAGTCTAGTTCCTAAGCATTTCCATTATTTCTCATCTTCATGTTACACTTCAATTCTGATAACATAAATACATTCACATTGATCTTAACCATCAACATACTCGAGTTGCACATTATCAGACCAAGCTTTATGGTTAGTTTTGCGATCAATATTTGGTTTGATTTGTTTCTCTGTACTATCTAAACTACTAATAATTTGACTGAGTTATTCATTTTCTGGAAGTGACTTTAATAAAGGCCATGAGATTTCAGTAATCTAAAGTTTCTACATATTGGGATTGTAAAAATATATCATTTATTGTAAATTATCAAAATTAATGCTCATTTTGTCGCTAAATATCAAATCAACCCTTCGTTTCCTATATTGCTTCACGGCAAAAAACGTTTTCTGTAATTAAAAACTTGACTAAAAACTATAAGTTACCCTCCTTCATTATATCAAAAATACTTTTATCTAAAACATTATTTGGTTAAGACTGATTTCTAACAGGATAGTTATTCATCTACCATACATAAAATAAATATAGTGTCTTTTGTATTTAAAAGTAAACTGGAAATTATATTGGTAAACTCAGTCTTATGTTAAACTGAACATGAAAATGTCCAGTGAATTGAAACCACTAGAATTATTAAAAATAATAAAACAATAATGAATTGTTCAGTCATATGATTCTTCACATATAGACATGATGGCTTATTTCTAAAACTATTTAATTATTTGTCATATCATTTATATTGTTTTGTCAAAGTACGAATTTTAAAAGTTTATTACAAATAATGATGTATAATTTGAATTTTTCGAAGGTTTATGTCATCAGTTTAGATCAAAATGAATAGAATAATTTTTCTTTCTTCATTTAAATGCAACATTTAGAAAAAATATTTAAAAGTATGAATTACTTAGAATAATTAAAATGATAAATTATTCAGTTGATTGTAGTAGAAAATTTACTGTTATTATAAGTACATTTCTATTATCATTGAAATATTATCAATCCTGATATCACGAATTGATCTTAATCAGACAACCATTGATCACCTGGACGCACTGGACAGCTGTTTCGTCCTAGTATGGGGCTTCCAGGTGATCAATGGTTGTCTGATTAAGATTGATTCGTGATATCAGGATTGACAATCTCCACAATCCGCAATTGTAATTGAAATATTAGCTCATCGAATGTTTCAAATGATGAATATCAACTGAACTTAGATGGTACCTCATTTAAAGATACTTCCGATAGGAATTTTAAAAAATAAAACATACTAAGTTGACATTATAAAGAGCTATATATTCATTAACCTGTAAATGCAGTCATCACTGAAGTACCGTCTTAAAGGGATTATTCATTAACTATTGATTAATCTATTCCCAAGAATTTCAAATAAGGAAGTAATAATACATACAAACCAAACAATATTTAAAGCTTGGAGTTATAAAAAAATGTAGTTTAGTATCTCTTATCTGTTTTTACTTGCAAAATTGTTAGAAAAAATTACACTAACTTTCGTGCAACTAAGCTAGTAAAAGTAATGAAATTAAAGACTTTAAATTTATCAAAATAAAATGAGATATTAGTAATAAAGTTACTAACCAAATACAAACACTTCAGTTTGGAAGATGTATGTAGATCAAGATCAACAGAACACTCATTAAAAAAAATAAAACACAAAACTGATTGCCTAATGCTTGGTATGTCAAATTTCATTCCTTATAATCTTAGATAATAGAGCAGTTAAGCTTATAACGTTTTATCATACAACTGTACTCGATCTTCAAATTGAAAATCATCACTATTGAAGGAGAGGATTAAGGTTATTAATATGAGTCGCTACTATTCGAGTGCCAAAAATGTCACGAAAAATTTATGTTTGTGTGATGTTGGTACTAAAAATCATTCCCTTTGCTGTAAGTAAAATTATACTAATTATCCTATTTTTTTCTGATGTATCCAAGTAAATTTTGATTAGGTAATTTGAAGACAAAGTTTATCAGAGCTAAGTGAACTATTAGTTAATGTCCAATTTAAGAACCTTTATGAGCAAATAAATGCACTTTTCTTCACGTTATATAATCAAAGTTTGTGTAAAGTAATAGTTAGTGGGTTTAGCTTATCAAGTCAACTGTCCCAGAGCAAAGTATTAAAGTATACTGACTTCTCTTAATTTTAATGCATTGATAGATTATGAACTAATCCTGATATTGTCCTGGTAAAACCTAGTAAAGGAATCTGGATTGGTTGTAATGGCAGGTATGATTATAAAATTAAAGTGTCAACTATCCCAAGTGATGATATTAAATTCGTGACTGTTGTTAAATGTGAAGGAATTAATAAATTAAGGGGGTGAGGAAATTCACATTTAGCGAAGAGTAAATTAATTTATTAAAACGTATTGATTCTAGATACCCGTACTTCATATAGGTTATCTAAAATTCATAAAATAATAAAATTCATTAGAAACATTAAATTGTAAGTTGCTGATAACATTCTAAAATTTCCGTTGTCATTCTAAAATCTTTACTTGTTCCAAGCTGCTCTACGCACTCCACGTATTTTCATAAATGAACGCATTCACAAATGTACATTCTTGCTTAAGAAATACCGTAATCGTTTCAATAATCTTGATGAAATAATAAAGCATATTATTAAAAGTATACAAAAACGAAACGACCTATTATTGCATAATATTATTAAATCAAGCGGAATGTCATGGATTGGTATTGTCGTTCAACCTTATATCTAAGATACGACAGAAGAATTGCAAAACATTCTAAAGCAACACATAATTCAAGCGTTCTATAAAACAAGCAACACACCTTGAGGTGTTCTGATAAAAACAAACTAAGCAATCCCCTTTATCTCCACACAGAACTGTATCTACAGGTTAGGTTGTGTCAAATATGATACCTTCTAAGTTAGTGAGTCTTCTTGAATAATAATTACTAGTGTCAGAGAACATGGCAGCTACACAGAACGGCCTCTTATTAATCCTGTAGAGCTCGAAAGGCTGTTGATTAAATTAGCGATAGCAGTGCATGCTATTTATAACAACCGCAAAATAAACATAATATCAATGGTTTTCCAAGCATCTAAGAAAAGCCTGTGGCTGAAGCATTTCATATTTACCAGAACCACACTGTGATATGGTCTGTCTTCCCAAACAACGATAATTAAATAAATTAAATTTATCACAAGTTGAAAACAAAGATTATCGCCAAACTTTTCCTCACCTCACATACTAGATTTTTCATAAGCACAAAAAATTAACAAACATTAAAGTACACATAAACATGACTCACTATGAAACACCTTGACCTAGATTAACATGACTTCAGGACATTCAGAAGGATAATCTGATTGTACTAATTTTCTTGATTTTGATTTGTTCCATTGTATTATTTATGTTAGTGCAATTTGGTCATTTGTTATTTTCTGAAGAAGCGGCTTACATTAAATAGCGAGACGTCGGTAATTTTAATTTCTACTGATTGGGTTATTACAAACGTATTACTTAATTTCACAAACTACTTATCCAATGTTCAGTATGTTTGAAATTACCATGTCTGACATAGGTAATAATACCTATACTGTTTAATATTACGCTGTTATTAATGTCCTATATAACAGGTGGTATAAATGAAAGTTAAAACTAACTTCAATGTTAATTGTTAATCAGAAATTTCCATTATTCTGTAAACTGCACTCCACACAGTCCATTCAATCCATCTATCTGTATTTGTTTTTACCGCTTCTAATAAGACTTTTTAGAAGGATTTCTATGTTTTGCTTGAAGTCAGTCTTGTGTCCTTGTTTCTATCGAATGTACCATTAATTTTGTTCTGTTTCCAAGTTTATCGAGGCTTTCTAAGGATTAAGAAGTGTTTAACAAATGCAATGCTGAACTATCCGTTGTAGATGCAATAAGTTGTGGGATGGTACAGGCTTAGACTAAAGAAAATGTCCATATCCAATGGAGTCGTGTTATTTTAATAAAATGATAGCAAAGTTTTGAAGACATTGTTTTAGATTTACAAATTCAATAATTAAATTATCCCACTTCATTCCACTACTTAAAGAAAAAGGAAGTGAATCTTCCATAAACTTTGTTATAATAAGCGTCTTATTTAATTAGTTGTATCCGTCATATGTCGATGTCAGGTAACATTCGATGAAAGCGAGCAATGGACAACTTTTGTTTCAGTATGGGACTCAGCAGTGCTCACCCTAGATTCTGCAATCGAACCAAACCCAAGACCTGCATGTCTTACCACAAACGCGTAAGCATCTGTACGATTGTACTGGGATTTAGTGGTGAAAATTCCCACTTTTATTAATTTATGATGCAACGTGATGATCGGTCATTATCAGTGGGGAATACAGTCTTATTCCTAATGTGTCCGAAGTCCACTAGTTACGACTTCTCACTAGAACCTCGCGAACACTAGTAACCTGATTACTGTGGGGAAAATGAAGTTGATTAGTGGAGATAGGTTTTAAGTTTAGTTGCCTGCGTTTGTCACGGATTGATATAGGTTGGGTACTACTGGAAACCAAAACGTACTGGACAACCATTTCATCCTAGCATATGACCCCTCAGTGGTGTAAACTCCGAAGTGAAACAGTCATTGCCAATGGTGTTGACCAATTATCATGCCACATCACAAATTGATGGAAATTGGAATTATACCAATGGATTCGAGCCCAGTGATGCAGATGGTTAAGGATTCGCCGTGAGACATGAAGGTCCTGGGCTCAATTCTCTGTCGAAATCAAGGATGCGCACATCTAAGGAGTCTCATACATGAGCATAAAATCTGTCTACTGCTTGCTTGTTTTTAATGTATCCTAACTGACATCAATCGGTGAGTGATACAATTAAACAAACTCAATACCTATCATCATACGGCCACCTGTAATGTGTTGTTCCTTTGTTTATATTTGCGAGATACTCATAAAAACAGAAAACAAATTAGCATACGTGATTTTTTTAATTTATATTTTCGAATTCGAACAAAGCTATTTTGTATTCTTTTTAATCACTGCCAGATTATTTGTTATCACACTCAAAAGACTGACAAATTTATATATTTTTTGGCAATTCGTGCAAAAGTAAACGTGCTGAAATGAATGATTACGGTAGATTCAGTAACCAATAATGTAAATACTCTCATTGTAATTGACGGAAAATAGTTTTATAACTAAGCTCTATTAATTGAATAAGTCGCATTTTGGAATGCTAATAGCAGAAAATTATCAGCATCCATAGTAATCCTACATTAAATTTTAAAGAAATAGTTTAAGCGAAATAAAGGTAACTGTTAAATAAAAGGTGGTTAAGCAAAAAATTCAGGAACTGCAGCTACGTCACTGTTGATTGCTATCAATAATTTAAGTAAACATTCAGATTTTAAATCAAGAAATCTATATACCGTGATAAATCGTCAACTAAGCCCCGTTAGACGTTGCTAAATCATTAGATTCCTAGTATTCTATATAAAACACAAGAGTATGAAAGATTTTGAAGCTATTTAACAAAGTAACTACTGTTACTAACTTCTGCAGTAAACTACACAAAAACCCTACATCTTAATGTATATTGCATAGTGTACTTTATATTAAGAAGTCATAAATTTAATTATTTTCCAAAATGAAGAAGTAATAATTCAGCTGAATTCACTCAATATTCCACAAGATAATGCTAAAAACTGCATAAATGTAAATTTTTCTGATAGGAGGTTTATTTAAGATTTCCAATGTTCACCACTTTACCTGATGATAACACACTGAAATATTATTCAGTTTTCACCTCGGTTAGATCAGTGTATTATATAATTTTGGTTAAAACAATTAAGTCTGAATAGTATGTAAATCATTTCCTTCAGAAGTAAAAAAGTGCTTCCAACTTACAAGGCAACCATGAAAAATGTATTCTGTAAATGTAAAACTGGTGATTTATGTTTAAATTTAATGTAACCCTGTAAGTAAATCTTTTTTTTGGTTCCAATGCAAGATGTTCAATTTTCAGTATAAGTGTGCAGCAGGTAGTGGCATGTTGATTTTATTAGACTTCCTTTTGTCATGTCCAGTCTATCATCCTTTTTATAATTGATGTTTCTGAAAAGTAGTGGTGTTTTTGTTTCGTTATAGATGTAAACTTCATCAAACATATCTAAATTAATGTTTGAAATAAATGACCTGTATTAATTAGATGAAAACAGTTACTAGAAACAAATTAAATGAAAAAGCGGTTTGATTCGGTTTCATTGGTATAACCGTAATCTTCTAAATATTGGACAGTTTGTTTTATTTATGATTATGATGGGAAGACATATTTCACCTTAGCGTTTACTAAAATATATTCAAATTATTAGATACTGCTTGACATTTCCGAATATTTATGTTCTTTAGTTATTTAAGAAAATACGTTATGCATTTTTCAAATAGTGGTTTACTTATTTTCTTTAAAAAATAATTTTCTACTTTGATAGACGTAATTTCACTGAACATAATCGTTTGCAGATTATTAATAAAAAGAGTAGTTATAATCACATTAATGTGAACAAGATACAGAATTCATTCTTGGACATGTAAGAAGTTTGTACATGAATACAAATTACAATCTCATGTTATAAGTGACAGAGGAAATTTTCTCGAAGAAGTGAATCTGTAACCATCTAACAATTAATTACAATCAAAATGTTGTATATATGTTTCTATAAGGTAACGTAGAACTGTCCAAGTGAACGGTAAATGCATTCACATTTTAAGTCAATTGTCAGAACATTTACAAAAGATCTTCCTCTTTATAACATTTATTAAAATAGGCAAAAAAGCATAGCAGCATAATATAAAGCAGTGTCTAAAACAGAAAATCTCCAAGATTTGTTGCAGTAATAAGTGAAGAATTTTCAGGCGATTTAAGCAAGTTTTAAAAGTTAGATATGTAGCATTCTTACACTAGATACAAAGGTCGAGATAATAATAATGGAATGAGTATATTTAGTATAAATCATTGATAAAAATAAAATATTCATTACAGTAATAATAATAACAGTGTCCAAATCTTCATCAGCTTATCATGGTAGTAGCAATAGAGTGATGTCATTGCCGTATATTGATAGTTATTGGTCGATAAATAAGAAACCGTACATACCTTCACCAATTTATCATTGTCTAAAATATCATGACAATTGACAAGAAAATGTTTGTACTCTGTTAATTATTTTTCATGATGTGATGTTTTTCTTATCTTAATCGGCTTACAACATGTGACTAGTTAACTAATTATTGAATAAACATTGTATTCGTCGTATTTTCATGCATATTTCGGTTTGAAAATATAGATAAATATTTAATATAATTAATATGATCATGAATTTTGTTATAGTCTGCACGAAACTGCCAACCATTTACTGCGTCACTTTTTGAGTCACGAATAATATCTGTATCCTAAAGTTTAAAAGAAAATTTTAATTTCATATTCACTGAAACTAAAATTTTTGAATGACTGAAGATGTTTAAGCCACTACGATATTCAGGACTAGATGACATTCCAAACGTTTTTTTTTAAAATGTACTAATGTACTGTGTCAGCTACTATCATGTGTTTCCAACGAATCAATGGATTTCATACCAGAACCTTGAAAAGAAATAAAAATTCTTCCTATACCAATAAACATGCCGCTGGTAGAAATGCCAAGTCTTGATATCACTTTTCTCTTTTGTAAATAATAGAAAAACTAATACTACTAAAGTTACAGCCTTCGATGAAAGAGGATATCGAATTATGATAGTTCACATGAGGATGAAGCAAAAGCACTCTGAACGCCCTAGTTATCTTGAATCATAATATTGTACTTAGTCTAAAAAGGAGTGAAAACTATGTCCGAATTAAGTTTCTCGATTATACCGCAGTCAAATCCGTTTCTAGATATATATTACCAAACAGTTAGCCAGTATTAACTCAAAAAGCTGAATAACCAACTGAATGTATTCTTACTTCTCTTGAAGAGAACAGTATACTGTGTGTAAGGAAAAGTTCGCCATTTATCTATTAACTGAATTTGGTGTACATCGAGATCCTGTTTTATCCCCCCCATCCTTCTTTCCACTTTTCCTGCATGACCTGGTCTCTTCTTAGAAAAGTACCTTTGTTAAGTACATAGATGATCATACTGTTCGTATGCCTGTTTTTTCATCTTTAAATTGTTCTAAAATGATTAATTTCTTAGTGAAGATTGAAAGATTGTCTATTTCGAATGGTCTTACACTTAGTCCTATCAAATGTCATACTGTTGATTTTAGTCTAAGACACAAAAACACCTAAACATCCTTGTGAATTCGCAAGATATTTGCGTCATTGGAGATTCTGAAATACAGACTACGTCGAACATCACTTATCTAGGTGTAAATTTTACTTCTGATCAATCTTAGTCTTCATATACTTTATTAATATAAGATTAAGATTCCCGTTTCTTTTGTCATAAAAGTAGACCACGTAGTTTTGGGATTAGTAAACTCTTATGATTATATATGAGTAGCATATATTTCTAAATAATCTCAGCGGATGGAATTAAAGAAAGTTTCAACGTTTCATGCCCTGTATACGATTGAATACTCGTAATCAAATTTGACCTCTTATTTACATATATATATTCGATAACTTTTTATTTGGTTATTTCCCTAAAGAAGCTCGGACCAGGTTGCCGAGCGAAACGTTGGAGTTTTTCTTAATTTGATCAGCTGGGATTATTCAAAATTATATTCTATTCACGTGTCTTACATACACTTGGCGTCCAAGTTTTGTAAATATTTTCGTTCTTTTCTGGACTGAAAATTCCCATACCTTATTATCACAGTTTGGCAATTCCTACATAATACTTATTTACTGCTTACGATTACTTTTTTAAGGACTGTTGAGAAACGATTATGCGGTTCTCCTGTAAAGTTTGGTAGGACACCAGTTGAATATGTTATGGACATTTGGGTAAACATTTGAAACCCTTCAAACAAATGATCAATATTATTCAAACAGATATAAATCATTCACTTTATTCACATATTTTTCCTTATATATCTTCCTGTCAGATCGATGCAGAGCTACATTAGATTGAACTGATGACAGTCAAAATAAAAACTGCTCTACCACTGCGTATCTACCGTATATTCTGTATGATATGTTGAAAAAGCCGATTTGACTAAAAATATATGATCTGGATAATGAAGGTTACCACACACTGTAGAAATTCCTATATCTCATAACATTTGCATAGTGATCTTACATATGGACAAATTAATCTATATCTGTTCATTTTGTTTATTTTAATATATACATATATATACATATATGTGTTGAGACGCATATATAGAAAATTACGGGCTAAAAATGCATAGTGTACTAAACATACTACTAAACAAATCAGTAGTTATTATTCGATTCTGTTTATATAATAATAATAACAATTATTATTATTATTGTTATTATATAAATGAACATACCACTGTCTTATATAAATTATTGACATTTTGTATCTAAATCTTCCAGTCTAATCTAATTTTTTAGCAATGGTTATAACTTAAATAGTTAGTGATAAGTTTTATCATCATCATCACTATTAAATTACATTACTTCGATCTAAATTGAGTTTCTTATTGACAAAAACAATGTAGTTTTTAGAGGTTTTTGACAAAATAACGGTCTTCTATTAGATGTTTACGATCTGTAAACATATGGTGAAATATATCACTTAAAAAATTTTTCTGAAGTATAGATCATGTCAAAGCAAAGTGAACATAATAGGTTACGATATTCAGCCTAACTTACTTCAAATTTCTTTAAAAACATGCAGATTAAATATAAACAGTGATAAGGTATGTCGACGAAAATTTATTTACAGTTCGAATATAATTTTACAGTTATAAGAACGTCAAAGCAACATTCAGGTCAGTTGATAAAAATTTCTTTATCTAAAAGTCAATAGATCAACGGATGATATCTAGCAGAATCTTCAACAAGTAGAATTTGTTTAATATATTTTTCAATAAATTCTTCTGACATTGTAGTAATATGTAAAATGTGTTGTGACAAATTATCTGCGATAATCACTTAAACATCAAGTATAAAGGTGCATTTTCACACTCATTTTTGTATCATCTGAAAAATCGAAAGTTTTCGCCAAGTCATGTTTATTTGTAATCCATTTCTAAAAGATGAACTTTATTAACTAGAATAATTATTTCATTAGCTACATTTGAATGTATTTTAGCTCATCAGTTAGTGTAAGCTAAAAATTCATAGTGTACTAGACATGGTATTAAATAAAGCAGTTGTTATTATTCGAATATGTTTATATATAACATTTCTTATATATTTGATGTATTTCTGTTTTCTTACTGATAAGTTGCTTCAGGAAGCTAGTATAGAAAGGAAATTTTTACTTTAGATTTGTAATATAGTGAAAATCTAAAATTTTGTTTCATTAAAATGCAATCGAGAAGATTTTAGGTAGTATTCAATACAGTTATTTATCTGTAATTGAGTGTTGTGGAAATTTTTGAATTTGATATCTCAAAGTAGCTCGAATTAGACAAAAATTAAAACCAAGAAACAGTGAGCAGTTGTTTTGTCTTTGCATGGGACTCCTTGGAGGTGCGCACCCACGATTCTACCAAAATATCAACCCCCCTTCTTCAGACTCTGCAGCGAATGCTGGACTGTTAAACCACAAAGCTGGTTGGCCTCGTAGACGTTTGTAATTTTAACTAAATTGTATATTAAGTGCGACTAAAGATTTGTATACTGTATTGACTGTTTTGCACCTCCTTGATCTATGAGTTCAGAACATAGTGTCTATGCTGGATTATAGTTGTTTTGCATCGCAAAATTTGTAACTACTAACTATTATATGGGTGCTAGGTGTATTAATAACATCCTATGATGTCATTTGCATAAAGTAGACGATAGCTGCTCCTCAGTGTCCTTGGGATTAAAACGTTTATCGAGATGATATTCACTTATGGATATCCTCAAGCTAAACACACATATATGTTTCTTAGTATTTCCCCAGTTGGTTCATCGAACTAGACTCTTCAAGAATATTTTATTATTATATTATAAAATTATATGAGTCACTAAAATAGAAGTTCATAACTCAGTCACATCTTGAAATAACAACTGGAGGCTCCTATTAGGCTTCTGTACATTTAATCAATTAATTTATTACTTAATAAAATGAAACGTCAAAACAAGAATATTATTTAATAGTGGCTGCAGAATGATATTTACGATTATTACGCGCGTAAGTAGGTCACTAAGAAATGACCGTTTACACTGAATACCTAAAATTCTTTTCAGGAAACGCTAATAAATTATTAGCAGAAAGTTATTCGTAAATCTGTATAGTGCAGTAAGCACAGACAAAATATTAATTAATTACTTGACGAACAATTATACTTGTGCAATGAATATAATCACGACTTTGTTATCTTACTCTGATGAATTATACTGTTCTAGTTAAGTATCATGTAATGTGTTTAACAAGTCACTTTGTCATACCAGCTATTCAAAATTTCAAATATCATGATAAAGTTGTGTTACTAAATGACTTCTGTATTAATATAAGAGTTCATAACACAACTGTTTAGTGTTTCAAAGCTGACAATTACTCAATGATGATAACGATATCAGTATACAGTTTGTTTAACAAATATTTATTACATTATTGGTGTCTTAGAAACCATTTCAGATACATATGTGTATATTCATATATTCTAGTTAGTAAGTGGGATAATAAACTATCAGTTATTTCTTAGTTGATGAAACATTTGTAAATCACTAATGTATTTATTGAAACATGATATAACTCAAATAACTATTATAACCTATACAAAAAGAATAAACAAATTGTCAGTAACAATACAGGAAATGTCATAATTAGGTTTATCTAATAAGGATACAATAGTATTTGTTCATAGATCATTATTGTAATATAATTGCAGAACGAGATCAAGTTATTTTCTGTTATTTTTTTATGTTTATAATCTTGATAATTTACAATAAAATGCATAATAGAAAGATAATTAAAAGCCTTTGGGAAATCTTCAAGTAACTATATAATGCTATATAAACTTCTCTGTAAATAATCAATACACCTGTATACATAATAGATTTTCTCTAAATGAAGATTTCATCTCAAATACTTTTGATCTATTTTATTTAATTATTAACTTTTATTTAAATTATTATGAAAAGGTTTTTTGTCAGAGTATGTTTCAAACTAGAGATAAACAAATATTTTGTTGACAGGATTCATGAACAGAGCTGAGCTTTTAGAAAATAACGAATTGTTCCGAATTAGAAATTTAATATTGTACACACATCGGTGATCATTAGTCATTGAAAGGATCGGAATTATGTATAATGTATTACTTGCTATTATTCTGAATACTAACTCTAGATTTAAGTCTATTAGTCGAGGTGGAAATTTGTACATATTTAAATTTATACATTCAAAATCCTTTTTTCATAAATCGAGATTGGTCTAAAGGCATTCATTCGGTTAAATGAATTCTTTAGATTTTAGAGCTCATCTATCATTGGCAAGTAAGATCTAGTTACTATTTTGTGACTAGAGGATTTTTTTTCAAGCTGTTGACACATTCCTTAGAAAATATAGTAAGTCTGATTATAAAGAAACTTTCGAAGATTCAAGAATGATTGACCAAATTTCTTTAATATAAATCTAAATGATATTATTTCTAATCACTTTCTATGGGATTTCTTAATTCATACTGTAATTCACATGTATTTAAATGGTTGATCGTATTTGACGCGGATTACGCAGTTTCCTCAACCTTGTTCCACGTAAGGCATTTGTAAAAATAACTTTTGAAATGGTAAGCAACATTGAGTAATAATGAGCTGTGAATTGTATTTATATGGTAAATATACTGAATAATAATTAATCTATCAGAAAATTAAATGAAATCTGTAAGGCGATTTTATAGTAAAAGCAACATTCGTTTACTCATAATATTTTCCCAGAGAGTTAATTGTGCTGAACGTTAGTGAACAACATAAATTAAGCGTTTGTTTTACACATATAAAGTTTTACACTGTAATGGCTTATTGTAATATTTAATGACTCTTAATCTATTGTTAAAATGATGCAAAGTGACTGCTTTGCTGATCCCTAACTAATATTAGTAAAGTTTGTTTACTCGAGTAATACAGTATTTGAAGATTCTTTACACCGTACACTGTCATCAGATGGAGAAAGATTCGATAAACCACAGACCATTACTAGGTCTTGACCAATCAGAATCTGACATAATTTAAAACCTAAAACATTAAAAGTTCTAATTTTGAATTCAGCGGTTCAAACTACCAACTTCGATCATGGCATGCTATTGAATACCGTGATAATTTTTTGTTCTTGATACGACTTATTTCCACCGGTTACCGTTTTTCAACAGATTTTCATGTCAAGTAAAGCCTAGATACTTGTTAGTTTATTTCTACTATATAGTTAGATACGTACTATTTGATAAACATCGGTATCTTATTAGAATCTACCAAAGACTAGACATCGTTTTGAGAAACAAATTAAATAAACAATAATTCAAAAATACACACGTGAAGACCTCTATTAATTATAATAGTCATTTAACCAAATGCATCACAGCATAATTACTAGTAAGTATTCGTTACCGCGAATTTTCGTAATTTGGGACCAATTAATGGTAAGTTAGCTTTACTAGTGATATAAAATAATACAATTACAAGCAAATTAATCAACATAAACCATTGAGAGCCTAAACGGTTGTATGATAAATGTTTTATAGATTATTATTGATAAGTTAATTTAGGAGTTGAAGATAAATGTTACGTTATAGACCTTAGTTACTGTTGTGAGGTCGTTGAATTGTACTCAATCAGTTAGGATCAACGCAGAACATTAAACGTATGTGCATAGGTTCAAGTTGTCATACCATATTAGAAGCGACGTGATCAAGTTTATAATGAATAGCACGACAATATAATTTAACAAGAAGGGTCGAAGCGAACAAATGTAAGAAGAAGTAATAGAACTTTAAATCTAGAAAAACATAATTAGTGAATGCATTTGTGTCTCTGTGACCTGATTCTGAGCCAATTCGCACTGTTTTTAGTTATACATGGCGATTGTCATGAGGACCCTAACCAGATAGTCTCCATCTATTAACATGGCTCGAAACAGCAGTTGTAGGATTCATGGATTGATGTAGTGCCTTGCGTTGGCTGCCTCCATCTTTATTCTATCTTACCCCCCGCCAATCAACCCTGTCACCATAGATTGACGAAGCAGGTGGTAGTCGGGCATACACAACCCATGTCCAAATGATCCTAGTCAATGAAGCTTTATGACCACTTCGACTGATTTTCTGTGTTTCTCAAAGCACTTTGCATTTAACATCATAACTGCTTGTTTGGTCAATGCATAATATAAGGGCGATATTATATTTGCTAAACTAAATTCACTACTTTCATTTGACTATACACTGAGGTTTCATTTTCTAGAGAATTATTTAATTTATCACCTGAAACTCCAACATCATAAATGAAATATTACTTTTAAGATCCATTTGCTAAACAAAAGAGATGAAACGTACAATATATCATCAAACGTAGTAGATTTATAGTTTTGTAATTAACTAGGTACAATCACATACGTCTGCGAAAAAGTCATTATAGTAATTGGATTGAAATTGTCCCAGCACAATTTGATCACTGTAAGTAATAAACCACGATAGACACGATTTGATTATTTACCAACAATAACCATACAACAACTTCCAACATAGTATTAAAACTTTTACGACATGATCTTTAAAGTTCACTAATTGCCAGTGAATATAAGTCTTCCGTAAATAATAATGTTTTATTTAGGAAGTATATTATAGCTTGAGAAGAAGTTACTGAAAACCCACTCTCATAAATCTCTTACCTTAGTGAATAATCTTATCATGATAAATCGAGAAAAGCATTCACTTAGTTATAACTTAAAGATTTTAAGTGTTTTGTATTCTCGAAAATTGATCATTCGAATAAATTTCCATTGTCAAACTGAAAAAAGCACCTTTTAAGTCGAAGTTGGTCATTTAATTCGTTTTGCGGGCTCTAAATCATGATGTTCTGATGATCTTGTTTATCATTATTCGACTACTGTGATTTTGTTAGTATTATTTATATAATTGGTTTGACTTTTTTCCTATCGATCGGTATATAGTATCCATATCGATATGCCTGTTGACTACAGACTGACCTGACACTCATACATTTAAAAATGAACCATCATTCTATTAACTTTATGCATTAGTGAAGAGAGCCCACTTTGTTCAGTTTGTACAAATTACTTTATAGTTGATATTATATTTGTTTCCTTTTGGTGTTATGTCCTTCAATCGAAGTAAAATGAAATCAAGTAATTATTTTAACACCCAAAAGATTTTGTTTGAATGAATTATCAAATTTCTTATAGTGATTTCTGCAATATTTCTTATACATAATACGGCTATAAGTGTTTTGGGTTCTGAGGACGATTTCATACTAAACAGATTTTCATTAGATTATGAGGATAGCTCTCATTATAAATCAGTAAAAGGTTAAACCACATACTTGTATTTTAAAAAAATAGGAATATTAAAAAATTAGAGGCTAAACTATAAATACTACGAGTTATTCTTTGTATCTAGATTACTGACCACATTTACAAATTGTGGTATACTGGTGATGAAATTATAAGATAAGAAGGCGAGGACGGCTATATATGTATGTAGATCATCAATTTCTCGATAACTGTTGAATGTAACTGTATAGGGGATTAAGAAAGCTTATTGAAAGCACAGTACTGTTTTATTTAGTGGATATGGAACACAAAGCAGATAAGAGCTAGGCATCTCATATTATATACAGAGTTTATCTTTGTTTATCGACTATGCCTAAGGTAATAATCACTTTCGTATTTAAAAATCCCTTATTTCATCGCTGACCCACACAAAACCTTTAGCCAGCATAGATAATAGTGACCATTTTACCTCAAATATTTGTGTAAGCTTTATTTATATTCTACTCGCATTATTGTTATTATCACATAACCTAACAATAATTTATTCCTTCTGTTATCCTACTACCCAATACACGCATTCGAATTTCTAATAAATTGTATACAGACTTCCAGTTATTCATTCACTTATATTATATTAACTACTGTTATTCAAATATTCTGATTATCTATTGTAATTGTAAATAATAATGCCTGCTGAGAAATTACTTAAAACATGTATTTACTTCAAATTGCTTTTAATTATGCCAAATTGCATAGACGATTCATCATTTAACTTTCAAATATGAAATTAGGCTTTTGTTCTAAAACAAATTTTTAAATGAAAATATTATTTCAAGTTAGGAATTGCAAAGTAATCACTGTATCCGGGTGTTTTATGTTCACCTGAGTCAAAAACATTTACAATATTTAAAAGTATACCCTTCATTAGATGCACATTGTCAATTGAAATTACTCTGATTATATAAATTGCATTCACTGTTTACTGTAGCCTGTTTTCGTTTTCCAATAACAATAACACTGTAGAAGTCTGTTCTTGCTCCTAATATGACTGTTACTTTTTGATGTAAATCTAAAAACAAGTTCCATTCTTTAGGATAAGCTTGTATCATCCCGTTGATTTGTAATGAACTTGAACTGGTCAACCTTTGTTGTCATATGAGCATCTTGAAGTGACTGCCTCGATATAGTGATAGTACACAAGTTTTAAGTTTGATTGTGACTGGAAAGCGGAATCCAGGACGAGCGTTTCATCCTATTCGGGACTCATTGGCTGGATCAACCTGCATCTCAATTTTGACGTTCACATTGGAATTCAAAGTCAGTTCGCTGTGTGCCAAACACCACCCCATCCATTGCAAATTAACGGGAAGATACAAGCTTATTCCGATTACATATATGCCGGTTGCACAAGTGTGGCCATCTGGACACAGTAGCCTAATGTTTAACGCTGAAGCATTTGGCATGAATCTGACTGAATCCGAACCCCAGCGTGAACATCGACATTGGAATGCAGGTACATCCAGCCGATGAGTCCCAAATAGGATGAAACTCGAGTCCTGGATTCCGCTTTCCAGTCACAAACCAACTTAAATCTCTATTCAGTTAAATTTCATTTCAATTAAGTAATATGGAACAAATTTATGCCATATTTTGGGTGAAAGGACGATTGATGCTAATGTACTATTTAAGGTAAAGTGAATGAAACTGTTTGCAAAAATATGGTCGAATTTGTCATCTATAAATATCCTGGAGGTAACTTCACTGAAACGGAATCTTATTTAACCTGTAATTAAATGCCACTTCTGATAATAGTGTAGTAAGTTCATTTCTAATTTATGCCGATCTGTAATTAGAATCACTTGTACAGTCATCAGTGTTTTCTGTTGATTTCTACTACATCTATGTAGAATATTGACACAACAAACAATACATTTCCTGTACGTTTACTTTTACGGTGTTCATAGAAATAATTCATTGAAAACTTCAAATAAGATATAGTTCTATTTTGCTTACGAAACAATCAATAGCAATTGTTATTGATATCCCCATGAATTTCTACAGTTCATGTATATAGACGTATAACGAATTGACTGAATTAGAAATATCAACCGTTAGGACCTGACTCGGTGGTCTAATGATAAAGCGTTTGCCGCGGAGACAAAAGGTGCAGGGTCCGATCCATGATGCGTTCGTGGATGTGTACTGTTGAAGTATCCCATACTAGGACGAAACAGCTATCCAGTGCTTCCACGTGATCACTAGTTGTCTAATTCCATTCATTTCGTGAAATCAAAACTAACGGTCAAATATCTCCACAACAATCAGTTCTAACATTACTTTGTTTTCTGAAGCTGGATAGAAATAGTCATCTATAATTTTGTTCTATGCTCTTGTTTTTGTTTCTGTACATTTTATCAAAATTGTCTATGAATTGTAATTTGGTCAAAAGAACGATTCGTAGTTTTGTCTCATCAAAACAATTTCTCAAAACAACTTTAAAAATATCACAAGCGGAAGAAAATTAAATAGAAATATTCTAATTATACTGAAATAATATGAAATTGATTGAGCGAAACTTCTAGCAATAGTGATGTATTGAATATGAAGAAATACAAAGGTTCCGAAATATTTTAAAAAAAGCTTAATGAGGAGATTAAAAGCAAGCAAGTTTGACTTGAACAGTTGAATACAGTATTGATTTTTGAGTAATTTTTACTTGACTTAAACTTTATTTATGTTTGCTGTAGTCTCATGTGTAAGGATTTTAATAGTTTCAGTTAGAAGATATACCCAGCGATAATGCATTGTTGTCTTGATTTTCCCGACCGTAGCTGCTACCTTGACGTATTGGTCGGGCTTGCCCCTCATGATGACCCAACTGAGCTATGTTGGCTGAAACTCATGTTCCTCGAGGTTCTATCATGCCGAGCAGATTTGTTGGAGGACAAAATGATTAAAGGCAGCAACTTAAGATCTGAGGGCGAAGTCATACTGCTGACTGCAGCGAGGTGTGACGGCAGTAAGGTGTTTCTCTTGGATAACCAGCATCTGCAGCGATTCTGCTTTCTTAACGGAAGAGTGGA